>OZ024935.1:75149663-76525034 GCA_964017235.1 Sabellastarte sp. h YS-2021 | reverse complement strand
CCAAACACACCAGGAGAGGTGGAAGCAAGTGTAGGTGACTACATAGACACAGTTCACCATGGAGACCATTTGCGACTTTTTGGTAGGTATGGGAGAGTCTTTATTGTCATCCAAGGGTTTTGCAAGTCTTGAGATGGGGTTACAGAATAACACTCCAATCAAATCCGTCCATGTCTATGCATCCCATAATTCAAAGTGGCTACAGACAGGAAAAACATGGCTATCAAAAAGATTGCGTCTCGCAAATGCTTAAAAAAAGTGCAATTTACCCACTCAAGGATTGCACAACTGAAGGTTTTACAGCAGATTGTTTCTTGTACCAAAACCCAGCAAAAAATGGCAACCTGTGATAGATCTCAGTGTCCTGAACAGTTACATACTAGTCCCAACTTTCAAAATGGAGACAGCAGAGATAATCAGAAATTTGGTCACGAAAGGCAAATGGCTCATTTAGATAGACCTGAAAGATGCTTACTTTCATGTACTGATACAATCCAAAAATCTACTATGGTTTCATGTAGATAGTTTTCAACCCTATCAGTTCAAAGCACTGCCATGCGGGTTAGCCACTGCTCCCCTAGAGTTCACGGAAGAGGTGTAAAAGAAGCAAAGCTCATTCTTCAGTCTCGTGGAATTCCAGTTCACCAATATTTGGACGATTGGTTAAGAGCAAACATCAAACACCAGTGTCAGCTCCAGACAAAAGAACTCATTCAAACTATTCCACGACTTGGCTTCATGATAAATCTTTTTAAAATCCGAGCTCGAGCCAACACAAAAAATCGACTTTCTGGGTTACCATTTCGATCTGTTACTAGGCAAAATCTTCCCAACAGAAAAGAAACTAAAACTTCTAGAGAAATCGATTCAGGACATGGAGGTCTCATCACAAGCAACCCTAAGATTGCTTATGTCCCTGATAGGTTTACTAGCATCCTTGGAAAAAGACTATACCAATGGGTCAGTTACATATGTATCCCCTTCAGTGGTATTTCAGAACAAATTGGCAATATCTCCAATCACTAGATCTGATGATTCCGATTTCAAACCTTGTGAGAAAACATCTTCAGTGGTGGAAAGATCCAAAAAATGTGACAATAGGTTGTCCTTTACACCAAGAAGGCACAGTTATCTTATTTTCACAAATGTGTCAAACCTGGGCTGGGGAGCCCATCTAGAAAACATGACAGTCAGTGGCCTAAAAAGCATGACAGTCAGCGACTAAAGGCAACGTTTTTTACCCAAAAGAATTCTGATAGCAACAGACAACGCCACTGTAGTCAGTTATATTAACAAACAGGGGGTTACATACTCATGGGACATGTGTTTCCTAGTTTGGCCTACTTGCAATCCCCAAAACATACTCATAAGAGCCAGACATAATAAGGTGAACTTAGATGCATTGAACATCTCGTGGGAGGGTCTGGACGGTCCTGTAGCACTCATTCCAAAGGTCATTCAAAAAATGAACACCTACAGGTGCAAAATGATTGTAGCACTGGTTTTGGGATCTAGTGAATCTGTCAACAAACCCCCATTACAGCTAACTTACTGGTCTCATCTGTTGAAACAGTCGTTCAGTCAGAAATACCATCAGATTCTGTTGTATCTGAACCTTCATGTTTGGCACCTAGACACCACTCAGAATCACTTAAATCATTCTCTGAGCAGGTGGCAAAAAAATTAAGGCACCTCAAAGACCCTCATGTAGAAAACTGTATGAGACAAGGTCAATTTTAAACTCTGGTGTCAACAGAATAAAGTGGTCAGCTCAGAGCCTACTATCTCATACAAAGCAGATTTTTTGAACTACCTATTTACTATCAAAAATCTGTAACCTGCCACTATTGTTGGCTACAGAACTGCCATAGCTGAACATTTGGGCCAAGAGGTGAGCAAAAGCCTTGACCTGTAGAGGCTTATTGTAAGTTTTTATAGGGATAAGCCACTTGCTAACATGGGTATACTCTCATCCGTTTTGTCGTCGGTCCTCTTTGCTTTGACAAAGGCTCCTTTTGGATCATTAAAGGATGCAAGTCTCAAAATTTTGACTTTCAAGACTGTCTTTTGGATGGCTTTGGCATCTGGCAAAATATGGGGGAGGTGCATTCTAGGACATTTACTTCCCTCAGACACAAGCCTCACTGGAAGGAAGTCACTATTTCTCCTTCTCCTGTCTTTTAGCAAATAATCAGTTGGCTTCTGATGGCCCAGATTTGCTCAAACCAGTGGTCATTCCAGCTCAAAAACTATTCTATTCATGAGCGCAAATTGAATGATGATATGACTCTCTGCCCTGTTAGAGCACTTAGACACTATCTAGACAGAACAAGTGCTTTAAGGAAGGAGAAAAATCTCTTATTCATATCTTTCAAGACTTTGATAGAGATATCATGAGATCTACTATTTCTTCTAGGATCAAACAGCCATTTAACTCTGATTCACAGGATCTACACATTAAGACATATGATGATAGATCCAAGTCTGCTTCTTTAGCTTTTAAGGGTGGGGCCTCACTTGAACAGATTTTTAAGATTTTTCCTGTTATTGAAAGAGCCACAATACTTTTACCACATTCTACTTAAAAGACATTGCTTGGCAGTCCCATGACCAATCCAATTACAGATCTGTCTTTTGGTGTCAGCTTAGCACATAGTCAATCTTGAAGTATGTATACATGTTTTGCATATGACATACATTTTTGGGATTCTGTATGCATACCAGTAATAATGTTCTGACATATGTTTTTTGATTTACTCTTTTTACAGATGACCACATGTAGTTAGTGCAGCATGTCAGCTTGGATGCTTCTTCATCATCCAATGATGTCATCTTGCTTGAGGGGATATGAAGATACCTCCGACCTACCTGGGTGATGGGTACTGAAGAGATGTTACAATTGTTTTTATATTCGGGAACCCACAACAACTATTTGCAACAACTACAACCACATGGATCTCAGGCTGAGGTGAGAACACACAGACAGGGATAATACAACCCAGTAAACATTTTTTGGTTTTGCAAACGTTTGAAAGGAAACATTTGGCAAAGGTTAAAAAATGATGGGTATGAAAACCACTTGTAATAGAATTTTTTTAAACATTTTATTATTTTTATGTCTAAAATTGTAAGATAGTGGTTTAGAAATTGTGCCCCCATTCAATTCCTACTTTTAGGATTGCATGTAGTGCAATTTTTGACAAAGTCCTCTAAAATCCCCTATTATTACTCACCGCCATCTTTGTTTGGACATCTTTGAAGGTTTAAAAATATAGGTTTAAAAAACGTTTTTGATAAAATGTTTTTAAAACATTTGAGAAGCAATGTTGTTTAAACATTTTATATGTACTGTTTATCAAACATTTCATGATGAATGTTTGAAAAACATTTCCAGAAATCTTCATTTCTTCAGCTATTTTATAAATGTTTTAAAAATGTTTCCAGTCAAACCTAGCTTCTTGAGTTATTTTATAAATGTTTAATAAATGTTTTGAGTAACAACGTTTGTATAGAGAATGTTTATAAAATGTTTTTTAAACATTACAGCATAAACGTTTACTTGGAAACATTTAGACAATTTAAAAACATTTCTAATGTTTACTGGGAAACTAGTTAGTATTCCAAAAGGGCCAGATAAGGACCAGCTTTGCAGCCAGAAAGATGAGGAATTCGATTGTAAAGATTACATTTTACCTGAGGGTCAATCATATAGGGAACTGTGAAAATGTAATAGTGTACTATTGTAATATTTCATCCCAGACCTGGTAATATTGTAATATTTAATCCCAGACCTAGAATATACTCCAGACATAGGCCGACCTGGATTTGAGTCAAAGGATGCTTTCAATTTTAAAGGAAAGTTACACCCTGGTGTGCAAAGCCTGGTGTGCAAGCCCCCTCTGACCAGATCAGTTTCTCAGTCAATCCCCTTAGGAAGAACCATCTGAAGGAATCATTCTATTTTCTCTGACAGAAGCAGTACACAGAGCACGACAAGGTTCAAATTTCTCTGGCATTTAACAACACAATTTTTCTGGTCCTAAAGCCAAACAACATGTCAAGACTTTCTACATGTAAATCCAAGAATCTACAAATCTTTCCTTACAGAAAGGAGACTTGGTAACCTCACCATGCTTAGCAACACATACTTTAACTTCATTATAAATCAACGGTCGAGGAAATATCTAAGATTTCAAGGTCAAAAATCAACACTTTGCCAACACTACCAATAGAGTTGAAAATAGTAGTAAAAGTAATTTCAAGGTAATGAAGGGTTTTGAAGTGAAAACTTTAAGGAGATTAGGTTAAGGTTAAATTTTGATCTGTCAGTAAATATATATAAACTGTACAAAAAAGAGAGGAACTTTATAAATTAATCAAAATAATGCAAAACTTTTTCAAAGTACCACACATTATAACAATTCATGTAAAATGTAAAATTTACCAATGAAAAGAGGGTGTGATTCATAACTTGGTCAGATTATTTCATCACTGTTTTTCACAATTAAATTCGTGTATTATAACCATATAGCTAATTATTTCTATTTATATATTTAGTGTTTTTCATCAAGCCTTGTACCTTATGAGTTATATTGTGACGGGTAGTTGGAAGGGCAGAAAAAACAGCACATAGAGTTGGTTAAGGTACTGTACTGTAAACTGCAGACCAACAGCAAGCAACTACCAGATTTACCACTTTAGGTCAGAATTTAAATTCTGATCTCAGAGGTAGGAGATGGCCCCTAATTCTTTTCAACTCATCTTTTATTAAAATTGCATAAGCTTAAGAGGTCTTTTAAGGAACAGAAAATTGCTTTTTTATCTCATGTTCCACATGAATAACATATAACTGATTCAACTTCTATCATTGAGAGGGGGCAAACAGGTCTTCCCCTTTCCCTACTGAGTTTTTTGTGTCCAATTGACAGGGTGTAGCAAGGGTGAGTCTGAGCCACCTTACCCTAATAAAAATAAATTATTGGTTTTGATTTGAAAAAAGTATCTTAAAGAGTTGTAATCCAAGAAGTACATATTTCAGTGAATCCTTGCATTAAATGTTTTTACACCTAAGGTATGTTTATTTACACCACATATCAATGTCGGGTCTTTATGTATCAAATATTTTACTAACCTAATACATTTAGTTTAGTAACGTCCACTAAACCTACGATAATCATGGCCTCATGTATAGTTTTGTGTGTGAAACACAGTGTAATCAATCGATTCACTTTCATGACCTCTTCTAGTATGTAAGACGGGAACTATGTTAACATCCTTGCTAATGTTAGTGTTAGCATCACTGATCTAACTATTGAAAAACCAGTATTAGGATTAAAATATGCGTCGTCGACCCACAACAATGGCTTGAAGCGATTACATAACTTGATTCCTGCAAGTTGGACTGAGAGAGACAACTGTGTGTGTCATGCTTTCCGACCTCACTGCTGTCATTTCCCCACAACAGATTTTTATCACTTTTACTTGTGTGAGGTTTAACATGCTAACCTACCTGGTGTATGTTCGTGTTCTTGTCAACTGTGATTGTACATGCATTGTTATAATCACTCTTTTTAACATTGTTAATATTATTTTTACATTTACTATTTACAAATACACAAGATAAGATAACTGCAATCAGACTACCATGACTTTTACAGTATACATGCCAAAATTGAAACATTTAGCATTTGTGTTATAATCATTGTTGAATTTTGAATTATATAAAAAGTGCTAGTGACAACTGACAGATTTGGCAGCTCTATCTAGTTTTTGGCTGCTCTCTAGCTGCTTTCCAGCAGTATTTCTTAGAGTGAGATTCTGTTTTCTAACAGGTTACAAAACAATGTTGACAAATGTGTCTGAGTAGCAAATTTTTCCACTCATGATCCCCTGGCCTGGAACACTGGCCCTTATTAAATTGAATAAACAGGGCTGTTTTGGTTGCTTTCTGATTGTCTTGTATATGTTGGACAGATTTCGTCTCTCCGTACCTTTGCCTGATTTTTTGTACTTCTGCAATATTTGAGCAGCTTCCCAGGAAAAATGAAACACATCTTGGTTGAGATCTGTCAAGTTTTGTATCACATGTTCTTTGATAAGGATATCTTTTTTCTTTCTCTGTAATACGTTGTCAGCTTAGAAGCCATTTCAGAGATCTTGCATTGAAGGGATGATGCAGCGTTCAGTTGTGGATTCCTGTAACTCTCCCTGTTGACTTTCTGAAAGCTGAACAGCCGCATTATGGGTAGTCTGATAGGATGACTTCCTCTAACCTCTGTGGTTGACCCCTGTGACCTGCGCTGCAGAATACAAACAATGAGATGCGTTAGCACCACATGAAACCTAATTTTGCACCCCTGATTGTTGTGCCTGTTGTGCTTGTGTGACCATGTTGACACTTTTGATGGTTGACCTTATGTGTGGGACATCATTGCATTTTGTTGAAGTATTGAGTTTAATGAACACTGATGGGTGAGGTCTTGATGTGTGACACTTGATGAATTGATGCCACTATGACTGATGCTCCCAGAGTTGACGTCTTATGTTGGGGGTAGAATAAAGTACCTACAGTATTTGTGTGATTAGATGTGATGTGATTCTGGTTGTTGTTATTCATTTTATTTCCATTAGAATTAATTCTGATGTAGACTGTGTCTATGTAGGCTCCCACCAAATGGGGTAGGTCCGGAACACCGTGACTGGCCGAGTGGTTGTGTTCTACTGCAATGTCGTGTGGAGTAGTTTGGGTGATTAGCTATTACACAGCTTACCATTGTTTGCCGAATTTTGAGACCAGACCCGTCAAAATATGCCTATCTTTGCCTGCCTGTTCCTCTGAAGGTCTGAATTGTTAAGAGATCTTCAAGAGTTTGGCCAAGATAGGATCCTGATTACTTGATTGATTGGTCTGAGGCATGCTTTAAGAGTTGCCCCTAAGCATGACTTGACTGGCCATAGCAAGTGCTTGATCTGAGGAGGGTTGTAGGTCTGAGTTGAGGGGAGGAGTTGCAGATGTGTCAGTGGCACCATCAGTTGGAGTAGAAAGCAAACATTTCTTAACCATTTTCCTTCATGAGATACCTTGCAAGTTGTACAGTAGCATGCTCCTCACATGTTACACAGTTCCTTTTCTAGTAATAGTTTTACATAAAACACACTTGTGATAAAAATTGTCCTTCAAAGTCACTTAAAATACACATTGTTTATGTTCAAAAATAATGTTTAGCTTCCCTAAGTCCAAACGAAGAATGGCGCCAATTGCTGGCTTGTGGTTATTTATACTCATGAAGGGAGTAGAAACTAAAATGCCAGATAATAAGTTAAGAAACACTAGGGGGGGATACTGTGCATAAGCACAAAAGAAAGGGGTGTCGCCTCTAAAACCTATTGCAATCAGTTGCAATGAAATCATATTCTTGACAATGTAGAGCGCCAATGTGGCGGCACACTTAAATTTTGGATCTCTGATAAAAACTATTATTGCTTAGGATATTCTGTTTCAAAGTGGATAAAATGTATATCACAAGATACAACAATTTGTTGTGACTCATATGTGTAATAGTGCTCGGATTTAAATATCTGGATAAAAGAAATTTGCAATGTTTTTAGTAAAGCTTAAGTGAAGTTTTCCACTGTGTAATTTGAATAGTCAACACCCATATTTGGAATCACCTGTTCAGATGTGTCAACTGATTAACCCTCATGTGTTACTAACAATTATCATGGTGACTGGAAATTGACTTACACATCCAGTTCAACAAGTGTCACACCAGTTTTCTCAGCATTCTGACACCAATTATTGGGACTCTTTGAATGTGTTGAACTGCACCAATGGCCCTCAGGATTACTTCAATCAACAGAGAGCATTTTCATTGCCTAGATTTTCCAGGGGTGGCAAAAATAAGTACTACAGAATAAACACTATTGTGTCAACCAACAGAGCTAATCTCTCAAAACAAACCTCAGTCAATCATAAAAACCTAATTCAAGTAAGAGCAGATACATCTAGCCTTGCCAAGTCTTTGTCCACCTTCTGTCTCATAAACACTCAGTCAGTTAGAAATAAAATTGAACTGATGAAGTACTTCATTTTGGAACATGATATTGATATCTGTACGTTGACTGAGACCTGGCTTAGTAAGTTTGATGAACCTGTTGTTCAGTAGTTGCAGCCTGATGGATACAAGTTGCTCCATGTAGATCGCACGGATAGAAGCGGTGGTGGAGTTGCAGTACTGTGCAGGTGCTTAACTCATCCAGTACTGTCTTCAGAGGCTAAGTTTACCTCCTTTGAATCCATCAACATAAAACTCAAAATTCATCAGACTTTTACAAACCTTGTTGTCATTTATCGACCTCCTTCACTGCCTCAGGTTCCAGCCAGTGTGTTCTTCAATGAGTTCTCTGGATACTTGGAGGAAATTATTGTCTCACCTGGGAAACCTTTGATTGTTGGAGACTTCAACTTCCATGTAGACGATCTTGAGAAGCAATCTGCAGCATCCTTCAATGATATCCTGAACACCTTCAAGCTGAAACAACATGTCACTTTTCCCATGCATGTTAAAGGTCATACACTTGACTTAGTTATTACCTTGGACAATGATGATGCAGTCAGTAGGATAAGAAAAGGAGATCAACTTTCTAACCATGTCAGTGTTCTGTGTGATATTTTGTGCTACAAACCTCCACCAACAACGAAAGATGTTAAGTACAGGTGCATTAGGAAGATAGACATTGATCAATTCAAACAGGATATCCAGTGTCTTGATTTGGGTTGCCCTGGGAACAGCACAGAGGAGCTTGTTGGCAAATACAATCATTCCCTCCATCAACTCTTGGACAAGCATGCTCCTCTCAAAAGTCGCACAGTTATTGTCCGACCAAAGCGACCATGGCTTAGTGAGTCTCTAAAACTGCAGAGATCTGAGTTACGGAAGCTGGAGCGAAGGTGGCATAAGAATGCCAATCCTGAGGACTGGGTTAGCTTCACCAGATGCAGGAAATCTTTCTCTGATTCTCTTACCAAAGCTAAGGAGGACTAATACCAGAATATCATAATAGAACATAAGATGGACCAAAAGAAGCTGTTCCAACTCACAAAATCGCTCTTGCAAGAAACTTCTGAGACACCACTACCACCTCATCACTCACAGGGGGAACTGGCAAATAATTTTAGTGACTTCTTTATGAGCAAAATTTCCAAAATTCGTGATCAGTTCACTAACTCCGACAATAAAGAAAGTAATGATATCCACTTTTTAGGTGAAAGTTTTTTCCAGTGTTTCCGCAGTCTTTCTGAGGCTGACGTCTTGGAGCTACTGATTATAGTGTAAAAACAGCATTAGGAATGAAGGCCACCACTTTATGTTAAATTATGTAATTTATGGTAAAGATGCATTAACCTAAAATTGTAAAAATAATTTAGATCTTAATATAGAATAAATTACTTATTTCCCAAAGGTGTTCTCACTGTCTTGGTCCATGCAAAGCAAGGCCACTGTTCAGAGGACCAGGTTTAAAGTAACAATTTAATAAACATATTAGAGATGAGGCTGTGGATGTAAATTGTGCTGTACACAATTTCAAGACAATGAATGGCTTTGAAGTTAAAAAAAAGACATCTGTTAATATGTGGAAGCTTGTGTGAACAAAAGGAATAATAAATCTTACTAAAAAAACAGGTTTTACTCTTGTTATTTTTGAAAATAACAATATTTTACCAGTTTTACCATTACTTACTCAACAGAAATGCCAGTTGTACATATCTCAACTGATTTCACATTTTTGTGAAAGCTTGTGTAAATGTATACAATTTCAAAAAAGAAGGTATTATAGTTTTCAAATAAAACTATTTTTTCTGCACTGCACCCATTGATTTAAGGAGAAATTGTGTTTATTGTGGTGATATTTGTATAATACATACATTTTACATTGTACAACATTGATCAATACTTTATACAAATTCAAACATGTTTTTTATAAACTGTTAACTAGGTGTGAACCCTGAGAGGTGACAAGAATAATTGATAACAATCTAATCTAACCAGACTTTTATTGTACTTAACCTTTATACTAGCAGAACTGAAACGTGAAGAACAGAAGCACTGTTTTGTATCACAGCTTATTGACACCTTAACCGCATCCTACTTATGTTTTTGACGTGAACAAGTCCATCAAAGAAGAAACTACACATGTCATTGTGCCAGACAGTGTCTCCTTGACATATACATTCAGTTTAAAATAACACATTTTCTTATGTTTCAAGATATAGACTTTAATGATTATCATAAACTCTCTTCTTAGTAAGTAAGAGATAGGCAAACCTCTTTGACCTCTAGTGTAAAAGTCATCATAACCTTTCCAAAACACATACAAGCAATAAATTTAACAATTGTATTGTAGGCACATATTCAGGAAGTATGTGGAGACAATCAGTCATTAAATTCTTTCTTGGGATTGATGTTGCATTTGACATTTTCATTCCCATTTTCTCAAGACACAATTATCATTTAGAATTAATATTTTGACGTATGCTACCAATACTGGGTCACTAAGGTTCCAGGTACCCTGTTTAACATAACCTGAGCCCAAGTACAGCACTTTGATTGTACCTATTTCTCATTTATAGAAGCTGAAGTCCGTATAAGACGATCTGGCAAAATTTTGTAAAATAAATTTGATCAAAATAGTGGCTGGAACAGTGTGTTGAGAAAAAGAAAAACCTGAATTTGGACAAGTGGATTATTGGGTAGAACAGTTTAATGAACTCCTCTCTGTGTAAAAAGTAGATGATAAATTATTGTTAGTATAATAAAACTGTGTCTAATTCTTTTATCTGTGATACCAATAAATTTTTCTTTCATAAATGGATGTTTAGCCTGTAGTTATATATCATTTTTACTCATAATAAATATTGTTATTATACAAGAAAATTTAAAGTAAATTAAAGTAAAGTATTACTTAAAATGAATAAACTTAGTTACTAGTCGAATCTTGGATTCAAGTTATGTACTGGGTTCTGATTATTATTTAAAAAACGCCATTTTTTCCTCTAAAAGCTAAAGATATATGCGATATCTGTACACATATATTAAATATAAGAGGTGCTGTATACACTTGGTCATTTTGTTTTTTTGTTTAATATTTTCTTTATTGTGCAGTTTATGAAATGAATACACTGTCTAGCCTTTGTCTAGCTTCTTGCAAAGTACCAGGATGTAGAAAATCTTTTGTCTGTTTCTTTGTTTTCAGAAAACATTATACCATCTGCAAAACACTAGAGAATAGTTAACATGATGTTTTTATTTTGGGTGAATACTAACGTAACAGTGACTACACAAGGCAACATATTTTCTATGATTAGATTTTGTTTAATATCAAGTAAAGTTTCCATCATATGTGTCAACCGTGGCAATATTGAGCAGGGATCTATGGAGCAGAACCTTTACAATGTCATTTGTCGGAGTTGAACCAGTAGAACCAAAATAGTGACACTAGTATTGGCTCTAGCTCTAGTACAAATGTAACTTTTACAACAGACAAGACAATAAATCAATCTTTGTTATGTCACAACATGTAAATTTTGCAGTGGCAAGTGAATGTGAAGAGATAAATTATTTCTGTTTTGTGCAAGGTTAAGGCATTTTCCAAGTTATGGTTTGAAGCATTAGACAGCCCCAAAATCAGTCTTTCATCAGCCATGTTAAGACAACTTAAGTACAAGTTAAGTACTAATTTAAATGGTGTTAGTCTAAAATTCACTTGCACCATTGTATAGGTAATTTTTGAATGTGGAATGGGAAGTAGAACATATGGCCATGAATGCCAAGGCAGGCAAGTACCAACCTTATGACAATACATGATGAAATGGGGAAAACTAACATTTGACTTATGATGTAATCTTGGAACAAGGCCTTCACATTATTGGCTTACTGATCATACAATATTTTTTATAAATTCTGTTTTATTGAATAATTTAAAGTCAATTATGTTATTCATGCAAGTTAACCATATAGAAATAAAAGACAAATTTACCTTTAACTCTTGTATCAGAAATCTACTTATATTTTGATACTGAGAACTATGATTATAGCTCACCCACCATGTCTCCTCTAATCTTTTTTACAAGTTAAGAGCTTACTTCATAACCATCAGCTATTTACCTGCAATGTCTCATCCTTAATAATTGTTGATCTCTGATTTTCTTGTTTGATGTTCCTGGGAATCTGTTTAATGTGTCTTGGAATCTGGGGTCCAGTCGATCCATACTTCGACCTAGTAACTGTCTTTAGATAGAGATTAAATGCTATAGAAATACTATTAGAGTTAGAATTACCTAGTGTTGATTACTCTGCAAACAGACACAACAGAACTATATGTCTTGAGCTTCATTTATAGGTCACTGTTTAAAATGTATAATGAAAAAGCCATGCATGGGGATTATATGTTTTTATGATGAGATACAGTTTATTTTGGATCACAAAAAGTATTATCTGGTGGCTCTACACATGAAAGCATGTGGACAGTAACAGTTTCATGGATGGCAGACACCACATGACTAATTTAATAAAGTTATTTCGGTTCTGCAAATCTATTTAGAATTTCTCCCTCAGAAAAGGTTATTGCTTTCTCTGTTAGGATTTTTATTTGTAAATCTATCATAACACATTTTAACAGTTTTGGTAAATGACATTTTTCTGTTCAAAACACTATTAAGCATCTTGAAAGTTATTGGTTACTAATGAACTCTCTCCTTGTTACCCTTGCGGTATATGTATATTGTTATCTAAACACAATAAATTGATATCTATTATTCTGGGTTTAACTCAACTTTAATCGAAATATTTGACTTTATGGTTGTCTGAAAGACAGGCACTGTTCCCTTGTCTTTAAATTATACTATACAGTTCATTTTACACTATAGGTGTTATGATAGAAATGGGATATGTCAGTGAAAAATGCTTGAGATGAATGCTTAGTGTCAAACAGAAGACACACTTCCTTGGATTCATAACTAGAGAATTAATGGCTACTTTTGAAGTTTGTCTTTTGCCTGTGATAAGAAGTATAGAACCTTAATCAACTGTATGTAAATGTTTTCTTTCTGTCCTTCTAACTACCTGTTAAAAAGTAACTGATACAAATTTAAGGTACTAGATGCAATGTAAAACATCAGATAACTACAATTATATATTTTGGATTCAGGACTTTCAATATAGTAGAAACCTCACTTTGAAAATTATACATCTACCCTAAACACACAAACAGAACAAATATCTTTTTGCTTGACTACATAATTCTTTTATCCATAAGTCCAAAGTTCAGTTTATTGGCTTTTTGCTAGGGATGGTCACAGAGTTTTGAACAATCCTCCATAAAACACAACACTGGAGCCTACATCAGCCGTCACTGTCCTGTTATTATGCTTATCCATGGACTAACAATTTAAGCCCCTGTTTTTGCTTCTGCACCTTCGAATCTATGGTATCATGGAAACAAACAGTAAAAGGTTTGTATACAGCAACTAGAGAGAACTCTCATAATGCAGCCTTCTTCATGGCAGCCCAGTATTCAAATACTGTAATTTATAATATTGTTACTGCTAGAAACTTAATTTTATATAAAAAAAATTGTGTCCACAGCAGGATCCAGATCCTTCCCAAATAATTTATCACATCTTCCTTGGGTTAGATCCTACTTAGATAAAAAAAATCATAGATGCTTTTATTGCACTACAATAGCTTACCACGTGCAACTGAGTGCTTATCTCGGAAGGCCGCAGGCCTGGCCAACATACAAGAAAAATAGACATTTACTGCTGGCCGGTGCCACAACGGAAAGATGATCCCATAGTGTAATACCGCTTAAACCTCCTTAAACCTAGGATGTCTCCCTAGGAAGCCAGTACTCCCAAACACTCAACTGAACACTACTCATCCAAACACCCGGACATCGGATGAGCCCATGGAGACAGAGTTTTGTGGGACTGTCTTGTCATCAGAGTTTGGTCAAATGTTGCAGTCCAAGATCGGATAAGATCCAATTCCAAACAATCCAAGCATGTTTGTTCTGCTACTTCAATGAAACACTCAGATAAGAGGAAACATAAGGTTTGGGTCAAATTTATTCCTTCATCTTCTTCCTCAGAAGAATCTGAGGCCTTTATGCATGTCAAAGGTCTTCTAAGCCTAAAGGGGCTTCTTCTGAACAAGAGAATAAACAAACAGATCCAGATCCTGTTTTTTGATAGGGAGGTAGATATGTCCGACTTGCCCTCAAAATATGGACATAGAAACTTTTACGCAGATTTTAAATCTCCCTGACCCCAAGGACACTATGCCTAGGTCCTCTACTACTATCTGGGCTCTGGATAATGAAAAAGGCCAGCAGGAGCTAAAGCCAAGGGGCTCTTCAGCTATGCTCCCACTCGGTCCTTTTCTTAAAGATGCCTTTGAAAAATTTGAGAAGACTTTCAGGCCGCTAATTAACCTGAGGGTAAATATGTAACACCCCCTGGTACAAAGTGGGACAACGTTGTTTCGAGGACAAATTACAGAAATTGAGCATAGATTTAGCAAAAATCTGCATCTCCCCTAAACCCTCTGGGTCCCTTTGGGCAAGGTTTCCCTACATGTACTCAAAGACTTTTAGCATCAGGTAAGGCAAAACCTCTGCACTGTTAATTTTACTAAGACCTCACTAAGACTGCTTCTGCAATTCCACCATGGAAAAATGCCGGGACAGTATCAAGTCCACTGCCAAAGAATTAAAAGCCAAATTCAAAAGGATGCCAATCCTGAAAAAGCATCCAGACATGGCTATGAAACAACCTATGACTATCTAGATGTCCTGAATAAGAGGATACTCATTCAGCAGAAAACCATAGCCTCTCTAAGTAAGGCCTTAGCCCACATTCTGCAGAGGGAGTTGTACACCATGGGAATTCAAGCCTTGTCAGATGTGAGGCTGAAATGACTCATCTTCAACCTCATTTGGGGGATTCTAGACATCAGGAACTTAGGAGCTCCCCCTTTTGACCCACTTCATTGTTCCAGTCTTAACTGGATGGAAAAGAGTTCCCCCTTTAAAAAGCACCCCTAAAGACCCTCAGGGTTTTGGAACCTATCATAACAAGCCCTTTCGTGGTTCCCACAATAAGAAAAGAGTCTCCTACAGGAAACACCCTTATGGGGGACAATCCACTCCAAGCATTAACCAATCCTTTTCCTCAGGCGGGGGAAAGTGAATAACAGAGGCCAGAGGTCGTTTTCAACCTCACCCAAGGGGACGAGGGCATGGAAACCCCTCTTCCCAATGACTCTTTAAAAGCCTCCCTCAATCCACCAGTAGGAGCCCGTTCTTTCAGAAGAAAATGGCAAGAAAAGAAATGCTCAAACAATGTGTTAAACATTTTTACAATCTACCATATTTACGTTCTACCATTCCTAACAAAACCCAAATTAGCCAGATCTAGCTCTGGTCTTTTCTGTCAAAGAACACAATAGAAAGGGTGGAAAATGTAAAATCTCTCTAGTTTTACAGTCGCCTGTTTCTACTCCCCAAGCCTCACCAAAGGTGGAGGCCATTGATAGACCTAAGCCTTCCTACTTGTAGAAAGGTTCAAAATGTGTTTCACCAATAGACCTGTAAGGCATCTTTCTTCACATCCCATCCACCAAAACTCAAGGAAGTACCTACAGATTTTGCCACAATTCACAGGTATTCCAGTTCACCTTCCAGTTCAGGTATTTACAATGATTGTGAAGGTAGTTAAACTGATGACCCTCAACAATGGGAGTCACACTTCACCTCAGGTGTATTTGTTCGTTGACTATGAAAACCACCTAGATTTAGCCCCTGTAAACCCACTGAAGAGATATGTTCAAACTTCAGGATTTGATCCTATGCTTAAAGTCAAAACATGTTTTGACTGCAAGATGTTTGATGTCTCTAATTGGGTTGCTTACCTCAACGGAGAAGATGGTCCTGGAGGAAGGCCTTCACATGAGGATCTTCAGTTTCATCTCAAGGAGCACTTAAGATATCCTCGGTCATTGATGAAGGGCAAAGACCTTCACTCGAAAGACCACAGCATCCATATCTTTAAAGACACCTCAAATGAAGGTTTAGGCTCTCACTTAGAGCAAATCTGTTGTCAGACAGGGATAAAAGGCTACACATAAATGTCCAAGAGTTGAAGACAGTTTCTCAGGCCCTGAAAAGGTTCAAGGACCAGTGCCAAAATCAAACAGTGTTGGTTGCTACGGACAACTTAACAGTAGTAGCCTACATAAACAATTAAGTAAGAACCCACTCAGCAAAGATGCATGCTCTCCAGAAAATCATGACCTGATGCCATCATTACCCGAAACTCTAAAAGCCAGGCACATTCCAGGGTGCCTGAATGTGATGGCCGACCTGCAGTCCAGATCGAAACAAGTCCAATCAACAGAAGGGTCACTGCATCTACAGGTGTTCAAACAGATCTGTCACTTGTCTGAACCACAAACTTCTATTGTATGTATTTTCAATACTAGACCAACATAGATGCTCTGAACATAAACTGGCCTGGTCTCACTGCTTATGCTTACCCTCTCACGGCTCTCCTTCACAGGGTGATCTAAAAAATCAGGCAAAGCAATTACTCATCATTCTAATAGCCCCAGGCTGGCCAGGGATGCCGTGATTTTGGGACCTAGTGCAGCTCTCAACAGAGATCCCACTCCAGTTCCCAGTGTCAACAACACTTCTGAAACAGTCCCACAACTATGTGTTTCACAGCAATCCACAACATCTCAACCTCCACGCCTGGTGTCTAGGAGTGCAGAGCTCCAAGAACAAGGCTTCTCTTTGGAAGGGGCAGAGAATTGCTCTCCCTCAAAGGTCATCAACAAGGACCATCTACAAGTAGAAGTGGGCTCTATTTGTGAAATGGTGCAGAGAAAATTCAGTGTACTTATCCACTCCCTCTGTGAAAGAAGTCTCAAAAACCAAGAGTTTTTCATGTACCTGTACCGAGATCTACACAGGCACCCTTTGACCAATGATGATTACAGGACGGCCACTGTTGACACCTTGGGCCAAGCGGGACTTATTTCTCAAAGTTATGACCTTAACAAGTTACTTTCTAGCTTTCACAAGGATCATTTCCAGCTCCCCCCACCCAAGGCAATAAGAAATAATATGGGTTATATAATTTTTATTATGATTAAAAATTGATATTATTATATTGTACATTTCATTGTAATACAAGACATAATATAATACTGATTGTGATCTCATGAAGTCTGTGAAAAACGAACAGACAAACAACTGTTAACATAACATCCCCCCAAAATGTATTAACCCCTAAGTGCCGAAAATTACTGGGCTCAATCGGGTGAGCAAGAAGTATGCTAGCCCGGGAGCCAAAAATTTTGACCTAAAGATAATACAGCATGTCCAGTACTCGAGGACATTATGAAGTTGTGCATATGCATACAACTTTAAAACCCTGTCACTCGTATAGCAAACAGACACAATGTAGGGGTGACCCCAACCAAAAATTAAAATAATATACAACCCCAAGTTTCCTTGTAAACCCAAGGTAGTTACGGGTGCACAAATAGGCTTTGCAAACCCGAAACCAATAAACAACAAAGTTTATGAAAAATATTTGTATACTCTTCCCCAATGAAAAGGTGACAGAGCAGCCATGTTATGTAATAACAGATCACTTTAAAACAGAAATACATGGCTTAATATGAAACTGTATTTGTAGAATATATAATTTAATCATGAAAAATGTAAAATATGCCAAAATAGGGTGTCAAATGCCAAACTAAAGGAAGAGATGGGATTGGAAAGTGCGAGCAACTTGAGATGAAGAGGAAGGGACAGACTTAATGTATCTCCAAACTGCCTCTGATGACCAGGTTCCGTGCTTCATAATTTCTTGCAAGGATACACCATGGTGAAAAGCCCAGGTCGTAGCCGACCTTCTGAAGGCATGGAATGTTAAATGGGGAGATATATTGAGCATAGTGGATATGGACTTCAAATGCTTCCTGGCAGCAGAGTCAGTGAGAGGAAACAACACGCCTTGTCTATACACTACAAATAATGGAGAGTTTTTTGAGGCAGGCAGAGTACTATACATGGCTTTTAAAGCTGCTACAGTGCTACAGGACATAGGTTTGATTCACCCAAGACTGGCAATGAAATCGTAGTTGTTTCTTTACGATCCTGGATTGTCTTGGACCATTTAACTATAACAGTACATATTTTTTGACCAAAAATTACATCTCCTCTAGTTAGATGTCTGGTGAGATCAAATTGGGCAGCAGAATGTGGTAATACGTTTGACAGTCTCATGAATGAGAAAAAACAGAAGAGATACAATGCTTTAAAAACAATTGGAAACTGTTTTTGGTCACATAGTAACACAATTTGTTGTAACATGTCAATTGACACAAGTTTTGTCATGGTTGGCTTGAAATTAGCATTGATTTTGAGTGATTTAATGTACAAAGGTACTCGTTCATCTTGAAAAGGCTTAGTATTTAGCCCATACACTATGAACATTGCTCTGATAGCAGATAAATGATTAGAAATATTAGCCTGTGAGAGACCACTCTGATAACAGAACTCCATAAAAGCTAGCAAAACAATAGTATTCACCTGTAAAAAGTGGGTATTTTCAGATTCTAAGAATGCTATGAACTGTGCAAACATTATGTGATACTGTAGCCACGTGACTGGCCTAAAGCCTTTCTTGAGCCTATCCAAGGCTGATTCTGCAAACTGTGAAGCATGTGGCGACATATCTACAATACAAAGAAGATGTTATACGTATTCATTCAAATTTGTATGGTCTAGATGTACTGGCATCCATTGATAATTGTGAATATAAGATGACAACTTATTCATTTCAGTATCTGTGCCTTGCCATCTGGATAGCAAATCTGCTACCTCATTCTGAGCCCCAGGTATATGAGTAACAGTCAATTGTATGTTAAATATAGCTGTTAGTAACCAAATATTTCTTGCACAAGTGGCCAGAATGGGGTCACGAGCCCTACCAGATCTAAGAACTTCGACAACAGCCATATTATCACACTGAATATCAATAACTTGGTTTTTCCAAGTGTTGCCCCAAATTTTTATGGCCACAACTATATTTAAGATTTCTAAATGAACTATTGTATAATTTTTAAATGCCAGAGGAATTGGAAGAGCATAAACTTTATTTGCGAAAACTGCACCAAAGCCAGTTAAACATGCATCAAGGTACACAGTATGATCCGGTGGTTTATAATCGAAAAAGGTAACTCCATTGAACTGGAGGAGGAAAGTGTTGAACCAATTTAGGTCCCTGTGAAAAGCAGAATTTAGAAGAATGACTGACTTGTATGTATGATCTCTGAGTAATTGAAGCATTCTATTAAGGAAAAATCTTGCTGGTTTAACACATTTGGTTATATAAACACCAAAGCCAGTTAAACATGCATCAAGGTACACAGTATGATCCGGTGGTTTATAATCGAAAAAGGTAACTCCATTGAACTGGAGGAGGAAAGTGTTGAACCAATTTAGGTCCCTGTGAAAAGCAGAATTTAGAAGAATGACTGACTTGTATGTATGATCTCTGAGTAATTGAAGCATTCTATTAAGGAAAAATCTTGCTGGTTTAACACATTTGGTTATATAAAGCAAAGATCCCAACAGGGATTGCAATTGATTTTTGGTAACCCTAGTCTTACAGGCGAATTTTTTACAGATTTGTTGAATTTCCAATAATTTATCAGTTGGTACTTTCAGTGTACGATTTATGTTATCAATTTTATTGTCATATTGCAGTAGTTGTAGGGGCTACTAATTTGGATTGACTAATTTCTAGGCCTAATTCTTGCAACAAAGCAATGAGAGTGTCGTAGGACCTATATATATGCTGTGGTAAACCAGTATATATAAGATCGTCAATATAGTTGTAAAGATGGGGAAACTGAAAAGTATTTTTCATGATATACCGTACTGCATCCGTACACCTTTGAAAGAATACGGAACCGTGACGAAATCCGAACGGCAGCGTACGATCAATGAAGTATTGATTATGCTTAAGACCTAGAAGATCTAAATCCCCAGGATCAATCCTAATGTGTCTAAAGGCACGACTAATATCAACCTTATACAGAAGTGCCTCAGTACCTAAGTTCCTCAGACGGTTAACGACGGTATCAACAGAGGGATAATTAAGTTCAAAATATGTATTTAAATATATGTCTTTTTGAACTCCATCATTAACTGATCTACCTTTAGGAAAACTTAAGTCAAGTATAACCCTTCTATTATTAGAGTTAGTCTTATCTCTAGTTAAAAAAAGTGAAACATAACATTGAAAAGGAAGCTCGTGAAAAGGACCCAAGATGGCTTCATATTCTTTCTCAGTTTGAATATAATTTTGTACATGATCTGGGAACTTTAAAGCAGAAGAATGG
Source organism: Sabellastarte sp. h YS-2021 (assembly GCA_964017235.1). NCBI lineage: Eukaryota > Metazoa > Annelida > Polychaeta > Sabellida > Sabellidae > Sabellastarte > Sabellastarte sp. h YS-2021. Next base: position 76,504,557 of record OZ024935.1, on the reverse strand, counting down.
TTAACATACGTACTTTCCAGTAATCGTGATCTATCAAAATCCAAAGGAAAGCCATATTGCAACAGATCAACAATTTGTTTATCCCAATACTGGGCCAGGTAGAATCTCCAAGCATTAATATTTAGCTGACTATCTACAGGAATTCTAACCACCATGAAGTTAGGCATAGCAGAATTTTTGACTATTTTATGGGCTTCAATAATAGAAGGAACCTCCTGCCAAGTAACTTCATCACCTATATAAGTCATAAGATTGTTCAAAGGTAAGAACCCGAAATCCTTACCATTTTGTTGAACACATTTTGCATAATCCTGACATAATGATTTACTCTGATAAATATAATCAGGTATGTTACGTTTACGCTTGGCAGGGGAATTATTGACATCATAAAGGTAGACATATTTGTCATTATCATTCTGCTCCATGCATGCTAAATCATGACTAATGGAGACTGGTTGTTTGTCTACCAATTCAGTATCTATAGAAGCCCTTTGTGCTTGATTGTCATTGTCAGACGTCTCAGTTTGCAGCAATATTTCGCCCAATTTTTGATCCGAGTCATTTTTATTGACCATAAAATCAGTAACTTGGTTGCTGCACTGATGTATAGTTCCTGTATGTGGTATCTCCTGTCTAACTGTTCCCAATTTATTCCCAATTTTGTTGTTTTGCTGTGTCGAAATATTGAAAGTAGTATCAGGAGTATGCACATCACATGGATTTTTTTCCAATTTTTTTTCATTTTTGTTTTTATTACCTCCCAAAGTTGTAACAAAAGAAGTACCATGTTGATGGGACAAATGCTTTGGTTCAGTGTCTGCATTGGAATGTAACACTTCATATCTATTTTTTACTGGCAAATGGAACTCTTGCGTATAGGACTTTCCTTTGGAAGCACCATTGCCTTCATGAGGCAAGCCCTTACACTGAAGCCTAGGTTTGTTAAGATTACGTTCGGGGACGCATTTAGAAGGAACGCAATGTATCTGTTTCTGTTGAACAGATGGTGTGCTGTGGGGAGTAAGAATTTTTGTTTTATTTTGCTGGGGAAGTACTGTGAACTCATTTTTGGATTTCTTCTGTACTACCTCAGCATATGATCTATGATCGACAGAAGTATTGAATGATCTGTCAATCATAAACCATTTGAGCCATGTGTCACGTGTGGCCGAAAATTGTTGGTTGACCTGCTGAAAATTTTTATTTGTATTCATGAAAAAGCGATCCTTATGGGTGAACCCCTGTTTGTGGCCACCCAAAGTTACTCGTTTTTTGACTGGCTTTTGTGCTTATTTTTACATTCCAGCTCAGCATGTGGAAAGGTTTTGCCAGCTGAAGCAAAACATGAGGCACAGATATGTTTATAAAGGACCCCCCTGGTCTCATGAGATTTTTTCTGCAAACATGTTCCCTGGTTGAAATATGTACAGGGCATGGACTTTGTGGTCTTACCAAACTTCCTGGGAAGACCCGAGTTTTGAGGGGAAGTAGCCACTGAAGTAGCCCCATGTTTTTGCGCATTGGCTCTCCTAATGCGATCAATTGCCAAAACATCCGAATATGATTTGATTTCACCTTGTTCCATGTGACATAGTAGCACTGCGTGGCTGGCTTTGGCCGAAATCCATGAGAAATCGCTAGCATCATCCATGAGGGAGATCATATAATCAAGCATGTACTGTCTAATTTCCGGATCTGACTCATCCCTCATGGTGCGAGCAAAGCCAGCCACCCACTGTGTAACCGACAGTTGGTCATATGAAACTCTTTCTTTGTTAAGACCAGATAAAACATATTCGTGAGGCCACTTGACCCTATTTTTGACTATAACTTCAACTTGTCCACCTCTTTGTGACTTTCATTTTTGCGTAGTACCTGTTTTAGCCAATTCTGATAATTCTAACAGCCTCTGTTCTACTTTGGACTGAATCATGGCATCTTCTTTAAATGAATCAATGGTAGGAAGTTTGGCCGCCTGTACTTCGACTTTTGAATCCGACTTCGAATCCGATTTTGTTGAAAGCAATTTCTTTGACTTTGCAACACCTTTAAGCCCTTTGATTTTGTTTTTATCCGATGTCTTTTTACACTCCACATTTTCAATCTTATCGAGTCTTTTCCCAATTTTTTGCAATTGTTCTAGAATTTGTGTGTTTATGACTGATTGCACCTTGAACTGTGAACTGATATCCATGTTATCCAAACATGTAGTGTCCGATTCCTTGTTATTTTTTGCAGAAGTGGACTGTGTTTCATTATCCGAATCCTGAAGCAAAGCATCATAATCTACCTCACTATCCGAACTTTCATGCACAGAATCCGACATATTTGCAGTACTGTTAGAGATAAACGAATTTTGATTCAATAGATCAGTCAAAAATTGTTCATCATCTGTGATTTGAATATGCACGGGGAGTTGTATGGTGTCTTTTTTATTTGACCTCAAATTGTACATAACGAGTCATGAAATAAAAACAAACAATGAATCAATATGTTAAAAATAGTTCCACAATAAAATACGTAAAATTTGTTCATAAATGCAATATAAAAGCTACCGGCTTGAAACAATGTCCTTTGTCATTGGAGAGTAATACAGTATCGCGAGGAACACAAACAAGTTATAAACATATAATACAAAATACTAAAACATAAAATAACGTAAAAAGAAAGCCATACAGTCTGATGAATCACCACGTATAGTATTGCACAGCATATAACTCTATAAAAGAAAATGTGTTGTGTCCTCGTTGCTTTCCAATGACAGAATGGAGGATTGAAACCTGTAAAACAGAGAGGTCTCCCACTGGTCAGTCTTGACCAATGGCTATTGTATATGCAAATTAGTATTCATACTAAAGGCAAGGACAGGGGGAACCGAAATGAGCCCAATGCCACCCAAATGGCATACAGCACATCCCAAACATTCCATGAATTTTCCATGAATGTAATACTGAATGAGCCCACAAAAGCATATTTTAAGCCTATGAAAGACACAGACATCAAATATCTTACTCTTAAAAATACTTTCTTGCTAGCTTTGGCCTCCAGCAAGTGGCACAGCGAAATTCATGCCTGTGTTGCAAACAAAATATCTCATCTAGGCCAATGGGAAAATGTAGCTTTGTTCCCCTCTTCAGATTTCATAGCCAAAAACCAACTAGCAAGAATAGGTTCTCAAAGTGTGTCTCCGGTGATTATCACTGCTCTAACTACCATCATGGATAGACAATTCAACGAAGACAGGACCCTGAGTCTGATACGGGCCCTGAGGTACTATCTGGATCAAACCAAAGACTGGAAAGGGTCTCAATCCCTAATTTATATTTCCTTCAAGAAAGGACATACCTCAGACATTAACCCGCCATACTCTCTTCTTGGTTAAAACAAACTATCCTACTTTGCTACAAACAAGCCGATCCACAGTCCTTAAAGTGCATGACATTAGGGCCTTTGTGGCCTCTAAGGCCTTTTATGGTGGGATTTTGGTGGACCAAATCATGCAAGCTTGTCCCTGGAAAGTTCACAACAAATTTTTACCTAAAATACCTTACGTGGTCAGATAATGACAAAATTATGTATCCAGGTCCAGTAGTTGTGACTCAACAAGTCCTAGACCCTTCCCTTCGGACTAGTCATCCTCAGAAAGAAAAGAAGGGGGGCACATCCACTGCAGCCAAGTCTTCAGGAGTCTAAATCTTAGGGTCTACGTATACGACCACCTCCTCAGGATGTTTGGTAAGGTCTTTTTCGATTAACAGTATTTAACATGTAAAATGTATTAGGTATTTATTCAGGTGATTCCATAATCTCATCATAAAAATCACAAGTTAATGAGGTTTTTAAGCCCAGGGCTTGTTTTCATTTGTGATGAAGCCTTTGGGGTGCCATACCATATAAGTGAGCACAGCTGCACTTACTCCTTCAAAATCCAGACATCCAGACAGTATCAGTACTACAATTCATACAAGTATTCTGAGTTTTGGCTTCTTTTGGCTTAGTTATTGTAAGTGGGAATCAGACTGGAATTTATAAAACACTCATTCTAATCTAATTAATTCAAAATCCAAGAAAAATTTACAGATACCTCCAGTCTCAGCTGTAATCCCTCCGCTTAGCAGCATTCAGTTCCACATGATAAGTTATTGTAGCACAATAAAATTGAAAATTTTAATTACTTAAATGTAGCTTATATAAGCTACAAGCTTACCATGTGGAACTGAAGAGAGTCCCACCCTGCCTCCCCGCTGTATTACAGCTGAGGGAATACGGGCAAAATTGCAACTCAAAAAAAAAATCTTATAAAAGCTACAATTAAGTAATTAAAATTTTTAATTTAACCAAAATCCCTGTCACACAGCATTTACCACAAGCAGAAGAGGGCAAGGTTCAAGATTGACAACTTAACTGAACATACCTTCCAAGAGGCTAGCTCAGTATTCTCTGACAAGAGGGATCGCTCCCCTTCCAAAACCTATGAAGATTTTGATGCCGACCCTTCAGAAGTATTCCAGAAGAGTCTTCTAACAACCATCACGTAGCTTTGGCTCAAATCTCAAGGAAAACAAAAGAAAGGGTTCCTTACTTGCTATGGCCATGCAACCAGTAGAAGGGGTGTGTTAGGGGACTTCAACAAGAAGAAAGCTACGGGAAACAGCACCGTATTAACCTATAACCATATTTTGCAGACAAACCCCACATAATGTCATAATGACAATTATATGTATTATGTGAGGCAACAGATGAAATCAGCTGACATTATGGCATCACTCTGCAGCATGGAAGTACACATCCATGTGAACAACTTCTAAAAAAGTATAAGGCCCGGACAAATGCTGTTTCTTTTAAAAATAATTTATCTATCGAGGATGAAAAATTATTCAAGGCATGCCAATCTGTTTATTGGTCTGGTACCTCCACCCAAAGTGTAAAAAATCTCAACACTTTATAACAATTTTCTCATTGATTATTGCATGAATTTCTCTTCTGTCTTAAATATATGTACTAGGCCGCAAGTAGATTCCCTTATGTGAATATCAGGCTGGGATCTTTCGTAATTATATTTAGGAATTTTTAAAATAATTTTTAATCCATTAAAATTCATGCAATCATGCACTAAATCACTTATAATTTGAAAAGTATTGTATTTAGAGCATTTTGTTAAAATATGTTAATTAACTACTTTTTTCACAGCTGCAACATGGTGAGTAACTTGGGAGCCTTTCCTGATAGTTAAGTGAGTAATAGCTACTTTTTGACTTTTCGGTACCTTCCATAATGAGTAAAATCACTGCGATAAGTAAAAAATGAGTAAAAATATGATATTCAGCTATTTTTGGGTGAGCTATAAGATTGAAAAATTATCGATCTGTAACTAATTGCATGACTGAGTACTTCCATGTTCTGACTGTTGAGTAAATCAGTTGTAACTTGATAACTATTGCTTTTAGAGTATTTTGTTTGGATATGTTATTGACCTACTTTGGTGATGGTGCACAATTACAACCCCCATGTCGACCATTGCTATGGATAAGGACAATGATTTCTTGTGACTATGCTTATGATGTTGCGCCTTAGAGTCTGTCACTTTGGCAGAGATTAAGCGCTATAAAAGTTGAATTGGAATTGGAATTACTTTTGAATCAGCTTAAAGATAGTGTAATTGCAGACTTGTAGCTCATTGCATAGCGGAGCAATAGCTACTTTTGGGTTCTCTCTGTTGAGTAAATGAGTTGTAACTTAAAAACTATTGCATTTAAAGTATTTTCTTTATGTTATGCACCCACTTTTGGGTCCGGTATGACCTAGTACAATTACAGACCTGTAACTCATGGCAACTTGAAAACCATTGCATTTAGAGTATTTTGTTTACATTATGTTATTCATTTACTTTGTTGTCTATTGATAATGAAATTACAGAAATGTAGTTCATTGCATAGCTGAGCAATAGCTACTTTCAGGTCCTCACTGTTGAGTAAATCATTTGTAACTTGAAAAACATTGCATTTAGAGAATTTAGAGAAAGATATTCAGCTACTTTTAGGTCAGCTATAACATAATAAAAATGTAGACCTGTATCTCACGGCAAAGCTGAGCAATAGCTCCTGTCAGGTTTTCACTGTTGAGTTAATCAGTTGTAGCTCGAAAATTATTGCATTTAGAGTTTTTTCTTTGAATGTGTTATGCAACTACTTTTGGGTCAACTATAACATAGAAAAATTGCAGACCTGCAGGTATCTCAGAGCAATAGTTACTTTTAGGTTGTCACTGTTGAGTAAATCAGTTATAACTTGTAAACTATTTCATTTAGAGGGTCTCCTATTACATAGTGAAATTGCTAAGTTTTATCTCTTTGCATAGCTGAGAAATAGCTACTTGCAGGTTTTCATTCTTGAGTCAATCAGTTGCAACTTGAAAACTCTTGCATTCAGAGAATTTTGTTTAATTATGTTATCTGCTACTTTTTGGGTCAGCCATAACAGAGTAAAATTGTAGACCTGTGGCTCATTGCTTTACTGACCAGTAGCTACTTTCAGGTTCTCACTGTTGAGTAAATCAGATGTAAACAGTATTATGTTGTAATATGTTATTTGCCTACATTTGGGTCAGCTATAATAGAGTGAAATTGTAGACCTCTAACTCATTGCCTAGCTGAGCTTAAAGTTTCTTTGAGATTCTCTCTGTTGTGTAAAGCAGTTGAAACTTCAAAAATATTACATTTGCAGTATTTTCTTTAAATATGTTATTCACCTACTTTTGGGTCAACAGTAACATAGTAAAATTGTAGCCCTGGAGCTCATTGCATAGCTGAGCAAAAGTTTTTTTGAGATTCTCACTGTTGAGTAAATCAGTTGGAACTTCAAAACTATTGCATTTACAGTATTTTGTTTAAATGTTTTCACCTACTTTTTACACCGTAACTGCTAATTTTGTACTTTACTTCTGAAAATGGTTTCCAGGGCACATCGTTTTTATCCTTGTCTGCTTTTACTTTGTCTCTGAAATACTCAAAACACACAATCAGCTCTCACAGAGTACGTTCATGGGCACTGATTGCTTGTACATGTCATCTGATGACTTCACTTTCCAATTGCTCAGATGTCAAGATTCAGTTAGATTTAAATTTCTGGGTGCTATGCCATGTTTCAGTGAGAATACCCTTTAAACAACATATTTTAATGGAAATGGTCAACAAAGAACATGTCCAGATTCTGTCCTACATCTGTGCCATGGAACAGACTGTCAGTAATTTAGAATCTCGATTGCTGGGTCTGAAAAACACAACAAAATATCAGTCACCGTTGAAAGAATTGAAAGTACTGATAAGTATGGAAGATATCTTGCTATATTAAGATTTTGGAACAGATTAATTGGGATGTCTTAAGTTAGAAGTATCAAACATTTTTATTGAGATTATGAAAATGATGGAAATACCTTGATTTAAAAACAGTTTTATCTTTATTAGATATGTCAGACATTTATCAAAATCAGCAACCATGTGATCAAAATTTGGCTTTAAACAAGTTGGAATCTATTTGTGAACTACAGTGAAAGTTTTCCAGATTGGAGGCTTTATTGCTAACAAGGAGACTCTAGAAACTGACTGACCAGTCGACATTTGCTACCATCAAATTCACTCCAGTTCACCCAGCACCAGTCATTGCTGTCTCTGAAAAGCCATTTATTTTGCCAACCTGACGAACCAACCAGCCTAACACTGACCAAACTTTTACCCTTCAGAAGCAGTCTCTACCTCTTGATTGCTAGATCTCCAAAGCAAGAACTGAGTTTTAATAACTGACAATGAGTCATAAATTGCTCCCAGGGAGGCCAATCAATTGCTCTCTGAAGGGCAAAGTTGCAGAGTAACAGTTAGGGGGATTTGATCATATATAGGCTGGCATCACATCCCTAAAGTTTCACAGTGCCTTTTTTCATAAGACGACAACCTTTGCTGGTTCTAGACCACAACCTGGAAGAAAGATCTCTGTTAATCTACTGGCTGATGCGTGAATCTGTTAAAATTGGAGATGCTGAATCTACCACTAGTGAAGGGCTACTCCTCAAAAAGTTCTGATGCACCAGATCGTCAATAAATTTGTTAAGCTGGCAAAGTCCCAGATCATGAGGTATGCCATGCACTCTGACAACCAGAGCCCTTCAGGAAATGCTTTGTCCTGGTATGAGTCAGCCCAGTTAAATAGTTCATACAGCTGGATTGTCAGATCTTCAGGCCTGCTTTCCTGCATCCCACAGGCCTCCTGACCAATCTCCCAAGAAGCCCTCGGGAAATGGGGGAAATCCGCTAGAGATTCATCATATAATTATATGCAACTAGACAGACAGCTTCCATATATACTACAGCATAGTGCAGGACAATATGAATCTCAGGGAGCTACTGAGGAACTACAGTATTTAATGATCTCTAACCAGAGTATTAGCTATGCAATGGCCAAGACAATTTAGCACTTATCGGACTTTCTTTCAATGGCCGACATCATTCTGGCTAGAAGGAACCCTAATCTGAAATCTGGCATAAAGCATAACACTCAGAAATAACCCTCTACCTCTGGCTTCACTGTTTCCAGAATCTGCACTGGAGAAAGTTGGGATTAGATATTTCAGTAATGTCCCTGTTCCACCAAAGGATTAATCCCTTAATCATTGAGAACAACATGAATAATGGGTGGGAAAATATAATTTAGATCCAGTTCTGTGAAGCCTCAGTTCTCACTAAGCCTTTGGAATCCTCAAACCTCCTCAGACAAGTCACGATCGTTTCCTGATTAAGAAGTGATTAAGCCTCATTTGTGTTCTGATTCAACACTGATCCTGTTGGGGATATAACTACTGGGTCTCAGACCATTCTAAGGTCACCTCAGGTCTCCTGGGACTAATAACAGGTTTCCTCATACAGCATAAGCCGATTTCTGTTTTCGTCTTCCATTGTGGATTGGGGATAGCTCTGGGACCAAGACCAGGCCTCCTAGGACAAAGGCTAAGACGTCCTGGTATTAAGAGTGCAGGACGCCTCAGAGAACACAAGACATTGTGTAATTTGAGTCTGAGGAAGCCTCAGGAAGCCTGAGACTGGTACATTTGTGGGTAGGGGTGAAAGTGGATCAGTTACAGTCAAAGAAAATATCAAACATGTTTGATTTCTATACAGACCACAATTGATCCAAACAGACTATCCAGGACTCTGAAATTGATCCCCAAAATCTTTAATTGGGAGCCTTAGTCGTGTGATGGAACAGGGGCATCAACAAGGGCTACAGTAGTTGGCCTCCAAACAAGAAGGGTCATTATCATCCTTATGTTCACCCCACCAAGACATCCAAGGACACTTGCCGTTCTGGTTATCAAGTCTAGTAAACTATTAGCTCACATGGTCAGAAAAGGAAAGATCAGGGCAAGGCCTCCAACTACTCTTCCTGCCAGCCAAGACTCAGTCTTCAAATGAATGACAATTACTGTATCGCCCAAAGAGGCAAGCCAAGAGAACAGAGACTTAAGTACCATACGCCAGAACTTTACCTTGTGTAAACATTGTATTTAATGTACAAAATATTTATTTTTTAAATGTACATTGTCGTGCTGTGAATCATGCACCTTTGACAGTTGACAGGTAGCCACAGGTGTTTCCTGTGTAGAGCAATTGCCTTCTCTCCAACATGTAACAAATGCCCACACTGTTGCTCTCAAACAGCCTGCAGGAGCTACACTGCACCAATTTTGAAAATATGGGCCACCCTTGGGGCCAGTTCCAAGGCCGTAAGAATCCTCAAGGAAATGCTACATCCTCCCATTCTGAACTTGGCAAACTCTGACGACTCTCCAAAAATCATAAGTGACTATTTACATCCCCTCAGGAACAGCTACCTGATGGAGGCATTAAAAACACTTGTACAGAATCGAGCAACAGAAAGGTAAAAAATCAAGCATCTCTGACTTACTCTCTGAACAAATTTCAGAAGTCAGAAAAATTTGGACTGGAGATATCAGAAAGTATAAGAACTTCCTTGCTAACAGGCAAATGAGTAATGTCAATAGATTTCAAGGACACATACTTCCATATCCCAATAAACCCACAATCCAGGAAATACCTATGCTTTCACGTCTAAGGTCAATCATACTCATTCAAAGCTATACTGTTGGTCTGTCCACTGCTTCAATGGAATTCATAAGTAGAAGAAGCTACCAGGACCTAGACAATTGTATGGTCTGAGCCACACCCCACTGAACCTGTATCCAGTGTACTCAGACTCTGGTAGCTATGTGTCAGAAACTAGGTTGAAAAAAACAAGGAAAAAACTGGAACTAGAACTCAAACAAATATTCGATTTGGTAGGCTGCCAGTTTGATCTTAAGGATGGCGATGTCAGACCCACCCTAGAACGCTGGGAGACCTTAAACATAAAACTTTAGAAACCTCTCATAGACCCCTCTTGTCAGGTTCAATAGCTCATCTCCTAATATATCAGTTGATAGCTACAGAGAAGCAAGTCCACCTAGGTCGACTCCAAATAAGACCGATTCATTGGCATTTCAAAAATCAAATGGAGTTTGCTCAAATCTCTAGAAAAGGTGATCCTAATTTCAAAGTCTCTCCAACAACATTTAAAGTGGTGGCTCCAGGTAGCCAATGGCTTTAAGTAATGTAATGGTTGTAATGTGAACATAGATGCCGTGAAATTCATGTCAGGGAGTCTGGATGGCTATACCTTTGTCCTCTATTTCCCATTCCAAAAGTCAGTCAAAAATGAACATCTACAGATGCAAAATGGTTGTAGTGGCACCAGGTTGGCCCAGGTTCATTGTTTTGGGACCTAGTAAATCTGTCATCAAAACCTCTACTACAGTTACTTCACTGGCCGCACCTTCTAAAACAACCGTTCAGTCAGAAATATCATCAAAATGACACCTACAAAATGGATCCTACACACAATTCAGATTCGCTTGAATCATTCTTTGAGCAGGTATATGAATCAAGTTCGTCCATTTTTGAATTCAGGTGCCAGCAGTACAGAACCTACTATGTCAGAGCAGTTTTAATCAGTTATTTACTGTCAAAAATATGATGCTTGCTACTAAAGCTAGTTCAAGAACTGGCCATAGCAATCATTTGTGACACTTTTCCCAAATAGTTAGCAAGAGTTTGGATCTTAAAAAGCTCGTAGCAAGCTTTTATAGGGACACACCTATTGCTAACAGAGGTATTCCCTCATGGGATTTATCTTTAGTCCTGCAGGCTTTGGCAAAGGCTTCTTTTAAGCCTTCAAAGGATCAATAGCTTGAAGAATTGGCATTCAAGACTGTGTTTTAATGTCACTAGCATCCGTCAAGACACTAAATAAAATGTATTCTTGGAATTTAGTTAGCATCAGATGGTCCAGATTTGCCTAGACCAGTGGCCATTCCTTCTAAAACCATTTTTGAGCTCATTTTGATAGAAGACATGAGGACATTTAGATAATATCTCGACAGAACTAGTGCCTCATGAAAAGGAAAGTGTCTTCTTTTATCAATTTCAAAGATGGTTTTAACAAGGATATACTAAGATCCACCAGCTCATTTTGGATCAAACAGACCTTCATTTTAGCTTCTCAATCTTTAAATTCTGATTCTAATGATATAGATTTATGTCAGCTTCTTTGGCTTTCAATGGATATTAGACACCTGCCACTGCAAAAGCCATAACATTTTTACTACCTTTTTCTTAAAGGACGTTGCCTGGCAATCTTCAGACCAATCAGATGATAAATTATGCTATTTGGTGTTGGTGCATGATACTGTTAAAATTTAAGTATGAAAACATGATTTTTATCGCATACAAGCATCTGTTTTTTTCCACACATACCAGTATTTTTTTACTAGCATGTGTTTTCTTTAAGTTACAGATAGCCAAGTATCTGTATAAAGTTAACACATTATGCCACCTTAGAGATATCCTCATTGTCCGATGACGGCATCTTGCTTGATGAAGACATGAAGACGTCTGACCAACGCTAGGGTGATGGTCACTTAAGAAAACCATGTTACTTGTTTGGAGACTTCTTATTAAGGTTTGTAAAAATTGCTTATCTTTAAAGATTTCATAAGCAATGAGTAACCTAAGATGTGGCGTATGTAAGCTTATCTTATCCTCTTATGTAGTACATTATTTAGTGATCTCTTGTGTTGCAATCATCTAGCAGTGTTGTAACAAAACCAATACCCTCACCTGTTATGGTTGTAATGAAGCCCTTGCGAGGATAAAATGTAAAACTTATATATATCCTCACACCTCCCCCACTAATTTGTTTTGCTGGGGACCAAAACTACAATGAAGACTTCTTGACATTTAACTGTTGACAATGAACATAGCACAGGCATGCACATGCACATAGTGGTCACCTGTGTCAACAAGAATAATTTTTAATTAATCCTTTTCGGTCAAAACATTTTTGCTCCAGAAAATAAAATAAGCACTTATGAGGATAAGGTAAGTATTTATTACAATAAAAGTTTTACAAATGCAAGTTAACTTTCTATATTTGTTTTGACTGTACCCATACCATGGAAGAACAATCAGAAGAATACTGGACAAACAGGCTGGATCAGATTTTTAGGCTAGCTTCATTGGTGTCTCTGATTGCCTTCATGGGTGATATGTAAAGCAGCCTTGTTTGTACAAGCACACAGTCATTGAGGGCAAATTTCTTTATTTAAGGCCATGCACACAGTACCAAAGTCTGTCTTTTCATTGGTGTGAGAAGTTTTGTATAACAAATCAACCCCAAAAGAAATCCTAGACTGGGATTCTTTTTATGTGGCCTGATAAGACACTGGGCCTCTTTTTCAAGGTAATACAGGACTGGGCAAAGTTAAAACTAAAAAAAATTATGCTACTAGCAAGGGTGCTAAGTACAGTAATTTCAAAGCTGTTCCAACATGATACACTTAGATGAGGGGATATAGTCCAGAGAAGATTTTAAAAGTCCAAGTCACCACAGGCGTTGCAACCCCACACTTCCCAACCAATGCCCCTACTAAGTATTAAGTTTCTGCACCTAACGATTTCCCAGATATAGCCCAGAACAGATTTTAAAGGTCAAGGACACTACAGTATGGTCAAAGGTCAAACCAAGGTCACACCATGACATCACACAGCTACGACCCATAACCAGTGCCCCTACTAAGTATCAACTTCCTACCCCTTATTGTTTCTCAGATATATGACAGACAAGATTTCATAACTCAAGGTTACTATAGTAAGGTGAAAGGTCAAATCAAGGTCACTCTATGACGCTGCAAACCTACACACCCAACCAATGTCCCCACCAAGTTTAAACTTCCTATACCTTACAGTTTTTGAGATACAGCCCAGACAAACATTTCTCATAAATCACCCACCCAACCGACTGACTACGGTTTAAAAACAATACCTGCATGGCCCTTAAAGGTTGTGGGTGAAAATTATGAACAGCTAATATGGAAAAGGCGTAAAAGACTAACCGTTGTCAATGTTTTAAAATATACTACAAAATACAAGGAAATCACGTGAAGAGAATTTGAAAACAAGTTACTTTCATGTCAAGAATATATATGAACAACATTGCACATTTGGCCTGAATGTCAATGTTTTAAAATATACTACAAAATACAAGGAAATCATATGAAGAGAATTTGAAAACAAGTTACTTTCATGTCAAGAATATATATGAACAACATTGCACATTTGGCCTGAATGTTTTACAAAAAGTTTAATCAACTGTAAGTTAATATTGAAGCGATGTTTATAGACAAGATGATTTTGGCTAACCATCTCAACATTCAGTCAAAGCCTTTCACACAAGGAAGTAAATAATAAATTCATGTAGCGCAGACTATACAACACATATATTTAAGACACATAACCATACCTAAATTTTTACTCTCCTTGATCATGTTTGTCAAAGCTTGAATAATGAATAATTCTGTGAGGAGACGTAATATATTTAGACACATAAGTTGGTTTTAACATGGAGTATCAAAAAGGAATAGAAACTTTTAATTTTTTCATTATTGTTGTGCTTAGTTTGTGTATAACAGGTGAGTGTATTTTCATTTTAATGTTCATGTAATTGTGTTTTATGCTTTTCTTGAAACATTAGTGATATAGCTGTGTCAAAGAGGCGGTAAAACCTATTGCATTAACAAAACTCAAACAATATTTCACAAAAGCACAAGATTCTACTTTTTTATCCTCCTATCCTAAAATGTGACATAATTAATTATAGCAACATATAGAGTATAATAACCAAATAATACCCTTGTATGTCTGTTGTAAGTTTATCTGCAAACTGCTCATCACCTACTCTAAAGAGCACAAGAATGGTTGTTGGACTGACTTATCTTTTCACTCATAAGGTCATGCTGCAACTCTAGTTTTTCTCTCACCCGGGGTTCTATGCCTAAGGCTAAGAGTCCTGATATTTCTAATACACAGAGCGATTTGAACACCAGAATGAGTATCATATCATTTCCATATCTTTCTGTGCTAGAGTCACAACTGAACTGGCTTCTTTAGATTTGTTACTGCATAAATCTGCTTCAAGTTTTGGCATGATTCAGTTAGATTCATGTTTGTGTAAAACACCTTCGATGTCATTTGACACAACTCAGAATAGGATTTGCAATAGGAAATACTTTATCAAATATTTGAAATAGCTGTTATGACCTCTGACAAGGTGTAATACAATATACACATGGGAGGGGATGAAGGGGACCCAGGATGAATATACAGGATTGGTTATACTTTAACATGCACTACCCAGATATAAGGGTCTCTTTTTGAAGCCATATGCACAAAGTTGCAAGCATGATACAAACAAGATACTATCACAAGGAAAAGTTTAACAGGGCTTAAGTGTTTAACTCTGGCAGTAAGTGAACTGTGCTACCCAGTTTGAAGACAATTTGAAACATAAGAGGTTGGGGAGTTTCTGCTGGAGACTAACATCTAGAATTTTTGAAGGAATCCATACACAGTGAAATTGGACACAAGCACAAATGTTTTAGTGTTCATGCCAGGAATAACCTACCAACCAATAAAGCTTTGAGTTAAAGAGTATTGCTATGGATAAGAAGTAAATAGTCGCGAAATAATACTTACTTTAGTTAGAGACATGGCCACAAATATGCATGATATTTAAACAAGATAAAAAATGTTAAGAATTTTTTAAAATCTAAAATATTGAGTCAAGTTTCAGAAAGTATTTTTTGGAAGCATAAACTTTTATTTTACTTATGTCCTGACCATATTACAATTTAAGTTAAATACCTTTTATACTTTAACCCTGTATGCCTATGAAAACGTAATGAAACTGAATATATAGGCCCTTTTGTATCACGAATATGATCCGGATGTTTCCCACTGTCAAATCAATTCTCCCTCTGGTCAGGCCCTTCCCCCCCAAAAATTTTTTTAAAAACTCTATTGATTAGTTTTGTGGTAATGCTGGACATAAGGACAAAACATGACAAATTCACTGAAAATGGGATATTCTAACTCCCGAATTTGTTTGGTATGTAGAATATGATCTAGATGTTTTCCAAAATAAAAATCCTTCTGATGATCAGGTCACATACATAAAAAAACTAGTGATGGTTGAACATAGTTATAAGGAAAACTTATTCCACAGCCGTATTCAACAACTCTTTTATGGGGTGACTTGGGAGCGTGTTATCCTTTTTCTTGTTTCAATGTTAAAAAAATGGGTCAATTTTGTTTATTTTTGCATGTTTGTTTTTGAGTTAAAAGATATGAAAAAAATATGAGCATGTTTTATTTGTTACTATGTATATTGAGCCTGTTCACCCTGTGGTGACTGTAACTATATTGTAATAAAATTGATTTGAAATAAAAAAAATCCTTCTGATGATCAGGTCATATAGATAGTTGAACATGGGTATAAGGAAAACTTATTTAAACAGCTTCTTGTTTATTACTTTTAGCTTTCAAACTGTTATTGTTTTCCAAGAATATAAAATATAATATTAGTATGACAACAAAAATGTAAACCTTTGTTTACTAGAGTGTATGCATTTTTTCTTCAGAACTTCATGTTCTCTTTAAAGCATGACCTTAAAATTAGTCCAGATATTATCTAATTGGATAACAACATGATGATATAATCTTTTACAACATGATTGTGATACAATATCTAAGACACATATGGCAATTGAAAAATGCATCATCATATTGCCTAGGGTATTTACCCACAGGTGACAATGTTGAAGACCTGTCTCAATATGGCCTTGGCTGTTCAACGGGACTTAAAACCCCAACTTTTACTTTGCATACTTTGTAAACAATTTAAACTCTCTGTTTTTGTACATGGAATAAACACAACCAAATACATTAGGTGATGCCAAAATGTCGTCATTAAATTTTTTTTGATTTTTGTATGTTCGCCATACACATGGTCTAGACATAATTTTGAAATTCTAACTGACATGAAATCATAGGATGAAAATAAAATGCTCGAAAACGGACTCTGTAGTGTTATCATACAATGTTATTTCACTTGCCTGTGTATGTCTAAGACAGAATATTATTACTCGTAGTGTAGCTTTAATATTAAATTCTTAAATAGTTAAACAACTTTCAAAGTTTTTTGACTTTTCACATGTTATACTTCAAGAGGAACTGTTATTTTCATTACCTTATTTATCGAATGAAGCACTATTTATACTGCTTCCATGATAAACAGGAGTACAATAATTGAAATAGCTTCTGTTGTTCATATTTGGACATTTTATCACTTTAGAAGGTAGTTGCATACAATCTTCATTTTCGAGACTTTTAGCATATATTATCTTGTATTATCATTTTATTCTACTTCAACGGAAGTGTTTTTCATAAACATTCTTTTGCAGACAATTAAACCAAAAAATGTAGTACGCCAGATTCTTTTTAAAAATAATGGGTAAATGAATATTAGGAGTTAATATCTTACATAGAGCATTGGTATACTATTATTTTACTTTTTATATTCTTTCCATAGTAATAGCAGATCCTGTGAGGTTTGATATCACTGGAAAGAATACATGGCAGTCATCAACTTATCTAAACAGATTCTTTAGCTCTAAGGCTGTTGATGGATGTAAAGACCCTGTGATGGACAATGACTGCTGCACTCACACAAATCCAAGTGAAGAACCTGGATGGTGGACTTTGGATGTTGGGCAGACTGTTATCCTGAACTCTGTTTATATCATTAACAGAGCTGGAAAGCGTAAATATGTTTATCATTTAGCTTTGTTTTTTACTAATCAGTACCACAATTACATGGAGACATATCCTTAAAATCATAGATTAAATATGAAAGATAGAAAATGGTGATGAAAAAGTTAACCAGACAAAATATCAATTGTAAAACATGTCATAAGCGAATGTGACAATACCTTTTAATTTTCGGGTGCCCAACTTTTGACAAACATAACACATCCAAACAAGATACAGTCAAAGAGAGCAAAATGCTCTACTGAGACCAAATTTTTGTGATTGCTGTTACTACAGTTTTTACAGAAACAAATCTTATTTGCTGAAGGAAAAAACTTAAACCTGTTGCATTGAGAACAAATAATAATGATAATGAAAACTCTTGGAATCTCCTTTGGTTTGAACCTGGGCTGGCAGATTGCCTTTGATTGTCCCCACACTGTCATGATGGAAATTTTGTCTTGGTTTAAGTTGTCAGAATAAAAAAAATAAACTTCTGTGATATAAACTTTTCCCCTTTTCTTCAGATTCAAAAAATTTTGATAAAATAAAACTTGAATGAAAAAAGTATCAGTCAACATCTAACATGAACACAGAACCTTATAATCACAAATCCAATGCTCTACATTCAGAGCTACAGTGACAGCCGGGTATTTCTGATGTTCACATTCAATTTGTCAAATGTAAATATTAAATCAATATCAGGTCGGAATTTGAAGACTTTCTATTGTAGCTATTTCAGAAAGTATGCCACCTGCAAATATGCTAGGTTTTTTTGTTAGAAACTTCATCCAGAAATAGAGCAGAAATTGCAAGTTAAATAATAAAGCTGTGACGTATGTGACAAAGAAAAGCCAATTTCTCTGAATATACCCAATTGAAAGTAATAAAAACTCTCTCCTGACTTTAATTGTAACTTCAATTTTCTTTGCCAAATTTAGAAGCATCCGTCTGTGTCCCATTAAGTATGTGGCCATTAAATTTGCGATCAATTAATAATATGGTTTTTGAGTTATAAGAGCAAAACCGTGTACAAACAGAAGGACAGACAAAACTGATTACAATAATTCTCTCCTATTTTGGAGCGTTAAATATTTCCAGACTATTTATGTATATTATTAATCAAAATTAAATAATATAATCAGCACTAATCTTATTTTCTATATGGCATGTCTGTGTAAAAAACTGGAGTCCCTTAGCATTAATGTTGCAAATGAGATATTATTTTTCCACATTTATTTTTCAGTGACTTTCATGATATAACATGAAAAATACATAAAACACATTTAAAACATTTATTTTCTAAAAAACAACACAGAATTTCAAATTTTAACCATCATAATATTCAGTAGCTGATCTTGCTCTTTTAGTATAACCATCTATTCAAGCTAACTCATATAACATTAAAATTACATAGATTACAAAAATTGTAGAAGTTAACTTCTTTCTGAGAATAATCACAATACTATGAGGATTTTAGTTTGTTATTTGAGTAATACTTATTTGAGTCATACTTAGTGAAATAGTTTCATGATCATAAATACCATAAAAAAGTCCTACATACCTTCCTAATCATGGCCCAGGCATTTTAATAAATATGTTTAGCTTCGCAGTCTCAGAAATTGAAACAAATGTTATTTAGTTCTGAAATGTTTGGTAACTTATTCTGTTTTTTCAGTCTTGAACTTGTGTGTCATATGATGAATCAAGATTTTTAACCATAAATATAGATGTAGATAAATTTTAGCAAAGCATAAATAAATATCATCATATACGTTTTTAACAGAAGTGGCACACGATTAAGAGTATGCAATAAAGCTTAATTTTTCAGTTATTCCTATACATCAAGGAAGTAAGTAAAACTACAAAAAGGTAAGTTAAACATTTTAAAGTAGTAATTTATAACTTATTGTTGTGAAAGCCCCCTTTTGTAATAATACACAGCCCAGAAGCATCAATTACAGAATTTAGTTTAGTAGCACTACTCTTTGAGACTCAATGTAAACAAAAGGTGTAGTACTAACATGATTTCTTTTGAGAGTCTCAATGCCACAGTACTTTCTGTATAATGGTTTCTCACCCAGTTGTGCTAGGTAATTTGTCAGCAAAGCACAAACTACTCTGAGATCCGGAATTCTGCTCAAAGTTCCAATATTTTGATTGACAAAGTAGTAATCTATTGAAACAAAATACTGTTTACTCAAGCTAATAATCACCATTTTATTGCATTTCCATTTGTATGAATATATCCATAATCTCCAAACAAGATAGCTGGTTTGTAAGTCCTCTACAAAGGGTGAAATGTGAATAATATGTTCAGATGTAGTACTGTTTAAATCAGGGGGCATTCCGTTAATTTGTTTTCCCATTTATAAAACGGAAAACGAAAAACGGAAAATGACCGTTTTCCTTTTTGTGTATTGCAAACATTTAAAAGGAAAAAGTAAATAACAGCTGTTTCTCATTATTGGTCTCTATGGTTATCTTCTGGAAATTGGTTTTCTGTGCTTTTTAAGTTTAAGTTTTTGTATCAATGAAATAAGGGCAAAGGTCCATTTTCTGTTTTGTTAAAAGCCTTTGTATATTTTTCTCATTTGTTTTTTTTCTTAGAAATAATAAAGAAAAACATTTCAATTTTGCTTTTACAGGTTTAATTTCAAAATAAAAAATATATAAGTGAAAAGTACACAGTTTCTGTACTTTAGGTTTAAAATGTATGAATGAAAACCTTGAAACTTTTACTAAGTAATGACTCCCTTTGATTGGGTGACTTTCTTTGTCTCTGTGGGAGGGGCTTCTGGGGGCCAAAAAGTTCACCAATTAGCCCCACGTCCTCCCCCACCCCTGTCACTTCAAAGGCCTGTGATGTCATGCATGCTAGTGATGTCACAATGAAGGATTGGTATAGTGACTTGGGAATTATAATTTTTATATGATCAAAATAACACATACCATTCCAATACCATATGATAGGGTCACTACACAGTTGGTAAGTGAATATCTGAAGGTTTTAGGAGAACATTATTTTATAGTGACCACAAGCCCCTAACAATATCTATTATACCTGTTTGAAGGTTATAATTAGACAAACTGTTTTAGGGTCAAGATTTGAAACAGAAAATGGCCAATTTCCTTTTTTGACTGTTTATGACATATTTTGGGCCTTCATATTTTGCTACATCCAATTATGTGAAGGTCATTTCCCTGATAATCCCAGTGGTCTTGATTGTGACATCACAGTGCAAAATTTAAAATATGAATTCTTTTAAAGATTTATTTTGGAACAAAATAAATTATTCTTCAAAACTGCTTGATAAATTTTATTAATATTTGGTAAGTGGATGGTACAAAAATGGAGAGTACATCAGTTTTATGGCGACCTTAAACAGCTGGCAATAGATATTTGTGGCTTTGCCAATGGTTATACCATCACCTACAGGCCACTGGTTTTATGTCCTGTATTCGAGATTTATAGCTACACTGTGGATGCCCTTGGATGATTAAATATTAAGATTTTAATAAAAGTATTTATGATATGATAAAATTCAGTGACATAAAACAACAAATGGATTATTATTTCCTTTGACGAAAACAAAGTAATGAGATTTACTGCAATAGCTGTATAAGATAAATATGCACATATTAAAATATGAACTATCATTACTCAGAGTTAGATCAATTTTATTTAATATTCACTAGAATGCAATTGTTTTTCTGAGACATAATCATATTGAAAATACGGGTACTATTGCAGAAATGTCAAAGCATAGTTCAAAGTACACTGTGTTGTGACATCATCAAAAGTGTGACGTCACAGGTCTTTGAAGTGCCAATACTGACTAGCACGTGGATGCCCCCCCAATAACATCCCACTCCAGCTGTGGCTTCTCTAATTTGATTGACACCTCAATTATCCAATCAAATTCCTAGGTGTCTTATTGATTTAGTTCCTCGTGAATCCTATTTTTATTCCTTGCAAACTCAAAAGGAAAAAGGAAATACTGTGTAGTTTCCATTTTCCTAAAATAGTGGCCTAGATCTAATAGAATAAAAATGAGCTGAAATTCAATAATATTTTCGGTAATATGTGGCAAACTATAAAGGGAATTTGTATGTTTTTCTTGAACATTATCCCATATCTTATTTTTTGTTTGCATGTTTTATCATTTTAAGAAATGACCTAAGTACGATATGATCAGGAGAAAAATAACAAATAGGAAATCAGAAATGTATACTTTTTACTTATGACCCTTTTCTATTTATATATAGGATACCAAATTAACGGAATGCCCCCTGATTTGTTTAGCCATGCTCATTCTAATGGAAGGAATTCTACACATACATAGTCTTAATTTTCTGGGTGTCAACACTTCATTTGTGTTTTCAGAATATAGACTTTCCCAGTTCACAATCTTTGGGTCCAACGAAACCTATAGCTATAGTGCACCTGGTATAGAATGTGCTTACATGGGTCCAGCTGTTGGTGACAGTGTTAAATTAACTTGCAAAGCACCAGTGATGGCTCGGTGAGTGATCAAACAAAAAAATAGGAATATTTAAAGTATTTCTGAACTATTCATTGTCTAGGTTATAGCTTTTTTGTCCAAAAAGGGCATTCCATCTGTTGAAAGGGATGTTAATACAAAAGTTTCAAGTTCAGCCCAAAATATTTTAATGCATTTAATATCTCTTGACATAACTATAAAAATAAATTTATTACAAATCATGTTTTAACAAAAGATAAAAATTTTGATTTGTTGTATGATAAGCTATGATCTTGATCATGACCATCATCAATAATAAATTGTAGCATGCTAAGATGTGCACAAGCATTTACAGTTCCGCTGCAAATCACCTTTGTTATTTGAGGTCCTAAACTTATGACTGTCCACTTTACCCAACCTACGAAGGTGACATTTTCCCATCAATTAAGCCATGGTCCAAGAGTTGCATAAAATTTATGTATAAAATTATTTTTTAAAATGTTTTCAACCATTAGAGTGTTTTCTATATAGTTTTTATCTGGAATTGACATCACACAGTGACAAAACTATTCTCTGCACTGTTGTTTGAAATGGTGATATTACAGCTGAATTTATAACTTTGCAGTGATCACAATTATGTACATAAGAGAAGTACATAATAGAAGTAAAATGTCCTTTCTGTAAGAAAAATTGGGGTCAATTATTTAAAATTTTTGGAAAGGTAGGAACATCTAAGATAGAGTGATGTACATATTGGCCCTTTGTCAAATCAGCCAACTCAAAACTTGGCCACTTGTAAATTGGTTCCCTAAGGTTTTGGTCCCTGTAAACTCAAATTCCAGCTCAAAATAAATATAAAATGCAATGTAATAAGAATACTTTTATAGCTATTAATATCCATCATATGACAGACTCTAAGGGTGAGAAACACTTAGTTATGAATATTACCTCGCATAAGAATATATCAGGTTAGCATCCCTTAATTGTAACCTGGTTTCTATTAATGATTCCAAATAAAAGGATTCCATGCATGCTATGTTTGTATCCTAGGGCGACTACTTCTCAAATGGTATTTAGGAAACTAACAATTAACATGTATCAGAGAATTTTGGTTGTTATAATCAATACTGTTCATCATCTCTCCTTACTCACTTGTTTATGTTAAAATTATTAAAAGTGCAATCCGTTTAATGAAGATTAAGTGATGTAAAGTTTTATTTGATTGCATATTAAGTTAAACCCTTTTCATTGTCCTTTGAAATATTCTCTTTGAGACCACAGTAATTTTTCAGAGGCCAATTTGTACAGTCTCCTTAGATGCCCTCTGTGCACAAATAATTTACAAAACAACGAAACAGAAGAATTCATCTTAATAATTAAAGAAATAAAACTATTTGATCTGCTGAAATTGGCAAATAGAGTTTCCCCACAAAAATCATATTGTTTTAAATTTGTGGCCAATAAGATTGTAGAAATAGATACAGAGCCTAGATGTCATGTATACTTTGTGGATTTTTTTATCTGAAAATTCTGCCAACCCTCCATTATTTACAGTGGCTGCATAGCTATTGGACTGCTATTGGACTGATCCAAAGGGTGCAATGGGGTGTGTTGGGGTGCTATGATTGTGATTGTCGAAAAATGTTTTGTATGTGCACTAGATAGCGAATTTAAAATACTCAGTCTTCAAACAGTCTGTCTAATCTATAAAGACATTGTTAGGAAAGCCAAAGAAAATCCTCATATTTTTACAATAATATCAATAAGCTGGATGCTATGCTTGTAAGTCCGCAAATATGAAGTATTTGATCTTCAAGCAGCTTTTCTATTTATAAAATATTTTTAAAACTCATATATCTACAGAGTACTTGATCTTCCAGCAACCTTTCAATTCATAAACTATTGTAGGAAAATCCCATATAATTCCGTGATATCATGTTTCCTCATTAATATGAATGAGTTAAGTGCTATGCATGCAAGTTTGCACATACAAAGTATTTGATCTCCAAGCTGTCTATTCTATTTATAAAATATTTAGAAAGAATATTAGTTAGAAAGTCGCCATGGAAGTCTGTGACCTCATATTTTTCTCATGACTATAAATGGGTGATACATCTGCAAGTTTAAAGTTTGATCATCAATCAGGCTTATTAATCATGAAATATTGTTGTTAAAGAAATCCCATTGAAATCCTTGACCTCATATGTAGATGCAAAGAGTGGTGTGATCTGAAAAAAAAATCCAGTTCCAAATCCGGTTTTTAGTTTTAAAATATAAGGGACTTTAAAGTAGGTCCTTATTTGGTAATATCCAGTTGAATAAAATAATGCGTCAATCTAAACTTTTTATTAGTGTTGTAAATCAAAGTAAACAAAAGAAAATATAATAATTTGGAAGATCTTGTAATTTTGGACGTTGTTCATTTAAAGCCAAAAAGTAAACTGTCGATAAACTGCTTCCATAGCTTTTCTTACTAGCTAATTGCTTTCCAGATGTTTCATGTTGTGGTAAGGCACCACTCAGAGACGGGAGACCTAATCTTTTCTGTTAAATTTTGTTTACAGAACTTGGGAGTGAATCTCGCAATCTCGAGATGGAGCTGCTCCAACTCACAATGATTTGTATCACAGAATCTTGATGTGATTGGCTGTATTTATTTTTGTAATGGTCACTGATTGGCCAATTTTATAACACACTTTATTAGGGCATCTAGGGATCTTAAGATCTCAGCCCATTTTAAGGTCTTACAGTTTCAGCTATTGTTCTGTCTAATACTGACTGATCAGATGTCAAGGATTAATTGCAATCAAATTATCACTGTTAAGACAGTAGCAAATCAACATGAAAGGAGTCATTTCCTATTATCATGGACCTGGTGACACAAGGCTTTCTAGGATTAGTTAGTGATTAGTCAATTGCAATTTCCAAATCAAAGAACTTTTCGAAATCAATAATTAAAAATCATCCTTAGTTGGAGCAGCTCCATCAAACAATTGATCAAACAATCTCGAGATGGGCGCGCGATCTTTTGATGACGAGATCACGCAAGTACCATCTCGAGATGGCGCGGATCGGTACTACGAGCACAACAATACCTTTTTAGTTACCTTTACCCATACTAAATTTAATTCTTTGATTTTTCAGTTTTGCAATAAAAACGGCGGCTTATAATAGACTTTAGAAAAAAGGCTGCTTTAAAAGAACAATATGAAACTTAGTACAATCATTAACAGGAATATATATCATTTGATAGTTTGATTTCTGGAAATACAACTGACAGGCTTTTAAATGGAACTTAATTCAAAATATTAGCTAAAGGTTTACAGTACAGAGGTTTACTGGTAGATTACCAATCCCTTAATAAGGAAGTGTAATAATAAGAAATTGTAGTAGTTTAGTTGTTTCCTGGCAGTTTCATATTCTTTACATTTTAGCCCTAGATTATATTATGAATGTTTAAAATATTTTATTGCATATTACTTGAAATTTCAAACACTTTTTGCATTTCTCTCCCTTCCTATAGATAGATTTGATATTTATCTTTATATAAAATGCTCCTATTACTTCAACTACTTTGAATTACATGACCTTTTCAATTCTTATTTTGATAAATTTAAAAAAAAATTATCTTTGGTCTTTAGAAGGGAAAATATTGTTTCTTACTAAATGCGTAAATATGTCAGAAATAATTCCAGATGTAGTGAGTTTGAGCTCAACCAGGATTTTATAGGGTGCTCAACATCTGGTGACTAGAACTTGAATATTTTTCTTATTATAAATAATAACTGTTAATTTGTTGATGGTAAAAGAAAGATAAATGTGTATCAATTCCATAGCACCAAATAGTTAAACAGTGACAGTTGCTTTCGGATGAGAAGTGGCAAAATTTAAATAATTATACTAATCATAATAACAATTAACAAAATAAAACCTACCAAATAAAACTAATAAAATTCCAAAGGACAATTAAAAAGTAACCTCTTTGCTAATTGATTCTGCTTAATGCTATAGGGAAAGTTAATGTTTTTAAAACATGGTTTTCAAATTTGTTGCCATTTGTTCCAATCCAGCTTTTGTCAACATGTGAAATTCATTGCAGGCCAGTCCTAAAATGAACTGCTAAATGGGATGCAAAACACAAACTTAGCATGAAACATGTAAAGTACTATGACTGTTTTAAAGTTTTTTGATGATGAAATAAAGTGTGATTTACAGTCACCTGAGGGTAAAATTGTTTAGATTTGCCATCTTGTTTTAATTCTTCCTGTATTTTTAGGTATGTTAGTATTGTCAAGAAGCAAAGGAACACTACTGATTTGAGTATTTTATCTCTATGTGAAGTACAAATTGAAGGTAATAGTTTATGATTTTAAGATATGTTATAATTTCTGATAGTTTGCTTTCCAAATATTGTTGATTTTTGTTGACTAACAAACTTTTGTTGACTAACAAACTTATGACCTTACAGTTTATGTATAGATGTCTGTATCATTGAATTCCTTGCTAAAACAAAAAATCCTAGTTTTATTTGCTGCCATTTTAACATGACCTTCACTATGTACGGACACCATATTGATAGTACTTAATCAATATTAACTTCCAACCTTAGATATTTCTGAATCTTTCATTGATGTTTTTTTCTTGTTGTGAATTTATTAGTTTTTTTCTATTTTCTCCGAATCTGAAGAATACAGTCTTTTCCCTAATTTTCTATGTATGCATGGTATTCTTATGCCCCTATTCTACAAGACTGAGGTTCCTGATTAAGGATTTTTGGGATCAGTTTCCAAAAACTTGGACAGTATGCTTGAGTCAGTTTGGGGTATGTTGTGGTCTGCAAAGAAGTCAAACATGTTTGATATTTTCCACAACTGTAACCGATCCACTGAATCCCCTACCCACAAATTCCCAAGTCTCAGGTTTCCAGAGGCCTCATCAGACCCAAATTTACACAATCCTATGTTAACTATGGTCTCTTAAACCCAGGAATCTTTGTCACAGGGAGGCCTGAACTTAGTGCCAGACCTCAACAAAAATCACCCACTGCTGTCTCTGATAAATCTGTCTTTAGTCCCAGGAGGCCTGAGAAAGCCTCAGACCAGTCTGAGATCCAGTCTGTATATTCTCGACTGAAATCAATCACAAACGTGGCTTAATAGTCTCATAGTCGGGGATCAATCTTGAGTTCTTGACCTCTCTGGGGATATCTGTGGCTTTCTGAGGACGATCTGGGCTTGATCCCACACAGGGGTCTTTAAGCATTACCAGGTGTTTTGGTTTGTAGATTAGTTTTATGGTTTTCAAAAAATAAAGTTTATTGCATAATTCCAAATAAATCAGAAAGAGCAAGTAGAAGCCTACTTTCAAACAATCAAGAGCTGCTTCCTTGGAATATTATCTAAAGCATCATTCATTTATCACTATTACAAATAAACTTTCAACAGAAATTGGATAATATCCAAACAAACAGAGAGTATCAGTGCATAAAAGTAACAGTATGGTCCTTCCAGGAAATAAATTTGCCAGTTTTATGGATGAAATAGTAACAATACTATTGTACTGTGTCATTTTTGGTCTGTAGTATATTCTGCTTGTAAAGTTTGTCCAATAACAGTTTAAAAAAATATGTAAACTTTTAAATACACATTTCCTTAAGACCTTTATATGTTTAATTTCCATGATTTCAAATTTAGAACAAATACAGTGTTGCTTCAATTAAAGATTGAATTTCTCTTCACAATATTAATTAACATCTAAAATATCTTTCATCAAATTAAAAACATTATTTCCATTATCGTCTTCATTGAATTCAAATGCAGGGACAACAGATTCTTTTTAGCTATATATTTTATTTACTCAATCTTTTTATGCCAAATAGTCTGCCCATCCAACACATATGGACAAGAATGCAACCAATGTGGACACTGTCAGAACTCTCAATGTGATTGGACATCTGAGACAGGCGTCTGCCTTGATGGCTGTATTGCTGGTTATACAGGGGACGATTGCCAGTCAGGTATTCACATGAAGCATTTAAATATGTATATTTATTGTGTAAAATACCCTTACCTTATCCTCACTAGTGCTTACGTGTTGGCAGGAGCAAACATGTACGACCAAACGAGAATATTTTTAAAATAAATATTCTTGTCGGTACCAGTATGTATACGCATGACCGCGCATGCGCATGCACCGGAAGAAGCCCGTTTAGCCTCACTTTTATTTTGGTCGTAAGGGAGTAAACATCGTTTGCAAAGAGTTTCAACATGGCTAGCAAGAAAGAAGATGTTTTGAAAAGAATATTCACGGCTTTCATTAGAATTGGAAGGTTTTATTTCTTTTCTTTTGTTATTTGTCAGCCATCGTCATCAGGAAGTCTCCATTTTCAGTGAATCTACAGCATTTACAGACCTTTTTACTTAGTTAGTGGTAGGGTTCTGTTAGCCATTTTAAAAGAAGATTTTCCTCGACATTGAGAAAAGAATTCATCTTCTGACCCTCTCCAGCTTATACTGGCACGTCTAGAAGCTATGCAGGGTCCATCAACTGTCTTATTAATGAACAGAAGAACCTCATTATAAGTCTTCTGCTTCATTGTTTTTAATACAGAAGAAAGACGACAGAAACTGCAATTCTTCAAGAGCTACCTCTTCACAGATCTCTCCCTGGTGCCAGTAGAGTAGCCAGAATACGATCTTCATCTCACATAAGGGTAGTACCTCTGCCTCCTCTAGTGAGGTAAATATGGCAGAGGCAACCCGTTTAACAGACACTGCAATTTTACAAGATCTACCTCTTCAGAGTACTACCACGGATCTCTTCCTTGAGGCAGAAGAGTGGCCAGAATAAGATCTTCATCTCGCAAAAGAGTAATTCCTCTGTCTTCTCTAGTGAGGTAAATATGGCAGAGGCAACCTTGTAACCGAAGAAGGGTTCAGGAATGAAGGTTCTTCTCATCAGATTGTTTCACAACTACATCTTACAGAAAGTTCAGCTGGAAGCAAATGGCAGGTCTTCCTCTGGTAGAGTAAACTTGGCAGAGAATGCATTGGTCAAGAGACATTTCCGTCAAACTGATCATAATGGAAACAAATTAAATTTCATTGGTCACTTATTTACAACAACAGTAGAAGAAGATCATGCTGTTAATGAAGGTTTTCTTCTAACTAGGAACTACAAACTGGCATTCTTAGTCCTCTCACACTTCAGACAAGTTATCCACGACTGGGAGAGCTTCATGGTGACAACTTGAACATAAAACAAGCAACAACTCTGTCTTTGCTGAGGTAAATTCGACAGTCATGTATTCACATGAAGCATTTAAATATATGTATTTAAAAATTAGCTCAATATTGGTTCTGACAAGCATTAGTAATGTGGTCCTCTATGATTGTATCCTTCCCAGTGATTCATGGTTGGTCAACTCAAGATCAGAAATTAATTTTTTCATATACTCATTGAAGGACAGAATGATAAATATGTGAGGTTCGTTTTGCAATCCTTCCTTTTCATTATAAATGTAGGCATGCAATGAAATAAAGCGTGTCAATAGCTTAATGGTTAATAAGAATTGAATCAATCACTCTCCATTACCTCTGTGAATGTATGTTCAGATCCATCTTATGGCACCAAGTGGGTCTTTACATCCCTTTAAGGCAATAAGATCCAATTACACAGACCCTCAGCATATTCCAATTCTTATTGAACTTTTAGTGTGTTTAATCTTCCTTTGACCAAAGGGAATCTAAGGTGCAACAGCACCAAAATAGTCAACCAATTTCAGTATCCAGGGAGAGAAAAGAGATGAAGCACCATGGAGAAAGCCAGAGAATAATTAAAACTAAGGTGGGTATGCCTTAATGTACATGTAGGTTTTGAACTACTTTCTGCGAGACTAGGGATGGGGGATGCACAAATTAAATCAGGAAGAGCATTTCAGAAAGTACACAAAGCAAAAGTATAAACAAAGGGTTTGACATATCTTTGAGTTGATGGGTAAAACTTTGGTACAAGGAAATTACCAACACTTGGACTGATGTACATATCACATATTATCACAAGTTGGGTTCAAACTTATGACCACAGAGCTAAGAGCCAAGTGAGCAATAACCAAACACACTAACGCTTAGCCCGTCACTAATCTTTTTATATCTGTGGTTATTCTTAAGTAGAAATCCTAACTACATATGTGGGGTAAGATCCAAAACTAATTACAAGAACTAGCAGGAGACATCAAAATAATTTAGTCTGCTGCACTGGTTCCTACTGCAGAATTTCTGCTTTAAAAATAGTCAATAAAATTCAGATAAAAGTATGTACTGGCACAGTATCTATATTTTGTCAAATATTTATCCAAAAATAGTTCAGGTAGTATACAAATAGTGCTATTTTTACTACCAAATTAAAAGTAAAAATTAGTAAAATCATGTATAATAATCAATAAACATGAATATTAAGACTGATACCTACCTGGACGCCCAACCTCCAGTAATGAGACTATAAGGTAAAAAATATCTGAACCTGTACAACAGGTTCAGAACCGGAACAAAACTTTTACAAACGGATACAATCCAAACCTCAAAAGTACTTCAGGGAGTTCAGATGCAAACAGATCATACTCTCTGATGAGACTGTACTCTATATTCAGCAGTCTAAATACAATTGACATATATTTGATTATATAAGGCAAATAATGTTTTTATTTTCCTAGTCTGAGTGTAAGCAGGAAGTAGTTTCATTGACTTTGTTAAAATGCATTGTTAAAACTACAGTAAAATTCAGTTCTTGAACAAGAAATATAGCTTAAACTTATTACCTTGCTTGTTGTTCCTTGTATATCAAGTATCATAATTTGACAATTGACAAAAATTAAGATTGTGTGTGAGGACCATAGAAACCTCATTTATGCATTTTTCTACGTTTTCACATATTTTGCCCTGTTTTTTCGAAATGACACTTCTGATGAGTGTTAAACTGTACCAGGGGCGGATTTCATGAAAGGTCTCAGACTTAGCCCAGTCTCAGGCTGTGCCACTGGCTCAAATCTGAGCCTTTTGGCTCAGCTAAGTCTTTGTCTTAAATGGTTGTCACAGAAGGGGTCTGAGTTGAGACCAAGCTTATCAAATAATCACAGTGGTTTTTGGTGTCATGTGACCCTTATTTGTAGTAGAAATATTCTACTGATGACATATATGTTTCTTGTTTGACAAATAATATCTCCCATCAAATGCTGTTTTTCAATGAGAGACCTTGTAAACATGTAAAACCACCCAAACACTACTTCAGTATTTTGTTTTATAACCATGGAGTGGTTCAAGTGGTCAAGACCAGGAAAACCAAAGATCCTTTTCTAAGCTTATGTGTAAGAAGCATTTGGCTGTTCTTTTGACATACAATTGGACATACATCATATTGCAGGAGCTTATAATGTCATTGCAGATACATTATCTAGGGTTTACTCAGATAAACCAGTCAATCTGAATTTACTCCATACACTTCGGGAAAACTACATTTGACATAACATACCTATTTACTATTTTGACCTGAATGTACAATTGTAAATTCATATTTTAACCTACCTTCATCTTCCTTGTTGAACTCGGCACTACAAAGAACCAAGAAGGCTTATAGACTAACCACCTGGAATGCTCATGTGACTCATGGCACATCCAAGCTTTTTCTCGCAGGTTGTTCTGTGCGTACCTTAGGAGTATCGCAATTAATACTAGACTTGCCCTACCCATAGGGACATATTTGACATTACTTTGGCCTTGATCTCTCAGGCTTGTAACATACTGGAAGATGCAGTTCTGTTTAGAGCTGCATTTTTGTTGGCTTTCTTTGCATTTTTCAGAATGTCCAACATTGCACCTCAATCTAGGTTCCAGTTTGACAAGAATAAGCATATTCTTAGACAAGATATTATATTTGCTGATTCTAGAGCTCACAATCTGCTGCAATGGACTAAAACACTACAGGAAAGTACTTCTCGCCATTTTGTCCAGATCCCTGCTCTCAGCAATTTAGTAATTTGTTCAGTTTTGGCCTTGAAACAGCTCATTGCATCCAGATGCCTTTCTCAATCTTCTCCTCTGTTTGCCAACAATGTCCCCCCTTACCTTCCTGTGATAGACACCATTAGGGATGCCCTTCATCTGGATCACATTGGCATACCTCTACTTGGGCATGGTTTTTACATTTTTAGGCGTTCTGGAGCTACTTATGCTTATGATAACAATGTACAACTTCAGCACATTATGACACACAGCCTTTGGAGAAGCTCAGCTGTATTGACCTACCTCCAGAACGCCTCCCTAGCTCCTCCTGTTATTCCTGCTACTTTTGCTGCTATCATTCCCCATCATATTAAGTTGGGCTTGGGCTTTTAAATTTCCAAATAATTTGACAATTTTAAAGGTTTTAACATTGTACTATATGCAACTTTACTAACATGTAAATGAAATTCTGACAAATACTCCTTCCGACTTACATAAACAAAAAACCCTCTTGAAATAATTTCTATTATTTTTTATAATCTTTCTGAAATATTCGAGGAAAAAATGCTACTGCAACAGTTAAATGATTGACAGGGGAACATAAGTACTCCTTCTTGAATTGACATGACATGATACTGAATACAGTAAATTCAAGGTAGGGCCAGACATTTCCCTGGTAGCCTCCTACCAATTATTAAATACCACTGATATGGAATTAAGACAGGCTGAGATAGGCAAGACCCTATTTCCCCTCTCGAATATGTTAGAAATACTATTTTGAAGTTAAGTTACACTGTGTAGTATTAATGTACGAGTTACTTCTGTGGTGTTAATTGCATGAGATGCTATGATTGTGATATTTGTTATAGAATACTGTGATATGTAATGGGCTTTTAAATTTCCAAATAATTACCTTCCTGTGATAGACACCATTAGGGATGCCCTTCATAAAGTTCTGGATCACATTGGCATACCTCTACGGAGGCATGGCTTTAACACTTTTAGGCGTTCTGGAGCTACTTAAGCTTATGATAGCAATGTACAGCTCCAGCACATTATTGAAAACGGCCTTTGGATAAGCTCAGCTGCATGGACCTAACTCCAGAACGCCTCACTAGCTCCTTCTATTATTCCTGCTACTTTTGCTGCTATCATTCCCCATCATATTAAGTTAGGCTTGGGCTTTTAAATTTCTAAATAATTTAACAATTGTAAAGGTTTTAACATTGTACTATATGCAACTTTACTGACATGTAAATGAAATTCTGACAAATATGGAATATAGTTTCACCTCGACCTCTGACCTCAGCACTTATGGCCTTTAAAAAATCAGGGCGCTGGCTTTTGTGGTCATTTAACTTAGTTTGGGAAACTGTTGTTATGATATATAAGACTATTACTATGCCATCCAACTAATATTCTGTTTCAGAATGGGATGGTAGTGAGCAATAATACGGGATTTTAGAGAACTTTGTCGAAAATTACACCAAATACAATGCTTATCCACAATAATTTGAATGGGGGCACAAATTTGAGCCACTATCTTACAATATTAGACAGAAAATAATATTTGCATTTGTGAGAAATCTAAAAACAGGATCCAATTGAGGTTAAAATTAGTAATCAATGCCCAAGTTATTTTGCTAAGACAGTGTAATTTTCAGTTACTTTTTTCTGACATTTTTCAATAAACGTTTACTAAATGGTATCCACAAAATTGATAACCTATTATAAATGGGTTATGTATCCATCATTTGCAAACTTTACCAAACATTTCCCTTCAAATATTTAGAAACTTTAAAAATATTTATTGGGATCTTAGCAATATTATAATGTTTGGCTTTAATATCGCTAATTTTGCATTGTTCCTATCTGTCTTTCATCCCATAAAATTTATACAAAAAGGATTGTTGTATCGTAAAAGCTAATGACAATTGGTAAAGATTTTTCAGTTAAATAACAAAATTAGGATTGAATAATAGTGGGTTAAAAAGATGTATACATTACACAAGAGGTTAGGTATGGCTTAAACCTGTTTGAATATACCAACAATATTTTCTCTGGTATTCTATACCTTGTGTCAGCAGTGGAAGAATTAATATAGCTATGACTTCTCCATTCAAGAGTGAACTTTATGTAAGTATTGTTCTGGTGTTTACATTTGGACAAACGTAGTATGGAACATTTGTTAAATAAAAAGCAAATACCTGAATGTTTAGTGGACTTTATATTTCTTAAGCATTTCCACATGATTCTGGAAGTCCAAAATGGAACATTTTAATGGATGTTTATATGTAAAGTTATAAAGAGAATGAAAGACAAAGTTTGTTAGTCTTGCAGTTGACAAGTTGAGCATTTGATAAATACACTTAACCTCTTTTTTGGAATCCACAGCATGTGTATTTCACTGAAGTTATATCCTGATATAACTATATTCTTATTAAAGCAACAAATTCCCAACTGTCTTTTCTCCATTTCCACAAAATACAACTTTGAAAATTTATTTCGTTGTTTTTCTCAGCATCAATAGATAAATATGTGAAAGTTATACTTATGGAATAGGTTGCAAAAATTGCTCAGAGAACTGCTGGGACTCAATATGTACAAAGTTTTCAAACAACATGATATATTCTGATGGATGTATTGCAGGGAAAACAGGAGTAGCTTATTACGAGGGTGGGGAAAATGAACATAATAGTATATGACATAATGGTACTGTAAATGAAGTAATGGGTGTTAGTTTGAACTGATAAATTAAAATCTGAGATATAAACTAACCTTAAAGTAGTAACTGGCAAAGTAAACCTGTTTTTTAAACCTGGTACTGTAAATGAAGTAATGGGTGTTAGTTTGAACTGATAAATTAAAATCTGAGATATAAACTAACCTTAAAGTAGTAACTGGCAAAGTAAACCTGTTTTAGCATCATATGTCAAAGTATCTTCACATTGATTTTACATGGATATACTGAGTTAGAAGTATATTAATTTAGATTATCATTCCAGAATGTTGTGATGGTACATATGGAATTTGATGCCAGCCAAATTCCTCTCAGTGTTTTAAGTCAAAATATTTTCATCCATTAACTTTCATGCTGTTATGGAAATAATTTTGCAGAATGTGATGATAAGAGGTATGGTATAGGTTGTCAACCTTGTTCAGAGAACTGTAGAAACTCAATGTGTGACAAGTTTTCAGAGCAAAAATGCTCTGATGGCTGTAATGCAGGGTAAGATGGATTGGACTGTTTAAAGGGTAAGGAAGATCAAATATTTCATAGCATAAAGGATATCAGAATACTATATAGTGGGTGGTTGAAGTAATACTCATATTATCATTCCAGAATGTCCAAATGGTACATACGGAATTGGATGCCAGCCATGTTCCTCCCAATGCTTTGAGTCAAGATGTAGCAAGTTTTCAGACACACTCAATTGTACACATGGGTGTATTTCAGGATATAGAGGAACAGACTGCTCAATAGGTATATGTGGCAATTTAAATAAATTGTCAAGAAATTTTAAGCAAGTTTTTCTGGCATTCTAATGGTCTCACAGTAAATTTGTCATTTTTCTTTCATAAGAGGGAGCCTTGTGGATTAAGTTATTCTTTATAGTTTATTACATACAGGGATTTTACGCACAAGTTTTCCTTACATTCTAAAGCATATTGATCATATTTCTTATATATACCAAAATTTTGTAGTAATTGACAAAGGAAACTTGTTCCAGCACTAGATGCTATCTTCTCTCTTTTGTACAGATCAAATTTGCTAGTGCAACTTATATTATTATTCCAGAATGTCCAAATGGTGCATACGGAATTGGATGCCAGCCATGTTCCTCCCAATGCTTTGAGTCAAGATGTAGCAAGTTTTCAGACACACTCAATTGTACACATGGGTGTATTTCAGGATATAGAGGAACAGACTGCTCAATAGGTATATGTGGCAATTTAAATAGTAATGTCAAGAAATTTTAAGCAAGTTTTTCTGACATTCTAATGGTCTCACAGTAAATTTGTCATTTTTCTGTCATAAGAGAGAGCCTTATGGATTAAGTTATTCTTTAAAGTTGATTACATGCAAGGATTTTACACAAAGTTTTCCTCACATTCTAAAGCAAAAATATTATATTTCTTATATATACCAAAATTTGTAGTAATTGACAAAGGAAACTTGTTCCAGCAATAGATACTATCTTCTCTCTTTTGTACAGATCAAATTTGCTAGTGCAACTTATATTATTATTCCAGAATGCCCAAATAGTGCATACGGAATTGGATGCCAGCCATGTTCCTCCCAATGCTTTGAGTCAAGATGTAGCAAGTTTTCAGACACACTCAATTGTACACATGGGTGTATTTCAGGATATAGAGGAACAGACTGCTCAATAGGTATATGTGGCAATTTAAATAAATTGTCAAGAAATTTTAAGCAAGTTTTTCTGGCATTCTAATGGTCTCACAGTAAATTTGTCATTTTTCTTTCATAAGAGGGAGCCTTGTGGATTAAGTTATTCTTTATAGTTTATTACATACAGGGATTTTACGCACAAGTTTTCCTTACATTCTAAAGCATATTGATCATATTTCTTATATATACCAAAATTTTGTAGTAATTGACAAAGGAAACTTGTTCCAGCACTAGATGCTATCTTCTCTCTTTTGTACAGATCAAATTTGCTAGTGCAACTTATATTATTATTCCAGAATGTCCAAATGGTGCATACGGAATTGGATGCCAGCCATGTTCCTCCCAATGCTTTGAGTCAAGATGTAGCAAGTTTTCAGACACACTCAATTGTACACATGGGTGTATTTCAGGATATAGAGGAACAGACTGCTCAATAGGTATATGTGGCAATTTAAATAGTAATGTCAAGAAATTTTAAGCAAGTTTTTCTGACATTCTAATGGTCTCACAGTAAATTTGTCATTTTTCTGTCATAAGAGAGAGCCTTATGGATTAAGTTATTCTTTAAAGTTGATTACATGCAAGGATTTTACACAAAGTTTTCCTCACATTCTAAAGCAAAAATATTATATTTCTTATATATACCAAAATTTGTAGTAATTGACAAAGGAAACTTGTTCCAGCAATAGATACTATCTTCTCTCTTTTGTACAGATCAAATTTGCTAGTGCAACTTATATTATTATTCCAGAATGCCCAAATAGTGCATACGGAATTGGATGCCAGCCATGTTCCTCCCAATGCTTTGAGTCAAGATGTAGCAAGTTTTCAGACACACTCAATTGTACACATGGGTGTATTTCAGGATATAGAGGAACAGACTGCTCAATAGGTATATGTGGCAATTTAAATAAATTGTCAAGAAATTTTAAGCAAGTTTTTCTGGCATTCTAATGGTCTCACAGTAAATTTGTCATTTTTCTTTCATAAGAGGGAGCCTTGTGGATTAAGTTATTCTTTATAGTTTATTACATACAGGGATTTTACGCACAAGTTTTCCTTACATTCTAAAGCATATTGATCATATTTCTTATATATACCAAAATTTTGTAGTAATTGACAAAGGAAACTTG
Source organism: Sabellastarte sp. h YS-2021 (assembly GCA_964017235.1). Lineage (NCBI taxonomy): Eukaryota > Metazoa > Annelida > Polychaeta > Sabellida > Sabellidae > Sabellastarte > Sabellastarte sp. h YS-2021. The sequence continues at coordinate 76,467,286 of OZ024935.1, read as the reverse complement.
TTCCAGCACTAGATGCTATCTTCTCTCTTTTGTACAGATCAAATTTGCTAGTGCAACTTATATTATTATTCCAGAATGTCCAAATGGTGCATACGGAATTGGATGCCAGCCATGTTCCTCCCAATGCTTTGAGTCAAGATGTAGCAAGTTTTCAGACACACTCAATTGTACACATGGGTGTATTTCAGGATATAGAGGAACAGACTGCTCAATAGGTATATGTGGCAATTTAAATAGTAATGTCAAGAAATTTTAAGCAAGTTTTTCTGACATTCTAATGGTCTCACAGTAAATTTGTCATTTTTCTGTCATAAGAGAGAGCCTTATGGATTAAGTTATTCTTTAAAGTTGATTACATGCAAGGATTTTACACAAAGTTTTCCTCACATTCTAAAGCAAAAATATCATATTTCTTATATATACCAAAATTTTGTAGTAATTGACAAAGGAAACTTGTTCCAGCAATAGATACTATCTTCTCTCTTTTGTACAGATCAAATTTGCTAGTGCAACTTATATTATTATTCCAGAATGCCCAAATAGTGCATACGGAATTGGATGCCAGCCATGTTCCTCCCAATGCTTTGAGTCAAGATGTAGCAAGTTTTCAGACACACTCAATTGTACACATGGGTGTATTTCAGGATATAGAGGAACAGACTGCTCAATAGGTATATGTGGCAATTTAAATAGTAATGTCAAGAAATTTTAAGCAAGTTTTTCTGACATTCTAATGGTCTCACAGTAAATTTGTCATTTTTCTGTCATAAGAGAGAGCCTTGTGGATTAAGTTATTCTTTAAAGCTGATTAAGATTTTGGGCCAGTAGGTCATCATCTGATGCACAGATTTTCAACTGCACTGCAGCAAACTGAAAAGAAAAATTGAAAATGGAACCTTGGGACTACCACTACCTGAACCACTTGGACCTGAGGGGCCAGATCTACAATACTTCCTGCTGGGGGATGATGCCTTTACCCTGATGCTTTGACTGGTCAAGCATAACAGTAGACGCCAACTGACCAGAGAAGAGAGAATAGGCAACTAAAGGATATCCAGTGGGAGAAGGGTGGTCGAGAACTCATTTGGTATACTGATGAAGCAATTTAGGGTGCTGTTGACCCCCATGGAGCAGAGGGCAAAAGTTGTGAGAGCTATTGTGTTAACATGTGTGGTACTTCATAACATGTTGAGAAGCCATCAGGGGGAGCAGACTGCAATCAATCAATTGTGCAGCTTGTTCTAAACAACAAAAACTTAAAAATAAAAGTAAAACCTCACAGAACGGATTTCATTTGTAATACTTCCTGCACGGTTGATAAGTGATCACATACAGTCTGGAAGTCCACATTTGGGACATGCCGGATACTTGTTACAGACAGGCCTGTTTGATTAACCAACAAGTCAGGAAGTGTAACAGGCCTGTTACTAGGGGGCTGAAATTAGGGTCAGATACAAGGGTCGGCAATGGTTATAGAAATATCAAACATTTTTGATATTTTATTGACTCTCCCTGACAGGCCAGGAACTTGCAACCGACCCTAACAAACCATGTAAACATTGGTCCAGATTCTCCAAAAATGCATGGTTACTGGCCTGTCGGCTCCAGCGGAACACCTGCATAACATATATCGAAGATTTTTGGTTACTGTAATCAATACGTTATATAGTTAATCCTTTATTCATCTGTTTATGTTTGAATTATTGATGGAATGATTTGATGGAGATTAAGAGTTAATTGGTTAAACCCTTGTCTTCTATTCACCAGGACATACCTTAAATAATCTTTATCCTTTGTTTAGCATATTCTTTTGAAGTACGGTAATTTTCTAGACTTCAGTTTTGGCAAGGGTATTTTTCCCTCAAAATAAGCCCTTTGAAGTATTTTAATTATCAACGAGTAATACCAAAAATAAGGGCAATTTATGTATACACTGTTACTCTTGACTATTTGATTTTTGTTACAGCACAGATATCAAATGATAGTCCAGCAGGGATTAACACTGGTACCATAGTAGGAACTGTGGTTGCAGGTGTACTAGTCACATTAGTGGCTGTGACAATTTTGGTTGTATGTCTCAGGTAATTATTTTTAGAATACTCAATATCTAATGTTCTGATATATATTTTTGTGCCATTGGTAACTTAAATTTAACATATAATATCCATTTCATATCATTTTAGTAAATCAGAAATAATTAAACATATAAATATCAGTCTCATATCATTTTGGTAAATTTAACATAGCATTTTAAATGTGCAAACAAATTGATAATTTATTTCAAAGTCATATAGATAGTCTGTGTTCAAAAGAAACATGAAAAAAAGATTTTTGGTTCTTGAAAAACAGTTATGTAGTATAGCTAAAATGAAGACACATATTTTGATATCAGTATTTGTATGTTGTATTATCACTGGTTATATTGATAAATGATATTTCAAATTATGATATGTTTTCAGAAAACGGCATCAGAAGAAGCCTGATATCTACTGTGATCTAGAACTCAGAACAAATGAAACGAAAATTTATGCAGGTTGGCATTGCTATGGATATATACTGATTCTCAGTTTCTTACACCAGAATTGCATTGTATTGTATATTTTAGATATGGGCAATATTTCCTGCACTGCAACACAAAAAATCTGATAATTTTCAAAAGCTGACTGCACAAGTAGAACCCAAAATCTGAAATGATTGAGAATCCTTAAAATAAAAAAAGTCTTAGGAATGATCATTAATGACTGTTAATTTTGTGTGCCACTGGGTGTAAGACACAAGGACGGAGGAACCTAATGGATAATAATTATAAGCATATAGTAGTAGATTATATCATCACTTTAGTCTAAATGTTCTGTGGTGAGAAAGATAATTTAAAGTTTACCTTTAAATTAGTCATACAGTCCACGTTTAAACATTAAATGCATCTTGTATCTTTTAATAATTCTTTTAGTGCCAGTAAGTGATACTAATGCTGACAGTGATACAATACAACAACATAGTGTTTCGAAAAACCCAGTAGTACATCCACATAAGAGAATTTCGAAGAATATCTTGAAGCTGAAGATAAGTAAAGGTATGTTTTGTTTGGATTTCTACTGAAATGGCATTATGTAGGCATTTTAATGTTAGTTATGCCAGACAGGTAAAATCAATTATATCATCTAAGGCTGTGTTATAGCTTTATCATTGCTTGTACTTCAGGTGCAAATTTGTGAAACATTTATATATAATAGTACACCAATAATCCATAAAATTTTACATAAAACTTGTCAAAGTAGAAGTATGATTTATTTAAGAAAATATAAAAATTGATATATACATTACATTATTTGTTCATTGTTGATACACAGTAAAACATTTTAACAAAGTATTAATAAAGACAAATATTCCTTGAATTTGCTTTGAATTTGAACTACAGGAAAGGAAAATACTGAGGACAGCAGCTTGTATGTTCATGGTATGAAAAGTCAGATCTATATTTAAATATGCTTACTTAACTGAGATTGTAAAAAAATATCTCACATCTTTTATCAAAAATTTAACAAAACGTCAAATTAATCAACTTATGAATGCGAATGTTTATTGTTGCAGCTGGAGTTAAAGAAGGTTATAAAATTGCAGAGACCATGGATGCCGAAGATAATTCATATAGAAATGATTTTGAGGTAAATACATTCTTGTATGGTACAACATGTATGTGTCTTAATTAATTTTACATGTTGTTTGTGATAAAGGATCTGTGTTATTTTACAAGCCAGGGTCATATTGGGACAGGTTCACAGCGCATGTAACTTGATGGAGTCAAACCCACACAGAGATGACAGCCTGTGATTAGATGGCAAACTTACTAAGCACATTTTTGAACCAGTTTTTTCATCTTTATATTATCCAATGATAATGACAAAACAAAATCGTTGACACAATTTTAATATACAGCACAAATATATTAAGCTGTAAACATATCATGGCAGTGAGAAAAATGAAGTAATCCATGGAAACTATACTGCAGAATTTATACTGAAATAATTTAATGAAGAACTAAATTTCACTGGACATGACTTTGTAAAGTATATCAATCATTTGATTGTAACATACTGTTTATATGCTACTGATTACATGCTTATGTTGTCATATTTTACTTACAATGTTATGTTTTCATATATATTAGAGTATCCCAAGTGCAACAGGATCTGTTTCTGAGGCTGAAATGCCTGGGCTGAAATCCAAAAATAGATTCAAAAATATCTTGCCATGTAAGTCTGCTTGTATCAAAACAAACTTGTCGAGCTGTTGTACAAAACAAAAATTGCATTCAAGTCAAAAAGTCAAGGGCTAACTTATATCCACCATCTTATTACATAATAAAAAGAATACCATTTATAATCTCACCAAAACACAGTTATCAAGTACAATTTATATATTTAGTAAGAAAAATAAATTGTCATTCAAACTTGCAATTTTAATTTATGAGGGTACGATATTTTCAGTAACTTAACTTTACATCCTTAGATAACTACAATAGAGTTCCTCTGAAGAAACAAGACAGGAATCCTTTGACAAATTACATCAATGCAAGCTTTATCAAGGTACAAACTTGTTATATTTTTATAATATTTTATCTTACATCTCAAAGACAATTTTTGTTGTTTTGTTGTTTATGCGTTAAATCAAATGTTCAGATGTGTGTGTGTGGCTTGATTGCCTATAAAAGTTTGACAGCAATCTGCATGATTTATTTTACACAATGCATCATTTAAAAAACACTTGTAAGAGTATTGTAATCTTTGAGGATTCTTGCTTGTTAAGTCTGTTATATCATCCAGAAGATTTTGATCAGTTCATTTTAACAGTTCTTTGGTATGGTCTAAGGCAACTTTGTGTCAGTGGAAATTTGCAAAATAAGTGTTCACTGTTCTGTTGCATGTCAATTAATCCGCTTGATTGAAATACTTTATTATGTCAATTTTATCCCAGACTTTGCAAAGGCTGAGCGGTATTGTTTTTATTCATCATGTCTTTTTGGGAAGGTAGTTTGATGGTTGAGCAGGCAGTCAGAAAAAAATCTAGTCTGGGCAGTATCTCAGAAATTGTGAAGTATAGGAAGTTTGTATTTGGTAGGTTCATTGATTAAGGGTCTCCGGTGTGGACCACTATGGTGTGATCTTTGTCCGACCTTTGGTCTTATCATATTACACTGACCATGCAAATCTTGTCTGTGCTATATGCCAAAGAACGCAAGGTGTAGGATGATGATACTTGATAGAGACATTGGTTTTTCAGGTGTTATTGTGTGAACTTTGTGTGACCTTTTACCCTGGCTTTCTCACAAGTGGTAATAGTGAGGACTGTTTCAATGTCATCCTGACTGTTGAGCAAGGCATAGAACCCATCTTTGACTTTACCTTGTCACAGTCAATGTTTTCTACTGCCACATTTAAAGTACATTTCTCCTATTACACAGTTACATGGATTTCTGCAACTGATTATTATATATGTGTGTACCTTATTTTGTTATTGCCATTGACAACTATATTTCATCTGATAAACAGATCAATTAATACATTTTGCAGCTTCATAACTCAAGGTCACAAATAATGCTGACATCTTGCTGTTAAATTGTGTTGTTTTGATCTTTGTCTTCATTATTATTTCTCTCTTTCTTTTCTCTTCTATTTGTCTCCTATCACCTCAGGCTAAGGACATCTCTGATGCCTTTTTGTCTTTAATTGTGAGCTCTAGTGAGGCTTACACTTCTGGAGGTCACTTTTTTATGTTTTTTCCCCATGTCCTTTTTTTGTATCCAAGTTTTCATGAATTGCGATTTGTTCCCGTCTCATAACTGAAGTTAAGCAGCAATGAGCTAGGTTAATACTGGGATTGTTGACTGTATGAGTTCTAGGCCAGGTATGGGATGTATCTAACTTGGAAATAGTTTTTGTCACCAGACTTTTATAAACTTGAGTGCACTACTCACATCTCTGATGGTTTTGCAGCTAACACATGTAGACTGCACTACTTTTGGCCTTGTTTACCTCATGCTTTCATCAGAATAAATTTTATTTTAGACTTTGCTACCATCCCACAACAAAAAAAAGATAGAAATGTAATCTTTATGTGTAGTTTGATGTCAAACACTCAAAGGCAAATGTAATAACTGGTTATGAAAACAATCTTAACTCTAACGAAAGAATAAATAGACCTTTAAAAGGCAGGTAACGTAATACATAGTCACCATGGGAACTATAATCAACATCTATCCTTCATATTTTATGCAGACATAATAATACATAAAGACAAAGTGAGGTATTTGCTAATGGACCATGCCAAATATGGCATAAGTAGTTGCTCTCAAAAAGTGAATATGCCTAAAATAAATTTTATGTTTTCCTACCTTTTGATAAGACATAAAGAAGTAATATTTATTTTAATTTTTCAGAATTTTAATGGGAAAGTGTCATATGTTGCAGCTTCAGGTAAATATTAGCTCTGAATTAATATATGCTACACTTGAAGGGATTTCAATGTCACACTTCTGGAGAAAAAATGACTGCTAAATTGGAATTATATATTGGTTGTGAACAAAATTTTTGATGACCATATTTGTTTTCCACTAAATTACATGTCACCAACTTTCTTGTGTCACATCATTTTTTAAGCTCAATAGTGGAATTGTGGGAATTCATGTGGACTTATTTAGAGAAACTCCCACCATGATATGTATTTTTATATAGATTAATTTGTGTTGCTTTTTGTGTTATAATTTAACAAAACACTGTCTGTTATAGTAATCACAATAACCTATCCCTGTAATTTTAATGTATTGTAGAGAAAATTGGCTATATGAAATTTTTTAAAACTACCTCCATTTCAATGAATCAAGGGCTCAGCTGAAACCAAATCTGAACTTTCTACAAGAACACGGCCTCAGATGAGATAAATAATTTTTAAAATGTCAAGAGTTAATATGTGTTCACAAACATTTCTAGCCTGGCATTGGTGCAGAGTCCTTAACTATCTGTAGAATTCTTAATGACAACATCCTGCAGTGTTATTTAAGGCCAAAGGCAGACGAAGGCCCCACTCCTACCTATATCAATCGTCCTATACCTATACCAACATCAATCGATGTTGGGACCTTGTCCATGAATGTGGTTCAGTGAAGATTCAGTCTAACCAACTTGTACCAATTATATTTTTGTTGTGGGGCATTTGACATTTATTTTCCCATTTATAATTGGTATTATGACCACCCTTGTTGAATCATTGCAGTTGGTACTCAGTTGTAATATAAATCACTTTTTAAAATTTTTCTATTGGGATGAATTGTAAAACTTGTATTTTCAGTTTTATGCTCATATTTAACTCCGGACACATCATATTTGGATATTACAGTTTTTGCACTTTTTCACAGGACCCGTTGTAGCAGTCCTGGTTTTGCAATTTCAGTTTCAACTTTTGTTTTATGCAATATATATGTACAAAAAATACAGCAAACATGCAAGTCCATGGTACCAGATCAGGTCAAGGACAATTTACAAATACTCAAGAAAGTTCAGCTAATCATCTGTCAAAGGTCACCAAAGGTGAAGTAAGGTCAATGTTGAGGTGAATTCCAAGATATTAGAAACACAAGTTTGGCATTTTTTATTTACATGTCAGTACTGTACAAACAGAGCAGTTTTTAAAATATAAAGGAATGAAATTTTAAAAGCCACCATAATAATAAACTAAAACCTGGCAATAAAAGTCACATCATAAGAACACAGTTACACTAGCAGTAGACTTGGTAAGGGTTAGTTTTATGTTAAGTATCTCAGTTCAGGATGTTTGACAGCCTGTCGCAAGGTCACAAAGGCCTATATCTATCACTAGAACTCACTGGAGGGGGACACTCCCAGAGGTAAAGGCCAGAGGTCAGATTCAAGTCAAGCTCTAGTAAATCTCGGAGAGACCATGCCAGAGATAATCTAGAGCCTGTGAAATGAAAGAGCTCTGCTAATCCCAGGGCCTACATCAATCCAGAAGGAGACCTCCCTTAAGATGAACAGTCTTAACTGGTTAAGGCCGAGAGAGGTCATAATAGTTCAAGCAGAGGTAAATCTGAGGGAGACCAGACCAGGGATAAACAACTGCTTAAAGAAAGTTGAAAGTCAAATTGAGAGGGGGAACTAGGGTTAGAATACCCCTACCTGTCCCAATAACTCACAGGTACATATTTCAAAAGAAAACTCCTTTAGGAGGCACTAGCCCAAGGGGTCAAGACAAGTGAGGGTCAAATCAAAGCAGTAGTATGTCCAAGGTTGACCAAATCAAGGATAATCTTGCTGCTTGGATCAAAGTAAACCATTGTGTTGATCAAGTACTACAGCTGTCAAAATCAGTAGGGGGTGTCAAGTTTGGCCCTGGCCCGCGTGTTAACCCCATGTCATGCAACCTGCCCTGGGGTTAAAGGGCAAGCAGAAAAGGCGTGTAGCAGAGGAGGGAGGTGGGTTTTAAAAACTATTTTCTTTTCCAATGTCATCCGTTTGCTCACAAAATTCAAAGTGACCCCTAAAGTTATAGCTATGTGCTGGCAGATAAAAGCTTAAATGTGATTGGTGAGTTTGAAGTAGCCAGGGTTAAATGGTTAAACAGAATACCTACAAAGTTAAGGTTCCACCGACTGCATTACCAGGGCCCTAAAGTGGCCGTGCCTTACAAAAGAGGGAGAAAAATATACAAAAAGTGCCCATGAGAAAAGTAACATTAAAAATAAGTACAAATCTATGCTCGACACCTCCACTTATATGCTATATGATCTCGAGATCAAAACGTCAAAGGTTAGAGATCAACTTAAACAGATTAGTGACAGGGAAACAATGTACTGAACTAGTGTATATTGAACATTGTACATTCCATTAAGGAAGAAGATGACATATTCTCACAAAAACAAACAGTCTATGTGGAGAAAACGACTTTTGGAGATAACTCCTAGTCTTTTTTTGTGCTGAAAGTCTTGCCACATTTACTATGAACCTCCTTACTATTACCACAATTATAAATCTTTGTTTAAGAACTGTAGCAATGGTTTATCTATAGACTTAGGGAACTATACCATGATCAGGATAGGTTTTACCCTTTTAGAAATTAAACTCTTTCCTGTATACATGTGTGGGGGGAACTTTAGATATAGAACAAGGAAGACAGCACTATTTTGTTTTAATTGCTGAAACAAATCTTATGACCAGTGCACAATATATTTGTACTCGATAAGAACAAATTGTTTCAATTTTACTTTGAGAAGTCAATTTTACTGAGAGAAAATAATTTGACTCTTTTAAGAAAACGTTTTACCATTTTATATGATTGTTATGAGCATTAAATATAAAATATTATCTACATGTTTCCTCTACTCTTTACCTATTTACCTAAGATAAAAATACAACATATAGCATATCTTAAATGATTTTATATTTTACAGGTCCATCAAAAGTAACACTTCCTGATTTCTGGCAAATGATATGGGAACATAAAATCAAAAATGTATTTATGGTAACAAACTTGACAGAGGATAACCAGGTTTGTGTAAAATGTATTGATGCCAAAATAATGTATTTTTATCCTTTTTCTAATCTAAACTAAAGATATGATGCTTAATCTTTGTGTTTGCAGTATCTAAGGAGCATAAATCCATAATTTATTGAGTAATTGGATGTACATTGTTTCTTAAACAGACTTGTAGGGAAACCAAGGTAAAAAAGCAATGCTGATAGAATAGGTTTCAATCCAGTAAACATTTTTGGGTTTTGCAAACGTTTGATTGTAAACGTTTGGCAAAGGTTAAAAAATGATAGGTATGGAAACCATTTTAATAGAATGTTTTAAAAATGTTTTATGTATACCGTTTATTATATGTTTAATGATAAACATTAGAAAAACATTACAAATGAGCATATTAATGTCCGAATAATAATAGGATTAGAGGTCAAATTCAATATTTTTTAAGGTTTCTCACTCATGAAAGTATTATTTTAATGTCTAAATTTGTAAGATAGTGGCTAAAAACTGTACCCCCATTCAATTCTTACTTGTAGGGATTACATGTGGGAAAATTTTTGACGAAGTCCTCTAAAATCCTCTATTATTGCTCACTGCCATATTTGTTTGGAAATGTTTTGAGGTGAATGTTTAATAAGCATTCTGAAAATATGGGTTTAAAAACATTTTATGTGTACTGTTTCATGGTGAATGTTTGAAAACAAATTTCTAGCATATCCTTCATTTCTTTTGCTATTATAAATATTTAAAAAACGTTTCTAGCCAAACCTAGCTTCTTGACTTATTTTATAAACATTTAATAAATATTTTTAGTATAAACCTTTGTATTTAGAATGTTTATAGAATGTTTCTAAACATAACAGCATAAACGTTTGCTTGGAAACGTTTTGAAAACCTTAAGATAGGGTTTAAATATGTTTTAAAAACGTTTTCTAAACATCTCTAATGTTTACTGGGAAGCTTTTGCCTGAAACAATGAGTCTTATTTTATTCCTGAGAACATAAAAGCTAGCCATGCCGATTGCCCTATATACCATTAATGCTTTAAAGATAAGTGGCAAGGGTATATCAAGTAGATATCTGTGTTTGTCTGTAAATGGGGTTTACATGTTAGATCCCATAGATGATCCAGAACATGATTGTAGCTAAGAAATTGTTTTTAGTGAGACTTTCAACCAAATATCAGCATGCATAACAAAAAATGTATTTCTGTATCAAGATCATACTTTGGCACAACGTGGGGTCCACGTCCACATTGTTCCTGCTTAAATGCATTCAGTTGGATGAAAGTCTGAATTTTGTGTTTTTCCTGTCAATACAATAATAATGGTCGTAAAGAGTCGTAAAGAGTCATATTCTCAAAAACCATTTGATAATGTACATCTTCATCGAAAAATAAAAAAGTATTTGAGGAACAGAGGTTACTGTCAACTTACAACCAGACTGTAGAAAAATTTAGTAAAAGTTGGGCTGTATTTAATAAATTGTTTACTTAAAATTTATTTTATGAAAATTTAGTGAAATGGACTCAAACGTCTGTGGTTTAGTGTAAATTTCATGTATTTTGATGTGTAAATATTTAAAAGTTACTATAACTGGAACACCTCCTTGCCAGGGTGTGTGTACCTCCAGGTCAGTGTAATGACAAGTTCTAATGGTAGCAATGAAGGAACATTTATTTTGTGTTTTTCAGCTTATCAAGACTCACGGTTTGTGAATTTTCAGTTACTTCTTGTTCCAGATATGTTCCAAAGAATATTATAATGTGTATATCCCTTTTGATGATATAAATAGTTCTTCTACCAAATAGATGATGTGTGAGCAGTATTGGCCATCACAAGGATTGTTAACCTATGGAGACTTTATTGTGATGCTGCTAAAAGAAACAAAGGATCCTCACATTGCAATCCGAAAGCTGAAAATTACAAAAGTAAGTTATACTTAACTGTAAAAACCACAAAAGTTTAAATTGGTTCAATTGCAATATGACACATATTTACACAAGTATTTTCTACATTTTATTATCATCAAAGGTCTCAGTTGAGTGACGTAAACTCTTTAAGATATAAAATTTGACAGTACATTAAGTTTATCGCATCATGAGGTGTGTCTATTTATAATTTTTTTAAATTAACAAATGTCTTCAGTGGCCTAGTGAACGGTATGTTTGGTACCTGTCACCTCTTCCTGGGTTCAGCTCCCACACGTGGCAATGCTGATGTCCTGCCACAAAATAAGCATATAGGATGTCAACCCTAACTTTGTTTTTAAAGATTTTATTTTAATCAATATGGTGGAGTGATCGAAAACCATTCCTGCGCAAACATTTTTTTGTTTTCTTTTGACAATTTTATTTGTCCTTTTTCTAACAATTGTGCTAATGTTTTGGGTGGGCGAGGATACCAAACCCACCATCAAAACTAAACAGTGATTAACATACACAGTATGATATATATGTGTACATAATATTATATAAATGTGATTCATACAAAGAATACTTACAAAAAACAAATGCTACAATCTGTTAATATTTACAGGCAGAGAAACAGCATTTTGTTACACAGTATCACTACACATCTTGGCCAGACAAACTGCCACCTGTGAATGTTTCCAGAGTGATCAAACTTAGAACATATCTCAAGGAAGAAAGACTGACAAATTCCTCTCCAGTACTGGTACACTGCAGGTAATGTATTAGGTAGAAATACGATTTTTGGAAGAATGCAGCTGACAGAAAACAAATAAAGTATTGTTGAGTTCTGAATTAGGATGCTTTATTTCGATAGTGACAACACTGTATAAACAACATAACATACAATGTTTAATAAAACTTTCACAGTGCACAAGAAAGTTTTGCCACTCTTGATAATATGATTAACAGTCTGGCTTTGTATTTTACTCTGATTAAGTCACATTTGCAGATGTGGAAGAAACGAAGAGTTAATGATAATTATTATTAGATAGGCAGGCATTCCCTAGCTCATTAATGTTTTTTTAAAGGTCCATAAAACACCATATTTGCGCAGGTTCTTTCATTATCCGCCCGCTATTTTGGGAATAATAATATTAATGCATGGTTTTATGTGTTTCGTAAGTTTGTTTACAAATGGTATGCTCCCACTTGAAATTTTCAAAGTGCCATATCTGTCTTATTATTTGATGGATTTTGATCAAATAAAAAGGAGAATAAAGAGCTTAAAGGTATTTTGAAAATGATATAAGGACATAATCATCAAACATTAAATAGGCGTGCAATACTAGTGCCTTAACAGCACAAAGTGTTTGTTTATAAATATATTCCACTCTTCATTTCAAATGTTCATCTTGCGATATCTCTCTTATTTCTGCATCGATTTTCCAGTAATTATTATATATAGTTATTTTAAGTTAAAGTTAAGAAGTAAAAAATCGCTAGAAATTAGAGAATGTTTTGAATGAGTGCATTATTGATGAAGAAATAAATAACATTTTACAAATCTGTAGCATATGAAACTCTGTGGCCGTGAGCGTAAAGTGCTTCACTTGGTAATCTTAAAGTTGGGGATCGAATCCCGTGAGGGCTGTTAATTTTTTTTTTCATTCAGCTTTCTTTTAAGCAATCTCTTTTAAAGGTTTTTCACATTAAAAAGGTTATGTTATCTATGGAAGAGTTGAAGTATTAAAGTTTTAGTTAAAACATTGTTTTAAGTGTGTTTACAGTAACAGATAGACAATTGAATCAAAATATATGGTTTCCTTTGAAGTACTCCAGTTTTACAAGAAAATGTTAGCAATAATATCATTTATGAGAATTTAGGTGAATAATAATGACAAATGCAGATCTAATAATAACGGCCCTTGGGCTGTAATGATTCATGGCGTGCCTGTAAAAACCTATAATGCCCTACAAAATCACATTATTGTACTATTATTGTAGTAAATCATGATGGACACTGTAAAAGTACCATATCTGAACACAAAAAATAGTTGTCTTTTGAATTTTATGTCATGAGTTGCTATATGATTGTCTACTTTTTGTAATTTTTTGTTTCACTGTTTGTATTTTTCCATTTTTATGTTTTGTGTACTTTAATCATTGGGCTATTTTACCTATATTAAAAGTGCTGGTGCAGGAAGTACAGGCACACTGATTGCACTTGATATACTGCTGGATGAAATGGATGCTGAAGGTTCTGTGGACATCAAACAATGTGTGACTAAGCTGAGACAGCAGAGAACAAGGATGGTTGAGAACTTAGTATGTTTTTTCTATAGAAATAGTCACTTGATCATATTTCATGCATCCACCTGTATAAACAGAATCAGTTATCAAACTTCTGATTCAAATGAGCAGCTATCTGCTGATGTAGATCCCCAACAAATGTTTTATTCTGCCACTTGTAATCTCATTTTAAGTCACTGTAACACCTTTATGCGATTAAGATTGAAGGCAGTTCCCTTAAGATACAAATGTCATGCAATACATATATGTATAACAACAAATTAGGGATAACATTTCAGTGAATGTGTAGTGTGGTCAAAAGCAAAGGATATTTATAAGATAAATACAATAAAGGTCAAAGTTTTGGGGTTTAATGTCCTATTCAACGACCAGGGTCATACTGCGACAGGTCTACAGCATTGTAAATTGTAGAAGTCAAAACAGCACAGAGGTGAAAGCTGGTGACTACATGCCTAACCCGCTAACCAACAGGGCTGCCGATGTTTTCAGCTAGCACTATACAGAGGAATATTATCAGAGTATTGGATTGCATGCATGCTATTTTTATCACCATGATTTTATTTCTTTAGATTCCGTGTAATGCTGCTAATTTAACCATTATTTCTTAGACATGTTGTGTTTTCAATAATTAGGAACAGTACAAATTCCTCTACCAGAGCCTGAAAGAAATTTCTGTGTTAGGATCAACTGTTGTTGCTGTCGACAAAATGGCCATGTTTTTAACTTCTGGTGAATTCTTGCAAAGAACTCAAGAGGAACATCAGGTAAAACTTCCTGAATGATATCAATCAAAAAGTATTGCAAATGAAAATGACTATATTTTACAAGTGTATAGCCCAAGCATTATATTATCCATTGTCATTCATGATATATATTTTAATATATACCTAATGAGGGTTGTTTTCCTTTAAATTAATCACTGACAAGAAGTAAGTCCCTGCAAAACAAAACAATGCAAAAGGTTCTGACATATATGGAGGCACCAGTGAATAATAACATTTTTAACATGATATTTATGCACAATTTTGGCATGAATTTTAATGCAACAAAAATGAGGAGCTCTCGAAGAAGCTTTCTAATGATGTAAATAATACACAGTTCCTCGAGTACCAGTGGCCAAGTGAATTAATGGAAAGAAGTCAACCGGCTCGTTGACCCCATATGACCTTGAGGATGAGGACAAAGGTCAAAACAGCATTGCGGTTATAAAATTTTATTAATCATTAATAACACATGTCTACACTAGTTGTATTTACAAACGCAGCAATTCAATAGTTACACATAGGGTCACCTTAACTGAGGCACAGTTTAGACTACCTTAACAAAAGGAAAGGAGGAGAGTTAAGGTTAACTTAAGGACAATTTTGAAGATAATAGAGTGCCTTATGGAAAGGTGACCCTAACTGATATGAATTGAAGTGTACTGAAGCCCTACATGAGGGCATATAAGTTAAAAGTTATGAAGGAGTACATTTCACCCAAGCCCCAAAGTATAAGTAGTTAAGAAGCAGACAACTTAGATCTGAACATATTCGCAACCTGCTCACCAGCATCAGCAGTGTCAGTGATATACCTCCACACACAGTCTGAGGTCCAGGTGCCATGTTTTTGAATATTTTGCAAAGTGACAACATTATTAAAGGCAAAAGTGGCACCTGAACGTTGGAATGTGTGAAAGGTAAGACCAGCCTGGTGCAGGTGTAGTTTTTCTGTGATCATGGCCAGACTGGCGCCAAACTTTGTTGTCAGTTAGAGGAACCCATTCTGTGGCTACTTTACACTGGAACAGTGGGAGATTGGCCCCTTTGGGGGTGAGATCCAGCAAGTTCTTAATAGCAACAACAGGACAGATACTAGAATTAGGGATTCTAGGAACTGTTATCAACTTGATCTGATTGTTAGTCTGCATGGTCTTGGACCACTTTGTTAGTCTGCATGGTCTTGGACCACTTCAATATCAGGACCAATTTGTCAGACCTTAATATAACATCACCCCTTGCTAAATGTTTTAAAGGTGAAAACTGGGCTACAGTATGGGGTACCAGGTTAGATAAACGCAAGAAAGAGAAAAAACTAAGCAAATACAAGGCCTTAAAAACCTGGCCCATGTAAGTAAAATCACATTGACAGGCAATTGCCTTTAATACAGGTATGTCAATAATACGTTTTAACTTAGCATTAAGTGGAGCATGCATTTGTACAGCTTTTTGATAGTACTTAAGACGAAAATCAGAGAAACAAGCAACATCCAGGCCTAAAATTAGAAACTTAGTTTTAATAGCAGACAGATAATTGGCCATTTGTGGCTGTTTGACCCCATTAAATTGCAAACATTCTAGAAAACAAAGCAATCTTAAGGTGGTCACCTGGTGAACATTCCAAGACATGAAGGCCACAAAAGCAAGGAAGGTCCTGAAGAGTGATGCATAGGCCTTCTTTGTGGATTCTGAGAAGGCATGTGAAAGCCTGGATGTTGCAAGGTGAGATAAATGACGTTCCAGTGGTAATGCACCTAAAACATAGTGAACAAGAACAGTGCTTCAAATACTTTGGTTACAATACAATAACTCATCAGTAGTATGTATCCAGGTGACAGGATGAATCAGTGCCTGCAACTTAGAAACATTATTGACAGTTTCATGCCACCTAGACAACAGATCAGCAACTGGATTCATCTTGCCTGGAATATGAACCACTTGAATATCAATATTGAAGGCACTAAACCAAAGAAACACATTCCTTGCATACATAGCCATGACCCTATCACGCGTTTTACCAGTATTTAACACTGAAACAACTGCCTGATTATCACACAGGATTTTTACCTTCAAACCAGCCCATTGGAGATGCCAAACTTTCAGGGCCACCAAGATATTAATCATCTCAGTATATGCTATGTTAACATCCTGCCAACTCTGAGGCAGAGGAAGTGCATACACCTGTGTGCCAAAAATGGCCCCAAGGCCGGATGGACAGGCATCAAGATGGACAGACTGACTAGAGGCATAGTTAAAGAAAGACACACCATTATAGACTGATAGAAAACTATTAAACCAATTCAGGTCTTTTTTAAATTCTTCAGTGACCCTAATTCGTTTCTCACCAATATTCTCTCGCAATAAAGTTAACATTCTATTGAGAAAGTACCTAGCATATTTGATACACTTGGCTACATACAAGAGGGAACCTAGAAGGGATTGCAACTCCCTCTTTGTACAAAATGATTTTTTAACCCAATTTTGACACATACACTTTATTGTTTCTAATTTTTCATTTGGTATTGAGACTGACAAATTTTCTGTGTCAACCTGGATGCCCAGGCAGGTTACTTTGGTACCAGGAGGTACTAGTTTCTTGGCACTAACTGTGAGGCCCAATTCATTCAATAAACCCTGTAATCTGATGAAGGTTTGACCTATTTTCGAGGGGAGGGACACACACAAAAAATCATCAATATAATTCCATATACTGTGGCCCTCCTGCCTCATAATGAAGCGTACTGCGTCTGACAATCTCTGAAAGATGGAAGACCCATGTTTGAACCCGAAGGGAAGCGATCGATCGATAAAATAACCTTTCCAGTGAAGACCCAGCAGATCCAGGTCCCCAGGGTCAATTGGGACATGGCCAAACGCCCTACTTATATCAATTTTGAAAATTTGACACCCTTTACCCAATTTCAGTACTTCACCGGTTATGTTGTCAATAGAAGGGTAGGTAAGGACAAAATCAGTGCCTAGATATCGATCATTGTCCACCCCTGAGTTCACAGAATGGCCATGAGGCCAACTCAAGTCAATTATGACCCGCCTATTAGCTGAAGTACTTTTGTCCCGAGTCATGAAAGGGCTAACATGCAGATTTTCGATAGGGGGGTTGGGGAATGGGCCCAACATGGCCCCTTGATGAAGTTCCTCCTGCAAATAAGTTGTCACATGATCAGGATACTCAATGGCACTTTTATGATTAATTTTGTCAGAATTTGTATCAAAATTTCGATCAAAATCCAGAGGAAAACCATATTTGATGAGGAGAGGCAACTGCCAGTCCCAATAAGTCGTTAAGTACTGAGCCCATTTTTCATGATTTAAATTTGACATAAGTGGTATTTGTAAACCAGCATAATTATGTCTACCATCTTGTCTCAATTTTTTGTGAAGTTCTAAAATATTTTTGCATACAGAATTATCTCCAGTATCATAGACCTGACTTTTCAGCCCATAAATGGGTATGAAGCCAAATAATGGTCTATTCTGTTGTATGCACAAGTCATTTTCAGGGGCCCTCCTGGCTACCTGGATTTTGGATTTTTTAAGATTGGTTTGAATTTCCAGTTCATAATTGTCATCGTCCTGCAATTCTGCAGTTGTATTACTGATAAGAGTATCAACAGTGACACCACCCCCCTGACAGTCAGTATTTGCTTGTTGTTTGCTACCTTGGACAGAAACCTCAGTTTCTCCGGAACCAGAGCCCCCTTTGGTCGCCCCAGTGGAAGGATGACACGGTTTCAAAGCAATTATTGCATTTTTCATGAGTACAGACGCTTCATGACACGTTTGACCCTCAGTTTGACGCACAACATTGTTTACATTGCCAGGTTGACACTTATTGACACTACTGAAATCAATATCAGCTAGAACTGCATATGGATTACTATGTACAAATTGATTTTTAAACTCGTGTTGACATTTACTATGAACACTACTGTCTGTGACATGACACATGTGTGACCCACATTGACTTTCCCACATTGCACGTCGTATGACAGACCTTTTTGGATTTTCAATATTAAAGCTGTAAGGCTTGGCAGTTTTGCCCTTGGCCATTTTCACGTGCTGTGGAGTTAAATTAGAACATTTTACAGTTGGTTGGCTACTCTGGTCACTCACACCACGAGGCTGACCTCTCTTTGCAACCTCAGAATAAGAAACATTAGGTTTGACAAATCTACATAATGATTTTAACTTTTCAATGTAATCCCTATTTAACAAGTGACTATTTACAAAGTTACTGTTATAACAGTACCTGTCAGTAAAGCTTTTAACCTTAGGTACCTTGTCGAAAGCCACTGCACTACTGCAGTGGCTACTCAGTTTTTTGAACCACTTTTTTGGGTACAAGTGTGACTAATATGGGGACCATCACAGTGCTAACATGCATGTCTGTAAAACTGACCTGCAGTTCTGTGATGGGAGACAAACCTACAGGTGCCCTCCTGGAAAAATTTGCAAATAACCCCATTTTTTGACACAATATTTTTGGTTTTCTTAAATCCAGCACCTTTAGAAGCTGTGAACTGGCCTGTGGTTGAGTGCCTCTGGGCATGAGCCCTACGGATACGATCCAGTTTTTCAGTGTCAGACCACTGTAACCTATCGGCCTCCATGTTTGTTAAAACGACCGCATGAGAAGCTTTAGCTGACTCCCAAGAGAAATCAGAGGCATCTTCCATAAGATTTCCCAGGTAATCCAACATGGATGCCCTGGCTTCCCCTGATTTCTCTTCTTGAATACAGCGTACAAAACCAGACACCCATTGGGTAATCGTTAGATCATCATAGGAGGGCCTGGACTTCCTATTTCCGGTCAATATGAAATGTTGGGGCCAGTCCACCACCCTCTTAACCGGAACATCCCCAGGACCACCCCTGTGAGACTTTAATCTACCTCTATTGGCTGATTCGTTAATTTGGGCCAGTTCTGCTAATCTCTTGTCAACTTCAGCCTGAATTGAAGTGTTATTCCGCAAGTAACCCAACGAGGGGACCACACTCTCAACGGTGTCTTCCGTATCAATACCGTGGCTCTCATTATTTTGAGTTGGAGGTTTACAGGTAGTAGTAACAGTTGCACTTGCCTGTTGAGATCCTTGTCCAAGTGCTGCCTTGGTACGCCGCACCCTCTTATCCATGGAATCCATCTTCTCACCAAGCTTTTGAAGTTGGAGCAAGATTTGGTCGGAAACCGTAGCCACACCGACAGGACCCGTAGAGGGGGGCGCAGCATCCTCCACATCACTGGCCAAGGACTCACCCTCCTGTTGACACTTTTTCCCAACCGGTCTCGCATGCTGCAAGGTACATTTTGAACAATAAAACACTTTTGGCATTTTTAAGAACTGAGCACAATATAATATAAATGAACTAAAAGACTAAAATCGATAAAACAAAATACGATAAAATAGTGTAAAATACATGAACAATACAATTAAGCTCAGTCCTGTTAAATTTTTGATGTGTTTTGTTCGAATCCAAGAGTGTGGCGCGAAATTCAAATGAAAGCTGGCTTTTATAGTCACAGGCAATGAAGCATTAAGAACCACAATGCATTATTTTAGACTGGTACCAGAACTGAAGGTTATGGCCATAAGGTGGCCATATCTCCATTCGTATTTTATCCCTTTTTACAAAAAAATAGAAAAAAGTGGCACTTATTGATTGATATGTGACAGTAATTATGCATAGTAAGTAGTGCTGGGGAGTACATGAAATACTGCCTGGTATGTCTTGGTATTTAGGTCAAATACAACATGTGTTGGATAATTAAGAGTTATTGCACATTAATAGGAACATTTCCCTGCGACCCCCCAAAGCCAATGAAATATGATATAGGTTTAAAACTATTTTTATTATCTTGATGCATGATCTGAGTACTTTAAGGCAGAAGTATGATTAATATCAGTAGATTTGGGTATAACCCTCCTATCAAAGTCTAGTGGGAACCCAAATCTTAAGAGGTCTATTAACTGTTTATCCCAACAACATTGTAAATATTGTTCCCAGGCCTCTACATTAAGTTGAGTTCGAACTGGGATCCTCATATACATAAAGTTAGGCAAGCCAGACTGTTTAATCTTTGCATGTCCTTCTACTATATCAGGGACTCACCCTGAAATGACTTCGTGCCCTGTATACACCCTAAGGTGACTTAAAGGAATAAACCCAAAGTGTTTGTCATTTTGATACAAGCAGTTCTTATAATCTATAGACTGATACCTTGCTCCATATATATGAGTAGGTATCTGTCTAATACGTTTGTTTCTATGCCTCAGCATATTGCCAGAAGTTGGATCCGACAACGAATACACTGATGGTTGGGATGGATTACTTGGAAACATACCAAGAGTATCACATGAAGCTGATATATGACCCCATTTGGTCCCATTTCCGTTTTTGTTGCCCTGCAAATGGAAACTATCAGCATTTGTCAATTTGTTGCCAGGAGTCGGATCCAGGAATGGAGTTATTGATAACTGCAATGACCTACCTGATAGGGAATCAATGTTAACATCTGGGGCTGACATGTGACCCAATTTAGCCCCATTTCCATTTTGTTGCCCTGTAAATGTAAAGTGTCAGAATTTATCAATCTTTGGTCAGAGTTGTCCATGTATACGTCCTTATCATGTACTTGTGACCTTTGACAAGTTTGTAACTGCATGTTACCGAATTTTGACCCATTTCCATTTTTGTTGCCTCTTAAAGATGAATGTACATGCAGACGTTATTGTAATTGATTTGTATCAGTTGTAGTACTGGAACTTGAGTGCCCTTCCTCAACGTTGGACTGCCCCAATGAGCGCCCAGTTTTGTTTTTGTTGCCCTTGAAATTACAATCCAAAGAGTCCAACATATCAGTATATTGTTTATTCTGAACTGCTACACCCAATGTTTGTCCAATTCCGTTTTTGTTGCCCTGCAATTTTAAACTTTTAGCAGTTTTACAACACAGAGAATTTGGCACTACACAGTCAGTAGTAGTGGTTTGTAAATGATCCTGTAACACATGAAAGCGATTGGTGACAGGAATTATAGAATGTCTGGTATTATGTCTATTGAAATGGACAATTTTCTTGTCCTCATGACATATTTTTTGTACTCTAGGCCTTGTAGTAGTACTAGTATTTGTGTTATCACTAACTAGCCACATGTTGACTATTTTGTTGGAGTTTGTACTCTTCTTGAGAGCAGTTTTAGTTTGGACTACTGCTTTGCCTTGCTTGACAACAGTAGCATATGAACGCTGATCAAGCTGTTTACAAAAAGAGTTCGCTTGTGCTAACCAATAAGTCCATGTATGCCGACTAGCTTGCATTTGATGTAGAAACACATTTCTATGTACATTAACATTGTAAATAACTCTTTGGCCTAGGCTTTGGCCTATCCATGGTTACTCGTTTTTTGGAATCTGTTTATTCTTTGTTTTACAATCAACTTCTGCATGTGGGAAGGTTTTACCATTATTTGCAAAACATGAAGCACAAATGTGCTTGTAAAGAACTCCCCTTGTCTCATGTGATTTGGTTTTCATACAAGAACCCTGGTTGAAGTATGTACAAGGCATTGATTTTGTGACTTTTGAAGATTTTTTATATGAATTGAATGTACCTGAAGCCGCAGGGTGAGAATTTGGTACACGTTTTTGAGCATTCGCCCTCCGGATCCGGTCTATGGCAAAAACATCCGAGAAATCTTTGATCTCCCCTTGTTCCATCCTACACAAAACGGTGTGGCTGGTTTTGGCCGAGGTCCAAGAAAAGTTATTAGCATCATCCATGAGGGCTATCAAATAATCTAACATATATTTACTGAGATTCGGATCTGATTCCTCCCTCATGGTTCAACCAAATTCAGCCACCCATTGGGTTATGTTAAGCTGGTCGTAGGAAATGCGTTCTTTATTCAAACCAGATAGGACATGTTCATGAGGCCACCTAACTCTATTTTTTACCAAAACATCAACATTTCCTCCTCGCTGAGATTTTAATTTGGAAATCGTACCTGATTTTGCCAGATCCAATAATTCTTGTAGCCTTTGATCTACTTTGAGCTGCAGTAATGTTTCATCAGCCATTGAAGCGAACTGCCCAACTTTTGAATCAGTTGATTTGGAAGAAGACTGCTGCTATTTTTCAGATGTTTTTTTTTGCTTTAGAAACTTTACCAGCCGAACTTTTAATTTTAGACTTGTCAGCCATTTTCGTGAAATCTTTATTTTCAATTTTGTCCAATCTTTGGCCAGTTCTTTCAAGCTGGTCCAACATTCTAGCATTAATTGCTTGTTGCATGTCCGGATCTGACCTTTGCAAAGAACTGTTACTTCCGTTTGCATGCGAATTGCCAACAGTATTTTGACTGTTTGTATCCGTATTCACCACTTCATCCGACACATTCAACAACCCGCTACAATTTAGTTCACTTCCAGAGGTATCAGAGTCTGACATATTTTCAGAAATAGCCAACACAGTATTGTGTTTCAATATTGATTCAATAAATTGTCTATCTTCTGTTGATTGAATCTCAACGGGCAATGATACAGTATTTTGCTTGCATGAACGCAAATTGTACATGTTCAATACGACCATATATTAAAGTTTCTACACATAATACGGCAACACATAAAGACAACGTAAAATACTTGGTAAAAGGTTACATAAAATACTAAAATATAACATAAAAAGAAAACCATACAGTAATCTTCGAAGTGTAGATCACAGGTGCTGTATAAAAATTTGATATGTGTCCTCGTGTGTTCAATATACAAGTGGCAGAATATAGGGTTGAAATCAACGAGATCTCACACTTGACCAATAAACTATGAATATGCAAATAAAGTGCAGTAATGGTTGCAAAAATTAAGGTCGCTAGAAATGAACTTGATGGCACCCTAATGGTATCCCACAAACTAAAAGTTTCCAGAGCAATAGAAAGACAGGCAAAAATCTGTTTCTCATAAAAGAATGACTCTTAGTGATGGCCCTAATTGGTAAACTAGGCCCAACATATCCTTCAGCATATAGTGAAACACAAATAATAGAGGCAGCCTGTTTGTTTGGGTTGAAGTATGTTTTATGAGAAAAAAGTGTCCTGGCTGTTAACGTAACACTTAATTGCAATATTGTGGACTCAATACGCTGTGTTGGCAAAGTTAAAAAAATACATATCATCTGTGATGATAACAGAGATACAGAGCAAAGAAACACTGACAATGAACATGGTGATGTTCCTCATTCAGTAGTTTTAGCAATAAGTTTGTACATCTGCTTTTATCTTCTAAAATTACTTTACTTAATGAAAAGTTAACAAAACAAAAAGGCAAGAGCATGCTTTCGGCCTTGGTGTTTAGGCACAAAGGCTGTCAGTCCCTCTGTTCCCTCGGGTCTAGGGTACCAGTCTATTTGTTTATTTTCAGTAGGGTATTCCTTAGTCATAGCTACCAGTTGTATTATTTTGAATTGATTGGTGGAGTCTGGTCTTGTTGAGTAAATGTAAGGGTTCCCCAAGTAAAAAAACATGTGGACTTGTGGTTGCCTAGGTCACTAGTCAGAACAAATGCAGCAATTGGTCCTAGTTAGGCCGCTCCCATTTTGTGTTACTTTACTCTTCAGTCCTTCTTGGATTGTCGACCCAGCAGGAGCTAAAATTAAAAATTATAGAAGTGTGCACCCTGCCCACCCTGGTAATGATGGGGCTGATATTTGTTGTCCTTAACTTCCAGGGGGCCACGGTGGCAGCGTGGTAACACTCTCGCCTCCCACCTCTGAGGCCGGGGTTCGATCGCCGGCACGACCTCAAGTGGGAAAGCTGGTAGTTGCTTGCCATTGGTCGGCAGTTTACAGTACAGAACCCTAACAAACTGTATGTACTGGTTTCCTCTGCCCTTCCAACTACCTGTTGTGATATGACCTGTACAGTGTTGAAAGCGACGTAAAACCCCAAATAAATAAATCCTTTACTTCCAGCCTCTCTGATTCCCCTTTGTAGTTAATTATTTTATTTCTGACATGTCTATACTTAGGTTGTCTCAGAGTCTGGACATTTTTACAGTTTTAACTTGACATGTCGATGTTATTTTAGTAACCTTATGGGGTGGTCAATATTAAATTCGAGTATCTGCTATTGTATAGAATTGCTTAGTCACTGGTGTTCTCTGAGCCTTTCAGTCTGACTTCAAATCATTCTGTATTTAATCTTTAGATTCTGTGTGACCTTGTGCTGCAATTTCACTTAGTAATTTGACCTTTATTTGACCTTGACTCACGGTCACTTGTTCATGTCTTACTTTCACTATGGTCACACTCTGTTATTTGGAGATCAAGATTATGACCTTCAACCTTTTCTACCTTTCGCTTCCTTATTCTCAAGGTCAAACTGACTGGCTCCTTTAACTTGGTGTATTTATTTAATTCTATGTAATTCTGTTTTATGTGTCAATCAGTATACATTTAAACTTCATTTATGACAACTTGCATTTAATCTGTGGGAAATGTAAATATTTCTAGATGTAATTGGATTTACACATGTTAATGAATTATGTGTGTTATGAATAAAACGGAGTACCCTCTGATGTGTCATCACTGTGTTGGGAAACTTTGTGGGGACTGAAGGATAATTCATCGCAATCAGAAACAAATGAATGGAGGGAGATTTAACTTCGGTGTTTCTTATATATTAATTGTCAAGGGGTGATTGATATAACAGATCCATTTTCTGGTGTTCAAATACAGTAGATGTGATAGCCATGGCAAGGAGTCAAAAATAGGTTTATAATTAATATCTGTCTATTTCATATGCAGTGGAGGCGTTTGAATGAAAAACAACCATTAACTAATTGAAATGTTTAATGGTTATTAAATATATACACATAGGATATATTTAGTTAAATATTCCCAACAGATATTAATGTCAAAATTTGAAATGTCACACTTAATCATGTACTGCTTTTAATTGCTATCAATATTTTAATTACTGTCCATCATACAATTCCAGGTTACACTTTGCAGTATAAATAATGTTACCATTCTATATTTTAACCTATGGGTTGAACTATTATGGCAAACTATCACTCTATTCTATTCAGAATCACGATGCATATTATTTACTGTCTTTAACTAGATGTACTCTATATGAGGCAATAAGCTATCTATATCATATTTTCAACTAAACTAAAAAGACAGTAGCATCTCTACATTTCAGATATTTAACCAACAGACATAAATCCTTACATCTGACATACAAAGCATTGCCTGTACAAAACTGAAAATAAATGTGTGTAACAGTAAAGAAATACTAATGAATGAATACTAATAAAGCTAATGAATCAAAATTCTTTGGCTAGACTACAAAATGTCCACTGGCTATCTCATTCTTAAACACATAAAGCTAATGTATGTGGTGATATTGGGTACATTCTAATAATTTTCTTTCACACTCTCAATTCACTGCACATCTGTCATAGATTATAGGGATTTATAAGTAATATGGACATACTTAAATTAAGAAACAACAACAGCCTTCAAATCTTCTAAACCATACTCATTACTTTGTTCATAATAATAAATATCATAATCACTTTTTAGATTAATCGATGAATATAATTAAAATAAATCTTTCGGATTGTCTTCTGAACAAGCCATAAAATGTGTATCTAAGTCAACAGGTTCTTATAAACCATTATTCAACAATAAGTGCTGAAAGGCTGTTAATGTTCAATCTCAATATAAGAAAATATTAATAAATATAAAAACCCTGAGCCCATGCTTCTAGGGTGATTAAAGCAAAATAAAGGCGTGAATATTCATCTAACCTATGATGCAGTTTGGAAACATAGTGTTTCCAGAAACTTTTGGAAGATAAGGATTGATAACAAAATGCTACATTTTCTTGTTGAGGTGTTTATTAGCATTCTATCCAGAAACATGGATCCATGATAAATGAAATTTTGGTTGTGTCTCCGTAAGCTGAACAATGATATGTCATTTTTCTATTTAAAACCACCACTGCTTGTATGGATTTTCTAATAAACTAAAATTTCATTAGCACTCAACTTCAAACAATGCAGTCCACAAATTTTTGTTCTATCACCAAGTTCCTTGATATTAATGTTAACATTAAACTTAACTTTCATCATGTCCTGTGTTGTCCTTGAGCTGCTCTATGTTGTGCTGATGTTCTGTCATTATTGTATCTAAGTTTTCCTGCACAAACTAAAAAAAAAACACATAGAATAACACTACTGGGAAAAGTGTCATTATTGTATCTATGTTGACCTGGAAAATTAAATAAAGAACACAAAATAACACCGCAGGGAAAAAGTGATGTTCACCAGAAATGTGACAAAACCATGGCTTTACCTAAAGGTCAAAGTTGGAGTTTTACATCCCATTTAAGAGGCAGTGGCTTTACTTAAAGTAGTTGCTAAAATTGATTGGTTAGCAGATAGAAATGTTTTGATAAGACTACCATTAATTTTGTTCATTGTAGAATAAAACATGGTTGTGCTGTTTTTATATCTGCTTATAACTCATTTCTAAAAAGACTCTCCAATGAAACCAAGACTTAAAATATACTTCAGGACTTCCACAGTGCAGAGCTTGTATATGTTACAGTAAAGTTGTGTAACCGGTAATTTTGCAAAATTCCTAAATGTTTCAGGGATTTCTGGAAATTACTGATTTGGTCAATAATTTCACAAAATCACTATAATTTCCAGTAATTTCATAAAATTCCTGATAATATTTTACACTATTTTACTGACTGCATCCAGTAAAATTGTGAAATTGTTAGTGAATACAATTTCTTCAAAATTAACATGAAGCATAGTGAAAATCTTAACTGTCTATGAGTTATAGTTGTGCCTTTAAGGGTAAACACCTGATATCTATGACAAATATACAAATAAATACACTTTTTTGTTTTTTCAACATTAGAGGTGTAAATGTAACAGATGTGCATGTTACAAGGCAAAGGTTTTGTGTAACAGTAGATGTCATGCCAGCTTAAATTCCAAAAATAAATAAACTTGTGTTCCATGAACTGTTGAAGGTGGAAGGAGTTTAGTAAATGTTCAAATGTTTTGCTATAATAAAAAATCAAATCAGTTATTCATTGTTATATATTGATATTTCAGGAATTCCTGCTTAGATATTTCAGGAATTCCGCGAAATTACTGGAAATTCTAGTAATTTTGAAAATTACTGACCATATCAGTAATTTCGTGAAATCAGTAAAACATTCAGTAATTTTGTGAAATTACTAGTTAGACAACTTTGCTGTAACATATATACAATCAATAAACCTGTTTGGCATTGTTATCATATTATATAGGAAAATTTATCCATTGTTTGTCCTCACCTGGATTTAATTCAGACTATCTTTATCTGGATGGCCCAATTAAAGTATTTAAAGTCTCACATAGACTTATACCTAACTTATCATAAAAAGAATATTTTGATAATTGTTTACTCCAGAGTCTATTGGCTTATTTGAAAAGCTGTTCTTATATCCACTGGAACATATTTCTTAACGGATCATAGATATAAAGTAGAGGTGCTTTGATGTATTGAGGTTATGCATTGTTAATTTATTGTGTTTTTTTGTAGTTTCTTGAGCAATTAAAGCCAAAGTTAACCAATGCAAGGGCAGATATGAGAGGAACGGGACACAGCAGTACAAACAAAGACGGGAAAGTTATTCCTGGTATGTTGACAAGATTGATGTAGGCAGTATTAATCATATTGATTTATGCAATATTATGCCATAGCTGAAAATCAAATAAAGTAACAACCTTATTAAGAAAATTTCTATATATGTACGCAGGATCCGTCATATTACGTGTATAGTGTTTTTTTATGAAATCATTTTACAGTATTTCAGTATGCATAACAAAGTATTGTAATCCGTATTGGTTATATGTGTGTCTTCCAGTAATAATTATTTGTAAGATTTTATTGCATGTGAATCTAATTTAAGCAATGGAAAACATTATGAAATTGACGATGCACAATGAAATTTACACCAATGCTGTTTATGTTGGGGTAAGTTATGGAATCCTGTAAGGGTCACGTAAGCAAAGGAAAAAATAGTTTACTATGTTGTAATGGTATCTCGTAATTACAACATATGCTATTTCATAATTACAATATACTATCGTAGTATAGTATTTACGACATATTCCCAGTAAACATTAGAAACATTTTTAAATGGTTTAAACGTTTACAAAACATTTTTAAAACCTAATTAGACCCTGTCTTACGGTTTTCTAAATGTTTCCAAGTAAGTGTGTACATTGTAATGTTTAAAAAACGTTTTATAAACATTCTCTAGACAAACATTTTTACTGAAAACATTTATTAAACGTTTATAAAATAACTCAAGAAGCTAGGTTTTTACTGGGAACGTTTTTAAAACATTTATAAAATAGCTGAAGAAATGAAGGTTTTGCTGGAAATGTTTTTCAAACATTCATCATGAAATGTTTGATAAACAGTACACGTAAAATGTTTAAACATTGTTTGTCAAATGTTTTAAAAACATTCTATCAAAAACGTTTTTAAAACCTATGTTTTTAAACCTTCACCTTCAAACATGTACAAACAAAGATGGCGGTGAGCAATAATAGGGGATTTTAGAGGACTTTGTCAAAAATTGCCCCACATGTAATCCCTAAAAGTAAGAATTGAATGGGGGCACAATTTCTAAGCCACTATCTTACAATTTTAGACATAAAATAACATTTTCAATAGTGAGCAACCATACAAAGATATTGAATTTGACCTCTGACCCCATTATTATTCAGGCATTATTAAGTTCATTTATAACGTTTTTCTAACATTTATCGCTAAACGTTTAATAAATGGTATATTTAAAATGTTTTAAAAACACTCTATTACAAATGGTTTTCGTACCCATCATTTTTTAACCTTTGCCAAACTTTTCCTAATAAACGTTTGCCAAACCCCAAAATGTTTACTGGGTTCTACAAAGAATCTTGTAATTAGAACTTATGCTATCTTGTAATAAGAGATACTTTGCTATGTAAAGTGTAAAGAAGAAAACCATGAGTATTGAATTAAAGCTTGAATTAATTCTGCTAATGCCACAAGCAATGGGAAATACTTTCTGGAGCCAATCTGATTTCCTATTTTAACCAATACGAATTTCCAATGTTAAGAATAATTTAGAAATACTAGGGTTTATTATAGTAGGTTAATGATTTTATTCTCTGTGTATCAAGAGTACTGGCCTGGTGTGCTGTGGGCCAGAAATTTTTAATTTTCATAAAAACACAGTTTTGACTGAGGAAAAAAATGTTCAAAAAGATAGAAACTTTTCTATACCTGTATGATGGCAAGGGAACTTTTCTATACATCAGTTTAGACACCTAATAAGTAACATTTAATAGTAAAGAGTGATTTGTTATGTCTTTATGTAATTCCTGGAATCATATTGCCCAGTTACTTACTTATTCTTTCTAGATAAGAGACACCTAGAGAACTCTATCCATCCATCTGGCAATAATGTAATTTTAATCGATTTTGAAGTGATTTATTTCAAATAATTGTAAAAGCTATTATTATATTAAGGGAAATAGTTGGTGTAACTAGAAACTACATGTAATGCGTTTGTCAACTAGTTCCAATTAGTTTGTATCTCCTGAAACTTATTTTCAACAATAGAATGAAAGAGCCAATGCACCTTAAATTTGGAACACATTCTCTTTATCATGAACTTTAACAAGTTGGCATTTAATAACAAAAATTTAAATGTATTTATTTCATTCAACTAAGTTTCCACAAATGATATTTTCTTACCTTTTGAAATCAAACCAAAATAGCATCAAATTTCATAAATACAGTTTGCCTTTATAAACTTCTGTTTATATATATATGTTACAGTCAATCTGTGAAACCAGTCATTACGCGTAATGACTGAAAGTTTCAGTCATTTCGCGTAATGACTGAAATGACCAGTCATTACGTGTACTGACTAAAATTTTCAGTCATTTCACTTAATGACTGAAATGTATGGTTCATTTTTACACTGATTGACTGAATTAATTATAATATTGAATTAATTCAGTCAATATGTGTAATTGATTTAGAGTTGTTTTTCTTCACACCCTTTGCATTATTCAGAACCTTTGTACATTGTTCCCCTGCATTTTGAAAATTTTTGTGCTAGAGAACATTAGACTATTTTAATCAAATAAATAACTTTGGAATTCTCACATGCTTCCTGAATTTATAGCCAGAATTTTCAAACCTAAACGCAGACTTGTGTAATAGACTCTATTGTTATTTTCAAAAATATTTTTAAAATATTGAATGGTTATTTACATTCTAAATTCATATTTGCAGTTTTAAAACTAAACTCATTGTCATAGAATGAAAATATCTCTTTGTTGTCAATGAAATTTATGTCTTTTTTGAAGACTAATTCTCATTTATAAATCATAATTTATAATACATTTTGCCTTTTATGTTATTAATTAAAGACTCAGTTTTATTATGGCAGGTTGTTAGGAAGCACTAAACCATGAAGCTTTTGAAGTGAATCTTGTCCACTCTTGTCCTAATTGCAATGCAGCTCTTTCATCCTGTTATGTTCTTTCAGGCCTTGTTACTGTTGTTTGACCTCTCCACAGAAAGAGCCTGTTTATCAAAGATGGAGTTGACCTTTAATGTTCTAAAATAACTGGGACAACTTAATCCATTCTTTTAATAGCTATTAAAGCCTGAGTAGGATAACTTAGAGCTCTAACTCACACCTGAGTACCATTGTAACTATAAATAACCATCAAGATACTTGATTTACTCTATGTTCTTCAGTTGGACATACATGTTACACAGAACTTTAGATTTTAGTAAGAGTCTATAGATCGGGTCCCCGCTTGTTAGGAATGCTACCTATCCATTGGGTCCCCTGTCATATTTTACAAGGGAGTACATATATATGAAGGTCATTTTTATGACATGAATTAAAAGAAGTGGGGCTTAGTTAAAATAACTATAGAAGAGTTTGATAATTTGATGATTTACCAATGTTATCAATCAGTAATCATGTCAGAATATGTTCAAATCTGAAGTGATAATTTCATTACCCTATTTAGTAATCACATGAGAATGCAATTTAAATTACTAAGTGAGGCCAGAGAATTTCATTTTTAGTAAAGCAAGTATTTAAAACTATTTATCACAATTCAACCATTACGCATAATGACTGGACCTTATTTTTAGTCATTACATGAAATGACTGAAAATTTTAGTCATTACGTGTAACGACTGGTCATTTCAGTCATTACGCGAAATGACTGAAACTTTCAGTCATTACGCGTAATGACTGGTTTCACAGATTGGCTGTAACATATATATCGAAAGCAGTGAAAGTAATTTCAGGGATATGAAGCACCAAATCTGTTTCTGGCAACTCAGTGGCCTTTTGAAAGTGTGGCTGAGGAGTTCTGGCAAGTTATATTACAGGAGAAATGTGCAGCAATAGTGTGTTTGGAAAGAGCCAGTGATACTATGGTAGGATATTCAGAAAAATAACAAACATATGACAAACATGCTGACTTGGTGTATTATCATGGTTTATGATATAGTTTCCTCATACTAATAAATTATTAAATGATTCACAAGTATTTCAGGAAAAATATGATTGAGGAAAGTATTCTGCTGTTTAAAATTAACTTGATTATAGTCTTCCCATTGTAATACATGGTACAAACTTTTGTAGTGGTTTTCTGGGAGAAAAAATTCTGTGTCTTATGATGATATCAGCGTGGTTGTCTCATGTACATCAGATGAGACTGAGGTACAGGTGTATGACATCACAATTAAAAGTCAAGAAAACAACGATAAACCAGAAGGCTCAGAGGAATATGTCAATGTGTCACAGACCAAGGTTAGTTAGTCAAAAACAAAGGCATTTCTGCATCACTAATTATTATACCTCAGTAGTAAATACGTTCATTTGATTGGCTACAATCTGGTCATATGACACAATTGAAATATAATATGTTGGAGGGCCGTATCACTTTTAATGAATATCAAATCCTCTGAAGGCATGATAGTATTGTTTTGATTTGAAAAAATTAAACATTTTAACTTTTTAAATGAATGTGGCCATTATGTTATAATTTTCAATGAGTAGAATTTTAGAAGTCAAAATAATCACATAGCCCTTGCAAATTATGTGCAAACTGTAAAACATAGTTCGTACTAATGCTTTATAGACATGATTTTACTGGCCATTATATGAAAATTATGTAGACCCTCCAGAAACCTCAAAATAATTTTGTATATATTAAACAAGAATACTTCGATATAATGAAAGGAACATTAGATGTTAAGAGGATTGTATCAGAATTTATTATCCACCATGCACCATATTTGACCCATAGAGGGGTATATACTAGGCGGGATATATTTTATTTGTGTACAATGACGCCTCTGTACCAAGGAT
Organism: Sabellastarte sp. h YS-2021; assembly: GCA_964017235.1. Taxonomy (NCBI): domain Eukaryota; kingdom Metazoa; phylum Annelida; class Polychaeta; order Sabellida; family Sabellidae; genus Sabellastarte; species Sabellastarte sp. h YS-2021. Next base: position 76,434,280 of record OZ024935.1, on the reverse strand, counting down.
AATTATTGCAAATAATGTCCGGGTTTTCACTAATATTTCCGAAACTATGTTACCTACAAATATGTATTACATATCATCAGAAAGGTCTTTAAACATCCCTTTTGCTTGTCTTGTGGCATAAAAAACCTAAACAGAAATCGCATGTTAAATATCAAGGTTTTTATATTCACTGGTGCCCCTGTATATATGTCAGCCATTTTACACCCTCTCGTTTTAAATTTAGATTTCTTTAACTTACAAATCATACAAAATGGTGGATAATAAATGTAAAACATAAATCATTAGACATATACAGAAAAAATAGATCACTCATGAAAATTAAAAAATACTTGTGCTATGCACTCTTATAATATTGTTATTTTCCTCTTGATATATTTTTCTGTATTTGTCATTCGGGAAGTTTTCCTATTTTACAACTCATGGAGAAACTATATACAGCACTCTGGCCATGGTTCTCTGTGGACAAAAGCATCAATATGGTTTTACTAAAATATAGACAGGTTATTCTTTTCAGGCAGTATTAATATAAAGGATAGCTTTGTGCATATAGAGTGCTTTTAAAATTGTCTACATTATTTTGTAGTTTTTCCTCAAAATGTAATGTCATAAACTTTACAAAATACATTGAACAGTAGCAATGATAATATTCTACTCTTTTGATTTATGTATTAAAGAAAGCTGATATTCATCAACTGACAATGATTGCTCTAAAGTCATGGACTGCAGAAGAAATCAACAAAAGAAATATGTCCTTGATTAGTACAGTTTACCATCAAGTTCAGGAAATATTACATGTAGCAGATCAAAAATGTGTCACAGTGACTTGCCGGTAAAGTTACTATTAAAAACTTTACATTTTGTCTTTTAAAACTGGAAAATAGAATATGCTGTTAAAATTAAATGTCATTGTGTTGCATGTTAAACAAAACAAATATTCAAACATATGATCATATGTTTCTGCTCATTTCTTTTTATATTTGAAGTGGTGTGATACAGTGATCGGCTGTTGTCTTAAGTAAATTTTTAAGTTGATAAATTAAGTCCATAAATTTTCTTTCTTCAGTAATGGGATAAATGAGACAGGGTTGTACATTGCTGCTTCCATCTTGTTTGATATGATCAACAAAGAGCAGCAGGTTGATGTTGTGCAGGTGGTAAAACAGATCAGAAAGACCAGGCCACAGTTTATTATGAATCAGGTAAAGATAAAATTTATTAAAAATTTTTAAATTTTGATATGCTATCAAGTACAATACTTCATCTAAATATTTCTGTACTGAAGTAATAGGTAGCATCTGTGCCTAGTGTAACTTGATATTGGTTAAGCACCACATCTATATTCAAAAGCATTATCATTGTGAAAACATAATTTGAACTTTGTCGCATTACATACTGATATATTTGCAGGAACAGTACAGATGGCTCTACAGTGTGTGTGCTGCATATTTAGCAGAGACAGAGTAGTTTCATTTGAGACCAGAGAAAAAACGCCTTCAATAAAAGATAACACTATGCAATATTTGTGGTAATGTTAGTCTCATGAAACTATAAAGTGTACAGCATGAAGTAAAATACTGTGAAAGTATTACTGTGCCCTTAAACTTCACTTTCAATTTACATGTATATATCAACACATTATTAGTAGAGATTGTGCTAGTTAAATTCAATGATAAAGCTTGTAACATAATTAGTGTATAGTAGAAGAATACCCAAGCAACATATATTTTAAGATTTTGTGATAAGTAACAGCCAACAATACCAGCCAAGTCTATGGATGAGGATGTTATTGATTTGTGTTTTTGAGTGATAAAAATTATAATGTGTGCAAGCCAATAGCCATAATGAAGCCACATACCCCCCCACTGTTACATGTATACTGCATATAGTACATCCTAACACACATGAGTTTTCGTGCTTCTCATTCGAACTGAAACTGAGCCATGAACATATATCATCAGAAACGTGAACTGGTGGGTGTGAATTTTTATCTTCTTATCTTAAATTTAATTATTTCTCTGTCATGCATGTTTGGAGTTTAATGCAACAAAAACTAGCAGCTGGGCTCTGCAAAATATGTTTTTAATAATAAGCATTTAACATCTAAAGATCAAATAGAAATAATTAAGAAAAATTGGCACTTGTGTGTTAAGACAATAGTGGCAAGTTATTCCATACTAAATGTTGCCAGGGAATAAAACAACCAATCTTTATTTCACAGTATATAGATCAAATACCAAGTGTTGGTTTCAAGAAGACAAAAATTCCTTCGTATGAAAATGGCACATATCAATGGAACGTAAATTGTATCTACAATATAGATGTATAACCATGTTAAAAGTAATAATAGGTTTGTATTAGGTGTACACTATAATAATGCTTCATAACACCCTAAAACCTCTAACTGTACATTTATGTCTTTGTTAGTAAAGTTTCAGCCGTAAAATAAAAGTAAATTACTAAAAGTAATAGCTCTGTTGTATTTTTATCTCAATGGAAAAGGAAAAATAAATCTAAAAGGTCAAAATATAAAGGTTTTATAAGTATCTCAAGCGAACAGCTTCATTTTTAAATGTGGTAAAGTGTTATGTTTATTGTTAAGGTATCTTCTATCTTTAAAATTCATATTCATATACATGTATGTACATATGTATATATCAACAACATATTAGCATAGATTGTGACTATTAACTTCAAGCATATTGTTTGTGAGATAATATTGTATTGCCGAAATATTATAGAATCATTAACCAAGTAACATATATTTTACAGTTTCAGTATGATTAAAAACGACAACTTCCATCCAAATCCATATAAATGAGAATGTTATTGCTTTGTCTTTTTAAATGATAGAATGTATCAACATTCTTTACTAGGCTTATTTCACATTTAAATTCCACCACTTTGTTTAAATAATGAAGACCATATTTACCAAAAAAATGTACTTTCACTGCACTTTGTTCATAAGCAAATCCTGCTAAAGCCTAGTAGCTTTGATGAGGTGTAAGCTTTTCTAAAGGGGTTTTGGTCTACTAGCACGAGCTGCAAACCCATCAGAGACAAGTAGTGCATGGAATTGCTCACCCATCCTATCACTAACAAAGCCCATTGCCGCTTAACTTCAGTGAACAGACACTCATCATGCTGTGAAAAAAAGTGATTCTTAAAAGCGTGAACCTTGCTAGAGCTCGCGCTAAAAATGACACTTCTACTGTAGACAAAGTTGGGGTTTTACGTCCCGTTCAACAGCCAGGGTCATATTGGGACAGGTCCTCAGAATTGCCACTTGTGGGACTCGAACCCACAGAGGTGACAGCCTATGATTAGATGCCAAACTTGCTAACCACTAGGCCACTGAGGACCTCTACTTCTACTGTAGATACATATGGCATATACAGACCCTACAGGATTAGAGCTCCTCACTTGAAATAAAAATTAGCCATGAACATACCGCTAGAAGGGTGCACTGTGAATATAAAAGCTTTAATCTTCACTTGTACATTCCTCTGTCATAATAAGTATGTAACACATCAATAGATTACATGGATATCAGAACTATTTACAAAAACTTGTCTGTAGTCCATGCAAAACTGACAATGGGTGCCGTGGAATAAAACAATTTAACCTTTATATATTGGCCGGTATTTAAGACAAATACAGAGTGTAGAGGATCAGAAGACACATTTTACTTTTGTGGAAGTTGTACATTTTTATAATGTGTATTGTATCTAAAATATAGATGCTTGTACATGCTAACATTGATATTGTATAAATATTAATGAACATGATGACAATGCTTTTTACCATGATAAAACTTATGTCATTGTTTATAAATATTTTATCTGCAAAATGAATTTCTCAAAGTTGTATTTCTGTTATTTTATGGATATGAGTGGGAAATCTAAAATCTAAAATATCTCAAAGGGTGATATCTTGATTATTGTTATAAATATTGTATATTTACATGCACATATAATAAAAGCTTTCTCAGACAGATTCCTTTTTATTTACTTTCTCACAAAAGTAACAAAAATATATTTTATTGCATAAAATAGCCTTACCTTATCCTCACAAGTGCTTTGTTTTGTTTTGTTGAGCAAATCTCATCCGCCAACAATATTTTTTAAAAGGAAGTGACCCCTTTGTCTGTGAATACCTGCTCACGCGCAGTAATTGTTGTTGAGAAAGAATGTTGAGAAGTCTTTATTGGATTTTTGGTCAATGTTGGACAACATCCTATTTCTTCATACTTCTGAAATGCCAAGAACTCCAAAGATCTGAAACATGCACCTGGCTGTGGCCACCCTTTCTTTGTCACCAGTATTGTTTCCCTTGCCACGAAAAGGATTGCGGCAAAGATGTGTGTTAAAGTAAATGAAGATGACTGTTTTATATGCATTGAAGTCACTGAAAAGCAGAAGCGAAAGCTCATTCATATATCTAAGAAGAGAGATAAATCAACACCAAGCATGGTGTCAAAAGGGGGGTGCCCTACTGGGGGTGGAGTGCCGCAATAGTTCAGTAACATCCAATCTTCAAGTTTCTACAGAAGAGTCACCATCTGACCCCTTGCAGTTAATCTTAAATAGGTTGAACGTCATGCAAGGCCAGATTACCTCACTAAAAAGTAGAACTAGCGAGGTTCCTGCTACAAATCTCTCCATTAAATTTGAAAAAGGTGAGGCTTCACAAGAAGACACTACCAGACGTGATTTGCTCAAGAAAACGTGACAGATCACCTTTCCCCGGCGACGTTGGGGGGGACTCATCCTACAGACAAACTGTTGTGGCAATTTCTGCATTGCTTGTTCATGATCAATCATGATTCCTGATGAGTTCTCTGAACAACCCTCACATATTTTGGGGGCAAAGTTGAAGAATACAAAGCGTACATCCTTATTGTTGCCTATGGTCATGCTCCCACTGTAATGGGTTCTAGAAAGATGTCACTTTTACGAGTATGAGTTGGCAGGAAATCCTCACCATGACCAGCCACACTTGTAGACAATTCCACTCAATTATGACAATTATTTGTATTTCTCCAGAGCGCCCCGGAAATTCTACAAGTCTACTTCAACTGACTTCACTTTTCATGCTCCAAGGTGCCAGGACTCATTTAGGTCGTCCTTCCCAGGTCCAATCCCTTCATCTGTCAGAATACCATTTAGACAGCTTACTTTATCAAAGACAGTCAACAGGGAACACATACAAATACTATCCTACATGCACTTTTTTCTAAATGCCATTGAAAAGACATCAATTAACATTGAGTCCACAATGTTGGGAATCAAGAATACTACCAGAGAGCAGGCTTTGATAAAAGAACTCATCACCATGCTTTCAGGTTTACAAGTTCAGTTAAGCTGCCTGTCCTCCATTGAGAAGGCACTGGAAAATATTACTGACACTTGCTGCTGCTTGCAATCTCCAACTGGCCAGAAGAGATTCTGTGTTGAAGGTTCTCGCACCTAACCTCAACAAATACGACTTTAATTGTCTGGCTTTAAGTCCCATGACTTCTGTCCTACCACCCTCAACGAGCTTGAGGACTGATGACTGAGGGTTCTTTTGGTTACTTGTTTATCCTTCAAAACCCAGTTTAAAAATGGCCACCCTTGTGTGAACCCTAACTACAAAGGGGGGTATTGAATTCTATTGGTTGCTATGCAGAGGCAAACCTAATGGTGCTATATGTGTGATAAATTAAGGTAGGGTAGAAACTGAGTTAGCAGGCCCCTATTCAGGCCGTGCTATGCACAGTTTCTGAATGCAGGGTAGAGGTAAAATAAGAGGTTAAAGCCTAAGGTCAAGTGAAGGTCAAAATTTTGTTTGAGGAATATTTATTTACATGTTAGTATTACTACAAAAAAGGTAAAAGTTTTAAAAATTTCACAAATTATTTTTGGAATTTTTAAAAGCCCAAGCCTATGAAAATGTTTATAATCACAACAACATGAATATTGGTAACTGTAATCAGTTACTGGATCAAACTAATACCAAGATCGTTGATAACTGGTCAGCTGGTAGGATGCTGGCTGAAATATTTGACATAGATGGTATTCAGACGCATTTACTGTGGTATGGCATGTCAGATGATCACACCAATATATCAGACTATAATTTGATAGAGTTCAAAACCATAACTTTAACCTTTTTCAATATGAGTAAACTCTATTATGATCAGTGGGTCCAAATAGTTTACGTTCAGGATACAGAAATGGAAGTTAATGGTTACTATGAACTGGCAAGGGTAACTAATGGTTCTCGGTGCAGTCTGTTCAGGTGTGATCATCTTCCTGAGGGATACTTGCAAGTGATTGGAAGTGTTTCTTGCAAAATGGTAAAACTTCAGTGTAAAGATAACCAAATGTATACAAATGCCAATATTGAGGCCAAATTGGCTTATGACAATTACTGTCAGGATTTAAAATCTTGGCAACAATATGAATGTGATTATGATTCATATATGGATCAAGTGATGGACAAATTAATCAAATGTGAAACTGAACTAGAGCTCGATGAGGACAATAATGGTAGCCAGGACTGTAGGCTTCACATTAAAGTAAACTCTCCTGCTAATCAGGGGAATAACATTGAATCTAGTGACATGAACATCTCTAAACCTAGTTTCAGTAGGTTGAAGCCTGACAGGTCTAAAATTAAAGATTTCAACTACTCAGATAAGACTATGGGCTATTTGGCCCAAGCGAATACCGATTTTGTCTTTATAGGCCCAGATAAATGTCCTATTCAACTCGATTCAGTAGATACCCTATTGAAAACTGCGAGTATTATCAGAGATACAGGTCAACCGAATTAGAAAGTTGCCAGAATCCCCATAGAATCGGGCTTGAATGTAGCAGCTTGGGAAAAATATCTGGAAAACTATTCGGATAAGAGAATTATCCAATACATTAAATTCGGTTTTCCATTGTCCTTGATTGACCCCCATGAATTGAATAATACAAAAGTAACTAACCACTTTTCTGCTTGTCAATATCCACAACAAGTCCAAGAATATATTGATAAAGAAATTAAATTAGGTGCTTTATTAGGCCCGGTTGACAGCATTATTGACAGCCACTTTCATTGTTCACCTTTGTTAACACGGCCCAAAGATGCTGACAAAAGAAGAGTTATATTAAATTTGTCCCACCCATATGGTAATTCTGTAAATAGTCATGTAGATGCCAATCAATTCGATGGTTCACCCTTCATATTGAAATTTCCAACAGTAGATGATATAGCAGAAGATATAATCAAATGCACAGAGGATACACTCCTCTTTAAGGTGGACGTTGCTCGCGCATTTAGAAATCTCAGAGTAGACCCTGTAGATAGTTTGAAGTTTGGTATTGCTTGGCGTGGCGCATTCTACGTGGACGTAGGGATTGCGTTCGGCTGGACGCACGGTTCAGCTTCGTTCCAGCTTTTAAGCGACGCAGTAGCATATATAATGAGTAAGGAAGGGGTCACGTTAAGATGCTATATAGATGACTACATTGCGGTTGTACCTAAACACAAGGCGAACCATGCTTTTCGAAGATTATGTGAAGTACTGAACGAACTCGGCCTACCTATTAACCGTGACAAATTAACACCCCCTACCAAACACTTGACCTGCCTGGGCATTGACTTCGATATTGAAAATAATATTATCAGCATTTCCAAAGATAAATTGGAGGCTATTTATGCAGAATGTGTTGAGGTTAGCACTAAAACTTCACTTTTGAAAAGAAAATATCAGTCACTCTTGGGAAAACTTCTATACATTCAAAAATGCGTTAAACCAGCAAGAGTGTTCATTAACAGGCTTTTAGCTAACTTTCGTATCAACTCGCACTTGAAAACTATTCCTTTATCAGATGACTTTCATAAAGACATTCAATGGTTTCTGACCTTCCTCCCTGGTTATAATGGCATTTCTTACATCCAAAAACAAAAGCTGGACAGTGGTCAGTCCCTTTATTTGGATGCTTGCCTTACTGGGATGGGGGCCGTGTGGAGAGATAGGGTCTATGCCACACCCATCCATAACTGTGGTGGTTTGGATCTGAAGATCATACATTTAGAAATGCTGAATATTGTCATAGCCCTTAGGACATGGGGTAACCGTTGGTGTCACTCTGCTGTTGATATCTATTGTGACAACCTTGGGGTGGTTCAGGTGGTTGAGACCGGAAAGACCAGAGACCAATTTTTAGCTTTATGTGTCAGAAACATTTGGTTGCTCACTGCTTCCCTGGATATTCAATTACACATTTATCATGTACCAGGGGTTCATAATGGCATAGCTGATGCTTTATCTAGGATTTACTCTGACAAGCCAGTAAATAGGAATATATTACAAGATTTACAGGACAATTATACCTGGGATATTATACCTAGCCAGTATTTTGACCTTAACTTACATCTGTAATTTCAGATTTGGACCTTCCATCTTCATCTCTGTTGAGATCAGCTTTGGTTCGAACCAGAGGAGCTTACAGACCATCTACCACTAATGCACAGCGCTTGCACCTAAAGACTTACCTGGCTTTTGTCCTATTCATGGATCTGCCAGTGGAATTACATTTGCATTCCATCCTGGCATTTTTGGAATACTTGCATATTAACTCGATATCATATAAAGTTATGTTGAATTACATATCATCTTTGAAAAGAGCTGCTATCAAGTACAAGTGGCAATCCCAGGTTCTGTCTCATTCATTGGTTATGGAATATTTGAGAAGCATCTCCATTAATACCAGGTTTGCCCCTACCCCTAGAGGCATCTTTGACCTCCATACCTTGGCTCTCATTTCAAAAAATTGTGACATTCTTGATGATTCTATCCTATTCAGAGCCATTTTCCTGGTAGCCTTTTTCGCTTTCTTGCGAATGTCCAATATGGCCCCACATTCTAGGTTCAAGTTTGACTCTAATAGACATTTTTTGAGGCAGGATGTCATTTTTGCGGACCCTGGGGCCCATATTTTATTGAAATGGACCAAGACCCTTCAGGATAGGTCTGCACACCATTTTGTTCAGATCCCTTCTCTGCAGAACCAGATTATTTGTCCAGTCAAGGCTCTTCAACAGCTCCTCCAATCTCGTCCATTACCTCCTTCCTCACCTTTGTTTGTACACCTCTTTCCACCTTTCAATCCAGTTATTGATACCACCATTCGGGATGGTCTTAGAAAAATTTTGGATCACCTTGGAATTCCACTTTCCGGCCACGGATTCCACACCTTTAGACGTTCTGGAGCTACCTTAGCTTTTGACAATAATGTCCAGCTCCAACACATTATGTCCCATGGATTATGGAGAAGTTCGGCTGTATGGACTTATCTCCAGAATGCATCGGTAGCTCCTTCAGTCATTCCCTCTACATTTGCCTCCATCATTCCATCTCATTTCTAGTTGGGCTTGGGCTTTTAAAAATTCCAAAAATAATTTGTGAAATTTTTAAAACTTTTACCTTTTTTGTAGTAATACTAACATGTAAATAAATATTCCTCAAACAAAATTTTGACCTTCACTTGACCTTAGGCTTTAACCTCTTATTTTACCTCTACCCTGCATTCAGAAACTGTGCATAGCACGGCCTGAATAGGGGCCTGCTAACTCAGTTTCTACCCTACCTTAATTTATCACACATATAGCACCATTAGGTTTGCCTCTGCATAGCAACCAATAGAATTCAATACCCCCCTTTGTAGTTAGGGTTCACACAAGGGTGGCCATTTTTAAACTGGGTTTTGAAGGATAAACAAGTAACCAAAAGAACCCTCCTTTCCCAACCCTGGTACAAGATATCATCTCTACTGGTCCCCTAAGTTTAGCCAATTTAGGGAGTTCCCAAGGATAAGGTAGTGATGAGTTTGGCTACAGGCAGTCCCAGGCTGACCCTGGGGTACCCCTCTCAAACTGACTTGACTAGGCACAAGATACTGTTAATCCAAGGCAGGGCCAGGCATTACCCTGGTAGCCCCCTATCGTTTGAAATCACCAGAATGTGTATGAGTATAGGCAGGGATAGGCATGACCCTATTCCCCCCTCTTGACTATGACTAATTGCTGTGATCTAGGTACGAGTTACGATACATAGTTGAATATTAGAATATTTACGTACTTACTAGCACGAGTTGCTGTACTTACTGTGATAATTGCTTATTTTATGTGTTTTAGGGCTTTTAAAAATTCCAAAAATAATTTGTGAAATTTTTAAAACTTTTACCTTTTTTGTAGTAATACTAACATGTAAATAAATATTCCTCAAACAAAATTTTGACCTTCACTTGACCTTAGGCTTTAACCTCTTATTTTACCTCTACCCTGCATTCAGAAACTGTTAGTGTTAGCATCACTGATATGACCATTGAAAACACCAGTATTAGGATTAAAATATGCGTCGTCGACCCACAACAATGGCTTGAAGCGATTACATACCTTGATTCCTGCAAGTTGGACCGAGAGAGATAACTGTGTGTGTCATGCTTTCCGACCTCACTGCTGTTATTTCCCCACAACAGATTTTTATCACTTTTACTTTTGTGAGGTTTAACATGCTAACCTACCTGGTGTATGTTCATGTTGTTGTCAACTGTGACTGTACAGGCATTGTTATAATCACTCTTTTTAACATTGTTAATATTATTTTTACATTTACTATTTACAAATACACAAGATAAGATAACTGCAATCAGACTACCATGACTTTGTACAGTATACATGCCAAAATTGAAACATTTAGCATTTGTGTTATAATCATTGTTGAATTTTGAATTATATAAAAAGTGCTAGTGACAACTGACAGATTTGGCAGCTCTATCTAGTTTTTGGCTGCTCTCTAGCTGCTTTCCAGCAGTATTTCTTAGAGTGAGATTCTGTTTTCTAACAGGTTACAAAACAATGTTGACAAATGTGTCTGAGTAGCAAATTTTTCCACTCATGATCCCCTGGCCTGGAACACTGGCCCTTATTAAATTGAATAAACAGGGCTGTTTTAGTTGTTTTCTGATTGTCTTGTATATGTTGGACAGATTTCGTCTCTCCGTACCTTTGCCTGATTTTTTGTACTTCTACAATATTTGAGCAGCTTCCCAGGAAAAATGAAACACATCTTGGTTGAGATCTGTCAAGTTTTGTATCACATGTTCTTTGATAAGGATATCTTTTTCTTTCTCTGTAATACGTTGTCAGCTTAGAAGCCATTTCAGAGATCTTGCATTGAAGGGATGATGCAGCGTTCAGTTGTGGGTTCCTGTGACTCTCCCTGTTGACTGGCTGAAAGCTGAACAGCCGCATTATGGGTAGTCGGGTAGGATGACTTCCTCTAACCTCTGTGGTTGACCCCTGTGACCTGAGCTGCAGAATACAAACAATGAGATGCGTTAGCACCACATGAAACCTAATTTTGCACCCTGATTGTTGTGCCTGTTGTGCTTGTGTGACCATGGTGACACTTTTGATGGTTGACCTTATGTGTGGGACATCATTGCATTTTGTTGAAGCATTGAGTTTAATGAACACTGATTGGTGAGGTCTTGATATGTGACACTTGATGAATTGATGCCACTATGACTGATGCTCCCAGAGTTGACGTCTTATGTTGGGGGTAGAACAAAGTACCTACAGTATTTGTGTGATTCTGGTTGTTGTTATTCATTTTATTTCCATTAGATGTAGACTGTGTCTATGTTCCGGAACACCTTGACTGGCCGAGAGGTTGTGTTCTACTGCAATGTCGTGTGGAGTAGTTTGGGTGATTAGCTATTATACAGCTTACCTTGTTTGCCGAATTCTGAGACCAGACCCATCAAAATCTGCCTGTCTTTGGCTGCCTGTTCCTCTAAAGGTCTGAATCGTTAAGATATCTTCAAGAGTTTGGCCAAGATATGATCCTGATTACTTGATTGATTGGTCTGAGGCATGCTTTAAGAGTTACCCCTAATCATGACTTGACTGGCCATAGCAAGTGCTTGATCTGAGGAGGGTTGTAGGTCTGAGTTGAGGGGAGGAATTGCCGAGGTGTCAGTGGCACCATCAGTTGGAGTAGAAAGCAAACATTTCTTAACCATTTTCCTTCATTAGATACCTTGTAAGTTGTACAGTAGCATGCTCCTCACATGTTACACAGTTCCTTTTCTAGTAATAGTTTTACATAAAACACACTTGTGATAAAAATTGTCCTTCAAAGTCACTTAAAATACACAAAAAAATTTTAAGTTGTTCAAAAATTATGTTTGGCTTCCCTAAGTCGAAGAATGGCGCCAATTGCTGGCTTGTGGTTATTTATACTCATGAAGGGAGTAGAAACTAAAATGCCAGATAATAAGTTAAGAAACAATAGGGGGGGGGGTGTAGTGTGCATAAGCACAAAATAAAGGTCTAAAACCTATTGCAATCAGTTGCAATGAAATCATATTCTTGACACTGGATAACCATGATATATGGCGTAATTTATGTGCATATCTCATATGTGTCATAATTACCTTCCTTTGCATTGCTGAACAGAACTATATTCACATCTTTAATGGCATACACACTGCTAGGATCAATACAAAAAATATTAACTCACATCTATCTTACTGATGAAAGCAGAATGTGTAACCATTATCTAAAATTTTATATTTTCATTTTCCATTTTTGTTATATTTTCAGCAATTTCAAAATTTGTTATATTTATTTGTAAAATAGGGTGTCAAGCCAAGGTTCTTAAGGCATTGAAACTGAGTGGAATGCAGGGTCATATTGCTTGATCCAGTAAGTTGTCGATATTATAAACTAGATACTTTGGTTCCTGATTTTACCCTTTTAATTGTTATCTTATGCATTATATTTACTTTGAGCTTTACAATCAACATTATATTTACTTCATGTGTAGAAATACGTTATCTAAAATACTATACAAACATTTAACAGTTTTCTAAAACATATGTTACAAAATTTCAGTTGCATAAATATGATGTCCTATTAAATAGGGACATCTTCCTATTCAATCTAACCACTAGTTTTCAATACAACCAATATTTAACTGGCTTAAGTTCAATAATATTTAATACTGGGGTACAAATGGGTGCTGATATCCTGTCACTTTATTGTATGGTATATAAAAGTAGTGTAAACACAGTAGTATTGATAACTTTCCCTCTTATCTGTTGTGCAATTATATGCAGTTAAATTAACAGTCGTCACAACAGTACTGTATCAGGGCATTATACTCCAGAATTAAGACTGTATAGAAACCATAATTATAGTGTAAAAACAGCGTTAGGAATGAAGGCCACCACTTTATGTTAAATTATGTAATCAATCAATCAATCAATCAGTTGTCCATGTGCTTAATCTCCGTATCAACGGATTCTAAGGCACACCATCCAATTCATAAGGCATAAGTCATAAGACATTAGACATGTTCCGAGTCGTTCCCAGAGAGGTCGTCCGGTGTTCGGTAGTAAGAAGCTATGGTGGGAATGATTTCTGAAATAGGTAGGTTTTGAGTCGACTTTTGAAACTGAAGAGATTTGGAGCACTGCGTATATCATATGGAAGATCATTCCATAACTTAGGGGCATCATATGAGAAACTATTGTTAAAATGGACCTTTGATTTATGGATGGAAGCACAGTAAGAGGGAACCTGAAGGAACAAATTTTTGGGATTGGAATGTCTTGTATTCATGGCAGATTTGTACAAGGGGAGATATGGTGCAAAATACTTAGGCTGGCTAGTGGTGAGGTACTTATAAACCAAAACTAGGGTTTTGAAGATAATACGTTGTCTAATGGGTAGCCAATGAAGTGTCCTAAGGGTAGATGTAATGTGAGTGTACTTTGAAGCACCAGTGACAAACCGTGCAAGCGCATTTTGAACATATTGGAGCCTTGTAGCATTTCGGGATGACAAACTGCGAAAAAGAGAATTGCAATAATCCAAACGACTACTGACCAGAGCATTTGCAATCACCACTGATGTATCCACAGAAAGAAACCTCCTGATGCGATGAAGGTCCCTGAGGCTAATAAAACAGGATTTGATAACAGAATTTACGTGATTGGTGAAACAAAACTTTGCATCAAACAGAACACCCAGATTGCGTACAACATCTGTGGGAGAGAGGCAATTACCCAGGATATTGACAGGAAATGAGTCACTGAGCCATTTGTGTCTGTCTTTGGCACCGAAGACTATGAACTCTGTTTTATCAGGATTTAGCTTGAGTTTGTTTTCAGACATCCAGACCTGAATATCATTCAAACACGATTTAAGACGGTCAAAAGACTTTAGACTATTGTCAGGGGATAAGTGAATGAACAGCTGAGTGTCATCCGCATAGAAGTGGTAACGGACTCCGGTATATTTTCTGATGACTTGACCAAGACGTGTTGTGCAGAGGGAAAACAGAAGAGGACCTAAGACAGAACCTTGGGGGACTCCAAACTTCAATTTGAACAGATTCGAAAGACTGGAACCAATCTTGACTGACTGAAAATGATCCTGGAGGTAGGATCTAAACCATTTTAGTGCCGATCCAGCAAAACCAAATCTAGACGACAAACAGGATAGGAGTGTGTCATGATCGATAGTGTCAAAAGCCGCGGACAGGTCGAGTAGCACTAGTGCTGTAGGCATGCCCTTGGACAGAGATAAGTGAATCTCATTTTTGATGCACAACAAGGCAGTTTCTGTTGAGTGCCCCAACTTATAGGCTGACTGGAAAGTGTTACCACGATCGTGAGAATCTATGTGAGATCTAATTTGGGCAGCCACAATTCGCTCGACCAGTTTTGACAAGAAGCTAAGACCGGACACCGGTCGATAGCTCTTCAAGTCCTCTTTTGAAAGGGTGGACTTTTTAAGGAGGGGTGTGACAATAGCCTGTTTGAAAGGATTAGGGAAAATGCCATTTTTGAGGGACAAGTTAACCAGTTTAGTCAATGAAGGGAAAAGAATGTCAATACATTGTTTCACAATGTGAGTGGGGCATGGGGGACTCCTTGATAAACTTAAGGACTTCAGTATCAGTGACAATTTGAAAGGAACTGAAAGTCGGCGGCTCCTTGTCTGGGTGAAGAACCTGAGATCTGGTGTATTTAAAGGTGTCTCGAATCTTTTCAATTTTATCAATGAAAAACGAACCAAATTTGTTTGCTAAAGATTTTTCATCATCAAAGGATGGGAGGACAGTAGAATTTGACCGACTCAATGTTCTATTTAGTGCATGCCATAACCTCTTACTATCACCGCAATTTTCACTAACTAGATCACGGAAGAAACACCCCTTGTTTCTATTTAGAATGTGGTTACATCTGTTTATCTGCCGTCAAAGACGGGAACGATTTTCAGAGGATTTGTCTCTTCTCCAGGCGCGTTCATACTGCCTTCGCATGCACTTGGCAGTTCTATACTCATCGGTTATCCAGCTTGGGGCTGGTTTGATGAGCTGTTTAGTCTTCA
This sequence comes from Sabellastarte sp. h YS-2021, assembly GCA_964017235.1. Taxonomy (NCBI): domain Eukaryota; kingdom Metazoa; phylum Annelida; class Polychaeta; order Sabellida; family Sabellidae; genus Sabellastarte; species Sabellastarte sp. h YS-2021. Next base: position 76,418,839 of record OZ024935.1, on the reverse strand, counting down.
CTGGTGCATGAATATCTAGAAGGCCAGACAAACCAGACATGTACTGTTCATGCAATAAATCTATGTCATCAGATGGTGAGCTAACAAACGGAATAGCCAGGAGGTCACTTCTGAATTTATCAATATTCAATTTATGATACTGACGGAAGGTAACAACTTTCTGAATTGGTGTATCCAAAGATGGAAAGTCAACCACACAAGAGATAATTTTGTGATCACTAATGAAGCCTGAACCTTTCACATCAGAAATTGCAGAGAACTCGGATGGAGCCATCAACAAATCTAAGGTATGCCCATGAAGGTGAGTTGGAAAATCAATGTGTTGGGACAGACAGCAAGAATCAATGACTGATTTAAATTCTGAGACTGTTGGAGACATAATGTCAACATGAAGATTGAAATCACCACAAATGACAAAGGAGGAGGATAAGGAAGACAAAAAACCCACGTATGACAGAAAATCTTCAAAAAATTTTACTACAGATGAGGCAGGGTGCCGGTAGATGACCCCAAGAAACAAGCGACGCCCATCGAGAGTGAGACAGACAGTGTGATTTTCATGGGACGAGAACTCAGGGGAATGAATGGTTTTAAAATCAAGAGCAGATTTAATAAAAAAGCCAACACCGCCACCATGTTTGTTTTCTCTGTTGGTGTGAACGAGGGAAAAATCTTCAGGCGTTAACTCATTTAGAAATGAGGGTGTGTCTAGAGCTTTAATATGGGTCTCGGTGAGACCAAAAACATCAAAATTTCCAGATTGGATTTCATCACAGAGAATTGGACCTTTATTCCTAATGGACCGGCAGTTAGCAAACCCAAACTTCAGTGGCCCAGGATTTAGAGCGACATCACCCGACAGTAGAACCAGAGCAAGCTGCCTGAAAGACGCCTTTTCACAAAAAGTGACTCTATGTGTCCTGACATAAATAAACAAAATGGATTTGGCAGTAGGTCCATCATATTTACATCCATGCAGGCCGACATCGCACCTAGTCTGAGTTCTGTTTTGACTCTTATGGCAATGTACAAAGAGGAATCACAAACCACAAAATGAACATGCAAAAATTCACAGCAAAAACATTAAAGACCAATAAAATACAAACCACAAACAAAAATGACTGAGTAACTCCCGGTAGAGGACAGTAATGCCCGTAATATCAATAAGCAAAATGCTCAAAATGTAAGACACAACCAAACAACACTGAGTAACTCCCGGTAGTGGGCGATAATACTCGCAATATTAACTAGCAAAACTATTGTGGTTTAAAACATTCAGAACAACATAAAAAGAATAAATAACTGAAGGTATTTCATGGAAGGCAGTAATTATAATAAGAAAAAGTACGACTAAAAGCCCAGATTATTTGATATTTTCCATTTATTTTTCCATTTGTAATTTATGGTTAAGATGCATTAACCTAAAATTGTAAAAATAATTTAGATCTTAATATAGAATAAATTACTTATTTCCCGAAGGTGTTCTCACTGTCTTGGTCCATGCAAAGCAAGGCCACTGTTCAGAGGACCAAGTTTAAAGTAACATTTTAATAAACATATTAGAGAGGAGGCTGTGGATGTAAATTGTGCTGTACACAATTTCACTACAATGAATGGCTTTGAAGTTAAAAAAAGACATCTGTTAATATGTGGAAGCTTGTGTGAACAAAAGGAATAATAAATCTTACTAAAAACAGGTTTTACTCTTGTTATTTTTGAAAATAACAATATTTTACCAGTTTTACCATTACTTACTCAACAAAAATGCCAGTTCTACATATCTCAACTGATTTCACATTTTTGTGAAACCCTGTGTAAATGTATACAATTTCTAAATAAGAAGGTATTGTAGTTTTCAAATAAAACTATTTTTTCTGCACTGCACCGATTGATTTAAGGAGATATTGTGTTTATTGTGGTGATATTTGTATTATACATACATTTTACATTGTACAACATTGACCAATACTTTACACAAATTCAAACATGTTTTTTTATAAACTGTTAACTAGGTGCGAACCCTGAGAGATGACAAGAATAATTGATAACAATCTAATCTAACCAGACTTTTATTGTACTTAACCTTTATACTAGCAGAACGGAAATGTGAAGAACAGAAACACTATTTTGTATCACAGCTTATTAACACCTTAACCGCATCCTACTTATGTTTTTGATGTGAACAAGTCCATCAAAGAAGAAACTACACATGTCATTGTGCCAGACAGTGTCTCCTTGACATATACATTCAGTTTAAAATAACATATTTTCTTATGTTTCAAGATGTAGACTTTAATGGTTATCATAAACTCTCTTCTAAACTCTCTTATCAAAAACTTCTAAGTAAGAGATAGGCAAACCTCTTTGACCTCTAGTGTAAAAGTCATCATAACCTTTCCAAAACACATACAAGCAATAAATTTAACAACTTTATTGTAGGCACATATTCAGGAAGTATGTGGAGACAATCAGTCATTAAATTCTTTCTTGGGATTGATGTTGCATTTGACATTTTCATTCTCATTTTCTCAAGATAGAATTATCATTTAGAATTAATATTTTTTATGTATGCTACCAATACTGGGTCACTAAGGTTCCAGGTACCCTGTTTAACATAACCTGAGTCCAAGTACAGCACTTTGATTGTACCTATTTCTTATTTATAGGAGCTGAAGTCCGTACAAGACGATCTGGCAAAATTTTGTAAAATAAATTTGATCAAAATAGTGGCTGGAACAGTGTGTTGAGAAAAAGAAAAACCTGAATTTGGACAAGTGGATTATTGGGTAGAACAGGTTAATGAACTCCTCTCTGTGTAAAAAGTAGATGATAAATTATTGTTAGTATAATAAAACTGTGTCTAATTCTTTTATCTGTGATACCCATAAATTTTTCTTTCATAAATGGATGTTTAGCCTGTAGCTATATATCATTTTTACTCATAATAAATATTGTTATTATACAAGAAAATTTAAAGAAAATTAAAGTAAAGTATTACTTAAAATGAATAAACTTAGTTATTAGTGGAATCTTGGATTCAAGTTATGTACTGGGTTCTGATTATTATTTTAAAAACGCCATTTTTCCTCTAAAAGCTAAAGATATATGCGATATCTGTACACATATATTAGATATAAGAGGCGCTGTATATACTTGGTCATTTTGTTTTTTGTTTAATATTTTCTTTATTGTGCAGTTTATGAAATGAATACACTGTCTAGCCTTTGTCTAGCTTCTTGCAAAGTACCAGGATGTAGAAAATCTTTTGTTCATTTCTTTGTCTTCGTAAAACATTATACCATCTGCAAAACACTAGAGAATAGTTATAAAACATTAACATGATGTTTTTATTTTGGGTGAATACTAATGTAACAGTGACTACACAAGGCAACATATTTTCTATGATTAGATTTGTTTAATATCAAGTAAAGTTTCCATCATATGTGTCAACCGTGGCAATATTGAGCAGGGATCTATGGAGCAGAACCTTTACAATGTCATTTGTCGGAGTTGAACCAGTAGAACCAAAATAGTGACACTAGTATTGGCCCTAGCTCTAGTACAAATGCAATAAATCAATCTTTGTTATGTCACAACATGTAAATTTTGCAGTGGCAAGTGAATGTGAAGAGATAAATTATTTTCTGTTTTGTGCAAGGTTAAGGCATTTTCCAAGTTATGGTTTGAATCATTAGACAGCCCCAAAATCAGTCTTTCATCAGCCATGTTAAGACAACTTAAGTACAAGTTAAGTACTAATTTAAATGGTGTTGGTCTAAATTTCACTTGCACCATTGTATAGGTAATTTTTGAATGTGGAATGGGAAGTAGAACATATGGCCATGAATGCCAAGGCAGGCAAGTACCAACCTTATGACAATACATGATGAAATGGGGAAAACTAACATTTGACTTATGATGTAATCTTGGAACAAGGCCTTCACATTATTGGCTTACTGATCATACAATATTTATAAATTCTGTTTTATTGAATAATTTAAAGTCAATTATGTTATTCATGCAAGTTAACCATATAGAAATAAAAGACAAATTTACCTTTAACTCTTGTATCAGAAATCTACTTATATTTTGATACTGAGAACTATGATTATAGCTCACCCACCATGTCTCCTCTAATCTTTTTTACAAGTTAAGAGCTTACTTCATAACCATCAGCTTTTTACCTGCAATGTCTCATCCTTAATAATTGTTGATCTCTGATTTTCTTGTTTGATGTTCCTCGGAATCTGTTTAATGTGTCTTGGAATCTGGGGTCCAGTCCATCCATACTTCAACCTAGTAACTGTCTTTAGATAGAGATTAAATGCTATAGAAATATTATTAGAGTTAGAATTACCTAGTGTTGATTACCCTGCAAACAGACGCAACAGAAATATATGTCTTGAGCTTCATTTATAGGTCACTGTTTAAAATGTATAATGAAAAAGCCATGCATGGGGATTATATGTTTTTATGATGAGATACAGTTTATTTTGGATCACAAAAAGTATTATCTGGTGGCTCTACACATGAAAGCATGTGGACAGTAACAGTTTCATGGATGGTAGACACCACATGACTAATTTAATAAAGTTATTTGGGTTCTGCAAATCTATTTAGAATTTCTCCCTCAGAAAAGGTTATTGCTTTCTCTGTTAGAATTTTTATTTGTAAATCTATCATAACACATTTTAACAGTTTTGGTAAATGACATTTTTCTGTTCAAAACACTATTAAGCATCTTGAAAGTTATTGGTTACTAATGAACTCTCTCCTTGTTACCCTTGCGGTATATGTATATTGTTATCTAAACACAATAAATTGATATCTATTATTCTGGGTTTAACTCAACTTTAATCGAAAGATTTGACTTTATGGTTGTCTGAAAGACAGGCACTGTTCCCTTGTCTTTAAATTATACTATACATTTCATTTTAACACTATAGGTGTTATGATAGAAATGGGATATGTCAGTGAAAAATGCTTGAGGTGAATGCTTAGTGTCAAAAGGAAGACACACCTCCTTGGATTCATAACTAGAGAATTAATGGCTAATTTTGAAGTTTGTCTTTTGCCTGTGATAAGAAGTATAGAACCTTGATCAACTGTATGTAAATGCTTTCTTTCTGTCCTTCTAACTACCTGTTAAAAGTAACTGATGCAAATTTAAGGTACTAGATGCAATGTAAAACATCAGATAACTACAATTATATATTTTGGATTCAGGACTTTCAATATAGTAGAAACCTCACTTTGAAAATTATACATCTACCCTAAACACACCAACAGAACAAATATCTTTTTGCTTGACTACATAATTATTTTATCCATAAGTCCAAAGTTCAGTTTATTGGCTTTTTGCTAGGGATGGTCACAGAGTTTTGAACAATCCTCCATAAAACACAACACTGGAGCCTACATCAGCCGTCACTGTCCTCCATGAATTAGCTTGCACTTGTATGGAAAGCTTCATGTTATTATGCTTATCCATGGACTAACAATTTAAGCCCCTGTTTTTGCTTCTGCACCTTCGAATCTATGGTATCATGGAAACAAACAGTAAAAGGTTTGTATACAGCAACTAGAGAGAACTCTCATAATGCAGCCTTCTTCATGGCAGCCCAGTATTCAAATATTGTAATTTATAATATTGTGACTGCTAGAAACTTAATTTTATATAAAAAAAATTGTGTCCACAGCAGGATCCAGATCCTTCCCAAATAATTTATCACATCTTCCTTGGGTCAGATCCTACTTAGATCAAAAAATCATAAAGATGCTTTTATGGCACTACAATAGCTTACCATGTGCAACTGAGTGCTTATCTCGGAAGGCCGCAGGCCTGGCCAACATACAAGAAAAATAGACATTTACTACTGGCCGGTGCCACAACAGAAAGGTGATCCCATAGTGTAATACCGCTTAAACCTCCTTAAACCTAGGGTGTCTCCCTAGGAAGCCAGTACTCCCAAACACTCAACTGAACACTACTCATCCAAACACCCAGACATCGGATGAGCCCATGGAGACAGAGTTTTGTGGGCCCGTCTTGTCATCAGAGTTTGGTCAAATGTTGCAATCCAAGATCGGATAAGATCCAACTCCAAACAATCCAAGCATGTTTGTTCTGCTACTCCAATGAAACACTCAGATAAGAGGAAACATAAGGTTTGGGTCAAATTTATTCCTTCATCTTCTTCCTCAGAAGAATCTGAGGCCTCTATGCATGTCAAAGGTCTTCTAAGCCTAAAGGGGCTTCTTCTGAACAAGAGAATAAACAAACGGATCCAGATCCTGTTTTTTGATAGGGAGGTAGATATGTCTGACTTGCCCTCAAAATATGTAGAGGACATAGAAACTTTTACGCAGATTTTAAATCTCCCTGACCCCAAGGACACTATGCCTAGGTCCTCTACTACTATCTGGGCTCTGGATAATGAAAAAGGCCAGCAGGAGCTAAAGCCAAGGGGCTCTTCAGCTATGCTCCCACTCGGTCCTTTTCTTAAAGATGCCTTTGAAAAATTTAAGAGGACTTTCAGGCCGCTAATTAACCTGAGGGTAAATATGTAGCACCCCTGGTACAAAGTGGGACAACGTTGTTTCGAGGGCAAATTACAGAAATTGAGCATAGATTTTGCAAAAATCTGCATCTCCCCTAAACCCTCTGGGTCCCTTTGGGCAAGGTTCCCCTACATGTACTCAAAGACTTTTTGCATCAGGTAAGGCAAAACCTCTGCACTGTTAATTTTACTAAGACCTCACTAAGACTGCTTCTGCAATTCCACCATGGAAAAATGCCGGGACAGTATCAAGTCCACTGCCAAAGAATTAAAAGCGAAATTCAAAAGGATGCCAATCCTGAAAAAGCATCCAGACATGGTTATGAAACAACCTATGACTATCTAGATGTCCTGAATAAGAGGATACTCATTCAGCAGAAAGCCATCGCCTCTCTAAGTAAGGCCTTAGCCCACATTCTGCAGAGGGAGTTGTACACCATGGGAATTCAAGCCTTGTCAGATGTGAGGCTGAAATGACCCATCTTCAACCTCATTTGGGGGATTCTAGACATCAGAAACTTAGGAGCTCCCCTTTTGACCCATGTCATTGTTCCAGTCTTAACTGGATGGAAAAGAGTTCCCCCTTAAAAAAGCACCCCTAAAGATCCTCAGGGTTTTGGAACCTATCATAACAAGCCCTTTCGTGGTTCCCACAATAAAAAAAGAGTCTCCTACAAGAAACGCCCTTATGGGGGACAATCCACTCCAAGCATTAACCAATCCTTTTCCTCAGGCGGGGGTAAGTGAATAACAGAGGCCAGAGGTCGTTTTCAACCTCACCCAAGGGGACGAGGGCATGGAAACCCCTCTTCCCAATGACTCTTTAAAAGCCTCCCTCAATCCACCAGTAGGAGCCCGTTCTTTCAGAAGAAAATGGCAAGAAAAGAAATGCTCAAACAATGTGTTAAACATTTTTACAATCTACCATATTTACGTTCTACCATTCCTCACAAAACCCAAATTAGCCAGAGTTACCCTAATTCACTCAGGGTACAAAGCCCATCAAAAAGATCTAGCTCTGGTCACTTCTGTCAAAGAACACAATAGAAAGGGTGGAAAATGTAAAATCTCTCTAGTTTTACAGTCGCCTGTTTCTAGTCCCCAAGCCTCACCAAAGGTGGAGGCCATTGATAGACCTAAGCCTTCCTACTTGTAGAAAGGTTCAAAATGTGTTTCACCAATAGACCTGTAAGACATCTTTCTTCACATCCCATCCACCAAAACTCAAGGAAGTACCTACGGATTTTGCCACAATTCACAGGTATTCCAGTTCACCTTCCAGTTCAGGTATTTACAATGATTGTGAAGGTAGTTAAACTGATGACCCTCAACAATGGGAGTCACACTTCACCTAAGGTGTATTTGTTCGTTGACTATGAAAACCACCTAGATTTAGCCCCTGTAAACCCACTGAAGAGATATGTTCAAACTTCAGGATTTGATCCTATGCTTAAAGTCAAAACATGTTTTGACTGCAAGATGTTTGATGTCTCTAATTGGGTTGCTCACCTCAACGGAGAAGATGGTCCCGGAGGAAGACCTTCACATGAAGCTCTTCAGTTTCATCTCAAGGAGCACTGAAGATATCCTCGGTCATTGATGAAGGGCAAAGACCTTCACTCAAAAGACCACAGCATCCATATCTTTAAAGACACCTCAAATGAAGGTTTAGGCTCTCACTTAGAGCAAATCTGTTGTCAGACAGGGATAAAAGGCTACACATAAATGTCCAAGAGTTGAAGACAGTTTCTCAGGCCCTGAAAAGGTTCAAGGACCAGTGCCAAAATCAAACAGTGTTGGTTGTTACGGACAACTTAACAGTAGTAGCCTACATAAACAATTAAGGAAGAACCCACTCAGCGAAGATGCATGCTCTCCAGAAAATCATGACCTGATGCCATCATTACCCGAAACTCTAAAAGCCAGGCACATTCCAGGGTGCCTGAATGTGATGGCCGACCTGCAGTCTAGATCGAAACAAGTCCAATCAACAGAAGGGTCACTGCATCTACAGGTGTTCAAACAGATCTGTCACTTGTCTGAACCACAAACTTCTATTGTATGTATTTTCAGTACTAGACCAACATAGATGCTCTGAACATAAACTGGCCTGGTCTCATTGCTTATGCTTACCCTCTCATGGCTCTCCTTCACAGGGTGATCTAAAAAATCAGGCAAAGCAATTACTCATCATTCTAATAGCCCCAGGCTGGCCAGGGATGCCGTGATTTTGGGACCTAGTGCAGCTCTCAACAGAGATCCCACTCCAGTTCCCAGTGCCAACAACACTTCTCAAACAGTCCCACAACTATGTGTTTCACAGCAATCCACAACATCTCAACCTCCACGCCTGGTGTCTAGGAGTGCAGAGCTCCAAGAACAAGGCTTCTCTTTGGAAGGGGCAGAGAATTGCTCTCCCTCAAAGGTCATCAACAAGGACCATCTACAAGTAGAAGTGGGCTCTATTTGTGAAATGGTGCAGAGAAAATTCAGTGTACTTATCCACTCCCTCTGTGAAACAAGTCTCAAAAACTAAGAGTTTTTCATGTACCTGTACCGAGATCTACACAGGCACCCTTTGACCAATGATGACGGCCATTGTTGACACCTTGGGCCAAGCGGGACTTATTTCTCAAAGTTCTGACCTTAACAAGTTACTTTCTAGCTTTCACAAGGATCATCCCAAACGTTCCATGAATTTTCCATGAATGTAATACTGAATGAACCCACAAAAGCATATTTTAAGCCTATGAAAGACACAGACATCAAATATCTTACTCTTAAAAATGCTTTCTTGCTAGCTTTGGCCTCCGGCAAGTGCTACAGCGAAATTCATGCCTGTGTTGCAAACAAAATATCTCATCTAGGCCAATGGAAAAATGTAGCTTTGTTCCCCTCTTCAGATTTCATAGCCAAAAACCAACTAGCAAGAATAGGTTCTCAAAGTGTGTCTCCGGTAATTATCACTGCTCTAACTACCATCGTGGATAGACAATTCAACGAAGACAGGACCCTGAGTCTGATACGGGCCCTGAGGTACTATCTGGATCAAACCAAAGACTGGAAAGGGTCTCAATCCCTACTTTATATTTCCTTCAAGAAAGGACATACCTCAGACATTAACCCGCCATACTCTCTTCTTGGTTAAAACAAACTATCCTACTTTGCTACAAACAAGCCGATCAGCAGTCCTTAAAGTACATGACATTAGGGCCTTTGTGGCCTCTAAGGCCTTTTGTGGTGGGATTTTGGTGGACCAAATCATGCAAGCTTGTCACTGGAAAGTTCACAACAAATTTACAAATTTTTACCTAAAAGACCTTACGTGGTCAGATAACGACAAAATTATGTATCCAGGTCCAGTAGTTGTGACTCAACAAGTCCTAGACCCTTCCCTTCGGACTAGTCATCCTCAGAAAGAAAAGAAGGGGGGCACATCCACTGCAGCCAAGTCTTCAGGAGTCTAAATTCCAGGGTCTACGTATACGATCACCTCCTCAGGATGTTTGGTAAGGTCTTTTTCGATTAACAGTATTTAACATGTAAAATGTATTAGGTACTTATTCAGGTGATTCCATAATGTCATCATAAAAATCACAAGTTAATGAGGTTTTTAAGCCCAGGGCTTGTTTTCATTTGTGATGAAGCCTTTGGGGCGCCATACCATATAAGTGAGCACGGCTGCACTTACTCCTTCAAAATCCAGACATCCAGACAGTATCAGTACTACAATTCATACAAGTATTCTGAGTTTTGGCTTCTTTTGGCTTAGTTATTGTAAGTGGCAATCAGACTGGAATTTATAAAACACTCATTCTAATCTAATTAATTCAAAATCCAAGAAAAACTTACAAATACCTCCACTCTCAGCTGTAATCCCTCCACTTAGCAGCATTCAGTTCCACATGATAAGTTATTGTAGCACAATAAAATTGAAAATTTTAATTACTTAAATGTAGCTTATATAAGCTACAAGCTTACCATGTGGAACTGAAGAGAGCCCCACCCTGCCTCCCCGCTGTATTACAGCTGAGGGAATACGGGCAAAATTGCAACTCAAAAAAAAGGAGATTTAAGCGCTATTACACTACAAGGTTCACCTTCCTGTTGAGGCACCAGCCAGTACTAAATGTTTATAATTCTTGGACATTGTCCGGGCCTGCGGCCTCCTGAGATAAACATTGAGTTCCACATGGTAAGCTTGTACCTTATAAAAGCTACACTTAAGTAATTAAAATTTTTAATTTAACCAAAATCCCTGTCACACAGCATTTACCACAAGCAGAAGAGGGCAAGGTTCTAGATTGACAACTTAACTGAACATACCTTCCAAGAGGCTAGCTCAGTATTCTCTGACAAGAGGGATCGCTCCCCTTCCAAAACCAATGAAGATTTTGATGCCGACCCTTCAGAAGTATTCCAGAAGAGTCTTCTAACAACCATCACGTATCTTTGGCTCAAATCTCAAGGAAAACAAAAGAAAGGCTTCCTTACTTGCTATGGCCATGCAACCAGTAGAAGGGGTGTGTTAGGGGACTTCAACAAGAAGAAAGCTACGGGAAACAGCAGGATTAACCTATAACCATATTTTGCAGACAAACCCCACATAATGTCATAATGACAATTATATGTATTATGTGAGGCAACAGATGAAATCAGCTGACATTATGGCGTCACTCTGCAGCGTGGAAGTACACATCCATGTGAACAACTTGTCCAAAAGTACAAGGCCCAGACAAATGCTGTTTCTTTTAAAAATAATTTATCTATCGAGGATGAAAAATTATTCAAGGCATGCCAATCTGTTTATTGGTCTGGTACCTCCACCCAAAGTGTGAAAACCTCAACACTTTATAACAATTTTCTTATTAATTATTGCATGAATTTCTCTTCTGTCTTAAATATATGTACTAGGCCGCAAGTAGATTCCCTTATGTGAATATCAGGCTGGGATCTTTCGTAATTATTTTTTAGGAATTTTTAAAATAATTTTTAATGCATTAAAATTCATGCAATCATGCACTAAATCACTTATAATTTGAAAAGTATTGTATTTAGAGCATTTTGTTAAAATATGTTATTTAACTACTTTTTTCACAGCTGCAACATGGTGAGTAACTTGGGAGCCTTTCCTGATAGTTAAGTGAGTAATAGCTACTTTTTGACTTTTCGGTACCTTCCATAATGAGTAAAATCACTGCGATAAGTAAAAAATGAGTGAAAATATAATATTCAGCTACTTTTGGGTGAGCTATAAGATTGAAAAATTATCGATCTGTAACTAATTGCATGACTGAGTACTTCCATGTTCTGACTGTTGAGTAAATCAGTTGTAACTTGATAACTATTGCTTTTAGAGTATTTTGTTTGGATATGTTATTAACCTACTTTTGAATCAGCTTAAAGATAGTGTAATTGCAGACTTGTAGCTCATTGCATAGCGGAGCAATAGCTACTTTTGGGTTCTCTCTGTTGAGTAAATGAGTTGTAACTTAAAAACTATTGCATTTAAAGTATTTTGTTTAAATGTTTTTACCTACTTTTTACACCGTAACTGCTAATTTTGTACTTTACTTCTGAAAATGGTTTCCAGGGCACATCGTTTTTATCCTTGTCTGCTTTTACTTTGTCTCTGAAATACTCAAAACACACAATCAGCTGACACAGAGTACGTTCTTGGGCACTGATTGCATGTACAAGTCATCTGATGACTTTGCTTTCCAAGTGCTCAGATGTCAAGATTCAGTTAGATTTAAATTTCTGGGTGCTATGGCATGTTTCAGTGAGAATACCCTTTAAACAACATATTTTAATGGAAATGGTCAACAAAGAACATGTCCAGATTCTGTCTTACATCTGTGCCATGGAACAGACTGTCAGTAATTTAGAATCTCGATTGCTGGGTCTGAAAAACACAACAAAATATCAGTCACTGTTGAAAGAGTTGAAAGTACTGATAAGTATGGAAGATATCTTGCTATATTAAGATTTTGGAACAGATTAATAGGGATGCCTTAAGTTAGAAGTATCAAACATTTTTATTGAGATTATGAAAATGATGGAAATACCTGGTGCATTGATGTAAAAACAGTTTTATCTTTATTAGATATGTCAGACATTTATCAAAATCAGCAACCATGTGATCAAAACTTGGCCTTAAACAAGTTGGAATCTATTTGTGAGCTACAGTTTTCCAGATTGGAGGCTTTATTGCCAACAAGGAGACTCTGGAAACTGACTGACCAGTCGACATTTGCTACCATCAAGTTCACTCCAGTTCACCCAGCACCAGTCATTGCTGTCTCTGAAAAGCCATTTATTTTGCCAACCTGACCAACCAACCAGCCTAACACTGACCAAACTTTTGCCCTTCAGAAGCAGTCTCTACGTTGGAATCTATTTGTGAACTACAGTGAAAGTTTTCCAGATTGGAGGCTTTATTGCTAACAAGGAGACTCTAGAAACTGACTGACCAGCCAACATTTGCTACCAGTTCACCCAGCACCAGTCATTGCTGTCTCTGAAAAGCCATTTATTTTGCCAACCTGACCAACCAACCAGCCTAACACTGACCAAACTTTTGCCCTTCAGAAGCAGTCTCTACGTAGCATCTTGATTGCTAGATCTCCAAAGCAAGAACTGAGTTTTAATAACTGACAATGAGTCATAAATTGCTCCCAGGGAGGCCAATCAATTGCTCTCTGAAGGGCAAAGTTGCAGAGTAACAGTTAGGGGGATTTGATCATATATAGGCTGGCATCACATCCCTAAAGTTTCACCGTGCCTTTTCTTCAAAAGATGACAACCTTTGCTGGTTCTAGACCACAACCTGGAGGAAAGATCTCTGTTAATCTACTGGCTGATGCATGGATTTGTTAAAATTGGAGATGCTGAATCTACCGCTAGTGAAGGGCTACTCCTCAAGAAGTTCTGATGCACCAGATCGTCAATAAATTTGTTAAGCTGGCCAAGTCCCAGATCATGAGGTATGCCATGCACTCTGACAACCAGAGCCCTTCCGGAAATGCTTTGTCCTGGTATGAGTCAGCCCAGTTAAATAGTTCATACAGCTAGATTGTCAGATCTTCAGGCCTGGCTTCCTGCAACCCACAGGCCTCCCGACCAATCTCCCAAGAAGCCCTCAGGAAATGGGGGAAATCTGCTAGAGATTCATCATATAATTATATGCAACTAGACAGACAAGTTCCATAGATACTACAGCAGAGTGCAGGACAATATAAATCTCAGGGAGCTACTGAGGAACTACAGTATTTAATGATCTCTAACCAGATTATTAGCTATGCAATGGCCAAGACAATTTAGCACTTATCGGACTTTCTTTCAATGGCCAACATCATTCTAGCTAGAAGGGACCCAAATCTGAAATCTGGCATAAAGCATGACACTCAGAAATAACCCTCTACCTCTGGCTTCACTGTTTCCAGAATCTGCACTGAAGAGAGTTGGGATTAGATATCTCAGTAATGTCCCTGTTCCACCAAAGGATTAATCCCTTAATCATTGAGAGTCTGTGAAAAAACATGAATAATGGGTGAGAAAATATAATTTAGATCCAGTTCTGTGAAGCCTCAGTTCTCAGGAAGCCTTTGGAATCCTCAAACCTCCTCAGACAAGTCACGATCGTTTCCTGATTAAGAAGTGATTAAGCCTCATTTGTGTTCCGATTCAACACTGATCCTGTTGGGGATATAACTACTGGGTCTCAGACCATTCTGAGGTCACCTCAGGTCTCCTGGGACTAATGACAGGTTTCCTCATACAGCATAAGCCGATTTCTGTTTTTCATCTTCCATTGTGGATTGGGGATAGATCTGGGACCAAGACCAGGCCTCCTGGGACAAAGGCTCAGACGTCCTGGTATTAAGAGTCCCAGGCTGCCTGACAGAACACACGACATTGTGTAATTTGAGTCTGAGGAAGCCTCAGGAAGCCTGAGACGGGAAAATTTGTGGGTAGGGGCGAAAGTGGATCAGTTATAGTCGTAGAAAATATCAAACATGTTTGATTTCTATACAGACCACAACCGATCCAAACAGGCTGTCCAGGACTGAAACTGATCCCCAAAACCTTTAATTGGAAGCCTTAGTCGTGTGATGGAACAGGGGCATAAGACAACAAGGGCTACAGTAGTTGGCCTCCAAACAAGAAGGGTCATTATCATCCTTATGTTCATCCCACCAAGACATCCAAGGACACCTGCCGTTCTGTTATCAAGTCTGGTAAACTATTAGCTCACATGGCCAGAACAGGAAAGATCGGGGCAAGGCCTCCAACTACTCTTCCTGCCAGCCAAAACTCAGTCTTCATATGAATGACAATTACTGTATCGCCCAAAGAGGCAAGCCAAGAGAACAGAGACTTTAGTACCACACGCCAGAACTTTACCTTGTGTAAACATTGTATTTAATGTACAAAATATTCATACTTGATGTAAATTGTCATGCTGTGAATCATGCACCTTTTGTTGACGGGTAGCCACAGGTGTTTCCTGTGTAGAGCGATTGCCTTCTCTCCAACATGTAACAAATGCCACACACTGTTGCTATCAATCTGCCTGCAGGAGCTACACTGCACCAATTTTGAAAATATGGGCCACCCTTAGGGCCAGTTCCAAGGCCGTAAGAATCCTCAAGAAAATGCTACACCCTCCCATTCTGAACTTGGCAAACTCTGACAACTCTCCAAAAATCATAAGTGACTATTTACATCCCCTCAGGAAAAGCTACCTGATGGAGGCATTAAAAGCACTTATACAGAATCGAGCAACAGAAAGGTAAAACAGCATCTCTGACTTACTCTCTGAACAAATTTCAGAAGTCAGAAAAATTCGAACTGGAGACATCAGAAAGTATAAGAACTTCCTTGCAAACAGGCAAATGAGTAACGTCAATAGATTTCAAAGACACATACTTCCATATCCCAATAAACCCACAATCAAGGAAATACCTATGTTTTCACGTCTAAGGTCAATCATACTCATTCAAAGCTATACTGTTGGTCTGTCCACTGCTCCAATGGAATTCACAATGGTTGCCAAGAATTCAGATTGATGGCTCAAAGCCAGGGTAGAAGAAGCTACCAGGACCTAGACAATGGTATGGTCTGAGCCACATCCCACTGAACCTGTCTCCAGCATACTCAGACTCTGGTAGCTATGTGTCAGAAACTAGGTTAAAAAAAACAAGGAAAAAGTCAGAACTGGAACTCAAACAAATATTTGATTTTGTAGGCTGCCAGTTTGATCTTAAAGAGGGCGATGTCAGACCTACCCTAGAACGCTGGCAGACCTTAAACATAAAACTTTAGAAACCTCTCATAGACCCCTCTTGTCAGGTTCAATAGCTCATCTCCTAATATATCAGTTGATAGCTACATATAAGCAAGTCCACCTAGGTCGACTCCAAATGAGACCTATTCATTGGCATTTCAAAAATCAAATGGAGCTCAAATCTCTAGAAAAGGTGATCCTAATTTCAAAGTCTCTCCAACAACATTTAAAATGGTGGCTCCAGGTAGCCAATGGCTTTAAGTAATGTAACGGTTGTAATGTGAACATAGATGCCATGAAATTCATGTCAGAGAGTCGAGACAGCTATGCCTTTGTCCTCTATTTCTCATTCCAAAAGTCAGTCAAAAAATGAACACCTACAGATACAAAATGGTTGTAGTGGCACCAGGTTGGCCCAAGGTTCATTGTTTTTGGGACCTAGTAAATCTGTCATCAAAACCTCCACTACAGTTACTTCACTGGCCGCACCTTCTAAAACAACCGTTCATGCAGAAATATCATCAAAATGACACCTACAAAATGGATCCTACACACAATTTAGATTCACTTGAATCATTCTTTGAGCAGGTATATGAATCAAGGTCGTCCATTTTTGAATTCAGGTGCCAGCCGAACAGAACCTACTATGTCAGAGCAGTTTTAATCAGTTATTTACTGTCAAAAATATGAAGCTTGCTACTAAAGCTAGTTCAAGAACTGGCCATAGCGATCATTTGTGACACTTTTCCCAAAAAGTGAGCAAGAGTTTGGATCTTTAAAAGCTCATAGCAAGCTTTTATAGGGACACACCTATTGCTAACAGAGGTATTCCCTCATGGGATTTATCTTTAGTCCTGCAGGCTTTGGCAAAGGCTCCTTTTAAGCCTTCAAAGGATCAATAGCTTGAAGAATTGGCATTCAAGACTGTGTTTTAATGTCATTAGCATCCGTCAAGACACAAGATAAAATGTATTCTTGGAATTTAGTTGGCGTCAGATGGTCCAGATTTGCCTAGACCAGTGGCCATTCCTTCTAAAACCATTTTGAGCTCAGTTTGATAGAAGACATGAGCCTTTGTACTGTTGGGGCATTTAGATAATATCTTGACAGAACTAGTGCCTCATGAAAAGGAAAGTGTCTTCTTTTAGCAATTTCAAAGATGGTTTTGACAAGGATATACTAAGATCCACCAGCTCATTTTGGATCAAACAAACCTTCATTTTAGCTTCTCAATCTTTAAATTCTGATTGTAATGATATAGATCTATGTCAGCTTCTTTGGCTTTCAATGTAGTGGGGGATCTCATTCAAACAGATATTAGACACCTGCTACTGGAAAAGCCATAACATTTTTACTACCTTTTTCTTAAAGGACGTTGCCTGGCAATCTTCAGACCAATCAGACTATAAATTATGCTATTTGGTGTTGGTGCATGATGCTATTACAATTTAAGTATGAAAACATGATTTTTATCGCATACAAGTATCTGTTTTTCCCACACATACCAGTATTTTTTATTAGCATGTGTTTTCTTTAAGTTACAGATAGCCCAGTATCTGTATAAAGTTAACACATTATGCCAGCTTAGAGATATCCTCATTGTCAGATGACGGCATCTTGCTTGATGAGACATGAAGACGTCTCACCAACGCTAAGGTGATGGTTACTTAAGAAAAGCATGTTACTTGTTTGGAGATTTCTTATTAAAGTTTGTAAAAATTGCTTATCTTTAAAGATTTCATAAGCAATGTGTAACCTAAGATGTGGAGTATGTAAGCTTAACTTATCCTCTTATGAAATATATTATTTTGTGATCTCTTGTCTTGGAATCATCTAGTAACAAAATGAATACCCTCACCTGTTATGGTTGTAATCAAGCCCTTGTGAGGATAAAATGTAAAACTTTTATATATCCTCACACCTCCCCCACAAATGTGTTTTGCTGGGGACCAAAAATACAATGAAAACTTCTTGACAATTAACTGTTGACAATGAACATAGCACAGCGAAGCACATGCACATACAAGTGGTCATCTCTGTCAACAAGAATAATTTTTAATAAATCATTGTCGGTCAAAACATTTTTGCTCTAGAAAACTGAAATAAGCACTTGTGATGATAAGGTAAGTATTAAACTTACAAAAAGTTAAATTACAATAAAAGTTTTACAAATGCAAGTTAACTTTCTGTATTTGTTTCCACTGTACTCATACCATGGAAGAATAATTAGAAGAATACTGGACAAACAAGCCAGATCAGATTTTTAGGATAGCTTCATTGGTGGCTCTGCTTGCCTTCATGGGTGATATGTAAAGCAGCCTTGTGTGTACAAGCATACAGTCATTGAAGGTAAAGTTCTTTATTTAAAGCCATGCACACAGTACCAAAGTCTGTCTTTTCATTGGTGTGAGAAGTTTTGTATGTCAAATCAAACCCATAAAAAATCCTAAACTGGAATTCCTTTTATGTGGCTTGATAAGACACTGAGACTCTTTTTCAAGGTCATACAGGACTGGCCTAACTTAAAACTAAAAAAATTATCCTACTAGCAAGGGTGTTAGGTCCAGTAATTTCAAAGCTTTTCAGTTGAACATGATACACCATACAGATTAGAAATATAGTCCAGAGAAGATTGTAAAAGTCCAAGTCACTCCAGGAAGGTCAAAGGTCAAATCAAGGTTACACCATAACGTTGCAACCGACACTTCCTAACCAATGTCCCTACTAAGTATCAACATTCTACACATAACGGTGTCCCAGATATAGCCCAGACAAGATTTTAAAGGTTAAAGACACTACAGTAAGGTCAAAGGTCCAATCAAGATCACACCATGACATTGCACAGCTACGTACACCCCTTAACCAATGCAACTATTATCAACATCCTACCAGTTATGGTTTCTCAGATATAGGATGGACAAGATTTCTGAACTCAAAGTCAAAGTTGGGGTTTAACGTCCCGTTCAACAGCCAGGGTCATATTGGGACAGGTCCTCAGCATTGCCACTTGTGGGACTCAAACTTCTGCACTCAAGGTCACTATAGTAAGGTGAAAGGTCAAATCAAGGTGTCTATGACATTGCCGACCAAAACCCCCACGTAATGTCTCTGCCAAGTTTCAACTTCCTATACCTTACAGATTTTGAGATACAGCCCAGAAAAACTCACCAATCACCCACCCACCTGACCGCCTGCTGCCCCATCCGGACACCATGGGTCTAAACAATTTCTGAAAGGTCCTTAAAGGCTGTGGGGTGAAAATTATGAACAGCTAATATGGAAAAG
Source organism: Sabellastarte sp. h YS-2021 (assembly GCA_964017235.1). NCBI lineage: Eukaryota > Metazoa > Annelida > Polychaeta > Sabellida > Sabellidae > Sabellastarte > Sabellastarte sp. h YS-2021. The sequence continues at coordinate 76,399,705 of OZ024935.1, read as the reverse complement.
GCATACAAGACTAACCCTTGTCAATGTTTTAAAATTTACTACATAATACGAGGAAATCACGTGAAGAGGAATTTAAAAACAAGATATTTTCATGTCAAGAATATATATGAACAATATTACACCTTTTGACTAAACACTTCACAAAGACTTTAATCAACTGTAAGTTAATATTGAAGTGATGTTTATATACAAGATGGTTTTTGCTAACCGTCTCAACATTCAATCAAAGCCTTTCGCACAAGGAAGTAAATAATAAATTCATATAGCGCAGACTATATTTACTCTCCTTGATCATGTTTTCCAAAGCTTGAATGATGAATATTTCTCTGAGGTGACATAATATATTTCGATACATAAGTTGGTTTTAACATGGAATATCAACAAGGAATAGAAACATTTAATTCTCTCATTATTGTTTGGCTTATTTTGCCTGTAACAGGTGAGTGCATTTTTAATGATTATTGATGTATGGTTTATACTGAAGGGTATTAGGGCCAAGTAAAAAAAATTTTTTTTTTCAATTTTGTGAGATAGTATCTCAATTGTTTTAGATATTATGTCAATTTTTGAGATATTAAGTCAATTTTTCGAGACAGTTATCTCAATTCTATGAGATGTTTCAAATTTTGTAAGGGCGTTTCACATGTGTAGGAGACTTTGAATGTAATTTGACAATGTAATTTGTCCCATATAGAGGGATATACAGAGCGGGATATATTTATTTTGTCCACAACGGTGCCGCTTTATCACGGATAATAACAAGGTTCAGTTTTCATTAATATCTAGAAAACTATATATAACCTACACATACGTATTTTTTGTCATTAGTAAGGTATTTTACAGCACTTGTTTTTTGCATAAAAGTCCATGCAGAAATGGCTGATAAATAGAGAGTTAAAGTTTGTTTTAATATTCATTGGTCCCCATGTTTTTATGACATTATTTTCACATTCCCTCTTTAAATATTGATTATACATAATGGTGGATAATAAAAGTAAAACATCTCGCATAAGACATACAGAAAATATATCATTCATGAAAATGAACAATATAACACTCGCGCTATGCACTCATATAATATTGTTATTTTCATTCATAATACATTTTTTCTGTTTTCCTATTGTACACTCTCAAGTGGATGAAGGCGGCCCAGGATAAATATACAAAATGGCTTGTACTTTAACATGCACTACCCAGATATAAGGGTCTCTTTTTGGATCTATATGCTCAAGCAGGATGCAAACAACATACTACCATAAGGAAAGGTGTAACTGGGCCATAACTGTTTACTGTGGCAGTAAGTTGGCCTTTGTAAACTGTGCTACCCTGTTTGAAAACAACTTGAAACATGGGAGGTTGGCGGGTATTGCAGGATGGAGGCTAACATGTAGAATTTAAAAAAAGAAATCTATCACAGTCAAATTGGACATAACCACAAGCTGTTTAGTGTCCTGTGACAGGATTTGCCTGCTGGGTAGTTAACCCTTTTCGAGGCTACCCATCGATTTCAAAAATACTTTAAAGCCATGTATTAAAGAGTATTCCTATGGACAAGAAGTAGTTACTCTGGAACTAATTGTTACACTTGAAAGTATTATTCAAATCAGAACTTTACAGCAACAAAGATATATCATAAGTTCTGCTAAAAGTGACAGCAGTTGGCAAGAACCTAAATAAAATAGCCCAAAAAGAAATAAAACTAATGCATTGTATATTGTAAAAAGAATGAAAAAGAATAAAATGAAATAATGAAATACTGGAATGCACTCCTTAAGTGCAGACTTTAATTATTGGATAGCATGACTATGAAAATATAGTGAATATGGGACTGGAAATTTAGGATATTTGTATCCAGAATACAATCCAGATTTTTCCCAATATTGAATCACCTCTCCCTGTGTTCAGGCCCTACCCAAACAAATTTAAAAAAAACTCTATTGATTACTTTTGTAGTAATGTTGGACATAAAGACAAAAGCATGGGAAATTCAATGAAAATAAATGGAACTTATAAACTCCAGAAGTTTTTGTATACAGAATATGATCTAGATGTTTCTAAAATTTAAAGAATCCTACTGACAATCTGGCCATACAGATAAAAAATTCAGAAAAAATCGACTGTTTAATAATCTCAACCACAAACCTAAGAGGATTGAAAACAGGACTGTTGAAAGTTCGAAATTTTTTTGTTTCAAGTATGATCCAGATCTTTCCAATTTGATCTCTTCTACCTTGATAAGACTTTACCCAAGTGAAAATTTTTAAACATTTAATTTAAAGTTATTATTAACACATATAGACAAACAAATATGCTTAATATAACCTCCTCAATAGAAGAAAAAGGAATATACTACCTCTTTTCAAATCACTTGAAAGACAATGGAAAGGCACCTGAGTTTGTCTTTTTGTTTGTTTGTAGCTCAGAGAGGTTGCGGGAGCCTTAACAAATTACTTGGATGGGCAGTTTTCTTATTCTGGGACTGGGCAGGGTGTTAGGCATACTATATTGCCTACCACTAGTGGCTCCTGCTGCATGGAGGACAGGAGGACTTTGAAACCGTGCACTAACTTGACCAACTGTATCTACTTTTTTCTCTGACCATAAAAGTAGTGGATTAAATGTCCACCAACATTAATTTGTGATGTATTGATCAGTGACAGCATTACCAGGGACTGAAAATCATTGTAGGTGAAGAGTTCACTTCTCTATTCTTCTTCCATTCCTGGATGGCTGGTGACCATTTTCTTCCTTATGCATTTCTATATATAAAAGTATGAGCAAGCTTCTAATTTTATGTGTTCGTATGTTACTAAGATAAGTCTGAAATGTGAAAAAGCAATATAAGGCTATTGAGCTGATTGAGAATACTATTATATATTATTTAATTTCATTGATCCTCTCAAATGTTGACCATACAAATGACAATTATATGCCATGAAAAAACAAGATTAAGTCTGAGTACCATCGGCAATATGATCATATTGCATAATAAAATTTGCCATAGTTAAGCTGAAAAGGGTGTTACAGGTGAACCAAGGTTCCTTGTATTTAGAATGGATTAGGAACATATAATCTGGTGTAACAAGAGCAAGAGACATTAAAAGTTAAAGTCGCTCAAGCTAAATACATATGCTGACAGAATGGAAAGGATGGAATGTTTAACCTAAATGCATATTCAAACAGTTAATTAACGTCACTATCATATATCTCTTACATGGGTGCATTGTGTAATGGTGAGAACAAATGATATATTATAAGTAAGATCATTGCCATTCATAACTATGAAGTATCGTATAAGATCCAAAATGATATAGTTAGCTATAGAAATTAATAACTGGATTTGTATTATGTAATTGCAATGAAAAAGTATATTTATGCAATTAATATCAATAAACCAAGATCAAATAGGTAGGGTGGGTCATTTTGCTCGATCCCATTAGGAGATACACTTGTGAGCTAGACATCTTGGTCTCAATTTATATGGTAAATATCTTAAGCTATATAAAAGTACATGTATTAGCAATTGCTTCTATTGAAGGTCCTAAATGTAATAAATTTATACATGTACTTTATTTTTATGATGTGCATTTATTTACATAGCATTTTAGTATGTATTTTAGTGTATGGTGTAACTGTTTTCATTTCAATACAATTCTAAAAAAACTTGTAATTTTTTTGTAAAGTTATAAATTAAGGTGGCCTTAAAATAGTATATGAATTTGTAAATATCATGTAGTTGATTATAACATAGAAAAGCTGATTCCCAAGGTCATATGTATAGGTCACTGTTAGCACAGCTGGATATCAACAGCAGGCTGCAGATATATCTACTACACTAAGATGGGGGAAAATAAGACTGTTGAGTCAGGTGGTTGCGTTGTGGTTGCTCAGACTGTGTGCACGAATTTCACTGATGTCTTGGGAGTATAATATCTCTGTGGTGTCTTCAGCGAAGTCTCAATGTGTCAAGCCCTGAGTTTCTGATCAAGAGCCAGAAGTGATAGAAAAAGTAGATAGTCCAGTCTTTGGAAACCCAGCCTTTCTGTCACATGATGAATGACAATTGACTGTAGTCCAAAGGCTGTTACAGCCCACTCTTAGTTATCCATGAACTTGGGGAAAAGCTGCTCTGGCTCAGTCCTCATCAGTTCGTGACATACAATCTTCTCAGACTGGACCCACTTCAAAATATCTTCTGCGTCCTGGAACTCTTTTTCACAAAGTGATCTCTTACTTCTGAGTGTCCTTGTGCCACTGGTTCTACTGATTTACCAACGTTCCTACTTCTTGAGAATAAAGATGAAACCTGTCTGTCAAATGACAATCTTTCATCCCCCACATCTGCTGGATTTGCGAACTCTCCTGTGTCTTTCCCCATGATATCCATCTTTGGCATCTCATTCTGTGTGTCTGTAATGCATCAGCCTACAATGTTTGTATTGTTAGCTGTGTCTCTTGAATGGCCACAGGTGGAGTCAACAACTCCCATTCGGTTCCCTTTTCCTCAGTGGCATTCTTTTTATGTTATTTATTTGTTTAATTCTCAAAGATTTAGATTTACTTTATTTTTTGTTTTATATCGCGTTTACGGGTGGAGCAACCAGTGCATACTAGTTGGTCAAGATTCTTCTCTGTAAACCACCAGGCATCGGTATATCTTTGCTTGCCCTTTAACTATTGTACAATTATCTTAAGTCAATGCAGGCCTATATTTTTGCAGCTGAAGTCCTGGCTGAGATGTTTCTTCCTGCTCCATCAGGGAAATCAGTTTGCTTCTTTTTCACTAGCTTGAAGTGGTTCACCTCTTATCTCAGCCACTGATTGGAAGCAATTAAAACTAGGACAACCTTCTCAGAATTGCACAAGCTGTTGTTTACGGTACTACAAGGCTGTGACCTTGGAACTCTGCTCTTCTCTTTATACACCACTCATTTGAGTAAGGTTATTTGAAGGCACTCTGACAATGAATTCCATTTTTATGCTGATAACACCCAGTTGTTTGTTTATATGTCTTACAAAAATGTGGTATTGGCCTTGATTAATTGAATGCATGTCTTAAGGATTTTCAAGAATGAATGTCAAGTATGCTTAAATTAAAACATGATATAACAGAGGTCATCATCTTTAGCTTTCATGATCAGCTCAAGAAATGAGATTCTCACCTCCCTGTCAGGATGTGTTGTAAATTGCTGCATCCATCAGTTGTTGTAAAGAACCTAGGTGCCTGGTTTGACGCTAATTTTTCCTTTGCTGATCATCTCTGCAATTTTTGTAAGACTTGCTTCATTCAAATGCGTGATGTCAGGGTCAGACAGTATCTGACAGATGATTCTGCTCTCCTGGTGGCAAATGCTCTAGTGGGTAGTCGTCTGGACTATAGCAACTCTCTTTTCAGAAGTCTGTTCTGTTTCAACATGTACAAACTTCAGTGTAATCAAAATATTTCCCCGTAGGATTGTCAAAAACTGCAACAGATACTCCCAGACATCTCCTATTCTTAAACAACTCCAGTGGTTGCCAGTTAAAAATGTGCTGTATTTTCAAAACGACCACTGTGGTTTTTAAGTTTCCTCATAGTGGTCATTCAAGTTATTTCAGTCCTCTTTTGTCTATTCCTTGTAGAAGAAATGGTGTAAGATATAACCATCCATATAAAACGTTCCTGGAGCTTCCTCAATACTACCCTGTACTACATCTGCACATGAATCAGAAAAAAAAACATTTTGATCACGGTTTTGCTTTGATGCTCCCACAGTTTGTAATGATATAGCTGATGGTGTTTGTTCTACCCCAATTCTAGCCTATTTCAGAAAAATGCTAAAATCTTATCTCATTGAAAAGTATTTTCCACCTTAGCATATAACATAGGAAGCTAAGTCCTGATACTGGGCAGTAGTTTTTCAAAGCCTCAACAGGAAGCGAGGCCTTCTACTTTTATACCTCAAATGGTAGAGTGGAAAAATATAAGGCACAAGTGTTTTACTTCATTCTATTCTGTACTTCTATAGCGTTTAATCTCTGCCAAGGCAAACGCTAAGGCTCAACAGCATGCCCAATTCAGTAGCCATCATTCCGTAGACATAGTCAGGTCTATACTATCCAGCGTTTCTGTGGTATTCCAAACTGGTCGAACGTGTAATTGCTAAACAGCTGGTTGACCATATTCATCTACATGGCTTGGATAACCCATACCAGTCAGCATATAAGTCAGGTCACTCAACGGAAACGACTCTACTTTCTATCAAAAATGATATTCATCTGTCACTATCCCGGGGTGAAGCTACTGCCTTGGTACTTCTGGATCTCTCAGCCGCTTTTGATACTAATGATCATACCACTCTCCTCAGTTGCCTTCTGGATTGGTTCGGTGTTGGTGGCTCTGCTCTCAAATGGTTCTCTTCCTATTTGACGGAACGTTTTCAATCTGTTAAGATTGGTTCTACCTTGTCTGACTTACAAAAATTGTTGTTCGGCGTACCTCAGGTTTCTGTTCTGGGTCCTCTGCTGTTCTCTCTTTACACATCTCCCCTTGGTACTCTGATTGGTAAACATAAAGGCATAAAATTTCATTTCTATGCCGACGATTCACAACGTTATGTCCATCTGTCGCACATGAATGCCTCAGCTGCTTTTGATAAGTTGAACAGATGCCTTCAAGATGTTAAGGAATGAATGTCGGCTAGCAAACATAAACTTAATCCAGATAAAAGTGAGTTTATACTTTTTGGCTCCAAGAAACAGAGAGAAAAGTTAAATGTATGTGTCCCAATTGACATCCTGGGTAACCCCCTTCACCCCACCAAGTTAGTCAGGAACCTGGGTGTGTGGTTTGACACTGATTTTTCTTTCTCTAAACATGTCCAGAATGTTTTTAAAAGTTGCTTTATTCAACTGAGGGATTTTAAAAATATTAGGCAGTTCTTGACTCATGATGCAGCTGTGTCGGCTGCCAATGCTTTTGTTAGTAGTCGGTTAATCAACTGCTGATCTACTGGTTGACTAGAATAACGCCTAGAGAGAGATCAGAAGATTTTTGGCTGTTCCTTCAATATGTCACATTTTTTAAATGGATGTCAAAATGAGCTGTAAGAAGTCAAAGTTTGCTGATGCGGGCTGCTAAAACTCTGTCTCTTGTTTTACCAGTATCTGCCACTTGGATCACAGGTTGTTGCAAAAAAAGTCTTTGTGGTCCGAAAATTTTTCCCAGATTCTCAAATCTGTCCCCAGTAAACATTAGAAACATTTTTTAAATGGTTTAAACTTTTACAAAATGTTTTTAAAACCTATTTAAAACCTATCCTATGGTTTTCTAAACGCTTCCAAGTAAACGTTTATGCTGTAATGTTTAAAAAACGTTTTATAAACATTCTCTATACAAACATTTTTACTGAAAACGTTTATTAAACGTTTATAGAATAACTAAAGAAGCTCAAATATAAATCAAATAACTCAAGTTTGACTGGAAATGTTTTTAAAACATTTATAAAATAGCTGAAGAAATGAAGGTTTTGCTGGAAATGTTTTTCAAGCATTCATCAATAAAATGTTTGATAAACAGTACACATAAAATGTTTAAACAACATTGCTTGTCAAATGTTTTAAAAACATTATGTCAGAAACGTTTTTAAAACCCATATTTTTAAACCTTCACCTTCAAGCATGTCCAAACAAAGATAGTGGTGAGCAGTAATAGGGGATTTTGGAGGACTTTGTCAAAAATTGCCCCACATGTGATCCCTAAAAGTAAGAGTTGAATGGGGACACAGTTTCTAAGCCACTATCTTACAATTTAGACATAAAAATAATATTTTCATCAGTGAGCAACCTTAAAAATATATTGAATTTGACCTTTGACCCCATTATTATTCAGACATTATTATGTTCATTTGTAATGTTTTTCTAACATTTGTCATTAAACGTTTTACAAACGGTATACATAAAACATTTTAAAAACATTCTATTATAAATGGTTTCTGTACCCATCATTTTTTAACCTTTGCCAAACATTTCATATCAAACGTTTGCAAAACCTAAAAATGTTTACTGGGTCATAATATTAACATCCCAAAGGGAACAATAGAGATGTGGAAATTTGGGATTTCAATTACAACAGTGGAATTAACAGTTGGACCAACTCCAACCCCCACCCCCAAACATGTAAGGGATGTGTCTTGGTGAACAGTGTTTTCACAGGAGATTTTGGGATGCAATTGCATGTGGGCAGAAATCAAACAAACCATTGAATATTTTGAAAAAAAGTTCCTGAAAGACCTTAATCCTGTTTCTCCTGATCCCGCTAAAAATTACACCAACTTTATTTATAAAGATCCAGGCAGAGTGAACACATTTAATGATCTGAATTAACGTGCTTGGTTTAAGACAGGTAATTTTACAGCTAGCATTGAGACTTTCGTGGTGAATAGTTTTGTACCTTTTCTTGGTCAGTTTCTCTTGAGTAAATTTATTTATATCAACGTTAATACCTATGCATGTCTTACAGGGGGCTATATATCCACAGGGAAAAGCAAGTCAGTGATTATTTTTGAGGGGTGATTAAATTGGGCCTTAGCTGTGGTGCTAGGTATGATGGCCAAAAAATTCAACATTTTTTTCTTTTTTATAATTATAAGCAACAAAAACACTGGATATAATCTGTTCTTGATAGAGTTCTCATTTTTCTAGAATCTTAATATTGTAGTACATTGGCGGTATTATAGGAAAATGTACTTTTAGTCATTATATTATTTCTGCAATCTTTGTTTTTCAGACGACAAAATTTGTTAATGAGACAATCAATCCCCAAAATGTAGTACCTTACATTGAATGCTATCATTTAGTGATAAGATCTGGGGAATGGTACTGGTTATATGAATATTACGACTTAATATCTTACATGGAGCTAACTTCTACACTTTTATGTTCTTTCTACAGTAATGGCAGATCCTGTGAACTTTAACATCATTGGAAAAGACACACTGCAGTCATCAAACTTTCGAAATGACAAACTGTTAAGTGGTGCTGCTGTTGATGGGTGTAAAGATCCTGTGATGCTCAATGGCTGCTGCACACATACTGATGGAAGTTTAGAACCAGCATGGTGGACTGTGGACCTTGGACAAACTGTCATCCTGAATTCTGTAACAGTCTTTAACAGAAACAGCCACCGTAAATATTTTTATCATTTAGTTTGTTTTGTGAGAGTCAGTATCACAGATATGGAGACACGTCCCTAAAATTATAGATTGAATATGAAAAATAGAAAGCGGTAATGAAAGCATTAAACACACAAAATATCAATAATAAAACATGTCATTGGAAAGTATGAACTCCGTGCACTGTAAATACCAATACTTTGATGACATATTTTAATTTTGGGTGCCTAAAGTCCTTGTGCATTAATGTGGCAAATGAAATATATGATTATTGGTATCACTTCTTAAATTAACCCTCAAGTAACTTACATGAAATAACAGAAAAGTATAAAAAGTAAATAATAAAAAAAAGAAAATAATATGAAAACTACTTTTGCTGTGAACAAGGGCAAATTTTAATTATCACAAAATTTAGCAACTGATCATTCTCCTTGAGTATTTTGTTTTAAGTTTTCATATTATTTTAAATTCCATAAATTACACAAATTTCAGAATATGTGCTCAATTAACATTGCAATGTAGCTATTCATGACTTTACAAAAATATTGTAGTAACGTTAAGACAATTATCAAGGTGGTCTTACAACAGTACAGGTGATATAAATTTTCCTAAAGAGAAGAGAAATTTAGATGTACATGTAATAACTTGAAGAAAACTTTTAAATTTTCTAATTTTTGTCCAAGATATTTTCTGTATTATTCTACATGCCTAACAATGTTTCCTGTGTAAATATTGCTTGAAGATGATATTTCAATATTTGAAAAAGTAAGTTACTTTGAGATAAAACTGGGCCGCATATGCATTTCTTTTTGCAAGGATTAGTGTATTTAAAGGTGTCACATATTGGCCTCTGGTCCAAAAAGGACCAAATATTATATTAAAACTTGTGTATTTAATGTTCAGACATATGAAATAGAGTTTCTTCTTCCTTGCATCGCTCGCATCAATTGTCCTGTTTTATTCCCAATTTAAGTGTGTCCCTATATATTGACAGACTAAAACCTTTCCCAATTTTTCTTCATTGTGTGACCATTTAACTCAATTAGTTTCAGTAGTTTGTAACATGATCTTGAGCCTATTCAGGATATGAATACTAGCTGGCTTTGCCTGGCCAATAATGTTTGATATTTCACTTGTACATGTATATGTATTTTGTAACAAGAGTCTTGATACATATGATATGGAGAAGATTTATATTTTTTGCAGTTTACTTTTCTTTCAAATTCTCTATTATAAAAAAGAAACCAGAACATTGGAACATTTTTGGTATCTTAAAGTACTTAAGGTTATAATAATTTTGGCATCGAAGTATAATGATGCTATGAGATTCTTCTTTACTTTTTGTGACTAATGCTTTATAAATAATTAATAAGTGATTCAAATATCACTGTCTACGGAGCAAAATTTCTCGTGTTCACTTCTTAACCAAGTAACAACGAGGGCTGTTGTAAAATGTTTTTATTTTATCAGGTTTGTTTGACCATGTAAATTGAAAAAAAAAACATTTCGTGTTCGTTTTTTTAAAAATCTTTTTAGAAATAATATCAGTGAGGATTCGGTAAATTAAAAAAATAATAATAACTGTTTTAATATATGTAAACCAAGGGGGTTTGAGGAGCCATTAGCTCCAATGCTTTAGGATAGAATGATCTAAAGGTGTCATCAGAATCGCACTCTTCATATTTATTTTATTGTTTTTTTTTATTTGTATAGCTTAAATTTCTAAATCAGGATTTGGTGTTATACTGAACGCCTTACTCCATGGAATCCTGTTCATTTTCAGATAGTTTGCTGTTAATTATGTTATAAAAATTATGATCATCGGCAGTCAACCCTCACATGTTAATGAGAGTAAGTTATATCACTCAGTTGCAAGTACAGTACTATTGGATTGCAAATGCTATCTTCAATCATTTCTTTTATTGTACATTGAAACTTTGGTATTCAGTACATGTAAATTGTTATACTATTGGAGTTGATATGTACCTCCTGTAAAACATCTTCCCATCCCAAAAGGTCTTAAAATGAAATTCAGGTCCGGGGATGAGGTGAGTCTTGAATTTATATATTTTAGGGTAACTCCATTTACTCTAAACAATCTGTATGTACACTGTAGTATGTTTTCCTTGGTAGCCTTTATTAATCCACTAAGTTACAAAAATGGAAATGATAAATTCTGGGATATTATTAATACTGCCTTTATGTCTTTACATAGAAAGGGGACTGACTCTTCAAAACAGTAAAGGGTGTGTTCTATTTGAGTCTATTGTAACCTACCCTAAGGTTAGGAAGGCAAGTTGTCGGTCTGGGCTATAGAAGTACTAGAAAAATGAAGGGTCATTTGAACCTCCCATCATGGCCGAGGGACTGGTTGTGATAATGCTTGTGATAATCCTCTAGCGTGTTCCTGGTTTTTATACTCCAAATTCTGACCTGTGAGCAATTTCTATACATGTTTATACCAAATAAATCCTAGTCTAAGAGACTGACCTTGATATAATTTTATCAGGTGCTCCTGTTTTAATTGTTTGATTGGTCGACACTTGATCTCACCTTTTCCCAGAAATTGCTATGTTAGAAAAGGGTTTCACCATCCATGGCATCAAGGCAAAGGCATCATCACCAAGCACAAATAGTGGCAATTTGGTCCTCCCTCCCCTAGTGGTTCAGTTGGCAGAAGCCGCGAAGTGCCATCCTTGGTCTTCTTCCTTGAATCACTGCTGTGCATCTGATGAAAATCCACTTGACCCAGCATTGAACCAGAGGAATCTGTATTCTGCTTTAGAATGGGCTAGCAGCACCAGGGTAAAGAGGCCCTTGTAGTTGCAATAATCACTCCCAAATTTCTTTGGCTTCTTCATGGCGATATGTTTCTTGTCTAGTGCTCCTACAGCATGGGGGACATTCCATCTGGTTTTGAACTTCTCCTCCACCTTCGTCCAGTCCTCAGGGTCAGTAGGGCAGAACAAATACTCTTCCTGGAACTTAGCAAGGATGGCTCAGCACACCTAAGGAACGAATTTACAGATAGTGGTTCGGCCAAACAGCCATTGGTACTGCAAGGACGTGCACGTCTCACCTGTTGCCAGGTATTTCAGTGTTATTGCCCGTTTCAAATCCACTTCTAAGGGCTTTCTAAAATTGGTGACTGGCTTCTTAATGTGCTGGTGTATGCGTTCCTCAATGAGATAAAAAATGCAAGCAAAATTCTGATATCCTGGGATATCAGTCTACATTAAGTCGACCAAGAGAGTTCTGTAGCAGCCTCTTTCTTCTCTTTGAAGTATCCAGGACAAGACCCAGGGTTTGGCGGCTTTCTTGTTCTTCTGGGGGGACCACGGTGGCACAGTGGTCGCCTCCTACCTCTGAGGTTGGGGTTCAGTTCCCATCCATAACTCCAGTAGGAAAGCTGGCTGTTGCTTGCTGTTGGTCGGCAGTTTACAGTACAGAACCTTGACCAACTGCAAGTTCTGGTTTCCTCTGCCGTTCCAACTACGTGTCATGATATGACCTGTTCAGTGCTGAAAGTGACATAAAACCCCAAATCAATCAATAAATAAATAAATCTTGTCCTGGGAGGTGACTGTAGTGCCTGTTGTAGGGCAAGTGCTGGTCTTGGATTCAGATGTGTCCTTTTCTATTAAAAATATTAAATTCAATAAAAACCAATAGTAACCTGAACTTCTGTAGAAAGTCTTTCTGGTGTGTAGCTGGCATCTTTGTAGTGACAAATGATGATTTATGGCAGCCAGAGGGGAGTTTATAATGTGTGGGTTTGAACCAGACTCTCGATCCGGACTCTAGAAGTTAATCAGTCCAGTCAGGGTGAGTCGGGAAAATGCTCCAGTCCTGTCAGTTTGTTAGTACAGCTATTCAGGCTTGAAACAGCTTGTCTGTTAGGGATTTATAGCTTGTCCTGGTAGTTTACCATCTAGTTGTTAATAAAACATCCGGACCCAAGTCAGGTTGGGAGGTAGATGAAGACAAGCTGGGATGTACTGCATACTGCCTGGGAGATGTTAATGACCCAAATTTTTGCCCATTTTTTTCTGGATTTTGGTCCAAAATCACCGACTTTGCAACCGATCCTAGAGTTAATATAGAGTCGGTTATAGGGTCGGTTGTAGTGGAACACCCCCATAACATTTAGTGCACACTTATAGAAATCATTTCATGGTGAAAAGGAAAAGATAGACAAGATTCTCTCGTGAGACTTTTTCCTCTCGAAAAAAGATCTCTCTCAAAAACTGTTGTCTATGGCCCCTTTGTATACCTACGCACCACTTTACTGTATTAATACGCCAACAAGAATAGTTTTTTAAAAATATTTTTCCCCTGCAGAAATTGTATAAAATAGTTTAAAAATTCATAAAAATGGCATTTTTGCTGGATTTTGACAAGTAATACACCATTTTCAAGCTTACAACACGTGGCATCTATCTAGACTGTTAACACATCCCATTTATAGTGAAAATGTTACGAATTCTTTGTCACAAGTTATCTTGTCATGTAAAGATTTTTCCTTATCTAACTTCATAAAAATCTTAAATCCTCTAAACTGGACATGCATATTTTATAAAGGAAACAAATATTTTAGAGGTCTGCATACAATATTGTAACCTATAATTAATTCTAACTTAAAAGAAATAAATATAAGTATATGGGAGATATTATCGGAAATTGATGTTTGGCTAAAATGTTTCAAACAAATTATTTTTTAATTTTCAGAAAACTTAATTATTGTGTTTTGTATTAATTTCTGTTAAATTTTTATGGGACATCTTTTTGCTACTTATGTTTGGCTTTTTGGTGTAATTTCATACAGCTTTTTGTGTATTTCATTTATTCTGTTGCATTTTTTGTATATATTACTTGGTTGTTATATATTATATTTTCGAAGCAAAAAAAAAAAAAAAAAAAAAAAAATAGATAATGAAAATAATATTAATAATTTTTAAAATTCTACAAAGAATTTCTTAAATTTTTTCATGTATAGGTACGAATTGAAATAAACCAAAACTGTTATGACTATTATCATTATTATTAAAATATCTTCAGTGTTATTTTTTCATTATTTTTTATTATTCTCATTTATTGTCAATAGTTTTTGCAGCTTTCTAGTAAATTTTAATGAATTGGGGGTGGAATATATGCAAATTTCCATTCAAAAATATATTTTACTAATATACCATTTTAAAGCTTACAACACATGGTTTCTACTTATAATGACAAGACATCCCAGTTAAATGAAAAAGGCATGACCTTTTTTATTATTTAGAAAAATGTGAGATATTTTTAATTTTCAGTAACTAAGCTAATTTTATGTTTTGTGTTAATTTATTGCTGCTTGATACATTAATTTTCATGTTACATATCTTTGTTTTAAATATACTTGACAAATCAAAATTTTGTTGTGGTCCCAATCCCAATTCCATTTTGGGTAATATTTTTTTTAAAATTTATAATCCAGAGCTAATGTATGCTGGTTAATAAGCATCTCAACCAAACAGTACAAAAATGTGAAAAAAACCTCTGGCATCTGGGGTTGTTGTAGTAAGTCGGGCTTATCACCTGCACTCTAATTCTTTTAAATGCTTAAACAAATTATGTTATTTTTACAAAATAAAAAATGATCAAAGATTATTTTCAGAATACATATTGAGTGTAACAGATATTAACTATATAAATGTTTTTTTTAACTTCTGCTAGTCATATTTTCTAATAATTTTTTATACATATACACCAAGATTTATTGTTTATTTCAATGTAAAACATTTGCCTTATGGATAGATATACAGGTACATAGAATAAAAAAATTATTTTTCTTTGAAAAATTATTTGTAAAAAATTTAAAGCAATGACACAGGTTTAATAGCCAAAAAAATCCACGGATCACCATGTCAAAACATAGTAGAATTACTACTGGTTTAAAAACTCAATTTTCGCCCACCCAAGAAGACTGAAAACTACATTTTAAAAGATAGTTTAATGAAGAAAAATTACTGTGTTGAAGATATATATGTACATTTTTAAGGAAGATTAAGAAGGATGTGTGTTATGACACAAAACATTTATTTTTGAGCATTTTTCATGCTACGGAATCACTTCCCAGTTGAAAAGTAGTTCGTTGTTTATTCCCAGCATTCCTCGCGGTTTCTGTGAGGGTTTGTTTTCGAGGAAAAGCAATCCCGCGTGAGGATGGATAGACAAGTGTTTCCACATTATTTTATTAGTAAAGCAGCATTAAATCCTTATTGCCAAACCAAGTCATGACTTAGTCATACAGACTGTAAATTATGCAGTTACACCATTGCACCATTTCGCCCCTATAGCTCAAAAACTATAAACCAATCAAGCTCAAATTTAGTGGACAGGTATTGCATGGGACGGATTCCAAATTCTTCCATATTTGGTGTAATTTGGTTGAAAATTAAAGTCAGGAGAGAGTTTTTTCTACTTTTAATTGGACATATACAGTGAAATCTGCTTCTCTTCGTCCAATACATTAAAAATCAATATCATGACAGGATTTCTTCCTCATTTTGTCCAATTAAAATTGGACTATAATGTGATGTAGGCAATATGTAGTACATCCTAATTACGTCACTTCATTCATAATTTCTTTAAGCTTAAAACTCACTAGACATGCGTATGTGGTCATATCCTTGCGTATGCGTTTGCGTTCAATATAAACTTATCTGTTTTGATTCTGCACAGATAAATTGTGGTGAAAGATTTGTTACGACATTTAGCCAGCAACATAAAACACTTGTAAAGTGTTAAAAAGGAGGGGAAACTTTAGGAAAAACATTTGACATAAAACGCCAGTAGTTAGTGACGTCACACAATAAACTCCTCTTTGTTTACTAATTACCGCTTACTAGGCGTGTTTTATCCCAGCCAAACTTTGAAGAAGAATTTCTTATATTTGTGACTTTAAGTTATCATGGTCATGTTTCACAATATGTACAAAAGAAAACTTTAAGATTCCCCGACCCTTGTCGGCTTATAAGTCACCTTTCATATTACATATAAGTAGTTATTTATGTGCCACACCAGTTACACGATCATAATTGGATATTTATAAATCAGCTGGAAAGGACCTCTATATATTAAATACCAAGATCACCATTCAAGCATATGATCCAATTAACCCTTACCCTAGCTTATGAACTCTTTTGTGATATGTAACCCTAACCCCTAACCCTAGCATTTGACCTCATTTCTGATATTTAACCCTAACCTTTAAAAACACATAATAAACCTCAATTGGAAATACATCTGACCTCATTTGTGGTATGTAACCCTAACCTTTTTTTTTGTCAAAAGACATAGTAAATCTCAAGTGGAAATTAGCAGAACTCATTTCTGGTATGTAACCCTAACCCCTAACCCTTGCATTTGACCTCATTTATGGTATTTAACCCTAACCTTTGAAAACTCATAATAAACCTCAAATGGAAATACATCTGACCTCATTTCTGGTATGTAACCCTAACCCTTTTATCTGACCTCATTTGTGATATGTAACCCTAACCTTTTTCAAAAGACATACTAATAATAAATCTCAAATGGAAATAAGTACTGACCATAAGCAGAATCTCAAGATCCATAATTAAACATAATAAATCCCAGGTGCAAATACCTCTCACCATAAATACAATTCTCAAGATCTACAATCAAGCACGTTTAACATGAACATTATGGTATTTACTTTGTAAACAAACCTCCCTGTAAAATCTTAGGGATATTACATATTTAGAGATCTAAATATGTCGAAAATTTTTAATTTTAAATATAAGGGTATTATGTAGAGAGGACTTGATGAGTGTTAATAGACCCCCATATAAATAGATTGGACACAATCTTAAGTACATGATAACTGTTCAAGGTATATATCTATGTAATGAATACTTTAAATACGCCTCAATGACTCACTAACATCTCGCAATCCTTAACAGTAACTGAGGATATTACAAAAACAACTCGCCTTTTATATGCAAACCCTATGGGATCCAAAACGCAAACTGACCGTCCTTGACATAATTGCTAATCCAACCAATCAACAATTTTCTACCTCTTGCATTTGAATCCCATCACGTGACAACAATCAGCTGTTTTTTTGTTTATATTATATATTGAGGGCTATCCTCATATAATATATATATATATATATATATATATATGTAAAAAAAAATTCATAATAAAGTTACACTCAGCTCAAGCACATATAGGAAAATTAAATTAACCATTGCAAATATGCATAACTACCGTATCATGTTCCAACAGATAAATAGCTTGGTACCACGGACCCACAATCAGAACCTATGTGTCCTGTTGGATGCCATATTATCCTCTGTACATATTAATAACAGAAGGAAATTTATGGTTTGTTTTATATATATTGGATGTTGTTGCTGGCATTATCCACGACATTCTCTCAGTTTTTAAAAAAATTTTTATGAAACATTTTATGCAATATCTCAGGAAATATAAGAATGGCAGCAGACATGCCAATAATGCGACACACCTGTAGATACTGTGGATGGGATATGATAACAAAAAGCAATCTGGAATATCATCAAAGAATATGTTTGTTATCTGGCAGAAATAACCAGGATATATGTAATATATGTGCCAAGAGCTTCAACACAAACAAGGAGATCAAGTTTCACTTAAGGAAATGTGGGAAATATCTTTGTTATCAATGTGATATTCCATTTTTAACTACCTCAGCACTCAATACACACATCAGCTCCTACCATCGTATAAATGCAAATAAAATATCAAAGACCTACAAATGTTCTAACTGTAATAAGATTTGTAACAGTAGACGAGAACTATATGCACATAGAATAATTCAACATGGAGGTAATAATACTGAGGATTTTGATGATGATGATTTACCCGAATATATGAAGAATGAAGAAAATGATAATATTCGTGAGGTATACAGCACTAACAGGAATCATATAATGGCCAACCACCAAAGGGGTGAATTGAGGCACATACACAACTTTACCACTAACAATTTGGATGAAGGATATACTGAAATTCGAAGACATTTAAATGAAATATATGATGACCTGGATGTTACCTATAGGATTAACTTTGCATTTGGCATGATATTGTTTAATAGTCAGACTGGGGAATATAGATATTATATTCCCTATTTTAACAGTAGAATTTTAACATACCCTTTTACTATAACCAATAGAAATAGTATTCGCTTATTGATGAATAAAATTCATAGAATAGATATTATAGAACAAGCTTGTGCAGTAAGACCATCTACAGCATGGACTCTAGCATTTATAACCAATGTACAGTACCATGTATTCTTAACGGATTTCCCCCAGGAGCTGTTTCTGATCTCCCTCCTTACATTAAAGGTAATAAATATTTGAAAAATATGTTAATAAACAGAAGGAACAAGCAACCATATCAAGATAATCTGTGCTTTTTTAGATGTCTTAAGTTACATTAAAAAAAATCACAAAAAAGTGAAAGATTATCTTAAGATGTGGTTGGAATATAATAATATTCGACTGAAGACAGATTCAGAATTTCCAGGAATAACTTTTGAAGATATTACCAATGTCGAGAAATGTTTTAATATTAAAATTGTTATTTATAATTTGAACTCTAATGGTACTGTCTCTCACCTATACGAAACTATGTCTCAAAACTCCTCCATAATGTATCTAAATGTATATAATAATCATTATAGTTATGTCACTAATTTTTCAAAGTTTGCTAAGAAATTTCAATGTGAAAAATGCTCAAAAATATTTAAGAAAATATGGCACCTCAAAAGACATAATGCTATATGCTATGAAAGAACCAAATATATATTTCCAGGCGGATTTCATAAAACTAAGCCAACTATATTTGATAAATTAGAATCTGTAGGAATTAATATTTCCAGAAACCTAAAATATTTTCCTTATTATGTAGTCTGGGATATGGAGGCTATGCTGCAAAAAAATACACTCCTCTACACAAGGTAAATTAAAATGGTTAACAAAACACATACCAGTCAGTATAAGCATTGCCTCTAATGTAACTGGATATGAAGAACCTACATGTATAGTTGAAATAAATGGAAACCTCTTGATCAACAAAATGATGACCAGATTGCTTGAAGTAAGTGACACTAGTTATAATATACTCAAGGACAAATATTCCTCTGTCATTGCAGAGCTCGATGAACTCATACAAAGATACCAAGCTAATCAAACTAATGATTCAGAATACGAATCAGATGAATATCCTGAACAACCTCAACCTGAAGAAAAGGGCTCTAATCCATTTATCAAATTGAAAAAAAGAATTAGACAATTACCTTAAACAGATACCTGTTTGGGGGTTTAATTCAGGGAAATATGATTTAAATTTAATTAAGAAACAGATAATGGAATATATATCATACAGATATAATCAGAATGAAATATTCACAATAAAGAAAAATAATGCATATATATCTATTGCTGTACCCGAAATGAAGTTCCTAGACATATTTAATTACCTAGCAGCTGGATGTTCTTACAGTAAATTTTTAAAGGCTTATGGCTGTGATATACCCAAAGGAATTTTTCCATACGAATGGTTCGATTCACAAGAAAAATTAAGTCATACACAACTTCCTCCTGCAGAAGCCTTTTTTTCGAAATTAAGCAATAAAAATCCTATACAAACAGAACAAGATTATCAAAATCTCAAAGTCATTTGGACTACAAGGAATATGAAACCTTCAAAGATTATTTGATATATTATAATAACCTAGATACTGGACCCTTTATCATTGCATTGAAAAATTTTATAGACATTTATAATGCTGAGGGCATAGATATTTTTAAAGATTATGTTACACTTCCAGGAGTAGCTAGAAAAATGCTTTATGAATCTTCTGATAGTAAGTTTTCATTAATTAATAATGCAGACCTATATTATACCATTAAAAATATTGTTGGTGGACCAAGTATTATATTTTCAAGATATCATGAGAAGGATGTTACAAATATAAAAAATGTAGATAATAACCTTTGCCAGGCTGTAGTTGTTTACGATTGCTAATGGTCTCTACTCATACGCCATTAAACAGAAAATGCCTACAGGTCTATATATTCGAAGATAATAACTTTAAACCAGACGTTAGTGAAAAATACATAGATTCATATGAATATAATGGATGCTATTATCATCATTGTCCTAATAATTGTTATATTGTTTCTAAGATAAAAAATAAAGCCTGGCTTGATAAGCTCGAAAAAACTAAAGAAAAGGATGTCAAGAGAAGAAATTTTTTAATATCCGAAGGCTATAACGTCATAACCATACAATAATGTGAGTTTATTACACAGATTAAACCAAAATGTAATAAGATTTATGACAAATACCTACCATCTTACTACCAAAAAAATAAAGGCCCATTGTCATTTAATAAGATAATAAAAGATGTTAGGGCGGGCAAACTTTTTGGGGCTCTAGAGGTTGATATAAGTGTTAATCATAAATTTTTAGATAAATTTAAAAGAATTTCCCCCATTTTTTTGTACATGCAATGTAAAAATGCAAGATATTGGGGGAATATATGCAGGAATATTGTATACATAATGATATAAAATTTACTCATAAAAGGTTATTAATAAGTGGACTTAAAGCTCAGAAGATACTTATAGCCACTCCACTCTTACAATGGTATTTGAATAATAACTGCGAGATCAAGAGAATATATCAGCTGGTAGAGTACCAGCCACTTACCTCATTTAAATCTTTTATAGATACAGTCACCATGCATAGAATTAGAGGAGATCAAAACCCTGATAAAGCCATTATAGATGACACTTACAAATTATTAAGCAACTCCAGTTATGGATCTGTTTTAATGGACCGTTCTAAACATACCCACACTAAATATATGTACAACAAGGTCAAGGTCACTCAAATGATCAATTCATCTACATTTAAATCTTTGGAGGAATTAAATAATGAAATATATGAGGTTGAATCCTACAAAAAAGTATAATAATGAATTATTCAATCCAAATAGGGATTTTCATAGTCTAATATGCTAAATTAAGAATGTTACAATTTGTTTATGAATGTATATCTGAATATATTATAGAAAATAGTTTTGAACTCACAGAAACAGATACTGACAGTATCTACATGGCCATAAACAAACCATATAGATCTATAGATCAATGTATCAAACCCACCCATCAAAGTAGATATCAGAAGGAAATTTTTAATTCTTGTTCAGATAATGAAAATCCGATATGGTTCCCAAGAAGATGTTGTAGGCGACATCTTGCGCTCGACGGGAGATACTTAGGCACTTACAAATGTGAATGGGAGGGCATAAAGATGGTATCGCTCTGTTCGAAGTCATATATTATACAGGATTCCAAGGGAAATCACAAAATATCATGTAAAGGAATTTCTAAGAAAAATCTTGAGGATCCAATGAAAAAATTTGAGGACGCTCTTTACAATAAAACAACCATTCAATCTAATAACGTTGGATTTAGAGTTGGAAAATCAGATATTTATACATATTTTCAAGAAAAAATAGGCTTTAATTACTTTTATTGTAAAAGAGAAGTTTTAGCTGACGGTATTTCTACTGTACCTTTAAATATAACCCTATCACCATGGGAAACAAGTAACCTGGTTGTAGACAACACATATTTTTGTGAGATAAACTTAGAGGGAACAAAGTATCATTCCTCAGAACAATATTTTTACCATATTTTTGCCAATTTTACAATCAACCAGATCTAGTCAATAACATTTTAAAATCTGAGGATCCATACCAAATTCAAACCATTGTGAGAAATCACATTAGACTTTTTGATAACTATCTCGAAAAGGAGAGAATTATGAGATTTGTTATTATGCAAAAATTTCAACAGGTCCAAGACTTCAGACAGGAATTAATTAGCGCTCAAGGCAAATGCATAATTTATAAACAGTTAAATATGGATAAATATGAGGAGAGATTTTGGGGTACCAGCATAAATTCAAAATTAGCCAAAGTTATTTTTATCTCCTCTCTAACAGGAAATAATCTTATGGGTCAAATATTGATGGAATACTCCCAAAAAATTAATGAAATGCGCATCTCTAAATGAGTCAACTATTTAGTCTGAAAAAATTGATACACAAGTAATTTAATGCACATTAGATAAAAAATTTACAAGGAAAAAATCATGTACAATTTTTTTATTTTTATCTAAGTTATCTGTAAAACCCTCTAATATTTTAGAAAAAGAGAGTAGCCTGCAGGAATAAAAACTGTAATATAAACAGAATAAACCACATGTATAACTGTCATGTGCTTGTAATCTCTTATTATTGTACATATATGATTTCATATTACTTAGTAATAAATTTTCTATATATTTCTTTGGTTGTTTTCCTACTGAATCAAAATATTCTACAATATCCCTTGATTTGTAATGTAACACTATCCAATGACTTCCTGCCTCCATAGACTTATCCTGGTTTACCACAATCAATGATTTTGCTGGGAGATTATCAGGAATCATATCTAATGGATATATTCCACGAAATCTTGTTTTAATCATCTTATCCCCTGACATTACAATGTATAGTGTAAAACCTATTTGTAATGTAACACTATCCAATGACTTCCTGCCTCCATAGACTTATCCTGGTTTACCACAATCAATGATTTTGCTGGGAGATTATCAGGAATCATATCTAATGGATATATTCCACGAAATCTTGTTTTAATCATCTTATCCCCTGACATTACAATGTATAGTGTAAAACCTATCTGAACACTTTACCCTTTTATAGATATTTAATAAGAGAGAGATAACGAACTTTTATCACGTGACACAAACCTCAAGGAGTATTTCCCTTACGTCCGAAATATAAATAACTGCTTTCCTTGACGTTCGAAATAGTATCATTTAAACTCGATGTGTGCTTTCCCAGAAGTCCGAAATTTTGTTGCATGCTTTCCTTGACGATCGAAATCGGAGTATATAAACCAAGTAAATCCCTGGTCTACAAGATTCTCCATAATGCGTTTAAACAAAGATTATGTCATAGTTACATTTCTGCTTTGATCAATGCTGACTAATTCAGGAAATTTAGCATAAACTATTACATTGATAGTCTCTGGTAATGCCTTTGCATATCTTATGCTTAATCTCACATGTCCATTCATAGATTTTAACATAATTTTACCAGAAAGAAAACTTTATATATCAAAAAGGTATAAAGCATATCCTCCAGGGTAATCACTTGAATGAATTATGATCCCTTTTTTGCGATTAAGGTCGTTGTCTAGTAGACTAAGGTAAGATGCCACAAAATTACCTTCCTCAAAATTAGGTTTTAAAGGTCTGTTGGGTACCGGTTGTCCATCTACACTAACCTCCAGGTAATTGGCATTTAAATGTTTAAAATTATAAGGATTTTTACTGAAATCACTCGAATAGCCAGCATTAGAAACCATCCCAATTATTATTTTACTAGGCACCTTACCATGGTAGATGTTATCTGTCATAAATGATTGAGAACCAGCTGCTACACTAAAACTCTTTAGATCACCTCTCCAGAATGGATATAATGCAGACCTAACTTTAAAGCCTCATTATGAGCTATAATTACACTTGGGTTCAAACCCACATGGCAAACTTTTAACAATGCTGATAATATTTTTAATTTATAAACATTGGTACCATGTCTCATCAATCTAAAATCATTACTTGCCTGAAATAACTTAATATTAACAGCCACTCCATTTAAAATTGCCCTGTTTTGTCCAAAGGCAAAATTCAGATATAAAGAATCCTCTAAGGTTATTGAGCCTCCATCCTTAGTCTTATTTGCTCTATAGTAAAATGCAGGATTACCCCCTACATAGCTTGTTTCTTCCATATTTTCTGATTGATCTTTATGAAATAAAACAACCTGACCTTGAGAATTAATCATGTCACTAGTAGTTCCTAATAGAAAATCTATCATTGCCTTATATGGATAGTTAACACCAACATCCGGTGAAACTATTTTTTGGTTTAAAGACAAATCTATTTGTCGAAATATAGAATGTAATGTCAGATTTACTGGTCCAACTTGATCAGAGGTATCTATTGGTTTACCATTACCATCTCTTTCATCTACTATAGGAGTCCCATCTGCTTTAGTTATTACATAGGTAACCTGTAACCTAGTTTTTGCTAAATTTATATAATCTAATGATGTTCCTGGAATGTTAAATTCTATTGGCCCACTCTCAGATATGGCTGCAATAGGATTAAACTCAACCCAATATTCTCTATGAATAGAATTATAAATTGGAGGGGCCTGAAAAAGACTGAGTGATGTTTGCACTACATCCATATTGAACTATAATCCGGTCTTATAATTTTTTTTTTATCACCTTTCTTTTTGGAATTTTTTTTTGTTTTTTAATTTTAGATTTTTTTTTATCTTTCTTTTTAACCCTCTTGATACTCCCCCCAGACTGATTGTATTTTCGTTTTTTAGCCTTATTTATAGTTTTTTCTTGCTCTAACTCACTTTTAGCCTGTTCTACTGCCACCTGAGTAGGAGTTACTACTGATATATCTACCACTGCATCCGCCATCTGTTTATTTATGGGTGTTTCCACCTTATCAAGAATATAAAAACCTTTTCTGTAGCCCACCTTCCCTTGCATGTATCTGTTGCAAAAGTCTAAATATTTATTCATTGTGACTTTCTTTTTTAAGATGTAGAGTAAGTTCTAAATCTTCTGACAAAATTGCTGGAACATTCATGTTTTTGTCTCTTATATATATCTGCAGACGTGAGAAATTTCTTTGAACAACCGGGATATAATATCTATCTGGGAAGGTATAAGACATAGAAGATTGACTGGGATAGATCATCCTGAGGATAGGTTTCATTGAATTGTTAACATAAGAAATGTCACAAATATCACAGAAAATATACAAACAATCTTCTACACTTACATTCAAATTGATATCAGACAATGCAACCATCCACCTACCAGGTAAATGTAATCTTTCTGTGAGTTCTAGAATAAAAGTATGTGGTTTATTTTCAGCATGGAACCTCCCAGAATATCTTGATGAGATAAATAAATAGATATCTACTTGCTCCATATCTAAGTCATTACAAAGCATTTTGAAGACTTTCACCTTTGTTCCTTTATATATGACAGGCAATGGGATCTAAAATCGAAGATCACCGTCCTTGACATAGATTTTAAACCAATCCGCGATTTTCTTCAGATTCTGCATTTGGATCCCATCACGTGACTATTATTGTGTGATATATAAGGACGAAATCACTCAGCTGTTTTAAGTCTTTGTACAGACTAGCTTATGTCCTGTAAATCAGCCTCAGGGATCCAAGAATTGAATTTACTTGGCCAGCCTTTCCATTTCACTAAAACCTCGGATATCCTATTTCTTTTTTTAATTATTTTTTCGATCTTGTAAACAACCTCACTGTCAATATAGGCCCTTTGTATTCAAGCTCATAAAAACAGGATTCTATAACCTCATTGTTGTAATGTTTCAATTTGTACATGTGTATATTCTGGTTCATTCTTCTTTCAACGATAGTAAAAATCTCACCAGACCACCGCTCTGAGTATTCTCTGTCAAATTGTTTCTTTAAATAGCTGATTTTAACCTTATCACCCAAATTGAATTTATATCTTTTGTTGTAAAGCCTCCTATTCATACCTCTCTTTTTCTTTCCACTCCTAGGCTTGCTTTGCTGTTTATCTAAATTTAATGCATATTGCCTCTGCCATAATGTAAAACTGTCAACCTCTTGAGCATCTGATGGTGTCATTTTGATACTCCTGTGGTATGAAATATTGTAACTGTAGGTTAGATCAGATAATATCTCTAACCACCTATATGTTTCTTTACTTGTGAAATACTTAATAATTTTTAATTTAATAGTTTTTATCACCCTTTCTGCAAAATTCGCTTTGGTTTCATAGAATGTAAAAATATGGTCGATATTCCTATCATTAAGAAATCTCTTCATATCCCTATTCAGATATTCACTTCCTTGATCACTTCTTAATTTTTTAGGTTGGACGTCAACATTGCTGAATAAATCATTCAGGATATACACCATTTCCTTACCAGTTAAAGTCTTCATCGGAGCTGTATACAAGAATCTTGTAAATATATCAATAAAAACTACAAAGTAACCATAACCATCATTGTAGTCTTTATATCGATTCACATTGGCTGTATCTGTATCCCATTGATAATATTTAGAAAATGCAAGCACTCTAGGTCTTTGAAATTTTCTTCTAGCAGGAAAATGAGATGTATATGCCTCTTATTTACTTAACCAAACATTTAGTCTTTTAGGTTTTATTTCTTTTCCCCAATCCTTTAGAAATTCATACATTCTTTGAAACCCACTGAAAGTGACAGGACTTCTAGGATTATAGTATATACCTTGTAGGTAGTCATTTTCTTCATCTGATATTTTTGTTCCAGAATTTGAGCCATTTCGGATCTGACCTGTCTGCTCTTCTCTTTCTGATGATGTTGCTCTCCTCTCTTCTTCTGACATATTTTTCGCGGCCCTCTGTTATTTTTGGGGTCTTATAATCATTAGGTAGTCCTGGTGGAGGGACTACTCTTTTTATATTATTTTCATTTTCTCTAATCTGCTTTATCTGTAATGGAATTTTTTCCTAGGAGCATCTGATGTTTTTACATTATCCAAATTTTTGGGCGATGTTACAGGCTTATTTGATTTAGAGATCTGATTTGCCTTCAATTCATCGAATTGGTCTTTAGGAACCAATATGAACTTATTCATTTTAAAATGATTTTTGTATACTTCTGAATCAACTGTAACAGTTCTGTGAAGACTTTGTAATTTTGGATGGCTACTTTGCTTCTACCAGCTGGATATTGTATGAATTTTTTTAATATTTTTATTTTTTAATTAAATTTATCCCTAGTCTTAGGCGATAAGGGTATTCGAAAGACGTTATAAAAAATTTCTGCTAAAGATTGCAGGTGTTTTTTCCTGCCTCTGCTAGTAGGTGCTTATTTAGATTTAGATTATTTTCTAATAGCATATAAATAAAATATTTGGATTTTTTTAGCCCAGTAGACATATTAGAATACCTACTTCATAAATAGCATATCATCCTACTGTGTAAATTGCAGACTAATAAAAGATTGTCTGATGGTTCACTTATATACCACAGCAAGTTCTGTAGGAAATATATTTGATCTTAACATATACACCCTATCCGACGTTGGAGATAGATCTACCATTAGATAACTAAATGGTACAGAGGTGGCATCTAGGTAGGCCTCCAATAATTTGTTAGGAATACCTAATTGGGATCCCAGGCATTTGATCTGGTTTACATCTCAAGGATTTTTAAACAGAACAAAATAATGTGCATTCAAATGTGCTAATGTGCATCTCTACAATATTTTCCTTGATGAAATAAATTTTGTAGAATTAAAAATACACTAATATTCCTGGATGAGCCTCTCTAGAAAAGAGATTGGCTACGAATGCATTGTTCAAGGCTGCTAACTGTAAATCATCTATAATAATTAAGGTGTGCTTATCATGTTTAATCGTATCTAAAAATTCTTGGTCAGGTAAATCTTTTATAAATTCTAAATTAGAATACTCATTAGTGTCAATTTTTTTTTGCCAAACTCCATAAAAGTAATATACCTTATCCACAATCTGGCTAAACATCTGATCAAGATTATTTAAAATCTAAAATATAAAAGTTGATTTTCCCGAGCCTGTAGGGCCTGAAATAATTGCAGTGCAAGGTGATCTAAATGGCAGAGAGGTCATTTCACTCGGTTTATTTTATTACCTTGTAGTTTGATAAATTAGGTGTTTACAACTGCATTTCTCAATGTAAACACATAAATGTCAACGTATATCACACTTACTTATACAAAGTGGTCTTTGAAGGTAGATAAGCTATGCTATGAGGTTTGTTTCTAATCAATGGCAGTTTTTTTGTGTTTTAGCAAACTAGGTATCAATAGATTTAAATACTGGTTGGTTTCAGTCTTCTTTTTTTGGATGGAAAGTGAGGGATAAGAAAATGGAAGGAAGATTTGCCAAATATATTGTTTTTTTTCTATATTTTTAATTTGACTTACTTTCCACTGATTATTTGCAGAAGTTGTATATAAGAAATTTGTAATTGTGATGAAATAACACTTGTCTGTTTGGATGTTATAAGCCCGTCTTTTATATATAGACCATAGATGTCTCGACTGTATATGGAAAGGGTTCAAGTTTTAGAGATCAAGAGTATTTTAAGCTCACTACCTTCTTTGAGATATCTGGCTATGATTGATATGATATATTTCAATTGTAAATGGATGCAGGATATCCCAGATCATATAACAGTTACGGTAAATATGTGCCCATCTTCTTCTGATGATGGTTTAAAGTCCACTATTTCACCAGGTTAGTCTTTTTAATATATATATATGAATTTCAGCATTTAATGCAGCATAGCTTTAGACCAGATCTTATTCAGATTCTCAAAGGTTACACAATCTGGAATATGTTGAGAAAAAGTATTATATAATGTAGTAATTGGGGTATTCAACCAAATTAGATATAATGTAAATTTTATTCAATTTAAATTCAATAATATTTTAGCAATACCTATTTTAACTTATTACAGTACTTCAATTGGGTAAAATATTTTGGCATACTCATGTTTACCAATTTATTCATATTTTAATTCTTTTTGGTCAGTGGTCAGTAAATCCTCCTTTGGGCTATCCCTTTTGAGAAGGCAGCATCTGTATTTTCAGCTGTAAAGTTTCAATTTTATCTCATTTGCATGTGCTCACAACAGATTGGAATGGTATGTATAAATTATTCATGTATCACAGATTTATTCGGAATTTATTCATGGTACTTACCATTAACAGGAGTTGATAAATCTTAATAATCCTGTCAAAACTTGGCTCTTACCTGTCAAATTTGTACTGAGAGCGCACAGTTGCACAGTAAATATTAAAATAATGGAAACATAAATCTTACCTGTAAATTTGGGTAAATCCTTCTATTCATCCATATATTCAATTTATAATATTGGTTTTATATTATCCTCACTCATTATTCATAATATCCACAATGTTTAAGATTAAACTGTCAAAATTCACGTACATGCGCCATTTGTTTACATTCTATGTGTAATGAGCCAGGGTTTGACAAAATATAGTGCCGGTAATGTCATTTCATCCATATTACAGTTAAATTCTTTAACAATTAATGTGTCAAGACTATTTGACAATAATATCCAGACTATTTCAGCATTTATTGCAAATATTTTGTCAGTTATTGTTATTGTCTCCCTACACCAAGAGGTCTCTGGAAACCTATATAAGGGCGAACGTAACGCTGTAGAGTCAGTTTCTTTTGAGAGACTCAAGCGTGAACATCGATCTGCGCAAAATTGTGCGCAAAACAACTGTCAAGTAGCGCATTATTGATCTTGCTGTGCGCATGCACTGATTTCACGTGCGCAAATTGAATGAAAAGTTCAGTTAACAGAAACAATGTGCGCACATTAAATCATAAAATATCCAGTTTAGGGGAAGTTTGACACAGCATAAAGCATCTATAGTAGTTTAAATTCAATATCCAACACTCTGTACTTGATAACACTTGATATTTTAGGACAATTAAGTTGAAAACTTCCACATGTAAATTTAACAAGTGTCTTGTCAAAATGCCAACTTTCTTGACTGTCTGGCTTTGAGCCAATGAAATTCCTTCACACAACCTATTCCATCCTGTGTTTTAGGGGAAATACCTATGACGTCACACTGTTCTAACACTGACTGCTAATCAATAAACCTGTCTGGCTCTGTGCCAATGAAAATCCTTCAGACATATTCCATCATGACCTATGACCTCTTACTTTCTAATACTGCCTGCTAACCAATGATCATGTCTGGCTCTGCACCAATGAAAACCCTTCCTACCACTCATTGAACAGCAGTGACAGTTCTATATTTGGAAAACTAGTAGTGAAGTAATACTCACACATTCACTGGCATTTCCATATTTGGAAACATAGTAGTGAAGTAGTATATATGAAGAGATAGAATTAACCCATTGACTCCAGTGTAACATATTTAATTTGAGCTGAGCTGTACTTATTGTCAAATTAAAAATTCAACATTTCTTTTGAAATGCACACCTTGTAAATGACTGAAGAACTCCAGTAAATGTTGTGAAAACTCAGGAGGATTTATAAAATTGAGATTAATTCAATAAATCTCCTATTGGAGTGATTATTATTTAGATAAGAACAGCACTTTGTTGAGTGCTATTTTCTCAGTGTATTTATAATTCACTGAGCATTACTGTGGTATTTACACACTGATTTTTGACTGTACTGTCAGTGTGTTTGACTTTTTGACATTGAATTAAGAATTGAATGTCACACATTGACATTTGAATACTGTGTGTGACTGATGTACTGGGACATTTTATGTGCATATTTTGACTATTGGCATATCAAATGCTTATGAATTGCACACAGTCTGATTGGATGTCATATGATTTTGAATACTAGTGTGTGACTTTTTGCTCTTATTATTATAATATTTGGTGTGTGTATTTTGACTATTATTATTATGTGGAATACTAAATGATTGCACACACTCTTATTTAAAGTGAATATTAGTCTTGAAACTCTTTGAGTATCGACTGTGTTGACTGTATTTACAGTATTGACAGTGTTAACTGTATTGACATGTTTGACTGTATTAACATTAGTGACTGAATTAACTGTATTTACTGTGTTGAGTGTATAGACAGTATTTTCTGTATTGACTGTGTTGGAG
Organism: Sabellastarte sp. h YS-2021; assembly: GCA_964017235.1. Lineage (NCBI taxonomy): Eukaryota > Metazoa > Annelida > Polychaeta > Sabellida > Sabellidae > Sabellastarte > Sabellastarte sp. h YS-2021. Next base: position 76,368,663 of record OZ024935.1, on the reverse strand, counting down.
TTTAGACTTAAGGTGCATGTTGCATTTGATTTTATTAGCACACAGTAGTTGACTTTAGGAATTACTTGTATTGTTATTTATTGAATATGCCAGTTTGACATGAGTTAAATAAAGTTATTTGTTTTGCAATTCTTTTAAGTTATTTTTGTTGGAATGCATGAGTGAGGCTGGCTTATGATTGAATTGAGGTACATGCATAGGGATTTCTCTGCAACTTATTTGATTGACTGATCTCTTACCTGTGGTGAGCAGGTACTTAAACAAGCAAACCTTACCTGTGATGAGCAGGTACTTTGACTAATTATCTTACCCGTGGTGAGCTGGTTAAGATTACAATAAGCAGAGAATCTTGACTGTACTGTGTAGATTGGGTGATTGATTTGAAACTTACCTGATGATTTGATTCTTGGACACACTACTTAACACACTACCATACAAACCAGTTAACATTAACACACAACTAACGTTCTAGTGGTTAACACCAACCGGAAACGTTACAATATATATAGCCAAAAGATTGGTCACGTGATGGGATCTAAAATATTTCGCTAAATTTAATTAGGTCAAGGTCGGTCACTCTTGCTTTTAGATCCCATTACATGACCTGAAACAGAAAAAAACTGATTGTCTTTTTTGGGTATTCTACCACAAAAGTCTGAGTAGTTAATCAGATTACATTTTATAATATGTGCTTTATATTGGTAAATATTACCGGGATGAAAGATATCTCAACCTTACCATTCAGGAAAACACCTTTTACCGAGAAAATGACATCTATGGAATCATCTGCATCTCATGAAAAAATTAGCAAAGATTTAAGAACTACCTCTTTAACTACAGATTCAGCAACAGTAACCTCATTTCCTTACACAGAACCTCTTCATAGAAGCCTCAGTGAATCAGCCAGCATGGTATTTTCATCATATTCTTCTGACCAAGATAGGAAGCCTGGTAATCAAATGGAGACTACTCAAACCTTATCACCCCCTTTAACCTCTAAATCTCTTACAGATGAATGCAATTGCAATGTTTCTAGGTCAATGATAATCATTGCGAGTATCTCTGGTTGTATTCTATTCTCAATTATAATCGGACTTATAATTAAATGTCTACTGAGGAGATTTCGAGGTACATCACGTGGAAGACATTTATCATATATGTCCAGACGTAGAAATCATATTGTGAGAGAGGCTGGGATGATGCAAATGAGTGTCATCAATGAATCTAATTCAGAGGGGATAGAGATGCATGACAGGTTAGATCTATATGTATATATTATTATCAAATTTTTTTTAACAACACCAAATAAGTTTTATATCTATTATAAATTATACCAGGCATGCAGAAACATGGTAACCTTTATTTTTGTAGCGATTATTTGAGATCTACCTGTTGTAAAAACACTGGAAAATGGGGTTTATTCAGTGGAGAAAATGATGCCATATTTAAAAGTACCTCGGACATAGGTAATTTTTTTTACAGCTTTTTATCCCTTTTCCTTGAGAAAACTTAATTGTGACGACACAATAATGACATATGATGAAGATGACGCAGAAAGCATGATGACGTATAACATATCTTTATTAGTATGGGCGATATTGAATGATGGCTTCTCTAATATTTTATTCTTTATGTAGTATTATCTCAGTTCTTCTTTGGATAGATAGGTGAGATGCATACCATGTGAAATGTAGGTTTCCTAAAGACAGTATTGCTGGAGTTATAGAGAGATTAGAGGGCATCGGTGACTTTGAATTGTTTGTGAACAGGTGTGGGTATAAAGACATCAAGATACTCTCTTATCGAAACTGCTATATTGGTTATATTGTTTTACCTGTTGGAAGAATTAAAGATAATTATCCATCTCTGAAAAATTTATTTTGGAATTGTAAGGGTGTATGCCATTACAAGAAAAGTTATGACGTTAGTATACATGGATGCCTTGTAGGTAAGATTTTTAAAAAAATTTATTTATAGAGGGCAGCTTTAGAGACAGCAGCTTCAGTGATGAGGATATTTATGAAGAATATTCGCACCAAGATAATCTCTCTGATATCCACAAGTTTGTTAAAAATTACATTGTATGTATTAAGGCGATGTACAAATACCTACAATTATTTCGCATTGTATTTTACTAACGAAAAAATCTTTAAAAAATTTTTATGTTTGTGTAATGTTAAACAAATTTATAACTCTCTTGTTTAGACCTGGAGGTGGAGCAGTTGACCAGCCCCAAGAGCACTGAAGAGAGGGATGAGATTTCCGCCAGTAAACATTGGAATAAGAACGAGGTGTACATTCTTCTTATCTTAGCACTCTGTGTGCTTCTTGTTTTTATATACATATATTTTTAAAAGAAATTCAGGCCTGATATTTTTCAATGTCACTGGGAACTGCTACTGAGTTTGATTTTTAAATTCTGCATGTTCATAGAGAGGGATACACCTACTTCTCAATGTGCAAGTTCGAGTTCAAGTTCAGTAAATGAAAGAACAATACCAAAGACCAAAATTTCTGATTCAGAAAGTCAGCTGAGTTTGAATGGCAATTCTTCAAGAAGTTCATCCCTTGATGACTGGGATGATTGACTTAGAAAGGAGGCAGAGCAAATTAGATTAGAGATTTTGAAAGATGACTCGAATAGCAGGAGTGACTTAGAAAGTATGAGTATAATTGGTTCATCAGGTGCATTTCCTTCTCAAAGTTCTTTGATTGGCAATGATTCAACTGACCTCCTTAATAAACCTGATATGTGTGACCAAGCGACACAGGTAACAGAGGATGATGATGAGGATGATGGATCAAGGATTACATCTGAATCCCATGATGAAAATGTAATTGATCGTAATTACCTCATCACAAGATCAGGAAATGTGATTTACAAGGACATGTAATTTTGTGGTGACAGAAAGAAGTTAATGTTAGAGGTGCATCTTCAGACTTTCATTATGATCCCCCAAAAAAACATAAACAAGACTTTACAATATTCTAGAAATATTACACCAGATTTTATTACATAAAACTAAGATTGTTATTTACCATGAGGTTTTGTTCCTTTTCAATAAGAATATATATATCATCAGTAGAAGATTGTTTGTGTAAAAAATCTATAAATACATGTAGTAAGAATGTATTACTTAGAAATGTAGTTATGTTGACAGGGAATAGAATGTATTACTCAAAAAACACAGTTATATTGATACAAAATAGAAGATTATTAAATATAAGTGTATGTTATTTCCCATTTATTTCTTTGAAAAAATGATACTTCTGAAATTTTGATATATATAAAGGACACAATATCAAGCTGACATAGCAAGTGTTTGATCACGTGATGCAGAAACCCTAACTTCAACCTCTTACATTAGAGGTGCTTTCCCAGAAGCTCGAAATTTGTATGAGGTCTTTCCCTGACGTCTGAAATTCTGATATATATAAGAAAATATTTACTGATAGGTCACATGACAAAGGTTGGTCTCTTTGTGTACTGGCTGTTAGCAATCTACTCAATTCTTTCTAGACTGTTAGGAGTGGATGGAGGATCCTCACTAGGCCTCAGAAATAAGATCTCAGTAAATTCGTCCTCAATTTCCTCATTGCATTCTTTGCACCTTATTGGAGAATTTCTTTTTTTTCTGTTGTATACGCAGCACATATGGTGCAATAAAAATGACCACATCGTGCAGCCAAACTCATTTCAAATTTTATTGGTAAGGTGCAAATTGTACAGGTAAGGTTGCTTCTGCGAGTCTCATAATATTCCAACCATCCAGGTGCTAGAGTATCTTCTAGCTTAGATGGTGAGGCATTCATTAAAAAGCAGTAATAAAACGCCCTCAAAAAATTTCTTTCAGAGAGACATTCCAGTAAAGTTTGACCATAATTATGCCTAATGAATATTGAGGTTGGTACCCAAATAAATAGAGAGGTATTATTCAGCCTACTACAATTAAACAAAGAGGGTTTAGCAAACAAATGATTCAACAAAACAGTTCTGCAAACCGGACATCTTTTTCTTCCTATGCCACCCTCTTTCCAAACTTTACTCAGTTGAGTAGAGCAGCCAGCACATAACATATGTCCACATGGATTGGTTAAAATTATTCTATCTCTGGTCAATGGTTCTGTGCAAATCCCACATACTGCCTTGGCAATTTCTTCCACAAAGAATTGAGCAAACTCAGGGTATTTCTTACTGCAAATATTGTAAAATTTTGGTAATTTTTTATTATCAAAAGATAAAAAAATTCATTTCATTTTCTGATGATATAGTTATACGTCTTTACTGGAGTTAGATTTCTTGTCTGCAAAAAATTAATAGGGCATAGATCATAATATCATTTTCAAAATAGAGAGAGAAAGAGAGAAAAGAGAGAGAGAGAGAGAGAAAGAGGTATATTACGTTTGATAGCCAAGACAAGTTTCTTGTTCAATCGAGATGAAGATTATGCTTATATAGGATCCAAATGCGTTTGACCTATCCTTGACCTAATTTCGATTTAATCAATCAATTTTTTACAGTTTGATTTCTGATCCCATCATGTCATCTTGGTGAGATCTTTAGAGATTTTCTTATTTGTGTTATTTTTATTATTATAAATACATTATACTCACATGAAATATTCAGGAATGATTTCATTCATCATTATTATACAGGCAAATGCTTGGTGGAATGCTCCATCGTCAATCAGCTGTAACAACTGCACAAAGGTCACCATCGCTGATGGTATGTGTAAGGGGTAATAGATATTATATCTCTTGCCTAAAAAAATATTCATCTCCATTTCCACGAAGTCCATGATCAACTGTTTATTCCAAATGTTCTGTATATATCCTTGTCGATTATTTTTCTTTTAATTTTGTTTTATTAGCGTCAGAGACTAGGTAACTGCAGTAAATCAAAATAGAAGAAATGGTCTTATGAATTCTAGCCCTAGAGCAAGTCTGTGCGTTCAAATATGAGACATAAAATTTATTAGAGTACTAATGTTAAGGTTGGTTATTCATCTAGGTTATGTCCTTGAATTATTCAAATTAGCATTTCAATGTTAGTAAGAAGGTAGTTTCTCAAAATTAGTTATATTGCTATATGGGGATGTGAAAATTAACCTCGCCCATAGCCTCTTGATCATTTTCAAGGCATTCAGAACATGAGAGTTTATTATGACCTTCTTTGTCCGACTGCATGAGGCATGGAATAAGGGTAAAAATTTCCATTTTTTCTGCATACATTTTGTTGCCAATTTTACAAAATTCTTTCCATTGAGCAATAGATAGGCTTATTCCTAATTTTGTGGAAAAAAGTTGTCCAGATCCCCCTTGCTTCCAAACCCTAATGGCAACTGTTTTATATGGACTGTTAGCTGATAAATAGAATGAGCCCCCAATGTAAATCTCTACGTCTAAATCTTGTTCACCTTTTACTATCTTATCTAATGTATGGTCTATTATTTCGACATTATGCAATATCATAGCAAATCTAGATAAGTTGAGTTTTATTCCCTCCATTGTGACCTTCTCACCATCCCACTCTTTAATATATAATTCCTCAATAAGCCCTTTCGGGCCATAATATACTACGTATTTGCGACCTCCAAGGTGATAGATTTTCTTGTATTTATTTGTTTATTTGGGGTTTTACATCGCTTTCAACACTGTACAGGTCATATCACGACGGGTAGTTGGAAGGGCAGAGGAAACCAGTACATATAGTTCGCTAGGGTTCTGTACTGTAAACTGCCGACCAACGGCTAGATTTTCTTGTAGGTTTGATTCAAATTCAAATCCATTTCCTCGAGATTTCTTTGAGATAAACTAGATGTTATATCAGTTGATGAGGTTGTATAGTTAGTCAATGACTTCTTATTCTTGGATATCTGTCCATTTTCGTTCTTTCTCTTTTTAGAAGATGAGGTTTTGTTAAGTAGAGTTATGCTTGCTTCTGCCATTTTCTTATTAAATTTTCAAATTAAATATTTCCTTCCTCTCTTCTGAAATATTGAAACCTGATCTTAGACCTCTGGGATAAGTGATCAGTGGTGTTAGAAAATTTGGGGTTTTTATGCATTTGAGGTGAAGAAAAAAGGGAGGGGGAATTGGGGTTTCTTTGGTTATTAATTTCATTAGTCAGCAGGAATGGTCATTCAGTGGGTTTAGAGAGTTCAAATCTTACATATTCATATTATGACTGGAGAGTTAAACTATTTCTTATTAAAACTCGGAGTTTCAGATGTATGAAATAGGTTAACGGTCAAAATGTCATATATTGACCTTGGGTTATCTTGATTTAAAGTGTAGACTGCTTTCTCGAATAAAAATTGTGGGTGGTATTCAGGCTAGGATAGGTTTTTTATGTCTGAATAGATGAGTGTAATATAGTTATTATTATTATTATTAATATGTTTATTCTGGTACTATAAAGAGTGTCATTGAAAGTTCAATGAGACTTAATTTCATTGATGGTCTGTCCACAACAAAGCCAGGATTAAATAAATACCTTTAGGTAAATGTGCTAATAGAATTGAGGTTTGAGATAGGTTTCAAATGAAAGACCTTTATAATTTAAATATTTTATTCATCAGCATCATTAGTATTATTATTAATTTGATTTCACAATTCAGAGATTCATATGGGGCTAATCTATGCCTTCATGCATACGTTTGTTAAGGTCCCCATTCCATTTAGCCGACTGTTGATGGCATTATCATGTTGAGAAAAGGACAATGAGGTGAATGTCTTTGGTGTTCTTCCATGGGTAGATCATATATTTCCCAATCAATTAACATTAACTTACACCAAGGGCAGAGTACCTTGTCTCCCTGTCCTGTGTATAGAAATCCAGCTCTACATAGATATTCTGCTCGAATTGGGTGCGACTTAGGCCATGATGAAAATGTCTCATATCTTCTTTTGTAACTGGAATAGATCTGTAGATCATAAAATGTGTAAAGTCATTATTAGAGTTGGTCTTTAAAAATTCTGATTGGCGTGGTATGTGTAAACCAGTATTAGTGAGAGCACCTTTAAATGTATATCTCATATTTTGATTATTCTGTAAAGAAAATCCTGATACCATTCCCTTCGAGGAGGGTTTAGAGGCTGGTCTGACCACATCTGGAACATCCTCATTTTTAGACTTATCCTCATTCTCCTTAAAAATGATTTGATTAGAAAACATTTTTGCTTCGTTCTTTATGTGTAGATTAAAAAGTAATAAGTTTGATAGAGCGCTGATGAGACCTTATATAGTAATGAGAGATAGCCTCAGATGCTGATAAAGCAAATTTAATGAGAGTGTGCTGATCTTTACTATGAAAAATTTGAGACAAGTAGAGGCCCGATTAGGTACAGATCAGCTTTATATAGTAAATGTAATATTGTCACGTGATGGGATCCAAATGTATTAGGATTATAATTCGCTGATTGGTTAATTGTGTAATTAGGTCAAGGAAAGTTAATTTCTTTTTTGGATCCCATTGCATTTCATATATAAATAGCTTCAGCGACGTCTTCGGTTGTTACCTAGGTTGCAAGCAGTTGGTGTTAGATTTAGACGCATTAGATGTATTAGTTTCATCCATATTTTGATTAAATGTTCTGAAAAGTTGTATGCTTAGATTGTTTCTTATATATTTATACATATAGATCCATGTTTATAGTTCATTGTTCGAGGTGATTATGGTTTGATTGATATTATAAGATATTAAAATATATATGTTAAATAACAGATAGGATTTCTGTACATTGTGAGTGTCTAAAGAGCGCAGAGGAGATTATATGGTACTTCATTGTTGTTATTATTATCTGGAGGTTTTAATTATGTGTAAGAGACAGATTTAGATTCTTAGTTGTTGAGAAATTATAGAGGTTAGATGTATATGTGAGTGCTACATCATTGTTATTAATGTTTTGAGTATTATCCTTATAGCTACTCGAAGAATTAAAAGGGCGACTAGAAAGTTTATATAAATAAAAGGTCAAAGATTATGTTTATTGAGAGAGTGGTACCAGAATTTCATTTGGCTTATATAGCTTAATCTTGGATAAGTATCCAAAGATAATATGATTATGTAAGATTTGAACTCTCTAAAACCAGTGAAATTAATAGAATTAAATCTTCAAAAATATTGTAATGGGTTAATAATATGTTTACATAGGTTATTAATAGGTTAGTGTACATGCCTAAAATGCATTCATAGGTGGTTATAAGTAAGCACAAATGAGTTCTGCTTATGGTCAGAGGTATTTGCATTTGAAAATTATTGTTATTATTTAATTATGGATCTTGAGATTCTGCTTATGGTCAGTACTTATTTCCATTTGAGATTTATTATTAGTATGTCTTTTGAAAAAGGTTAGGGTTACATATCACAAATGAGGTCAGATAAAAGGGTTAGGGTTACATACCAAAAATGAGGTCAGATGTATATCCATTTGAGGTTTATTATGAGTTTTCAAAGGTTAGGGTTAAATACCATAAATGAGGTCAAATGCAAGGGTTAGGGGTTAGGGTTACATACCAGAAATGAGTTCTGCTAATTTCCACTTGAGATTTACTATGTCTTTTGAAAAAAAAGGTTAGGGTTACATACCACAAATGAGGTCAGATGTATTTCCAATTGAGGTTTATTATGTGTTTTCAAAGGTCAGGGTTAAATATCAGAAATGAGGTCAAATGCTAGGGTTAGGGGTTAGGGTTACATACCACAAAAGAGTTCATAAGCTAGGGTTAGGGTTAATAGGATCATATGCTTGAATGGTGATCTTGGTATTTAATATATAGAGGTCCTTTCCAGCTGATTTATAAATATCCAATTATGATCGTGTAACTGGTGTGGCACATAAATAACTACTCATATAAGTAGAACTATATATATATATCAATACAGATATCTTACAATTGAATAAAACAATTAAGTTGAAACCTGTACCATGTATACACAAATATAATATACATATATTTGCATATATTAAAACATAAAACGTGTTGTTACAGAAATACAGGCAACAAACTATCTCAATCCATTGTTTCTGTTTTCAGAAGACAGACTTTCCCAATTCACAATTATTGGATCCAATGAAACCTATGGTAGCTCTACAGAGAATATAGAATGTGGTTACAGGGAGTCAGCTGTTGGTGACAGTCTTAAATTCAATTGCACTTCACCGGTGATGACTCGGTGAGTAATGAAACAAGATGAAAAAAAAAACTGGTGATATCTGCAAGAATTCTAATCAATTTATTTGCTATATCATAATTTGTTTGGTCCTGAAAGTAGTATTTTGTCTGTTGAAAGGGATATAGATACAATTTTTTAAAGTTCAACCCAAAATATTTTATTGGCATTTAGTTTTTTTCTGGGCATACTTATACCCAAATATTTTTGTTATGAATCATATTTTAGCGAAAATGTTCTTAGTTGGGATTCATAAAAATTATCAACTTTGAATTATTTTTTGATGATGATCCAATAATCCACTGTTACATATTAAATGACTACATAGGCTTCCAGTTGAATTTTGTTGTATCTTCAAAGCTGCCACTTTAGTTTACAAGTTTCCTTACAGTGGTCATCCCAGTTACTTTGGTTCTCTTTTGTCTACTTGTTGTAGAAGATGTAGTTCAAGATACAACAGTCTAGACAAAAGGTTCTTGGAGGTTCCTCAATTCTATCCATCTGTGCAAAAATAAAAAAGCACTTTGATGCTCTGTCAGTTTGGAAGGATTTGCCTGGTTGAGTATATTCTGCCTTAACTCTCGCCTGTTTCAGAAAAACATCCAAATCATTTCTCTTTGAAAATGCTTTCCCAACATAACATATACTCTATCGGATGTCTCTGTGGCATTGGACTTGGCAAATGCTTTGGAATTATGATTTTTTAATTGGATTCTGGTGTTGTACCTTAAAGTCTGCAAGGCTACCTTGGGTTCACCATGTGTAATTGGACACCATGAGGTGTTTAATGTAATCCTATTTTTGACTCATCACTAAGATTTTTGCTCCTTTCAAAGTTCCCCCTGAAAGATTCGAGTGCCTTTATTTTGTCAATTTTAAGGCATTTGTAAAACATTCGACTGTACATGACCCCAGGAAAACTAGAGACAAGTTTCCCTCAACACCACTACCTGTCTTATAGAGGGAGTGTTTGAGATAAGTGCTCCACACGACATTGCTTGCTTTTTCTGGAGTGAGGGAAATTCTCATAAATTCTGAGTCGAGTACAAAACCTAGAAAAGATTTTGAGCTGGCACCAGCACTTATTTATCTGGATGATTTTCACAATGTCACACTTGATTTTACATTATCAGTACATTCACTGAAAGTAGCTGCCTTAAAAACAGGTAATAAAACAGACAATAGGGTATCCATTTTAAAGTGAAGCTAGATAACATGGAATTAACTCTTCAGACTTAAAATCATCCTGTATTTAACATCTTTTTTGGGCCTCACAAAGATATTTGACACAAAATAACCAGTTTCTCTCAAACATGATTAAATTATACCTATCTTTTGAAGCTGCTATATTTCTTCATTAAATGATGTATTTTCAGTTGTGCTGAATTTAAAATAAATTGTTTGGAGTAAATATTTTAATTGGGTACTGTAGCAAACTGTAAGTGCTCTCCACTCAGGACATTTCAAATACTTTCATCTGATGTAATAGCTGACAAGCTTTGTATGAAGCTTTAAAATGTTTTATTTCATACCTATATTGTTCAATAACATTATTAACATAATCAAAGGACTCTGTTTTATCTGATTAATTGATGTATGTGTTCACACTCACCAGGATTGTTAGCTGTGCAGGAGTTGTTGCAGTTACTATGTGTGCTTGTACTTGTCCCCTGACATTTGTGCTGCCAGGATGGCACTTTGTCCCCAGTGGTAAAAGCTGCTTTGTGCTGCTTCCCGGGAAAAAGTTGATGTCTAACGAATGTCTTTCATAATTATGAGCATGTCATTACCAAACAAAAAATCTGTTACAGGCACAGCTGGTGAACCAAGGACAGTACACTCACTTTTCAGTGTTTGTGCCAGCATTTTCTACATATGAAATGAAACGTTATGTGAGGCATGCCCCATGAGAGTCAGGACATCATTCGCCTTTAACACAACAGTTGAAATATCCACAGTGATCTTGTTTTTTGGCAGCAGGTAACAGGTTTTGTATCACCTGAGTTATGGCAGTGACACTGGCTGACAAGGCTTTCTTCCAGATCTAATCACTATAGCGTGGCACTGAGAGTTTCAGCTCTGACATATTATTTTTGCTTCCCCTGGATAGTGTCATGTCTCAATGCAGTTTTAAAGTAAGAGTCCACTTTGTCTACTAGTTTGGCTCTCACAGGTGACCCAACATTGTCAGCTGCAGTGAAGAGGTCATCAGTGTCATCCAAGATGTCAGCATCTCAGTCATACTCTTTGATGGACTGGGTGTCCTCAAACAAATCCTTGACATTGTGACTGATATCATGAGTTTTACTTGTATCCAAAGGTTTACTCACACACTGCTCATCCAAATTGCTGTCACAGGGGTGTCTCCCTTGTCGAATGGCCATTTACTGAAATGCCTCTTCGATGATTTGGAGGACTTAAAACAATTTACTCATGTTTGTATTCATCTGTTCAAAGGCAGTATTAGAGCAATCCTTTTGTGGAACCAGGTTCTGAGTCCTCCTCATTATTTATGGCACTACCGTCAACTGACATGTTAGCTAATTTAGTTTTTCACAAGTCTATATATGTAGCCAGAATTTTCTGACAGTGGCAACTGTAATTCAGACAATAATCAGGGTATTGCCCTTAGGTTTTCAGTCTGTTTAGAAATGATCAGGGTAAAATAACCCCCAAAAGACGTAATCATGGTCATACACAAAGGGATAAATTCCCACAAAGCAGACACCACAGAGTTAAACTCAATTCTTAATGCTAATGTTTGCTTTGGATGATGTAATGCGGCAAAAAATGTGAAGCCTGGACATCACTGGCAACAAAAAAGTCATGATGAATCTGTAAAAAGAGAACAGGCTGACCTGGATAATATGGGTGATCTATTTGATGTATGTGTGGCTATATATCTTCTGTATAATTATTTCTGCATTTGAACTCCAGTGGATTTTTCTTTATGTTACTTACGTTACTCTCCTTTTTAATACAGTTGAAAACAACAATACTTCCTGTTTTAGGACATGAATTGTTTGCCCTCTTTGGTCAGACAATACTGCAAGTAAAAAAACTTTTTTCAGTGTCAGTTGTTTGTCATCTAAAGAAGAAATTGGGAGACTGTCCTAGTAATTGAGAACAATATTTATGGCCCATGTGTGTTGGTGTCTTGGAAGAGCAGGGCTGTCATTAAACATCCGTTTCATAAGTATGTAGATAAGGTAATCTTACTAAGGGAATCAATAGCAGATTCAACAGTGTTGATAACACTGTACCCAAGTCCACTGCTGTAAAGTAAATATAGGAACTTTAATAGGGTTTTAGTACTAGGGAAAGCTTGATCCTTCCCTTGTTGAATGCAGAATTTTTCCCGTTTTTGTGGGTATTGTTTTGACGTACCTGCTATCCACGATTTGCAGTAATTTCTTGCACATCAAATTAGAGCTGTTGGGAGGTGCTTGCTGTTTGTGTCTGCAAAGTAAAATAGGTTCTGTTATTCACATATTTTTCACAGTGGGATACAAACTTTATGTTATCTTTTCAATTAGGCACAGAAAGAATCTCTGTGACATATTTGTTTTGATACTACTTTGGGAATTATGCAAAAAGGTGGGAAATGTAAAGAAGTGTGATATCCAAGGCATTTATCCTAGATGCAAACAGGTCAACTATCAAGTCACTTTTGTAAAGTTTCTTTATTTTCTAAAATGCAATAGGATTAAGCATCCATTCACTGTCAATATGAAACACTTTCCTTTCTCTATCAGCAGTGACATGTGACCTCTCAGGGACATGAGACCTTGATAGCCATAAATTTCTCTCTGAGGCCCAGAGCCACATTTCTCGTACAAGCACATTATATTCTATGGAGTTCATATGTATTTCAATGCAGTGTTAAAATATTAGAAATAAAGTCATTTTCCTCACAGATACATTTAACAATTACATATTTATTAATAGGTTATCATATATCATGAGAAATTGTTGTTATCTCTTTAGGTGGAAACTTCAGGTAACACCCAGATTAGGTAAATCCAGAAACTCTATCTTGTAGTCTTTTACTGCATTTTAAATTACACTGTCAGAGGTTAATAATTTCCATTTTTGAAAAAAAAACGACTGTTTTAATCTGCCACCAGTGAACAAAGAGATATTCTGATTTTTTAAATTGTTTTACCAATAAACAGTGAGAAGTTTACCTGAGTTAAGATAGATGTTTCTTGCCATGTGAGGCTTTTTTGCTGGGTCTCTGCTTGTGTGGTTTGTTGTACCACTACTTCTTTTTTAATTTCTGTCGGGCTGGCGCTAGTAGGTTTTGTAGGCATGTTCTTGTTTCTATTGTAGCTGGAAATATCTTTTCCCATTGTGTAGGTTTGCTACAGATCTTTTAGAGAGGACATCTCCAAATATCAGTGATCTAATAGACAGATTTGGCAATTTTTTGTCACACCTTTGGTGGAATGCACAACCTATGAATGAAACCGCATCACTCAGATTGGTCACCAAATACTTTAATGGCAATGGCTTTTTGCCTTTGGATGTCAGTGCTTTCATTAGCTGATCTTCTACCCGCGTACTGCTGTGGAAGCACCCCCTAGGGCTCTCTGGATATTTGGCAGTCTGTTGTCCTTTTTCGTCATAAATTGGTCACACAGTGTCCAAACTTTATGATTACAATGACCGAGTCAAAGTTTTTTTGGTGTAAGGTAAACACCCCTGATTTGAAAAGCATTTATTCATAATACTGGCCAGTTCATTGTTTCTGGGCTTAATTTTTTTATTGGGGCCAATGTCAGATTTAATCGAAGATAGAAAATTATCTTCACCAGAAGAATCTTTATCCAGCTCCTGTTCGTCAATAGCAGAGCCTGCAGTCTCCCGCTTCTGCTCCAGCAATCAGAATGCTAATTGCCCATAAGGGGGTTAGGATAGATCTGACCAGCTATACAGACTCCCCACACATGGTTTTCCCAATACCTCTTAATACATTCTAAAGCTGTATAAGCAATAATAAAGAAGATATAAGACAAAAACAAAAAAATCTGCTATTTTAAAATCTCAGTTTGACCCTTAATTTGGGTGGAGGGGGATAAGGAGGTAAATCTGACGGGCTATGTAGACTCTCTGTATATACTTTCCTATACCCTCTCAATACATTCTAAAGCAGTAGAAACAATAACAAAGGAGATATAAGGCCAAAAGACAAAATCTTCTATTTTATGACCCCAGTTTGACCTATAGGAGGGGGGTGGATAAATCGGACCAGCTATATAGACTCTGCACATATGTTCAGTACCTCTTAATATATTCTAAACCTTTAAAAGCAATAACAAGGCAATAAGATATAAGCCAAAAAGACAAAATCTGCTATTTTATTACCTTAGTTTGCCCCCTACAGGGAGGGGGGGGGGGCAGGGGATTACCTTACCTTCTAGACTCTCCACATATGGTTTCTTACTACCTCCCAATACATTTTATGGCTCTGAATAAAATACTGAAGAAGATAATATGGGAATTGACATGAAATTTTATCTTTCTGGTTGGTACCTGTGAGCTAATCGCTCATTAATCAGTCAAATTTCATCGGATGGCTCCCCAAGTCAGATCAGCTTGGGTTTTTGATAGTACGAACATATATTTCAAATTACAAGCCTCTGGGTTAGTAAATTTTGCTGAATGGCAATGATGGGTGGGTGTACCCCAAAAAACTATTTTTTTATCATGTGACCTTGATAAAGATCAAAGGTTAAATTTAAGCATGAGGATTTTTTTTTCCATGCCTATGGTATAAAACTGCCAAATGTGATTAGGAAACTTCTAATAATAGGGGAGAGATTTAAGGGAGACGCTTTTTGGGACCTTTAATTTTCTATTCTATAAACTCTACACTCACATCACTACAGTAATCAATGTTATTCATACCCCTTAATAGTAAAAATGTATTTTGGCATGATTTATAATGGTTCATCAATGTGACCAATCTGTATGTCAGCTGACTTTGAGGTTATCACAGTTGAATAAATAGCTTGTAATTGCATTTACATTAGTTTGTTTGAATATGTTTCTCTCCTACTTTTGGGACAGCTATAACATAATAAAATTGCAGACCTGTAGCGGATTGCAAAGTGGAGCAATAGCTACTTTGAGGTTGTCACTGTTGAGTAAATCAGTTGTAAATTGAAAATTATTGCATTTAGAAAATTTTGTTTAAATATGTAATCCATCTACTAATGGGTCAGCTATAACATAGTGAAATTATGACTTGTAGCACATGGCATAGCTGAGCAATAGCTGTTTGAAGGTTCTCACTTTTTAGTAAATCAGTTGTAACTTGAAAACTATTGCATTTACAGAAATTTGTATAAATCTGTTACTCAGCTACTTTTGGGTCAGCTATAATATAGTAAAATTGCAGACCTGTAGCTCATTGCAAAGCAGAGCAATAGCTACTTTAAGGTTCTCACTGTTGAGTAAATCAGTTGTAACTTGAACACTATTGCATTTAGAGAATTGTGTTTAAATATGTTATGTTCATTTACTTTTGAATCATCTATAACATAGTGAAATTGTACACATGTAACTTACGGCAGAGCTGAGGAATAGCTATTTCCAGGTTCTCACTATTAAGCAAATCATTTGTAACTTGAAAACTATTGAAAAATATTTACAGTATTTTGTTTAAATATATGTGAGGAGGCAGCTGCGATAGTAGTATATTGTTGGGTTTCTGTTCCTGAAAGTTTGTTAGCAATATCTAAAATTTCACTTAAACTTTCTAATTTGGGCTGTTTCAAGCATTGTTTTCCATGATTCATAATTTTAAAGGGTAACTAAATGTTCACATTTTGATGATTTATAGACTATAATACATGTGTCTCAATATTTTCCAATTGCTGATTAATCTCTATTCTACGGAAATTTACATACATATAAGTTATACTACATCTACTCTACTGCTCACCTTGTTCTGTTATGCACACCTATACTGAAAAATACAACAGGAGAAATTGTGTTAGTATTCCTATTTAAATATCACATTGCATTCAGTGGCTAAAGCCAGTTGCAATGAACTGAAAATCCCTGCTGGACTGAAAACTACAGCAAAAGTATCTGTCTTACTTGACAAGCAAAATATCAACAAATGACATTTTAACAATGACAATCCAAATAAAACTGGGAATAAGATAAAATTTTAATGTCTGACCTGGCCATTTTGTAAGGTATTTTATTGACCTCATCCATTTGCGCAGTACACTTGCTACTCAGGAGTTGAAGAGTGTTGATAACTGTGGCCATGTCTTGTAGTGATCAAACAGATTCCACAACATTGCCATTGGACTCACAAGCTGTACTAGCAGTGCTAAAATTTTCATCTGGTCTCAGTTGAATATGAGAGGGACTAGCAGTGCTAGTTTCTCCATATAGTAGGTTTTCATTTGTCGATGGATGCCTTTGCGTATCCATTGTATATAGTACAAGACAACCCAGTTTGTTAATCCAAAAGAAATGTTAAAGAGTTAGGTATATATCCCTGTGTCACAATGTACCAAGAAAAATTGCAACAGAGCAATATAAATATACAGAAAAGTTTTATCACACACTAGTACACTGCACAGAAACCAAGCCAAAAGTGCCAGTTATTCAGTCAATCCTATCTCATGGGATCTCTCTGTGCCAGGGTATTATGAGATAGAATGGTGATATTGCAACCGAATTTTTAGCAACTTAGCAACAATAATAATAATTATGTACATAAAGAAGTACATAGCATAGCAAAATGTCTGTCATTGAAGAAAAATAGTTTAACATGCTTCATTTTTGCTACTTACTTCAAGAAATAAATGTGTTTGATCTGATAGTTAGGTCATGAATTTGAGAATTTTTTTCTGTTATTAGAAAGATAGGAACTTGTAAGATGGAATCATATTGGCCCTTTGCGAATTCTGCTCATTTGTAAATTGACTCCCTCACAACCCAGGTGCCAGCAAAATTTTTTTCAACAATAAGGGCCCTGCAAACTCTGCCCACAGTTTACAAAACATGTGATACAGTAAGAGTACTTTTATAGCAATTCGCCCCCGTCATATGACAGACTCTAAGGCTGACAACTTGATTTATGAATAGTACATCAAATACGGATGTGTCAGCTTAGCATCCCTTAATTGGAACCTGGTTCTTTTTATTAACTCCAAACTAAGGGGGATAATTCTTTGCGATTATTTTTATGGTCAACTTTGAAAGTGATATTTAGCAAAAGTGTATTTAACATATATAGAATACTTTTGAAATAATTTATAAAATCATAAAATGTCAAGGATGATAACTTATGAAGTGATATTTAACACATATCAAAGAGTTTTGGCTGTTGTAATTAATATCTTTAATCTTCTATCATTTACTCAAAGCATCTAAGAATTATTAAAAGTACAGTCGGTTTGATGAAGATTAAATAATATAAAAGTTAATTCAACTGTATATTAGGGACTGGCTTCTGTGCACTATCACATAAAGTTTGTGATATTTGTCGTTTGTTTATCTTGTAATCTATTTGAGAGAACAATAATTTTCTAGGGGCTGAATGGACAAAAAATGACTTTTCCAGAATCAAAGACACTTCCGTCCCTTTACCAAATCGGCCCCCAGAAAAAAGTTACCTAGTCAAATAGACCTCCTTGGAAATAACACCCTGGTAAAATCGGCCCCAGGGGCCGGTTTCATGAAAAGTCTCAAACTGAGCCAGACTCAATGCTGAGTCAGGGTCTCAACTCTGAGACTTTTGTCTCGGCTGAGTTTTTGGCTCAAATAGATTTCACAAAGGGTGGATCAGCTGAGACCAGTCTCAAGTTATGGTCTCAACTTTTTAATCTCATTTCATATATTTAGTGGGCTTATTTTTAGTTTAAAAGGTTATATTTCATGATTATTATCATTTTAAATATCTTTAATACTCATAATACAAAGTAATTATATGATTATATATTATTCTAAGTGATCCATATGATTGAGACTCAACTTAGGTTGAGTCTGGCTTTGAGTCCACCCTTGAGGTCTGTCACTTGATAATAGCCTATAAAGCATGTCAATTCCATTGACTTTTGTTATTAGTAAATATTGAATATGTGGCTGTAATTACAAAATAAAATGAAAATAGAAGATTTCAAGATTTATCAATTTCATTTTGGAACAAATTGTATCGCTTTATGTATATGTTTTTTGGCATCAAAGCTTGGACTCAAATTTGAGACACCTCCTTGATGGGCTCAAATTTGAGCCTGTGACTGAGCCAGATCTCAAGTTGAGCCTGTTTGTGAAATGCATTGCATCTGAGTCCACAGACTCAGCAAAATATTTCCAAAATTTGAGTCTGACTCAAGGCTTAAGCCTGTTCATGAAATTCGTCATAAATAAAATATAAACATTAAGAATATCCAGCTTTGTGTTAAAATTTATACAAAATTTACAAATATGATACAGATGTTGATCAAACAAACTTATATCAATATTACATGAACACTAATGAATTAAAGCCAATTGCTATCAAATGATCACAAGAGTTACAAAACAATTCAATATCTATGCAGAGGGATTAATGATAAAGGTACTAATCAATAGCATATATTGAAAACCCAACTGTTCTTGAAAAGTCTGAGGCTATGCATTTAGTGTAATTACACTTTTAACAATTCTTACATAAAGAAGCATGTATTGAATATAGGTTAAAAAGGATTGATTACAGCATCCAATTATCTTTGATGTGTGTTATCACACTTAGCCAAAGTTCTCACCACAATACATAATTATACAGAATTACCCCCTTAGTCAACATTCACATGGACCAGATTTTAATTCAACACCATTTCAGTTAAGGCATGCAGTCTCTGTTGAAAAGGACAACTTAGTTTTCTAATAATCCATGTCTATAAATAATTTCCAATTACAAAAGTTTTCAACTGGGGCCCGAATTGGGGGGGGGGGGGGGGGTTGCAAGGGCCATCTTTTTCTAGGGGGGCCGATTTGCCCAGGGCCAATTTGGCAAAAGGCCGATTTGTCCAGCAAACCTAAAATGCACTCTTTTAACGGATAAATCAAACCCATGAAACAGAAGAACTCACTCTGATAGTTTAACAAATTAATCCATTTGATCTGCCGAAAAGAGATTCCAAAATAGAGTCTTCGAATAAAATTCCAATGTCAGAATTATTAAAGGTGCAATTCACTTAATACATATTAAGACTATTAGATTACATGGTTAGGCAAAATCATGGCTTCAGTTCACTAGCACATGATTTTGCCTTTGAGAGTACAGGGTATTTTTTCTGTGCGAATTTGACTAGGGCACTTTATCTTGGGGACTGATTTGACGGGGGCTAATTTGGTAAAGGGCCGATTTATCTTGGATTCCCACAGAGAGATTAAATCATTTTAACTTTTTTTATCCTTTCTTCATTTTCAGGTATGTAAGTATTGTCAAGAAGCAAAGGAACATCATTGAATTGAGTATTTTATCTTTATGCGAAGTAGAAATAGAAGGTAATACTTTTAAGATATGCTGTAATTTCTGACAATTTCCTCCTCATATTTTATTAATTTTATGTTAACTAACATATCGTTATGTCTCTGCAGCTTATGCATATGAATCTGTGTCATTAAATTCTTCTCTAAAAGTACCAAACCTAGGGTCATGCCGATTGTTTTATCTCTTATAATGTTAACATGGCATTTAAATTTCTGCTGTGTTTGGATATTTCAGTTTATTGGTTTTCTGCATCTGAAGTGAGGTACCCCTCCGTTTTTAGACACACTCTTCCTACAAAGATAATTTTTGAGACTTATGTATACTTATTAATCCGGCACTACTTAATCAACAGGAATTTCCAATCTTGGATCTTGCTTTTGTGAATGATTGTTTTTTTTTTGTGTGAAATATTCGAGATATCCGAGAGGTGATAGGAGAGTGAGCAATTACAAACTTACTCTAAAACTCTCCCAGAAACCCGCAACTGAAGTGACACAGCATCAAAGCATACAGAGACATCAGCATCTTCTAAAAGGCGTTACATTACTGCATAGATATAGCAGTACGGTCCTCCCATGATATAAATGTTTTATTAAGAAGTAGCAACAATGTGCCATTTGGGGATTGTAGTATTTTCTGCTTGTAAACTTTAAGTAAACATTTACTTACACTTCAAAAGTTTTTTATTTCCATGATTTCAATATCATATATTATTTTAGAACAGATACGCGGCTGCTTCAGATAAAGATTAAATTTCCCTTCACAGCAACAACTGACATCTAGAAATCTCCCACCAAATTCAAAGCATTGTTTCAGTTATCGTCTTTATTAAATCCAAACACAGGGACTGCTGACTCTTTTTAGCTATATATTTTATTTACTCCATGTTGTTATGTTAATATAGTATGCCCAACCAACACATATGGAAAGGAATGCAAACAATGTGGACACTGTCAGAATCCCCAGTGTGACTGGACATCTGAGACAGGAGTCTGCTTTGATGGCTGTACTGCAGGTTATAAAGGGGACAATTGCCAGTCAGGTACTGAATGAAGCATTCAAATATACGTATATATTCAACTATTAGTTCAAAACCCGTTGTGACAAGCATTGATACTGATGTGGTCCTCTACATTTATATTTTTGCCTCTTTGTCAAAGCTGGCCAATCCCTGTGTTTTATTTCCAACTATAACGTCTACAACAAGCATGTTAAATCCAATGTGACATTTGTTTTGAAGTTTATTTTGTTTTCATATTCTTATAGCACGGTGAGGATAATTTATTTGTTTGGACCTCCCCCCCCCCCCCTGTTTGTATTTAATATAGAAGCAAACTGAACTATGGCATCGCAATGATTCAATGGTTAAGAAGTTTTGCATTAAATCACTTTTATTAACCTGTGTGGATGTTGGTTCAGTTCCCCGTTATGTCACTGATTTGGTCTTTATATCCTTTCAGCAAATAAGAGCCTCTCAGGACAGGTGCTCTGTACATGTAACATATTATCATCAGTTAGATTTAAACTTATGAACTGAGAGATCAGAGTCAAGTGATTTGAAACTAAACTTGCTAACCACTTGCGAGCTGCTTGCTTGTTATCCTGTTTATCTTGGATTGTACTTTTTTATACAATAGGAAAACTTCCAGAATGACATATACAGAAAAAATATATCACGAATGAAGATAACAATATTATACGAGTGCGTAGCACGAGTATTATATTGTTAATCTTCATGAGTGATATATTTTTTCTGTATATGTCTGATGAGGGGGTGTTTTACTTTTATTATCCACCATTTTGTGTGATTTATCGGTCAAATAATACGAATATTTAATGACAGGACGTGAAAAAGGCTTTGAAAAGCATGAGCAACACTGAATATAAAAACTTCAATCTTTAACTTGCAATATCGCAGTCATTTCTGCATGGATATTTATGCAACATACATCAGCAGAAGCGCTACAATAACACCTTTCTAATGATATATTATATATATTTGTAAGTTGCATACTTCCCGAGATATTATTGAAAAACCGGAAGTTATTCACACTCATTATCCATAGTACCGGGGCGCCGGTGTATACAAAAAAAATACATCCCGGTCTGTATTTCCCCGTATTTAGGGCAAATACGTCGCGTGGTGGATAATAAAATCTTGGATTGTACTTACATAGGGCTACCAAGGCTGCACTTTCAGCAGCTTTAGAGAGATCCTAACTATGCGTATGAGGGAAAGTACCAAAAATAAATTTATACCAGAGAATTAGGAGAAATTTTATTTATTTATTTATTCTTCAATTCGTATTCCAGAGTACAAAAAGTTACAACGAAATACAGTGAAAACAGAACAACACAGAACTGTGAAAAAATAAGCAGAACTTCAAAGCATATGAATAAAGCATCTACAAAGCATAAAATCCAAAAGAGAGCAGGGGCAATAAAATAATTGTGTATCCTACTGAGGTCACTGTTGTTTTGTTGGTTTTTTTTTGAAAATTTTAGCCCATAGCATTCTGCTAAAAATGCACCCTGCAACAGGATCTGCATATTTTGCCTAATTTTTATCTAAGAATTTCTGAGTGCTGCACAATATTTGTAGTAGTTATAACAAAATGTATTTTATCTCCACTAAACATCAAATGTGTTTAGATCAGAATCTTAAGCACATTTTGGCAAGTTTGTCCAGCATGTCAAGTTTTTTTTTGTACATGCCTTCCCCAATGTACTTTATGTACCTCGTTGTACTTTTACCCAACACACGCCTATTTTCTGAATCTAAAAGATCAATTTTTAATGTCATGGTAATATGAGGTTTTAGTTATTGTTTTATTTTAGATATAAATGTGAAAGTTTCAAGACCAATTTTTGTATTTCTAAAATTATATCACTATTTCCAGAGTTGGTGTCATTTTTTAATATTCACTGTAGATATTGCATGTTTGTCTCAAGCTATGGATTTATGTTATCTTAGAGTTTCTGCCTCAACAATCGGACATGCATTGCACTGTCACTGCTTGTCTGATTCTGTTATCATTTGTTTTCAGATTGTTTGTTCAGCAAAATGGGTTTATCAGCCTCTTTCTTTGTTAAAGTAGGGATCTTACACAGCCACTGGGGTTCTCTGAAGAACCTCTTTTTAAAATGGACTTTATATTTCAATGTGATCAGGTCACAGGATCGGGTGATCCCTTGATATATGTATTTGCTGAGCAAAGGCAGGATTTATCCGAGCTTTATACCTTAAAGGAAATACTTGGTCCCTGTAAATAAAGGCCAGAGATGTATAAGAATCTAATTTACATATGCTTGCATAAATAAAAATTATATATCTTCAAATATATTTCTTGGCATGTTTACCGTGACACGGTATTGGATGTGTATGCTTCAAATCCAGATCACAATCAAATCATATACATTCTGTAATCGGATTAGATCCTGTTCAGGAATCCTTCTGCATGAAAAAACGACAAAATCAAAGCATAATTGTTGCACTGGATAAATATGATGAAGCCTTTAAAAGGTGTTTGTGCAGAAAAGATGCATTAACCGACACACATTCATGGTTCCCTTGATTACCCCCCCCCCCCAAAAAAAAAAAAAAAAAAATGTTGAAATAAACAAGGAAATGTTAAATCAAACTATGCAACAGTTTAAAGCCAAAGTACCTGTAATTAACAACCATCTTGTAAATTGTCATTACATTGTAATGTACTTTATAACCTCTGACAGAGAGGTTTTAAATTTATGCATTTATTTGTCTATTTGTTTGTTAGTTAGCAGGACTACGCAAATACTGCTCATAATACCTTTATGAAAAAAATGAGATGCGTCTTGGTCCATCATAGATATTGGCAGAGGTATAAACTCTCCGAGTGCTCGTGTTAGATTTATTGACCTGTCTTTCTTTAAGAGCACTTAAATTATTGGGGTGTTTGGCGTTTTATCTTGACTCTGGGGGAACGTTTTTCTTGAAAAGTATAGATGTAATTCACATTTGTATGTAACAAAAGGTAGTTTAAGTCTGTCTCTGTATTTCCTGTCACCTTATATGTGGCAGATTATATAACCTGTATGTTATTTATATACTTCCATATGTATAATGGATTTACGTAGAGCAGTTTTATTATTTCCATTACGTCTATGTATCACGTATATTATAAGTTATGTTTTCAGAATGATCTCTTATACTCTACAGTTAGTGCGTTTCGATTAACCCAGGGGTGTGGCGGGCTGCCTGCCTGTGAGTCTTTCATTTTGGGATCCTCTAGTAGTAAAATATTGGTATTATCCAACCACTATGACAATAAACCTCTGAATCAATTGACCCTGTCAGGGGTTTTCCTGTTCGGCTTTGTGTAAAAATACATGTACGTTAGCTGTGAAGGCCCTGTTAGGAACCAGTTGTTTCAGTTGGCATTTTCCTTAATTCATACCATATTTATACGTGGTTATTTGTGGTAATCATTGGTTACTGGTTTCAATCAGTTTAAAGCTTCTGTCTGAATTCCTAAAAGTGAATCAAAACCCTTTATTATTACTATAAATTTTACGGAAGCAACATCGTAATTTTTCCAAAACCACACCTGTGGTAGAGCACCTAATGCTATCATGTCCAGTGGGCTTTAGTTGTTGGTAGTGAATCAGGAATATTGTACCCATACCACTAGGTACGAAGGAATTTCTTTCATTTGAAACTGCGTTCCCTATGATGCTGGAATTATTCCTGATAGAGAACTCTACAAGTTTCAAGTGATTGGATATAATCAGCACAGGCCAACCCTGGTTATCCTTTCTCAATTATGACACCCACTAACTACCTCGCCCCTCCTAGAGCTGAAGATTATGCAGAGATGTGGCCAATTTCAGATTCGTATGGTTTTCAGTGTGTTAGGGTATTCTCTTGTGAAATGGATGCCTTCAGGTTTCACCAATCTGTTTGGATTTTTTCCTATTGAATTAATACAATGTTTTGCTTTTACTGGATCCTGGATCACCAATGATCTGACCCTTCTATTGGGAGATCTCAAAATATGGATCAATATAATTTCTAATATTTTGGATTTTTCACTTTGAACATAATTTTCCGACCTGACCCTCATCAGGAGTTATTTTTATTTGAATGGACATAACTCTCCTTGCAATGGGTAAGGTGGTTGAGAAAACTACTGTATTCTTACCACAATGTAAGCAGTATGCAAGAGCACGGAGGCATTGATGTAATTTTCAGTTGACCTTGTGTCAAATTTGTTAAACTATGTTTATTGATAATTGCCACAAACTCTGAAACACTGGTTGTCGAGGACATGAGTTAGTGTGTTCACAAACGAAAAATATAACTTAATGCTAAATTATATATTACTGAGTAAGTTTTAGTTGTGCGCATTGAATGGTGTTTTACAAATTTTAATGCTATACTTTTTGACCTTGCATTAAATTAATTTTTGTAACCTGAAATTCTCAAATAATTTTTCTCAATATTTAAATTAACTCTCAACATAGCATCTCAACCTAAGAGATATCAGTTCAAGTCATTTTCATGTTCTAATAGTTAGAGTTCTTACCTTCTATGCTCCTCAATTCTAACCAACTGAATTACAAAATTGACTTTTCGTCACTTCCTAACCATTTTTTTGACTTGCTCAAATTGATAGGATTTTCTTTTCTATTTGAAATTTGAACAATTATTGTTCTTGTTTCTGTCAGACAAGATGCACTGTCTAAATCCCAATTACTACTACCCACCTTTATCATTGTAAATTTAGGGTTAATTCACTATTCATTAAGGCCAACTGTTTCTTTACTATACTAGCCTTAAAGAACAATTTAACCAATTCTAAACTCTGGTGTGTTTGTGGATTTATCTTACCTTTGAGTCTACCTTAAGCATACACCTATTTTTATGCAACTTTTTCTTGAAAACTATGAATGGGCTTTACATGTGCATTCACCTTGGAATTTGTGAATTCTGGTCACCTTGTTTTGGTAACCTTTCAAGCTATGGTAACCCTTGTGTCACAAAAATACTCACACAAATAAAAAATGACAAGTTATGGTATATGTTATGTCACATATATACTCCATCATAAAATGGGGTAAACTGATTTACAGCAACTGATATCCTTTGTTTTACACATCCGTATACTACAGTTATGTGTTTGGAATAAACTTTTAAAAGTCAAAGTTGGGGTCGAATGTCCCACTTAACCACCAGTGACATATTGGGACAGGTCCCCAGCATTACTAATTGTGGGAGTCGAACCTAGGCAGAGGAACAGTCTGTGATTAGATGCCAAACCTACTAACCCAATAGGCTAGTGAGGATCTAAAAACTCTCATGTACGTGTTCAAAGGCACTGTGCTGAAAGTAATATATAACAGTTTCATTTATGAATTATTTTTTCGTATGTTTTTATGGTTTTGAAACATGTCATAGTTGAAATACATCTTCTGGTAGTTCATTTCACAGCTTGGAATCACAGCAAAAATCTGTAATCAAATGCTTCTTCAAAAAAACAAAAAGGCATTTATTATGTTTTAGTAATCTAGTTTAATATTAATAAATCACTATAGACTATGTCTGATTTTACAACAGTGTAGGCTGTCATCTTTTGAATGTCATGAAATCTTAACAATTTTTTTGACAAATTAAAATAAAGGAATTATTTAAGTCTAGTTTTGATGTCACAAAGGTATGATTCATGTTTTATTAATCTTTGAGAAATATGTTTTCTAATTTGAATGAAGTTATGGAGGCAGAGCAATGACAGGGATACAATTTTGTTCATTTGATTGTTTGCATAATTTGTTTAGTCACTTGATATTGTTTACAAATGATGTGGACTTACTCTTATTTTCACCAGTGTTGAAGTTTTTAACAGAAACTTTCTTAAGCATTATCTATATTAGATGATTACAGGGTTTGCATCATCCTGTATGGCAAATATTTTGCTGCAGAATGCGATTATAAGACACATGGTTATAGGTTGCCAATCTTGTTCAGACAACTGTAGAAGCTCAGTGTGTGACAATTTCAAGATTTTATGAAATGTTCTTAGGGATGTGCTAAAGGGAAAGATGGAGTGGACTCTGCTGGAAGATATAAATATTTCATAGGATAAAGTATATAAGAATGTTAAAATAAATTGGTGGGCTTGTCTGTGAGTGGGTGTTTGGTTGGAACAACCTTTAGGTGAGTGAAATCATGAAGTGACCTTAAAGGTGCACAAATATTTATTTAGTTTGCACAAGTATTCCCGAACTTTAAGGCTTAAACTTACTGGCTCGACTGGTGCCATCAAATTACTCTTGGGTAAAAATTGTTCCATTTATATTTTGTTAAACTTTTTATGTTTTCAGAATGCCCAGACAAAACCTATGGTTATGGTTGTCTGGATTGCTCAAACAAATGCTCTGAATCCAAGTGTGTTAAATTTTCATCCACAATGAATTGTTCTAATGGATGCATTGCAGGATACATGGGGACAGACTGTTCATCAGGTATATCCATATATTATGTTTTTCTGTTACAAAGGAGTATGTGCCCTAGTAATTCCTGCTTGAAATATATTTCCATATATTTTGCTAACTTAGGGCAAATGTGTATGCACCTTAAATGCAACAGTATTCAGGCTACTTGAAAAACAAAACAACCATCGCTTATAATCAATATAAGAAACATAATGTTATGAATTTCATTATGTATTCAAAAAATTGCTGAGTATTCTGAAAATTTTAGGTTTTATAAGGGTATAATATGTTAGCAAATTAACTTCACTCATATTATCATTCCAGAATGCCCAAATGGTACATACGGAATTGGATGCCAGCCATGTTCCCCCCAATGTTTTCAGTCAAGATGTAGCAAGTTTTCAGACACACTCAAATGTACAGATGGGTGCATTGCAGGATATAGAGGAATAGACTGCTCAACAGGTATATTTTGCTATTTAAAAATAATATGAAGAGATTTTAAAGACAAATGTTTCTTAGTTTCTAAATATCTCATATTGGGGATAAAAATGAAAACAGCACATACCAGTTTCTTGTTTCCATTGTACAATCTATAGTTTCACATCTTTAATCAGCATATGTAAATTTTTCATTTTTCCTTCATAAGACAGAGCCTTGCTGATAAAGTTATTCTTTGAGGTTTATTATAGATAGAGAGGTTTTAAAAACAATTTTTTCTTAAATGTTAAAGTTGATTGAATATATATCTATTAAATATAGAAAAATTGTAATAATTGCCAAGAATTTAGATGTTATCTTCTTTAAGAATTTTTTTTTCAAATTACATGTTATGTTTTTTCTTTTGTATGGATATAATTGGCTAGCAAACATAATATTATCATTCCAGAATGCCCAAATGGTTATTACGGAATTGGATGTCCGCCATGTTCCTTACAATGTTTTGAATCAAGATGTAGCAAGTTTTCAAGCTCACTCGAATGTACCGATGGGTGTATTGCAGGATATAGAGGAATAGACTGCTCAGCAGGTATATTTAGGAATTTAATAGCAACATCAAGAAATTTCAAACAAAAGTTTTTCTTAAATTCTAAAGGTCATAGATTTAATATAAACCAATATTTTTTTTTTGACAAATTAAAATAAAGGAATTATTTAAGTCTAGTTTTGATGTCACAAAGGTATGATTCATGTTTTATTAATCTTTGAGAAATATGTTTTCTAATTTGAATGAAGGTATGGAGGCAAAGCAATGACAGGGATACAATTTTGTTCATTTGATTGTTTGCATAATTTGTTTAGTCACTTGAAATTGTTTACAAATGATGTGGACTTACTCTTATTTTCACCAGTGTTGAAGTTTTTAACAGAAACTTTCCTAAGCATTATCTATATTAGATGATTACAGGGTTTGCATCATCCTGTATGGCAAATATTTTGCTGCAGAATGCTATTATAAGACACATGGTTATAGGTTGCCAATCTTGTTCAGACAACTGTAGAAGCTCAGTGTGTGACAATTTTAAGATTTTATGAAATGTTCTTAGGGATATGCTAAGTATATAAGAATGTTAAAATAAATTGGTGGGCTTGTCTGTGAGTGGGTGTTTGGTTGGAACAACCTTTAGGTGAGTGAAATCATGAAGTGACCTTAAAGGTGCACAAATATTTATTTTGTTTGCACAAGTATTCCCGAACTTTAATGCTTAAACTTACTGGCTCGACTGGTGCCATCAAATTACTCTTGGGTAAAAATTGTTCCAATTATATTTTGTTAAACTTTTTATGTTTTCAGAATGCCCAGACAAAACCTATGGTTATGATTGTCTGAATTGCTCAAACAAATGCTCTGAATCCAAGTGTGTTAAATTTTCATCCACAATGAATTGTTCTAATGGATGCATTGCAGGATACATGGGGACAAACTGTTCATCAGGTATATCCATACATTATGTTTTTCTGTTACAAAGGAGTATGTGCCCCAGTAATTCCTGTTTGAAATATATTTCCATATATTTTGCTAACCTAGGACAAATGTGTATGCACCTTAAATGCAACAGTATTCAGGCTACTTGAAAAACAAAACCACCATCGCTTATAATCAATATAAGAAACATAATGTTATGAATTTCATTATGTATTAAAAAAATTGCTGAGTATTCTGAAAATTTTAGGTTTTATAAGGGTATAATATGTTAGCAAATTAACTTCACTCATATTATCATTCCAGAATGTCCAAATGATACATACGGAATTGGATGCCAGCCATGTTCCCCCCAATGTTTTCAGTCAAGATGTAGCAAGTTTTCAGACACACTCAAATGTACAGATGGGTGCATTGCAGGATATAGAGGAATAGACTGCTCAACAGGTATATTTTGCTATTTAAAAATAATATTAAGATATTTTAAAGACAAATGTTTCTAGTTTTTAAATATCTCATATTGGAGATAAAAATGAAAACAGCACATACCAGTTTCTTGTTTCCATTGTACAATCTATAGTTTCACATCTTTAGTCAGCATATGTAAATTTTTCATTTTTCCTTCATAAGACAGAGCCTTGCTGATAAAGTTATTCTTTGAGGTTTATTATAGATAGAGAGGTTTTAAAAACAATTTTTTCTTAAATGTTAAAGTTGATTGAATATATATCTATTAAATATAGAAAAATTGTAATAATTGCCAAGAATTTAGATGTTATCTTTTTTAAGAATTTTTTTTCCAAATTACATGTTATGTTTTTTCTTTTGTATGGATACAATTGGCTAGCAAACATAAGATTATCATTCCAGAATGCCCAAATGGTTATTACGGAATTGGATGTCCGCCATGTTCCTTACAATGTTTTGAATCAAGATGTAGCAAGTTTTCAAGCTCACTCGAATGTACCGATGGGTGTATTGCAGGATATAGAGGAATAGACTGCTCAGCAGGTATATTTAGGAATTTAATAGCAACATCAAGAAATTTCAAACAAAGTTTTTCTTAAATTCTAAAGGTCATAGAGCATACATTTAATATGAACCAATATTTTTTAATAATTGACAAATAAAACTTGTTCCAGCCCTAGATGCTATATTCTTTCTTTTGAATGGATGCTATCTTCTTTCTTTTCTATGGAGAAAATTGACTAGAAAATGTAAGATTATCATTCCAGAATGTCCAAATGGTACATATGGAATTGGATGCCAGCCATGTTCCCCCCAATGTTTTGAGGTAAAATGTAACAAGTTTTCAGACACACTCCAATGTACAGATGGGTGTATTGCAGGATATAGAGGAACAGACTGCTCAACAGGTAAATGTGTCAATTTAGTAGTAATATCAAGAGATTTTAAACACAAGTTTTCCTTACTTTCTAAAGGTCCCATATTAGACACATCAAGACAATTGTCACAGTGGTTATCTCCTGCCTTAGGAACAGTAATGATGGAGAACTAAGAGAGATATAAAGCCTTTGTAGTAAGATGACCCCACTTAACATTAAAGAAGGGGTTAAAGGTCAAAGTCAACTATTGGAGTCTCAGGCCTTGACTTCCTGTTAATTGTTTTCACATATAGAAGCCATTGAAGCAATGAAAAGCTAGATATAGGGCCTTTTTGACAAGATAATCCCAGGTGATATGAAACGTGATATGATGGCCATTTTGTTTTTGAAATTAGATTGAATTACTATCATGCTCACTTTCCTAACCTTGTATCTTTTGTGCAAATTTGATGATGCTAGCTACAATACTTCAAGATTGAGTGTCTCTATGATTTTTAAGCAATTGGCTATGGTGTCCATTTTGCTTTTCAAAATAAGGAAAAAAATTTTTCACTGGCAAACATTCTGAAGCTGCAGAACAAATAGAATGGATATATCAGAACATTTTAGTTTGTTGACCCAATTTGGCTTTTATTTGCTACGGCGGCCATTTTGTTTTTAAAAATGAGGCCAAAATTCTTTAAAGGCAAAACATTTGCCGGCCAGGACTTTCACATTCTGCAAAAATAATGGAGATATAAGGACGTTTTAGTATGATGACCCAATTCAAGAATCATAGACAAATCGGCCCCCAAAATAAAATTACCTGGTCAAATCGGCCCCCTATAAAATAATATATGGTCAAATCGGCCCCCCTAGATATAGATGATAAATTGATGTGTATCAATCACACCTAGCCAAAGTTCTCACCTTATACATAATTATAAAGATTTTAATTCATCACTTTTTCAATTCAATTTCAATTAGGGGGCCGATTTGTCCAGGGGCGACTTTTTTAGGGGGCCGATTTGCCGAGGGCCGATTTGGCAAAGGGCCAATTCGTCCAGCTCCCCAATTCTACCTTGAAGCATGGGTCAAAGGTCAAATTCAACACCTGGAAAAAATTCCCAAGCCATGACTTCTTACAAGTTATTTCACATTCCAAAACCCTAGGAGCAATAGTAAGGGAGATATAAGACCTTTTTAATAGGATAACCCCATTTCATATTAAACATGTGATTGGCAGCCATTTTGTTTTTAAAACTAGGCCAAAATTACTATCAGGCTAGCTTTTCTAGCCATACATAGTCTGCCGGATCGACTCCGGGCAGAACCAATCAATAATTCCTCTCCTCCCAACACAAAGTGCAATTGATTTGATGGAGATTAAGTGCTATAAAAGATTTATTTGATTAAAACATGCTTTCTTTTCACTAGTGCATATCTTTTGTAATTTTTATCCTTAATATATTATATTCTTTTTCAAAGCACAGTAATTTTCTGGAATGCAATTTCACTACGGTATTTTCACCCAGAAGAACCCTTTCAAGGATATTAATTATTTAGTGTAATAATAAGTGCAGTTTATATATACAAGACAATATTTTGTAAACACATATTTATATTATATTTATTGTTCATACTTTTTCAAAGCATGAGACCCCCCGAGTCTCTGAATTTGTATGTTATACATTAAATTGCTAATGTATCCAAAGATACCTTCACTTGTGTCAAATATGTTGAAAATAGAGCTAAATCACACATTTTTTTACATACACTTTTGTGATGATAGATTAAATCGTATATAATATTTACAGTTTTGATTTCCATTTGACTTGTCTTGCAGTTCAAATTTCAGAAGATAATGCAGGAGGTGTTAGCACTGGTGCCATAGTGGGTGCTGTGGTGGCAGTTATATTGGTCATAGTAGTGGCTGTGACAGTTTTGGTTGTATGTCTTAGGTAATTATTCCAACAATACTTAAGGTCTAATGAGGTGACTTGTATTTGTGTCATTGGTAACTTAGATTTAAACATGCAATATCCATTTCTTATCATTTTAGTAAACAGAATTAAACCTATAATATTAATTTCAGCACATTTTAGTCATTAACTTCCGGTTTTTCAACAATATCTCAGAAATTATGTTATTTACAAATTTGTGTTACATATCATTAGACAGATCTTGCTACAGCCCATCAACTAGTTTTCGTTGCATAGAAATTATGTGATGTCCCAAGTTAAAGATTGAAGTTTTTGTATTCTCTAGTGCCCCTGTATATATGAAAAAAGCTTTGAAGGATTCTCTGGATTGATGTATTTAAATGATAAATTATATAAAATGGTGGCTAGTTAAAGTAAAACATCTCTGATGAAAAGCAAAAATAAAATACACATACTACACACATGTATAATATCATAATCTTCATTTGTGATATGTCATTTATGAATAAGTCATTCGTGAAGTTTTCATATTGTAAGCGCTGTCAGATTTAAAAGGCAAAATCCAGACCTTTCCCTTTTAGACCTTAAATTTCGCAATATGCAGGGTTTTGGTGCAAATATGGAAATTTCTTTCATGAAATACAGCAGTTTCATGCAAAAATTTGCACCATTTGAGACATTTGTCAAAATCACGTAAGTGAAAAAACTCAAAAAACCATCAGAAAAACAGCAAATATCCACCTGGAAAAAGGGTGCACCCTAATTACGAAAATGGCCAATTTAATCTTTTTTGTAAATAGGGTGTGCCCTATTCACGAAAACTGCAAATGTCATCTTTTTGTAAATAGGGTGCACCCTAAACACAGAAACTGCAAATTTCCTCTTTTTGTAAATAGGGTGTGCCCTAAACACAAAAATGGCAAATTTAATCTTTTTGTAAATAGGGTGTGCCGTAAACACGAAAACAGCAAATTTCATCTTTTTATAAATAGGGTGTGTCCTAAACACAAAAATGGCAAATTTAATGTTTTTGTAAATAGGGTGTGCCTTAAACACGAAAACAGCAAATTTCATCTTTTTATAAATAGGGTGCACCCTAAACATGGAAACTGCAAATTTAATCTTTTTGTAAATAGGGTGTACCCTAAACACAGAAACTGTAAATTTACTCCTTTTGTAAATAGGGTGCACCCTAAACACAAAAACAGCAAATTTCATCTTTTTGTAAATAGGGTGTGCCCTAGACACAGAAACTGCAAATTTCCACTTTTTGTAAATAGGGTGTGCCCTAAACACAGAAACTGCAAATTTACTCTTTTTGTAAATAGGGTGTGCCCTAAACGTAAAAACTGCAAATTTCCTCTTTTCGTATATAGGGTGTGACCTAAATACGGAAGCTGCAAATTTCATCTTCTTGTAAATAGGGTGCACGCTAAACACCGAAACTGTGAATTTCCTGTTTTTGTAAATAGGATGTGCCCTAAATGCAGAAACTGTAAATATCCTATTTTAGGTGGGTTGCATGTAACCAATCCGCCTATTAGATGGATGTGTCCAACATCCATCTGTCAAACTAGACAGGGAGATAGATCACCATCATAGCTAGGTTCCTTTCGAAAATGGTGTAATTCTGTCCGTTCGTTTGCCCATTTGTCTGTCCATCTATCTGTCCATCCACATTTTCGTTTCAGGGACTAACTTGGTATGATTCTCCAGCCTCTGATGAGACAACTCACCTGAGTGTTGCAATACAGTTGTGTAGTAATAGACATAACAGTATAAGGCCCATAACACAAAAAGTTGAAGTGTACTTAGTAGCAGTGACTGACATACATATTTACCTGTGTTTTGCACATTTTTGTTTCAGGCCTCTAACTCAAAAACGGTTTGTCCATTCGAATTCAAACTTAACAGGGACATAGATCACCATTATAGCTAGGTTCCTCTCGAAATTGGTGTAATTCCGTCTGTTTGTTCGTCCGATTTTTGTTTGTTTGTCTGTCTGTCAAAATTTCTGTTTCCGGACTGTAACTCAAAAATGGTTTGTCCAATCGAATTCAAACTTGACAGGGAGATACATCACCATCATAGCTAGGTTCCTTTCGAAATTGATGTAACTCTGTTTGTTTGTTTGTCTGTTTTTTGTCCATTTATCTGTTTGTCAACATTTCTGTTTCCGGACTATAACTCGAAACGCTGTGTCCAATAAAAATTCAAACTTGACAGGGAGATAGATCACCATCATAGCTAGGTTCCTTTCAAAAGTGGTGTAATTTTGTCTGTTCGTTTGTTCATCAACATTTCCGTTTGCGGATTCTAACTCGAAAATGGTTTGTCCAATTGAATTCAAACTTGAGAGGGAGATACATCTCCATCATAGCTAAGTTGCTTTCGAAATTGGTGTAATTTCGTCCTTTTGTTAGTCTGTTTATAGCATGGATACAATTATGTAACCTAGATTACAAGTTTTACGTTTCTTAGCACGTTTAACACATTCACCTTAACTGGGTGACCTAACATTTCTTTCCTTGTTTCTAAATGTAATTACAGCAGTCGCTAACCTTATTGCTACTTGCGCAACTCACCTTTTGGGGCCCTCTTGTTTATGTTTAGTTTGCCAAAAAGCTAAAGGTTTACCATCTTAATATTGGAAATTGATCTTAACAGCAATACATATATGTTACAGTAAATAAAAAAAAAATTGCATATTTACTAAGATTTTGAGTAAAGGGGTGCATTTGCTGAATTGATTAGCAAATATGCATACTTTTTAAAAAAATCAATATTTTCTTAGTTAAATCTAAAATACTTTTACTTATTTTATTTTTACGTATTTTATATTTTGATGCATATATTTATCAGCAAGATTTAATAAACCAAACCTAGCTGGACATTTTAGTATTTTACTTCATAAAATACACCAAATTGTTTCAAATGAAATGTAAACTATCTTAATATTAACTACAAATGATTACATAAAACCGTGTAACTGATCACAAAAAATGGTATAACTAAATCTTACTTTCATAAATCTTGGTTTTTTGTTGAAGGCTTTATGTCCTCAACTTGATCTGATGTTTCATTTGAAGTCACAATTACCTGATGGCCACTGACTTTTAAGCACCAATCCATCATACATAGTAGTCTAATTTTTCACAGAGCTTCCACAATATAAATGTATTTAAATTATTTCCAAAAAAATGTGAGCAAAACACACAAAGCACCTTGAACACCCAACAGTATCAAAACATATGACTTCTAATCCACCACACTTCCATACTCCTTCTTGTATAATGTAAACCCATTATCTGACTTTCAGTCTTATCTTAATTGAGGTCACAGTGGGGGAAGAGACTGACCTATCTTGCCACAGAGAAAAATAAATACATGTTGCTTGTTGTGTAATTTGAGTGTGTGTCCCTTAATTTATCTAGGCTCTCTCTTGTGGGTATGTACAACATACCAGTAGGTTTATCAGTCCAGCATGTATCTCTGACATTATAATGACCCTTTACCCCACTGCACACACTTGATTTACACAGTCTTGGAAAAAATCTTTGAGAATGGTGGTAGTTGAGTAAACATTCAGCCACAAAATGAACACATACCCAAGTAAAATTTCTGTAAAGCCTGAATCCTGATTTTTTTTTACTTAAAATAAATGACTTGAATCCAATTTGAGACTTTTTTGGAAGTCTCAGATTTTAAAGAAATTGTAAAGTCTACAATTTTACTTACAAATTGGACATATTTTCTAATGTCATGAGAAAAGGGTAAACTAAGTGAGAAAAAATGTCTTCATAAGTTACAAGTCATGCACTTTTCTTCAGTTGTTTCATTATGTAGGCACAAAACATTTTGAAAAAGTAGAACTGGTTTGTAATCAGAATAAATTTATTCAATGAAACAGTGATACTCGGCAATAATCAGCTCCGAAAAATGACACCAGGTATTTGTCTCTAAAGAACCGATCCGAATTCAGGTAACTGTGTTTAGTTTTCACCCAGTGGAAGTATAAGAGAAACAAAATAGTGGATGATGTAAACAAAACATTACGAAAAATAATGTTAAATATTTGTATAAACAAGGAAAATTATGTGGAAAAACTAATATCAGTTAAATAAATCTGACAGAATACCAAGGTTTGTCTCAGTATTTCATGGCCTAGTGGTTAGCAAGCTTGGCATCTAATCATAGGCTGTCACCTCTGTGGGTTCAAGTCCCACAAGTGGCAATGTTGAGGACCTGTCCCAATATGACCCTGGCTGTTGAACGGGACTTAAAACCCCAACTGAGTATTTCATTGATTTTTGCTATATTTTATATTTTTTCGGTTATCTGCTTTGCCAGTTTATACTCAGTTTCTCAAGGAATTCAGACTGTTTTTTGGTAACTGGGTAACCTATCACAGCCTTAGTTATAACCCACAGAGTTGCCACTTTAAACACCAACTTGTTACTTTAAGGCTCCACTGAAAATATTTCACTGGAAAGAATTTGATCTGTGTTATCTCAGCTAACTAGTTTTGAATGAATTTATTCAGTGACAACCCACATGTTATCTTTTAAAGATTTAGGCTGCACATTGCAGTATCAACTGAAAAAATTAATTCAGTGGTGGCATCCCTTTGGTTTGTCTTACAATTCCTCTGTCAGTGGTCTGACTAAATTTATTCAGTGACAACCAATCAGTTAAAACACCACATAGTAGTTTTCAGTAATTACAAAGTCACCTGAATGGAACATATATATTTGCACCTGAAAAAAATCATGTCACTCTGGAGAATGAAGAGCTACATGGTGATTTAAGAGCAAAGTAGATTTTCCATCAACATCATACTGGAAAAATTTATTAACAAAAATTCTCAGTTAACATAAACTGCTTTGACACTTAAACCTGTGAATATCTCTTTATTATCTCCTGCCAGTGGCTGAAGGCAAGTGTGTCCGTCCATCCATCTGTCCATCTGTGTATGCATCTGTTCATCATGTTTTTACATAATACTTAATATTTCATTTGTTTATAAGATATTTTCACCAAATTTGCAGGGAATGTTAATGGCTATGAAAACATGTCTGTGCAAAATTTGGCCTCATTTTGAAAAACAAAATGGCCACCATAGCCAATTGTTTGAAAATCATAAAGATGATCTAAATCTTGAAATATTGCAGGTGGCTTCATCCATCAGTCCGTCTGAGTGTTCATCTAATCATCACGTTTTTACATAATACTTAATATCTCATTTATTTATAAGATATCTTCACCAAATTTGCAGGAAATGTTAATGGCTGTGAAAACATGTCTGTGCAAAATTTGACCTCATTTTGAAAAACAAAATGGCCGCCATACCCAATTGTTTGAAAATCATAAAGATGATCCCAATCTTGAAATATTGTAGCTACGTTCATCAAATTTGCACACAAGATATATGGCAAGGAAAGCTAGCCTGAGAGTAATTTTGGCCTAGTTTGCAAAACAAAATGGCCGCCATATCACATGTTTAATGTCAAATGGGATTATCTTATTAAAAAGCCTTTAAATCTCCCTTACCATTGCTCCTAGGGGCTTGGGATGTGATATGGGCTTCAAAAACAGTGTTTGCAACCTCTTTATTTATTACATAATTTAATTACTTTGTTTTGAGCTTTGATTCTGAACAACCAATTAAATGGAACCATTATGTGATATTTGGTTAACTTTTGATTCTGATAGCTAGAATTACAACAGAAATGAAATTAATTTGAATGAAGAGTAACCTAAATACGTTACAATAAAAACTGGTCCTGGCTTGCTATCAATATAAATAAATGACTAGTTGTATAACATTGTAATCTTAAGTAAATTACACATGTACATGGCAAAGTAATTCATCTAATATAATCTAAAAATAGATATTCTATTGCCAGCCTTGTGCCTGGCTAGATCTTTACCAAATAATTATTTGGAGCACTACTGAAGGTTCACCTATCACTTTTCCATACACAGACAGGGCAAACTGATCCATGCTGATAAATCACTATAAAAGCTTGCTTTTGAAGTAAAGGGATACTTTGTTTACTGAAAAAACAAGGATGGTGACCACAGTACAGTCTAATCTGCCATTGCTTCTCCACTCTACCAGGCCCAGCATTGCCCCCTCTCTCCCCAATTTTTTATATAATTTATAGTTGTCAAGAGAGTAACCTTGGTATCTTGTGGTTTCTATCATCTTGATAAACTAGTGTCTGTGTACACTTTTTTCAGAGAAGTAAAAGTTTAGACTAAATACTCATTTTTCACTTGCACATGTTGCATATATTTTGCACATAACGTAAACATGATAGAACAAAGAAGAAAGTGTCCATCTAAAGAGCAGGAAATGACTTGAAACTGATTCAGAGTATTAATACAAAGAACATATATATTGCACAAAAATTCTCGGATTACCTAGAAAAACTAATTTTAGGATCATTTGATAAAAATATTCATTATTTTATCATTCTGCAAACCAGATAGCACTCACAGAACACAGGCCCCCTCTTGGGAGCTTTCTATTAATTCAGGATTTATTGTTTCTTTGTATTCTTATTCACAATTACTCCAAAAGTAATGAGCACATCTTTATTTTTTAAAAAATAAATTGAAAAAATACACTCAATTTTCTCTACCTCACTCAATTTTCCGACACATCACCCCAGACTCTCCTCCACCCACATTCGCCTTTTTCTCTGCTGTAACTGAAGAGCAGGTCACCAAAATCATTCAAGACTCTCCCACTAAATCATGTTCCCTTGACCCTTGGCCCACTTTTCTTGTTCTTGAATTCCTGGATATTCTTATTACCCCCATCACCTCAATAATCAACGCCTCTCTAGCACAAGGTACGTGTCCTAATTTCTTTAAGCAGGCCCATGTAACCCCAATTCTCAAAAAATCATCCTGAGACAAGGAAGTTTTCAAAAATTACAGGCTTGTTTCCAATCTAAACTTTATTTCAAAGATACTTGAAAGGGTAGCAGCAGCCCAGCTACAAATTCACCTTGATGAAGCTGGCCTGATGACTGCCTTCCAGTCGGCTTATAGAAAACACCATTCTACTGAAAGTGCCCTCCTTAACATTCATAATGATATTCTTCTCAATATGGCCAAAGGGTCTGTTACAGCCCTCACCCTTCTAGATCTCTCCGCCGCTTTCCATACCATTGATCACACTATACTCCTGGACAGACTTAATGGATACTATGGAATCAGTGAACTGGCACTCGACTGGTTCAAATCATACCTGTCGGGAAGGACACACTCGGTCAAGGTAGGCAACACACTCTCAAATCCTGTTGCCCTTCAGCATGGGGTCCCCCAGGGCTCCGTCCTTGGTCCAATTCTTTTTTCCCTTTACACCAACCCAATCAGCTCCATCATTCAATCTCACAGTAGCATCAATTACCATTTCTATGCTGATGGCACTCAGTTATACATTTCACTCTCTCCAGCAAATTTTTCTCACTCTGTACAAAAACTAAAAAATTGCCTAAACAACATCCAAAACTTCATGTTCACAAATAAATTAAAACTCAACCCTGATAAAACCGAGTTCATTTTGATAGGTTCGAAAAACAACCATAAACAACTCCTTCCTCACTTTCCAATCAATATTCTTGGTAATCAGGTCTCACCAGCACAAAGTGTCAAGAACCTCGGAGTGGTGTTTGACTCCAATTTCACTTTCTCCGACCATGTGTCACAGGTCATAAAGTCCACTAGAGCTCATGCAAGAGACCTCTACAGAATACGCCCCCTTCTAGACCTTAAAATATCAGTTCTTTTAGCCAATGCCTTGGTCAGCAGCAGATTGGACTACTGCAATTCCCTGTTTCTATCACTCACAGACTTTGAGCTAAGAAGATTGCAACTAATGCAAAACTCATTCTGCAGGGTTGTCACCCATTCCTCAAAATTTTCTCACATCACCCCTCAACTGAAAAAACTCCATTGGCTTCCAGTTAGGTACAGGGTACAATTCAAAATAGGCCTCATTACATACAAAATCCTCAACCAAGGTCAGCCTGTTACCTAAGAGAACTAATCCACCCCTACACTTCCTTTAGAAATACTAGACGAAGTACCCCTAAACTCAAGTTCCTTCATACCCCCACTTTGACCGTAGAGTTCATAAATCAATTAAACACTTCTCAAATTCTTTTAGTCACTATGTCCCAGTTCTTTGGAACTCTCTCCCCTTCCAAATAAGAAACAGTCCCTCTGTCACATCTTTCAGGAAACACCTCAAAACCCACCTTTTCAACTCTAGCTTCCCAACTTAGTCTCCTTCCCTCTCGGTCCCACCCACAAACCTGGTACACTGACCTTGAACGCCCCTCGACTCTCCTTATAAGAAATGATTTTTTAACTAGCGCACTGAGTTCCCCTTAGTGGGGAAGATATTGCGCCTGCAAAGCAGTAGATCAGATTAGATTAGATTAGATTTATAGCATTCTATATGGTTTGGGCTGTATATTCTAAAAAAGATGAGATCAGATCATATTCTTGATGCAAAAAGCCCTGAAATTTCAGAAATGTTTCCTTATAGGTCTGCACTCTATGAGTACTTTTTAAAAAATTTATCCTGTGCATTGACATTACAGCACACAAAGATTTAAATTCATATAACTTTATCCAATTACTATAACCAGATTCATCTGGTTAAATTTTTAATCTTTTACTCAAATCCTGTTGCTGTTAAATTTAAATTTAAATAAAAAATATTCAAAGTATATCCAAATTCAAGTCAAATGCAAATTTCAGTATTTTTGCAGTGCGGCAAAAAGTATACTTTTTTATTAAGTGTAAAAACCTATTTAACCTCAAAATTCAATTTAAAAGTTACATAAATACCTCCTAAAACACTATAATATCTCTTTCTTAAAATTTTGAATTTTGGGTTTTTTGAATCAAGAATGTAATCATAAAAATTCCTTCATTACTTTTGAAGTTATCATGACCACAGAGAAATAGTTACACAGACAAATATACTGCAAAGCAAAACCACTTTGCCAGAGGCAATATGAATGTATAATGTTTAGCCACTTGCACTGGACTGAACAAAAAATGCACATCAGATTTTAATAGCATGCTAATCATTCATCAGTTGCCAGACTCATGGCATCTAAATAAGCATATAGTGGGGGGGTTACCCATTTTGGGGGTAGAGGGATGCACATTTTCCTAAAGACCACAGTGCATGAAACTTTTTTTCATCCCTGTACAGATTGTGTGACACCTGCCAAGTCCCATCTTCATACTCCCACTAGAACGCACATTAAAAGCCAGTTATCAGGTCTCACCAGCACAAAGTGTCAAGAACATCGGAGTGGTGTTTGACTCCAATTTCCA
Organism: Sabellastarte sp. h YS-2021; assembly: GCA_964017235.1. Taxonomy (NCBI): domain Eukaryota; kingdom Metazoa; phylum Annelida; class Polychaeta; order Sabellida; family Sabellidae; genus Sabellastarte; species Sabellastarte sp. h YS-2021. The sequence goes on along the minus strand of OZ024935.1, from coordinate 76,326,952 downwards.
ATTGACACTTGAAATAACAAACAGATCCCTCTCTGAAACTGTACTAAGTCACTCTGAAGTAAAATTAGTGTTTTATAAATTTTAAAACATTGGCATGGAAAAGGTCAGATCCTATTAAAAAGAATTTTTTTGCCTACACTTAGTGCAAAGATTCTTGTATCAAATGAACTTGAAATATATTCTGGTCACAGACCAATAATGGTCTTATAATTAATAATTAACACTGCAATTTGATTGTAACTTGTGTTCAAAATAGTTAATAAATGTGTAGTTTTATAGTGTAACAATGCAGCTTTTGATAGTGTGTCAGTTTTTAAATGTACTGATAAGCATGTTCTTCAACCAGTTCTTGTTCACATTTTCTCAAAGTGTGATAACATTTTACTTCATTCTTGATTATCCAAACTCATTACTTTCAGAACAGAAAAAAGTTAGCCCTAACCAGTTGATCAAAACACACTGTAAAAGACTCAGTGTATTGGCATCTCTGGGCTACACTGCTGTCAATATTGAAAGTAAGACCCCAGTTACACATCCACGGATGCCCCGCCGGATCGCAGCAGGATTCTTTATATGGAAAATTGTGAGTTATTTACGGATCATATTTAATATCTGTATACTATACTAATCTGTAACTTTCCTATTGTCCTTGTGGCATCCACAACGGATGCAACTGGTCCACAAGCACGCTACGGAAAAATCAAACAGCTTGATTTTTCTGTAAGCAGTTTGCGGATGTTGTCTGTAATTAATATCCGTAACACATCCGTATCGCATTAGTAACTCATCTCTAGTGTCCTTAAAGCAGCCGTGGATGTCCTTGTAGCATCCACGACATCCTTGACTCATCCCTGCCAATAAGGGCTCGGACATTTTCTATTTCCAGAGGATGTTTGGAGGCTGTAAGGACACCGCCGGATGTTAACGGACATTGCCGGAAACCACAAGGACCAATAAGGATGGTCCTTAAAGAAGGTCACGGATATTAAATTTGTCTGCGGATATGCATGAACATTTAAAATTTGGCCACTCGGATCCGTAAACCCCATCTGTGAGTGTCCACAAGGTTCGTAGACCCATCCAGGGTGTCCTTGAGGTGTCCTGATGTATCCCTATGTTGTCCTGGTGTATCCTGGGGTGTTTCCGCCACACTGCGGGTGGTCACAGATGTGTTTCTGGGGGTCATCCGCAAGCAACGAAACGCATCCCTAACATCCTTGTGGCATCCTTATCATCCGTAGAGTGATCCATGATGTGTCCGTAAATTACTCACTTTTCAAACATTCCCCTTCCCCAAACCCCACGATCCGCAAGTGATCCTTGGCAGTTACCGTATATAAGTAACCGTGGCCTATATCCGTGGGGGATCCGTATAAGTGTAACTGGCCCCAAAGCAGTTTGAAATGGTTCAGTACTTGGATGTAGAGATCTGAACCACATTCTGGCATTTTGTTGAGGACAGTAAGTCTTTCATGACATCTACTTTTAATAACTGCAGGCATCAGATTGCAATGTTCAGTTTGTATTTTTAAAAGTATGAAATTCTTGTAGTCACAGAGAAGAGTAATGTACTTTGTTGATTATACAAGATTTTAATGTGCTTTGGTGGAATTATATGCAAGAAATAAGCAAGTTAAAAAACTCTGCTTGAAGGTTTCATTGAAACCTTAACAACCCAAGCCAAAAGAAAAAAAGCAACAATTTACTAACAATGATTGATACACATTAACAATTGTATGACTATGACCCAACCAGCTCTTAGAATCACATTACTTATGGTTAATAAGTATGTGTCTATCATTGACAGTTTAGATGGAGTCTGATTGAGAGCTTTCATATTAAAGAATAAATGCTAATTATCATATTAAATTATAAAATCTTTTCAAACAAAATTATCCTTAAACTTAAAATAAAATCGCTTCAAAAATACAATTAAATCAGCTACATATTCACTTACATTCAACCCTTTCCAATACATTTCCAACAAAAACTATGGCAAGTGTACAGTAGTGTGCCTTTTTGCTTGGTCACAACTCTGGGTGGGTTCAATTCCCAAAAGTGGCAGTCCTGGTTTTTGAAAGGGATGTAAAAATCACAATTTTGAGAGGGGCCATGGTATTGAAAAAGTGTCTTTCCAAATGGATTTGTCCACTACTCCACTCTCCATATCACTATTTTAGACATATTTTCAAAATGTTAATACAACACATTAATGAAATATTTATCGAATATTATTAGTGTTAAACACACAAGGGGAAAGAGATAAGAAGTGACACCAATTGTAGTGCTTCACTTCATACCCATACTTTAGGGTGAAACAAGGATAGCGAAACTTAAAAGTACTTTTAACTTGCTTATTCTTAGTCCTAGAGGTTTGTACTGTGAAACCATCCTATAGGAAATCATGGGCTAGGAATCTTTTGATGTGATCAGATTTGACCTTTGCCCCCCCCCCCCCCCCCCCCCCTTTCAAGGTCAAATGAGGATAGCCAAAATTAAAAGTGCTTATAACTCGCTTATTCTTGTTCCTAGAGGTATACAATGTGACACCAACCTGTAGAAAATTATGAGCTAAGAATCTTTTGATGTGGTCAGATTTGACCTTGGGCTCCGCCTTCAAGGTTAAGCGATGGTTAATTGGCTTTGGGTGAGTTTTCTTTCTTGATGGATATAATTTGCATCGGTTCTCTGATGCTTGGTGTAGTTGGTTTTGGAATTGTGGAATGTGAGATATATTTTCTTTATTATAGTGACATTTTATCAATACAAAAACAACATTTGAAAATTATTACAATGGAGATATACCAAGCCCATTAATGGGCTTATAAGTCACTACAAATATATATGCTTAAACTGGCAATGATTCAGAAAACCAAAAAGTATACTTTTCCTGGTATTCCAAAGTTAATTTACATCATCCATTTTGTGTATATTAAAATATGCATTAAATTTGGAAATCATGGGCTGGGAATCTTAGAACGATCAACTACTCCAAGGTCCTTCAAATTTTTGATTGCTTTTGCAAATTTAAGTCCATGGCTGAGTTAAATTAGCACTAGTGGCTGATTGGAGTAAAGCATTTGTGACCACAAAATAGCCTGAGCCTGAGTGTTACACTAAAATATGTTGTTCACCTACACTCTCTATTTCTTTAAAGGGGCTACATGCTTTAGAGGTCTATCACAATAAAAATGAGAAATAGCTTCAAGGTTACTAAAAATATACTCTGGATATTGACTGATGCAGGTTTTTTATCACTTGTTTCTTTTTTCCAATAATCCTTTACACTCAAAAACAAGTCAAAATTTTCCTTATTTTCAGTGTATGTACACACAACACTGAAAACTCAGTAAAATAGTTGAAAATATATCTGTGTTATCAAATGAAAGAAACACAACCTAACAATTGACAGCACTAGAACTCACAGTGGGGTATGATAGCTGAGAGGGTCATGGGGAGGGGAATGGGAAACTTTACACTCTTTCCCTAGAACACATACATGACATGTACAAATTCACAAGCATTGTAAGAAATAGACTAGGCATGGGACAAACTACATTTGCTGCTTTTATTGACTTCCAAAAAGCTTTTGATTGGGTACATTGTGAAATATTGTTAAACAATTTGAGAGTATATGGTATCACTGGGAAAATATTTACTTCAATCAAAAACCTCTGCACACAGGCATGCCCAAGTTAAACTTAATCAGAATTCCACTGATTTATTCCAAACAACAAGTGGAGTGAGACAAGGAGATACATCTTGCATCTGGCCACAGACGCGTCCTTGGTCTAGCTCTTTTTTTATATCTTGAGGTGACCCACATAATCTTATTAATAAATTATATTTTTAAAAACTAGAGAATATGTTGCAATAGAAGTCAGTATATGCCTGATATATTGCTTTATTTTTAGCATATATTTCGACCCTTTTGGGTTAGAGTTAGGTCTCATCAGAGGCTTAAAGGAGTAAATCAATCTGACTCCCTAAGGTACAAAATCAGGCTCCGGCAGGCTCTAGATTCTATCCTGCGCCGCACAGTGCTGTATTGATAATTATGTCTCAGTACCAATACTATTGGATCCAAAGTTTTGGTCCCATAGTTTTTTCCAAATTTTTATATAAGGTGGTATATTTTGGAGGTGTGTAGTACCAATTAGGGTGGTTGCCATAGTTACCTTTACTCGAATTCACTCAATCCCATTGCCTCCTTAGAGCCTTAAGGAGGTTAGGAGATGGTTAAGGCTAACCAATCTACGTGTGATTTTCAGATTTCATTTTATATACATTGTTTTATGTTTGCCATATTGTTATAAAATGAACACAGAATAAGTGTACAAATTATTATTTATTTATTAGCTGAACACAGTATGTGTAGTATTTTATTATATTAAATAATATGTATCATATCAATGTTAATTCTGTATATGCCATGTTAATACAAATAAAAATGAAGAATAAAACTGGTTGTTTCATTTCTAATTATTGTATCTGTCTGAGTATTTTCTTAACTAAACAGTATGTGATGATATTGTTTAATCAGAGATATCACCAAACAAATCAGGAAGTTTGTTCCTGAAATCTTCATCAATGATAGATGCTTCAGTATGTGCATCTTCATCAGGCTCATCTTCAGATCCTGAGGTGGAGACTGTGATGGTGTCATTCTCTGAATCATCAGCCTTTATTTGTTCTAACCATTCCTCCTTGGTAGGGGATTTGATATGGGCAAATTTGGGTTTGGTTTGTAATTGATCCTTTAATCTAGGATAATACCTCTTGACAAGTTTGTCTAAATTTGGTTTTGTCACTGGTTTAGCGACTTTCAAGTTTGCCAAATGATCCCTAGTTTGGGTTTTGGTTTTTTCAATAGTCTCTTTGATGACTTTATTGATTTTGACAGACTCATGTTCAGTTCTTTTTGTAGAGCTGATAGTTGTTGGTGTGTATTTGGGCTGGAATTTGTCAACTATTGGTTTGATAAAAGATTGGGCAGTAGATACAAAAATTTTTGGAATATCATTGAATGATATCAACTTGAAACCATTGGTGAGTTTCTCAATGGTAGTGGGTTCCAAGATAATCAGGGGGTCAGTTTGTGTGGCTTTATCCACGGATCTGTTATTGTCAATATTGATACTAATGTGGGTGGTTTTCATTATTTTGATGGTTTTTTGTTGATTTGGGTTCCCTTATTGAGGGAGGAATGGTTAGAACTTATAGGCTCTAAATCTTCACTATCTAATTCATCTAGTAGGTCGAAGAATGATTTGGGACAATTATAGTCCATTGGTGTTGCTTCAATCTCCATTTTGGTGGGAGTGGCGGTAGAACTAGTAATTGTAGAAGCATGAGGAGGATGTTCTTTGGCAACATGTCTGTTCAAGTCACTTTTTCTGGTGTAACTTTTGGGACACATCCTACAGTTGAGGCTGTGATTCATGTGAACCTCCTTGATATGTCTGTCCCTATAAAATTTCCTGGCGAAGGTGCAGTGGCAATTGTGGCAATTGTAGTGTTTTGTCCTACAAATGTCAAAGCTAATTAATCAATATGAATATACAATCTGATTGATGGATGATTTATAATTTTATCATAAATCTAGGAGTGGCTTATTAGTGCTGATGATAAGGTAAGTATGATGGTAAGTATTCATCAATGAAGTCACAGAACACTTATTTAGTGGCTGGTTAGAATTGAATATTTTCACTTTCTGTTGTGAGTAATCATGATTAGGGATCAAAAAGTGCTTATTAGTGATAAAAATCTGAAAAAATTCCAAAAGACAATTATAGTATTTAGTTGTCTTATGTATTAATTACACAGTAATCTTTGCATAATTAACAAAATTATTCACATTTTTGTGAATTAAAAATTGATATTTATTATTAGAACAAAATGATTTTATCACATATGTATTTACCGTGTAACAAGTAATTCTAGATGGTTACTTACACATTATTACCTGATCCAATGAACTGTTCCATGGTAAGTGGTATATAACAGCAAATTCCAACGTGAGAGTGTGGTCTTCGTTGAATATTATAGCAGATGTTAGTTATTTTATATCCAATTCACGTAGTGTAGTGGTGAAATGCCGTTGTTGAACGCAAAAAATATGTGTATCCGCTATATAATAACTATGTAGTTTTAGATATATTTATCAATCCCAGTGCATAATATTATAGAAAAAATATTAAAAATATTTTAATAAGCACTTATGCTCACACTGTGGTCTATGTATGAACTGAATTGAAACCTTTAAACTCTGGTGGTTGCTGAGGATATTGAGGCAAATTTGAATGGTTGCCTAGAATTTATCTGAAATATTTACTTTGACGTCATAGGTCATTGTATGACGTCATGGGTGACTTATGACGTCACTCCATATGTCCCATAGGTGCTATATATCGGTAGTGTTGTGTAATATATTCCAATATAGAAACAAAAATATGAAAATATGGGTATAGGGGCACCAGCTATACCAAGAGAGGAATTTTATTACACAAATTGATTGATGCCAATTGGGTTAATGGTGGGCACTTCCCAAATAAAACTCAATTCTTTTGCTCTGTGCACTTCTTGTGTTTTTGGGTTTGTAGTAGTGCCTAACCATTGAATCACACTGAATCTCATATTGTTGTGATTGTGATGTTCTGAGTGAAAGTGTTTAGAAACTGGTGTCTCTGCATTCTTGTTGTTTTTGACACTTGCTATGTGCTCATAAATCCTGTTGAGCACATAGCAAGTGTCAAAAACAACAAGAATGCAATTGGCATCAATCAATTTGTGTAATAAAATTCCTCTCTTGGTATAGCTGGTGCCCCTATACCCATATTTTCATATTTTTAAATTATATTTTTATCTTTAACCATGAGTGGCAATATCAATCACATGAGATATTATTCAAGCTTGTGAGGGCTTGTACTTTTAGACAGTGAAGCCCTATAGGGCTGCCTTTGAAGTGAGCTTAGGTCTCACCTACTTCCTTCCTAAGTCCAGATATCCAGACAGTAATTTTCTATTTGTGACTATCAATCAGGTTTCTGGCTTTTTAAAGTGCCTGGGTTTGACTTGTACACTGTAACTGGGAGTCGTCTAGACTGATATCTTACATTAAAATCACAAAAAAATTCACATAATACATCCAGTCTCAGCTGTAATCCCTCCGCCTAACGGTTGGATTCAGCAGTTAGTCCCATATAATAAGCTATTGTAGTGTAATGAAATAAAAAATTTTAATTAGTTAAATGTAGTTTTTCTGCTACAAGCTTACTATGTGGAACTAAGTTGAGTCCAACCCTGCCTCCCCACTGTATTTTCAATTTGTATTCTTCAATTTGAAGGAAGCAGTGTACTATATCACTATCTACATCACCTCGAGGTAGCAGGTGTTGCCACACCGAATGGATCTCTCCACTACCCCACTCTCCATGTCACCATTTTTAGACCTATTTTCAAAATGTTAATACAACACATTAATGAAATATTTATCGAATATTATTAGTGTTAAACACATAAGGGGAAAGAAGTAACTAGACCTACGAATCAGAGAACCAAAGCAAATTTGTATCCACCAGAAAGACAACTCCTCAAAGTGAGTGACCCATCATTTTACCTTGAAGGAGGGACCAAAGGTCAAATCTAACATCAGAAGATTCCTAGCCAAAGATTTTGTATGAGTTGGTTTCGCATTGTAAACCTCTAGATCAATAATAAGCGAGTTATAAGCACTTTTAAGTTTGGCTATCCTCGTTTAACCTTGAAGGAGGGGACCAAGGTCATATCCGTCTGCACCAGAAGATTCCCAGCCCATGATTTCCTATATGTTGGTTTACCATCCCAAACCTCTAGGACCAATAATAAGCGAGTTATAAGCACTTTTAAGTTTGGCTATCCTCCCTTAACCTTGAAGGAGGGGCCCAAGGCCAAATTCGACCACATCAAAAGATTCCCAGCTCATGATTTCCTATAGGTTGGCTTCCCATCCCAAACTTCTATGACCAATAATAAGCGAGTTATGAGCACTTTTAACTTTGGGTTTCCTCATTTAACCTTGGTAGGGCCCAAGGTTAAGTCCGTCCACACCAGAAGATTCCCAGCCAATGATTTCCTATATGCTGGTTTACCATCCCAAACCTCTAGGACCGATAATAAGTGAGTTATAAACACTATCCTCATTTGACCTTGAAGGAGGGGTCCAAGGTCAAATCTGACCATACAAAAAGATTGCCAGCCCATGATTTTCTATAGCTTGGTTTACCATCCCAAACCTTAGGACCAATAATAAGCGAGTTATAAGCAGTGTTAAGTTTGGCTATCCTCGTTTGATCTTGAAGGAAGAACGAGTTAGAAACGGAAATGTTGACGAACAAACGAACGGACAAAATTACACCAATTCCGAAAGGAACCTAGCTATGATGGTGATCTATCTCCCTGTCAAGTTTGAATTTGATTGGACACAGCATTTCGAGTTAGAGTCCAGAAACGGACATTTTGACAGACAGACAGACAAAAAATGGACAAACGAACAGACAGAATTATCAATTTCAAAAGGAAGCTAGCTATGATGGTGATCTAACTCCCTGTCATGTTTGAATTTGATTGGACAAACCGTTTTCGAGTTAGGATCCAGAAACAAAAATTTTGACGGACAGACAAACGGACAAAAAACGGACGAACAAACAGATGGAATTACACCAATTTCCAAAGGAACCTAGCTATAACGGCAATCTATATCCCTGTCAAGTTTGAATTCGATTGAACAAACCATTTTCGAGTTAAAGTTCGGAAATGAAAAATGTGGACGGACGGACGTCGGACACATCCATCTAATAGGCGGGTTGGTTACAGGCAACCCGCATAAAAACAGCTAATTTCCAGTTTCTGCATTTAGGGTACACCCTATTTACAAAAACAAGAAATTCACAGTTTCGGTGTTTAGGGTGCACCCTATTTACAAAAAGATGAAATTTGCAGCTTCCGTGTGTAGGGCACACCCTATTTACAAAAGAGTAAATTTGCAGTTTCTGTGTTTAGGGCACACCCTATTTACAAAAAGTGGAAATTTGCAGTTTATGTGTCTAGGGCACATCCTATTTACAAAAAGATGAAATTTGCTGTTTTCGTGTTTAGGGTGCACCCTATTTAGAAAAAGAGGAAATTTGCAGCTATGTTTAGGGCACACCCTATTTACAAAAAGATGAAATTTCCAGTTTCCGTGTTTAGGGTGCACCCTATTTACAAAAAGATGAAATTTGCAGTTTTTGTGAATAGGGCACACCCTATTTACAAAAAGAGGAAATTTGCAGCTATGTTTAGGGCACACCCTATTTACAAAAAGATTAAATTTCCAGTTTCCGTGTTTAGGGTGCACCCTATTTACAAAAAGATGAAATTTGCAGTTTTTGTGAATAGGGCACACCCTATTTACAAAAAGATGAAATTTGCAGTTTTCGTGAATAGGGCACACCCTATTTACAAAAAGATTAAATTGGCCATTTTCGTAATTAGGGTGCACCCTTTTTCCAGGTGGATATTTGCTGTTTTTCTGATGGCTTTTGAGTTTTTTCACTTACGGGATTTTGACAAATATCTCAAATGGTGCAAATTTTTGCATGAAACTGCCATATTTCATTTAAGGTCTAAAAGGGAAAGGTCTGGATTTTCCCTTTTAAATCTGACAGCGCTTTTGTATAATCTTCCTATTTTTTTAGGAAACGGCATCAGAAGAAACCTGATATCTACTGTGATCTAGAATTCAGAACAAATGAAACAAATATTTATGCAGGTTGGCATTTCTATGGGTAACAAAAACTGATTCTCAGTTTCTCACACAAGCATTGTAATGTATTGTATATTTATACTCTGGGCAATATTTCCAGCAATACAGGACAAAATATGAAAATCTAATAATTTTAAACCTTTACTGCATCAGAAGAACCCCAAACCTGAAGTGACTGACATTACCAAAAATGAAAGAAAAAGCCATAGTAATGATCATTAAACAACATTTCATTTTTTGTCCGCCAATGGAGTAAGGTAAGACCCAATTACATGGAACCCTAATGGATAAGAATTATAAACATATAATAATAAATTACCTCATCATTTTAGTTTACCTTTAAAATCAGCCGTAAAGGTCATATTTAAAGATTAAATACATGACTCCCTTATACCTTTTAATAATTGTTTTAGTGCCAATAAGTGACACTAATGCTGACAGTGGGGATACAGTACAACAGCATAGTCATTCAAAAAACCAAGTAAGACATCCACAAAAGAGAATTTCAAAGAATATCTTGAAGCTTAAGAAAAGTAAAGGTATGGTTTGTTTTGATTCATATTGAAATGGCATTGTAACATTTTAAAGTTGTTACGCCAGACACTTAATAACAATTATATCATCTATATTTAAGGCTATGTAATAGTTTGATCATTGCTTGTACTTCAGGTGTAAACTTTACGGTAAATGTTTAAATAAAAGTGCACCTGTCATCAATAAAATTTTACATTAAACATTTTCAAATAGATGTCTGGTTACTTTAAGAAAATATTAACATGGATATGTAGATTATATTAATTGTACATTGTAGAATACACAGTATAACATTATCTTCATACATGTATAAACAAATACACATGAATTTACATTTGTTTTGAATTTGAACTCTAGGAAAGGACCATACTGAGGACAGCAACTTGTACGCTAATGGTATGAAAAGTCAGATATATATTTAAATATGCTTGTGTAATTAAAATTTAAAAGAAAAAATATCTCACATCTATTATCAGTGAAAATTTAACACAAACTCAAATTAATCAACTTATGAATGAGAATGTAAATTGTTGCAGCTGGAGTTAAAGAAGGTTATAAAATTGCTGAGACCTTGAATGGTGAAGATAACTCATACAGAAATGAATTTGAGGTAAGTAATTCTGGTATGGTATAACATGTCTTCAGTTGTCTTAATTAATTCCATACGTTGTTTGTACTAGAGGCTCTGTGTTAAATTATGATACCTCTTTATTAACACAATACGAATAATAATTGAAGTCAATGACATGCATGTGAATCCACGGTATAGTATTAAAATTTGGTTTGATGCATAATGTGAGGTACTAAAGTGGCACAGTGGTAACATACTTGCTTCACAACATCTGAGATTTAAGTTTGAATGACCAACTGTTTGTTCTAGTTTTCTCTGAACTTGTATCAAACTTGAACCTGTATCAAAGTTTAAAATTGGGGGTTTACTTCCCGTTTATCTGTCAGGGTCATATTAGGATAGGTCCACAGCATTATCACTTGTGGGGGGAGTAAAACCCATACAGAGTTGACAGCCTGTGATTAGATGCCAAACTTGCTTACCACTAGGCCACCATTGGCCTTTAACTACCTGTATCATTATAACCAATAAATAACTAGCATAACATGAAATACTAATTACATAAAAGATGTATAACGTGTTGACAATGATGTTAAATTTTGCATGTTGTTGAACTTATGCTGTTATGTTTTCATATATCTTAGAGTATCCCAAGTGCAACAGAATCTGCTTCTGAGGCTGAAAAGCCTGAGCTGAAATCTAAAAATAGATTCAAAAATATCTTGCCCTGTAAGTCTGTTGGTATACAAATAAACTTGTCATGGTGGTATGCAAAGCAAAAATTACAAAAAGTCATAAGTAGAAAAAAAATTAAGGTACAACTTCTTTTTGCAAACTTATAACACAATAATTATAATACTATTCACAATTTCACCAAAAACACAGTACTCGACTAAAATTTACATATTTATTAAAAAATGAAAATGTTGTTCAAATCTGCAATGAATGCACATGATATTTTCATTAACTTAAATTTGCATTGTTAGATAACTACAATAGAGTTCCTTTGAAGAAGCAAGACAGGAATCCTTTGACAAATTACACCAATGCAAGCTTTATCAAGGTAAAAATATGTTATATTTTAATCTTTTCATTTGACTTCTTTTGTGTTTCATCCTGTTGTGTGTGTTAAAATCCAATTTTTAGATGTTTGGGGTGGCCAGTGGAAAGGCAATATAAAGTTTGACAGCAATCAGAATGATTTTTTTTACATGAATTATCATTTAGATAAATATTATGCTGTTTTAGGATTCTTGTTTGTTTGGTCTGTTGATTCATTGTAATATTTTTGATAAGTTCATCCTAGCAAATTTAGGGTATGGCCCAAACTAACTTTGTATCAGTGACAATTTGTCAAATAAGTGTAAGGGACATGAGGTTTTCAGGTGTATAATGTCATAGTGTGAATTTTGTGTGACCTTTTACCCTGGCTGTCGTACAAGTGACAGTGCTGAGAACTGTTCCTAATATGACCATGGCTGTTGAACAGGATGAAAAAACACATCTTTACTCTGATTCAGTCAGAATGTTTTCTACTGCCACATTTGAATTATATTTCTCCTATTACAAAGCCACATGGACTGCTGCAAGCGAATATTATGTTTATTCATAGCGTATTTTGCTATCTCTGTTGACAGTGATACTTCTAGTGATAAACAGATCATTTCATAAAAATTTTACAGCTTCACATCTTTTAGGTTACAATTGATACTATCATTTTGCTATTAAATTGTCTTGTTTTGATATTTTGTCTTCACTTACATTTTCTCTATATTTAGTGTTATTCCTCCTCCATCTTTACATATCTTTCACAGTCTGTTCGGAAACACTGGATATCTTTATACTTTGCGTGTCTCTTCTGTATCGCCTGGTGTTCAGTGCTTTATCAAAACTATCGTGAGTTACTCCTATAACTACATAATGGGTTTGAGGCCTTTCTCGTCCCTTTTAATGAAATATTTTAAACAGTTTTAGATTAACATGTATTTATTCAGTGTGATTGTGTCATTACATAGTTCATTAAATTGTGTGGTTAATGTTGAAGGCCAGTATTTGTGGTAGTGTAATTATATCTACATATATCTTAACTAAAGTGTGTGCTTAACGTCATAAGTCAGTATTCTGGTTGTGTATGTGTGTGTTGTACAATAAAGGCTCTTTACCCCATTGCTGTGTTATACTTGTATCATCTTATCTGACCTTTTGCTCGACTGATGAAAAGTATTGTGAGTTACTCTAAGACATAAATCGACCTTTGAATATTGGAGTTTAGTGAGCATGTCTGAAGTAACTATAATATTTTCCTGTCTTCCTAGTTTCCTTTCATATTTCTTTATGCTTTTCAGGATTTTAATGACAAGGAATCATATGTTGCAGCGTCAGGTAAATATTACCACAATTTTTTTTTGCTACACTGGAAAAAATATTGATATCTCACTTCTGCAATAAAATGACTGCAATATTAAAGTTACAGAGAGGTTGTGAACAAATGTCTCTGATGCATATATAGGTCTCCAACTACATTACACATCATCACTTTTGCCTATGACATAATTTTATGTGGTCAATAGTGTCAGTCATTGTGAATTTATTTCAAACAAAAATGGCTTGCTAAGGAAAACTCTAACCTTGTAGTTTTGTATTCATTAATTAGTGTTTTCTGTGTTATTATTTGATGAAGCACTGTTTGCAACCCATGTGTTGCAAAATGTTATCTCAGAGACAGTGATCTAAAATAGACATAATTAAAATGCAGATCTCTCAATGTTAAAGCAACCCCCCCTGAAGGGGTATGCGCGTCAGTCGTTTTGGACTAATCCACGCAATTGAACTCACCTTCATCTCCTTATCCAATGACATCCCCCCTTACAGTGTAAGCCAATCGTCTTCCTCCATACACTTCAAAGTCCATATATAAGCAGCCGCACGTCTGAGTGTCACGTTGTTGGTTGAATGTGCTAGAGAAATACACATGTATAAACAGTTTTATTATTTTAGTCTTACTTGCATTTTACTTTGTTTAAGTTTGTGTGCCATAATATGGCTTCAACAGAGAAGACTTTGTTATCCTGCAAAAAGTGCGGAGAATTCCACGAAAAGCCCATTAACAGCAAATGTGACCGGGCTAAGTTAAAGGAGGAGAAAAGAGACACTAGTCATGAAAACACGGGCAAGAAAACTCCGCGCGTCAAACCACACACCGAACAAGCTAATCAGGATAAAATGCTAGAATTGGTCATGCAGACAATGACGGGGTTCTCTGACAAGTTGTCAGCTATGGAGGCGAAGATCACGGGACTTGCGTCAGGCAGTGCTAAAACAACGGATAACGTTAGTGGTGCAAGGCAATCTAGGTCTCGCGAGAAAGTGAAACGTTCGGGACTCTTTCAGACTGATGAGAGTGAGACGACGTTGTTCTCGCCCCCTATGCCTGGATCTGACGGGAACGAGAATACAACTTATACACAGACATTTGCAGACACGGCTGTTATAGTTAAACAAACTCCCGCGAGAGCGAAAAAACAAAAGCCAGACTTGGATTTAGGTGTTGCACCGTTGCAGAGTGGGACCCCACAGCTTGGACGTGACCAGACAACAGTCACGCGCGTGTCATTACCTAGAGTCACGTCGACAGTGAGTAAACCACCAGGCATTACTTCCATAGCATGGGCGAATGATGTGTCTGTGGCCACTACTATGGCTACGGATAAACCCACCAACATGGACATGAATTATAACCTTACGGATCAGTTTGGGAATCCTGTTCAGATAAAAGGGATTGGACCAACAGTGCATAATACCCAACCTATCACAGTGACGCGTCAGGCTGAACCACTTTTCACACAACCTCAAGGGGAAACACCGACACAAACTATAGACTTTTTGAGAGCCAACCCATACATACAGAGAATGGTAGAAGAGAGAGTTTCTGTTCTGGAAGCACGTATGAAAAGCGAAATGACTCAAGGTAATAATAGTTCATGCAAGAAGAGTGGCAGGTACAATATTTCCGAAACCTCATGTGCCCCAGTGCATTTACGTTGGCCCAACGAGTCCTGCTTAACAGGAGCCACCAGGAAGAGGACGGCGTACGACGACCTTACATTGGGCCAATTCGTGGTCGGATTTCTTAACAATGTGTTAGACACTGCTAACCCACAGGTAGCTAGGGCAATGTTGACAGAGTTAGCTGAAACTGTGAAGCTTAGTGAAAACCTCTCATGGCAAATCGCACGGGGCGCCTTTGCCGTTGCTATGCATCGAATTGAAGATGAAACAGCATCGTGGACTGACACAAGGCTACTAGCTGAAAATCGGTTGACATTTTCGCAAACGGCAGTGTTCAACGGATCCATTACAATGTCACCTCGTACTTCACAAACACAACCGGCAGCGGCACCAAAGCGCATCGTTTGTAGGTGGTATAATGAGGGAACTTGTCCCCATACTCAAGATCATGGAGATACTTCCGGAGCAACACTCTTTCGCCATGTGTGCATGTTTTGTTTTAAAACATTAAAAAGAAACAACGGACATCCCGAAAGTGAGTGCATGAACAAAAAGAAGCAGGGTGAATAGGAAAGGGCTCACCGCCCCGTTGTAATTGATGAACAGAGTGTTTTAATTTGTGACCTTGATTGTTTACATAAAAGAAGTAACATTAATGACAGTAAAAATGGTGTTGGGTTTGCTGGGGGCTCCCCCCCATTTTGTTGTTATAATAAGATTTGTGTGTCTAAACTACAAACCTGTATAAATGCTGTGTCTATGGCCCACTGTAATGGCCCTTTTTTCAATTTGAGAGATAGAAAGGTTCTACAATTCATTGGTGTACCTTTAATTAAGTTCAGTTGTTTATGCAATCCTACGCTTAGGGGTAGGGGCCAACAGGCAGAGCTCAGTAGTGAGCCAGATCAGCCCCACCAGGAAAGCTGGTCTTCCAGTAGGTGTAAAACTCAATGTAATAAAGAGATTGGTTTATTTGATAGAAATTTGGGTTTTGTTTCGAAAAACACTGAATTACTTGACTTACCTGAAGGCATTGCCATTGACATGGATAACGCAAATACTTACTTAAGAACTGCAGAGGCAATAGCCAGGTCTGGACGCCACAACTACGAAGGCCTCAGGATTCCATTAACATCAGGCTTTGACTCCACGTTTCTAAAAGAGAATATAGACCAGTATCATGACAAACAGCTAATGGATTATATCAGGTTCGGGTTCCCGTTAAATATTGACCCTAATAAATGCATATCTACAAATGCAACCACCAATCATGCCTCAGCCAACAATTTCCCTGAGGCTGTTGCTGAATACATTGATACGGAACTGAAACATGGCACATTAATTGGCCCGTTTAATCACCCCCCCCCCACGACACTTTTATTTGGTCCCCCCTTATGACTCGTCCTAAAGAAAAGGGGCGTAGGGTCATACTTGACTTGTCGTATGGAGACAAATCCGTTAATAAGGCTACGAGTCGAGACCATTATGATAACGTTGAATTTCAACTTAAGCTCCCAAATCTAGACGTTTTGATACCACACCTACAGAGACTGGGCCCACATGCGCGATTATTCAAAGTGGACATATCTAGAGCCTTCCGTAATGTTAGGATCGACCCAGCTGATGCTTTACGTCTGGGTATATGTTGGCACGATAGGTATTATTTGGACCGGAATCTCCCCTTTGGGGCAGTCCATGGCACGGCGATATTTCAGCGAATCACGGACTTTATTCGTTTCCTCATGGCCCAGCATGGTTTCACCGTGTACAACTATATAGATGACATGTACGCGTGTATACATGAGCATAAGGCACAACAGGCTTTTGAATTACTGCAAGATATTATCCTCAGCCTGGGCCTTCCATTAAACGAGAAAAAGGTCCTACCTCCCGCTAAGAGCATGTCAATAATGGGCATCTTGGTAGACGTCGACAAGCGCACGTTTAGTATACCTCGCGAGAAGTTGAACGAGATTTATGAGGAATGTGCCAGGACGATGTTGAAAAGCCAGCTGGCTAAGAAAGAATTCCAGTCATTACTGGGCAAGCTATTGTACATATCTCGTTGCATTCAGGGTTCTAGAATATTCATGAATAGGATGCTTCAGTCGTTGCGAGAGATGAAGGACGCTGAATACATCATTCTCGATGAAAACTTCCTCAGAGATCTGGCCTGGTTCGTTTCTTTCTTGTACACGTTCAATGGGGTGGTTAAGTTTAGACGCGATCCAGTATCTGTTCACGCGCATGTGGACGCCACTTTGGTGCGTCTGGGGGGGGGGCCTCCGGCAAGACAGTTTACTCAGCACCCATACCACGAGAATTGATAGGTCAGTATTCGATAACGCACTATGAGATGTATAATATTACAGTAGCCCTAAAGGTGTGGGCACGCAGGTGGCATAACAGGGTAGTCTGCATATTTTGTGACAACTTAGGGGCGGTGACAGTAGCCCAAATGGGAAAAACTAGGGACGTCTTCCTTAATGCATGCTTGCATGCTTTGTGGCTAACAGCAGCACGGTTTAATATTCAGTTGAGAGTAGTGCACATACCGGGCAAGGATAACGTTTTAGCAGATGCACTCTCGCGAGAAAAAAGTACCAGCCCCTGGGGAATACATTTGGGAGCATGTAACTGATAGTGACCTCGATTTGTTTTGTAGGGGCCCCATTGGCATTGAGAGGCCAGGTGCTACAGGCATTGGACAGAGCAGAATCAGCACTGCGGCCGCACACTAGGGCTCAATATATTCGACAATTCAAACTTTTCCTGGCGTTTGCTTGCTCCCGAGGGCTGACAATCCTGGATGCACAGTCCACTGTCTTGTTATTCATGGAGTTTCTAGCGGCCCAATGTATTTCATATAGAGTGATTTGTAACTATATGTCAGCACTGAAATATTTCTTCTCACGTTATACATGGCGGGTGGAGGTTTTGTCCAACCCAGTAATACAACGCATGTTGAGAGGCATCCATATGACCACTTATACTTCCCCTTCACCCAAGTACGTTTTTTCAATTCATCAGCTCCGCGAAATCTCCCAGTTGTGTGACCTCTTTCCCCACCCCCTGGCATACAGAGCAGTCTTCCTAGTCGCTTTTTATGCATTCTTTAGAATGTCTAATATTGCACCAACTGCACCTAGATCCTTTGATCCCAACAGGCACTTGACTTGCCAGGATGTGAGATTTCAATATCCGGGTCTACACATTAAGCTGAAATGGGCCAAGAACTTACAGACACCAGAAAGGGTCCATTGGGTGAAGCTTCCCGAAGTCACTGACAGGTACCTGTGCCCAGTTAACACTCTGAGGGATCTGCTCCGGGCCAATGGGTCCTCCCCCTCTTCATTCCTCTTCTCAGTCTCATCAACCTCTATTCTAACACAGTCATTGATTCGTAAACGCCTGTCCAGTATATTGCGTATCATGCAATTGTCCCTACTGTCTTATGGATTTCATACTTTTCGACGCTCTGCTGCCTCAATAGCCTTTGATGCAGATATCCCTTTAACTACTTTACAACATCATGGCCACTGGAGGAGTGATGCCATCTGGGCATACATATCGGACAACACGGCCCAATCCCTCCAAGTCCCACTTGCCTTCCAGAACTTAATCCACAACTCTCTACCATAAATGTGGGTTGGGCTTTGGGCATTCATAATTATGGTTACCGTTATTTTAACTGTATTGAATATTTTAGTATTTTACATATTAACGTGTTAGAATTAATAAACTAGATTTCCCAACTCTCGTCTTACTTCACTAGTTACATATAGCATCACGAGATTTGCTCTGTGTGAGACTTGGCTAGCATTTACCCACACACGAGATCTCTGAGATCAAGAGATCTGTCATCTCTCCATATCTCACGTGGTTACAAGAACGACTGAATACTGCACTGAGTTTCATATGCAAAGAGCATGGTGAAGATCAAGTAAGGTTTTTACTGGTAAAATCTTACATCAGTATCATACATAATAACACTGACCTACTAGATCAGTTTAACGTATTTTACAGAAATGACAAGCACGGCCTGTACAGGGGCCTGCTTCCTCAGTTTCTGCACTACCATAATAAACTTAAAAATTATTCTTGTTAAATGTTACATCCAATCACAAATGAGGTCATGCTTCATTTAACTCTTGTTAGCGATAGGGGTCTTGCATATTGATTCGAGTAGTGAAAGGACACACAAGGTTATTTTATTTCCCACCAACCCTTCCCTGGTACAGAGATACGAGGCATTAAAATCGGATCCGGATGAACATAGGTTGGGCCAGGCGGACCCTGGTACCCCCTCTTGGATATGACACAACAAATGTACGATATGGTAGATCAAGGTAGGGCCACCAATTCCTGGTAGCCCTCTCTAGACTATGAATTTTAGTATGTTAAATTTTAGTAGTATGCTTGTCATTACAATTATTTTATTGGTGCATAATATGAAGCACTTCTTGTACTTTGTGCTAGTCACTATAATAATAATTACTGTGTTTAATGTTATATGCCCTCTTATGGGCTGGTGTTTTTCAAATTTTAATCAAAATTTTCAAAAAGTTTTACTGTTTTTAACCCTCTGTGTAGATAAACTAACATGTAAAACAAAAACCACAAACCAGAACACCGCTTCATTTAATCTTGGAATATGACCTTAGAATCTGACCTTTTAACTCATGGTACCATATCAGAAACTGAATGGCTATTTAAAAATATTTTAAAGCTAACTCCATTTCAGTCAATCCTTGCCTCAGCTGAAACCATGTCACATCTTTATATACACAAATTAGTCTTCAGTTGAGATAAAATGCTTTTTGAATATAAAAAATTGTTGTGTGTTCACAATTCTGTGACTTCAATTTTTTTAAGAAGATGAAGACTCGTAACATTATTTACCTTTTGTGTGGCACTTCATTAGGGCTTCATCTATCGCCCAGTAAAATTAAACTTTACCATTTTATTGCATTTGGGCATTTCTATTAAGAGTCATTGGTTTCATAGAAGAGTTAATGAGTTTATGGGTCTAATTTAGGTAAAATTTTGACTTTTAACATAAATGACCCAAACAGTATTTTGTATATATTTTTAATGTCAACAGCTTAAATAATAGGTGTGCTATCCCTTTATCACTATACCAAATATCATTCTCCTAGTATTTATGAAAATATTAAAAATATTACTTTTACTGTCTGTAATTGATGAAAACTCTTGAATCAGTTTATGGGTCTATTTGAAAAAAAAGTAAACATGAATGAATACTTCAACTGTTTGGAGTGTAGCATATATTGCATTATTATATGTGGTCAGTAATCAGATAATGAGCCCGTTGTATCAATTTCAAGTGTGAATTGGTGTCATTTGAGTTCCAGGGCCGGGATTCACAAAAGGTCTTAAGTCTTAGGCAATTTTTTTGCTTAAACCAGTCGTAAAGTTATGACTCTTGTCTTAGCTAAGATTTCTCTTAAATTGGGATTCACAAAAAGTGCTTAGTAAAATCTTAGCTAAGACAAAATTTGTGCAAAAAGTTTAACCAGTTTGAATTCAGATTAACAAATTTTAGTAAAACAAAAACATTTTTCATTGATAAATGCATCAAACATGCTCTTCAAAATTATAAAACAGATTTGTTACTTTTTCTGTAAAATTATGTAAAAATAGTAATATTTGTGTTTTATTGTGAGTCAGCCATTTTTATGACAATATTTTTACCACAAGAAGGTAAAATGTGGAAATTTATAGGTAATTAAATGATGTAAATTTCAATTACAATCCACAGAAATTACTTCTATAGGAAGTATAGATCCCCATAGTATATATATTGTTTTCACAACAAAGGGTAAAATGTAAATACATGCAATGGAATATTTTAAAAATGACTTAAGTCTGCCCTGCAGTGGTCTTAAAGTTATGACAAAATCTAAGACAAATTTTTGTCTGAGACCTTTTGTGAATCTCATTTTGCCTAAACAAAAAAAGTCTTAACTTTATGAAAAAATTATTTTCTCTTAAAAAAAAAGAGTTTTCTCTTAAAGTTATGACAATTTTTTGCTTAAGACCTTTTGTGAATCCCGGCCCAGAAAAAGAAGTGTTGTTTTGCGGAATTAATAAAATCAGTTCATGGGTCTAATTTTGGTAACTTTTTTATGTGAAACTGTAATAACATATCCAGTATTACATTTATTTTCTTCATGTTCAACATGTGATAAAGGGGTGACATCTGAGCTGTTAACATGACATTGCGATGCAAAGCCCCAAATAAATATTTACCCTGCTCACCTGCCCACCTGCTTGCCCACCCATCCCCTTGTCGGACAGCTAGATGCCATGAGTGAAAATAATATCTGCCTTTGTACAATTTGAAATCATAATTTAGTTAGCCCTAAGTGACCACATGTAACAGTACATATATTGTACATCTCTGAAGGGGCAAGTCAAGTGTAACTTTTTTTCCAAAATAGACCCAAAGGGACAAAGAAAACAATGTGTTTTATATTTCTACAAATATTCAGAAAATGATATCTGGTACAATGATAAAGGTATAACATCTGAGTTATCTACATGGAATACTGGATGTGTTATTGAGCTTTGAAGTAAATAAGACACCAAAATTAGACCCATGAACTGACCATTACTTCCACCAAACAACACTTCATTTTCTAGAAATATAAACATGCAGAGACACTTCATTACACTTGCAATTAGTAAAACAGGCTCATTATTTGATTACTGACCATATATAATAATGCCATATATGGTACATATAGTTGAAATATTCATTCAGTGTTTAACTTTTTTTAAAAAGGCACAAAATCTGATTCAAGAGTTCTCATCAATCAGACACTTTATTTATTTTATTTATTTGGGGTTTTATGTCGCTTTCAACACTGTACAGGTCATATCACGATGGGTAGTTGGAAGGGCAGAGGAAACCAGTACATACAGTTGGTCAAGGTTCTGTACTGTAAACTGCCAACCAACGGCAAGCAACTACCAGCTTTCCCACTTGAGGCTGTGCTGGGAACCGAACCCCGGCCTCAGATGTGAGAGGCGATAGTGTTACCACTCTGCTACTGTTGCCCCCTCAATTGGACACAAACAAAGTAATATTTGTAATATTTACATAAATACTAGTGGGTAAATATTTGGCAAGGTGATAAAGGGATAACACACCTATTATTTTAGCTATTAATATTAAAATTATATAAAATACTCTTTGTGTTATTGAGATTCAAAATTCAAAATTTACCAAAATTAGACCCATAAACTGATTAACACTTCTATTGTTTTCTCCAATATGATCCAGCTGAGCAGACAGGTGGACGGGTGGGGGGTTAGGTGAGCAGAGGTAAATATCTTGTCTGGCCTGTATCTCAGAATTGATTAGGTGTAGGATGTTGATACTTGGTATGGAAATTACTTTGGGATTATAGATGTACAGTGTCATACTGTGACCTTAGTCGGACATTAGACCATCACTCTGTCAGAATGATTTCTAAATTTATATTTGAAATATATTTCTCTTATGACAATTGCATATGGATTGCTGTAACTGGTTATTACCTCCACCAAGGCTGTATTATTTTTATAACTGTCTGTTTGTCTCTTTGTCTATTAGTGTGTTAGCAAGATTACGCAAATGCTACAACTTGGGTTTTCTCGAAAAAGTCAGAGGATGAATCCCGTTTAGTTCCCGTTAAATTTTTAGAGTGATCTAGATCATCATCTGGATACAAAAAAGTAACCTAGGTTTACCCATTTTCTTATTATTACATGCCTTGGAAAGAGGTATGCACTTTCCAAGTGCTCTTGTTATATGTAATTTTACCTAATTCTGTTATTTACATTGACAGCAATACTTCAAATAATAAATTTTACAGCTTTATATCTTTTAGTTTGCTAGTTAATGATTTGATTTTGCTATTGAATTGCCTTGTTTTGATACTTTTTATACATTTTATCTCTCTCAGGTGTTATTTGTCTTGCACCTTTGCATAATTTACAATGTAAGTGCTATGTGTAATGGCTTCCAATGCTGTTTCCCTGGGCTGTTAAATTTAAGTATTAGTGATGAACAGAAAAGTAAAAATATTGTAATTAAACACCCCAAACATAAATATGTGTTTACATTTGTAATTATACATCAAACACATTAAAATTTTTATAATTGAATAACTTGAAGACTCACAACTACACAACCAAGTTGGCCAAAAGAGACTCACAATTTTGTCACTGTCCTTTGGTTTCAGTCTATATATGGTGAACTTAAAACAGCTGGGGGTTCAGTCAAATGGGATATTTTTTTCAAAATAGACCCATAAACTAATTCAAGGGTTTTTATCAATTAGAGACACAAAACGTAATATTTTCAATATTTGCATTAATATAAGGGATGAATATTTGGGACAGTAATAAAGACATAACACACCTACTATTCTAGGTATTAACATTAAAAATATACAAAATACCCATTGTGTTATTGAGGTTCAAAGTCAAAAATTCACCAAAAATTAGATTCATAAACTGCCCACTAAACATTAGAAATATTTTAAAATGTTTATGCTGTAATGATTTAAAAATGTTTTGTAAACATTCTATATACAAACGTTTTTACTGAAAATGTTTATTAAACATTTATAAAAAAATTCAAGAAGCTAGGTTTGACTGGAAACATTTTTTAAACTTTATAAAATAGCTGAAGAAATGAAGGTTATGCTAGAAATGTTTTTCAAACATTCATCATGAAGTGTTTTATAAACAGTATTGATCAAATGTTTTAAAAACATTCTGTAAAAAAACCCATGTTTTCAGAATGTTTATTAAACCTTCACCTTCAAACATGTCCAAACGAGGATGGCGGTGAGCAATAATAGGGGATTTTAGAGGACTTTTTTAAAAAACGATATACATAAAACGTTTTAAAAATTCTGTTCTAAATGGTTTTCGTACCCATCATATTTTAACCTTTCCCATCAAACGTTTGCAAAACCCAAAAATGTTTACTGGGTGATTCAGGCTTCTACAATCAGTTGTTTGGAGGCTTCCTTAGCATTTCAGCAAGGTATTCCATTGCAAGACATTATGGTCCACAGGTCGTTTGGTGTTACTTGCAAATTATTTTGGATGCACCCTCTAGTGTTGCTACACTTTCACTTCACAGCTTGGTTGGGTTTGGTGGTTTTAAAAGTTCTTCAACATTTATACATATTTTAAAATTTTAATCTGTGGTATTAATATATAAATAAAAATTTCCCAAACATTCATCTATTTCTTCGTATTTGGTCTCTCACTTCTTGCAGATAACAAGGGTTCTCACTATTAACCTGTTTTACTTATGAGTACTGAAAACTGCAAGATGCTGTAGAAAGGGACTGCCATCAATGTTTATTGGCCTGACACAATCAATAGTGTCCAATACTTGACAAAAAGGCCCTTGAGAAATGTAATATAAAAGTACAAGCACAAATCCATTCC
This sequence comes from Sabellastarte sp. h YS-2021, assembly GCA_964017235.1. Lineage (NCBI taxonomy): Eukaryota > Metazoa > Annelida > Polychaeta > Sabellida > Sabellidae > Sabellastarte > Sabellastarte sp. h YS-2021. Next base: position 76,302,578 of record OZ024935.1, on the reverse strand, counting down.
TCAACCCTCGTCTGAAAGGTCATATGACCTTCTAGACATTACATATTGATAAAAATATATGATTTCTACGTATATTGCAAATATAATGTACTATCTATCTGTTCTAAAGCAAACCAAAAATTATTTCTCAACACATTATCTTGTTACTTGAGTGTGACATGGTAATATAAGGATACCTCTGACTGCATGTCTGACATAATTTTATATTTTACAGGCCCATCTATGGTAACAATTCCTGATTTCTGGCAAATGATATGGGAACATCGAATCAAGAGTGTATTTATGGTAACAAACTTGGCAGAAGATAAAAAGGTTTGTACAAAATGTGCTGATTCCGAAACACTACACTGCATTAACCCCATGTAATCTACCCTAATTGTATAGCGTTAAATCACTGTGGTAGCAGTATCTAAGGATATTCGTAATTATTTTTCAGCAATTGGATACGTGGAAACAAAAGGAATGCTTAGGAGGAAAGCAATCTTGAATAAGAATGTTTAAAGGTTTTGACCCAAAACAAGGAGTCTAAATTTTTGACAATGTAGTGACTTGCACTATGACAATTGCACTAGTTACCTCTCAAGGCAGTACTGTAATTATCTCCCGCCCGACATGCATGCGGGAGATTATAATTTGCACAATGTGTGTGGGTCCATGTGTCCATGTGTGAGTGTGTCATGCAGTTTTCTCTGAAACTACTACATTACACATTTTTGGTAAATTACTTGTCCTAACGAATTTTTACACCCTTCAATATTTTTTTTTTGGTTTTGTGAACTTTGTCTAATATTGAGTGAGTAATAGCACTACCTAATATAATTATATGACTTGTAACTCTCAAACTATTGCATTAGGAGTATTTTGTTCTAATTTGCTGCTCAGGTACTTCATCCACAGTTACAACAGGGTCAGTAGTGTGGAAGTGTATCTCCATAGCTAAGTGAGTAATAGCTACTTTGTCAATTTTAATGATAACCATGATGAGTAAATGGCTTATATCTTCAAAAGTATTGCAGCTACACAATTCCCCTTACATATGTTCTTCATCTATTTTTTGTGAACTGTAACATGTTGAAGTTTCACACTTGTTCCTCAATGTACAAGTGTGTAATGGCTACTTTAGTGGCCATCTTGGATTTTTGCGGAAAATAAAAAAAATTATAAATATCTCAAAAACTGAAAGAGATAGAGCGATTTCAAGTGAATTTTTGACCTGTAGGGTAGTAGAATGGTATCCTGCACAAAAAGGAAAAATTTAATTTTTCGACACTTTTGGCGGCCATCTTGAATTTTAGCCGAAAATAAAAAAATGTAATTATATAGGCAACCATGAGAGATAGAGCCATTTCGAACTAATTTTTGACGCACAGGGTAATACAGGGGTATCCTCTACAAATGGGAAAAATTTCAATTTTTGCCACTATTGGCTGCCATCTTGGAGTTTAGCGGAAAATATAAAACTGTAAATATCTCGGAAACCGTAAGAGATACAGCAATTTTGAGGCATTTTTTTACCCATAGTATAGCACAACAGTATTCTGTTCAAAAGGAAAAATTTCAATTTTCACCACTTTTGCCTGTTATCTTGAATTTTAGTGGAAAAAAAACATTGAAAATATCTCAGAAACCGTAAGAGAAAAAGCGATTTTGAGCAAATTTTTAACCAGTAGGGTAGTACAAGAGTATCCTCTGCAAAGGATAAATATTTTAATTTTCGCCACTTTTGGCGGCAATCTTAGATTTTAGTGAAAAATAAAAATTTGGAAATATCTCAGAAACTGTAACAGATATAGTGATTTTGAGCGAATTTTTGACCCATGGGGTAGTAGAAGAATATTCTATCCAAAAGAGAAAAATTTCAATTTTTGCATCTTCTAGCTGCCACCTTGGATTTTAGCCGAAAACAAAAAAAAACTGTAAATATCTAGGAAACCATAAGAGAGACTTGTGCTCATTATAATGGTTGGGCATTACACATGATAATGTGTTTTCCTGTATGCTATCCACTAATTTCTCTATTCATCCAGTTACTTTTACAGGGCTTCATATTTCTAGTGTACATTTTCCTTTCTTTTGGATTTTTCGCGCACAGTATTTCTTTCCCTTTAATACTCAGTGGGATATACACACCATGGCAGTGGTCTTGTTGGCTTTGTTTGTCAATTAGATGTTTTTCTGTGTGCATAACTCAGACACAAAACATCATGTCATATGAACATGGCTCAGTCACTTAAATGCTCTTTTTGATGCGATGATTGTATTTTTTAATTTAGATTTTGTGTGAACAGTACTGGCCATCGCATGGGCTGTTAACTTATGGGGACTTTATTGTGATGTTACAAAAAGAAACAAAGAATCCTCACACTGTGATCCGAAAGTTGAAAGTTACAAAAGTAAGATATTCTTAACATTAAATACTGTTGTCTAGTATTAAATTCAAACATATTTTTAAATAGTTTCACTGCAATATGAATCATATTGAAACAAAATATATTCCAAAGTTTATTATTATTAAAATACTGAGCTGTGTATGTTAAAAGCTTAGAAGTGAAAAGGAATGTAAAAATTTTAAGATATAAACTTTGAATATGCCTAGAGTATGTTATATTATTTGGAGTTGATGTGTCTGTTTTGTTCTGTTAGAATCAACAAAAGTCCTCAAATGCCTAGTGCTTAGAAAGTTCAGCATATGTTCTGTACGGGTTCGACTCCCAAACATGGCAATGCTGATGGCTTATCATGATAGTATCCTGGCTCTTGAAAGGACGTTAAAGCCTAATTTTGACTTTATAATGAACAATGTTTTAACAATTTTATATTCAGTCAACACTGAGGAGTGCTGGTTGACCTATAGAACGAATTCCATCTTAAAATAATTACCCATAGACAAATGTATTTAATTAAGTGCATCTTGATGAAATAACTGATATTGTTCTCCAAAATGACAATTTTTAAATATTTGTAGGGAGAGAATCAACATTTTGTTACACAGTATCACTACACATCTTGGCCAGACAAACAGCTGCCTGTGAGTATAACCAGCATACTCACACTCAGAAAGTGCCTCAAGGAAGAAAGGATGAAAAATTGTTCTCCAGTGCTTGTACACTGCAGGTAATGTTAGTTTGTAGAAATGAGTCCTAAGTGCAGCTGACAGAATCCAGTTCAGATATACTTGGGTTCAGAGAGGTGTTTGTTTCATTTTAATGATGATAACATTCTGTTGCATATGTCAGTCCTTCAATACATCCAGAAAGTGATGGAAGCATATAAATAAATATGAATACAGTTAGTCAAGGTGCTGCACTGTAGACTACAGACCATCGGTAAGGAACCGTCAATTTTACCAGATAGGGTCTGGGGTTTAAACCGCGGACCTCAGAGGTGGGAGGCGAGTCTGATGTCACTTTGCCACTGTGGCCCCTGAATGATATTGTATGATAAAGTTATTCCACTCTTAGCGTAAATTCATGGGAACCTCCACAAGACAAAAAAAAACATAGATGATTGATAAAATGGCCTTGTATTTACCTGTGGAGTCGCATGTGAAAACTTGAAAAAAGTTACAGAGTTAATAATAATTATTTGTAATATTGATGGACTCTTTAAAAGTAACATTTCTTTGTTGTCTTTTTCATCACACACAATTTATTGTGTATTTCAGGTTACAAGATTTGTGTTACAAGTTTGGAAATCTTCAATACCTAGGAATAAAGTTTTGGTATAATTGTCTTATTGACTTGTCACAAAGTATTGTTTCACTGTTTGAATTATCTTTTTTATGTTTTGTGAAATTTTAAATATTTAGCCTGTTTTGCCTACATTCTAACAGTGCTGGAGCCGGCAGTACAGGCACACTGATAGCACTAGATATCCTGCTGGATCAAATGGATGCTGAAGGTTCTGTGGACATCAAACAACATGTGACTAAGCTGAGGCAGCAGAGAACACAGATGGTTCAGACTTTAGTATGTTCTTTCCTGATGGTCACTTGCTCAAATCTCATGAGTTTAGAACCTGTATAAATGAAAATGCAGAAACAGTTACCAAACTTCAGCTTGAAGTGAGCAGTAATCAACTGAAGTACATACCAGGCAAATATACTCACCTTAAGAACAAACTCAAGACTTATGACCCTGATGACCCATTTCAGTATGCCAATTAGTCTGTTTTAAAACCATCACTTTAGAGGATAAATATAAATTTGTTGTGTGTTGGTCTATCTGTAATAAAAATGTTGTATGAAATCTTTCCTTAGAGGCCCACAGTTGTACACTGTATATAATCTTTAAAAAATTGTGAGCATTCCAGAATCGGCATCATAAAATATCAGGTATTCTAAAATTATTAACTAAATAAAAAACATTTCATCCCATTGTCCTAATTATTAGAAACTTATATGTTTCCCATAAACTCAACATAATCCCAATTTTGTCACTTTAGAGACATTTTTCACCTTGTTATATTTTCACTCTGGCACTAATAACTAAGTTTAATCCAACTTTGAGTCACTGTGCATACCAGGTAAGATTTAAAGACACTTGGATTTAGATAGCTATGATTTTGCAATACACTTACATATAACAACTTAATTAATTAGGGAGAAAATATCAAGAGATGTCCAGCATAGTAAAAATAATCGGAATTTATATGATACAAGTTATATTAACATATTTATTGTCTATTAATTTCATCTTGTACTGCATTGTATTTCGTCACTGTGAAATTATTTCTTCAGGATCACCATAGTGATGCTAGTGTAACTATATTACCCTAAATACGATCTTTTTTCTCCATAACCAGGAACAATACAAATTCCTGCACCAGTGCCTGACAGAAATTTCAGTCTTAGGATCAACTGCTGTGGCTGTCGACAAAATGGCCATGTTTTTAACTTCTGGTGAATTCATACAAAGAACTCGAGAGGAACATGAGGTAAATATAAAAAATATATGAAAACATCTCAAATGAAGAAAACAATATTACATAAATGTGTTGCAGAGAATTATACATTTCATCCTCATTTGAGATATATTTTTCATGTATGTGTAATGAGGACTGTTTCACTTTCAATTCATTACCAACACTTTTGGCATGTGAAATAAGTAAAACGAGTTCTTATTATTAAAAAGAGTGCAAAAAGCTTTATATGAGGAGGCACCAGTTAATAAAATGATTTTGATTTTTAGCTTGAGATTTATCCCCCTTTCTGCATGGAGTTTACTATAATAAAAAGGAAGAAGCTCTGGAGGAAGCTTTCTAATGATGTAAATGGCATATTTGGAGGTTACACATTTAAAGAAATATATTAAGACAAAATTAGCTCCTGTTGATTGATATATAACACTAATTATGCATAGTAAGTGGTGTTGTCGAACACATGAAATATTACCCAGTCTGTATGGCCTAGGTCAAACACAACATGCGCTGGATAACAAACCACATATCTTATTTTATTAATAATGTTCATTTATTTTGCTTGCATATTTTGTGAATTAATAAACAATTTAAAGCCAGATGCAGAAGAATGGTAAGCAAATATTTGATATCCAAATGACAAAAGTAAAATAGGCCCAGCATATTTTTCAGCATGTTGTAAAAGGCAGAAAAATGGAGCGATCTCATTTGCTTTGGGTTGTGTATCATTGGATGAGAGGGTCCTGGCTGTTAAACTAACGCTTTGGCCAGAAAGTTAACTTATTTTAGAAATAAACACTGAGTATGAGGGCATTTGTTATGCTATTTATGCCCGGCAACAATTCAAATAATGCACGAGCACTTTAAGCCAGGCATAGATAGCGTAACAAATGTCCGAACATGAGGTATTTATTACTATTTTAAGACTGGCCTTCCTGATTTAAACAAATGTCCCTTTATTTTTAAGAGGTGAAACAAACAAGGGAACCGCCAAATTGTTTTGAGTGCATTGAGTGTTTTACGTGCTCTCGTAAAGGCAGACAAATTTCCAAATGAGAAATTTGAAACAGCACTTCCGGTTTAGAGTGGGCATTTGTTTTCCTACTTTTGCCGGCTGATAATATGCACACAGAAGTGTTTTTGTTTTCTGCCCACTTCCAGTCTTTATAATACTAATTAAAAAATCAAAGTAATATTGGGACAGGTCCTCAACATTTCCAACCTTTTGGACCTCGAATACACATGGAGGTGAGAGCCTGTTATTAGATTGCCAGCTGGCTGACCACTAGGCTGAGGATCTTTACTACCTAAAAGGTTATTTTATATAGCCACCCGTAATACCTGTAGTTCTTGATTTAGAGGAAGCATATGGTGCAGTTTGTAAACATGGCCTTTCCAGAGACTTTCATAAAAGAATGTTCACATTGTTATGCCGGTCTTTTTGATGAGTAATTTTTTACCAAATTATTATCTAGAAATATGGCTTTTAAGATTTTTGGGTCTTAAGCTTTGTGGGTGTTCCACAGCCTAAACTAATGGATGGATACTTGCCAAATTTTAAGGATATGTTTAGCCAACGACGATCTAGAGCTGTTTAGGCTTGTTTAGGTTTTGGGTTGTATTTGGCAACAACTATTGCTTTTGAAATTTTAGGTCTTAAACTTTGTGGGTGTTCTATTGCCTAAACTGATGGATGGATTTTTGCAAATTTTCGGGATATGTTTAACCCAAGATAATCTAGAGTTTTGGGGGTATCTGGCAACTACTATTGCTATGACACTGAAAGGTTTTAAACTTTGTGTACACCAACTGCTGCACGGAGTTAATAAAACATACATTTCAATCACAAGGCTTTATGGTGTACTTTATAATGAGCTACAGAGAGCACAAACTCTTTATACCTTTGTAAAATTCTTGTGCTGCCAACGAATTGATAAACCATTATAAGTGAGACTAAGTGATAAACTCATATTACTAAACATGCAATATTATAGGCGTATCGATGCTATGGAAACTGTTGGTTTTTTAGGCTACCATCTAAAGTGACATATGCGGTCGATAAGATAAATCAAATTTTTAAATAAAAACTGCAAGTTTTTCCCCTTCTTCAGCTTACTGAAAGTTTGTTTTCCTCAGTCCTTACATTTTACCAAATCTCAATTTTGAAAACCCATTTGCTGTACCTGCAGACTGGTGTTCTTACCTGCTGTGGCTGGCTATGTTTAGATCTGCTGATAACTCATTTCTCGAAAGATTGTTACCCAAGGTAAACCAAGACACAAAATATGCATTGGACCCTTTAGGAACTCTTTAATGCTAAACGTGTATGTACAGGATGATTAACGTATGTTCAATAATACATACATTAGCATTACCAAGGTGATCCACATAGACTTGTTTCTGACTATTCATAAAATATCTTGTTGATAATTGTCTACTATTATGACCATTGGACCACATTCCCTGATAGACATAAAGTGAAATGGCTACAGCAACTGCATCTAGTGGCCATTGTCGCCAGGTCACAGAGTACTTGTCAAATGAGATGGGGATTATGTGTTGTATAAATTATAATAAAATTTATGTATTATTAATTTCTCCTGTTTCGTTTTTTGTAGTTTCTTGAGCAATTGAATCCTAAGTTCACAAATGCAGAGACAGATATGAGGGGAACCGATCACAGCAACACAAACAGAGACAGGAGAATTAACCTTAGTATGTTGATAATATGGATGGAGGCAGTGTTAGACCTATTGTTTTATGTATTAAGTGCAAAGATGTAAACCTTAAGGTCAAATTTAAAAAGATTTTAAAACCTGCTCTTATGCATCAATAGATCAAAGAAACTATTTGTACGAGGCATCTGCCACCGTGGCCTAGTGGGTAACACACTTGTCTAGGAACTCAGAGGACATGGGTTCAATCCCAGGTACAGGGAGATACATAGTGGCTTGGATGACCACTTAAAATGGCGGTTCTGTCATTGGGTCCTACCCCAGTGGCAGGTTAAAGAACCTCAAGGATGTTGATAAAGGGTCATCCTTGAACCTCTATCTTCTAGTTAGGGGAACGTCAGTTACTTGTGAGTTGGGGCTGTACCTGTACAGTCAGATTGGTTAATAGCGCTTTGAGTCCTGTAGTACATGGAGATATTGTGCTGAGTATAAATACATAATAATAATAATGTGGTATATTATACAATACTATAAGTTAATATTTCATAGCTAAAACCACACACAGTATCTTATTAACAAAATAACAAGGCTTAAATCATATATACAGTGTCAGTCATATTACATGTTATTATATGAAATCAGAATTTCAACTACATATCAAACAGTTGAAGTCTACTTTTGTCATACATATATCTTCCAGTAATATTTATTTGTAAGACTACATTACATGTGAATATAATTTAAGCAAAGGAAAACAGGGTGAAATTGATGATGCACTCAGAAACTTACATCAATGCTGTTTATGTTGGGGTAAGTAACATAAATACGAAATAACTTATCAAAATGCTGTATGCAGTAAATGTAGTTCATATGTTACCAGTTGCCTGGATGGATAAATGATACAAAATGGTGCACAAGAAAAGATTCTGTAGGTAAGCATAAATACAATTTCTTCTAAGTGATAGAAAGACACAAACTTTCATGAAAAGCATGACAATCATATATCTATCTCAGCCACCATCTCATGACAATACCCAAGAAGTTAAAAAATGAATTTTATTATGCTGTGATTTCTCAGGTGTTACCATATTAAATATCTAGACGTCTAATCAGTGTTTAAAGTACTGCAAATTCTTTGCTGCAATTTACTGGTACTATGATAAAGGTATTACGTCACACTGTATTTATTTATTTATTTGGGTTTAACGTCACTTTCAACACATTGTATAGGTCATATCATGCCAGGTAGTTTTATGGGCAGAGGAAACTAGTACACACAGTTGGTCAAGGTTCTGTATTGTAAACTGCCGACCAACAGCAAGCAGCTACCAGCTTTCCCACTTGAGGACAGGCTGGGATTCGAACTCTGATCTCAGAGGTGGGAGGCGAAAGTGTTTCCACTGTGCCATTGTGGCCCCTACTTCACACTATAGTGTATAGCATTTGTAAATCAAATATGTTCACTGTCAAATTCACTCACAATTTGTGCTTTTTGTGACTGTTGAGAGGTGACAGTAATGATAACACCAACAGTATGATATATTGTTCTTTAAACTTTTTATATTCTTAGTGTGTATATGTGATCGAACTGATAAATGCAAGAATATTTATCCATCAACTCAAATACTAATAACTGTCTCATTTGAAAAAAAAAATGGAACAAGGTTAACATTCTATGTCAGACTTATGTCATTCTGTTTTTGAAAGTGTGATTATTCTGTATCAGTACAATTTTCCAGATTAGATAACAAACACTTAGAATATCCAGGCACCTTCTTACAATTATGTATTGATTTGTTTAAAGTAATAATAAATAATAATTAAAATCAGCTTAAATATGTTTACATCACCTGAAACAAAGTTTCAATACTAGAATGAAACTCAAAACACATACTCTTCAACATGAAATGTTGGCATTTAATCTCTTAAATGTAAAGGCATTTAGTTTATACAGCTGTTTACAAATGATCCTTTCTTTTTTGAACCAAACCAAAATAGTATCAGATGTATCCAATACAGTTTGCCTTTATAATCTTTTGTTTATAAATATCAAAAGTAGTGCAAGCAATTTCAGGGATATGAAACACCAAATCAGTTTTTGGCGACGCAGTGGCCTTTAGAAAGTGAAGCTGAGGATTTTTGGAAAATTATATTACAAGAAAAATGTGCAGCAGTAGTGTGTCTGGAGAGAGCAAGTGACACCATGGTAGGATATCAAAAACATTAATAAACACATGGAAAATGTTTATTTGATGTATCATCATGATTGCCCAAGTAGTTTCCTCATATTTATAAAAACTTACTTGATTTATGAATAAATAATTTGGGCAAAATGTATTTTAGAGAATAATCTGCTGTTTAAAATTAACCCGGATTATTTGATTATTGCTTTCCTAATGATGCAATCTTTTGTAGTGGTTCTGTGGGAGAAAAACTTCTGTGTCCTTTGATGATATAAGCGTGATTGTCTCATGTTCATCAGATGAGGCTGAGATGCTGGTGTATGATGTCATGATAAAATGTCAACAAAGGAATGATGTGCTAGAAGACTCAGAGGAATATGTAAATGTGTCACCAAACCAGGTCAGTTAGTCAAAAACAAAGACATATGGCCATCAAAAATTATTAAACCTCAGTAGTAAGTATGTTAATTTAATTGGCAACACCCTGGACATGGGACCTTTTATAAATTCTGACACAACAAAGCTGTAGCGTGTTGGAGGGTTGTATTATTTTTAATGGATATCAACTCTGATGAAGATATAATATAACTGTTACAACTTAAATATTTTATTCATTTTTAAATGAATGTGAGTATCATATTAAATATTTCAATGTTACAACTTAAATATTTTATTCATTTTTAAATGAATGCGAGTATCATATTAAATATTTCAATGAGTCGAATTTTGAAAGTCAAAATTTGTTACACAGCTATTGAAAATCATGGGCAAACTTGTTTGTTCTGATATTTTATAGACATAATTTTACTAAAATCTAATAATATGTCATTTAAGCATGACACAAACAGACTATTATTTACACGTAGTATCAATATTAATGGTAGTAATAAGAAGTGGTGTTGACATTGTCTACTTCATCACGTTACTTTTCCTCAAATGTTATATTATACTCTTTTGATTTTATGTTTTAAAGAAAGCTGATATTCATCAACTGACAATGATTATTCTAAAGTCTTGGACTGCAAAAGAAATCAACCAAAGGAGCATTTCTTTGATCACTGCAGTTTACCATCAGGTTCAGGAAATATTAAATGTAGCAGACCAAAAACGTGTCACAGTGACTTGCAGGTAAAGCTACTGTTAAAATATTATAGTTTTGATTTAAATGGATTTCAAACTTTAATGCAAAATGGAATATACTTGTTGAACTAAATCTCATTAAGCTACATGCGCATTTTAGAAATAGATACTCACATATCATCATATATTTTAGTAAAGATTGTTTTAACACATGTAGTGGTGTGGTAATGTGTTGAAAGCTATCAGCAATTTTCACAGCTCATAATGGATCAAATGAAAAAGACATCTGATGATTGTTACATTTCTGTTTCAGAAATGGGACAAATGAGACAGGCCTGTATATTGGAGCTACCATTTTGTTTGATATGATCAACAAAGAGCAGCAGGTGGATGTGGTAGAGGTGGTAAAGAAGATAAAAGAAATCAGGACACAGTTTATTGCAAATCTGGTAAAAAAAATTCTAAAGCAAAATTTAAATTTTGGTGTTCTATCAAGCAAAGTGCAAGTGTAAATTGAAAAAGATTTATTCAGAATCACAATAATGGTGAAAGTATAATGTAAATTGTGTCAAAGAACATGTTCATTCACATCTTTTCAGGAACAGTACAGATGGCTCTACAATGTGTGTGCTGCATATATAGCTGAGATGAAATAGCTTCAGTTGTGACCAGTGACCAACATCTTCAGTAAACAATAACAAGTTGGAAAATTTGTGGTAAAATTGATTTTACTAAAAACAAAGTGTAGAGGATGGATATACAAGGCAAAATGTTCATTGTAAAAGTAGCTTTCGCCTTTAAATTTCATTTATAATTAATATGTATATATGTGTATATTAACACATATTTGTAGAGGTTGTGCTTAACAGCCCTGTAGAAATATCACATAAACATTACTCAAGTGTGTTTTACAATTTTAGTATGAGCAACCACTAAAAACATCTTCCCAGTCAATTGAATGTGAAGATTTTTTTTTGTTTTGTTTAAAATATTTTATTCCATCTCTTGTATCATAGCATATAGCCAAACTGTAACATGCAATATCAGAGTAGTGTCAATACAACCAGATTATGTTTTATAGTACTATTAACACTGTGTTCTATATGTTTACATGAAAGTTTCATTATTTTTGTATACCAATTACATTTTATTTTTAGAGCTTTCAGTAGTAGAAAATAAAACTAGTTATTCTAAAAAGAGTAATTCATGGAATACCATTTAAATTTTCTGTTTCGCTAATCATAGCCCAATACATCATTATTACGAAGTTTACATTTAACTGAATATTTATTAATCAAAATAGCTATAAAAATTGTCAAAGAACTTGTCAAAAGTCTCTAGATTTTCATTTAGTTTATAACTCATTCTCAAAATTTCTAACTTTTCTTTTGCTAGAAAAGTAAAGTTGGAAAAGGTTATTTGCATATTGTTAGATCTGCTTTTGTTAACATACCATATTCCTAACAATATCATATAGTTAAACACAAAGTTGCACAAAATCCAAAAAATATTTCACACACTGTAAAAGAGAGCTTTATACAAACTTACTTTATAAAGCCATGTGCTAACTTTCCCCCAGAAATTGATTATCTCATTGCAGTAGTAAAGGTGATGCTCTATGGTATCAGTCTGAGTGCAGTAAATACAGGTAGGGGAGAGAGACATCTTCCATTTGTAAAGATTATAGCAACAGTTAAGGATCCTATTCAAAACTTTACACTAGAATGATTGTAAATACAGCTCTGGTTATGTTGTATACTATTGTAAACACAGAGTTCCATTCCATTTGTCCTGGAAAGGGAAATAAGTTTAACCATGTTTTTATTGCTGTCGGTGCTTTAACCACATGTCTGATTAACTCTTGCTATACTTTCTTGCTTGTAATTTTCGTAATTTCTGTTATTCTGTGGTTAAATATTATACTAAATCTTGGGTCTGCTGTATACCAATATATCAATTTCCACTGTTTTGAAATGGCTTCCAGCAGTGAGTATACATTTACAATATTAATATTCTATTCTGGCCTTACCCTAAGCTCCTCAGCTGTGATACATTTTTCTCTTTATTTAAAAGGTCTACAAGTTTTGAATGATGTTAATTGTTTTGTATTTTTGAGTGATAAAATGATAAATGTATTTCACAAGGATTATTTCGTATTTATCTTTCACCACTTTGAATTATGAATAAATTAAGCCCCTATTTTTCTAAAAATGTAATTTCCCTGCACTTGTTTGCAAAAAAAATGTTCTACTAAAGCTTCTCGTGTGCCCACAGATTTTAATGTAGCAAAAATGAGCAGCGGCCCTGTAATTTAACTTTCTAATAATAGGCATATAGTACATACAGACAATGTAGTTTTGAGAAATATTGACAAGACATTGACACTTACGTAAGCATAAAGGGGAAAAGGTATCCATACTAAAGACCACCATGGAATAAAACAATTTATTTATTTCGGTCAGAACCAGAGTGTGTCAAAATTGCACATTTCTTTACAGTATATCTGAAATGCAGATGTGTGTCCATGTTAACACTCATATTAGGTTTGTGTTTAGTGTAAATCATTAAAATGTAAAATATTTCCCATATAATTCTGTCTTTGTTTATAAAGTTTTAGCTTTTAAAGAAAAATATATTCTTATTATGTTAAACTTATTCTATTATATCTGGGTGGAAAACCAAATATCTGAAAAGGTAAAAACTGAAGTTTTCACAAATATCTCAAAAGGAAAAATTCACATAGAAATACAATTATTTTATGTAATATTTTGTGTATTTTAAGAAATATTTCTGTATACATATATATCTAATAAAGCTTTCTCAAACAGACTTCTTTTTTCTGTTTATTTTTTCACATAAATCACAAAACCCACACATTGACATCAGAAGCTGCTACTTTAACTTATTTATCTTATCAGATTCAGCATCGTTTATAAGGTCAGCCAAACATACAAACAGTTGCAACAAAAAAGCTGCATTGCATGAAAAAGTTAAAGTTTGGTTGTATGAATCAAGTTGTCACAAAAGGTAAATGGTAATGTTGGTATACTGATCGAGTGAACTTTTTTTAATTGTCAACTTATGTATCTCAACTTATTATCTCAACATGTCGACTTATTATCTCAACATGTTGAGATAATAAGCAATATGTTAAGATAATAACTCAACATTTGGAGATAATAAATCAACATGTTGAGATAATAACTCAACAAGCTGAGATCCTAAATCAGCATGTTGAGATACTAACTCAACATATTAAAACAATAACTCAACATGCTTAAATCTTACATCAACTCTAACTCAACATCTTGAGATATCTAAGTTGACAATTCAAGAGAAAAATTTCTTTGCTGGCCTTAATGAATGTAAGGACATGCTACATAATTTCATATTATTATCTTTAGTATTTCATGAACACTAATGTATTATCTTAACAAATTCACAAGACAAGTTTTAGGTGTTAATCAGAGCTTCATGGCAATATGGTATGCCCCAGATACACAGACATCTGAAATGCTTTTTCCCCTCCAAGACCCAAAAACTATATTATTACTTTCTCATGCAATGATCAAAAATCTTTAAATAAATGCATCAAAAATTTATGCAAAACATTTTTAGTAAATTTGCTCACATGTAAAAAACAGGAAATAGAAACAAACATAATTTACTTGGTGGATGTAGTTCTCAAGACCATTGAAGCAGAAAATAGTTTGAGTATTTGTATTTTTATCTATGGAGCCCAGGAAGGGACATAGAACTTCTTTCCTATTATTTTTTATCTTGTTACCACAAGATAATAAGTCATTACCACAAGTTAGTAAGTCGTTACCACAAGATATTTAGTCATTCCCACAAGTTAGAAAATCGCTACCACAAGATAGTAAGTAGTTCCCACAAGTTAGAAAGTCATTTCCACAAGACAAGATGTCGTTCCCACAAGATAGCAAGTCGTTCCCACAAGTTAGCAAGTTGTTCCTACAAGATAGCAAGTCAGTCCCATGTCGTTCCCACAAGATACTAACTTGTTCCTACAAGTTATCAAGTCATAACCACAAGATACTAAGTCGTTCCCACAAGTTAGCAAGTCATTACCACACAATAGCCAGTCATTATCACAAGATATGAAGTCATTCCCATGAGTTTTACTAAGTCATGCTTTGATGCCAATGTACAGGCAATTTCCTTGTCTGTTATACCTAACTTATATATATGTCACCCATCTACTTCCATACCATTCAAGTTTATATATGCCTATAGACTTTTAGTGACCTTTAGAGGGCGCATGTTACCTATTACTTTACATATCCAACTTTTATACCATTATGGTTATTGTTTTAGCAATTTTAATGGTTATTCGTCTTAGTTACCTACCTAAGTGACCTACTTATTACTTATTATTACAGGTATATTGCATTACTGTTTTTCACACATGCCTATTTTTGACACTTTCCTTCTTTTAGTATGTTACATTAGATTGAGTGCTTTTTGGCACAGCATACCTTGCAGGATTTCCATCAGATTCTCACATAAGCTATACGTGGACACAGCAAAACTCATGTTTGTTGTGCTGCAAATTGCATAGTCTTTTCATACTGTAAATTGCATAGTCTTACCATTCTCAACCATTACCATTACCATTTTCTTTATATTCATTACACTATAACTAACATCTTCTTTCTTCATAGACCGTTTCTTTTTCTTACAAAAAAAATTCCATTTTTGCCCTGGTCTAAATTTCTAAATTCTTCTAGTATGGGCATGGGCAATGTACAGGTTTACTACTAATTGGGTTATAGTGTTTGCATGTGGCACCTCCCATTATGTTCTTATATATGTTGTAAATAATTTTTCTATCTGACTTTTATCTAGTAACAATCTAGTAAATGAATTTATATATAATTAACTAGTTTCAGTAATAATTGATAGTACTGCCAAGCTGTTAGTAGTGACTGTAATAACTGTTATGTATAATAAATATTTTAACCCCTGTTTGCATATTATTGGTCCCTGTGAATGAGTTAATAAGTGGTGGGAACGAGTTAGAAAGTGGTGGCAACAAGATAGTAAATGGTGATAACGAGATAGTAAGTGGTGGGG
Organism: Sabellastarte sp. h YS-2021; assembly: GCA_964017235.1. Lineage (NCBI taxonomy): Eukaryota > Metazoa > Annelida > Polychaeta > Sabellida > Sabellidae > Sabellastarte > Sabellastarte sp. h YS-2021. Next base: position 76,286,626 of record OZ024935.1, on the reverse strand, counting down.
ACAAGTTAGTAAGTTGTAGGAACGACTTAATAAGTGGTGGGAATGAGTTAGTAAGTGGTGGGTATGAATTAACACAAGGATTTACTATCTTGTGGTAACCACTTAGTATCTCATTCCCACAACTTAATATCTTATTACCACGACTAACTAAGTTGTTTGAACGACTTGGTATCTTGTGGAAATGACTTACTATCTTGTGGTAACGACTTACTAACTTGTGGGAATGCCTTAGTATTTTGTGGTAATGACTTGCTAACTTGTGGGAATGACTTAGTATCTTGTGGAAATGACTTAGTATCTTGTGGGAACGATTTGCTATCTTGTAGGAAGGACTTAGTATCCTGTGGTAACAACTTTCTATCTTGTGGTAACGACTTGCTACAATATCATGCTATTCTTTGCATGAAAAAATAAGCAAAAACTATTTGATTTAAAGGGAGTCAGTTATCAGGGCCTAGACAAAAATCCAGTATAAAGAGTGCCAAAAACATTTGGGATGGTTTCACTTCCCAACAAGATGTAGTGCATCCCAGCTTCTCTGCATCTACCCCCTGAAATGACTTGGGGCCGGGGTGCTTTCCTCCATGACTAGATGGGAAACTACCAGAAGAAGCAGGAAACGCTGACCCAACCAGCCGTATCAGGTCATGACAAGCTGTAGTGACAAACCAACAAGACTGGAGTATTGTCGTGACTAGACTGACTAATGACTGATTAATTTCTGCAGTTAGGATTGGGAGTTGGGATCAAACCCACACTGTATAACCCCTTTGGGCTTCTATAATTCATCATTCATCACTGCAAATAAGACATCTACACATCAGATAGACTTTCTACAGAAGCTTAGGGCTCTGTTTTTATTTAGTTAATGTTTAGAGTTTTACTTTCATTTGCTGACAAAAGGAGACATCTGAATGCAGGACCAGCTGACTGGACAGAAATCCAATAACTGACAACCATGTTAGGGGGCCACGGTGGTAGAGAGGTAACACTCTCGCCTCCCACCTCTGAGGCCGGGGTTCGATCCCCGGCACAGCCTCAAGTGGGAAAGCTGGTAGTTGCTTGCCGTTGGTTGGCAGTTTACAGTACAGAACCTCGACCAACTGTATATATTGGTTTCCTCTGCCCTTCCAACTACCCGTCGTGATATGACCTGTACAGTGCTGAAAATGACGTAAAATCTCAAATAAATAAAGACAACCATGTGATGGTGAAATAAATCAGCCCTGTCCTATACAGTTCCCGGCTTGACAGTTGCTGTAACCTTTTTTGTTTTATATCTTGTCCTGCTGTGTGCTGTGACCAAGCTGATTCTGCGTCCAAAGACTTAGATACAAGTCAGGTCTTGGTTGCTTACAACAGGCTGGTTTACTTTCAAGTAAAGTCAGTGTTGTTCTATTGCTTGTTGTGAAGTGAGGCTGGGGGTGCTAGACTACGACAGGTTGGCAAGTGTTTCCAGACAAGATGGTTACAGTATACAACACGATTGGAAGTGACTACGACAAGTCATAGATAAGACAAACCAGTTTCCAGTTGGGCAGTGCCACAATCGAGGTCAAGAGTCGGGAAGGTCAGTGAAATATCAAACATGTTCAATATTTTGCCGACTCACTGTCACAAGCTGGAAAGCTACAACTGACCATAACCAACTCTGTAAACTGACCATAACCAACTCTGTAAACAATACTCCCAACACAAGATCCTTAGTCACTGACAAGACGTCCCCAGTGGAATAACCACTTTAGTGTGTGGAACATACCAGATTCTATGTGATATATACAAAACAAAACAGCTCCATCTGGACAAATCTGGTGATCTGGGAGCTTTGCTCATGAATCTTATATGTTTTTTACCCTCCAAGGTATGGTACCGGTGTTACCCTAGATATCCAAGTAGTGCTCAAGGATTGGATCCCTGATTTCCCTTGCATTACCTATGTAAGCCATTAATATAGGTTCACTCACTGATGGACAAGGATTGATCCAGAACTGGGACCATCACAGAGCCCCCCCCCCCCCCCCATTTCCTCCCTCCCAGTTTAATGAGGGATCAGTTTAATGAGGGATGCCAATGGACTATCTACAGTTCTTAAAGTATAATAAACAATCCACTACAGTCGCCCATAGCCCACTGTACAATTTATGGACCAGTAACGGAATAGATAGAAATCTCTTCACTCCCGGCCTACTCCTGGAAATTTTGTGTAGCACCTACCATTTGGGAGCATTGCAGGTTGGATCTGAAGTGGCCACGATTCACCCAGGATTAAACTTAAGGATCACTAAAGAAGGCTTCCAGGATGTCCACAATTGCTAAAAATTCCCAGATTATTATATAATCCCCACGTAAATCAACAATCCACAACAGCCCCCCCCCCCAGTTGCCTGCTGTACAATTTAGGGACCAGCACCAGAATAGACAGAAATCTCTTCACTCCCGGAATGCTCCCATTATGTTTAAAGTCCACAGTACATGAAAAAAGTTTCTTTAAAACTTTGTATGTGTATGCCAGAGAGCAAGATAATCCCAGTAATGAAAACCACACATCAATCAGAGCCTCCCACACTGAGATACAGTCTCTCAAAGTGGCATATAGAATAACATCCCTGAAAACATGTGGGGGGGAGTTGTGATGAAACACAAGGTACACAACTGCAGACTTACTGTGGTTTTTGTTATAAATAATCTGTGGTTTTTGTTATAAATAATCTGTTTTTGAAGTTTAACTTTAACTGAATAAGGATAATTTTGTTTGAAAAGTTTTTATAATTTAATATGATAATTAGCATTTATTCTTTAATATGAAAGCTCTCAATCAGACTCCATCTAAAACTGTCAATGATAGAGAGAGTGTGTGTGAGAGTGAGGATTCTGTAGAGATAACATTTTAAATATAAACCATAAGTAATGTAATTCTAAGAGCTGGTTGGGTTACAGTCATACATTTTTAAATGTCTATCAATCATTGTTAGTAAAGTTTTTTTTTCTTTTTGCTTGGGTTGTAAAACTTTCAATGAAATTTTCGAGTATAGTCTTTAACTTGGTTATTTCTTGCATACAATTCCACCAAAGTACATTAAAATGTTTTATAATCAACAAAGTACACTACCCTTCCCTTTGACAAACAAGAATTTCATACTTTAAAAGTACTAACTTTCACTTGCAAATTTACATAAACACTGCAATCTGATCCCTACAGCTATTAAAAGTAGATATCATGAAAAACACACTGTCATCAATAAAATGCCAGAATGTGGTTCAGATTTCCAGTGTATTAACTCTACATTCTGGTACTGAATCAGTGTGCTTAAACATTTGGTCATTTCAGACTGCTTACTTTCAATATTGACAGCAGTGTAGCAAAATATAAAATAACCTAATACACAGTCTTTTACAGTTTTGACCAGCTGGTTTTATAAATTGTCACTGTCAGTTCTTAATGGTCAACTAGACCTAGTAATGAATATTCATCTGTTCATAAAACTAATACAATGTAATATTGACGGTTGAGCCTTGGGGCTAACTCTTTCTGTTCTGATGATAAGGAGTTTGGATAATCAAGAGTGCCTTAAAATCTTATTACACTTTGAGAAAATGTGGACAAGAACTGGGTGAAAAACACTATCAGAAGCTGCATTGTTACATTAAAAGCTACACACTTATTCACTATTTTGAACACAAGTTACAGTCAAATTGTTGTGTTAGTTACCATGAAAGGACCATTATTTGTCTGTGACTACACAATATTCCAAGTTCATGTGATAGAAGAATCATTGCACTATGTGTAGGAAAAAAATGTTTTTTGACTGAAGCAGACCCTTTCCATGCCAGTTTATAACACACTAATTTCACCTCACTTTATACTGTTTTGTATTTACACACAGAGATGAAAGTGGGAAATCCCCTTGTGTGACTTAGCACAATTTCAGAGAGGGATCTGTTTGTTATTCCAAGTGTCAGATTTAACTGGCTTTTAATGTGCTTTCTAGAGGGATTTTGAAGATGGGACTTGGCAGGTGTGTTGTTACACACATAATCTGTACAAGGATGCAAAACAAATTTCATGCACTGTGGTCTTTAACATCTAATATTTGGGAGCATTGCAGAATGGATTTGAAGTGGCTACAATTCAGCCAGGAATATACTCCAGGATAACTTAAGTAGGCCTCCAGGACTTCCACAATTGCTAAAATCCCCAAATTTTCTTGCTGCAGGGACAAAACGGGAGTTCATCCTAGGAAATGGAACTGCAGTCTAAGTGATTAATATGAGTTATTAAGGTGTACATATGAGTCATTTAGTCATATACATGATAACATTGACTTAACACCTTGAATATACCAGGTTGTACAATGGACTTACTTCTAGGCAGCATGCACAAATTATTATCTTACATATACATAACTTAGTAAGTTGTGCATACAATTAACTAAATTTGAGTTACTACTAAGTTGTATGTTCAAGTTAGTGACTGAAATATACGAATCACTTAGTCAAATATTTGTTAAATATACAATCAATTTTTGCTTCTCGGGTGTGCAGTAGGCAGACTATTTATTTCATAAATTATTACAATAAATGATCAGGCAGTTCTTCAATAATAATTTGAACTCTAAATCATGTTCAAAAACGAAAGCAGAGTGGCAAAATATACGAATAAAAGCCAGTGACAAATTACCCCATCAAATATAAATATACAACAAAAGGGGAACACTTTTCATGAAAAGGCATTCAAAACTAATCTTTGTCAATGCTTCAAATAAAACAAATCAAAAAAAAAAGAGAAGAAATAAAAAAACGGGGCACTTGAAAGCTTACACATTTCATGTGAGAATATATAAGAACATAATAGCATAATATGTTTCAAGGAGTTCAATCAACTAAAAAAATTATGTTTAGATATAAACATATTCTTGGCAAACAGTGTTAAATTCAAATTCTAAACCCTTTACACAGGGAAGTAAATAACAAAATTCAAATATCAGAAACTTTCCAGTGCAGGTAGAAAGTAGTTATATAATATACATAAACTTATATAAACGTCTTGACTCTTTAAGTTTAAATATTGTAGAAATTCTATGAGGATACACAATATGTTTTGGATACCACAAACTTACTTTTAAAATGCAGTGTAAAAAAGAAGTTGAAACTTTTATTTTTGTCATTTTTGTACTAAAGGTACTTATTACAGGTAAGTGTAGCTTTAATTTCTGGGCACAGATAAAGACGTTGCATGCATATTTTTACTGAGACATTAAAGGCAGAAATGTTAATGTTATAGAATTTGTTAAAATGTTGGACTGCATTAAAAGCCACAGATGGTTTGACAATGTGTATACAGGGGCCACGGTGGCAGAGTGGTAACACTCTCGCCTCCCACCTCTGAGGCCGGGGTTTGATTCCCGGCACAGCCTCAAGTGGGAAAGCTGGTAGTTGCTTGCCGTTGGTCGGCAGTTTACAGTACAGAACCCTGACGAACTCTATGTACTGGTTTCCTCTGCCCTTCTAACTACCCGTCGTGATATGACCTGTACAGTGTTGAAAGCGACATAAAACCCCAAATAAATAAATAAATGTGTATACAGGCAAAGTTGGGGTTTTATGTCCTGTTTAACAGCCAGGGTGTTATTGGGGACTCACTTGTGGGACTACAAACCACAGAGATAACAGCCTATGAATAGATGCCAAACTTGCTAACCACTAGGCCACTGAGGACCCAGCAGTGTGCACAATATTTGAAGATGTTTTTGTTACATTATTAAAATTATACATTTAAAATTCCTATTTCAAAATGAAAAAGAAGAGGGTCACGGTGGCCTAGTTGTTTGACTCCCATACGTGACAATGCTGAGGACCTGTCTGTCCCAACATGACACTGGCTTTAAGAGCAGGATCTTAAACCTCAACTTTGATTTTAAAATGAAAACGAATAATAAAAGTGTTTCTTATTTAATTTCATAGGGTGTGCTGGTTTTTTCCAACAGAAACAGATGATATACTCTGTAATATATACAATGATAGGTCTGAGCTGCCCAGATTTATTCGTATTCAGTCACATATTATTTAATAAGTCGAAAATACTACTTAATAAATCACATTATGAGTTAGTAAGTCAAAACTACTAAGAAGTTTAAAAAGTCATAAGAAATATCCACTATATAGTAGCTGTTGTGCTAGTGTTGTCCTGTTTTAAACTATTTATTGCCATAACTGTGTTTTGAAAGTCTTCTTTTAAGAGGCTGTAATTTGCAAGTTAATCTCTATTTGAAATACAGCAAATAGTGTTGCACTTTTCCCCTAAACTTTGGGTGCTGGGTGCTAGTAGTGTACAGATTATTTATTTAAAATTCATTAAATTTTAATTGCATTGAATTCTTATGTAGTTAGGGCAATATTCCATGTAGGGGAATATTGCAGATATGCATCATATTGCATTCAAACTCATTACTTCCTGATTACTTAGGATTTATGGATCCACTCTTGGCTGACTGCAAATTGGAGAATATGACATTAGCTTAGTTGATCCACTTTGTCGTGTCTAATTTATTCTAATTATGACACTGACAATCTGATCCAAATTGTTGAGCCAAATTGTAGCCATAAAACCTAAGTGTTTTTGTTATTATGTTGCTTATCTCCTGTATTTACGCCAAGTGGTGGTTGTACTCAACTTCCTTCATATCATAAGCATGAAAAGTTATCCAAAATAATACGGCGTTGATATTGGATAAACACACCATTCAGAATTTTATTAATTATACTGTGCTGTAAAATTCATAATATACTATGGTCAAAATTACAAACATATTGATTCGTAATTATATGCATGTCTTAGCTAGCCCCAGGCAGGTTCAAATAAATTGCATTTAATTCATAAACTATGTGAGATAGAGTGCAATATTATATATTCCAAACAATGAATCTCCCCAAGTTTCCCACTCAATTAATTAAGTGATAAATGCCGCATTTGCCTCAGAACATGCAAGACCTGTGGGAAATATTATTTTGCAGAAGCAGGTCTCCGGTTAGAAATAGAACATATGAACACAGATTCTCTGTCTCAAATCCAAAGGAGAAAAAAATCAACTCAGTCACACTACAGTCACACTACAGGCAGTATTGGCTGTTTAATAGTTTACAAGAAGGTCCACTTAGTCTGAAGCATGCATTTCTTTGTACGGAAAAGGTGACCCCTGGGGTACAATAGAGCCACTGGCAGATCTGAATACAGAAAGGCGCCAGATAATTGGTAGATGTGGAGTACTAAAACAATAAATATAGTAGGCTTTGGCCACTTCATTTTAGTGTGAGCAAAGTCAAAGTTCAATAGCCAGGGTCATGTTTGAATATTATTCAATAAGCGGTGTTTTACCCTAGTTTTAATTTACATATTTGGAAGAGGCAATTTTCATTCAAGGTTTTCAAGGCTTTACTATTAAATAGACAGTGCAATGTCATTTTACGAATTAATTAGTCACAGGGTGGCTTAGATTAGGAAGTTTTTTTCTGGTAGAGGGCAGCTGATTTTCAATTTCTCTACATTTGTAGGGGCATTTCTTTTTTCAGGACAGATCTAAAGTTCCAGCATGATATTACCATTTCGAAAGCATTTTGTTCTATTTCTCTTTCTAATTTAAGGAAAGTAGTTACTTATTTGCTAAGATATTAGACAAAATATTGTATATTCCAAAGGCAAGTATGTAGATATAAAGCAAAACTTAACTTTCACTAAAACAGATATTTTGTTTCTGGAAATAGATTGTTCCAATCTAATACAGCAATATATGTGTATGTCAAACTTGTGACTATGAATATACTCAAGATAGCATATTCTATGTGATAAAAAAAGGAACTTAGCCCATGGGCCAGTGTAAGAAAAGAACTTAGTCTGGACTTAGACTTAAAGTTTGTCTTTAATTCAAGCTGAGTCTGTGGTCTTTCACTTAGTGGATTTGACAAAACACCAAATCCTAAGGCTTTGGCTAAGTATTGGGCTCAAATTTAAGTCCACCTTTGAGTGGGTTTAACTTTTGTAAACAAAGACTTAAATATCTCTGCCATAATTTTTTTCCACTTCAAACATTTGAAAAAGCCTGTAAATAAAGTTTAATATATAAACACCTCCCTGAAGTAGTCCTTGGGGATTTTGTATGTAGTTACAAGGTTTTTACATGAGATAAAATGTGTCAAACAAATGATTTATGTCACAAATAGTATATTTTAAATAGACATAAAAGGTCACATGACACATGAAACAACTGTGGTTATTTGATAAGGTCATTGCTAAGTAACCCTTTTTGATAAATCAATGTAAGTCCTTAGACTTAGCTAAGAAAAAATGCTCAAATTGAAGTCTCTGACGTAGCCTATGTCCAGGCTAAGTTTAAGACCGTTTGTGAATACGGCCCCGTGCCCAGTATTCACAAATGGACTTAGACTTAGCCAGGCCTTAGGCTTAACTGTGGGCTCAGACTTAAGACTTTTGTCTCAGCTAAGTTTTGTCTTAAATCTGTATGTACCAAAGACAACTAATACTCTGGTCTTAAATGTTTAGACCTCAATAAAATAAATGATATCAGCCAGCCAATCAAACTACAGCTTACAATATAGGTTTTACAAAAATCTATTCTATGTAATAACAAGCAACATATATCTGCTAGTTTGTTTCTATCATGTCTGTTTTAACTGCAGACTTAGTCCCTGCTGATTATTAAAATGTGAAGAAATTGTCTGGTCAAAAAATATAAGATATACAGTTCAAATGTTACAATAAATTACATCACTTATAAAAATATACTGTAATTTATCTTTTCATAATTAATCTTGATCATATTTAAGACCTATTTCAAAAACTTAAGGCTCATACCTACTAGTGTTTAAGTTATCACTTTGGATAAGCCTGCAACTGGTCTTAACATTTTTGTGAATACGGCTAAGACTAAGACAAAGGTCTTAGCATATTTTCCCAGAAACTTATACAAAGCCTTAACGCTGAGCCTAAGCCCTGCCTGAAATCTTTTGTTGATACTGGTTCAGGTTTTGCAATTAACCTGTTCCCCAACAATACATGAGAAATAGCAAAGTTCAAAGTTAGTGTTTTCCCAACCCATTTAACATCGAGGATCATATTGGGACAGGCTGTCAGCTATTTGTCAGATTATATTTGACATTCATCTTAATCATGTTCAGTGACAGGGATCAACAACATTTTGTTTCAGATTGCTCCTGAAAATAAGCTATTTACTGAAACAATTAAAACATCCATACTGTCTTTATGTTTTAATTATTGACTGATTCTGTTATAAGATTGTCATAAAGAGAACATTTATTAAACAAGAGACATTTAATTACAAACTTTATGGTATCTGTAATGATTTGTATTCAGTCGTGGATGTAGGTCAGTATTGTGAAAGGAAGTGATGAATGAAAAGGCAGTGAGGACTCGAATCTTTAATTATTAAATAAATTGTTTATATAAGATTATGACAAAAAGAAGATTAAATATTTTTAGTTCAACATACATATTTGACCTGCAACACACATAACTATTTGGCATGTGAGGCTGGTTAAAACCACTAAAATATAAATGCATTAAAATATAGGTTTTTAAATTTAAGTTGCAACTTTAAGAGAGGGATTTTGCCAAAGGTAAAAACTCTTACAACCAAACTAAGTGCATTTCGGTCAATATGTCACATTTGTTCACTAACAGTTTCTATTTATAAAGTGAAGAATTAATATTTTATATCATATGTAGAAGTTGGTGATCTTTGTTTATTAAACTTTAAAAAAATAATGATTAAAAATTAGTGAATTATTTTAAATGACATACATAGATATTCGTATTTAAGTACAAATTGTTCAGTAGAATACTTTTTCACACTTTTAGTTTTAGATCATTTTTGTTAGTGAACATAGAATTAAAAACCAGTCTCATTCCCTAACATCCCTAACATAGTTGAAGAGTCACCTTTCCTATTTGTGACACATGACCAATTAGCATACTAATGAACAGGAGTTTTGGTGGAAACTCTGGTAGAAACACCAGGTTCACATTGATTTTAATGCGCTGGGGGATATGCAAATTACATTGGATTGGGGTGAAACACCACTTATTGAATAATGTCTAATAGGACAGGTCCTCAGCATTGTCACTTGTGGGACTCGAACCCAAAGAGGTGACAGTCTATTTTTAGTGTAAGCAAATTTTATGCACCCTTGCATGCTCAGTATATGTCTTGTATTTTAATTTTGGGTTAGTACATTTAATCATCTGAATTTGAAATCTTGTTCCAATCTTAAATCAGATAATAAATGAACACACAAACATACAAGTGGAACGATTCCAACAAATTTAGAATAACCTAACTATGAACTATTTATATGGAGAAGTCATACAAAATAATGCCATTTATGTTATAAAATATATCATATAACATGACATTATACAAAGGAGCACTTGAAGACAAGAAAAGGTTATACACTGAATACATTTCATATATTCGCCTTTTGGCTGAATAGTTTTCAAAGAGTTTAAGAGTTTTCAAACAGCTGTAAATCTATAGTGAAGAAATGGTTGTATATGAGATATTTTGAAAAACCCTGTTGTCATTCGATCTAGAATGATTTACAGGAGGACGTAAAAATGAATTCAAGTGGTGCAGAAACAGTGTATAGGGCACATGTTTGAGGCATATGAATCTACTTTAACTTTCTGACACTTTATCATATCTCTCAAGCTTAGCTAATTATGTTTCATTGCCCCCAGTTGGATGTAAGCCAGTGAAACGCCCTATATGGGGAATAAAAATTTTATTATACATAACAACTAAGATTCTAATTTTTATGTACAATTACACACTCAAGCTACATTTTATATTATTATTATAGTTATAATCCATTAACTTTACTTTACATATGTTAATGGATATTCATGAGATATACATATTCATACAACAGTTATAATCCATTAACTTGACTTTACATTGAAGGTTAATGGATATTCATGGGACATCTAACACAGTTACCATCCATTAACTTGACTTTACATTGAATGTTAATGGATATTCATGGGATGTGATTATTCATAAATGACTATGGTCCATTAACCTGACTGTACATTCTGTGTTAATGGAGATTATAAGATATACATATTCATGACTGATATAGCATAGCTATGCAACTTTAAGGCCACCTTATAAATATGATTGCTTAAGAATGCCAAAGTTGAAAATTAAGGGTGGCCTTAACTCCAGGCCTATAAAGAGATAAGTTTGGATTTGAAATTTGAGTTTTTAACAGTTAAGAGAGTTTAAGGTCGCCTTAAACTGGATTTTTACTGGTAGTATTTGAAAGTAGTTAACATTAGATAATTCATCTGTGGATTTTACAGATGAGTGATGAATTTGTAGACTTTTGTTAGGTTTAGTTTAAGGTTGACAATGACGTAGAAAAAGGGGAAATATGGGAAACTGGGAGATGAGAGCCCCAATAACATAAACATAAAGTATTTAGTTCATGATGGTTAGCACATATCATATAGCGAGAGTTCATTCAGACATGTGATTAGCATACAGAGTTTGAATTGCAAGTGCCAGCATCATAATTAATGCATTCAGGGCATCTTCATAACACTGACGTAAGTCTGGACATATCTGACATCTGATGAATGACATTCTATATCTACGATAGGACACAGTATGAGTACCTCATAGCTGAACCAAGCTCACTCGGGGACTGGTCCACAGTAACGTCACTCAGTGGAAAAGAAGCAAGTGGCACAAATCTCACATCAGAAGGGAACTAAACCAGCAATTACATGAGATTAAGAATAATATTGTGTCCACTGTAACAGCGCCGTAGGTGAGGCAAGAAGGGTCAGGCCCCCAATCTGGCTTCCTGTGGCTCCTCGGATCCACGCACTGTCCCTTGGGGAAGGAAAGAGAGATGGAGATGCACACATGCTTCTGATACTGTCCTGAGGATTTGATGATGATTATATTGACATGATTTAACTTAACATTGCTTATTCACACAACTGATCATACACACACTTTGCTGGATTCACTACAAGGAACACATGATCCCATAACTTGAGGGAACCCTGCTTGTGAGTGAGGGTATAGGTAACCTACGTGGCCTCTGCCACCATTTCCTGCTTGGAATCTGAAAATACACTGACAACATTCATTAGTGAGGTTCGAGGGTGGGTCTGTGGGTTAAAATTTTTTTCAATTTTATATAAAATGGCGTCTGCCCTCCTCGACTTTTAATTGAAAAGTGAAGGTATTAAGCATTTGGCGGGAGATATTCATGACCTGGGTCAAAGGTCAACCAATCCCTACTAGTGGTCATTAACAAGAAAATTCTCTACAAAACAACTAGGGCAATGAGACGTGTATAACTTAATGTCATACACCCCCACATTGCCCCCAGTTGGATGTAAGCCAGTGAAACGCCCCATATGGGGAATAAAAATTTTATTATACATAACAACTAAGATTCTAATTTTTATGTACAATTACACACTCAAGTTACATTTTATATTATTATTATAGTTATAATCCATTAACTTTACTTTACATATGTTAATGGATATTCATGAGATATACATATTCATACAACAGTTATAATCCATTAACTTGACTTTACATTGAAGGTTAATGGATATTCATGGGACATCTAACACAGTTACCATCCATTAACTTGACTTTACCTTGAATGTTAATGGATATTCATGGGATGTGATTATTCATAAATGACTATGGTCCATTAACCTGACTGTACATTCTGTGTTAATGGAGATTATAAGATATACATATTCATGACTGATATAGCATAGCTATGCAACTTTAAGGCCACCTTATAAATATGATTGCTTAAGAATGCCAAAGTTGAAAATTAAGGGTGGCCTTAACTCCAGGCCTATAAAGAGGTAAGGTCACCCTAAGTTTGGATTTGAAATTTGAGTTTTTAACAGTTAAGAGAGTTTAAGGTCGCCTTAAACTGGATTTTTACTGGTAGTGAATTTGTAGACTTTTGTTAGGTTTAGTTTAAGGTTGACAATGATGTAGAAAAAGGGGAAATATGGGAAACTGGGAGATGAGAGCCCCAAACCCCAACTTGGTGAGTAGGGGAAATGTAGAGGTGATTTTTGAAATTTTTGGCCACTTGGTCTGAGGCATTGTGGTCAAGGGTAATGTACCTCCAAACGGATTCAGACGTCCAGGTGCCATGGCTCTGGATATCTTGTAAACTGACATTCGAATTAAAGGTGAAAGAGGCACCTGAACGTCTGAAGGCATGAAATGTCAGATTGGTGTTTTGCAGTTGAACCCTGGCAAGCACGTTTTTGAAGTGGCGCCTGACCTGGGTGTCCGTCAAGGGAAGCCATTTGCCTGACTTCTTAAATTGGAAGAGGGGGGAATTGTTATTACCAGGGGTAATTTGGAGGATGTTTTTTAAAGCCACAACTGGGCAAATGGGGTTAGAACCTAGGGATGGAATTTTGAGAATTTTTATGGAATTCATTTGGTTCATTTAAATAACGTAAATTTGGAATAAATAACATATTGGTGAAAATATGTTTTAGGTTATGTCATAGTGTTATGGTAAACATTTGTTTTCCCATTTTGTATTTTAGTGCGCACCGCGGAGACGTCTTTTTTTGTAAATAATAAAAGAAACCCTGTTTGGTACATAAGTCTAGGCGAATATAAGGAGCTTTCAATATATATTGCAAGGAAAGTAAATAATATCCACAACATGTGTAATCTGTGTTCCTATTACCAATGCTGTAGCTTGTATTTGCATGTTTATTGATAGTACGGGTATTATCGCCCATTTAGCGGGAATTATCGGCCCAGGTTTATTGTGAGTAATTCCTATTTTACTGATATTTTAGTCCATTGTTGTTTTTCACTGTAGTGGTTGTCAATATCACCTGAATATCATAGTCATTCTCCAGTTTCTGGTCATTCCAATTGTTGTTTTTTCACTGTTGTGAAATATCTACTGAATACCATTGACTATTTTGTTAGTCACTCCAATACTTTCCTTAAGCTTAAGGCCATCCCCTCTTCGATTCACTTTAGGGAAATTGTTTATTCTAGAGGCTCAGTGAGGAGTGTAGGGTGCCCGTGAGTCGCCCACGGGACGGAATTTAGAGTGGACAGACTGTGTCACATAGTAACTAACTTAGAATTAGGGCATACTGGTGTTACTCCTCACGGTCCTGTTCTTAGTTAAGGGAACTGGAGTGCAATGAGTACCATCCGCTGGTTGTTCCTCTTACTGTTGTTTTGGAGAAAGTCAGTAAGCAGTGATCCTTTGTGGTGACATCTCCCTTAATCCTGGACCAACCTCGTTTGGGGTGGTAAATTGCAGATCTGTAAGAAACAAGGGACCCTGCATCGATGATACTGTAACAGTACATTCTGTCGACATTCTTGCTGTCACTGAAACACATATTCGCCAGGAGGAAACGGACAGCCTTCTACATTCCATCACCCCGACAGGCTTCAAATTCTGCCACAAACCCCGTATTCATGGCCGTGGTGGTGGTGTCGGATTTTTTATCAACAAAGCTATACAGTTTAGATCTGTGGATACACCTACTTTCAGTTCCTTTGAAAATGTTAGCATTGCAATTGGGTCGGCGGCTCAACAGCTTGTGTTGACTTGTGTTTATCGTCCACCTGGCTCATGCTCTGAAAGTTTCCTGGACCAATTTCTCAATCTTTTAGAATATTTATCCTCTGTTTCTCCGTCTTTCCTAATTTGTGGGGATTTCAATATTCATGTGGATACTTCTTCAAATGATAGTATCAAATTCCAGAACTGTTTAGAATCATGCAATATAACACAAAATGTTCAAACGGCTACCCATCTACATGGTCATATCCTAGACCTTGTTCTCACTCCTACTGATGCCAGTGTCATCTCAAATGTACGAGTTGCTGAATTTATTTCTGATCATGCTCTTGTCCTTGCTCAGCTTGACTCAGTTAATCCTCCTTCACATAAGGCAAAAGTTGTCACCTTCAGGAGGTATCATAAAATTGACATGGACATTTTCCGTAAGGATTTGGGAAATAGCGCATTCGTAAAATGCCCTGGTGATACAGTCAGTGGTTTGTGTGAACAATACTTAGATGATTTGAGCAAATTGTTCGACAAGCATGCACCATTGGTTACTCGCACTTTTACTAAGCAAGCTACTGGTTGGCTATCTGACACCTACAGGCTGGCAAAAACCATCAGGCGACAGCTGGAACGAATCTGGCGTAAAGATAAATCTGCCTATAATCGAGCTAGACTTCGAAGACAGATTGGTCGCTGCAATTCACTGGTCAACAAAGATAAGGCAAATTACTTCAGAAACCTGGTCAGAGAAAATACCAATGACTCTAAGAAGCTATGGCAGGTCTTGCGTTCCGCACTGCACTCTAGTCCTGAAGCAGTACTCCCTTCTCATGAATCTAAGAAAGGTCTTGCTGACCGGTTTGTCACTTTCTTCAGTGACAAAATAGATAAAATCAGAAACTCATTTTCCTCTAGTGACTCATTCACTCTGCCTCCTCCACCTGATGTACCCAATTTCAGCTGCTTTAAACAAGTTTCTCAAGAGGAAATTAGAAAAATTATCATGAAGTCACCCACCAAATCTTGTTTGTTAGACCCATGGCCTACATTTCTTGTTAAGGAATGTATTGATATTTTACTGCCCTCTATCACCAGGCTTGTTAACTGCTCGCTGTCAGAAGGTGTTGTACCTGATGAGTTCAAGAAGGCTATTGTAACCCCATTGATTAAAAAGTCACCACTACCACCCAATGACTTAAAAAACTACAGACCTGTTTCTGGGTTGGGCTTCATATCCAAACTGGTTGAACGTGTTGTTGCTTCTCAGTTGAATGACCATGTTAGTTTGAACGGACTTGAGAATGTCAGGCAATCTGCCTACAAACTAGGTCACTCAACTGAATCTGCATTGCTTTCAATTAAGAATGATGTTCACTTGGCTTTTGCTAAAGGTGAGGCTACTGCTGTCGTTCTCTTGGATCAATCAGCAGCGTTTGATACTATTGATCATGATACGCTACTTAATTCTCTTAGCTCCTGGTTTGGTGTGAGCGGGGTTGTCCTCGATTGGTTTAAGTCTTATCTCTCAGACCGTGTTCAGTGCATTAAGATTGGGTCAATTTTATCTGATGCCAAAAAGTTATTGTATGGTGTGCCTCAAGGCTCTGTCCTGGGGCCAATCCTTTTTTCACTCTATACTACTCCACTGAGTAAAGTCATACAGAATCATCCTGGTATTAGTTTCCAGTTCTACGCTGATGACACACAATTGTATGTACACCTCACACATAAAAATGTTGCCTCGGCCCTTGATAAGCTGTCACACTGCCTTGAAGACGTAAAGAGATGGCTCTCCACAAATAAGCTCAAGCTAAATCCAGATAAGACCGAATTCATTGTGTTTGGCTCAAAGTCTCAGCGCGAAAAACTTAATCAGTCCTTCCTGGTCAACATACTTGGTAATCTCATATCACCAACAGATGCAGTTAGGAACCTTGGTGTCTGGTTTGATTCTGATTTCTCATTCTCTTGCCATGTTAGGAAGGTCTACAAGGCTTGTTTTGCTCATGTCCGGGATCTTAAGCGACTCCGAGGACATCTGACACATGAAGCTACTCTTATGGCTGCCAATGCTCTGGTTGGAAGTCGACTAGATTACTGTAACTCTCTGTTCAGAGGTCTATCAGCTCTAGATCTGCGCAAACTTCAATGTGTTCAGAATAGCCTTGCCAGAATTGTTGCCAACACCACCAAGTACTCACACATCACTCCAGTTAGAAAAGCACTACATTGGTTGCCAATTAAGTACCGTTCTATCTTTAAGACTGCCATGCTGGTATATAAGTTCCTACACAGTGGTAACCCCAAATACTTTGAACCCTTCCTCATTCCCAGACATAGTGCATATAACACTCGTCGAAGTCAATCTGATGGCATATTTCTTGAGGTTCCCCACTTTGGTTCAATTTTCAAGTCTCGAAAACATTTTGGACTCAGTTTTGCGTATGACGCACCTACGATTTGGAATGACCTTCCTGATGAGGTCCGCTCTGCAAACTCACTTGCCTCTTTCAGGTCAAAGTTGAAGTCATACCTCTTTGGAAAAGCATACCCACCCTAAATTTCCAATCTCCTTTCTGCTTTCTCCGCGGTGCTGACCCCTGCAATGTCTCTGGTTTTTGAATATTCCACAATGTTTTTGTGTGATGCGCCTTAGAGTCTGTCTTTTGACGGAGATTAAGCGCTATAAAAGTGCTATTAGAATTAGAATTATGGCCTTTCTGTCCTGAATGGTTTTTGACCATTTTACAACAATGTGGAGACCAGGAGGGGCAAAAATGACGTCCCCTCTGGCCAAATGATATAAGGGTGAAAATAATTTTGTGGAATGGGGAACCAGGTTGGAAAGTCTTAGAAATGAAAAGAAAGCCAGGGTGTACACTGCCTTGAAGACCTGGCCCATGTACGTGGAGTCACATATTCTAACCATGAGCTGAAGAGTGTCAATATCAATGACTGATTTTAGGGAGGGAGGGATTGAAAGGACGGTGGAGGATAGCAGATTTTTGAAAATACTTAACTCTTGGATCTTGGAACAATTGAGTGGGAAGCCCATATAAGGCCAAATTGGCCTTAATGGCAGACAGGTGATTGGCTAGGGAAAGGGGGGAGGAGCCATTGGTGGATAAGAATTGAAGATAAGCAATTAGAATGATGGGAGAGAGGTGAAAGAGGGAAACCTGCATGAACACTGTGAAGGCCAGGAAAAGCCTGAACATACTTTGGTAACTTCTCTGAGTGCCAGGTCTGAAGGCCAATTGCATCTTCTTGGCAGCCAATTTTGCCAGAGGAGCCAATCTCGGTGGTAAGCCTATCAAATAGACCAATCAATATTTAAGTGATTTTCCAGCACTGTGACCCATTGATGGTGGGGCAGGAGGGCTGAAAGCTTGCCCTGGGGGTTTTCAGTTATATGCCATCGTGACAGTAAATCAGCAGTTTGATTTTCCTTGCCTGGTATGTGAATAACTTGCAGGTTAATATCCCAGGTGGCCAACTGAAGCTGGATATTTCTAGCAATTGCAGCTAGGGTGAGGTCTCTGGTTCGACCCGAACCCAGAACATGAACCACTGCCTCATTGTCACAAGCAATGCGAATCCTGCTCTTAGCCCATGAACTATTCCAAACCCTGAGGGCCACAAGTATATTTAGCATTTCGAGGTGGGCAATGTTGTAGTTTAGATAGCCCAACTGGCCCCCAGGCCCTGGAGGCAGGCATCCAAGTGAATTTCGTGAGCAATGGGTCTATGGTCAAAAATTGCGACCCCATTGAAGGAGGGAAGAAATTTTTGAAACCAGTTAATGTCTCTTTGGGCCTCTGGGGATAGGGCCACTTGGTCTTTATCATGCATACTACGCAAGACATCTAGAAGGCGGTTGAGGAAAAATCTCGAGCTGCGAACGCATTTGGTGATAAACAGCAGGCTACCCAAGAGAGATTGAAGTTGACGCTTGGTGCAAAACTTCTTTTGACGCCATGTTCCACACATGTGGAGTATTTCCTGCATTTTTGTGGGTGGGACTAAAAGTGTGAAATCTTTAGTGTTGACCAGTACCCCAAGGCAGTTAACACATGTGGAAGGACTGATAAGTTTGTTTTTCGAGATTTCAAATCCCAGGCAGTGGAGGAGGGAACGTAGTGCGTCAAATGAGACGTCAACGCGGCTTGGAAGGTCAATTCCAAGGATATCATCAATATAATTTATGACGTTGTGTCCGCATTGACGCATGATATGATGCACTGCGTCACTTAAGCGCTGAAACAATGCACTTCCCTGCCGAAATCCGAACGGCAGGCAAGTGTCCAGGAACTACTTATCTTGACGCAGACCTAGGAGGTCATAGTCCCTGGGGTTAAGTTTCACATGCCTGAAGGCGCGTTTGATGTCAATCTTGTAAATCATGCAGCCCTTGCCTAGAGATCTAATTCGCTTTGTGATATGATCAATGGTAGGGAGCTTGAGGGCAAATGGGGTACCCAAATAGATGTCCTTAGCACTTCCTGCATTGACAGACCTACCCTGAGGAAAACTGAGGTCGATTATGACCCTTCTATTGTTGGAATTGGATTTTTCCCTGGTCATGTTTTTCAGGGGGGGTTGGTCAAAAGGTCTTAATATGGCATTATAGCTAATTTCTTCCTTCAAGTAGGTGTGAACATCTTGTGGATATTTTTTGCAGAGGTGTGGTTTTCTAAGTGGCTTTCTAATGTGGAACTTCTATCAAAATCAAGGGGGAAGCCGAATCTGATGAGCAAACAGAGCTGGGAGTCACGGTATCCCTCAAGTAACTCGTCCCAGACATCTGGGTTTAACTGAGATTTTACATTGATCTGACGCTTTTTGAAGTTGTATTTGCCCGAAGCTTTGATGATTTTATGCAGGGTTAAGGGGTCTGTACTGACGCTACAGGGAGACACTAGGGGGGTACATCTAATTCACCCATGGGAATAAATCCAAATTTGTGCACAGTTTGATTATCCCACCTTTGGAGGGTGGGGCACGAGGGCATAATCTTTGTATAGTCGATTTTTTTATCTTTTAAGCGCAATGGTAGGTCATACTTGCTTGTGGCCTGCATTTCAGTGTCGATGGCACTGGTACTAGGGGCCTGGTTGGGTGGGTCTACCTTTTGAAAAGCACTTGTGTTGGTCTTGTCCCTGGCGTCACAATGTGACGCAAGGATACCTTGGGGGTCATTTATGTTAGCACTACTGTCTTCCAATTTGCCTGAACCACCAGTGCTGCAAATAGCTTGAGAGTTTGAGGAAGCAATGTCGGAATGACGCAAGATGACGCCGTCGTCGAGATCAAGCACTTCATACCTGTTGCGTGTGGGAACTCCACTTGCTCCTACCTCTGTATGGCCGCTTAAGACCTCGTCCAGGGAACATGTTTTCTTTGATACTTTTGGGTGAGTAACATTAGTTGCATTGATTATTTTACTTGTTTCACCACTTGTACTTACCCTGTCTCTAGCGTCAAGGTGACAATGCTTCTTCAGTGAACACTTTGGTTTGTCTTTGACAATGACATTTTTGACACAACTGCTAGACAAGTCTGCCATAGCTGAGTTAACATTGGAGCTGACCAACGAAAGCTGTTGGGGTGCCAAACTTGCAACTGTACCAGCACTTTTGAGAACATGGGCATACGAGTGACCTTTAAATTTGTGATAATCTGGTCTCCAATTACCACTGACACCATTGACACATATATTACTACTTATGACTCTTGTGGTCGAGAAATTTTTACGACCTTTTGTGATATGACTACAGTTCTGACGCTTGAGTCTTGACGTTTGCACTGCATTACTGCAGTGCCTTATTCGTTTTTTGAATCTGAACTTGACTTTTTTGAATTTCTGCAATCCTTGAGGGCATGGGGAAATCGCTTGCCCAAGGTGTTGCAATAGCTACAAATATGCCTGTAGAATTGGCCGGACGTATGATGGTCCCCTTTGTGAGGACATTTTTGGTTTTGGTAGAACTTACAAGGAATTCCTGGTAGTTCAGTACTTGATTTTTTGGACGCATTGTTGACTACTTTCTGGGCATGAGCCCTTCTAATTCGATATATTTTCTCAGTCATGGCCCAGTTCAGCTTGCCCTCCTCCATTTTGTAGAGGAGGACAGCATGGGCACCTTTCGCTGAAGTCCACCCAAAATCTTGGGCGTCCTCCATCAATTCAGATAAGTACTCTAACATGGAATTTTTGGTGTTCACATCACTCTTGTCTTTGATTATCGCACAGAAACCAGATACCCATTGAAAAGTACTTAGACTGTCGTATGTTACTCTACTTTTTGAGGCACCTGCCAGAATATGATTTTGTGGCCAAGGTATTTTATGCTTAACTGTGAGCTGGTCATGACCACCTCTCTGCGATCTGAACGTACCTTGCTCATTGAGAGTGGCGAGCTCCTGTAAGCGCTTGTCCACAGCCTTCTGGATGCCTCTAGAAGTCTTGAGAAATGCAGTGGTGGGGATGACGACGTCATCTTCCTCCTCACTGTCACTCTGTCTAGATCTATGTGACCCCCCAATGGAGGCTGGTGAGGCGACGGCATCAGAAAGTGACGTGGACCCTCTCTGCAACTGGTCCTCAGTCTTCTGTATGCGTTGTTCTATGGCAGTTAACCTAGAACTCACACTATTGAGGGCATGTAAAATATCATGGTTTACAGTATCATTATTAGTATCAGTATTCGTGTCTGACACCTCAACATCAGAATTTATATTGTCCTTAAATTGACACTTGACACCTACTGGTCGTTTGTGTTGACCCCCACAGCCAGAACAATGGAAATTCTTGGGCATTGTCACGCTAATCACTTGACAAGTGTTTTTAAATGCAAGACGCTACATTAGCAGATGTGCACTGAATATTTACATGTAATTCAAGACAAAGTTAGCGGGATAATATGTTAAAATACTAAAATATAATAAAATTACTGTGAAAGTAACTAAAATAGTAAATAACCCGCCAACTCACCTTGAAAAGAAAGATACTACTACCAGTGCTTGAATGCTTGCATTCCTCGAAGTGATGATATACAACCAGCACAACAAAACATCAATGATATGTGTATATACTGTATAACCAAGCTAATAAAATAAAGTTAAAAATTTTTTCAATTTTATATAAAATGGCGTCTGCCCTCCTCGACTTTTAATTGAAAAGTGAAGGTATTAAGCATTTGGCGGGAGATATTCAAAGGTCAACCAATCCCTACTAGTGGTCATTAACAAGAAAATTCTCTACAAAACAACTAGGGCAATGAGACGTGTATAACTTAAGGTCATACACCCCCACATTCGCATAGGCATTGTTGTGAATAGTAAATAACAAGAGTTAAAGTTTGGAAAAATTTCCTAGCCTTTATTTTCACTTTCCTTCTTCCCATTGCACACAATAGATTTAGAGCTATACAATGAAATAATAAATATTAAAAGATATAAAGCAAAAGAGGAGAAGTGGGTGGGTATCCTCTTCAACTTGTAAACTACAAGAGAGTTCAGAGTTAGGAAAAAGAGGTTTTCAAAAACCCCAAGCATGTACAGGGAGGTTCAACACTTCTCCCTGAATGATACCACAAACAACCAGTTTATCTGTAAAGAAATTATCTGAGAAGAATGTACAGTGAGCCGTATTTTGGGACATGCAAGGTAGTCACCTATGCCAAGGAGTTATTATTTTAATGACTATTTGTTTGTCTGCTTTTTGTTAGAATAATTATGCAAATATGCTGCTTTGGTTTTCCTGAAAATAATCAGAAGATAGATCATGGGTTTCAGGTTCCATTACATTTTGAGAGTTATCTGGATCACCGTTTTGATGACAAAAATAAATTAAAATAACAATAATCCCGATTATCTTATTTAGCAATTATTATGTGTCTTGGCATAGGTATTTGCTCTTTAAGTGCTCTTGTTTTAACATGAAATATCCAAAATGAATTGAAACATATAATTGTAGAAGTTGTACTGTTGGACTTTTCACTCATAAAGGTCAGCAGCTGTCACAGCATTTGAAGTCAATTGTTCATTTTTAAAGCATGTCTTAAAAGTGTCTCTCAGTGTCCCAAGAGGTTACACAGCTTTACAGAAACTACTTAGTGTGGTTATTTAAGTTATATATACACAAAATCTACTAAATATTAGTTACATACTTGTGAGTAAGGGTCACCTTAACAAATTATGATGTAAATTTGACTAAGTAAAACTTTAATATCGCCAAGGTTAAGGTGGCCTTACCTTGAGGTCATGAACAAAGGTAGTTTTAAAGATAAAATTTATGGATAAATTACGCAAGACAATTGTGTGTAGGAAAATAGAATTACAGAAAAAATGGTAGAATACATATTAGGTTCAAAAGGCCAGACTAATGGCGGTAAATTAGTTAGTGAGAGTTTATGGTAAAACTACTACTTGATGGAGGCCAACAGGTAAGCTGACCTTTGAAAGTCATGTGGATGCAGATTTATATGAATATATGAATGAAATGTAGGTGAGTGCCTTATAAGCCAAGGTGCTGAGGCATTTCAGGTAAAGTGACCAAAATAAGATACAGTGTACAAAATGTGTGAAGTTGGCAAAGTTGAGCAACCAAGAGATCTCCCAAAATATCAAAATGCCAAACAGGAGTCTTACACCCTCCTAGCTCACTGGAAGAGCTTACATAGCTAGCATGATACAGCCACCCTAAAGCTTAAGAAAAAACAAAACAAGAAAATACCTAAAGGGTTCAAGAGACGGCCCTGCTGGAGGATAAGTTAAGGTAATATGTATAAATCATATAAGATAGTAAGGAGCCATGGTGGCAGAGTGGTGACACTCTCGCCTCCCACCTCTGAGGATGGGGTTCGGTTCCCGACATGGCCTCAAGTGGGAAAACTGGTAGTTGCTTGCCGTTGGTCAGCAGTTTACAGTACAGAACCCTGACGAACTGTATGTACTGGTTTCCTCTGCCCTTCCAACTACCCATCGTGATATGACCTGTACAGTGCTGAAAGCGATGTACAACCCCAAATAAAAAAATATAAGATAGTAAAATGTGGTGTAAATTTTAAACATGTAAAATGAACTAAAATGAGTGTATAAAATAAAAGACTAGATATGTAAGTAATAGTACATTCAAATGTTAATATTGCAATGGTAAGTTCCTCTTAATGAGTATATGTCAGTTACACTATTGAATTCATAATACTTTAACAGCGGCAGCTGGTCACTGTGATGTACTCTTCCAGCTTGCTAAGTAGTTCATGCACACAAGTGTTGCAAGTCCAATTTGAATCCGTGGTTATGTATATACAACAACTCCCCGGCTCCCTGTTAGCTAGACTGGTGATAGTGTATAGCCTAGGAGCACTATTTTAGGTGATTTGTTGAGGCTTTTCTTCATTTACTTCCACATGTCTTTGGCATTATCTTCATGTTCCCTGACCATGTTGCTATAAATTCTGGGTTTTGAGAGTTTCTAAGAGGTTCTATAACTACTACAATTTAAGGAATATTTGTCCCTTCGACACACCCTTTCAAGTATGTGTTTGAGTCCCTTTGCTGTCATGATAATGCCGTTCATGAACTCTATGTTTACATATTGCAAAGATTTACGTTCATGTATAGGTGCTAGTCAAGCAGGTTCCTTAGGGTATGAAAGTATTGGTGTTATATTTACATAGTTGTTTTTGTGTGAAGTCCTGATTCACATTTATGTATCTTACAAAGGTTTCAAAATTTTAAACATTTCTCACTGTGAGAAATCCCAATAGGAAAAGCCGTTGCGAAAAAACAACCAGGTGGTCTGATGTACCACCATTTACATTCTGGCAGACTGAGGAAGAGTGGGATTTGCTAGTACATAGTACATCAAGAGTATGTTAATCTATGTGTGCTGGTTGTGGAACATGATGAATAAATCAAAGTCTGACAAAAGTGCTGGTCCATCAGTTGTGACTGTCAATATTGATATTTACATCTTTTTGTTTTCATGTGGTGAGAGTGCAGGAGGTTTTATGAACTTATTGAATTACTCAATGAATTTGTTTTTGCAAGTGCTTGGGGTCGATAGAGAATATGCACTGTCAAATAGTTTTCAACAAATAAAACCGTTGAAGGTTGCGGCTATATTTCACAGTGATATGACATTCAACAAATAGGGTCTGATGTTTCTGGCTGAAGGGCCTGGGTTTAAACTAGTATCACCTGAGAGGATCAAGATAAAACACTATCATGGGTTGACTTTTCGGAAACTGTGTGTCACTTGATACAATAACTACACTTTACAAAGTTTCTGAAAACTAATATTTGAAATATTTTGTGAATAGATGTGTTTTGCATTTCTTTTTGAATGTTTCATAGTTTGTGATCGATTTTTTGGTGGCTGGTAGTTTGTTCCAGACAAGAGGGCCAAAGAAGCTAAATGATCGGTCATCAGATGTCTTGTTCTTGTTGTATGAGACAACATAGTTAAGATTACTTGATGTGCTATGTAACTTTCTCTTCATTTCTGGATGTTTCAATGTCTCTTGGAGATATGTGGGAGCTGTACCATGAGTGCACTGGTGCATGAGAGACAGGATCTTGTAGTCAACCTTTGCCTGAACTGGTAGCCAGGGTAGTTCTTTTAGGGCATCTGAGGAGCTCTCATACTTAGATTTTGAGAGTATTAATTTAGAACAAATATTCTGAATTGATATGGTTGTATAGTATTTTTAGGACTGTTACACAATAACCCATTTACATACTCAAGGTGAGACATCACTAGTCCTAGCACACGTGTATGGCTAGTTTCAGGGGAAAGACATTGATGTATTTCTCTAATTTGCACAAAATTTGCATGCAATGGCGCACTTTTTTTCTAACATGTTCTTGGAAATTTAGATTTTTGTCTAAGTATCCATGTAGGTATCTTGCACTTTTTTATTTCTTGATGTTATCGCCACACACTTTAATGGTGTCAGAAGAGCATTTTTGCAGATGCTGTCTGCTGCCAAAATAGATTAATTCAGTTTTATCAGGATTCATTTTAGTTTGGTTTCATTCATCCATTTTTGTCCATAATAGGCTCTTTTGAGTGAACGAATTGTTTTTGCCTCCTCTAAGAAGCTACCATGTAATGCAAATCCAAATAGGGCAATTTATTCAGGAATGACATGGAATAAGGTAGCAGCATATAGTTGCTTTTCTTCACTTAATTTTGTGTTGACAGTAAGACGAAGAGACCTTCCAGACAGGAAGGATTTGATCTGTGAGAGAGCTTCCCCTGTAATTCCACAGAATTTTTCAAATGTTTCAAGCAGTACTGTGTGGTTGACAGTATCAAAGGCAGCACTAAGTTCCATTAACACAACTGTTGATATTTAAGCTGCTTCTGCATTATTTACAATTAAGTCTGCAAGTTTGATTAGCAAATAGTTCCAAACCAAAAGCCCTTCCTGTAAGCATTTTGTAATTTCGACAGTAATCCATTACTCACACAAAGTTGAGCAGGTTGTTGAAGAGCAGCTCTTTCTACTAATTTTCCTAGATTTATCAAATTTGATATAGGCCTATAGTTAGTGTCAATAGGACCTAAAAAAAGTTTTTTTTTTGTTTTTTTTTTTTAATTAGTGGCTTCCAGTGGCTTTAATTAGTGCTTGCTTCCAGTGGTTAGGAAATTGGCCAGATGTTAAGGGATTGTGCACTAGTTTTGTAATTTTATGAACAATACATTATTGATTATTGTTTAAGATATGAACAGGAAATTTGTCAAGTTCACAAATTAAGTAGATTAAGATATATTTGGTTCATAAACATGGCGTGTAAAGCTAAGGAAATTTAACAACCGGCCAAAGAAACATTTAACATTTGGATGTACTTTTTATTATTTAATAGTGTATTCTATGTGATATCCTTGATTACTACAAAAACTCAAACTTAAGATGCGGATTTGCAGGAATTATCGGGTGAGTGATCTTCTCAGCTGATAGAAAGCCAATAATAGAATTTTAAGGCAGAATGTGCTTAGGCCCACTAATTAACAGGTGTAATTAACAGGGGTAATACAACTCCTCTGTAGCATCTATTTAGATGTATTTCTTACAAAAGTCTGACATATGCAATTTTGCACATTTAATATTCTTCCTACAGTAATTGCTGATCCGGTGAGTTTTAATATCACCGGAAAGGACACATGGCAGTCATCAAATTACAGAGAAAATCGATTTTTAAGCTCTGCTGCTGTCGATGGCTGTAAAGATCCTGTGATGCTCAATGACTGCTGCACCCATACAAATGGACCTTCAGAGCCCGGATGGTGGTCTGTGGACCTTGGACAGATGGTCATCCTAAACTCTGTTACAATCTTCAACAGAATTGACTTACGTAAATATTTTGTCATTTAGTTTTTTATTACTAGCTCAGTACTACAAATATAAGGAAACATGTCTTTGATATCATGAATTGAAAGTAAAGTAAAAAGTAAAAATTAGTGATGAAAAAGTTGGCCACATAGAATATCAACAGTAAAACATATCATTGGAGAATATTAACTCAGTGCTCTAAAAATGTTATTAATTTGATGATACAATTTAATTTTAGGCGCCTAACTTCAGATAAATATAGTAAATCCAAAGTATTCATGACTAACTTCAATCAGTAATCAAATGACATAATCAGTTCTTATTGTACATCTTACCATGGAATGTCCATGCAAAGAAAACAGGAGTCCTATTATGGTGTTTTTATGATTTTGTACTGATCTGTGATACTGAATATAAACAGGAGAGGTGTGGTAGTAGAGCAACATGCTTTTTATACCTGTTTCACTTCTCTATTGTCAAAGTATTTTTCTTGGGAAGTTTTCTTTTTGTCTGCATTCATTTGTCTGTTTGTTTAATGTGTTTGTGATAACTCTAAGGTAATAAATGGCTCTGTCATCATGAATTACAATGCTTCAATCAAGAAAATGGTAATCTTGTGAAACAAAATACTTTGTACTAAGGTTAATAATCATTATTTTATTGTATTTATAATTGTATGTACATATCTCTAACCTTCATATAAGATGGCCAATTAGTAAATCCTGCACAGAATGCAAAATGTTAATAATATGTGGAAATGTATTTATATTTTATTTGTGCTTTTTCTAATCTAAAAAATATAAATTGTTGTTGATATTCAATACACTATTTCTTTTTCAGAAGAGAGACTCAGTAAATTTACAATCTTTGGGTCAAACAAAACCTATGACAGTTCTGAAGTTGGTACACAATGTGCTTACAGGAAGGAAAAAGTTGGTGACAGTCTTAAAATAACTTGCACTTCACCAGTAATGGCTCGGTGAGTAATGCAACAAGAAAAATCTTAAGAGATGCTCATCCTTTTTCTAAAAAGCATTTTAACAGTTGAAATGGGTAAAATACCAAACTGTGAAGTTTTTTTACTTGAAAATAAATGAACTCCACCATAGTAGGTCTATCTTTCCTAATATCGATATCAGGCGACACGGTGGACAGTGGTAACACACTTGCCTCCCACCTCTGAGGTTGGTGGTTGAAAGCCCAATCCCTATGTGGGAAAGATGGTAGTTTCTTACCGATAGTCAGCAGTATACAGTACAGATCCTTGACCAACTGTATGTACTGGTTTCCTCTACCCATAAAACTATCCCTCGTGATAAGACCTGTACACTGCTGAAAGCGACATTAAAACCCAAATAAACTTATACTTGATCTTGCATGACCTCAACACTATATTTCAAAATGGGAATTTTACCACATGTTTCATATGATATGGTGACCAGAAGCTTAAATAATCACTTTTTATTTCATAGTGAAGAAAATAAGATAAGTGTATCAATTACAAAACACAAAACAGTTAAACAGTGACAGTCGCTTATTAATGTGAAGCGGTATGCATAATAAAACAATAACAATATACCTTCGATGTTGCTCAAAGACAGTAAAACTGTCCAAATAAATCAAATTAAATCCAAAATTACTATGAAAAAATAATCTATCTGCTAATTGATCCTTATTAGTGCTACACGAAAAAGTTCATGCTGTGAAACATGGTGGTCTCTTACTTTTGTGGTCATCGGTTCAAATCAAGCTGTTGTCAACATTTGGGACTCATTTTGGGCCAGTCTTGACATGAGCTGCAGGGACACAAAACTTCGACTTTGAGTTTAACACACATGTAATAAATAAAACTATGTCTATTGTATGAGTATTTTGTTGATAAAAACTGTGATTTCAACTCACTACAGCTAGGATGATTTATTAGTGTTTAAGTTTGCGATTGGGGCCATGGTTGCACAGTGATAACTCACTGGCCTCCCACTTCTGGGGTCTGCGGTTCAAACCTCAGGCAGTATGTGAGAAACCAGGTAGTTGCTTACCAATGGTTGTCAGTTTACAGTGCAGAAACTGGAACAAGTGTATGTACTGGTTCCCTCTGCCATCGTGATATTTGACCTATATACAGTGTTGAAAGCCATATTAAAACCCATATAATTAAATAAATAAATGTGCAATCCTTTCTTCATTTTTCTTCATATTCAGGTATGTAAGTATTGTCAAGGATCGAGGTGGTTTTTGGATTTTATCGCTGTGTGAAGTAGAAATTGAAGGTAATGGTCTTGCTATTGCTTCTGACTATTTCCTTTCAAATTTTATTTATTAATGTCAGACAACAAATTAGCGAACACATTGTTCTGGCCTTGCAGCTTGTGCATTTGCACCTTTGTTCTCAAAACTAAAAAAAAAAATCTGGAATCATGCTGATTGTTGTCTGTTATAATTTCAACATGACATGAACATTGTGACATGCACGTTTTTCTTTTTCTTTATATTTCATTATATCTGCTGCAGCATGGAAAGTGAGCTGATCTTGCCTTTGACCTTGATTAATGTTTCACTCAATTTATTTCTTAATTTATTTTGTATATTCACAACATTGAATATTGAACATTTTTTGCCTTTTTATCCCTAACTAAGAATACATTTCTGTAACTTTCTAATGTATTTACAGTTATCCTGCTATTACTTCAGCATATTTGATTTGCAGCCCCTAATGTTTGTTGCTTAATTTTTATAGTTTTTTTTAAAATATAATTTAATGCATATTTGCAATTCTTAAAAAATAATAATTGTATCATGGAAGTGTTATCCGAATCCTCATACACTCATAAACTTGCAGCAAAAGTGGGACAATATCTATACATACAGAGAATATCAGCACCTTCTACAAAATGTCATAAAAATAGCTGTATGGTTAGCCAATGAAATAAATTAGCAAGATTGTATTTATGAAATAGTATCAAAGTATTAACATTTTGGCTTTTGGGACTGTAATATTTTGTGATTGTTAACCTTTAAAAAATTTTATTTCCACAATTTTCAAATTTCAGAACCAAGCCAGTCCTGCTGCAACAAAAAAGGCTAAATTTCCGTTTCAGGATCATTCTATTCACAATTATTATTAACATATACGAATGCCACACCAAACTGAAACATTATTTATAATGATTATTTTCTTCAGTAATACCCATACAGGGACTGCAAATAGTCATTAGCTATATCCAATTTTTATCCCATTTTATTTTGCAAAATAGTATGTCCAACCAACACATATGGGCAGAAGTGCTCACAGTGTGGACACTGTTTGAACCCTCAGTGTGACTGGACATCTGAGACTGGAGTCTGTTTTGGTGGCTGTACTGCTGGCTATAAGGGGACAATTGTCAAACAGGTATTCCCATGAGGCTTTTAAGTAAACTGGCAACTAATGATACAAAGTGGCTTTATGAGGAGAAGTTAACAGTGTTGTCTTTGATAAATATAAATATTAGACTGGTTCAAAGTCTGTCAATAGTCGTAAGTTTTCATTTCTACTTAAAAGTACACAACAAACAACAAACCATATCCGACTTTTTGAAACAAGTTTTTTGATACTTCAATTCTCATATACCTATTCGAGGGATAGGACAATTTACATGTGAGGTGTGTTTGTTATTAAAATAGATATACAGCGTATCTTAACAGCCTATATGTCCCAAGTAACTTTGTGGATAAGTAGTTTGGCATTTAAGAAGTTTGGTGATGTCAATTAAACAGAATGGCCATGCTTGGTCTTCAGTGTTTGTGTGCATTTTAATAATAATAATAATAATAACTTTGGATTGTGTAGTAAGACTGCATTTAAAGCATGTTTATTGGTGAAATGTGAAATAGATAAGTATCAGGCATATGTATATTCTCAGTAACTTTCCAGTTTTCATTTCAGAATGTGATAGTCATACACATGGAACTGGTTGCCAGCCTTGTTCTCCTAACTGCAAAAATGCAATGTGTGACAAATTCTCAGAGGCAATAGAGTGTTCTGATGGATGCATTGCAGGAAAAACTGCAAGGGACTGTTCACAGGGTTAGAATGGTCAAAGTTATAGCTCAAGGCAGTATACACTATACATCCGTGCTGTAAATGAAGTATGTAGTGTTTGTCTTGATATTTTGGTACAGACCTAAATTGACAAAGAATGAACCCTTGCAATTGCACTAAGAGCTAATGATTTGTCTTGGAACCAATCCTGACCAATGTTAACCAAACGTATAGTCAAAGTACCTATAAAATTTTACTTCAATACTATTAGACATATTAGTGATGTGATATGACAGGTTCTGACCCCAACTCTCCTGATCTGTGGACAATAAAAACAAGAGCACTCGGGGATCTTAGTGTAGACATTTGCAAACTTTTGCACATGATTGAAGCAGGGCATTGCTCTAGAATCAAGGGTATTGACCCGATCATGCCAAAATTTGAATCAGTTCTTCCTTGTAACAGTTCAGATGCTCCCTAAAAATTTCATTACCATCCACGCTTCAGTTTTGGAGTAATCACTAACGAATCCAGGGGGGGGGGGGGGGGGGTCAGGGGGTTCGAACCCCCACTTGAAAAATAATGTAAAGGGGTTCAACCCAAAGTACAAAATTATTTCTTGAGAGTGGTGCTAAATTGACAGGAAATGCACTAAATTTTTACCAAAAATTAATTTTTTTTCCCGGGGGGCATGCCCCCTGATCCCCTTAGTTATAATATGTCTGATGTGAACCCCCACCTTACTCAATGTGAACCCTCACCTTACTCGATGTGAACCCCCACCTTACTTACAGGCTGGATCCGCCCCTGGTGATGCTGTAAACAACATCAATAACAAAATCAAACTTACAAACAAACAAGCAAACAGAATGAGGTATATACTTTTGCAAAGTAATGATAGCTTATAGACAATTTTTACTTTTGGCAAGGAGGTTATGTTTTCCAAAATATACATTTGTCTTTTTGTTTGCAAAATAACTCAAAAAGTTATGTATACATTTTGATAAAATTTTCAGGATATAACGACAATGCCACAAAGACTGATGATTCAAATTAGGTGAATCAGGTTTGTTATCTAGATCCAGGAATTTGTTATCATTTCTCTCATTGGCAATATTTGAGGTAAAAGTATGCACTCTGATGTTCAAAGTGAGGGAAATTAACTCGCCAACCTATACAATTTCAATATGGGTAGATGTAACAGCAATATGATTAGATATATTGGTAATAGGACAGGGCTTTAGTGGAATGTCAAGGTTGGCTCAGGATCACTACTTACAGGTTGGGAAATGAAGTTGCCAACTTTTCAGAAATATCAAACTATTTTGACACTTAACCAACTATCAGGATTTTTATTCCCGACATAAGCCTGTCAAAAGTTTGGCCCCAACTTCAGTATCGGAAAGAGGCTTGAATATTGACCCAGCACGTTATGGGTTTATTGGCAAAATAATTTTCTGCATAAGGAACATTTAATATAAAACGCATAGTCATTTTGTCTTCAAACTGGGTCAAATTATCAAGTCAGGAAGAAGCCATACACATACATTGATAGACATTATGAGTCGCTTAGGAGAGGTGTAATTATAGAACTTTGTCAAGCATATTTAAGACTTAACTTTAAAATGGAAAATATTTGGAAAAGTTTAATTAGCAATTGTACCTCAATAATTGTAGCATAAAACAAAAATAATAATAATATTAATAATAATAATAATTATTATTATTATTTAAGCAGTCAGTAGCTTGTCATATTAATGCCACAGTGTCCTGTTGCAGAATGTGACGGTAAAACCTATGGAATTGGATGCCATCCTTGTTCAGAGAACTGCAGAAACTCAATGTGTAACAAGTTTTCAGAGACAATGATTTGTTCTGATGGATGCATTGCAGGGAAAATGGGAAAGGATTGTTCACAGGGTGAGGAAAATCTAAATATTTCTCAATAAAACCTAGTCTATGAATGCTGTACTTTAAGTCCATGGTTTCGCTACCAGTTACAAATACTTTCTGGAAACTGGGTACCATTGTTTTAAAACCTCATATCGATATTTATGGGCTGCTTTATTCAACCTCAGTACTCATATGGAGCAGATCCAACGAAAAGAAAATTATGGAATTTTGAACCACTAAATTAACTTGATAAAGAATTACATACATTCAACAAAACGCCTAGTCAAAAGATTTGACAGTTTTAGGTGTAACCGAGAAAGAGGGCATACAAAATTGAAAAAAAACTATTGCAACAATTCTAAAAGTAATTATGGAATATAAATAGAACTGTATATTTATTTATTTATTTGGGGTTTTACGTCGCTGTCAACACTGTACAGGTCATATCACGACGGGTAGTTGGAAGGGCAGAGGAAACCAGTACATAAAGTTTGTTAGGGTTCTGTACTGTAAACTGCTGACCAATGGCAAGCAACTACCAGCTTTCCCACTTCAGGCCGTGCCGGGAATCGAACCCCGACCTCAGAGGTGGGAGGCGAGAGTGTTACCACTCTGCCACTGTGGCCCCCTAGAACTGTATAATATCACTACTAGAATAAATATAACATTAGAAGAGACATGGATTAATAGTGGACAATTTCGAAAGGAAACATTGGTCCGTACAAGTTGGTATGGTTTTATGTTTTTAAGAATGAGAATCTGCACTTATATTAATCCACAAGTTAATTGTCCTAATACTTGCAATGCCGTTTTCAGTGGAAAATAATCAGATAAAATTAATCTAGCCATTTGTTGACAAATTATCAAAGGTTTTTTTGTGTTAACTTTCAACAGAGAATTTTTCAGTTGTGCTATGTTGTTTTTATATCATATTTATGATAATACTAAGTTTTGCTTGAAATTGTTACATAATAATACTGATGATCGGTTGCCCCCGCCACGGCCATAAATTCAAAATCTGTACAAAATTGATAAATATCATATCTCGAAACCAATGAAATTTGATGTTCTTGTAGTGTAGAATATAATGCAAGTAACTCTAAACCTTTAGAGGATGAAACCTTAAAGCTATCTCCTATAACCTAAATTCTGGAAAGATTTGAGCAATATTAGTGGGAACACTTCTCCTGCACCTAAAGAGATGCCTGATCATTACAATAAAACATGATACACAAATAGTCATACAAACCAAAATATAATACCCATAATGCCCAAAGACAGCGTGATAAGAGTCACATCACTTTGCAGAAAGTAAAAAGAATTTTAGAGTGGCTTCTTAGAGTACTGCAATCTGCATCCTCATTGTGGGTTCCTTTGTTTCTTATGTGAGCATGTTTCCACTATAAATGGACAGCAAAAAGATCAAGATGTGATGACATAATTCTTTGACTACCTTATACTTGCAGATTGCCCAGACACAACCTTTGGGTATGGCTGTCTTAATTGCTCAAACAAATGCAAAGAATCCAAATGTTACAAATATTCAGCAACCATGGAGTGTTCAAATGGATGTATAGTAGGATACATCGGAACTGACTGTTCAACAGGTACATCAATGCAGTCTCTTTTATTTTTTTAATGGAACCATACGCAAATCTTTCAGTCTGTTTTTGTGTGATTAAGAAAGGAAAAATACATGACGTAAAGGTTGAGGGACTGAGTGAATTAAAAAATTTTCATAATATATTAACATATTTATTCCTATTCTAAAAAGGACAAAAAAGCAAGTTTTTATCAATAGGTAACATTTTTTCAAAAAGGGCTTTTGTTCATACAAAAAGAAACGTCTAATAAGATCATTTTACTTGTGAAGTAAGAACTTAAGTATATGTGTGCATTTTAGTGGCTAATTAAAGCGTGAAATATGTTTGATACCATCATAAACCTGATCAATCAAATAAATCAAGACATATAAATTTTTATATTAAATACAGATCTTAAATAATGAACAATAAATGTATTTTAATCAATGTGTTATCAGTAAGACAGTTTATGTGGAAAGATTTCTTTTGCACCTATCTCACACTTTTCCATGCTGGCCTCAAAGAGATACCTGCAAGCTGTGTGTATTTAACTCATACAGGCTTGTTTGTGGCTGAAGGCATTTCATTTTGTTGTGTTACACATATGGCTAATATTTAACTAACATTTCTTATCAAGTATATGCTTATTACCAAAGGTCAGGAGGCCACAGTGAGAGTGGTAACACTCTCACCTCCCACCTCTAAGATTAGAGTTCAGGTCCCTGCCTGACTTCAAGTGGGAAAGCTTGTAGTTGTTTGCCGTTGGTCGGCAGTTTACAGTACAGAACCTTTACCAACTGTATGTACTGGTTTCCTCTGCCCATAAAACTACCCGTCATGATATGACCTATGCAATGTGTTGAAAGCGACATAAAAGCCCAAATAAATAAATATTACCAAAGGTTTAACCGGGGTCAGTTTTATGACCCTTAAATGAGGACTTGTTAAAATTTTGTAAATTTAAAAAAGTTTTATACATTCACACCTTAACTTGTGTGTGTATGATATCAACAGGTTCAGATGTAAAATGTCCTTAGACATTGCTAAAAGTGTTGAGAAGGCAGTATGTGTCTTATTAATGAAATTTTAATGACACTGTTACTTCAAAGAATCTACTTAATCACAATTTAATATGTAAAATGTGCTAAAATTCAAGAAAAATGCATCCTTACATCAAATCATGTGTGAAAGTAATCTAATGTGGGTGTTCCACCACACGACTAAGGCTCCCGATTAAGGGTTTTGGGGGGTCGGTTTGAAATATTTGCTTAGTCCCAGGCTTCCTGTAAGGGTCGGTTGTGGTCGGTTGAGGCCGTGTGAAAAATCAAACATGTTTGATATTTCACACGACTACAACCGATTCCTATTTCCCGCCGTCAACAAAATGTCCAGTCCCAGGCTTCCTCAGGCCTCCTCAGACCCAAATTTACACAGTCGTGTGTTGTCCCAGGCCGCCTGCGACCCTTAGTCCCAGACCTCCCTAGCTTAGTCCCAGGCGGCCGGTTGTTAATCCCAGACTCAAATATGATGCGTATGAATTTCATGCGTCTGAAAGTGAGTCGGTTTCATTAGTCCCCGGAAGCCTCAGACCGTCTGCGGTGTCCTGCGACCCAAAAATCAAGGTCTGGGACTAAGAACCGACTAAGGGTAACCGACCCTAACCGATCCAAACCGGCCTCCCCAGGACGCCTGGGACCACGCATTTTCAGTCTGCGGCGTCCTGAGGATGCCCCAGGCGGCCTGGGACTAACAACCGATTAAGAACCGACTGTTTTCCGCGCGTTGGAAATTAAAACGAGGCAATGAGCAGGTCTGGGACTATATAAGCGACCGCGCACACTTTGTCATTGTTACTGACTGTTTGGCTACTGAGAGACGTGTGTCACTGATTTGTAGGGGTTTTCAATTTTTATTTTACATTTTATATACTTGAGCTTAAGGCAAATTTCACAGTTAGGAGACACATTTTACTATTTTTTTATTATTTTGTCGACTGGATCATGAGAAAAGAGAAAGGAGGGAAGAGAGGAAGGAAAAAGATGGATGAGAGGGAGAAGGAAAGTCAAGTAGAGGAGAGGAGTGAAGTTATTACAGAAGAAGGAAGTGAGAGGAGAGAGGAGGAGGAGATTCAGGAAGATCCAGCTAT
The DNA here is from genome assembly GCA_964017235.1 of Sabellastarte sp. h YS-2021. Lineage (NCBI taxonomy): Eukaryota > Metazoa > Annelida > Polychaeta > Sabellida > Sabellidae > Sabellastarte > Sabellastarte sp. h YS-2021. The sequence continues at coordinate 76,249,996 of OZ024935.1, read as the reverse complement.
TGGGGAAGCTGTGGCAGAAGAAGAAGAGAGGTGTGAGGAAGATCTGGAGTGCCATTCTTCAGCCAAGAGAGCCAGGGTGTGTGCCACTTTTACAGACAGTGATGAAGTTTCCATTGTAGAATTTGTCAACCTGCACCCTGAACTGTATGACAAGGAACATTCACGTTTCCACGACAGGAACAGAAGAGAGGCTCTCTGGGCAGAAATATCTGCAGAACTTAAGCTCCAGCCCTTTGATGTGAGAAGGTGGTTTGAGTCCCAGCGAACCCGTTATGGAAAGCTGTCTAAGCTCCAATCTGGCCAAGCCCCGAGGGAGATGACCAAGAGACAGTCCTGGGTCTACCAACAGATGGGTTTTCTTAAAACCCACATCAGAAGAAAGGGGGCCAATAGAAGTTCAGGTTTTGAGGCCAGTCCAAATACCAGCAAGCAGGACGAATCACGTGGGTCAACTACTGACACAGAACACCTCGAGTCCAGTGTCCTGAGGGAGAGGAGTCAGTCCATCATTACATCAACACCCGTTTCAACTACAGACTCCAAGATTCTCGAACACTTTGAGCAGATGAGGACACTTATCTCAGGTTTTCTGCATCAGAAGTCAGACAGGCAGCCCTTCTTTGACTATGTGGCATCAGAGGCCGAAAAGATGACTCAAGAAGAATTTGAAGAATTAAAGGGCAAGATATTCAGAGATATCGAAAATATTAAGAGTAACCGCAGACGTCAGCCATTGCCCAGAAGATCAGCCACTGTTACCACGGAGTCCCAGAGGGTCGGCCTACTGCCAACAACCACTCCACAGGCGTCAAGTTCCACTCAAGCAGCAGCTAGCAGCAGTTTTGTGTACTATACACCAAGCCCCATTGGCTTCAGCAACCCGACATCTGTCCTAACTGTACAGGACGAAGGGAGCAGACACAATCTGAGTGGAATCTTAAGCCAGCTACCAGATCTGACATCAACACAGATCGTCGAGCAGCCTCAGCAGCAGCAGCAGCAGCAACAACCGCAGCAGCAGCTCTTTACTATCACCACTTCAGCACCGCCTCAACAGCAGCAGCAGCCTCCTCAGTAGCCATCCAGTCAGGGCGGGTCTTTGACCTGCCAGGCCCTTTTCAGGGCCACCAAATCTTCCAAAAACAATTATTCAGCTACGTGTTCTTCCAATTCCCCTCCCAAAACAAAAAAGTTCAGTACAAATACTTATCACAAGAAAAAAAAAATTAAAGTCCAACACTTACACCACCCCAAACATGAAACAAATAACCCATGGTACTACACATAACCAAAAAGGCCACATAAAAAAATATTAAAAGTAACTCCCAATATGGCCATTAATCAGCCCATTTTTAGATTAAAGTCCATGGGATAGTTTAAAATCTGTAATTGAAAAGTCCAACACTTACACCTTCCCTAGAGTTAAAAGGCATAATTACATACTTACCAACCCACAAACAGACAAACCCAATACCAAACATAACCCCCAAATAACAAACCCAGTACCAAACCTAATACCCAACTACCCCCAAAAAACCCAACCCCAGTAGCCACCAACCAACAAACACCCAAACCCAAAAGTAAATAGAACCCATGCAAACGAACTGACAAACTATTTAGCAAACACAATCCCCCATTATTGAAAGCAAAACTAGTTCCATGGTTATATTTTCCAAATTTTTGTGATTAGAAATGAATATTTAAAATTGAATATTTCCATAAAAAAATTTCTGCTACAAATAAGTTTCCCAGCCATGAAAAAAGAAAAATGTTTAAATTATGATGTGGATTTGAAAATATATAAAATAATAATTCAATTTAGGATATTATGTGTGACTTTGTGTTTCGCTTTTGTTTAACAGTGGGTTTGTCTGTTTGTTGGGTGAGTAAGTTGTGTTTGTCTGTTTGTCTGTCTCAACAAGTTATGTTTGGCATGGGGTTTGTCTGTTTGTCCGTCTCAACAAGTTATGTTTGGCATGGGGTTTGTCTGTTTGTCCATCTGTACAAGTTATGTTTGGCATGGGGTTTGTCTGTTTGTCCGTCTCAACAAGTTATGTTTGGCATGGGGTTTGTCTGTTTGTCCGTCTCAACAAGTTATGTTTGGCATGGGGTTTGTCTGTTTGTCCGTCTCAACAAGTTATGTTTGGCATGGGGTTTGTCTGTTTGTCCGTCTCAACAAGTTATGCTTGGCATGGGATTTGTCTGTTTGTCCACATAGCTGATTAATTGTTTTTGGAATATTTGGTAGTCCTGAAAAGGATTGTTATAGTTAGTCCTGAAAAGGACTGTTTACTGCAACAGGACTTATATTCTGCCATCTTGCCAGGCCACTGCTCCCTCATTATTGAAGTAGTCCTTCAGGTAATCCCTCTGTCTTTTGGCCTCTCTAGCAGGATTTCTGTCTTGGCCACCACCAGCAGCACCACCAATCAATCCACAATCACCAGGCACATCATCATCATCCTCCTCCCCAGGCTGCTGACCAGCAGGTTGACCTTGATACTGGCTTCTGAGTATATTGTGCAGAACCACACAGGTCATGACCACTTCTCTAACTGTTTCTGGGGGTAGTTCAATGGTGGTCCTCATGACTCTGAATCTTGACACAAGGATGCCAAAAGCGTTCTCCACAACTCTCCTGCCCCTTGATATTCTGTAGTTGGCAATCCTTTCCTCCCTTGTTAACAGCCTTCTGCCATAGGGTTTCATGAGCCAGGTCTTCAGGGCAAAGGCATCATCTGCCAAAATGAAGTAGGGGACATCTGTACCACCCTGTGTTATAGGAGCTGGGTCAGGGAAGCCTATCCTGCCATCTTCAATCCTCCTCTTCAGCTGAGAGGCATTAAATATCTGGGCATCTGAGCAAGACCCTTCTGTACCCACATCCACCCATCTGAATTTGTACTGCCCATCTACCAAGGCCAAGATGACAATGGAAAAGAACCCCTTGTAGTTGTGGTAGAGGGCTCCAGAGTTCTTGGGTTTCTTCAGGGCCACATGCTTTCCATCCAGGGCTCCCAGGGCATGTGGAACATTCCACCTGATCCTGAATTCCCTTTCCAGTTCTTTCCACTCATCTGGAGTAGTAGGACATTTGAGGTACTCTCTGGTGAACTCATCCTGGATGGCCCTGCAGACCTCTGGTAGAAACTTGGAAATGGTGGATCTGCCAACCCTGAACTGACAGGATAATGATGTGTATGACTCTCCAGTGGCCAGATATCTGATGGTGAGGGCTAACTTCTCCCCAACACTGATAGGAGCTCTGTAGTTGGTGGCCTGCCTGGCTAGACGTGGTTCCAGTCTGGTCTTCATCATTTCAAAGAATTCTGGGGTCATCCTCATGTAGTTGGTGAATCCTGAAATGTCTGTGGCATACAGATCAGCCATAATGTTGTGGTAGGCCCCCCTCTCCTCTCTCTGCAGTAGCCATGGCCTGACCCACATGTTGTGCCTTCTTTTAGGTCTCTGTATGGGTGCTGGTGGTGCTGGTGGTGGTGGTGGTGGTTGCTGTGCTTGACGTAAAAAATGGAAATACATGATTATTTGTAACTGAATAAAAACCAAAAAAGCCCTAAGTTGTTGTTGAATCTGTCTTCCATTAAAAGGTGGCATCCTGGTGTGTTCCTAGAAAAGCAATGATGATTAGATCGCAAATTTTATATATATATACCCAGAAAATCCAGCAACTTTGCAAAACAATAATCGGGGATCCTGGTCTGGGGAGGCCTGAGGAGGCCTGAGGACGCCTGAGGACGCCGGTAGTTAATCGTGTGTTAGTCGGCTCTTAGTCCCAGGAGGCCTGAGGCGTCCTGGGACCCAGTCGGTTTGTGTCCAACAGGATCGTGGTTGAAACCGACCCGAAAACTGGCTTAGTCGGTTCTTAGTCCCAGACCAGTCGGGGACTGTCTGCGGCTGCCTGAGGCGTCCTGAGGTGTCCTGAGGCGTCCTGGGGACGATCTGTTCTTAATCCCAGACTTCAGTACCGACCCAGTATTCCCGCCCATTTTTGTCTTTTTTCAACCGACTGTGCACGATTAAGGGTCGCCGACAGGATCGGGGCTTAATCTTTTGGTGGAACAGGGGCATAAGCTGTTAAGTGTTAAGCCATAACTCCCTTGCATTTTTGTCAAAGAAAATGTAATGAAATCAGCAGGAAAGTCATGATTAGAAAGTGTTTAAAACAACACATGATTGATGGAATGATGGAAAAAAAGAAGTGCACAGTTTGTGCAAACAGTAGGATATTGATGCACATCATAACTGCCTTGTGGTTGTATCACTTATACACCACCTTCACAGAATTTTCTGGCCTACATATATATCTTATAAAACTTGTATATTTCACATACCCTCATGTTTTGGATGTCGAGGGTTTTTGTTGATTTATTTTATGCTCACTTGTAATTTACCGGTTGCTCACAAATTATGTTGTTCTCACTAATTACTATCTTGTTTTTGTCTCTTATTAATTGGTGTGCACACGATCAACTTAGGAAGTATAAATAATTTGTTATAATCACGAAATAAGAGGTTGATGACAGAATATGTATGAATGAAAGTTTTCATGCAGGATACTAACCCCAAGCGTAGCACTGATCAGATGTTGTACTTGAAAATAAATACATGGTAATTTTCATTTTTTTTTTGGTATTTGACTTTTGTTGTTTTATAGTAATTGCTGCTCCAGCAAGCTTTAATATCACTGGCAAGGAAACATGGCAGTCGTCTAATTACAGAAATCGAAGTGCCTTGAGCCATGCTGCTGTCGATGGATGTAAAGATCCTAATATGGCTAGAAACTGTTGCACTCATACAAACGGACCTTCAGGACCAGGATGGTGGTCTGTGGACCTTGGACAGACTGTCATACTGAACTCAGTCACAGTCTTCAACAGAAATCTCCAAAGTAAGTATTAAACTGTTTAAATTTGGCTTTTCACTAATAATCTACCAAAACAAGACATAGAAGATCGGAATTTTGATATAAAACCTTAGATAAAAAGTTATTCCCAAGCAACATGAATGGTAAAATATACCAATGGAGTGTCATATTTATATATTCAGAATGTTAATACTTTGATAACCCATTCTTTGCCAGTTGTAGTAAAATCTTAACAATTTATAATTATTTTTGATCAAATACATAATTTTCCTTTTTCTATATGGTTTAATTCTGCAGTTAGGTAACTTTATTCTTGAAAAAATAGATTCTTTAAGTACAGAAGCCATACTAATTTGTGATCATGACAATTCTTTTAGAACCATTGTCCTGTCAAGAGAAGAATTTAAACAAATGAGGTATATTACAGCATAAGCAGAATTCGTTATGTCATAAAAGCATCGTCAATGTGTAATATTAGGTCACATAGCTATGGAAATAAATTCTTAAATAAGTCACAAGTTTATAAATCTTAAATATCTAGTGTTAGTTGTGATCAGTTGTCAAATGATTTAAATTGCTAAACATCCCATATTATTTGATGCTGCTTCACTAAAATTTCCCTGTGCTGTTTAATTTGCTGTTATCCCACACATTATGTATGCTTCACTAAGGTGTTTCTGTCCTTGAAAGAAAAAGGTAAATCATTCAGCACATTTCAGTGCTATTATGTAATAGTGCAGAATACTTTAGTACCAATACTCTATGAGATTGGAACATGAACAAAAGACACATATCAGCAGTTTTGATCATATCACATCAATGTAGTCACATGATTTACATCAGAGTGTGATAGTTGTCACAAGGCAATGGCAGTAAAATGCAGATGTAGATTAATGTTTAGTAGAAATGATCATATCACATTATTGCAGTGATAGTTTCCCATTGCTGTGAAACAGTCACAAAACAAATTCTTAAACAAATTACAAGCTACTCTGACATTATGTGTTATGTGAAATTTCCAATATTTCAGTCAACAAAATTATAATCTAGTGAAATGAAATACTGCGTAATCAGTCTAATAAACATCAATTCAATGTATTTTTATTTATTGGTGCTTTACATATCTTCTACATAAGGTGAAATGTGAGTCATGTACTCTAAGCTTATTCTAATTGAAATAACTTAATGTACAGTGAATACCAATTCTTCATCAAATAATTTGCTTCTGCTTTCAGAAGACAGACTTTCTCAATTTACAGTCTTCGGATCTAATAAAAGCCGTAACAACACTGATGATCGTACGCAATGTGCTTACCAGAAAGAAAATGTTGGTGACAGTCTTAAATTAAATTGCACTTCACCAGTGATGGCTCGGTGAGTGATTTAACCATGAGAAATACAGGGAAACCTCAACCATTCACTGATGTCAAGTTTCTTTTTGTTCTTTGATGACGTTTTAGCAGCTGACACAGATGTAAAAAACCATACTTTGAAGCTTAAAGTTAATTAAAGATGTAAAAATTTGTCACGTGCCCGAGACATATTGATATATAACAGCTTTGATATAGTGTTTGAATATTAATTATCAACAATTTATATTTAATACAAAATAAATGTATATGAACACAAGCATTTAGTGTAATAGTATTTTTATATTCACCCCAAGATTGAACCTTATATCACATGTGTTGTGTTACAGTCCACAGGGCAACGTGGCAGCAATTACAGGTTGTGTTCAAGTTGTAACAGAAAAAGAGAAAATCTTATGATACAAACTTATTTAACAATTAAAATTACAGCCAACTGAAATACTCTTAACAGTTTGTACAATAATACAATGATGAAAAACATCTACAGCCTACAGCCAAGTTCGTACAATAATACAATAATGAAAACAACCTGACCTGACCACAGTCCCATCTGTCAAACAGTTGAACAAGTTTGTCCAGTGTATCTAGCAATCTCAGAGTTCTGACTCAGAGTCCACTAACTCAAAATGACGGTATCTTGTGATCCATTTAGTTTCAACTTACAAAAAATATCTATAGATTCAAATGTTTTGGGTGTGCACACAACTATGCTGTTCACTCCAAGATGTGAAGAATATCAGGAATTCACTAACTCCACTCTAAGGTACATCCTCCAGCTATATCCAGGTCGCTCCAATACAAATTCATCTAAAATTTATATACCAGTCAGTTTGTATTAGCTTAACACATAAATAAATATAACAACTTCAAGGATCTCTATCCATATAATACATCTGTTCAAAACTGATCTGAGGCCAGGCCTTTCCCAATTCATATATCGCTGGAGAGCATAGAATATTCCAGAAAGAATGTAAACAATAAAGACCCCGAAAGAAATGTAAACATACCTACATATTTCCAGGAAAATAGCTACACAGAAGGTTCTAGAAGCTTAGTCAATAAATAGATCACACCAGTATAGCACAAGAACTTTCAGTACATACAAGACCTGCAGCAACACACAACATTTCCCTTTTAAGAATAAGCTGGCAGAGTACCATTATATATCACAATTGTTACTTCATTACTGAGAGCATGATTGTTCATTTGATCAAACTAATGTGGGTAATATTTTCTTTGTGTTAAAATATGGTACAGATTATAGATTATATTCATAAACTATTTTTGAAACATAAGGATGAATCATCACCATTTATTTGATGTAGTTTTAATCTCAGACTGACATCACAGAGTAACATAAAATCCCTGTTGCTTGAAATGGTGGTATTACTACCAGTTTCAGCATTTTGCATTGATTGTATTATGTACTTGGTAAAGCCTTTTAATATAGCTTTTTACCTGTTACCGGAAAAAATCTGTGATATCATGCTTTATTTAGTCATGCTTATTCAAGAAATATTTTTTTTGATGTTACAGAGTGGTCAAGAAAGTAAGGTATTGTCCTGCTAATATAGAGATAGATACATCTAAGATTCTTTCTATATAAAAAGAAATCAAAACCCATTCTCCAAATCAATGGATTTTCGACCAATAAAAACACATATTTGACATCATTTCCAAGACAAGATTTTGCTTGTTCTGATAAACCCTCATAGTTTGCACTAGGTATGCAAAGTCAATGTTGGGATTTTATGTCTCATTTGACAGCCAGTGCAGTAGGTGCCACAATATATATTATATGTACCCTGATTTATGTTACACAATAAGGCAATGCTATAAAATATCATGCCCTGTCACTTTTGGGTTTGTTTGATCAAATCCATTTATTGTCAACATTTGGGATTTTAATTGGGGTCAGTCCTGGTAGAATATCAAATTTGACTTTTAACATATAGGTAGAAAATTACTATGGATTCTTTACAATCGTTTTCATGTCTGACAAATTATGATTGTAATTCAGATCAGGATGATTAAACACTGTTTATATGATTTGAAATCATTTTTCCATTTTAGGTATATAATTATTGTCAAGGATGAAAGGGACATCGATCACTTGCAGATTTTAACTCTGTGTGAAGTAGAAATTGAAGGTAACAGTTTACTATTTTGAGTTTACAATTTCTTTTTAATAAGTCTTATATCCACTGTACCTTTACATGGCTTATATTATCAGGGCCTGTATTCACAAAGATTCTTATTCTTAAAATCATACTTAGTCTTAGAATTTTTCTAAGAATGGCTTTTATTCTTAGAATGTTTCTAAGAATATGAAATTACTATATGCATAAAACTCTTATTCATGACATCAGAATTGCATCCAAATACAGAAAGTCAATTCTGGGCCTGTATTCACAAAGATTCTTAGAATTTTTCTTTGAATTACACTTAGTCTAACCTGTACACACATTTCTTTTTACTTCTATTCTTAAAATTGTTCTTAGCTAGGAATTGCTTTGTGAATAGGTTTTTATTCTTAAAATAAAAAAAAAATCTTAGCATAGAATTTTTCTCAGACTTAAGTGTAATTCTAAGAAATATTCTAGGAATCTGTGAATACAGGTCCTATTCTTTAAGTACCCTTTCAAGGTGTACGTTTTTTCTTCTTCTGTATGTCATGGTCTCCACTATTATTTCCCCAGGGTGTGGGGTGTGGAAATCCCTGATGCTATTTTTTTGACAGTTTTGAATGTCTTAGAAAGAGTAAAGAGATTTTAGGCTCAATTTTTACTCTACAGAGTAAATAAAAGATGGCTGTTAATCTTATTCAAAATTGTAATTTGGGATTGATTCAAAAAAGTTTGTAGCATGTTTAAGACAACGTGATTTCAAGCTATGACCTTTTAAGATATGCAGGAAATTATTCCTCCAAATTAAATTTTTTGTCAATTTTCACGATTTGTAATGCATCACTTAGTTCAGTTTAGTGAAAACAAGCTTGAAACAATAGCAATAGAACATCCCAACACACAGAGAACATCATTTTTACTATTAAAAGTGATTGCATAAAAATAGTCCTATACTCATTACAAGAGATTTAGATTCTTTCGGAAAACAAACTTATTGTGCCTTAAGTGGATTGTAGTATTTTTATTTTCAAACTTTGTTCAACTGAGCTTTAACTTTCCCCGTTAAACCCTTTTAGAACATTCACATTAATCAAAATATAAAATATATCCCGTTAAATGCAAAACATTATTTCAGTTTCTCCATCAAATTTCAATACAGAATCTGTAGAGTGCCATTAGCTTTATCTATTATTAATTATTACCATCATCTTTTCTGTGAAATAGTTTGCCCATTGAACACATATGGACAGAAATGTCAGCAGTGTGGACATTGTGAGAATCCTCAGTGTGACTGGACATCTGAGACAGGAGTCTGTTTTAGTGGCTGTACTGCTGGTTATAAAGGGGATAATTGCCAGTCAGGTATTCTCATCAAACATTCTAATAATCCGACACTTGTCTATGCAACACAGGTTTTACAAAAAGAGTTTATTTTTAATCCGGCTTTATGAAAATATGTAAAACAAGCCTTGATACTTATTTTGTCTTCTATATTTATAACTTTGTCTTTGGTTCATAATTCATCTACACTTATATGTTTTATTTGTGAATAAAATGAACAAACAAGTACAACAAACACAATCTTAACGCTTGGCCGCAAGTTTTCTTTAATTTTCACTTACCTATTCGAGGTACCATGATAATTTTATGTAATGTTGATTTTTGCTTTATTCATTTCCACCATTAATATAGACACAATCTATCTGAATACTGTATAGGTACCCCTAGTGACTGAGTAACAAGTTTGGCATCATCCTTTTGTTATGTTTCAATTTGTATATTAATTTCATTTAATGTAGCATCAAAACTAAGATAAGTGATTTTATTGAAACACCTATAGTACCTTGTTATATTGTGATGGCACTGTCATTTAGGTGATTATGCGAGTCACAATGTATCTACCCATACATGGCCTAAACCTCACCCATCCAAGTACTAACCAAGCCCAGTGCCACAGGACTTTAGTGATTACATGGGATCTGTTCGAGCTACACCACAAAGGTTTATCAAAACTAAGATAAACAACACGACTAATTGGTTGAATCCAACTTCCAGTCATATCACAGTGGCACTCGCGCAGCTGCATCTTTTCTCTGACCAAAGTCAAACATGAATACATGTGAGATTGTAAACAGACATGTATGAAAATTAAGAAAACAAGACAATTAAGAGTGTATTAAAGTGAAGGGGATGTTGTATAAACAAATTTAAACATATTCTTATTAGAAATAGATGTCAAAAGGACACAGTACCTAATTGCTGCATTACGCTAAGTTCCTCTTGCAGAACTACACCAATGCGATATCTCTTGCACCTACAAGACATTGTCAGGTGACCATAACTTTAGAAAGAAATACAAAAATGCAACAGCTGTCACTTCCTTGTATTTGAGTTAGAATCCATCTAGTGGTAATAAATAGACTTCTATATTACTTTTACCTAATGACATCATAGGAGGCCACTTCAGTATATAAATCTACTTAGCATTTTGTCCTCAGATTTGCTTATGATGCTCCAAAGATTTGGAATGATTTGCCTTATGATGTACATTCGGCCCCTTCTCTATACTCATTCAGAAAGAAGCTCAACACCTATCTCTATGCAAAACCATATCCACCCAAATTGCAGTGAAAGTTGCAACTTTTCACATTGGAGTAAGCCACTAAAAGTTGTGTAACGCAATTTTAACAGGTGTAGAAGACTGTTTTTGTATGATACTAAATTGGAGAGGTAATCTTGGAGCAACCATGCAGTACTGATCAAGTAGAAATGCAATTTTGAATTCAAATTTCCCTGTCACCAACTTGCTGTGAACATCCTCTGAGACACTGAATGGGCATTAGGGATTGTTATTGGATAGGTTTGACAGAAATAAGTATGAGGTACTATGTGCATTCACAACAGCTTACCAGTAATCTATTATAGAATGTGAGGATAATACATATGGAATCGGTTGCCAACTTTGTTCACAAAATTGCAGAAACTCAATGTGTTACAAGTTTTCAGACACAATGGAATGTTCTGATGGATGTATCGCAGGGAAACGTGGAAGGGACTGTTCTCAGGGTGAGATGAATCAAACTAATCCTCAATATAACTTACTTTTTATTTCAGTACTGTAACTCTACCAGAAGTCTCATAGTAAAGAGTGTAGCACACTCATCTCTAACCTTGAAGTTTGTGGGTTCAATTATTAAATCTGCGTTAAGAGGTCCTCAGTGGCCTAGTGGCTAGCAGGTTTGGTATCTAGTCACTGGCTATCACCTCGGTGTGGGTTCAATGCTGAGGACCTGTCCCAGTATGACCATGGCTGTTGAACGGGAGGTAAAACCCAAACTTTGAACTTTAACCCACCCCCCCCTTTAAGGGGTCACTGATTCCATTTTGTGAACAGGATTAGACAAGAGTCAAACCACTCCAAAAATTAACCAGAAATTTTATATTTTTGTTTTAACATCTTTCAGCATATACACTATCACTGGTGCATTCCTATGTACATGCCACTTTTTAAACAATAAGAAAATACTTGATATAATGTTTCCCACTGAACCTAGGGACTGACTGTTCACTAGTTGAACAAAAGCAATTAGATTTTCTTTTTAAAGGGTTGTATGTACCCACATATTCTGGCGTACTTTTTCCTTAGCAATAACATTTGCATTCAAGTGTTTTGTGTCACGATATAGGACTGAGTGCATGAGTAAAGCCTCAAAAACTGCATAACGCTCAGTGATGTGTATCCAGGCCTATTCTAAAATGACAAATATCAACATCTGTTTCGAAAATCAGCAAACAAGCTCCATATTTAACTAAAACAAGCATTTTCATGGACCCATAAATTTCACAAGATAACTGAGTCGTAAAATAAAAGTTAATTGATCCTCCACACTCTATATATGACCTAAATGCCAGGAAATAAATACCACGCTATTTGATGATATTTATTAGACATTTTTCACCCACTTAAAACATTGTTGATTTTTTCCTCATGATTAGATGAGTATAACATTTTTGCTTGTGATGTAATTCAAATTAGTTGTAGAAACCATTGTGCTTATTTAAGGAAACACAATTTTTATGATAATACAATGTAACAGCACCACTCGATGTGTTTAAAATTTTTCATACAGATTGCATCACAGTTTGCACAATATAAAACATTTTATCACTTAAAAGTAAATTAACTTTAAACACAGGAACATACAAGGTAGAGGTGTACATTATATTGTCATTACAGAATGCAAAAACAATACATATGGGATTGGATGCCAGCCATGTTCTCCAAAATGTTACCAGTCAAGATGTGACAAGTTTTCTGAAACACTCAAATGTACAGATGGCTGTATTCCAGGATATCAAGAAACTGACTGCTCGACTGGTAATGCAATTTATGGTTAAATCATGAGATATTTGTTAGCTAAAATTACAATAAAGTAATACAGATTGAAGGAATCAAATGCATACTAGTTACCCAAGATTGTGCATTATAAATCATTGAGGATTACCAATTAAATGCCAACTTGTTCTCGATTTTGTAGATGTAGACATACAGACAAGGTTTAAATGCCATATAGGTTTTCAGATAGTCAAATGTGCTAATTTAATAGAAATTAAATTAAGCACCATCATCATTTAAGTTTCAATCAATGTAAAAGGTCAAAGAGCATAAAGAATCTAATCTAATCTAATCTACTGCTTTGCAGGCGCAATATCTTCCCCACTAAGGGGAACTCAGTGCGCTAGTAACAAAAATCATTTCTTATAAGGAGAGTCGAGGGGCGTTCGAGGTCAGTGTACCGGGTTTGTGGGTGGAACCGAGAGGGAAGGAGACTAAGTTGGGAAGCTAGAGTTGAAAAGGTGCGTTTTGAGGTGTTTCCTGAAAGATGCAACAGAGGGACTGTTTCTTATTTGGAAGGGGAGAGAGTTCCAAAAAACTGGGGCATAGTGACTAAAAGAATTTGAGAAGTGTTTAATTGATTTATGAACTCTACGGTCAAAAGTGGGGGTATGAAGGAACTTGAGTTTAGGGGTACTTCGTCTAGTATTTCTGAAGGAAGTGTAGGGGTGGATTAGTTCTCTTAGGTAAACAGGCTGACCTTGGTTGAGGATTTTATATGTAATGAGGCCTATTTTGAATTGTACCCTATACCTAACTGGAAGCCAATGGAGTTTTTTCAGTTGAGGGGTGATGTGAGAAAATTTTGAGGAACGGGTGACAACCCTGCAGAGTGAGTTTTGCACTAGTTGCAATCTTCTTAGCTCAAAGTCTGTGAGTGATAGAAACAGGGAATTGCAGTAGTCCAATCTGCTGCTGACCAAGGTATTGGCTAAAAGAACTGATGTTTTAAGGTCCAGAAGGGGGCGTATTCTGTAGAGGTCTCTTGCATGAGTTCTAGTGGACTTTATGAAGAAAACAATTATCTTTGTTTATTTACTTCCATCCACTCAACGTACACACATACAGAAAATTATATTAACAAAAACTCATTTTCAATTATTTATAGCGAGCTCAATGAACACTTCCCTCACTTTGACACAAATTTCATACATAAATTCTGGAGCATAACATGTATTAAGAGAAAACAGAGTACATTCACTCTAGCTATCAAAACACCAATAATTTATGTTACCAGCTATTATTATATCATTGTCTTCAACAAATAAACTGTTTACTTAATGGTTAACCTTTTTCAAACTCCAATATAATATTAATTGAAGTTATATAATGATACAAAAAGGCAACTTGTAGAAATGGACTTCAAGATTAGCAGTCTTTATTTGAGAAAGGGCAACCTAGTGTGTCAAAACTCCATATGCTATACATGTGGCATTCAAAAATATTTACTCCTCCATTTTAAGACATCTTTTAGATCACTCTCAGAGACGTACAATTGCTTTATCCATCCTCTTACCACTGTTAAGCCATTTTATATTCTCTTTTTTCCGTTTTTGATACATATTTCTTCTGGCAAAAATAAGATTTTAAAATGTTTATGGTCTCCATAGAAAAACTTGTGAAATGGTATTTTATAACTATTTTAACTATTGTTAAAAATTAGCCAATATCTGTCACTGCACCTCTATCAATATAGAAAAAAAAGTATATACAACAAATCTCTTCACTACCCTATCCTATACTCTAAAATACCACAATCAATCTAATGATGGTAATCATATCACCAATAAAAGTCAAGTTTCACACTAAAGACCTTTAAAAGTGTATAATTGCAGTTTGCCCCCAAAATACACATGGCAGACATTGCAAAGCATGCCCCCAAAACTGCAAGGATTCAAGGTGTGACAAATATTTAGAAGAAATACTGTGCATAGATGGGTGTGCACCTGGATACACTGATGACAGGTGTCAAAATGGTGAGTTGCACCATAATACTGGGCACATTAGTAAACCTCAACATAAGATAAAAAATGATAATTCAGAAAGGAAGATAGGAGATAAAAATACAAACGATTTCAAGACAAAAGTATATGATCATGAATTGGTACTAAAATTACCTAATTTTAATACCATGTTTAATACCTAATCTATGTTGTAAGTAATGATGAAAAATTGAAAAAAATAACTGAAAGAGTAGAATTTAGAAAGAAAGAATAGAAAGTAAAATACAAAAAGCTACTAAAACTACAAATTTATTTACAAGTTTGTACCTTATCACTTCTTATTAATTTAATGATTAATACCAAACTACTGATTTAATTTGTGCTTGAGAATTTGTATGATAACAAATTTCAATGGAATCCTTTGAATTATTCACACAAAAATAACTCTTGTAACTTTGAAATGTTTAGATCCACAATGTTTTTCAATTTATATCTGCATAACCATCATTAAATTTTGTTATTGCATGTTTTAGAATGTCCAAATAATACATATGGCTATGGATGTCTGCCCTGTTCTGAACATTGTATGAATTCTTATTGTGACAAGTTTTCAGAGGATAGCATTTGTTTGGATGGATGTGAGCCTGGATATGCTACACAGAGTTGCACTGAAGGTATAAGCCTTGTGCAACTGATATGTAATATAATAAAACAAATATTATTAAAACAAAATCTTTTAAGAACAACCAACTTTCATTTTTTTAAATTCTGGATGCGATTTTTTTACGTAATTGTGAATCTTTACCATGTCACAAGATGGATAGTCTTATGTAAACTTAGTAACATTAAGTAATTTGCATATTGAAATAACCTTAATTCAACTTAGTGATGAGTGTTTTCCTCTATCTTGGATGTCGCCTTCAAAAGTTAACCTGGTTACTACAGCAAACCGAAAAAAACTTTGATGTTGCCTCAAACCAGTAGTAACTTGAATATAACTGTGCTCAACTCATGTAATAATTGTAAACAAGCACACATAATGAAGCCAAATATGTTTTACCTTCATAACTACTTTATGAGGTCTAGTCATTCTTTGTGATATTTAACCATGTCTAAGTTTTAGCCTTTGAACAAGAGGTTTTATAAAAACGCATTGTAAAATCCCCATTGCCTGATTGAATTCACGTTCACACTACATCAACAAGATGCACACAAATATTTAATACCAAAATACAATAATAATATAATTATCATGACAGCGAGGTTATAAAAGCAATTAATACAGTTAATCCTTAAATGAGCCGACTACATATGTATCGTCATCAGGGTGGCCACTCTAAAATGTCATCAAATATACATGAACCACAAACAGGCTCGATCCAGGGGCCGATTTCACTAAAGGACTTAAACTAAGTCACTTTATTGGCTAAGTCACGGACTAAAATCTAAGACTTTGGTCTTAGCTAGGTCTGGGACTTAAAATGGATTTCACAAAGGTGACTTAGCTAAGTCCAAGCTTATCAAATAACCACAGTGGTTTTCTGTGTCATGTGAGCTTTTATTTCTATTCAAAATATAATATTGGTGCCATATATCACTCATTTAATGCATTTTATCTA
This sequence comes from Sabellastarte sp. h YS-2021, assembly GCA_964017235.1. NCBI lineage: Eukaryota > Metazoa > Annelida > Polychaeta > Sabellida > Sabellidae > Sabellastarte > Sabellastarte sp. h YS-2021. Next base: position 76,233,657 of record OZ024935.1, on the reverse strand, counting down.
AGGAAAAGTACTGTTTTGAAATGAAAAACCTTGTTACCACATCTAAACTTCCGAAAGACTACTTTAGTGAGGTGTTCTGTGTAATTATACTTTATTTAGAGCCATTTCAAATTTTGAAGTGGAGAAAAGTTTATGGCGGTCATATTTAAGTCCTCTTTACAATATTTAAGCCCACTACCTCCAAGACTTAAAGTTAAGTCTACTGACTTAGCAATTTCATGGACTTCGCTGCTTTGTGAAATCCGCTAAGTCTAAGACCACAGACTTAACATTCTTTTGACAAAATTTAAGACCAAAGTCTTAAATTTAAGTCTAAATCTGGACTTAAGTCCCTTTGTGAAATCGGCCCCAGCAATTTAAATGACTTTTTCCTCTGATACCCTTCCTTTCCTTCCTGTGGAGTTTTGTTTAATTGTTTGATTACTTTCATATGTTTAATTTATATTTTCCAGTTGAGATTTCCAAAGATAATGCAACAGGGAGTAATATTGTTATTATAGTAGGTGCTGTCTGTGCAGTTTTACTGATTACTATATTGGCTGTGATCACTTTAGTTATATGTTTAAGGTAATTATTTTTGGATTATTTTAGATATTTTAAAGCCGTGATGTTCATTTCTGTGTTTACTGTAATAAAATGTAATGTGGTGTGCAATTCATATCATTTCCAAAGATCACATGTCCTCTTAATTTTGTCTGTCTACTATTTAAAATAAAATGTTAAAACATGAAAGAAAAACAGTTATATGATATTGCCCAAATGAGATCATATGTCTACAAGTCACAAATATTATTTTCATTATATAAAGGCTCATCATAGGTGTAGGCGATATTGCAACATTGCATTGTTTACTTTGTTATGATTAGGAAACGAAGTCAAAAGAAGCGTCATATCTACTGTGATCTAGGATTGAGAAAAAGTACAACAAATAACTATGCAGGTAGGCATTTCTAACTGTAACATGATCTGATACACTATTTCTCACACAAGAATCTTGAATGCATAGTAAATGAGTTTACATCATCATTTTATCTTGAAGACTCTTCAGTGAGAAATGTACAGTTTCTATTTATATTAGAAGTTACTCCCACGCTTATTAATTAACACATAATTGTCTCATACATAATTGTAATTCATCTAGTGCCATTCGACACTACTGATTCTAACAGTAAAGACATGGAACAGTACAGTATTTCACCAAAACCAGACACACTGACAGATAACAAGATAACAAAGGATTCCAACTTGAAAAAGAGTGAAGGTATGTCATGTTTAGATGTATGATTTTAACAACAGGTATGTGAGATTATGTGAGCATAGCTTTTAAATAAGTCATCCCATATATTTGTACAACCTGAATGTAATGTTATCAAATGGTGTCAGTGGTTTGTACTAAGGCGTAAAATGTATGAGATATTTGGGAAAAAGGAACTCCTCGTTTTGATAAAAATTGTATATGTAATTATGAAGTCACAATGAAACTATAATAATATTGCTGAGTAACAATATTATAAAGTAGAATAAATTTTTCCATTAGCTGAAAAAAATGTTAAAATGTCAAATATTATATGGATTGTTTTATATATACAAAGTAGAGCTTCAGAGTCCTGTATTGCCAATACATACAAATATAAGTTGCATTAACCGTTATTTTTATTCTCTGAACATTGGCTTTGAACAGCTGAAAATGGAAATATTGTCCCTGTTTCCACAAAGGAGAACAGCCACTTCTACGTTAATGGTATGTCATGTCATTTCTATACAAATAACCTTGTGGCAGTGAAAATTGTAAAATAGATATATTATTTATTACATATAAAACATGTCAACAATGCACAGTAAACACAAATCCGATTCCTTTAATTGTGAATTATAATGCAATTTTAAATATTCAGTTGGAGCTGAGGAAGTACATAACAGAATGGAAGCCATGGATCCTAAAGAAAGTGCATATCAAAATGTGTATGAGGTAAGCATGTTCTGATAGGACAAACTTAGAGTTTTACATTCCATTCGAAATCCACATTGCAAATTATGTAGCCGGCATTAGGAATAGCCCATATGGTCACATTTTAACCATAAAAGCTGCCAAAGTGATAGCTAGGGTTTTATATACCATTTGACAGCTCCGGTCATATTTGCACTGGCCCTTATTAACTGTTATTCCTTTTGACAAAATGAAAAGAAAGATTCATGCCTCTTACCTCTTTTCTTGTCACTCACTTGAGATGAAATATAGTTCTATTTTATCACATCAATTATGACAGTCTGCACATGTTTAAATATTAAAATTAATTTACATGTCCAATTGTACTTTAATGATATTGCAGAGTTTTGATAGAGTATGCCAATATTTGTCTTCACCTATGTCATGTTATATTTCAGAATATGTTTAAGAATGTGATAACAGAATCTGTTCCTGAAGATGAATGTCCTCAGCTGAAATCCTAAAGCAGATTGAAGAAAACACTGCCCCATTGGTCGCAATATCAAGATATAATCCTGCAAGAGTCCTTTAGAAAACAGTAATCATTTAAACTAAAAATTAAGATTCAGAAGTTAAATTATGACTGATATAAATTTGTGTAGGAAATACATAGCTCCTTGGATGTTATTTTGGAGACTACAGGTCATAAATTGGGGCTCATGCTATTGAACTACTGATTCTACCATGATATTTTATTGATTAAATATTCTATAACGAATAAGGACAATTTCCAGTTAAGATTATAGATATTTAAACTTCTTACAGTAGTATTACTGATGGAAGTACAAAACGTACAATGTGTGGTGCATATTTAGTGGAATTTGAAAGTTTCATTTGAGACTTATGTATGAAATAGAACAGTGTCTCGACACAAAAAAGCAAAGAGGAAATTATATTAACTTAACAATTAATTTGACCACATGTGTTAAATAATTTTATTATACCTCAAGTGAGTTTCAACCAATTAGGTTGTAGTATTTGCGGGCAATATAACGTGATATTGCCCGTTTGGGACAAAAAATACAACTGCAATGCCCTTTTTTCAAGATTTTATTCAGCTCAAGACAATTAAAATGTATGGAGCACATTACAGAAATTCTTAACTAATTGTGTCCACATGGTACAATTCAATGTATATGACAATTTCAATTAAGATCTGAAGTCTATTAGGGCATTTTATTCTAGTTATATTTTTAACAAGTAATCTTACTTTTTATTTATACACATTTGATAGCACTACAAGTATCTCTTAACCATTTGTAATTTTAAGAAATCTACATAGTTTAACTAACAACCATTGGTTTGTACTGGATTGTTCAAACAGTTAAATGAACTTGTACATGTTATTATGATGCTGGTAATATTTATGTAGATGTTTACTTCTGAGATCTGTTATCTGTACATTTGTACATTCCAGTAAAATATGAAACTCATCACCAAATAAGTTTTCATCACAAAACTGTTGATTTCTTGGATTGTTGTTGTATCTTTCTCTCACAATTGGAAGTTTTAAGTTACTTACTTGGAATTTACAGAGTAACAAGGAGATGCTAGCTGGGAGCTGACGTAAATAACTTTCTTGTTCAAATTTTGCCTTCATTTCTCTATAAATGGTACCTGTGTTACTTGTGTACATGTCATTACGCCAATTATTTATAAACAAATCTTTAAGTTTCTGTTTGACAGTTGCTTTGACCCATTAGGGATTGAAACTAATTTTATTGTGTTCAGACCAAATGTTGCCAAGACAACAGCTGATAAAAATCCTGTGTATGTGATTAAGTCAGGGGGACTTATACAAGTTATTAGTATACTTCTGATGTAGAACTTTATACATTTTCACAACCATTTTGTTCTCACTACCATAAATAACTCTTAACCAGAAACTTATCATTTTGCACTGTATATGGTAAGCAACTGGTAGTTTACCACTTTCTCCATGCACCATAAAGTTTGGGGTTGTTTTATTAACACGAAGAACATACAGTTTCATTACCCTTAACATTCGAGTAACCCCATATTCTGATCCATAAGTTAAAATTTTCCTCTCGAAATGTAAACAAACTATGTAGATGGTGGTTACTTGATACATCATTGTCACATCATATAATGACGTTATTCAGCATTTGAGAATAGCAAGTGAGGGAGGTGGTATTGATTTACATTATAAAGACCGGAAGTGCGCAGTGAACAAAAACCCGTCTGTGTGCATAGAATCAGCGGGGGGTAAAACATGCAATAACCGCCCGCCGAAAAATGGAAGTGCTGTTTTGATTGCTCGATTGTATGTTGGTATTAAAATTGTCTGCTTTTACAAGAGCGAGCATGCATTCAAAACAATATGGCGGTGTCCTTGTTAATGTCACCTCATAAAAATAAAGGGATATTTCTTGAAACCGGGTAGTAATAAATACCTAATGCTCAGGCATTTGTTACAGGATATATGCCTGGCAAAAATTCCTTTATAATGCCCTCACGCCTAACGGCACTCCGGCATTATTTGGAATTTTTGCCGGGCGTATATCCTGTAACAAACGCCCTCACAATCGATATTTATTCCTACATCAGTATCTTTGTAGAACTGGCTAGTGTATGACGTGAATGGAATTGGTTTGTGACATCACATTGTATTAAAAGAGGCTTTTTCTCAAACATTCCACTCTCTTATGATATTTAATGTACAGGTTTTAGATATATTCACGTTTTTGTTAATGTAAGCTATAAGCTCACAGCTTCATTTTTGGATGACGTTTTCACAATATTTTACAATGCATATGCAATTAGAATGAACCTGAGACTTTGTGGATTTAATTTTGCTGTTATATGTCTGATAATTTTGGTTGCATCACTGTTAATTATCATATTGAAAACACCGTCAATCAAGGTTAATTTTATAGTGCCAAATCTCTGTAAAGACAGGCTCTTGAACTTTTATATACAAATACTGCTGAATAAAAATAAAAACCATAAAAGACAAATACTATCGGTATAATAAACAGAATAAAACACTTCTTTCTGGGCAATATTGTGATTTATGAAGCCCTTAGCCAAGTGACACTGCCTTTGGGCCTACCACCCCTCGCGCAATATCACTTGCCCTCGGGCTTCATAAATCATGATATTGGCTAGAAAGAGATATGTTTTATTCTGTAAATATAGTTTTTGGTTTGTGTCATTTAGATTAATGTTCGATTTATGTATCATGCACAAGTTGGGATACTCTATCAGTGGAAATTTTCACTAACCATTAATTTTACCTGTTTTAGCTAATGATCATTCATAGTGAAAATTGATTACTGGTGAGAAATTATATTTGGTATTCTTCTCTTAAGAAAAAAATTAACCATAAGTGCAATAATTCTAGTGAATCTAATGAAAAACTAAGAATTAGTGAAAATTTTCTTGTTGCTATTTTACAGCACTGTACAAGTTATAACTCTCATTATAATAGCCATCACTGATACAGCTGACATACAAAAGTTCTGTACATAACATTTTGTCCAAGTAATCACTAAATTGTACAAGTTATATGTTGTACAAATTTACATCAAAAATTGTATAAAAATGTGTAGTATTAACGTCACTGTTAATGTCTATTAATGTAAATATTTTTGCTAATACTTTCAAATGAGGCTTTATTAAAAATAACTTGTTTAGTTCAAATAAAGATTGTCTTATTTTAACTTACTTGTGATAAATGTGAATTTAAGCATTGTGCAATTATATATTTTTATATGATATAGACTTAACTTTAACATGATTCAGATGTGACTGCAATTACTTACAATGTTGTTAACACCGGTGGTACTCTAACTAATGTATGAGTATTATCATGGCTAGATGGCAACCAGATACTTAATGTTTTCCGCCTTAGCTTGTCAGAACTTAGGGAGAAGTCTCTAATCTCATCTAATAAGGAATTGTATAGTGCTGAATCTTTATCATAATACAAACTCTAAGGCACAACTATACATGAACATATTGAATAGTCATAGATCCATTGACATAACTATGTCATGCCAGAGAAAACACATGGGTGGCAGGATGGCCATGGCAGATAACCTTTTTTCAAGCAGGGGAATGATGCACTCTTACCTGAATGATGCAGTAGATGCTGTATTGCATACATTGTCTGGAAGGTCATTTCAAATAAAAGGAGCATCAGAGGCATAAGCATTGTCACAGTGTTTGACTGACTTGTAAAGTGAAGAGTAGCAAGGAGAAACTGCCAGGTACTGATGATCAAGGTGACTGTGCCTAGGTTTTGTAGGATAAACTGCTCAGAGTGAGGTATGAGACCATATGGAGCCACAAATTCTTAGACCAACATTCCAGTTGTGAAAAAGAATGGTACTCAAGTAGCCAGTAGATTTTCTTGGGGAGGGGTGTTACATGAAAGAACCAAAGAACTATACTAATAAAAACAGTCCCACCCTGCCTCCCGGCTATTTACAGCTGAGGGGTAGTTTTTAAAAATTTCAACGAGAAAGTGGGATGAAAGGTCGGAGGTTGTCGCATGGCGACAGCTTGGGGCTGCGGCCAACTATAATTTTCTTAGATGTTGGCCATGGTGCCTTCTGGCCGTCTGAGAGCAGCATTGGGTCCCACATGGTAGGCTTGTAGCTTTTAAGCTACATTTACGTAATTAAAATTTTCAAATTTATTAACATGGATAGTGGTAATAGCTATGATGTGAAATAATGAAAGTGTTTCTTTTGAATTTATCAACTAAAGGTTGATTGAACTCATAAAGCATATAGATTTTGGAGTGGGAGATGAGTACAATTAGTTTTTTTCTTTTTTTTTTGAAACTATATAAATACTTCAACTAAATAAGGCTCTTTATTAAGCTATCTTGTGCAAGATTTAATTATTGAGCAGTCCCAAAAATAAACAATGTGCTCATTCATGACATTAAAACTTTAAAGGTTTGTTGACTTCTTTACACTTATCACATTGTCATTGGTAATAATTTGTTTTCCGATATCTCTAAATGTATTTTATTGATACTGGTAATAGCTTTGTTGTGAATAAAGTGAAATATTTTCTCGTTCTTGACAAATAAATCATTGGTAATATATTATATTATTTTATTGATACTAGTAATAGCTTTTCTTCTTTCTTGACAATTAAATCTTTAAATGTTTTTGTTGTCCTCTCTAATGTACTGCATTGCTACTGGTAATACCTTGTTTTCCTCACATGTATTATATTGATACTGGTAATAACTTTGTGATACAGTGAAAATTTCCCTTAGAATTTATCATCTAAAGATTATCTGATTTGAACTCAATGTTTCCTAATATCTCTACACATGTTACATTGATACTGGTGATACTTTGGTGTGATACATTGAATTTCTCTTTTGAATTTTTCAGCCAAACGGTAACTGATTTTAACTCACTGGTAATGCTTTGTCTTCTAATATCTATATATGTATTTTATTGATATTGTGAGAGGGGTTTTTTATGGAGTAGTCCAAAAAGAAAGGTGCTCTTTCATGACATTGAATCTTTAAATGGTTATTGGTAATATTTTGTTTTTTTTTTGACATCACTACATGTATTACATTGTCACTGGTTCCGATTGAATTTGACCAGTTTTTGAGGCAATATCAACATATTATTAACATTTGATCCATTTAATCTTTAAATGTTTATTCACTTCTCTAAATGTATTACATTGTCACTAGTAATACTTTTTTCCTCATATTGGTTATTGGTAATATTTTGTTGTTTTTTTTGACATCACTACATGTATTACATTGATACTGGATTGGATTGATTTTGACCAGCTTTTGAGGCAATGTTAATATAATCGGTTAAGACCAGCCACTAGCTTTTCTTCACCTTCTTGATTTTGGTTAATACTTCTTTTGTCTTATTTAAGTTTTGTTAAATGTTCGTCATTGACAATTATTGAGACAGTGGAGTGCATTTTGAAAAAGGTTGGACACAATTTATAAAAAAAAAAACATAATTTTTATTAAACATTTGAATAGTGATTAACTGCAAGATTACACAGGACATTATAGTAAGATTTTGTAGAAACTAGTGATATATGTGATTTTATAGTGCATCATGTAATAAAATGGATGTTGATGGATAGAAAAAACAGGTGAGCAGTAATACCAGATTTACCAAGAACATGTGTCAACAGGAAATACATCTCATACTGTCTATAGGACTTATCACTGAAATACTAACAGCTGTTTGTTAACATAATGAAAATAGACTAATTATAAGACCTATAAGAAGAAGTGACTAATTTTGAATGATTCTTGCAAGGTAGGAAAGACTTGATGTGCTGAACTTGGTGAACAACATCTGTGTGGAAGAGAATCAAATATTACCTGTAAAAAGCAAAAGTGTATACAGGAACAGTTGTTTTTTGTTACTATACAAGTCACACTTTTACCATGGATACCAAAGGTTCTGCCACACCACATAAGAATTTCAGATCTCACAGTGATGTAGAGCCTGATACCCCATCCCCTTCAATAGTGCAACAACCAAAATCCAGCAGACTGATCTGTACAGAGAATTTGGACTCATTAAATAGACTAAATGTTCTAGATAGTGAGAGCATTCTGTACATGATAAAAGAGCAAATACAGGTTAATTTTCGATCTATTCTACGAGAAGAAATAGAGAAAAGAAACATTTCATTACTGGAAAATCTGGACTTACTTACAAAACAAATAAGAAGGCAAGAGAAGGAAATTGAAAACGTTAAGCACGATCTGCAGGAAGAGAGGCGATGTAGAAAGGCTCTGGAGCAGAAGATAGTAAAACTAGAGACCTACTCCAGGAGGGACAATTTATTATTCTTTGGACTCATGGAAGAAAAGGGGGAGACATTTTTAGGATGTGAAAAAAAGATTATACAAGTTGTAGCTCGAGCAGGACTAGGTGACTTACATCCACGTTCGATCATCCGAGCCCACAGAATAGGGAAACCACCTGTAAATTCCTCCGCGAGGCCAAGGCCGATACTGGTGAAATTCACACACTTTAAGGATAGACAGTATACGTTTGACAACAAAGGTCTTCTGAAACGTATTGGTATCTTTGTTGACGAAGACTTCCCTGAGGAGGTAGCAACGCGCAGACAGCAGCTGTCACCAGTGTACTGGGCAATCTACAACCATACGGAAGATGGTCATTACCACCCATACAGGCAGAAGGTGAGGCGAATTGCAGACCAATTAATCTTTAATGGTCAAATATACAATACAGAAACTGTACACAGGCTCCCCAGTCAATTTCATCCTGAAATTGTGGCATCACCATCAAAGAAAGGCATTACTGCTTTCTTTACTGGAGCAAGTCCACTGTCGAACCACTATAGAAGTCCTTTTCAAGTTGGTAAGGAAACATACAACTGTGTTGAACAATTCCTCATGTTCAGGAAAGCTCTCTTGTTTAAAGACGATGAAACTGCCAGAAAAGTTATTGCCACCAGTAACCCCAAAGAACAAAAGCATCTCGGCTACACTATCAAAGGCCTAAATAAAGACTTATGGGAGAGTAAACGAGACGCCATAATGAAGACTGCACTAGAAGCCAAATTTGAACAATGTGACACATGCAAGACACTTCTCAAAAACACAAAACCCAATCGACTTGCAGAAGCTAGTCCCAGTGACAGGTACTGGGGTATTGGGCTTGGATTAAGGGACCAGAACGTTTGGGACACGAAGCTGTGGAAAGGACAAAACAAGTTAGGGGAAATGCTCATGGAAATACGCCAATCATTACAGTGACATATGTGGAGAGGGTTGTGTAGGCTCTATATCTTTGCTAACAGACATGGTTTTAGACACTAGAAACTCAAAGATTTGTTTTTCATTGAACTATAAAAGTATAAATGAAATGACAATATTATAGAATAGTAGCCAAATATAAGAGCAAAGTAAAAAAAAGTTAATAACAATTACATACAGGAGTACTCAGATAAGGTTTATGATATAACATAGGTAATATATGATACAGTAAAACTGAAGTAAAATTTGTAAAGTCAAAAAGGTTTTTGGTGACCTGGTTGGTCAGCAGGTTTGTTATCTAACTAGAGACAGGCACTTCTACCTGGGTTCAACGTGCATGAATGAAATAATCTGAGGCCTTGTCCCAATATGACTTGGTTTAAGTAAAAATATAATAAAATCTGAAGTGATATCTGTAAACTGATACTAATATCGATTTAGATTTAGATATTATATGATACAGTAAACTGAAGAAAAATTGGTTTATACAATAGGTAAGGCCCTACTGAAAATGATTTTATTGGTAATGTTTCAAGTGTGAGAACAGATCGTAAAATTAATTTACTTTTATGTATTACTTGTTACAGTATAAAAATAAAAAGTTTAAATTTTTAATGACAAAGTTTGAAATATGGGTATCAACATTAACATCAATTCAATTTTATGTATTACATGAGACAGTAAAACTGAAACAAAATGGGTACCCAAGAGTGGGTAAAATCTTTAATAGTTTGAATTTGTTACTGGTAATGTACAAAATATCAAGTAATGAATTGATGCTAAAACAAGTTAGTTTTTTTATACACTGCATAATTACTGACTATGATAGCAAACAAAAGTAAAAAGTATACACAATGCAATTCCTGGTTTTATGCAATGTTTTCAGATAAATTTATAATAAAAATGAAAATAAGCACAAGGTATTATTGTTCCAGTTATGTGGATAACAAATTCTGTGCGGTGAAGACAGCCCATGTTTATTTCTGTGATAAATAAAAAAAAAATATATATATATATATATTTAACTGGTATTATCGAAAGTGTAAAAATTGTTATTTTTGTAACTCTCTGCCATGTACAATTTTTCAAATAATTTTGTAATTAATTTCGTTTATTAATTAATGCTATTACAGTTTGTAAACTTCCTGCAAACTAGAAAAGGCAGGAAACTGGGTGGATGTAGTAATTCCATATTATATTTTTAATAAAAATGACAGGTTAGATAACACTGTGGAACAACGCATGGGTCACTAGGGAGTGTTATGAATGAATATTTCCCTGAAATTTGTAGAAATCTGATCTTAGGAAATAAATTAAAATATGCACCTTTCAAAATTGAATACCAAAAAGTTTTGGTCAAAAATCGAAAATTTATTTGAAATTTGCATTCAAAAATATTAATGCCTAGAATACTAGAGACATCTGTATATAAGTCACTGAATTTGTTCCAATCTCATGGAATTAACTAGAATTTCATAGAATTTGCTCCAATCTCATGGAATTTGCTAGAATCAATATATAGTATTAGACTGGTAATACCACATAAGCTATTGTCAGTTTTACATTGTCAACAAATGGCCCAAGACCGTAAGAATAACTCATACGTCACTAATCAATTGTCAAAGTTGAATATTTCACTGAAATTTTTATATGTAAAACTTTTGTCAACATTGAAAAATTAATTGAAATTTACATGTCAAAGTTGAATATTTCACTGGAATTTCAATGATGAAAAGCTTTTGTCAAAATATAAAATTAGTTGGAATTTGTATTTTGAAAGGCATTTGTACTTGGAAGGTTATGGAGACAATTTCTGTAAGCTGTAAAGAAACATTATATATTGTTCATCTGTTCAATTTTTATCAAATAGATATTATTGTCACTTTTTTTGTACAATAGAAACTTTTATCCTTGCATATGGGTAAGAATCTGTTGAACATGAGTCATCTAGGTATATATAAGTTGAATATACAAGCTAAAATTGTACTACTGCTTAACCTGCATATATTACACAAAATGTCTCTATACTTAAATGGTATATGTTTATGTGTACATGTGATATACAAAATTATATGTTCATGTGTCAAGGATGTTTAAGAATTTTAATAGACTCAAAGGCTTGTGTCAGTCCTGGGGAAAATCATCTCAGTTATACACATATACTTATTCTGTTAACATTTTTGGAAGGACACCACATAGTGTATTAAATACAATATTCACTTTATCACCAGATCATGGAAAAAAATTTTGAAATATTAAATTTTAAATCCTTTAATTGCAGAGGCCTACGTGAAAAGAATAAACAAAGTCAAATTTTTGCATGGCTAAAGTCTTCCCATCGTGGCATTATACTTTTGCAAGAAACTCACTCTTCAACTAATGATGAACAAATTTGGAAGAAAGACTGGGATGGGGACATTCTCTATTCGCATGGTTCAGCTAACAGTCGAGGGGTAGCAATCCTTCTGCCTAAAGATATCGATACTAACTTCGAAATAACATCAATTCAAAGAGACTTGCATGGACGTATATTAATTATTGAGTGTAAAATAGAAAGTCAATGTTTTATAATAGTTAATGTCTATGCTCCTACCAAAGATAAGGCCCAGGAACAGTTACTATTTCTGAAGAATCTTCAAAACCTACTAGACACATACTCTGGTAACGCAATAATAATTGGGGGTGACTTTAACACATATTTGAATGTTTCTATTGACAAAAAAGGAGGTACATCAGAGCGACAATCGGAATACAGTCAATTATTACAAGGCTTTTGCCAGGAAATGTCGCTCACAGACATTTGGAGGATAAGGCATGAAAATATTCCCGGATTTACAAGAAGACAAAGAACAAAGCTTGGACTTGTGCAGTCTAGGCTCGATCTTTGGCTAATTTCTGTTCAGCTTGAATACCATGTAAAATGTGTTAAAATTGCACCGGGCAAGAGCTCTGACCACAGTATTATATCTCTGGAACTTGAACTAATGGAAAGCCACAAAAGGGGAAAAGGGCTGTGGAAATTCAATAATGATCTTCTAACTGACCCAATTTATGTACAGTTAATAAAAGACACAATTGGTAACATAAAGGATAACATGAATTTTGAAAACAAAAATACACTTTGGGACTATGTAAAATGTGAAATTAGAAGTCAAACTATAATTTATTCTACAAAAAAAGCAAAGCAAATGAGAAAACAAGAAATAGAATTGTCCAATAGATTAAACCTTCTGGAGAAAAACTTGTCAAACAACCCGGATGACAATACATATGTAAACTACCTTCAGTGTAAGCAAGAATGGGAATCCTTAATTAAAAAGAAAACTGAGGCAATAATATTAAGATCGAAAGCAAAGTGGGTTGAAGAGGGTGAAAAAAATTCTAAGTTTTTCTTAAATCTAGAAAAAAGAAATTACAATAATAAATATATAAAGAAATTGATATCAGGGGACAATAGAGAACTCACAAACTTAAAAGATATAATTGAAGAAGAAAAGCTATTTTACAAAACCCTATACACAAGGAGCACTAGGAACTAAAAAAAAAGGTATAGAAAACTTGCTTAATAAATTAGATATTCCACAGCTTAATGAGTTAGAAAAGGCAGTATGTGATAAACCATTAACAATAGAAGAATGCACTAAAGCACTAAAAATTCTAAAAAATAATAAGTCACCTGGATCTGATGGTTTTAGTACAAATTTTTACAAATTTTTCTGGACTGATCTTAAAGACCTACTATTTCAAAGCTTTAAGTATTCTTTTGAAAACAGAATACTAAGCCAAGAACAGAGAAGAGGGGTTCTCAACCTTATTCCAAAGGTTGGGAAAGACCTTCGATATCTATCAAATTGGAAACCAGTTAGTCTCTTGCAAACGGATTATAAAATTTTGACTAAATGCTTAGCAATACGGTTACAAAAAGTGTTACCTAACATCATTAACTCTGACCAAGTTGGGTACATACCTGGTAGATATATAGGTGAGAATACAAGAACACTGGAGGACATTATGACCTATACCAGTAAAAATAAAATTCCAGGATATATTGTGCTAGTCGACTTTAGAAAAGCCTTTGACTCAATAGAGTGGGAGAAATTTAATTTTGGTAACATGTTTATGAGATGGATCAAAATACTATACACTGACATATCTTCATGTGTAGGAAACAATGGTTTTTATTCTGGTTATTTTAACCTGACAAGAGGTATTAGACAAGGCTGCCCAATTTCAGCCCTTCTATTTCTTATAGTAGCTGAAATAATTGCAATAAGTTTGAGAGATAATAACAATATTAAAGGGCTTACTGTCAATGGAAGTATATTTAAAATTAAATTGTTAGCAGATGACACAAGTCTCATACTAAAGGATATGAAATCAGTTGAGCTAGCTATTAGGGAATTTGAATACTTTGGAAAATACTCCGGGTTACAAATTAATCTTGACAAAACAGAAATAATCCCCATTGGTAGCAATAGTTCCAAACACATTGCAGTTCCAGACTCTTTATCAAAGATTAATATTAAAATTGGTCCATTTAAAACCTTAGGTATATGGTTTTCAAAAAATCCAAAAGAAATGGTAACTCTTAACTTTAATAAAAGAATAGAGAATATAAAAAAAATACTTTTCACTTGGAACTCGAGGACGTTGTCACTAAAAGGGAGAATAACAATCATAAAAGCACTGGTATTGCCTCAAATTTTATTTTTGTTCAATCTTATTTATGTACCAAACGAGATACTTGATCAAATAAATAAGGAATTTTTTAACTTTCTCTGGAGAAATAAACCTCCAAAAATAAAGAAGGAAACTATTATTGGACAGCTAGAAGATGGTGGACTAAAAATGATAGATGTGTATAACATGCATGTAGCAGCTAAATGTAGTTGGATAAGACGGTTAGTTTCAAATGAAAATGGTAGTTGGAAAAAATTATTTTACAAAATGTTGTCGATAAATCGAAATATGTTAAACAAGAAAATTAATCTGGAATATGCAAAAAACTGTCTCTCTCCTTTTCATAGACAAGTCCTGGAAAGCTGGATAAAGGTATTTTGTGTTAAACCTGAAACTACTGCAGAGATCTTAAATGAATACATTCTGTACAACAGAGAAATTATAATAGGTAAAAAGATTATTGCATTATATCAGCTTCCAAATAAATATTCCTATGACATTAAAATAGTAGATATACTGGACAGTGAGGGAAATATTTTGAAAAGATCTCAGTTAAATCAGAAACTTGAAACACATTTAAGTGAAATGTTTTATAATTCTGTTGTAAGCTCTATACCACAAGTATGGAAGAAGAAATTGAGACCAGTCCAAATCCCTAAAGAAGGACACGGTACAGATGAAATTAACATTAAAGTGGACAGTAAATGGACTCCCCTTAGTAAAACTAATTCAAAGTTAATATATGAAAGTTTGCTTAAAAAAATTATTAAGCCAACATCAATCAATACATGGATTGAAATTTACCCATTTCTTGAAAAATTTAATTGGACTGATACATTTATTCTTCCCTATAAAGTCCTCAGAGAAGCACATCTGCAAAGTTTTCAACACAAAATTTTGAACAGAATAATTAATTGCAATTATAATCTTCATAAATGGGGTATTAAAGAGTCATCACAGTGTATTTATTGCACAAGTGTGGATACAGTAGGTCACCACTTATATGAATGTAATGCTTGCAAATTTTTCTGGAAAAATCTGGAAGAGTGGCTATACAAGCAAGTAAAGGTTAAATTCCATTTTACTGTTTGTGAAATTCTATTTGGATTACCCTTAATTGGGGACCCTCTGCTAGAAGTCTTGAACTATGTCATTATCTTGGCAAAAAAATTCATAAATAATAAGAGAAACCAAAACAAAGAACTTATATTCATTGAATTTATGTATATATTAAAAGAAAATTTAAAAATCTTGCACAGAATTGAAAAAAATAATGAAAAATTAAATTTTTATGAGCTTATGAATAACAATCCTTCCTAAAAATATTTGATGGTTTACTCAGGGCTGGCACACAACTACTGAATTGTTGTCTGATATGAATAGTATGATTTTTTTTCGCACCACTTTGTGTATATCTAATGTGATGTGTATGTCTAGTATTGTATTTGTATATACAAGTTCTATTGTACCTGTGGGTTGTGTACTGTATATGTTTTCTTGTTACAATAAAATAATTAAAAAAAAAAAAGTTATCTTGTGCAAGATTTAATTATTGAGCAGTCCCAAAAATAAACAATGTGCTCATTCATGACATTAAAACTTTAAAGGTTTGTTGACTTCTTTACACTTATCACATTGTCATTGGTAATAATTTGTTTTCTGATATCTCTAAATGTATTTTATTGATACTGGTAATAGCTTTGTTGTGAATAAAGTGAAATATTTTCTCATTCTTGACAAATAAATCATTGGTAATATATTATATTATTTTATTGATACTAGTAATAGCTTTTCCTCTTTCTTGACAATTAAATCTTTAAATGTTTTTGTTGTCTTCTCTAATGTACTGCATTGCTACTGGTAATACCTTGTTTTCTTCACATGTATTATATTGATACTGGTAATAACTTTGTGATACAGTGAAAATTTCCCTTAGAATTTATCATCTAAAGGTTATCTGATTTGAACTCAATGTTTCCTAATATCTCTACACATGTTACATTGATACTGGTGATACTTTGGTGTGATACATTGAAAATTTCTCTTTTGAATTTTTCAGCCAAACGGTAACTGATTTTCACTCACTGGTAATGCTTTGTCTTCTAATATCTATATATGTATTTTATTGATACTAAAAGTTTTGATGTGAGAGGGGTTTTTTATGGAGTAGTCCAAAAAGAAAGGTGCTCTTTCATGACATTGAATCCTTAAATGGTTATTGGTAATATTTTGGTTTTTTTTGACATCACTACATGTATTACATTGTCACTGGTTCCAATTGAATTTGACCAGTTTTTGAGGCAATATCAACATATTATTAACATTTGATCCATTTAATCTTTAAATGTTTATTCACTTCTCTAAATGTATTACATTGTCACTAGTAATACTTTTTTCCTCATATCATTACATGTATTACATTGATACTGGATTGGATTGATTTTGACCAGCTTTTGAGGCAATGTTAATATAATCGGTTAAGACCAGCCACTAGCTTTTCTTCACCTTCTTGATTTTGGTTAATACTTCTTTTGTCTTATTTAAGTTTTGTTAAATGTTCGTTATTGACAATTATTCACATGGGCACTGTTATAATCAAGAATGAAATGGTTGTGTGTTCTGAGATAAGAGTAACAGAAGCCTTAAATTATTCTGATACTTATGAAAGAATATTTCATTCACTGTTTATCACTGATAATAGAATTAATAGAATTTATTTGCCTGTGGTGACCACTATTTTTTGCTATTGCTATGCCATTGTTAAATAAGATTGTTGTGTTGTCTGCAAACTGTAGGGGTTTACAAATTATGAAAAAGAGACAAGATGTCTTAACATATTTTAAAGAAATGAATGCTAATATTTTATGTCTTCAAGACACCCACTGGATTGAAAAGGATATACCCACAGTCAAACGGTTATGGGGAAATGAATGCTTTATTCATGGAACTCGAACAAATACATGTGGAGTTGCGATTTTGTTCAAAAGCAATTTTGAATATGAGATTATATCCCAAATATATGATTTTGAACGTAACTTTATATGTTTAACTATAAAAACTACTTCTGCTATCTTTAATCTCGTAACATTGTTTGGACCAAATATAGATAACCCTTCTTTTTACAGAGAAATAAAAATGTTACCCTGAAGAATAATCCATATTACTATATAATCTGTGGTGACTTTAATATGATCCTTGATCCAAATATCGACAGCTATAATTACAGGAATATCAATAATCCAAAAGCTGAAAAAGAGGTTCTGAATATGAAACAAGAATTGAATTTATGCAACACCTTCTGAATTATTCATCCCAACACACGTAGATATACATGGAGATCTTGCAATCCACTGAAACAAGCACGATTGGATTTCTTCTAGCTTCAGTTACAGTAACAGATTTGATCAACAAATGCAAGATAAAACCTGGTTATTAATCTGACCATTCCTTTATTGCTCTCAAAATTATTCAGAATAAATTTACCATAGGAAAGGGGATTTGGAAATTCAATAACAATTTCCAAAGTAATTGTAAAGTAATTTATACTTATGCCATTCCTGATTATCACCCAATTTAAACAAAGGGAATTATAAAGATATTCTTTTCAAAGTTGACGATGACTTATTTTTGGAATTACTTTTTGTTAAAATACGTGGTGAAACCATAAAACTCTCGTCCATCCAAAAGAAAAGCCAACTAAGAGATGATAACGGATATTGAACAGTTACAGAGCACAGAGTCTGTAAACTTACAACTGCTTCTTGATAAAAAGGCCATGTTGGAAACCATAAGGGAAGAATGAATTCAAGTCCAGATGATTCGTTCCAGAATTCAATGGCTTCATGAAGGGGAAAACCCTACAAAATATTTTTTAACCTTGAAAAAGAGGAATTATTTAGAAAAAACTGTTAAAAGGGTTCAAGACAGGGATGGTCAGTTTATAACCGAACAGAAGGACATTTTAGAATATATAAAAACTTTCTATGAAAACTTATTCAGCAATAAGGATGACACACTAGAAAATGTCAGTTTAAAAGAAATCTTAAAGAATGCCAATCTCCATAAAGTATCTGATAATAAACTGGGCGATCCAATTTCAACATTGGAATTAAGTGAAGTATTAAAAAACACAAAACATAACAAGACCCCAGGTATGGATGGCATTACAAGTAAATTTTTAAAAGTTTTTTTGGAAAAAAAAAGAAAATTCTTTATTACCAGGGCAATTAATGCCTGCTTCGAAAAAGGAAAGCTGCCAACAACTCTCCGGCAAGGAATAATAACCTGTATTCCCAAAGGAAATAAAGAACGGTACCACTTGAAAAATTTGAGGCCTATCTCACTCCTGTGCACTACATATAAATTAGCATCTGGTGTAATAGCTAGCAGAATAAAAACTGTTCTTGACAAAATTATTTCGGTTACTCAAAGAGGTTTCATAGCTGGTAGACAAATTAGTGACTGTACAAGACTAGTTTACGATGTCATGCAAGCTGCAGAAACAAATAACCTAACAGGACTTCTTCTTTTAATTGACTTTCAAAAGGCTTTTGACTCAATTTCTTGGAACTTTCTCTATAAGACCCTTGATCTATTTGGTTTCTGCCCAAAGTTTATTAATTGGATTAAGCTATTCAACAATGACATCGAAATGTATGTACTACAAAGTGACTATCTTTCTAAAAAAATTAAGGTCGGGAGAGGCTGCCGGCAAGGTGACCCTATAGCACCTTATCTATTCCTTACATGAGCAGAGATTCTGGCACTTATTATTAAACTGAATCATGATATTGTGGGACTTAAACTTTTTTTGCATTGCTATAAGATTACGCAGTTTGCAGATGACACAACTTTGACCTTGGATGGCTCATAACAATCACTACAGGCTGCTTTAAACACACTTGAAATATTTGGTAATTTTTCAGGACTAAAAATGAATAAAGAAAAAAACAAAGGTAATTTGGATAGGCAGAAAAAAACATTCCAAAGAAAAATTGCAAATTTCTGAAAAACTTAATTGGGGCAAAACAGATTTTAAATTGCTTGGGATAACCTTCAATGTTGATTTAAACAAAATGTCGGAGATAAATTTAAATCCTATTTTGGAAAAAATTCTCACTGATATTAATAATTGGCAATCAAGGCAACTTACACCAATGGGCAAAATTACTGTTTTGAAGACTACGATAATGTCAAAATTTATCCACATATTCTCAGTACTACCAATATCGGAATCATTTATTCATAAGCTACACACTATATTTTTCAAATTCCTGGAAAAATAAACCATATAAAGTTAAAAGAGAAACTGTTTGTTGTGACTATTTAATGGGTGGCTTAAAATGGTTAATATCCATGCATTTATTATATCTATGAAGGTCAGTTGGGTGCGTAGAATATTCTGTGGCCCAGAATGTCAGTGGTTAACGCTGTTTAATGAAATGTACACATATACTGGGAAATTGCATTTCGAGAGCATGTGGGGAAATGTTCTTTCTAAAAAGGATGTCTAGTGCTTTCTGGGTTGAGGTTAGTGAAAACTGGCAGATTCTAGGCAGGAAACAACAGCCAATAAGCAACTCGGACCTAATGAACACCAGTATTTGGTATAATCCAAAAATATCAAGAGAACCTCTATACTTCTCAAATTGGTTTAATGCAGGAGTGTCACTATTAGGTGATATTCAAAAAAGATATAACATTAAGTGCAATATACTAGATTATTACAGGATAAAACTCTCTGTTCAAAACTTTGTTAAAAAGTTCAGCTTTGAAGAATCCTTTAATTACTCTAGACCATCCTGCACTTTCCATCTACGGATTCTCTTCAAATCAAGTAAAGGAGTCAAAGAATTTTACCAAATATTCCTCAGTAATCCTGGTTGTAGGCCCATAGCACAAATAAAATGGCAATCACTTGCCGATGTAAACATTTCAAATTTTAGGTCAGTAATCTACAAAATCTGTTTTAAATCTACGCATAACAACAGCTATGTCTAGTTCCAATATAAAACAATAAACAATATCTTAGATACAAATTATTATCTGCAAAAGGCTAAAATGTCAGGGTCTAATCAATGCCGGTTATGTAATGCCAACCCAGAAATCATTACCCATCTCTTTTCAGAATGCAGAGAAACTCTTGAATTATGGACGAATGTAGAATATTGGATATTAACTCAAACCGGCACAAACATTAAATTTGATACGACAATAAAAATACCTGGCTATCATAGATATGATTCAAACTTTTGGCCTGTCAACTTTATACTTATTACAGTTAGATACTACATCTTTAAGTGCTCTAAACAAAAAAAATTAAATATATTACAAATGCAAAAATTAATAAAAAAAGACAACATGATGAACAAAAACTATTGAGTAAAATAAATGGCCGCAGTGAAATATTTGAAAAAAAGATGGCACAATTGGAAAAATCTGTTTACTAATATTTGACTTTTGTGTAATGCAAAATAATGAAGAATTGTTAGTAATATATAGTGAAAACAATTAGTATGTGATATGTGTGATATTTTTGTATAGTTAAACATACTTGGTTATACTTCATTTCTTTTTACATGTTACATGTACCATGTTCTTGTAATTGAATTGTATCTTACATATAATAATGTACCTATAAAAAAAAAGAGTTGGCACTACATCCAATAATTATTGTGTTGCTTGTTATAATGAGGGATGATTTGTTTTGTAAATGTTTCACTGCTCTCATTGCCTTTCATTTAAGTACAAAATCTACAAATGGGCTTGACAGATTAAATTCAATTTTTGTTATTGTGTATGCAACTGGTCATAGTGGTGTGCCTTAACAGTCTTTTAAATGGTGTCCCAATATAAGGTGGTGTAAAACTGCCTGTATTGAGTTTTTAAGTTGTTTATGGATCTGTCATTATCATCCTTGACCAGCCTCTCTTTTGACTCCAGACTCCGAATATTCCTGTGAGAGGGGCCATTCTTTGTGAATTATTGGACCATATTATTTAACATGCTCCTGTGAGATATCTGATGACACTAGTTTAATTGCTATCAAAATATCAGGATATAAATGAATATATGACATGACAAAATTAGTGTGACTACATATACATAGACAAATAAAACCGAATGCGTTTTCCTTTGTTCTGCTTCTCCTTGCCAACAATATCCTTTATATTGTCCAGATAAGAAGATGACCTCCACCACTGGAACCTTTTAGGATGACCTCATATGATTCAGGATTTATATACGAGTCTAACTCTTCGTATATCCTTTGTCATACCCATTATGATATTTTATTTAAATAAATCAAAGAAGTTTCATGTTGCCTATCTTCACTGTTATCCATCAGCCCACTGTTGGATTTCGCAAAAAAGGTAAGCTATGGTAGTGTTAAAAACAGGTATAACAACATGTCACTGAGCACTTCCACTGGGGAAGTACTAGCCTATCAGGCATTACATTTTTGTTTTCTATTTGTTGGGCTGTAAGCAGGGGAACCTCCTGTTTAACATAGAATTACAAGGGGTAAACTTATAAGTTATAAACACTATATACAATATACAATTCCTAATTAAATACAACAAAGTTTCTGTCTCCAATTGGCCCACTGGCTTCACTTATTTAATATTAGAAGTGCAAGAGTTTTCACATGTGAAGACAATTTGCAAAACATCATGTATTCCAAATCTCATGTTAGGATTAGGTCACACCTTGGGACTTTCAAGATTAGATGAGGTCTTTGCTAATTATGATCCTGTTTTTCAGTTTGGCACAGCATATCAAATATGGCTAGTCTTTATGTGTATATCTAGCTTTGTATGTGTCTTTAGTGGCTTTTAGCGTCTTCTTCGCCATCTTGTTTTAATTTAACTCTCTATCTTTGACATTGACAGTTTACAATGACAACCATAAGCTCATCCATGTAAGATCATGTGTCCATATTAAACAACTAAAGGAATTTACTATATCTTTTGTATATGGTTTGGTATGCATACACATATTTTGCTTGTGTATGTTATGTGATACAATGGAAATACGTGGGAAGTGCTTAATACTGCTTAGTGTATTAATAAGACCATCGAATGGTAGTGTAAAGGGGCTTTAGAACATCCAATAAAGGAACTTTGGTGTATTTTAGCATGCCATATTGCATAACATTGCATAACCAGTAATTATCTGAAGTAATCCATTGTATGAAGCTAAAATTTCTGTGAAAATATAACATGTTCCACTTAATACTTGCCATGTATAATATAAATGCCATCTACAACAAAGGTGTACCTCAGTTGCTTCTTTGAAGGACAACTCAAATTTTTGCAGCTCTTTAGACAGATAAAGAGTTTGGTACCCTGATAATGAGACTGAGATGTTGATTAGCTCCAAGACGTAGAAGGGTCTCATGGTGTTCAGTCAGCCATTGGA
Organism: Sabellastarte sp. h YS-2021; assembly: GCA_964017235.1. Classification (NCBI taxonomy): domain Eukaryota; kingdom Metazoa; phylum Annelida; class Polychaeta; order Sabellida; family Sabellidae; genus Sabellastarte; species Sabellastarte sp. h YS-2021. The sequence goes on along the minus strand of OZ024935.1, from coordinate 76,210,807 downwards.
TCAGATGAAAAGAAGGTCGAGGGGATTGTCATACTCTCATTGCAGAGCTTTAGGAACCTCATGATGATGACTCCAGAGTTGTTTTCTGCGTTGGAGTAGGGTGTTACACTGGTAATTCAGAGAGAAGTGATCTGGCTCCAAGAACCACTCAGTCCAGGATTCAAGTTAAAGAATTTGTCTTAAGGCATCTGGTTCTGGAGAAGACTACCCCTTCATGCAGTATAAGTTCTGAGTTGGCCGGTTGACAAGCATCTGATTCATACATGAGGTCTGTGACACTGCAATCAGGCACTACTGCAATGGATTTATGCCCTGTCTCCCCCTCCCCCACTCCAATTACTGGAAGCAAATTGACCAGGTCTTCAGAGACCCATGGGACGTACATAATAGCACATTCCACTGTGGGGAACTGGACAATTCGGCCCTTTGCCAAATCAGCCCTCGGCAAGTCGGTCTCCTAGAAACCCGGATCTGGGCAAGTCAGCCGCAAGGGTAATGAAATAAATTGCAATGCAATAACAGTACTTTTATAGCACTTAATCTCCATCATATGGCAGACCATACCATAAGGCTGACAGATTTTTAGTATGCACAGTACATTAGGTGAGCATGTATTAGGTTATTAATAACAAGTAATGTCAGATAATTCTTTGTGATAATGTTAGATTTGTTTTATAAGGGTGACCACTTCTAAAGTGATAATTACATAGTCCAATTAACATATATCAAAGATATGTCGAGGTTTTAACAAGGTCTTTTAAGTCCTGTTCTTTGGACACTTGTTTATGTTAAAATAATTTTTAGTGCAATTAAGTAATCACATCAAGGGTGAAAACTACTTGATTGATATTTAACAATAATGCAATTAACATATATCAAAGATTTTTGAATGCTGTAATCAATATCATGTAATGTAAGTGCAATTGACCTAAAAGAGATTAAGTTCGATATGAGTTTTTATTTAATCAGATTCTTATCAGATTGTGATTTTTACCATTTGTTTGATATATTTTCTTTTAGAGTACAGTAATTTTCCAGGGGCCGATTTGACTAAGGTATTTTTTTCTGGGGCCAATTTGACTAGGGGATTTTATTTTGGGGACCGATTTGACAGGAGCCATTTTGGCAAAGGACCGATTTGTTTATGATTCCCACTGAGATGGCCCAGAAGGGAGTAGCCAATATTACAACTAAAAAGGCCCAAAGTAAACTACATCATATTGGTAGATGATACATTACCCATAAGGACATGGCTCATAAAACCCTACTCTACAAAGAACTCTGGACCTGAACGAACCTGTGTTACAACCATTAACGTATCAATAACCAATAATGTATCAGCGAACCAATAATGTATCAAAATTAACCATTAATGTATCAATTCTCCAACCAATAACGTAAAAATCACTTGCTCCAATAACGTATCAACAAGTAAGAAGCAATAATGTATCAACCATTAATGTATTAGACAATATTTGAGTTGATGCTAAACACTTATTTCCCACAGATCAAGAACATCTAAGGTTTCTTGAGGACAATCGCAGAACTGGATGCAGATAACATTTCCCCCCATTATTTTTTTCTCAAACTTTAAGGGTCCCAGGATCAATTGGGGCTTAATCCTTTGGTGGAACAGGGGCATAAGGCACACGCTTGTCTCCTGAACAGCCTTTCCTAAATGTCTAGGTCCTTACAATCGCAGTTTACAAGTATTGAATAAAAAGATTGCCTCCCTAAATGGAAGTTTTCATGACTGAAAACCTATCAGGTAGATAATCAGCATAGTGGAACTGCCCCATAATTTACAGATCCTTCTTCTAATATATATATAAATATACAATATGGAAATTCCCGACCAGATGTCAAAGTCTAAGAACATAATATGAACTTCTTGGCTAATCAAGCTATTTTGAAAGCCCAATAAATGCAGACAATACACACTTTCAGTTTGAATTTTTACATCTAGAGGAAAACAACTATTTCATATTATTTATTGAATACTATGCAATGTATGCAATGGGAATTGGGGGAAATGAATCCTTTATTGTTAGTTCTCATGTGATTGTTATTCTTTCACTTTTTACAGGTAAGTTATCAATATAATCATATTTTCCTTAACGTTTTTGTACTTTTAAAAGTGAAAAAAACAAAAAATAGGCAAGCATGGATAAGAAAACAAGGACAAGATATAAACCCAGTTTTACTTTATTTTTGTTGAGATGGTTTATATTATGTATTTGTGTGTTTGTACTTAGGAGAGACAGGAACGCCAGGTCTTAATAACCAAGCTCAGATTATATATAGTGAAAAGTGTGCATGTAAGAATGGATACTGCATGGCACCATTTATTTGCCTCTACATTATTTCGAATATAGTTTGTATATATATTATTCACTATGTGTTTTTAAGCATGAGCTCTAGTAAAGCCACTTGTAACAACTTATTTTGTATCAACAACTTAGTTTGTATTAACTGACTTATTTTGTATCAATTTCTGACTTATTTTGTATTACCAACTTATTTTGTAGCAAAATTGTCTTGTTTTGTATTACTTAGCCAACTTATTTCATACCAACAGTTGACTTAATATGTTACAAAATGGTGCGCAGAATTTTGACACGATTTCCAGGTGATACAAAATAAGCTCCTCTATAGATAACTTGTTTTGTATCACTGAATTATTTTGTATTAGAGAGTTTAAGATACACGTTTTGGAAATTACGTGTACTGCAAAATCTATAAGTACACGTAGACGTTTCACGTTTGGCATTTCTGATTAAGATACAAGTACTGCGTGATGAAGGCAGGCCCCCTCCCCATTTGGTTGTTCATGCTTGGAAACAGATTCAATATCATTGCAAGGAAATTATGGTGGAGGGATTGACCGTTTATTCATGTTCATGATCTACTATGATTCAATATAATGTAAACTTAAGCATTTACAGTGACCTAAAATCATCCAATTGTTAATTAAAGATTAACAACCGAATAGGTCATATATATTACATGTATAAGCTATTGAATTTTAAGTTTTCCATTGTTTTTTAAAAAAATACTTCCCACAAAGGTAATTATGATACAGCATGATAAAGAATGGTCCGCCCCTAATCTGTGGAATACAGCAAAAACCAGAAGCTTTTTAAATACAGTCTTTTAAAGTACATGTTTATCTAAAAATGCATTTTAACAACATATATATAATGTAAGATACATGAATATATTATTGCTAAAAAGTTGATTATATAAAATGAAGATTTAATAGTAAAAAGTTCAGGTAAACCCTCACGTTTTGTCCTTACTTGTAGAACTGGTTTTACACGTTGTGAACTTGTAGCTTGACGTTCTGAGTTTGGAAAAAACGTCTAAGATGACGTCATCCGTTCTCTTTGCAGTACGCGTCACGACGTGTACTTGTATCTTAAACTCTCTAGTATCAGGTTATAAAACTCCAAACTGTGTAACGCTTTGTTTATTCATTATTTTATGTTACATTAAGACTTTTGCATAGATTACACTAAAACATAGATCATAAATTAGAAAATACATCCAAATTGTTATAATTTTCAAATATTTGCCTCTTATTAGCCATTCCATGAAAGACCATGCAATTTTCCTTAGATGTGTAGCCATTCTTATTGCAAAGTAAAGATCCTTGGACATCTTAAAAATGCTGGGTAGAATTATGTGAAACTGAGTTTGATTGGTTTACCATCTTAAGAATATTTTAGAAATAATGTTAATGAATGACTTTTTAGCATATTATGATTTTGTCACAATGATAATGTATTATTTTCTTTATAAGGGGTTTGTAAAGTCGCAGTTAATTAACCAGTGTCATTGAAAATTATCAGAATATTACAGCATGGATTACAATGGTATTTCCTATATATTCAGAAAGGTGCATGAATATTTTGTTTTGATAAAAGTATAGTAATTGTAACACAACTGTACAATAGGAACTTGTCAATCAGCAATTTTCAAAACAATTTGACCTTAAAGAGTTTTATCATCAAGGACAATGGCATTTATTCAATGATCATTTGGTGGTTGAATTTCTTTTGTACAATTTAATACTTGACATTATTTTTAATCCTTTTCATGTAATTTTTATGATAATTTTGTGGAACAAGGACTTCTTACAATGGTAATTAGCACATAAGAATTGGCAAAGATGTATTTATCCCTGAAATTTTAGTACTTGCAAAGACTTTCTTTATTAAAATGATACACAGTCATTCTTGTTTTATTTCTGATACATACAAAAATGCTTAATGCTAACAATGGATAAACACATTTGCCACATTTTCTATATTCTATTCGATAATGCTGAGCTGACATGTGATTACCATCTGCCTGTTGTCTTTAGAATTGGACATTTTGCACAATAGAATTTGAGATATATGTACTTTTTATGCTGTGTAGGTATTGTTGTCACCCATGGCGTCAGGCTGGGTGGTTGGCGCAGTCTCTCGGTCAAGCAGGAGGGCTGGTTCAGTATTAACTTGTCCCTTTTGTATCTCATAAAGCATAAGGGGTCGGATGTTGAGACTTGATAGAGACATTGAGAGACACTGGTTAGGGGGTGTAGGCGTGCAACATCATAGTATGACCTTAATTTGACCTTTGATCTTGCCATAGTGACTTTCATCTTTAAAATCTTATCTGGCCCATATCTTTCAAACTGTAAGGTGTAGGAGGTTGATACTTGGTAGGGATATTGGTTAGGAAGTGTAGGTTAGCAATGTGCAGGCTAACTTGTGAACCTTTGACCGTGTAATAACAATGCTGACCTTTATAGTCTTTAGAAAGCTGATACTTCACATAAACATTGGCTGGGGAGAGGTGTATTGTTCAACTTCATACTCTTACATCAATGCTCCCTGTAACTTTTACTCCGTAATATTGAACATGAATATAATATATAGCCAGATGTTTCTTGAGTGTACAAAGTGTACATTTTAACATCTAATCTCATAGAGTTTATTGATCTGGGCATCTCTGATGCTATTTTTTTATCTGGAAACACAGCATGTTTGTTGTTACCAGTTGCAGCAGTTTAACCTTTTTTATGCTAGTACTTCTACTACTAGTAGTTTCCCTGTCATTATTTCCCCTAGTTATTCCATTCCCAATGTGTCGATAATAAAATCATAATATACACTTTCGGGCTAATTATTATTCATAAGCTGCCACCACATTTAAAATTACATTATTAAAAATAAAATACATTATTTACCTCTGCCCAGTAGGTTATTTTCGGGTGCATTTATTCGTTGATCTGTTTGTTTGTTAGTGTTTCCCATTTCTCCAAATCTAATAAGCACAGTTCAATGATTTTTGTTATGTAGGTAGAGCCTGACTGAAGGAAGCAGTGAATACATTGATACAAAGAGATCTGATTCATGCTCTGGATACGAAAATCCTGAATTTCCAAGTCCCATTTTTATTTATTTTGGGTTGGTGATGGGGATCACTCTAAATATTATTAATAAAGTAGCATGCAGGTGAAATTATATTATGAGGTTATTGAGCTGCTCGGCAGAGGTCTGCACTCTAGGAAAGCTTCTTACTTTATACAAGCATTCCTACACAGCACATTCACAAGTATTATATAGATAGATATATCATCAGAATAACTTAACAGCGATTTTGTTCATTTTGTTGTATTAAAAGCGTTTGTGGGAACTTTGTTCACAAGGAAAATTTTCTTCCTAGTTTAATGTTGGATAAATAGTGTATAGTGAAATAATTAAAACAACTATTGTGAAAGATGTTTCAAACTGCTATGACACACAAAGATAAAACACACAATACTTGTACCTTGACATCTGATTGATTGGTCTGTGTTATATCTTGATACAATTTTAAGTTATGAACCATTTGAATAATGGTCCTATTGTATAAATAACAAACAAGCTGGAAATTGAAAAGAAAAACCCCCGTCTTCTATTGTGATAAAAGTCTGAATTATTTATTGGTTGGACAATTTTCCTATCTATTTCTCTCTATTTCCATTTTCAATTATGTCACTTTATATTTCTTCCTCGTTATTAATTGAACGTACACAGGATCCAATGTTGACCATCCCACAAGTTAATAAAACAGAGAATTTAAAGACACTGTGTTTAGAAAAAGGCAAAGTTTCCCAGTGTGTATGTGTCTTTATGTTTTGAAAACAGATTGTACTAACATAAAGACATGGTAAATCGCCCTGAAAAAATATATATACATATCTTTGCACAAATCATATATCACTGTACACAAAGTATCAAAGTGAAGTAATTTTAAAGAATAATTATATTTATGATTATGAATAATTAAGTTGGTATGGCTACTGTAAAGTCTAAAGAGCTGCTCTTCACAGGTTCAGTGATATCTTGGGACATAAAAGAGGTGGTTTTAACATGTCTATTGTTTAAATCTTAGCAGAATGCTATGAAATTTTATTACATCATCTAACACAAGTGATGCAAAATGGAAAAAAAACTGAATATAAGCTAATAAAAATCTTGCAATGTGTTAAACGCATATTGAACCTTACACTGCACTAAATATTTTAATGTTTCAGACTTCTTATATTACATGACTTCTTTGTTTTACTGTTTTAATTATGGTATGAAACTTTGGGAACAATACTTAGCAAACATTACTAGTGACAAAATGATTATGCACAGAAAAACGGTCCCATGAAGTCACTATTATTCAATTACTTTACTATACTTAAAGCCCAGATTTATAAAGTGTATATGGAACAAATTCAGAAGACAGGAACTGTTTTCATGGAGCACAAAATGTAAAAGAAGAACCATAAGAGATTTGGATAAAAGGTTAATAACAATGCAGTATCCATGATTAATATCCTATTCACATAAATTAGACACTTTGACTCATAGTTAGCACCAGTTTAAGGTTCTAATGTGCTAAGTGGATTTATAGTGTCTAGTTATCAATATATCTTATATAGAACTAACATTGCAACCTTTTAATTACTTTTCTTGTTCAACTTTTGTGGGAGGTTCATTTATTAGGGTTTTGAGCAGCTATAGTTTTTAAATTCAGTCACACTACCTCTCTAAAATGGGCTATCTCTCTAAAACTATTCACGATTTATGGGTGTTGTCTGAGATAGGTTGAAGACAAGTTCCAATTTTTTTGGATAGTTTTCCAAAACAGTTTGCAATAGTTTCCTAACCCATCCATTGGTTTAAAAATCGCAAAGATCATCTTAAGATGAAAAAGATAGGTTTAAGATCACTGTAAGATAAAAAAGATAACGTTACGAATGGTAAGATGGGCTAGAAGATAGATTCAGTTTGATAAGGATTGGAAGCAGTTTACAACTATATCAAACAGCTTAATATTATCATAAACTTTTCCTGTCAGACTTGTGAATGCATCCAATTAGGTAGCACTTGGGAAGTACTGAAATTTTGTACAAAGATCAACCTCCTGAATAGCAAAAAATCCTGGACATTATTAGTCTGGTCAAATTGGGCCAAAAGATGGCCTAACCTCAAACAAATTGCAACAGAAATGAAACTACTCTAATACGTATCAGAGACCACTCTAATGTTATGAATTAAAAGTTTACAACATTTCAGTGTGTGGAACATACCTAAATTGATCAAAATTCAAGATGGCTACCATAGGACCTAAAACTTGTAATTTCAGTGAAAGTATAAATATTTTGACAATCTGTCAGCTTCGAAATCCTGTTAAAATGGCAAAAATTTATACTACGTTTATAGTTTATATGTTAAACACTTCACAAACTATAATAGATAGCTTATATTTAAAAATGTAAAATTTTCTACTACAATTTGAAAGCTTTTGTGATTAACTGCTTGTGATTTCAAATACTTTTTAATATTTAACAACAACCAGATTTCTATATTTTTGACCAGTTTTTGCCCACATTTAATACTTTGTCAGAACAACAGAAAAAGCAAACCAAGTAAACATGGCAGGATAATGTCTGGCAAATTGCAAATGGCAACTTTCAAAATTCATACTTCAAGTACATCTCATCATGTGTCATGTCTTTGTGTCATCCTGTATATTGAGTTAACCCAATTGATCTTAGATGCTAACTCAACAAATCAAACCCCACAGATCTGTCCCATGCACACACACATTTTTGAAATGAGTCTGAAGTTTGATCTGCCAGCCTAGAATAAATTATTTGCCCCTTTCATCTTTAAAGTGTAAATAGCAGTTGTGTTTTTTAAAGTATAAGTAGTTCAACAATATTAAAGTAGGCAAACATTATTAAACAATTGAACCAAGTTGTTATATTGAAGCTATAGCTATTTCAGTACCTAGCTCATTATTATGAAATAAAATAAAACTTATGGCAAACTATCAGAGGCACTAAATTTTTTCCTATATGATAAGATTGTGACCATTCTAAACGGAATAAACTTTGTATGTCTTGGTACAACATAAAGAAAGTTGTGCAAACTTTGTAAATATTTCATGTTTTAAATTGTAAATGTTTAAAATAAAATGTATGAAGTTTACCCCTGAAAAAACTATAAACTTTTAACCAATAAGCATATTGTGAATGTTATAAATTATATATACTTTGCATTTCCTGAAATAAAATGCATAATACTTACTTTGCTTACTCTTTAATCATAATTTTGTAAAAATATATATTAAAGGGGGAAATCAAAGTATTATATGGGGGAAATTATAACCAAGTTGCATGCAAACCCATAAGGAACAGACAAGTTGAGGGCAGCTAAATGTACATCACTGCTGTCAAGGTGGTGGTATGTTTAAGATTGGCCCAATGGTTGTCCTACTGACATCAATACAACAGTTTTAGAAAAGTATAGGAATTTCTTCCCCCATACATTTTTAACATAAAATATACAAAGCGACTAGGCTACCATCATTGACAGATATACAACAATACATATTGGTTGCTGTTTTATTGCCGGTAATAATTTATTAAAATTTGCATGGTACCAGTCTATTTTGAAAAGTATTTTTTTCAGAAAGCTGTAATGGCATCAAGTTATATGGTGATTCAAAGTTATATTGATGCAGAAAGCAGACAGCAGAAAACAATCACATATTGCAGTAGAAATGAAAAGAAAATTACAATCGTTTCAGAGAAACATATTGTTGTAAAAATAAGGTGTATAAATATCATATTTGAGTTTTAAAATACTGATGATCGATAGCTTATATAATGTGATGATCGCTTGTTCAAAATAATTTTGTCATGTGCAACTCACCTATTATTTATTATATTTTTATAGTGATCATGGTATACTACAATTATAACTGATTACGACCCTTTTCATTTTCATTCCTGACCACAAATTAAGTGATCTGCTTAGAGAGTGGTGAATTTCATCTGTCTGTGTTATCTTGTGTTACTTCTTTGTATCAAAAGAATGATTAAATTGAAGTTGTAACTATTAACCTATGCTGTGCTGATTTGTTTTCTGATTTAAGCAAGAATCCCTTGCAAAATTTTCCTACCCCATCAATTTAGTTGATAGCAACTGTTAATGATGGCAACTTTCTCTACGCTAAGGATTTGATCTGGGGACCTTGGATGTGTGTGAGGAACCACCATGCAACTGAGATACTTTGATAATAACACATTTTTGTAGATTTATAGTAAATTTTTACCACTTTCTTAGGTTTATTTTACTGTTCAGCCTTTTGTTCACTGTCATTAATCTGTATGGCGGCCATATTGGAATTATGCAAATTAGACCAAGTTCCACTAAATAAAATTTTGTAAACTTTTTTCTCTTGGAAGTGGAAACTATTTGGGAGGCAACGGTGGTAAAATTGTTTCTGTTGCAATTTGTTTGAAGTCCTACCCTATTTTGACTGGGCTATATAGAAATGATGGAACAGGCATATTACAGTTTTTTCTCTATTCACACCCGTATTGTACTAGAGATTAGAGTATGCAGAACCCCAGTACAAGTACAGGGGGCTCTGTGGTGTAGCGGTTAGGGTTCTCGCCTCCAACCTCTGAGGCCGCCGGTTCGAATCTCGGTCCGGGCGCTTCATGTTGGAAAGTTGGTAGTTACTTGCCGATGCCCGGTGGTTTCCTCCACCTGTAAACTACCCATCGCAATATCACCCTGGCTGTTGAACGCGACGTAAAACAACAAATAAACCTAATAAACCAATACAAGTACAATGTACTTTATTCTTGGTGTATTTTCATGGGGTGGAGGCTTTATTCAGCTCATGCTAAATAGTATTGTTGGGAAATATTTCCCACAATGCTAATTCTATCAATCTGATTGCAGTCCAGGGAATTAGATGATGTGCCAGTTTTCATTTTTGTTGCTTAATATCAAAAATGGGTTACATGAAATATCCGTATCAGGAAATCAGAGACTTTCCAAGCAATCTCATAGGTCAAAGTTGGAGGTAAATTATGTATCATGATAAAATCAAGGTTATTTTACTACAAGACTTCTATGAGATCACATAAAGCCATTAACATGACTCAAACCATGACCACAGAAGGGAAAGCTGAATTGTAATTTTTTTAAAGTTTTTTATCCACAAGGTGATATATACATCTTCAAAATAATCTGAAGTGCTAACATTACTTACTCTATTAAATAGGTACCAGCACTAGGTTGATGTGTTGCTGTTTTGACCCTCCTTACAGAAGCCCTGGCCGTTCTAAATATGAAGGGACAACATTTGTTTGATGTCTAATGATAGCCTTATGCTCTTTTTCTGAGTAAATTCACTTCAGTATCATCACATATTTGTTCTTATTTTGCAGTAACTGCCAGCCCAGTGAAACTGAATTTAACAGGCAAAGCAACAAATCAGTCATCAAATTATAAAAGTGACAGATATTTCAGTTCTGCTGCTATTGATGGATGTTTAAAAAGAGAAATGGGACAAAATTGCTGCACACACACTGACCCACAGCGAGAACGTGGTTGGTGGAAAATTGACCTGGGAGAAAATAAAATTGTAAACTCAGTGGAAGTTCTCAACAGGAGCGATCAGAGTTAGTTGTTTTTCGGTTTTAAATATTTTGCATTTTAATTCTCTATGAAGCAAAGTATGTTAGGTTGCAAGAAGTACAATATTAATATTATAAACCTTTCTCATGGTTCAATTGACCATTTGGAAACTCAAAATGATTTTATATTGTGCAATTTACAAAATAAATGAATGTCTGGAAGATACTGTATTAATTGGTACGTTTAACACTTTCAGAAAAAAGACTATCAAAGTTTTATGTCTTTGGATCAAATGATTCCAATGGAGACAATAAAGTGGAATGTGGTTATAGAGAGAACAAGGTTGAAAGTAGCCATAAAATAACATGTAAATCGCCAATGATGTCTAGGTATGTTGATACTTTGCAATTATTCATGAAGATCCCAAAATGTTTTCAGTGTAATTCTATCTTGGAGTACTTACATTTGAATGTCTTATGTTGCATATTTGTCAGTAAAATGTTAGAAAAGAATGTTAAGAAGTTTACACACATTTTAAAAATTACAGTTCACATTGTGTTCTTGAACTTATTCCATGATGGGGTTACTTGCCACAATGAAATTGTATTCAAAGGGTCAATAAAATATTTGTTTCAGATATGTATGGATAGAGAAAAAATATGGAAGAAATGATGATGACAAGATATTAACATTGTGTGAGGTTTTTATAGAAGGTTAGTGGTTCACACGAATCTCCATTGCATTTATATATGTCCTTTATTCCCTTCTCTCACCAAAAGGGATAGGTGAGGGTATTGTTATCACGTTCATTTGTTTGTTGTCCACACAGATAACTCAAAAACTATACATTAGATAGAGTTATTTTTCACAAAATGTGGATCTTCCTGGCTCTGTCCTCCCCAGTTATTATCTAGATCCACAGTGGGACTCAGGCATTTTGTGAAAATACCTGGTTCTGGATCCCTAGGGGAGATACAGGGTTGGGATAAGTATGTACATTTATTTAAATACACGTAAAAAGTTGTGCATTTGTGTCTGAATTTGTATTTATCTTTTACTACACCATATTTGCATTTGATTGGTTGTATTTGGGAAAATACGATTAAATACACATTTTCCAGCTTAAATTTATACCGAGAATTGCCTATAAGGATACATATATTGATATCATGTTTGTCTCTAAACAATAACCTAAGAGAGTATATCCTAAACAAGTGCTTCCTCAGACACAGCTTGGTGAAACTGAATTTCACCTGAGGATTTTGGGAAAATTCACATTTGCCTTAATGTGCAGGATGGTCAGACTATTGATCCAGTCCACCTATTTATTGATACATGTCTCATTCCCTCCTCCAGATTAATAAAACCTGTATGCATAGCTACACAGTTGTACTCTTGTAGTAGTTGGATGAGCACTGGTTTAAAATGTCTTATTGCACAGAATTTATGTGTTATTATTTATTGATTTTGTAAAACCGTATCTGATAACTATTCTTACATACTGTAGAAGTAGAAATTTTAACTAAAAGAAAATGTCCCTAATTCCTCATTTTAGATAAATTCACTAGAAATAATTTTCTAATACCAAGTTTCTACATGGGATATTAATACAGATTTAAAATTCAAGCAGGATTTAATTTTCACTATCCAAGCTTCATGCTAATTAGCTAAAATGGCTAAAGTTAATTAATAATAAAATTTGAAGTCATACAGTATTTATTTTGTATGTGGTTATTCAGTACTGATCAAATGTATTTTAAGTTGATCAAACACTTGTTGTATAATTTCATTTGAAAGGACACATTATCACCTATTTTATTGATACTGATGTGTCTTACTAATTTATGAAAATTATTGAAGATATAATTATTTATTATTCTGTTATAATAATAAAAAATAATAAACCCTTATCTGATAACTGTGCTTTCAAATTAATTTTGTTTGTTGTTATTAAGGATAAATCAAATGTATTTTCAGTTGATAATGCCCACTTGTGATATAAGTTGCTCGGAAGGGCACGTTATGATCCATATTATTTATTCCCTACAGGAGTGGAGAAGAAACCCATAAAACTGGCAATCAGTTTCATAGTTTTATTAATATTTCACATTTTAAAGATTATTTAATTACACCAGCATCTTCATAGGTCTGATATGCATTTTTATATGGTTCAGCATAATTTAAAGAGCCTGTAGCACCCTCAAACCAAATTTACACCACCAGTTAAAACACATAAACAAAGCACCTACATACAATATTTTGAAAACTGTCATGTCATAGGGGAAATATTTCACTTTTTATGCAGTTCCCTCCCCACAGCTTTCAAACATAAACAGCCATGTTAGCAGAATGCTGTGATGTATGAGAATTGATTGCTTTCTCAGGGCCACTTATATCCTAGTACTATTTCACTATAAACTGTAAAGTAAATCTTTGGTCTGGTTCACACAAATTGTTTTAACTTACATAAAATGTTATTATCTTTCACCTGCGGCCAAAGGCCATGGTCAGGAGATTATAAAACACCTTCAGTACGTGCGTCCGTGCATCCATCCGTTCGTCACATTTTTGCATAAACCTTAATATCTCATTCATTTATAAAGATATCTTAACCAAATGTGCAGGGAATGTTTATGGCTATAAAAAAAAACCTCTGCAAAATTTTAGCCTCATTTTGAAAACAAAATGGCTGCTATAGCCAATTGTTTGAAAATCATAAAGGTGCTCTAATTCTCAAAATATTCCAGCTAGCTTCATCAAATTTGCACAAAAGATATATGGCTAGAAAAGCTAGCCTGATAGTAATTTTGACCTAGTTCTAAAAACAAAATGGCCACCATATCACGTGTGTTTCATGTCAAATGGGGTTATCCTATTAAAAAGGCCTTGTATCTCCCCTAATATAGCTCCTAGAGGTTAGGAATGTGAAACAACTTCCAGGAAGTCATGGCTTGGGAATCTTTTTCAGATGTTGAATTTGACCTTTGACCCCTGCTACAAGGTTAAATGGATCATCATACTAAAATGTCCTTATTTCTCCCTTATTATTGGTGCTATGGCTTCAGAATGTAAAGACAGACCATGAAAAGTTCTGGCCTGTAAATGTCTTGCCTGAAAAATTTTTTTCCCTTGTTTTGAAAAAACAAAATGTATGCCATAGCTAATTTTTTTAAATCATTAAGATGCTCTAAAAATTGAAATATTGCAGCTAGGTTAATTAAATTCGCACAGAAGATATATGACTAGGAAAGTTAGCGAGAGTAATTTGGCATAGTTTCAAAAACAAAATGGCCGTCATATGACATGTTAAATGTTAAATGGGATTAGCCTATTAAAAAGGCCTTATATCGCCTTTATCATTGCTACAAGGGGTTCCAAATGTGAAACAACTTAAAGGAAGTCAAGGCCTGAGACTCTTTTCCGATTGCTAACTTTTACGTTTGACCCCTCCTTCAATGTAAAGGGGGGTTATCTTACTACAAAGGCCTTATATTTCCTCTAGTTCTCCATTATTACTGGTTCTAAGGTGGGAGATAACCGCTGCGACAGTGGCCTTGTTTTTCTTGTGTAAATGGCCAATAATTACTCAAGATAGTATTTATTGCACATTTTATAAACTGGAAACGTTTACAGGAAAACAAATATAAGTACACAATAAAAGTTTTGTTTATAATTTGTATTTCTTAAAAAATCATGACAATGGACATGAAATATATCTGGGAGTAACTTGATATTAAATTATATTTAGAGTAAAGTATGTATATGGATTTTTATTTGATATCTCACTCAAATGTGGTCAATAATAACTTGTTTCAATGTTTGATTATATTTATGTTTTATAAAACAATTCTTAATAACTGCTGCAGTTACAAGAGTATCAACTTCTATGAGTTTGATCATGCAGACATTTATATATCACATGAAAATATCATTACAGAACTTATGGCAGAATTTGAAATTCTTTTGAAAGAATTTCCAATCCTTGTATTGCAGTGGTTTAGAAGAATATCAAGTTACAATATTTACATCATTATAATTCATTAATTATGAAGAAGATTCATTCAGAATTTAAATAATAACAGAATAGTTCTCAGGAAAATCACATTTGGAGGTCCAAATCTTATATTACTTTGAAGGATTATACGTATTCCCTCTTTTTTGTTTACCTAATACTTCTTTTCTTTTTATCAAGTCAACCATAGTAGTTTAGCTGAAATATACCTAGCCATGGTTTGATTTTGATGTCAGAAATTCTCATGTTTCTGGTATAATATACACATGTTTTATGAGTCAACAGAGCTTCTAAAACTTTACATGAAAAACTCAAAACCAAGCAAGGGATGTTTGATAAAAAAACTAATAAGAGATAATATGTAATGACAAGGATTGTTTATATCACTATAATTTGTTTATTTTTTTCATTATAAATAGCAATGGTGCCATCTAAGTAATTATTATTATGCTAAACCTGATGGAAAGAAATAATATTGAGTAAAACTATACAATTATAAAAAACTGCTATATACAAACCCAGGTTTGAAATCATTACCCCCACCCATATGACTTTGTATATGGATAGAATCAAAATAACCTTGTCAACTTTTGAAATAAATTTGCATAACATCCAGGTTTTTGTTATCTAAATATTACTGATATAAGAATCATAGATATCATTTATGTCATATCTTCATTTTCAGTAATACTGTAATCATCAGACAGAAAGCGTTCAAATTTATAAAAGCACAATGCTTCCTTTATAATTACTTCTGTTATCATCACTAAAATTTGGTTTATTTTCACAAGTACCAACTTCTGAATCTGTGCATGATTATTGTATATAATTTTCAACACCAGAAGACATAATTAAATTTTAAACACCAGGAAATAAGTACAAGAATACTGTAGTGTACAGCATGTTTTGTGTAAGTGAAAATTTCTAACAATTGTATGACTTAGTACACATAAACTTTGGACTGCTGGCCTTGAGTTTTTTCTTCCAAGAGGGACAGAAATTTGAGTGATAGGTGCAATGTCTTTACATACAAATGAAAAGTGGCATGTTAAATTTGAGACTACAGGGGCCGGTTTCACAAAGGGTCTCAGACTTAGACTAAGTCAGGGACTTAAATCTGAGTCATTTGTCTTTGCCAAGTCCTGGACTTAAATGGATTTCACGAAGGGTGGCTTAGCGAAGTCCAAGCTTGTCATATAACCACAGTGGTTTTCTGTGTCATGTGACCCTTTATTTCTACTCAAAATATTTTAGAGGTAACATATATCCCTTGTTTAGCTCATTTTATCTTTGAAAAAATGCTGTATTTTTAAATGGGAAACCTTATAATCACACAGACGTACCCAAAGAATAATTTAGGGAGCTGTTCTATATATTTATTCTTTATTTTCAAGCATTTCAAATTTTGAAGTGAGAAAAATATATGGCAGCCATATTTAAGCCTTTGTTTACAAAAGTTAAGCCTACTCTTGGGTAGACTTAGCTAAAGCCTAGACTTAGCAGCTCTGTGAAATCCTCCAAGTCTAAGATCACAGACTTAGCCTCATTTTAAGACAAAAGTCTTCAATTTAAGTCTAAGTCTGGGCTAAGTCCTTTTGTGAAATCGACCCCAGGCTCTTTAAACAACTAAACAATGTGTATAATGTATACTGACAAAGAATGAGTGTTGCCAGATAATGATGGTATTCTAAATTTAACTGAAAGTGAAACTTCAATTTTTATTGTTTGTTTGATTTGTATTAAATACAATACACAGGTATTTCATGCTTGGCAGCTGAGGGACAGAAGAAAGTTCTACAGACTATTTCATTCAGATATATATTGAACTAAGACCAAATAAGGTGCCTAAAATGATGCAATTTTGTAACTGCATATCTGGTTAAAATATTAATTCAAACAGTATTATGTTGTAATAGTTATTGGATTTGAGTAGTGACTTTTTCCAGTGTTCTATCTAGTGCACACTACATTCATGGATGTTAGACTATTTTAAAGTTCACTTATAAGGCATATTAAAATGTGTGCAATGTTATTTTGAGATTTTCAGCACATTTTAAGGATGTTTGGTTAATGACAGTGCAGTGAAAATATCACATGAAAGCACATTCAAAGATTAAAGATAAACATAATAAGTAATGAAAATTTTAAATCAATTTATGTGAAATGGTTACAAGTTTTATCACACACATTACTTTCTTATTTTCTTTGAAATAGTTTGCCCTGCAAACACATATGGAAAGCAGTGTAAGCCATGTGGATCCTGTAAGACTCCCCAGTGTGACTGGGAATCTGACATGGGAGAATGTTTTGATGGCTGTAAGGTTGGTTATATTGTGTAAAAAAAAAAAAAAAAAAAAAAAAAAAAAAAAAAGGTTGGTTATACAGGGGACACTTGTAAATCAGGTACTGTCATATTTTTGATACATTCATCAAAATATGTTTACAAAAAATTCTCTAAGTGTTTTGACTGTTGTATTCCTTAAACTGTAAAGCGATAATAAAATATATCCTCATTGTAGAACACTAGGTTTTGTCATTAAGAATAAGGGTATTGCTATGGAAATATAGGTACATCCAACAAAGTTTAAAACATTAGTGATGCACAATTAACATTCAAACAATGCAATAATTAACATGTACGATTCAGTTATATAAATGCTAAAGCTATTGATCCTAAAGAGTGTCACAACTGCAAATTTGTAATATTGCACATCTTCCTCCAAAGACAAGGTCTCTCTCATTGAATGATTTGATATAGCAAATAAAACACAGATTAAAAAGTTACTTAGATAAACTGAAAAAATATTTTGTTAATTAAGAAAGCATTTGTTAGAAGTTAACATATGAGCTTTCTCTCGCGGCCTGTATTACTTCATTAGTAGATAAGGAGCCTATTCATATGATCAAATATGTCAAAGGCAAGAGACAATACACAGAAAATGTATGATGGCACAGCATAAGTTAAAACAATTTCGTGGCGGACATGTACATTGCAAAGCCATTGTCTATGTTAAATCCGTTAATGGCTGGGAGTTATGAAATGATGTTCTATGTAACAATAACTGATGTGTAATGTAGTGGAAAACAGATACAAACTTGAAAGCATTGTTCCCAACCTCTCTGTTATTTATTCATTTCACTATTTACCACAAACATGTTTGTAGGTTAAGAGTAACATTCTCTAATTTTAAAGGGTGACCATGAACATAGGTTAAAGAGTACCATAACATCAAATTTAAGGTTCTAGAAAACTTACACAACATAAAGGCCACCAGTATGTGGTGCATAACTTAATTAAAGTAACCCAACTAAATATACAATCATACATATATACATGAAATAAAAACAAACACAAACATAGAAAGCAACACATAAAAAAGGGGTAGCTACACATTATTACAAGTGCACTGTAGAGTTACTAATAAAAATTTATACTTATCTCATATAGATCTTTCACAAAATTTCAGTGAAGCACACAGATGGAATGCAAGATAAAAGGGTAGAATGAAAAATACTTATACAGGTATATCATAATAGTATAAACAACAAGTAAAGTATGCATCAAATATCAGGTATCTAAGTGCACAATCATGGAACTAGCGGATTCTAAAAAACAGCATCCAAAACATAAGACATCAATCAAAAGTCATGAAACATGATGGGGATTATAACTAAGGAGACTATTAGTATTTGGTAGTTGAGACCTAAGAATGAAAAGACTTCTGAAACAGGTAGGTTTTAAGTTGCATTTAGAAACAGGAAAAGAGTAGGAGCAGTTTGAATTTCCAGTGGCAAATCATTCCAAAGTTTTGAATCATTGTATCATTGAAACAATTATATGTTGAAATAGACTTTTGGTTTAGGAATTTAGGTACTATAATAGGGAACCTTATAAAGGAACATCTTCTCTGGAGTGTTTAATAGTAGATGTATACACATATGGGGCAAAATATCCTGGCTTTTCAGTGGTGAGGTATTTGTATACGAGAACCAGGGTTTTGAAGATGAACAATCACAGGATAATGCTACATTTGCTTATATAGGTTCAAAGTTCAAAGTTGGGGTTTTACGTCCCGTTCAACAGCCAGGGTCATATTGGGACAGGTCCTCAGAATTGCCACTTGTGGGACTCGAACCCACAGAGGTGACAGCCTATGATTAGATGCCAAATTTACTTATATAGGGTCTACATGCTATAATTATACATATGTCATGTTACCCCACATATGTAACCAGGGCATAGGAAGCATATTCTGGTTGGGGGCGAGGAACTAGATTGCACCGACTCGACACCTGTATCCCAAGACAGGTCATCCAACATGCCATACGCACTCACTGGGTATTTTTGTAGCACCCATTTTGTGTCATTCACAATTATTAATTTTCAGAATTAACTAAAGTTTTTTGTTGGGATGTTATGTTATGATGTCTAACAATTTTGGTTAATTTTACAGAATATATTGCATGCAAGTAATATACAAATTCAAATGGTTCAATTAAAATATTTAAAAGTTCCTTTACCAAAGGAAATCTTTGTGACGACAGTGTGACTGGCATTAATTCTAAGTTTCCCCAACCTTGTCTGGGTATAGAAATACATATAGTCACCTCTGCGTTTGGAAGGTATTTCTAATGTCTTGACTACATGTTTCCAGAACTTGTGACTTTTCCTGCAACTGCCGAGATGATACAAAATCTATTTTTAGCAACTGAGGGGATGTATAATTATTGGACTGGCTTGGTCCAATAAATGCACAGTAGAGAAAAAAGAGTTTTTTTAGGAAAACTCTTATCAGCTGACAAATTGCTGTGCTAAACCGTTGCTCTGTGTGAATTTAAAACTACATGTCTAAGTTCTAAATAATTAGTAATACAGTAAATTAAATGTAGAAGATTACTATATATATATGATTTTGGTCTGCATAAGTGAAACGTTTCACAGAATTTTCCACATCCCATGACAGGTTAACATTAAAATGTTCCTTTTACAAATCATAATAAAGAAATATTTTATAGTTCAAATGGTAGCTAACACAATGGTACATGTGAGCAGTGAATAGGGTAAAAGTGTAATTGACCATATATTATTGAGTTACCGGTAAAAATTAACATAACTTCAAAATTGGAGTTTAGTTCTGTTGCAAAAAGTTGGGGGGGGGGGGGGGGGGGGCAAAACGATATCCCCACACCCAACTTTATGGTTGGGGGGGCAGCCACCCCCGCTGCCCCCCAATTTATGACGCCTATGAATGTATGCCACCCTATAAAGTACATAATACATAGGGCAGTTATGCTAGAGTGCACTTAATTTTATGAGTACTTTATTCAGCCCTTAAAAATGTACTTTCACACTGTTAAAACACAATGTTTTAATAATGTATTTTTGACAAATGAACAGAATAAAAAAATCAAACACTATCCATACCATTGGTCACAATTTGTTTCCATTGACAGTCACCAACAATTGCTCTCTGTTCACCAGATAGGAATCTGCTGTCCACTCAAGTTTAGTCTGTTCATTTCATTGCATCACTCTTCTGCAATTACGGACTTAAGTTGGAATTTTTTGGTAGTAAGAAACCCTCTCCATTTAACTGATGTAGAGCTCCCAGTAAGCAATTCTGACAAGTTCAGCTCACACTGAGGTCAGGTTTCAAGAGCAAGCAATGAAGTTTCCATGCTGAAGTTCCTCCACCTAACTATTAAATACAGTCTATAAATAGCAATCTCCAAGTTTAAAGGGTTACCTTAAACAGAGACATAAGAGTACTGTAACTTTAATTTAACATTACCATAATTAAAGGTCTGACAAAAGTTATACACCAACAAATGTATTTTATTTGAAGAATGTTATGGCAATACATATGGAACAGGCTGTGAACCTTGTTCAGAGAACTGTAGAAACTCAATGTGTGAAAAGTTTTCAGAGACAATGGAATGTTCAATGCAGCAATGTGTTGCAGGCAAAAGCGGAAAGGACTGTTCACAGGGTGAGAATAATCTATTTACTTTTGTTCTGAACTGGTTATTAAATCAGTGAATATAGTAAAGCAATGTAGAGAGTTGTGTTAATTCAAATGTTAATGATCTCATGCAGAAAATTTGGTTTATAGAAGCAACAAAACTGTAAATCTTTTTTCCAGCACAAAAACTTTGTTATAAGAGGCACAGCAAGAATGATTATGCAGTTTAAAAATAGTGCTTTACCTCTGGTCATATACATTTTGGTTGTAGCATTCTTTCTTTGGTCCAAATTTTAAGAAAACTAAATGTCTTAATAGATTCTTTGTTCATAAAGATAAAAATGTGAGCAGAGTAAATAGATATGACTGTTAATAAAAACTATATTTTTTCAGACTGTCCCGAGCATACCTATGGTTATGACTGTCAAAATTGCTCAAACACTTGCATTGATTCTGAATGTGACAAGTTTTCAATTACCATGAATTGTTCTAATGGCTGTATAGCAGGGTACACAGGGATGAACTGTTCAACAGGTAAACTAATTCAATCTGGTTTAATGTTGCAAAGTAGCATATTCCAAATCCTGCTTAATATTTTATTTTATATATTTAGTTATTATTACACTCCTAGACTCCTCGTGACTGATATGTGAAAGAATATTGAGACAATCTAGGTGTATTATACATACAACTCAATGTTTGCTGTTTATAGTGTAGGTGGCTAAAAACTGTTTAATTTAACATAAGTTTTATAGTTTTTAATTTCTACAAACAGCAGATTTTAAGCCACAACAAATCCGGTAATCTGAGTCCAAAACACATATATCCAAGGCATTGAAGGGATTAGCAAGCACAAAAACAACAGGAAAGAAATTAAAGTAAGGTGGATAATTTTTTTTATAAGAAGGAGCATACTAATTTTGACTAGAAGGATGTAAGAGCAGTGGCAGATTGAATTGGGTGCATAAGCAAAGCCATAATTGAACTGTTTCTTTTAACTGTGTATAGATCAATTATAAAGATGGTACCTGTAAAACAAACTGATTGGCCTGTTTTGCCTGGTATTATAAGTAAAAGTCCACAACTTTATGTCTGAACCAAAATATCAGGGTACCCCATATTAAGCAATTGCCTATAAATGTAACTGTTCATTGCAAACTTCTAAGGATGGTCATATGTTTACATACCTATTACTCTTATGTACGACATTATTATAAATACAATCCAACTTACACAAATTAAAGTGCAAAAGGGCTCTGAAGAGAACATTGCAATGGGCATGATAGTAGTTTCATGAGACAGGAATTGTTTTACTCTCCCTTGGTACTTGGGATGTATAAAGACCTACAGAGACATTGAACATGGCTTGAGGAGGAAAATCCATAATCAAATAATTCACTGAAGTTTCTAATCATGAGAGTATAGCTGATTAGGCTACCATTTATACTAACATGAAAATATGCAGTAGTTCCACCACGCTGATGCTTTAATCCGATAAATTCTGTCTTGTAAAGATTCGTGTTAAGCTTGACACAGGACATAAAACTGAGTCAGTATATTTAGAGCTCATTGTCTATTATATGTCAATCACTAAGATTCCAGAACAACCACTTTTCAGATACGTGAGTAAGCGGGCTACATATTTTTGTGTCATCCTCATAGATATGCAATGCAATGTTGTCTGATCTCCCTCATAAGAGGAGTGGTCTACAATATTATAAGTTCAGCTCACACTGAGGTCAGGTTTCAATGGCAAGCAATGACAAAAGTTTCCATGCTGAAGTGCCTCCACCTTAACTATTAAATACAGTCTAAAAATAACAATCTACAATTTTAAAGGGTTACCTTAACCAGAGACATAAGAGTACTGTAACTTTAATTTAACATTACTATAATTAAAGGTCTGACAAAAGTTATACACTGACAAATGTATCTTATTTGAAGAATGTTATGGCAATACATATGGAACAGGCTGTGAACCTTGTTCAGAGAACTGTAGAAACTCAATGTGTGAAAAGTTTTCAGAGACAATGGAATGTTCAATGCAGCAATGTGTTGCAGGCAAAAGTGGAAAGGACTGTTCACAGGGTGAGAATAATCTATTTACTTTTGTTCTGAACTGGTTATTAAATCAGTGAATATAGTAAAGCAATGTAGAGAGTTGTGTTCATTCAAATGTTAATGATCTCATGCAGAAAATTTGGTTTATAGAAGAAACAAAACTAAATCTTTTTTTCAGCACAAAAACTTTGTTATAAGAGGCACAGCAAGAATGATTATGCAGTTTAAAAATAGTGCTTTACCTCTGGTCATATACATTTTGGTTGTAGCATTCTTTCTTTGGTCCAAATTTTAAGAAAACTAAATGTCTTAATAGATTCTTTGTTCATAAAGATAAAAATGTGAGCAGAGTAAATAGATTTGACTGTTAATAAAAACTATATTTTTTCAGACTGTCCCAAACATACCTATGGTTATGACTGTCAAAATTGCTCAAACACTTGCATAGATTCTGAATGTGACAAGTTTTCAATTACCATGAATTGTTCTAATGGCTGTATAGCAGGGTACACAGGGACAAACTGTTCAACAGGTAAACCAATTCAATCTGGTTTAATGTTGCAAAGTAGCATATTCCAAATCCTGCTTAATATTTTATTTTACATATTTAGTTGTTATTATTACACTCCCAGACTCCTCGTGACTGATATGTGAAAGAATATTGAGAAAATCTAGGTGTATTATACATACAACTCAATGTTTGCCGTTTATAGTGTAGGTGGCTAAAAACTGTTTAATTTAACATAAGTTTTATAGTTTTTAATTTCTACAAATGGCAGATTTTAAGTCACAACAAATTCGGTAATCTGAGTCCAAAACACATATATCCAAGGCATTGGAGGGATTAGCAAGTTCAAAAACAACAGGAAAGAAATTAAACTAAAGTGGATAATTTTTTTATAAGAAGGAGCATATTAGTTTTGACTAGAAGGATGTAAGAGCAGTGGCAGATTGAATTGGATGCATAAGCAAGGCCATAATTAAAATGTTTCTTTTAACTGTGTATAGATCAATTGTAAAGATGGTACCTGTAAAACAAACTGACTAGCCTGTTTTGCCTGGTATTATAAGAAAAAGTCCACAAATTTAAGTCTGAACCAAAATATCAGGGTACCCCATATTAAGCAATTGCCTATAAATGTAACTGTTCATTGCAAACTTCTAAGGATGGTCATATGTTTACATACCTATTACTCTTATGTACGACATTATTATAAATACAATCCAACTTACACAAATTAAAGTGCAAAAGGGCTCTGAAGAGAACATTGCAAAAAGCATGATAGTAGTTTCATGAGACAGGAATTGTTTTACTCTCCCTTGGTACTTGGGATGTATAAAGACCTACAGAGACATTGAACATGGCTTGAGGAGGAAAATCCATAATCAAATAATTCACTGAAGTTTCTAATCATGAGAGTATAGCTGATTAGGCTACCATTTATACTAACATGAAAATATGCGCTAGGTCCACCACGCTGATGCTTTAATCCGATAAATTCTGTCTTGTAAAGATTCATGTTAAGCTTGACACAGGACCTAAAATTGAATCAGTATATTTAGAGCTCATTGTCAATTATATGTCAATCGCTAAGATTCCAGAACAACCACTTTTCAGATACTTGAGTAAGGGGGCTACATATTTTTGTGTCATCCTCATAGATATGCAATGCAATGTTGTCTGATCTCCCTCATAAGAGGAGTGGTCTACAATAAAAGAACATAGGCCCAAAATACGTAGCTTTGGAACAATAACATTAAATAGGTATGACATTAAGAGAAAATGTTGATAGATTAGTAGCCTACAGATCAATTGTATCAATCTTCTGCACTCAGAGAGCGTAGACCTCCGCCAAGGGAGCTCAATTCCTGGATTATCATGAAAATCCACCCTAAAAGTATCTGTCTCTAACTTCCTTTAAAAATCCAGATCGCTCCCAAAATGTAATCACTTGTTGCTTGCCCCATTTAGGACATTTAATCAAAATCCATCGATAACTTTTTGAGTTATCTGTCTTTAAAAATTACATTTCATGGATCCAGAAGATCCAGATAGTTATCCAGATCACTTTCAAAATTTAGTCATTTCTTCCTTTCACCTTTTCAGACATATCCTGAAAGTTTCATCAAAATCCGTCCATAAGTTTTTGAGTTATTTTGTTCGCAAACAAACAGACGGACAGACAAACCCAGGCGAAAACATAACCTCCTTGGCCGAGGTAAAAAGAATTTGAGTTTCATGCGCTTCAGATATTGGCAGTTCTTGGTAGAATTTACTTACGATAGAAACTTTTCTCCTTTATTTTCAAAATTCCGACTGAAAATGTAATTTGGCTTTCAGTAAACAATTCTATCTAGTATTATTCACACTATGGTCTGGAGTTCAATAGCAATCAGAGAAATTAGCATCCTAAAGTTCCGCCAACAATATATCCCCCAAAAGGTAGCCTTTGTGGGGCTCATTCATCTGACAGATCGCAAATTTTAATGAAACAAAGAAGTAAAATTCGAGAATATGGGTTATAATCCATAATTATCAAAGTATTCACCGGAAACATTTCAAAAGCAAGAGTAAGAATTTCAAACTTTAAAAGGTCATCTGAAACAGAGATTTAAGAGTACTGTAACTTAAGATTCAACATTAACATAATTAAACTTCTGAGAAAAGTTGCACTGACCAATATATTTTATTTGCAGAATGTGATGGCAATACATATGGAAGAGGCTGCAAACTTTGTTCAGAGAACTGTAAAAACTCAGCGTGCAAAAAATTTTCCGAGACAATGGAATGTTCTGAAGGATGTGTTGCAGGCAAAAGTGGAAGGGACTGTTCCCAGGGTGAGAATCAGCCAACTATATTTATTTTGTTCTGTACTACATAATAAATCAGAAAATAAAGAAAATAAAGTACAGGATCTTGGGGAATTTTGTGCTTTCAAATTTTCATGATCTCATGAAGTTTATGAGAATGAATTGGTTTACATAAGTGTCAAAAAATGATGTAAATCATTTTATCAGCACCATTGTTGCTGTAAGAGGCACAGCATTGACCATGGTGGCAGAGTAGTAACACTCTTGCCTCCCACCTCTGAGGCTGGGGTTTGGTTCCCGGCACAGCCTCAAGTGGGAAAGCTGGTAGTTGCTTGCCGTTAGTCGGCAGTTTACAGTACAGAACCCTGACGAACTGTATGTACTGGTCTCCTCTGGCCTTCCAACTACCCGTCATGTTATGACCTGTACAGTGTTGAAAGCAACGTAAAATCCCAAATAAATAAATAAATAAATAAATAAATAAATAAATAAATAAATAAGAGGCAAAGCAATAATTTTAAAAAGTATTTTTACTTTTTGTATTCATTTTAGCTGTGGCCTTCCATCTTTAGTCTGTTTTTTTTCAAAGAAAAGTGAACGTCATAATTGCTCCTTTATTCACTTAAACTGAAAATATGCCAGGAAAACATATATGACTGTTTCAAATCTCTACTTTTAGATTGTCCAGACCAGACCTATGGATATGACTGTCAGAATTGCTCAGACACTTGTATTGACTCTAAATGTGACAAATTTTTAATTACCATGAACTGTTCAAATGGTTGTATAGCCGGGTACATGGGGAGAAACTGTTTAACAGGTAAACCCATTTAATCTGGCTTTAAGTTGCAAAGTAGCATATTTCCAAGTCCTGCTTAATGTCTAATGCCCCTGTTCCACCAAAGGACTAAGCCCCGATCCTGTCTGGGACCCTTAATCGTGGACAGTCGGTGAGAAAAAAGATAAAATGGGCGGGAAAACTGGATCGGTGTCAAAGTCTGGGATTAAGGTCAGATCGGTCTCAGCAACCCTGAGGAGGCCCCAGGTGGCCCTAGACAGTCCCCGACTGGTCTGGGACTAAGAACCGACTAAGCCATTTTTCTGGTCGGTTTGATCCAAGATATGGTCGTAGACATACCGACTGGGTCCCAGGATGCCTCAGGCCTCCTGAGACTAAGCCCCGACTATCCCACGACTAAGTCCCCGCGTCCTCAGGCCTCCTCAGGCGTCCCCAGTCTTCCCCGGACTGAGATAGCCCATTCTTGTTTTGCAATGGGACTAAGGGTCGCAGGAGGCCTGGGACTAAGGCACTAAGGGTCTGGGACTAAGGGTCGGAGACTAAGGGTCGCAGGCGGCCTGGGACAACATAGGACTGTATAAATTTGGTCTGAGGAAGCCTGGGGAAGCCTGGGACTGGACATTTTGTTTATGGCGGGAAAAATAGTCGGTTTGGGTCGGGAGAAATATCAAACATGTTTGATTTTTCACACGGCCCCAACCGACCACAACCGACCCTTACAGGACGCCTGGGACTAAGAAAATTTTTCAAACCGACCCTTAAAACCCTTAATCAGGAGCCTTAGTTGTGTGGTGGAACACCCACATAAGAGTGTAATTTCTATTGGCTGGCCTTGCTTGTCTACTCTATCTGATTTGGATTGTCAAGATTCATGATATTATTTTATATGTTACCTCAGCTCTACAACTGCATCATGTTCAAGAAGCTTGGGCATAAAACATAGTCCGGACACATTTTAAAACACTTGTTCTCTTCTTTCTATTTGAGCAATGTTATGCATTTATTCAGTCATGAAAATGGATAAAAACAGTTGTCTCACCAAAAGTGATCAAATTAGATTAACATTTTAGAATGCGAAGGTAATACATATGGAAATGAATGCCAACCATGTTCTTCTAAATGTTTCCAGTCAAGATGTGATAAGTTTTCAGACACTCTCAAATGCACAGATGGGTGTATAGCAGGGTACCAAGGACTAGATTGCTCAGCAGGTAGATTACACAGTTTAAAGTTATGTCACATGATTTTGGCAACTTGGTTATGTTTTTATGTATTTTTACCCTTCATTTTAATTTACCATATGCTTTTGTATGTTTAGAAGAAATGGCAACATGTTAGTCTTGCATGTTGTGCCGTCAACTATTTACCATCACCAAGTACCTAGAGAACTTTAACAAACAAGCTTATATTGATTAGTTGATTTGGGGATTAATCTCACTTTCACCATATTCGTCTATACATGATGAAACTAAGTTTTGAAATTCAGGGATGGAGGTAAATGTGTTTTCACTTGCAATAATGAACACTCAACTTTGGATTTTTAAGCATGACAAGGCTCATGCTTCTAGAGATTCCCTTTCAAGCATTTTTCATCTCCAGAGTTTCATATATTGTGCACTACTGTAGTGCCCCAGTTGCGTTTCTGATTGCTCCACAGCTTGCAGATGTAGACCAAAACAAAATTGTGGCCTTGTTTGAACTGTACACCACACATTCAGGTTCTTATTTGTAGGCCCTACCAACCTTAAAATTGCCCAGACGCCTGTGTTTCAAGCAAGAATATTAAGTTAGATTTGTATATTTTTGTGTATTCAGTATATATTTTTACTTTTAAATGCGATTACTTTTAAGTGCAATTTAATTATATTGAGATACTTGTTTCTATAGTGGTGTGTCCTAACTCTAGTATGCGTTTATTGACTGATGCTTAAAATACAATTTTATATACAGATTAGAGATATGAAACTTACGCAAAATGTTCTACATGAAACAAATAACAAAATATCTCATTTTTGAAACTGCTAAACTTATAGGTCAAGAACGGATTAAAGCGGTACTTTGAAAGTACCGCTCCACAAATTGCTGCTACAGAAAGCATACATAAATTGTAATTTCTCAGTAAAGTTATTACAAATATGTCTAACTTTAGCCTGCCCAGATGATACATACGGTAGATATTGCAAGGCCTGTACAGAAAACTGTAAAGATTCCAAGTGTAACAAGTATTCAGAAGATGTGCAGTGTACTGCAGGATGTGCACCGGGGTACAATGGTGACAGGTGTCAAAATGGTGAGTCATTCATAAGCTACACTCAGTTGAATATTGGGAGGTGCATAAGGTTTTTATGCAAAAGTACATTTCAAATAAATTGAGAGCTGAAAAGATTAATCAGGGCAAGATTAGGGATATGCTTAGAAAGTGAATGCACTAGAGGTATGTAGTTGAATAATGGGGGTGTTCCACTGGGACCAATCCTAACCAAACAAAGCTGACTCTAGGATTGGCAAGGTAGGACTTGAAACGGCAGAATTGTGGTATGGAAAAATTAAGGGTTGGTTGAATCTCAGTGACAGGACATAGTAGATCCCAACTTGTCCACATCTACCTCCTGATATGTCTTGGAATCGGGCTGTTTTTTTCTGCACGATCAATGTAAGGGTATTTGGACAAGTTATAAAGGCAAAACAAGTAACAGTTAATCACAATAAGCTGTAGTTACAACTCAGTACCACTGAGCATTTTCCAGACTCTCCATGATCAAACCGACTAATTTTGCAGTGTGGATTGCCAGTCTAAATCCAAGTTGCACTATATAAACCCTTAGTTGATGCTGTTACTCATCATATCTCATTTTAAACATGAAAGCTCTGCATTAAAGACACTGCCTACAGAAGCGTAGGGCCCTTTTGTTTTTAATGAGATGAATATGTCCATTTTCACTCGATTTGCAGACAAAGAATCCTAAAAGTGGCAATGGGCCTGTTCAAATATGACCATGGCTGTCAAACTGTATGTAAAATCCCAACTTTGACTTTGTATACAAAGAAGGACACACCAGTAACATCTGAACCCAAGACTAACACTTCCCAAACAGCCTGCACCAAGATGAAAACGAATGCTACCAAATCCCTCGATCCCTCATAAGAAAGATAAATGATGTTACAACAACCTTTTGGCTGGGTTAATTTAAAGTGATGTTCCAGGTTACCAGAAATTTGTTAGGATGCCCTCTGCATTTTTTGACCAAATTCAGAAGCACATACATCATTGCCTTCAGAAGGAAGCCACCAACCTCAGACAGCCTTCAGAAGTGGGATTAAGGCAGGCCTTAACACCTAGACACTTGGCTTTTGCGGGAACTTACACATCATTGAGGTATCACTGGATGGTTGGACAAAATACCATATGTAAATTCATTACTATTGTCTGCAGGGCCATGTTGAGGAATTCTAAGAAAAGTATTTGACATACCCTACCACTCATGAAGAATTTAGACAGATGAAGAAAAAAACAGATGACACATATAATGTCCTCCATGCTGCCGCCTCTATAGATGGGAAACTTATTTTCATGAAGAAGCCTACCAGATCTGGGAGTACGTTTTACAATTACAGGGCTTTTTTGGTGGTGGGGGCTGTGATGACTAGTGCTGCGGGGCTGGAGTAGTTGCTGTTGCTGCTGGTTGGTGGAAGGACAGGTGGTGTGCTGCTGCTGGCAGCTCGTGTGTATATTTTGGTGTGCTAATCAGCCTGTAGCTCATATCTTAATGGATGTTAACAGACCCGAGATGTTCTGTGATGGGTCATCTTCCATGGGTGAGGCGACAGATGGTGGGTTAATTTTCATGGTTGGGCTGATTGCAAAATGCAACTATCTTAATGTCCTTGGCACTTACTCATCAACTTTTACATATGAAGTCTGCTCTGTCCCCGAATGACCCCTGGCCTGTTGTGCTGTCCCTGACACGTGGTCATGTACTGGTTGGAGAACCTAGCTTGCTTATGATATTTGAGTCATCTGTATGTCAAGGATTGTCGGTATGCACTCTCTGTGAGTGGCTGCCGGCCTCTGTGGCTGTTGCTGGGTAACGTGAGTCTGTGTCACATATGTTGAACTGGATGTCCAAGAAAATGCACTTTGCTGTGGCTGGCAGAGCCTCTCTGCCTTGTTCTGTATCTCACTGAGTAGCTTAATAGTCTCTTAATAGTCTCTTCTGGTCTCCTGTGTTGGACCCAAAAAGATGGTTACATTCTTATGATCTGCAAGAACTAATCTAGCACCTCCTGGCCTACTGATGATGGTTGGGACACTACACTGGTACCAGTTATGATGTAATGGATGGTGGGGCAAGGAGCGAATGCTGGTCTCCAGGCTGTCTGTATCTGTAGAACTTGCACTGGTACTGTGTCCTGTCTCTCATGACTTTATTGGGGGCTCGGTGGTGTAGCAGTTAGAGTTCTTGCCTCCAACCTTTGAGGCTGCCGGTTCGAATCTCGGGCCGGGCGCTTCATGTTGGAAAGTTGGTAGTTACTTGCCTATGCCCGGTGGTTTACAGTGCAGTATGCACTGGTTTCCTCCACCTGTAAACTACCCGTCGCAATATGACCCTGGCTGTTGAACGCGATGTCAAACAACAAATAAATCTAAATCTAAATCTCATGACTTTATCTCTGAGAACTTGCTGATAGCCTTCCTTTTGATATGCAATTTGAAAAAAGTAAAGGTCCTTGGTGACTTCGTGGGTTAGTAGGTTTGGTATCCATTAATGTCATCTTGTCACCTCTGTATGACGGTTTCCTTTCAAATGCATTTAGTATTGTTTTGTGGCTTATCCTGGAGTGAGGCTGGGGCGCTTGAAAAGGACAGTATAGCAAGAATACTGCAATCAGATGGTTAGGCAATAGAACTGGGTTGGAAGTGACCAGGATGAGATGTAAAGAGACCAGGACAAGATAGTTTTGCCTTGGTTGAGCTTGGGTCAGGAAGGATAGACGCAGACAATCAGTTAAGGGTCAGTTCCAGCGGAACACCCCAATAAAGGTAAAGGGATGTATTTTATCCGTTTCTGGATACAGTTACTTCTAAGTAAGCTAAATGAATTGTATAAAAATAAAAATAGTAATGGAAATAATAACAATATTTTTGGCAAAGTCATTTAAATTATGTCATTGTATTCCTCAGAATGTCCAGATGGTACATATGGCTACAGATGCCTGTTGTGTCCTGAACGTTGTTTGAACTCAATATGTAATAAGTTTTCCGAGTACGGTGTTTGTTCACAAGGATGTGAAGCTGGGTACACTTCAGAAAACTGTACTCAAGGTATTACATTGAAATTACAAACAACACTTTTATATATTTTTACATAGTAGTAAAAAAAATTAAAACTAAAACAGTACCTTCCACTGTGCAAATTGATTAAAACGTTTTTGAAACATTTTAAAATCACATTTAAGCCCCATCTCTTGGGTTACTAGATATTTCAAAGTCAATGTTAATGTTTAAAAATCTTTGATAAACATTCTTTATGCAAATTCTGAAAATATTTATTAAGTGCTAATAAAATGATTCAAGAAACTGAGGTTTGACTGAAAACATTTTAAGCATTTATAAAATAGCTCAAGACATAAAGGTTATGCTGGAAAATTGTTTTTAAACATTCATCATGAAATGTATAATAAACACTATACATAAAATGTTTGAACAACATTTGTTGACAATGTTTTTGTAAATATTTGCTCTGAAAATGTTTTACAAACATTTTATAGCATTGGTTTTCATACCCATCCTTTCCAAATGTTTTTGAAACATTTTCTATGAAATGTGTTGAAAGCATACTATCACAAAATATTTTTGAACCCATATTTTTAGAATGCTTATTACACATTTACATTCACACTTATTGCAAACAAAGATGGTGATGAGCAATAATAGGGGATTTTTGAGGATTTTTACCCTACATGTATGGCCTAAAAGTAGCAATTGAATGGGGGCACAATTTTTAAGCCACCATCTTAAAATTTTGACATAAAATAATAATTTCATTGGTGAGCAACCTAAAAATATGTTGCAATTTAACTCTGACCACAATTAAGGTAAATGTTTCTAAGCAATGCCTTAACTCATACACAAGCTTCAAAAACCAATTGTCAATTGCAAGCTGGCGAGACATAAATTAGGAAATACTATGCAACTTAGCAATAAATAAACACAGTTGAGCAGAAGCAAACAGTCCTTCTTTAATAATGATGCTGCGTTGCTCTGAAAAGATACAATAGCTTATTATAATGAGGAAGACATAGTGCAATGCACTGGTTACCCAACCTACGAAAATGACTGGCAACAAGAGCTAGGCTGGTTCCTAGAAAATAGTAACATGCAGAAATACATGTTACACTTTCAAAAGTCAGCGGTAACTATCTTCTAACACTTGTAACATAATGTTAAAGTTGTTTCTTCGCTTTGACTCTAATTTTCTGATTTATGATACTTCAAGATAAAATTTATAATATATATTACAGGGGTAAATTTCTTCTTATGCATCATATTCTTGCATGTCAATTCGATAATCTTTTTGATCAACAGAACAATAAAAAGTATGACATTAATATACTATTTTTTAGAATGTCCTGATAATAGATATGGCACTGACTGTCATCCTTGTTCCCCAAACTGCAAAACTCCACCATGTTACAAGTTTTCTGCAACTGGTGTTTGTATTGGAGGTTGTGTCACTGGTTACACAGGAGAAGCCTGTTTTGAATGTAAGCCTGCATATATCACTGTGGCCATATTTCTTCTGATTATCGTTAAAAACTAAGCCAGTAGCAGATTTCATTACTCATAATATTTGAAAACATTTTTGTCAGTATGGATTTATACTGTTTAATTGTTTTAAATATGATGACTTCAGTCAGGAAACAGCTGTAAAACACAATTTTGAAACTCAATATTGTTTCTGAATTAAAGGAACCAGTTGCACTTGGGTCACAAATGAAATAACAAACACTTTTTTTCTGAATTTACAAATGCATCGATTAGTTTTCTGTTATCAGTATTTGTATTCATCTGTGGTTTGAGCTAACAAAGATCATGCAGCTTTTTACTTTGCAGATCAGGTATCAAAATGTGATGAAACAGGAGATACATGCAATTGCGGTCTTACAACAGGTGTTGTTGTTGTAGTCCTATTGATTGCAATGGTTGCTGTTGTGGCTGTAGTTTTATTTTTCATCAGGTAATTATGGGCTTAATGTTAGTGACTAGCCCCTCCCCCCCCCCCCCCCCCCCTCCTTGATTTTGTTACCTTCAGTTGTCTATTTTTTTCTCATTTGAATCTAATTTCTTAGTTATAAGAATTATTGCAAAATTGAAATTTACCAATCAATATATAGTTTCACTTTACTTTTAAATGTGTTTCACCTTTCGAAGTACTATCTGAGTGTTATGATCATATATTATTTTTGTGTGTTGTTTAATTAGGAGAAAGAATAAAAGAAAAACAAAAAGAGAAGAAAGTTTGGATTTAGGCGCAGCTGAACGTATATATTCAGGTTGTTTTTGGTTAATTATGTATTTCTACATCAACCTTTTTTTTGTAATATGAAATTGCGAAAAATCATCTATGTTATGGGCAAAGAATTGGATGACAATGTTTTTTTTCTTTACAGTGCCAAATGAAAACATCAGTGGTAGCACCTCAATCATGGTCGATTCTAATATTGCCACAAAACCATCAGACAACCCAGAGAGAAATAAACCTCACATTTCCGGCAATGTTAAGAAAACAGTTGGATTAGGTATGGCATATCGCTGTTGGCATCTTGGTTATTGAGTTTTGTATTTATTGTGGCAGTAGGTTAAACCTGTAATTTGTGTATTTTGTAATATATGGTATACGTACAATTATCTTTGATTACTTGATGTTTTTGTTGGATATTTCCAAATATATTGTTCAAGACAGGGTAATGTCTTATACATTCGGTAATGCTACAATTTTGAACTTCTGTGGCTAATAAAATAAATTATCCTACAACTGACGCATATTTCTGTAAAAGTTTCTTTACTTCTTAAGTTTTATTACATCCTGATAGTAACTTCTAACAGTAACTTTAGGATGATAGGGTATTAAAGGTATTGAACATTATTGATCTTGACTATTGATGGGTATAAACTAAGTTTAGCATTTTTCAAAGATTGCAGAAGAATTTTACGCCCTAACAACAAAATTCATTTTCATTCTACTGAAGATTTATATTTTAGTATGAACTCTTAACCAAGTTACACATCAGGCATAAGTTTTCGATTATTATACACAAATACTTCATGAAATGTGAACATTACTAAATAGTGGGAGCAACAAAAATTCCTAGAAGTTCAACACATATACTGGTTAAAGATTTGGAGCACCGTGTTGAGAAGATGGATTCTGGGAGTAATACTTACAAAGATGAATATAAGGTCAGTACACATTGGCATTTGTTCTATATATGTCTAAAACTAACGTATCTGAATAAATTAACTTACATCAGAAACTGAACCTATGCAAAACTAACTTGTTGAATAGTTTTTTGCGCATCATGAGAAGATATCAGTGCAAAGTAGTTTTTTTATCTACTCAGATAACCTACTTTTCCAAATGATCTTAATGTACCACAAAGAAATGACACACCTTTGCATCAAGATCATTTAGTGTGAGTAGTCCTTTATTGCTGAATGAGTTTCCCTGCAAGGAATCATAGATCAATCAGCCCTTTTCCAAAGTGGCCCTCATCATATCGGATAGTAACTGTAAGGTAATCCATTCTAAATAAAATGTGATGGAAATATCAAAAACACAAAATCAGTTACAGGAAATGATATCACATTAAGTATCCACAAGTGTAAAAAAATCAGTTTACTGAATGATGGTTTGGGGGTCCTGTTAGGGTTGTATGTCCTGTTCAACAGCCAGAGTCATATTGGGATAGGTCCTTAGCATTGCCACTTGTGGGACTGGAACCCACAGAGGTGACAGCCAATGATAAGATGCAAACCTTGATAACCACTAGGCCACATACTAGCTCTCTCTAATATTGCAGTTACCATCTGATACTTTTTTGAAAAAAAAAGTTTAGAAATATCTCTTTGACAAGTATTTAAAAGTAAATCAACAAAATATCAAATTACCAATTATGTCATTTGACTCTTTACAGCTGCTGTTTCTAAGAAGTATGTTACTTTGGGATAGTCATATGTCACTGCAATTTTTATATGTCAAAACCAAGGTTCAGGTGGCTGAACTTCTGTGTTTCAGGATATTCCCCAAACAACTTCACCAATCAGTGACGCTAACAACCCAGGGCTGAAATCTAAAAACAGATACAAAAATGTGGTGCCATGTATGTGTAACAGATTTGAATTAACCTGGATAATTTAAATCTGCATGTTTTCATATTAAATGACTTAACTAAAACTCCAGCACGATTACAAAAATGTATTGGTTTGGAATACACATGTTCTATTCATCCGACAGAAAAATGTATTGCATTTATAAATGAATATGTAGATATATATAATGACACATTTTTATGTCACATATCACAGTTACTTAACAAATTGAAATACGTGACACTTCTTGTAATATTACACTGTGTGTTGTTTTGTTCAGATAATGACAATAGAGTCCTCTTGAAGGTGCAGAATGAGGATCCTTTGACAAACTACACCAATGCCAGTTTTATTGAGGTAGAATATACTTTTTGTTATTTGCAGAAATAAAGAGTACTATCAGATTATTTCTATCTCTACAACACATCAGGCAAGTCTCACTGAAAAGTATTCCTTTGCCATGACCATAAAACGTGACCAATACCGACACAGAAGTATTGATTTGTTCTCTGTGCAGGGTTAAAACCAAAAACAAGTATTCTGGCACATAACTGAGGTCCTCAGTGTCCCCCAGGTCAGCAGGTTTTACATCTAATCACTGGCTGTTACCTTTGGGCTGGTTCACATCACACAAGTGGCTTTACTGAGGGTCTGCCTAATATGGTCTTGACTGTTGAATGTGATGTAAAACCCTAACCTTGACCTTTGATCTTGTAGACATTTAACAGTTAATGTATATTAGCAACTGACAGTCGCCAATATAATGAAACAGATAAATTTGTCAGACATTTGATTCAAAAGTGTCATTTGAGAATTGCTTATTATAAGTTAACACCTGTATTCTCCTGTAGGCATTACCTGCTTCTGTGATAATTTTCGGGAACACTACTGTTATAGCTACATGTTCTCTTGTGTAAAACCTCAAAATGAAGTTAATGGTACATATGGATAGCCAAGTAGCATTAATGTTTCATTATTTGATCACTCACAAATGTAAACAATTAAACTATGTTATTTTTAGGATTATGGTGGCAAAGTGTCATACATAGCAGCCATGGGTAAATATAAGTTATTTTTCTTCAAAAATACAACTGATAACTAGAATTTTTTATTTTATAGATACTATCATAATGTACTTGTTTTCAAAAGAGCACATAACACAAAATATTTCGCCCGTTACAGGTTCCACAAAAAAGACTCTTTTGGATACCTGGCGCATGATTTGGGAACATGATATTAAAAGTATCTTTATGGTCACAAACTTGACAGAAAATGAAAAGGTAGACTTTATTATAATTATAACATGCTTCTGTTTAATATGTCTTATAATGGTTAATCACTGTCCAGGCAGACCCTAAGGCACAATATTAGAAACCAGTTACAAATCATTGTTCAATGGACAAAGTGGGGCCACGGTGGCAGAGTGGTAACACTCTCGCCTCCCACCTCTGGGGCTGGGGTTCTATCCCTGCACGGGCTCAAGTGGGAAAGCTGGTAGTTGCTTGCCGTTGGTCGGCAGTTTACAGTACACAACCCTAGCGAACTCCATGTACTGGTTTCCTCTGCCCTTCCAACTACTCATCGTGATATGACCTGTACAGTGTTGAAAGCGACGTAAAACCCCAAATAAACAAAATCCATGGACATAGCAAGGTCTACACAACAGAGACTTCAGCTGATTTAAGTTGTGGGAGTGAAAGCCTTTTGAAGATATAAGAACAAGTTATCTACTCTTTTAGGGTTAATTGTTCTAATACCTACATAGGGTATACAGTAATGTTTGAATTATTGCACAACAAACAACTGACGTAGTTGGTACATTGATTAATTTATTTGGTAGTTTAAAGTGACATTGAGACCTCATAAATATTATTTCTAAATCTCCTGTGTCTACTGTGGCATATTTATTTTTACATAGATAAAGTGTGAACAATACTGGCCATCTCATGGACAACAAACATTCGGTGAAATCACTGTCATGTTAAAAAAAGAAGATGTGGATCCCAATTTCATAATCAGAAAGCTTGAAATTGCTAAAGTAAGTAAACCAGAATTATTAAATACACACTAACTATTGAGCATAATTAACCCTCTTTGCTATCAGTTCATCATTTATAAACACACATTTTTCTGGACTTCATTATTGTTCTGGTAATATG
Source organism: Sabellastarte sp. h YS-2021 (assembly GCA_964017235.1). NCBI lineage: Eukaryota > Metazoa > Annelida > Polychaeta > Sabellida > Sabellidae > Sabellastarte > Sabellastarte sp. h YS-2021. The sequence goes on along the minus strand of OZ024935.1, from coordinate 76,172,665 downwards.
GCAACTGAAAACCCAAGTACCTAAAGATAATCTCCCTAAAACTACCCTTAATGTATGTTAATATTGCTATGAGCAATTTTAATAATTCAAAACATTGCAACAAATGTTTATGTATAATTAAGCTTCATTCTTCTCTTTCTATCCAAAACAAATGGAAAAAACAGGATTATATGTATTTATTTTACAAGTTACACAAGAACTGTAGATATAGACATATAAAGGTATACGTCACATGTACATAACACAAATAATAAAGAATAATTAACATTAATAACCAAGGTAAATCTTAATATGTTAGAAATTCAAACTTCAAGGTAAAAAAAAACTTGAATGTCAAGTTAATGCATTAAGATATGAACATTTCTGAACCTGAAACAGGGACAGTACAAAAGTCTAGGATATAAATAAGCTATGACTGAGAGGACAAACGTCAGTAATGTGGGAAGGTCAAAGTATATAGGCATGCTGTACTGTGTGAAAGTTGAATAGGCCCCATTCCCAAAGACATAATGCAATCATATATAAACCGCTTGACAGAGGACATTGTATTAAGTCACAGGAGAGTTTTCATGTATGATATAAAAATGTAGAGTTAATTCGATGGCAATTACTGCTGAATAGAATGGTGAGGTGCAACAAGTGTCATAAGATAGAATTAAAATAAAATTAAGACTAATGAAAAGAATTTAACTTCCTACACCTCTACAGAGGTAACATGTACATGCAACATCCATAGCTTCAGAAGTCCATTTATGTTGCGGCAAAGTATATGTAGTAATAATAACAGGCAAACGGATAAAAGTTCCATTATAACACAATCCAACAGACTGGCGTTAAAAGCCCTTCCTTGTAGACATAATGATTGTCCAGCTACTAATGTACGGATAGTATAAAGTAGCACAATAGTGAATCAGTACAGTCTTATAAAATCCACAGACTATCTTGGTAATACATCAGCCCTATACTAGGTCTAATAATGATTAAAGTTCCATCAACAGTACCAAGAACAGAAAAAGAATATCAAGGATGTCAAAAGTAATACTAGTGACGTCATAACGGTATGTAGTAGCTTCACCAACATGTACAAAGCTGAAGTTGAGAGAAGGGTAATTTTCTATGCTATATGCTCATATATGATTTAAAACCTTTATGGCATATCAAATGGGAGAACTACAAATTTGCTATTTTTTGTCTACTTGAACATTAGTTAAATGTAACCAGTACATTTTCTCCATTGTAATAGGCTGTACACGTATTTACTTTTATACAAATACAGTGAATTGTGCCAGTGACAAACAAACAAATGAACTGTTACCTAATATGTAAAACCTTACAATGAATTTTAGGGTGGAGAAAACCGCATTGTTACACAGTACCACTACACATCTTGGCCAGACAAACAGGCTCCTCTGGGTGTAACCAGTGTAGTGAAACTGAGGACATATCTTAAGGAAGAGAGACTGAAGCAATCCTCTCCACTGCTAGTTCACTGCAGGTTAACTGTCATTGTTTTCTCTTTTGTACACTTATTATCAAAACTTTTCAAAAATTTTCGAGCAGTGTGCTTTAGTCTTGGAATAAATGTATTATATTACTTAATGTAATTACAAATACCGACAAAAGTATAACTGAAGTTACATCCAAAACCTGATCTCTGGTATTTTCAAATATTAAACCAAAGTTTTAATTTTAGAATAACTTTAACGTACAGACTTTTCTATGAATAGGTTATTTTCTGAATCTCTTTGGAACAAAAAACAAACTGCTATTAAGAATTTCTCAGAAATTCCCCCAAATTATATTTTCCTTGTATTATTTTTACCAAAAAATAACTTTTTATTTATTAAAAAAACTTCCATGTTTGTCAACAGCAGACAATGAAGCTACCTGTTAACCTCAACCATCACAATCACAACTCAAAAATTGAGGAATATAGAACATCTTAAAAGCCTTTTTTCTTCAGAGTTTAAGCTTTGTTATAAGATTAAAGATTATTGGTGAAAATAAGACTTTTGTCATTACTGCCATAAAAATTTCAGTGCAGGGATTGGTAGGACTGGAACACTCATAGCCCTGGATATTCTACTGGATCAGATTGATGCTGAAGGTGCTGTTGACATCAAACAATGTGTGAATAGGCTGAGACATCAAAGAACACAGATGGTCCAGAGTCTGGTACATTCTTTGTTTTCAATTATGGGTTGTGCTACTTGGAGTTTCATTGGCAGAGGTTTAGAAGAGATGTGTACTTATAATAGTATGCTTGTTTCAATGTGTTGCTATACAATGATATAACCTGTTTTTTTTTTGTTAAAGATGATGTTAATTGAAAACATTTCAAACATACTATCTTGAATAACTAGTCAGCACTGCTTCCCCCATCACGAAATTAAATATTATTAGTTGACCAATACAATGCATTGAAAGTGATGTTAAATCCAATGTCATCAATTACATCTTGATATTATTATGTTGTTAATTAACACTATGTGGCCTTTATCTTTGTTAAAAACGTATGTGACTGTGATGCCATGACAGTGGTCTGATGCAAATTTTAATGTCGAATAGCAAATTTTTATCAATTTTCTTGGTGAATTTCTCATTATTATTCTTTTGTCTTCAGTGCTCTTCATCATTCACCACTACACAGCGACAACAAGCTGATATTCAATATTGTTACTCAGTATTTGCTGATTTTTAAGTTCACAATGGCAATTTGCCATAGGTAGCATATTATTCCATGTCGTAGTGTTGCCATAGGGCATTTGCCAATGAGTGGCACCACCTCCTTGTTCTCAGTACATTTATAGGATATTCTTCTTTGTTCCAAACTCATTCTTTCTTTGTGTTAGAAGCTTCTTCACAGATTTCATTGATTATTGCCTTCCCGAAGCATCTTCACTAATTCATAGAATATTCTCATTATAGTCTTGCTTTGTTTAGGGTTTATCTCAAGGCAGTTGAACAAAATCGTAGAAGTTTGGAGAAATTGCCTGTATTCTTCTATATTTGCCAAGATGGTCGTAGCACCCTCTCCAGTGTGTGACCTGGGCATTTGTATTACATTTTTAAAATTTATTTGTACTTTTAATAATCAATTTTATCAGGTGCAATACAAATTCTTGTACAAGTGTCTCAATGAAATTACCACATTGGGTTCAACTGTTTTGACTCTCAGTGATGTGCCAGCCTTTCTGAATTCTGATGATTTTGTCAGAAGAACACAGGAAGAATATCAGGTAAAGCACTGCATGCTGGTAGTTTAGGCAGACAAAATTCAGACATACTGCTCCTCTTATATCATGTAAATAAGCAAGGAAGTACTGAGAAAATAGTATTGATTAATCACTGTAATATCACACTTTTCTAAGAATTATGGCTGTTTAAAAAAATGGATGTTATTCCTGACAGAGCCTACAGCTTTTTAAAATTACTGACCACTGGGTAATCTTAACAGCCAAACCAATGAATGGTGTTCCATAAAAGCTCAGAGATTTAGACCTGAGGATACTCTCTGATAGGACATTACTTTTTTTTGTTCTCCATCTATTAAGATGTCAACATTCTCTAATTCCGTGGATTTGGGGACATATATTAGACCTAAGAATTTGCTATGGAATGACAAACTTTTTAATATCATCCTTGATGAAGGATTTTTTTTGTGTGTAAACAATTGCTTTCCACTTCATTATTTTTGAGGATGTGTAAAATTGTTAGTTTTTTTATTGAATTGGTAAAAGGAATCTTCTTTTTTTCAGTGGTTTTGTGGAAATAATTTACAGTGTAATAAGTAGAAAACAGTTTTCATTGCTTAACTCTTTATAAACAGGGCCTTGTGAAAAATAAATACTGACGCAGGGGAAATTGTCATATTTTACTATTCCACAAGTATTTTTATGCTTTTAAAGTATGTTTTTGCTATATTTTTATTTATTTTATCAATATCATGAAAAGAATGTCTGTAAGAAGTAAAGCTGAATAAAGTAGACTTGCCATTTTATATTTGATTTAGATGTCAAACACTGATTTCAGTAGGCAATAGGAAACTGACTCTAGAGACTTTGTGGTCAGTGAAATTGACCCTTTCTGGATATTTTATAATCTGCAGTTTCTTCAGACTGTGAAGCCAGTATTTACTGAAAGGGAGACACAACTCGGTAGAACTGACAACAGTGATAAAAATAGAGACAGCAAAGTTATCCCTGGTAAATCCGCCAAATGGCTATTTTTGTAATAAACTGCTTCCTACCATAACTTGTCACAACTGGGACACAAAAACCTTATGTCTTCGTTTTAAGTACTTTTAAATGGATTTTTTTGGGTTCAAATAAAGCGTAAGTTATAAATGTACTTTATCAACATAAATTAAATCAATAAACCTTTCAGAATCACTTTTGATGGCTGATAATATGATTTTTACTGGAAATCAGCACCACAACATAGCATATGTTGCATATGGAAAGTCCCAAAGATATCCGATTTATTTTGTCACCACATCCACTTCCTTATTTGGTATCCTGAAGCACATGAACCTTATCGATCACAAGTAAATATTAACAAATATTCTGTCTTCTGGTTTGTGCCAAGATGAGATTTGTGCCATAATATAACATCAAGCAGTAACTCGGTTGTTGCCCTCACATCTGTCGCTGTGGGTTCGAATCCACCTCATTGTCATATGACCTGAGTTATTGAAGGTCATTGGTGGCTTTGTGGTTAGTGGGTTTGGCATCTAATGGATTCGACTCCCACAAGTGACAAAGCTGATGACCAGCCCAAAAATAACCCTGGCTGTTGAACAGGATGTAAAGCTCCAACTTTGAAGGGGTTGAAAAACTAACTTTTGACCTTCAAATATAACAAAACATATATTAACACTCTGCAAAATGAATTACTTTTAGGTTTTACATGGTGCACACCTTTCTAAGAATTGAATAACTTTAAGTGTATATTTTTAAATTATTATACCTTAAAACAATTTCATTCGTAAAATTTACCTGCCATGTCAAAGGGGCCCAAGAAGGCACATACCGTTTTTGTATCATTTTTATCTTGATACCACATGATAACAAGTTATTCCCATGAGACAGTAAGTCGCTCCCACAAGTTAGCAAGTTGCTACCACAAGATACTGAGTCATTCCTAGAAGTTAGCAAGTTGTTACCACAAGATACAAAGTTGTTCCCACGAGATAGCAAGTCATTCTCCCAAGTTTCTAAGTCACGCTTTGATGCCAATGTATAGACAATTTCTTTGTATATCATACCTAACTTATCTTGAGGGAACAACATAATATCTTATTTTAACATCTTTTTAACTGGTGGGAATGGCTTAATAAATGGTGGGAACTACTTACTAAGTGATGGTAATGAGTTAGTAAGTGGTGGTAATGATTCAGTAAGTGGTGGGAATGAGTTAATAAGTGTTGGGATTGAGTTAGCCAGTGGTGGGGACGAGATACTAAGTGGTAAGAACGAGTTACTAAGTGATGGTAATGAGTTAGTAAGTGGTAGGAATGAGCTAGTAAGTGGTAGGAATGACTGAGTTACTAAGTGATGTGAACGAGTAAGTAAGTGATGGGAATTCCCATGACTTAGTATCTCATTGCCACAACCTAGTATCTCATAACGACTTAGTATTTTGTGGTTACAACTTGATAGCTTGTGCTAATGACTTACTATCTCATTGTAACTATTTGCTAACTCGTGGTAACAAGCTAAAAGTGATAATGAAACAGTTCTATGTCCTTCCTCGGCTCCGTACATGTCTGCCTTAATTGCTCCAAAAAGTATTTTAAAATGTTTACAGGTACCTTTATGTTAATGAGCTTCTTGTAGAATATTGATGTCACTTGTCGTTTTGAGACAAATGGCTGTTTCGAATCAGCCAAATAAGTGTGATAGCCATTTCACAACCTGGGAGAGGTGTTGAAATGGCTTGGCCGTTTCAAAACCATGTAACTGGTTTTAACCAGCCAGTGTTTTTAATATTGATTTAAAAGTATATAATCTCTCGTTTTCGGCTAAATCTCTCAGTTTTTACCCACTCTTTTTGTAAAATATATATAATCGGGCCATTTATTGTGTATATCCTCTTTTTCCCCTGTCTTTTTACCCCATTTTTTGTGGTTTGGTAGTTTTACCTAAAATGCGGGTATTATCGCCCATTTAGCGGGAATTATCGGCCCTTGTTTTTTCCTCTCCACTGTGTTCAGTGGCTATATCTCATTAATTTACATCTCTCATATGATTTGTTCGTTGTTTCCCCTTGTTGTTTAGACCTCTTGTGAATTTTATTGTTAAATTTCTATACTCCAGTTTGCTTTCACTTCATTTGTCAGCTTATTGGTCCCCTTTTAGCTTTTAGGGTGTGTACGTTTGCTTAGAAATTTAAGTTTTTCAGCTGGCTTAGTGGGGAGTATAGGGTGCCCGTGAGTCGCCCACTGGACGAACGACGTGACGGCTTGATGCTGGGATGATTGAGCTGTAAGGATTTTAAATTGGTCAGACTCCCTACAGTCCCTTTTCATCACAGCTTAAGGATACTGGAGTATTACTATTCCTTGTGCTCAAAGATGTATACCCTTGTTGTCTTGCCCTTCTGTTGCTTTTCCTTGTGAATGTCTCGCGCATAGGCACTGAGCTGTGTGTCTCAGCGACCACTCATGACTCTAGCGTCCTCCCAAGATCCTTTAGGCAGGCTAGCTGTAGCAGAAATGTACATCACTTTCCTTGTTCAACAAAGTTTAGAGGTCTCTCAATTTTGCTCCTACTGTGTGGTGATATTTCTCTAAACCCAGGTCCTATCTCATTCGGCGTTGTCAACTGTCGATCAGTCAGAAACAAGGGACCCAGTATTTCAGACATGATGTCTAATGACTCTTTCAGTATATTGGCCATGACTGAGACTCACATTCATCCATCTGACAATGACAGTTTCCTCCGCTCAATCACTCCTGCTGGTTTTACATTGTGTCATAGACCCCGTCCTCACGGCTTCGGTGGTGGGGTTGGCTTTTTTGTCATTGAAAATATCAAATTCAAAATTCTTGATAGTCCTACATATACAACTTTCGAAAACTTAGTTATTGACATTGGCTCATCTACTAGTCCTTTTATGATAGCATGTGTTTACCGACCTCCAGGCTCATGTTCTGATGAATTTTTGGACCAATTTCTTAACTTTTTTGAGTATCTCTCCTCTGTAAGTTCCTCATTTCTTATGTGTGGGGACTTCAACATTCATGTTGACACAAGTTCCAGTGACAGCACCAAATTTTTGAATTGTCTTGACTCATGCAATATTGCACAGCATGTGCACTCACCTACTCACCTACATGGTCACATCCTCGACCTTGTTCTTGCACCCACTGAGCCGAAGGTTGTTTCTAACGTATGAGTCGGTGGATTCTTTTCTGATCACGCCGTTGTTCATGGTCAGCTTGATTTTGCCAGTCCCACTGCACCCAAGTCAAACACAATCACCTTTCGAAGGTATCATAAGATAAACATGCAGAGTCTGATCTGTGATCTCAAAAAGTGTTCATTTGTTGCAAGTCCTGGCAGTACCGTTAGTGCACTTCATGACCAATACACAAGGGATCTGAGTAACTTGCTCGATAAACACGCTCCTCTGGTCACTCGTACCTTCACCAAAGGTGCTGCAGGTTGGCTATCAGACACGTACTTGCAGGCCAAAGCAGTCAGGCGTCAATTTGAACGGTTCTGGCGGAAAGACAAGTCTCCACAAAATAGGGCTAGACTCCGTAAACAAATTGCTAGGTGCAACGCCATAATTACTAAGGATAAGACCAACTATTTCAGGAACCTCATTAGTGACAATGCTCACGATTCTAAGAAACTGTGGCAGATTCTACGCTCAGTCCTGCACTCTGTTCCTGAGAAGGTACTCCCCTCTCATGCCTCTCAGATATGCCTTGCCAATCGTTTTGTCACTTTTTTCTCAGATAAAATCAGAAAAATCAGGGACTCCTTTACTAACACTGACTCCTTCACTCTTCCTGCTCCTTCAGATGTACCCAAATTTGACCTTTTTAAAGCAGTTTCTGAGGATGAAGTACGGAAAGTAATTACCAAGTCACCAACCAAATCTTGCCTCCTCGATCCATGGCCTACTTTCCTAGTTAAAGAATGTTTGGATATTCTCCTCCCCTCAGTTACTAAACTTGTCAACTGTTCTCTAACTGAAGGTGCTGTCCCGGGTGGTTTAAAAAAGGCTATTGTCTCTCCTCTGATTAAAAAGTCTTCACTACCACCGGATGAATTAAAAAACTACCGACCTGTCTCTGGCTTGAGTTTCATCTCCAAACTTGTTGAGCGTGTAGTTGCTTCGCAGTTAAATGACCATGTTGCCTGTAACGGACTTGAAAATGTCAGTCAATCAGCCTATAAGCAAGGTCACTCGACCGAAACTGCACTACTGTCTATTAAAAATGAAGTCCACCTTGCTCTTGCTAGAGGTGAAGCTACTGCTGTTGTTCTCTTGGACCAATCAGCAGCATTTGACACCATTGATCATGGTACGCTTATTGAGTGTTTGAGTTCCTGGTTTGGTGTTGGAGGCGTGGTTCTAAACTGGTTCAAGTCGTACCTCTGTGACCGCTATCAGTGCATCAAGATTGGTTCTGTTTTATCCGATGCTAAAAGGCTATTGTACGGTGTGCCCCAGGGCTCTGTCCTGGGGCCGATCTTGTTCTCATTATACACTACCCCCCTCAGTAAAGTTATTCAAAATCATCCTGGCATATGTTTCCACTTTTATGCCGACGACACACAGTTATATGTTCATCTCACACATAACCATGCCACTCAGGCCTTTGATAGACTGAAAAACTGCTTGGATGATGTCAGAAAGTGGCTTTCTGCAAATAAGCTTAAACTAAATCCAGACAAGACAGAATTTATTCTGTTTGGCTCAAGAAATGTCCGCACAAAACTCAGGAAATTTTTCCCAGTTAATATACTTGGCAACCTCCTTTCACCTGTTGATGCAATTAAGAACTTAGGTGTCTGGTTTGACTCTGATTTTTCCTTCTCTTGCCATGTCAGGAATACCTGTAAGGCTAGTTTTGTTCATATCAGGGATTTAAAGCGACTCCGAGGATATCTTACACGTGAAGCTGCTCTTTTAGCTGCAAATGCCTTGGTGGGAAGTCGTCTTGACTACTGTAATTCCTTGTTCAGAGGTCTCTCTGCTCTAGACATTCGGAGGCTCCAATGTGTTCAGAACAGTCTTGCAAGAATTGTGGCTAATACCACCAAATACTCACATATCACTCCTGTAAGAAAGAGTCTTCATTGGCTGCCTGTCTTGCATCGCTCTGTCTTCAAGACAGCCCTGTTGGTGTACAAGTTTCTACATAGTGGCCATCCAAAATACTTTGAACCTTTCCTTAAACCCAGGCATAGTGTGTATAGAACACGCAGAAGTCAATCTGATGGTGTGCTGCTTGAGGTCCCTCATTGTGCTTCAATATATAAGTCTAAAAAGCATTTTGGCCTTAGCTTTGCATACGATGCCCCAAGGATTTGGAATGATCTTCCTGATGATGTACGCTCAGCTAAATCTCTCTCCTCATTCAGAAAAAAGTTGAAAACTTACCTCTTTGAAAAAGCTTACCCACCCTAGATTATCCCTAGTTTTTCATTTTGTCTCTCCGTGGTGTCGACCCCTGCAATGTCCCTGATTTAACGATTACGATCTCTGATTTTGGCTTTCTGCGTCTTAGAGTCTATCATTAGATAGAGATTAAGCGCTATAAAAGTACTATTAGAATTAGAATTAGAATAATCTTAATTGTTATGCATTTGTATCAGCACTTATATATATAATAATTAATATTATACTTTTTATAATCTTCACAATGCAATTTTGATGTCGAGCTTGAAAAAATTTCTACAATTGAAGAAGTGTTAACAACGATCTTAATCCTACCCAGTATGCTATTTGTTTATAATTAAAGGTCTTTTGTCTGATTCCCTAACAATAGGGGAAATCCAATCAAGTAATTTCTTAAAGTGTGACCAACAAATCACCATCAAAGGAATAAGAAAGCCTTTCCTTATATTTGGATTGTTTTTACGTAAAAATAGTAATTGAATTTAATTTCTGTTATAGGCTAGTCCAAAAACAATCACAAACTAATCAACAGATTAAAACAACAGGTATATTCACTGCTAATTGCCTCTGATATTTTGAGCCTATTTTGCAATAGGTTTCAATATGGCCAGGCCGTTTCAAAACCAAACGGCCAGGAACATTGATAAAATAATAAACATGATTTGATTTATTTTTAAATATTACAGATAAAACATTTTATTATCCACCACGTGACGTATTTGTCCTAAATACGGGGAAATACAGACCGGGATGTATTTTTTTTTTGTATACACCGGCGCCCCGGTACTATGGATAATGAGTGTGAATAACTTCCGGTTTTTCAACAATATCTCGGAAAGTATGTAACTTACAAGTATCTATTATATATCATTAGAAAGGTGTTCTTTCAGCGTTTCTGCTCATGTGAATTACTATGTAGAAATAATTGAGATATTGCAAGTTAAAGATTGAAGTTTTTATCTACACTGTTGCCTGTGCTTTTTAATAGCGTTTTTCACATTCTCTTATTAAATATTCACCTCATTTCACCCATAAGGCATACGAATGGTGGATAATAAAAGTAAAACATCCCTCATCAGATAAATACAGAAGAAAATATATCACTCATGAAGATTAACAATATAATACTTGTGCTGCGCACTCGTATAATATTGTCATCGTTCGTGATATATTTTTCTGTATTTGTCATTTGGGAAGTTTTCCTATTATACAAGGAAATTGAGATTAATAATAAACATGAATAAAGATCTACTCCAGTAAGCATATTCTTGCATACCAAAACATTTCATTAACTACTCTTGTTACTTTTACTCATGCTGCTTTGTATTAAATTTAGCAATGCACCAAACAGTGAAATTGTCATTATCCCCAGGAAGTTACATCAATGCTGTTTACGTTAGGGTAAGTGCCAGTAACAACTTAAAACATGCACATTTCTATCTTTGTTTACAATTTGTGGGGCTAGTGGTTATAAGATTGGTGTATCTTTGCAATACAACCTTTATGGACAAAAGAAATGGCAGGGCAAATCTTGTTCTGGAAGTTGATAAAAACTGGTCAAAACATCTATTAAACTATATTTTTAAAAATCCACAATGTTTGTATAAAGCTACAGTATACATGTACTTGGATTTTGATTTAATGCTGGATACCTCCAACCAGCCTACCGTTGCCATAACTATCATAAAACTCGATGGAAAATGTCATTAGCTTATTAAACATAAAAAATTTAAGCATTAATTTTGCATTTTTATCTAACGCCTGAATTATGCTTTATTTTACAGGGATATCAAGTGCCACAAGAATTTTGTGCAACCCAATGGCCCTTAGAAAACACAGCTGGTGATTTCTGGAAACTTATATTGCAAGAGAAAAGTGCAGCCATAGTGTGTATGGAAAACCATATTGCTGATGGCAAGGTGATTGTACATTTGTGTAATTCAATGCATGAAAAATCTTGCAAAGCACTCGTGTATCACAAACTTCTACTATGGTGCATTTCTGAACATTTGGACTTTTTTTGTATCCAGAAAATGATCTTGATCAAAATGTAATCATTTTTTCCTTTGGTCAGGCCCAGCCCGCTTAAAAACAATTTAATAAAGATCTACACATTACTTTTGTAGTAATGTCAACCAGAAAGTTATAGTCATTTAAAAATACATGGAAAAGAGGACTCTTGATTTTTTTTTGTATCCAGAATATGACAAACAGACCGACAGACAGACAGATAAATCAGATAGACTTATATCAAAATTACGACATGCCTTATTCATTTGTACTATAGAATTTTGACTGTCACACAGCTTGGAAATAGTGCACTACATTTATCTTGGGTTGTATAATAAATGTTACATAAGAGCAAAAGGGACAAATTAGATTTTTTGAAAATGTGGATTTAAAACCTGATAAACCGAGTCTTTTATACTAAATAAATTGACTTTTAAAGTCACAAATTAACTTGTACGATAAAACTGACTTCTAAAGTGAGAACAAATCAAAAGTTGAATAATTGAGTTTGGAAACTCGATTAAACAATTTTGAAAGTCTATTTCTTGAGCTCAAGTTTTGATTTCCTGGCTAACAAAGGCAACTGAATGATTTTAAAAATTGAGCTATTGGGTATAAAACGCCATAAGTCCATAAAAATTGGTAAATGAAATAAAATTGGTTTATTGAGCTAAAGAAATCGAATTATAGATTTTAAAAGTCGACAATTCCCAAAAACATTCCAGTGTATTACAAAAAATCTTCCATAAGTTTGTGGATAATTTAAAGGAAAAAAATGTATCAATGCATGCTATGTACCATCTTTCTGGTAAGCATTTTTCGGGTGTGTTGTCCATTTGTGTATCCATTATTTCATCTCTGAGGTGCTTATCCAGGCTTTCACAAAGAATTATTCCCTGATATAAAATCCATTCTTTACATTTTGTAGTGGTTTAATGCCGAAAGCCTGTCTGCAAGTTATGATAACATCAGTGTATCTGCCACATATACATCAGATGATACAGAGACACAGCTGTATGACATCTTTATACAGCAGAATGAGACCAACAATTTACCAGATGGAGCAGTGGAATATGTTAATGTTTCGGCAGTTAAGGTCAGTAGGCATGGTTTTCCTGCTTGCAATAGTAATCAAGTACAATTGCAGCACAAAATAAGCATTTGGTTTTTCATTGTGGTTTAGGATTAGAACATGCATGTGAAAATTATCAACAAAAGTTTTGTAACTCAGATACACTTTAAATTAACTTAGAGAAAATATTAATTGAATATTGACTAATAATTAAGTAATAGTTGGTTACAATTTTGTACTTTAAATCACTGGTCATCACCATGCAAGTACCACATTTTTAATAAAGGTATTGATCAACAGAATACACAAAGTTAAGGATGGGTATGTTAAAAGGATTATGACAGTTGTGATGAGTAGTTGACTTGGTTGGGATTTTCAACTATTTGATACAGTAAAATTGATTACGCTACAGCATTATATCCACGAATCTACTATATTTTCAAGGAATCAAATAGCTGCCAATTGAAGATGATTGTTCTGAAATCTTGGATTACAGTGGAAGTTGCAAAAAGGAATGTGTCAGTAATTCCTGCAATTTACAGTCAGGTTCAGGCTATAGTACAGATGACCAACCGAAAAGGTGTTACAGTAACTTGCAGGTACAGTACAAATATTTCAAGAACCAAAAAAAAGTTTATTTCTTAGATTTTATTGATGTTTGTTTGCACTATAATTATAGATCTCCACGGAACATGCAAACTAATGAAACACGTGAGACATTGTGAGCATTTCTATTAATGCTTGTATATGTTTCAGTATTTTTACATGATCACTCATATATCGGACTACTCTTATTTTGTAATAATTAAAACAATGCTTCTTCACAAATGACCATATTGCATCCTGATGGTGAATTGTTTATACATTGGTCATTTGTTTAATTTCATTTGTAGCCATTGGTTCAGGTCAGTCTCATTGCAACGTGTGGGTTTCATTTATTTGTACACAAGATATAAGTGTATGATCCTGAAAACTGAAATATGTACATTTTTGTACAAGTCTGCAAAATTTTTGTATATATATATATTTATATATCTTGGTGCATTCAGTGTATATACCTTTTATAAATAATTTTATATATGTGTAATACATATTTTCCAGAAATGGCGTAGATGAGACAGGGCTGTACATTGGAGCTTCTATCTTGTTTGATATGATTAACAAAGAGCAGCAGGTGGATGTTGTACAAGTGGTGAAACAGATCAGAAACACCAGGCCAGAGTTTATTACAAGTCAGGTGAACAAAATTGGATAAAATCCACTCATTTATCTGCTTTACAATAAAGTGCAAGAACAGTTTTATACAGCGCTTTCCCCACAACAACTGAAAAGCAATGGGTGGACAGCAAAATTTCCTATTATACTCTATAAAATGTTGTTTATGATCAGAAATATATTTGATTTAGACGTAAATGCTTAGAATTGAGATGGTAAAAGCATACTTTTAATAAAAAGTATCAAAGTTGTAAACCCTGTTTAAAATATAAAAGAAACCATTTTATTCCAAAATATTTATATACTTACAGGAACAATACACGTGGCTTTACAATGTGTGTGCTGCATACCTGGAAGAAAGAGAATAGTTCTACTTGGCACCAGCTTACAAAATTCCAAGTGAAAAGTGTCAATGTGGTATTTGTTGGAGATGCAGAGATTCAATATGAGGAGTATCAGAATTTGAATTAACAGACAATGTGCCTGCTTAGATAAGATAGTACTGATTCAGAGACAATGCTTAAATCTAGATATTTTAACACGTTACATTTGAGTTTGTGAAAGTGTCACAAACCATTTTAGTAAGTATTTTGCTTTTGATAGAGATATGGATCTTAATTTTATGTAACAATCACTTGATACAATTAGAATACTTTCACAGTGCAGTGACATAGTAAAATCTTACTAGCGAGAACAGATGATGATAAACTTTGTTTTATAATATGTATTCCAGTTGTGTTATATAATACGAAAATTATTCAAGTGGCATAATTTACATTGATTTTTTTAACTTACAAGCAGTTCTGATTTTTTTGTTCATGAGCAAACCTACCACTCTATTTATACTGGAGGTGAAATGGTCAGATTATCAACACTACACAAGTTGTTAGTAATGTACACAGTCATTTCATTCTGTAATTTTTCATTTAAGTTTCTCTTACATGCCATCGTACGTATATATATTGCCTGGTAGTGGGGCTAGTAGAGATTTGCATCCAAGAACAGACTGCAACTGGCAACGAGCCTCACAATGAGTTTATATACAGGTGTATCATACAGCACATGCAAAATTGTAAGAAAACATGCAAGACACTTGTAGTCATGGGAACACTTACAACACTAACAAGGAAAACACATGTGCTCAAGCCTCTCATAAATTTTGCTTGAGACATGGATGCATTTGTAGCCATACTGTGTGCATCCAGAGAATAATGTGCATGCCAATTTTCATTGTGGGGTCTCTGCACCCTTGATATTCTGTTTTAAAATCTCAAGTGTAGCTTTAGGGTCCGTTGTAAATCAGCCAATTTTTCTCTGTATCCAGGACGTATGTGCACATGTGATGGGATGTAAGAGAGGTCTAATAAGAACACATTTTTATGAAAGATATGAGAAAAATCAACTTGTGTAAAAAGTACAATGGTAATAATGCCCACAGCATTTTAAAAGCAGTTCTGCATGAATATTGCCATCCCTGCATTGTTTGATTCCATGTCATTAATTGTTTTGGCGACACTTTGCAGGGAGTCAATGGAGTATTGCATTTTTCTGGAAAGCACCAACAAGTGCAGCTTGCATAAACCAGGTATTTCCTGTTTTATGGGGTGAATGTTTTTATCATGAGAAAAATTAAGGTTGCTTTGTGATTTTGGATTAGTGACATATTTCAAGGCCGTTCAGGGGTTCTTGGAACCAAAGTAGGTACTTGTGTGGGGCTTGCTGTGTCTCTCAATATTAATAGAGCATGCACTGTTGGTCTGTGAATTGTTGTTCAGTGGGATTGAGCTGATGGATCCATGTTGCTCAATATTTTTGATATGGCATACCAGAGCTAATGATCTGTCAGATTCTTCTGGTCATGGTAATAAGGCGAAAATGGCTGTATGGCAGGGTTTATGGGGTCACCAGTCCTTTTCAGGTTTAGGTCAGACTTCGACTAAATGATACTTATACTATCATCAGTAGCATGCTAGTATAAATAAAATCCATCTGGGTTCACCATCTGTGCACAGACCAATGCGATTACCTTTTTAATTCCATCTTAGTTTGGACTTTTCTTGGTATTGCTTGGAATTCATAAAATTCTGAAAAGACATTTGAACTGTCCATCTTTGCTAGAAAATTATGTTTCTTTTTAAGACATATAGGGGTGCATTATATTTTAGACCATTATCCTAAATCTGTATATTAGTGTTCATTGCTGTAATGGCAGTTGAATGGGACATAAAACCCTAGCTTTGACATTTGAGCTTTCTACATTGCTGTATTATTGACTACAAAAACAAAGATGGGTGAGCAGAAACAATGACTGGTATGGGGATGGTTGTATATAATGGTATTATTAGGCAGGAGTGTAGCTTGTGTACACACCAGTACACCCAGGAGTACCATTTTGTAAGTAGAATCATCAATGAGATATATAATTCCACATCCCCTACCAAATATTGCCTTTAATTAGGGTGTATCAAATAAAAAATCCTAGCTTGTCCAACTGAAAGATAAACATTTATGAACCAGAAAATCTCTTTCTTGAACTTCTTGGTGGGGAATGTGCATTTATTAATGCATACACAATTGGGTTTACACATTTGTGCATATATATAATAGTTTCCACATGAAGTATTCAGAAGTGCCTTTATTGTTATGTTTTGCCATATGTGGCTAGATACTGATTATGAATATGTTAATTTTTGTTTGGTTATTAATGTTGACGTCAATACCTAAACATTTCAAATTGTCACAATATGTGGACTCCCAGTTCTAATAAGAGACTATGCTGATCATGAAATGCTTCCTGATCCTTTTGGGGGTGTTCCACTGGGGCTGTCTTGTCATTGGATTTTTTGAGGGACGGGAGCAATGTTGACAGACTTGGTTAGGATCAGCTGTAGTTTCCAGGCTGGTTACTGTGGCTCAGGAAAATATCAAACATGTTTGATATTTCACCGACCCTCCCCAATACTTGATCCAACTTTGGCTCTTCCCACCTGGAAACCATCCTGACATGTGTCTCTACACCTTGTACACTTCCTGTCTTGTTCTATTCTGTAACCATCTTTTCTGGAGGTACTTACCAGTCTGCCATGGTTCAGTATCTGGACACCACTTCACAACAGGATGTAGACACAAGCCAACCATACCTGAAACCATCCTGTCTTAAATATCCCCTACTTAATTTGGTTGCTTCAGGTTAAGACAGGAAATCTCCAAGTCTTTGACCACAGAGTCGGTAACATCTCAGCAGGACAAGCTGGGAACACATCAGGACAATTCCTAAAGAGAAACTGACAAGGAGGTTATAGCCAAAGACAAGCTGGTAAGTGTGCAGGACAGGACAGTCTCATTTTACTGACCCATGGCTTGTCAGCTATGAAATCTATGTAATGCAAGTCAGTTCAATTCATCATTTGGTATCTGACAGATTACAACTCACAACATTTAACTTTTGTATTTTCACAAATTAACTTAGGAGATACAAGTTGGGCTGAATTGCTGATAGACATTTTTTTGCAAACGCTGCTTTTATTGGATTTAAAAGATGGGTCCTAAAACAAGACAAAGGAATGTGAGCAATATAGAAGTTCCCAAAGACACACATACACAGTTTGAGTTGGGGGACACAGCTGTTAACATGTAGAGGAGGAAGGAGGCGAGAGAACAGAGCAAATCTTCAGCTTTCAAGTCCCTGGCACCAGGTGCCAGTGCATCTGCAGCCTCAGCACACGACATATCTAGAGGTCTACTGACACGGATAATATGAAGATAAGCATATGATCAGACAAAACACTGCTGCCTTCAGTTACAAGCCCCAGTTTAGACTCCCAGCGTTTAACTGTAGACCAGTAGGTTACAGAACAGTTTACACAGATAAAAACCATGATGTCATCTTTTCTCAGGCCAAGGCAGGAGACCACCAGGACAGCATTCTGCAAGCCCCTATCATATGAGGTTGATGCTTTAGAAGAAAAAGACTTTCAAATATTCAGAAACGAGGCCATGAAAGTTCTAAGTAGGATCCAGAGCAGGGCACAGGAAAGGACTGGTTAGTTCCAGAAACCTACACATATGTGCGACAGACTTTTCAACAGCCACAGTAGCCAGTACCAGCTGGTAGGAAATACATTTAAACTATTTCAGAGACTCAGATGCGAGCCAGCCAGGTCATCCAACCAGCTCTGCAGAGCGAAGTGGCACCCAAAGGACAGTAGCAACAAGGGTAGCCAACTTTTTTCTTAATTATTAACAGCCAACAACCCTGGCCTTCAAGACTGCTTACATTCTCACTGACCAAGGTAAAGTACCTCAATCAGTTGCCTATGCCACAGGTGAAGAAAGTTCACACAACATATCAGGACTCTAGCTTTTGGGGAATCTACAGTGAGTCAGGAGCTACCAGCAGATCTGTACACCTCAACCATTTTTACCAAGTGACAAGCATCAACAAGCCGCCTCTTGGAATAATAACTTTGAAAAATTGAGACTTTGGCCAAACAAAAAATAAATCAATAAAAATTTGGCCCAAAAAAGGAATATACGGAAACTGTGGCCAATAGCCAAAAACAATTTTGGCCGCTAAGAAAAAAAACTGACCCACAATAAATTGAAAACACTTTGACTTTCAAGAATCTTTGACATTTTTGGATTGATTTGGCATTTTAAGATTTTTATACTTAATAAAGTTTTTGTCTTAAAAATATCTGGCCATTTGCAAGAAAAAAACATTAAAAAAAGATTTTTCTTAGAAGTTTACAAAATTTGAGTTTTAATGTGGGACATTTTATGTTAACTTGTGTTGAAATTACTCAACAGTATTATGGAACTTGTGATTTTTGAAAAGTTTTTTGATGAAATTGGTTTGAAATTGGAGTGACACCAGCTTAAATAAAAGTTCTTTGAATAATTAAGACTGATAGATGCCAGCTTCTTCTGTCTCCAGGGTAGCTCCATAATCTTTCAGTAGATCTCACTAATGTTTCGCCTCCCGCGAAGGATTCCTGTAGTTGTCATCTGGGAGATACACCACCTGTTCATTTTGTAGGGCCGCTATATCATCTGTTGGTGTGGGTACCCTGTCTGCTCTTCCCTGTATCGACAGCATGTTGTGCAACACCACACATGTCAAAACAATGTCTCAACCTTTGGCCTTTGTTCCATTGTGCACAGTCGTACTCTGAGTCTGATCACTAATATTGCAAAGGCATTCTCCACTACCCACCTGCCTCTCGAGATAATGTAGTTTGCTATTTTCTCTTCCCTTGTGAGTTGTCTTCTGTTGTAGGGTTTCACAAATCATGGTTTTAACAGAGAGGCATCGTCAAAGCAAGAAAAAGTACAAATCTGGTCCTCTTTCACCAAGGTTTTTAGGTGGTGGAAGCCTCAAGGTGCCATCCTCAATCTTCTATCTCAACTTACTTTGGTTAAAAACAAGCATCTGATCATATTCTGCGTTGACCAAGGCCAGTAGCACCAGGTAAAAGAAGCCTTTGTTGTAATATTCACTCACGGGTTTTCTTCTTGGGTCTCATCTTGATACATTTCCCAAGTGCATGGAGACATTCCATCTGGTTCTTAATTTCTTTTCCACCTTTTCTCAGTCTTTAGGGTCAGTAGGTCACGTCAAATATTCTTCCTGGAATTTAGTAAGGATGGCTAGACATGAAGGACGAATTTACATATGCCCCAAGTGCATGGAGACATTCCATCTGGTTCTTAATTTCTTTTCCACCTTTTCTCAGTCTTTAGGGTCAGTAGGTCACGTCAAATATTCTTCCTGGAATTTAGTAAGGATGGCTAGACATCAAGGACGAATTTACATATGGTGGTTCAGCCAACCAGCTAGTGATGCTGCAAGGATGTGTAAGTTTCTCATGTTGCCAGGTGTCTGAGTGTTTGTGCCAGTTTCAATTCAACTTCTAAAGCCTTCATAAAATCGATGAATTTCTTCTCAAGGCTGTGGTGTATGCTTTCTTCAATGAGGTAATGGTGGCATCCATACTAAATTCTGGTAGCTGGGGATATCAGTCTGGGTTAAGTCGGTCAGAAAGGTTCTATTGCATTCTTTTTCTTCTCATTGCAGGATACAGGGCATGATCAACGGGGTTGGTGGCTTTCTTTTTCTCCCGCGTGGTGGCTGTGGTGCTGGCTGTAGGGCAGCTGCTAGCCCAGACTTAATATTCTTCGTTTTCTGTATGTGAATCATTATGAAAATCAAATTATTAAACTCAATATAACAAAAGTACCCAAAGATTCTGTAAAAAGTGTCTGTAATATGTAGCTGGCACCTTTGCAGTTTGCAATGATGATTTATAACAGCCAAAAGAAGCTTACATAGTTTTGGTTTAACACAAAATCCCAAATCCAGAAATTAATCAGTCCATTTGGGGTGCATCGGAAAAAGATGCTTCAGTCCTGTTGGTTTGTTGGTGCTGGTAGTTTCCCATCTGGCAGTGGAGAAAAGCACAAGGTGGGGAGGTAGATCTAGACAAGCTGGGATGTACAATGTCCTGTCAGGGAGATGAAACTGACCCAAATTTCGCGCGCATTTTTTTCTGGATTTTCATCCCCGACTCCCAACTTTTGCAATCAGACCTAGTGTTAGAGTCAGTTGTAGGGTTGGCACCATTGGAACATCCCCATTAGATTTAGATCCCATCCTAATGAAATCATCTATGTACGCCAACCCTTTTTCCATAATAAATTTGATGGTGTCAGAGACTGAAATGGCAAACTACAGTAAATAAACACATAATAGCCCTAAGTGGCAAATTTTAAACTGTCTTTTGCATTGATCCTTCAGTCTGAAAAAGCTTTTAAACCATCTATTTTGAACACAAAGTATATGCAATACATGTTATCTCCTGAACAATATTTCAGTTCTGGGAAACTTTTACATAACAAGTGAGTTTTAAAAGAGTTTTATCAGCATAATGGTTGATTGATTTACCTTCAGGATATGAGCGATTCAGAAAAACCCGATGCTTGGTAATATCCTCAGGATGAATAAGGAGTCTTTATTCCAAATTTGAGCCTACTATGGCTCTCAAAGTTATCTTCCTTAAAGTATTGTTTGATTGCCTCTAGGTGTTGGATAGCCAAGGCATGGTAGAAATATGAGTGATACCAACTTTGACTTTTTGTTTACACTAGCTGTATGTTTTTTCTGACATACATGGTATTATCAATAGTTTTTTATTACTGATGTGTCCTGTACATGAGCATTCATGATTTTGTCAGTAACCTGCACTTGACATAACTCATCAACTATATGATACATATCAACTGCATATTTACAACCATGGGTTCCACACAATGGATTCCTCTAGAATAACATAATGTTATGTTTTTGAACACTTTTGACACATACATGAGCTACAGAAACTTAAGACACCTTGTGTGAATAGTTACGTAGACAGTGAGATATCACTCATTGATGTTACCCATATATTTTGGCAATAACATTTCTTGATCTTAAAAGTGTTATTGGGTACACAAATGCCACATGTCACTGGGCCATGTCATTTTTGTCCACATACCAATTCAGTACAGGCATTAATTTTCAGTTGTAAAGAGATTCAAATTCAGTGATGGTGGTGTGACATTGCGCATTATTCGATGTAACTTTAAGATAATTATGTTCCCTTAAGGAATTAGTAAAAAGAGTGTAAGTTACCTGCCTAGCATCTCTTGTTTCCATCTTTGAAAGTATCATTATGGTCTTACAAAAGAAACAATGTTATGAATTATTAACACAGCTTAATGTGGTCAATAAACTTGTATTTTATTTTTGCTCCACCAGCTGCCCCATATACAGTTTGTCAGGGTTCTGTACTGTAAACTGACCATCGGTAAGCAACTACCAACTTTCCCACATAGGATCTGCAGCTACCCTTAAATGGATCTTGTATCTTGGTAGTGCACATTTAAAACAAGCCACTCTGTATAGTCATCCCAGTCTCCCTTTACCGTTCCTACATTTAATTTAGCATGTGAAAGATATTCTATGTTGTGGTGAATGTGTCCTGACCAAATACGAATCCACAAATGAACCCTGACAAGTTAAATATTTTACACAAATGTAGCTTATCAGCCAAGTATGGGTCAGTGTGAACTAGGCATAACATATATCACCTGCAATACAAGGTTGCTGTTCATGCGAAGCATAATGTAAATAGTAATGCACAGAAGCAAGATTAACAGCATTTTGTATGAGACATGTATGGTTTAACACCAACTGATCTGTAATACAAGTAAACTGAGCTTAGAGATATACTAAGATTTGAAAGTGCTATTTGCGACCTTTTCTTCTTCGTTTATCTTGATCATAACTCTTGCTAAAATGGTAGTAATCGCAGGAAGAGATCATTGAAGCAACAAGGATGTCTGACGATAGTCTAGCCATGATAAACAGTGGAAATTAGTCTTTTCACCTGAAAAGATTACTTAATGCTTACTAAGCTCTCCTGGAATTTATAAAATAATTTTGCAAAAACAACATGTCGACTGTATGCATTTAGTGTTGAATATTACCTATCTTATGGTAAATCTGTGGCCACACTGGTAATTTTAAACTGTGAACCAAAAAACAAAGACTGAGATGATCACCCTAACTTTAATACCAACCCAAACTGGTTGAAAACAATAGCATGTGTGTAGGTGGTCTGAGGATTCCAAGATTTCTGGTAGTAGTCTCTGTACACCCAATTGAGCTGGGGTTTGCAGTATAATAATAAGAACACAAAACGCTATGAATAACATACTCATATCAAAGAAAGTGTGATTTTCAAACAAAAACTGAAAAACGCTGTGAGAGTTGAGCTCTAAACCAGGGTTGAGATTTGGGATTTTTTGTATATTACCCAGATGTTTCCCAAAATGTAAGACCTACTTTACCTCCTTTCTTTTACCAGATTCTACAAATATAAAACTTTATGAAGAGATGCACTAAGCATTTTTGAAGTAATGTCAATGAGAAAGCCAAAGTCATTGAAAATACCTTGAAAATAGGACCTAAATAGATTCAGTATTTTCGATATCTAGAATAGATTGGGATCTTTCCCCATAATTTAATAACTTCTTCCTTTCCTCAGGCCCTACTCATATCACAAATTTTAGACATATACGTTCATTACTTTTGAAGTGATTATGAACACAGACAAAACAGACAGACAAATGAAAATACTCAAAAGTATGAGACCAGGATTTGCAAAAGTCATTAAAATGTAGATCCTAAAAACTGTTCTTGTATCAGTTCCGTTACTGCAGTGATTGCGTCTATATTAATACTTTTAGCCTACATATTTAGACAATCTTATAATTGCATTGCTATTTGTGAATACATTTTGAATAATGTACCAAACAACTTTCTATCATTTAAAGCATATTGGTGAAAGAACCATATATAGTAACCATTCAATAGTTGCCCAATTCAGACACTATCCAAACAGAACCGTATATGGTAAATACCAAATAGTTGACATGCACTGCTTTAATTGTGCTCAACTGGGGATTGTCACAACTGTCCCCTGACATACTTGACCTGAGCACCAGTGCCCAATGAAGTTGAATTTGTGAATTTGACAAGTCCTTGTCCACCATAGGTTTGATCTGACTATCATCAGAAAATAAATCTTGAATTTCACATAGCCTATCAATGACATTATGCATATATTGCTCATAGGATATATTAAACGTTTCATATGGCCGAATGTCTCTCCGATAATTGTCATATGTCTCATGGGGGACAATGTTAACCCTGGAGTGTTATCATCAAAAATTTTCAACCGTGCATAGCACACATCCAATATAACAAGCATATCCTGATAAACGACATAATCATGGTAAAAACCATACAAACCAGTGATACCTTTTTGATACTGAATAACTTATTCTGCAGATTAATACTATGTATATATATATATATACACACAACCCCAATTTGTGATTCTAATTTCACACACCTGCCATTCAAGAACAAAGTCTGACAAATTATTTAAATTTGACTAACCAAAGTGACATTGATTACACATTGTCAATAGTTCTCCAATACAAAAACCTCCACCATATAATTGATTAGTGTGGGGGCAGGAAACGAAGGGAGGCTGGCCCACATTGTTTTAGACTTGAGTGGTAACATTGTCAGTAAGTAAGTAAGTTAAAATTAAAGTGCAAAAACACTGCTGCACTATTAAAAACTCTTAAATACATTAACTAATATTGACAATAATATGCAAAAGTATATATACAAATAGCAACAATTAAAAAATGGCCAAGAAAAAACAACTGTATAAGAAATGACTAGAATAAAGACTAGAGTGAAAAGCAACAAACAACAAAATGCAAAATAAACCATGTGTAAATTACAAATATAATAACAAAATTGTCAATACAAAATACAATAAATAAATAAACACAATACCAGACTAGATTATACAGAATAAATTAACACAAAGGGCAAAATAAATTAATTAAAACTTTTTATACAGACCACATTCTTTTAAATAATTAATGATATTAAAAACATTTTCACAAAATAATTTTTGCATTGTATTAACATTTCTGTAATATTTAATTATGGTGTCACGTAGGTCAATAAGTCTAGTAATATATGTTTGACTGTATCAGGGCAATGACATGGAATGTACCAGGGCATCTCTTCACCTTTCAACAGATAACTGTGTGAAATAGGTGTGTCCTATATGGGTTAGAGTAATTACTATTTCCTCCCGACGAGATAAACCCGTCCAAACATAAAAATCTCCTACTGTAGGGTTTATTTGGAATAGTTTGTTATCAGGACACGCATTCCATTGAGCTTGCCACTTTTGTTTAAAAACACTATTTACATTCACTTTCAAGTCTGTATAGTCGACTTTCAAGTCTAAAACATTAAAATTCAAGGCCTGTTTGGCAAGCTCATCTGCTTTGTCATTGCCCTTTATGCCTACGTGACTTGGAACCCAAGCTAAAACAACTTTTTTATTCACTGACAAACAATCATTAAAAAGTTTTAAAATATCTTGAATAAAAGGATGATCACAGTTGTTGCTATCAAGAGCTTCAAGGCTAGATAAAGAATCTGTGAATATGATAAAACGATCCCAATCACAATTTTTCACAATATTAAAAGCCATTTTAAGAGCCTGTAATTCAGCTGTGAATATACTAGCATTGCCAGGAAGGCTGACCTGGGCACTGAGGTTATTAGGTGTAGCAGCTGCTGCAACCCTATTTTCTGCCTTTGATCCATCAGTGTATATAGCCCTATAGTCAGGATAACAACTTTTAAACTGAGCAAATAGGCTTTGAAAAAGACAATCATTACCAAGATGTTTCTGTTGATGGGTGAGATACAAGTCTATGTAAGGCTTCTGTACAGTCTAGGGTGGGTAATCTGGCAATGACACAGTCTGAATTAAATCCAACTGAGGACAGACAGCAGACAAATCTTCCTCTATACGATGCCCAAAAGATCTTATTGCAGATGGTTTCTTGTCATAAAGATCATAAAACTGGGGGTTAAAACAACATCGTAAGCTGGATTGTCATGATTACTTCTCAATTTCAAAGCATACTGAATACATAATTTATCAAACCTTAAATACAAGGGTGGTTCATTTGCCTCTACATACAAGCTTTGCATTGGAGAAGTCCTGAAGGCTCCCAGGCATATTCTGAAGCCCTGGTTTTGAATGGGTTCCAATTTCCTAAGATAAGACTTACGAGCAGAACTAAAAACAGCACAACCATAGTCCAATCTAGAACGAACAAATGAATGGTAAAGTCTCATTAAAACACTTCTATCTGCTCCCCAATCCATTTTGGCAACTACTTTTAGTAAGTTCATGGCTTTTTCACATTTCTGACGAATATAATCAATGTGTGCCTTAAAATTCAGTTTACTGTCAAATATAACACCAAGGAACTTAGTTTGTGGACAACAGGGATTTGTGAATTATATATTGTCAATGCAGGGTTTGGATGAAGTTTTCTTTTACAGAAATGCATGCACACAGTTTTGGTTTTAGAAAATTTAAAATCATTTTCATCAGCCCATTTTTCTACCTTATTCAAACACAATTGAAGTTGCCTTTCTATTGAAGCCATATTTCTAGATGAACAAGTGATTGAGAAATCATCAACAAAAAGAGACTTTTCAAAGCTATGGGCATTCGCCCCCTTAAGCCCCCTTAAGCCTTCTTTATGTAGATCTCTTATAACGCCATACTTCCATACTGTATCGTAGGCTGTTTCTAAATCAAAAAATACAGAAACTACATGGCTGCCTTTTAAAAAGGAATCTCTAATAAAAGATTCAAGTCTTATTAATTGGTCTGTTGTAGTTCAACCTTTTCTAAAACCACTTTGATACTTTGTTAAAATATTATTCTTCTCAAGGAACCAAACTAATCTAGTATTAATCATTCTTTCCATGGTTTTACAGAAACAGCTCGTCAGAGATATGGGACGATAATTGGACGGGTTTTTTGAGTCTTTGCCTGGTTTAAGAATAGGTATCACAGTGGCCTCCTTCCAGCATTCAGCATTCATGGTTTCACCTGAAGTCCACATATAATTAAATATATCAAGCAACACCATAAGTGAGTCTCTTGGTAGATGTTTAAGCAGTTGGTAATGAATGTCATCTGGACCAGTGGCTGTGTCATGAGACTTTTTCAGGGCATCGCATAGTTCTCTAATGGTAAATGGTACATTGTAGTTTTCCGAGTTGTCAGTGGCAAAATGTAGATGTTCTTTTTCGGCTTTCTTCTGATATTTTTGAAACTCTGTACAGTAATTGTTGCTGCTTGAATTCTTGCTAATTTTCTCCTATTTGCTATGTCCACTCTTTCTGTTATTTTTGTCCCATCATTATTTTCCATATGGTGTATTATGGTGTTACTTTGTTTGCCACTTATTTTCCTTATCATTTCCCATACCTTCTTTGCTGGTGTCTTTACATTTAGCTTTGATACATATTCATGCCATGATTTCCTTTTATTTTCTTTAATTATTTTACAAGCATTAGCTCAACAGTTTTATATTCATTTATGTTATCTGATGTAGGATTTATACGACATTTATCCATTGCATTTTCATGAGCTTTAACAGCTTCTTTGCATTCACTGTTGAACCATGGTTTGTAGCTACCAGTGGACTGTCCAGTTGACTTTGGCACACATTTTGTTGCTAAGTCATTTAACTTATTTAAAACTACAGGAAACGTTTCTGTTGAGTCAGTAAAACTATGCCTATTAATATCCAGAGAACAGTGAAGTTTGAATTTTGGCCAATCAGCCCTTTTAAGATTCCAACGAGGAACATACTCCTAACTATATCAATTAAAATAGAAAAATGGTCACTACCACACTGATCAGAATGGACCTGCCAAGTAAAATCAAGAAAAGCAGATGCAGAACATAAAGACAAATCTATTGAGGTGAATTAACCAGATACAGGATGAAAATAGGTAGGTGACTTATCATTAAGTAAACAAATATCAGAGGATTCAAGATGTTCCACCTTATTGCCTAAACTATTAGATGTGGAACAACCCCATAAGTCACTATGTGCATTAAAATCTCCAATAAATAGAAAAGGTGCATGTAACTGGTTGACTAGATTATCAAGATCACTTTGTGCAACATTAAAACGTGCTGGAATATATACATTATAGTTACAGTTATAGTTTTATGCAGAGATACTTTTACAGCAACTGCCTGCTGTTCTGTATCTAACTCAAGTACCTCTTGGGGTATACCTTTCTTAACAAAAATAGAGCAGCCACCAGTGGCTGTCCCATCTACTTCAGACATACAAGTTTTAAAATAATGATCAAAGCCTCTAATATTTACATTATCTGTATCTTTAAAATGAGTTTCCTGTAATGCTAAAATGTAGGGTCTAAAATTAGAAGTTAAATTTTTAATTTCTTCAAAGTTTGGCCTAAAGCCTCACGACAGTTCCACTGTAGTATACTTTTATTTTTGTTTGGTTCCATGATTTACATTTTGATTGCCACTCCGCCCTTGTAATTTTGTGATTGGGGATTCTTTGACACTCATGTCACTGTCACTATCACTTAATACATCATATTTGTTGTATTCTGTAATAGGGTCATTAGATCCTTTTTGTTGTTTGGTCAAATATACTTTGCTCTGGCTTATTTTCAACTTAATGGGGTCATTTTGAGATGCCCTTGTCTGACTCGATGCACTGGTTTTATTCACTTTATTTATCTGTTTCTCAACTGCACACTTTTTTGTTTGTTTTGTGCCTTCTGGCCAAGACATTTCTGGTTGTGTTTCTACTTTTCACTGTTTTCACCACACGTTTAGTTGCTGCAGCTGCTTGGGCATACAGTGTTTTCACAGAATTAAATATGTCCATTTGTTTCATCTGTGTATGAAATTCCCCTTTCTGCCTTGATTCTTTGAATTTCCTTTTCCTTTTTCCATTTTGGACATGTTTTGTCATTAGAGGCATGGTTTCCTTGGCAATTGACACATTTTGCTTCATTCGTGCATTCTTGAGATTATGTATGATCTTTTTTCCCACATTTATTACAAACTTCATTTTTCCTACAGTTGAATTTAGTGTGACCAAACTTTTGACACTTATAGCATCTGATGGGATTTGGGATGAATTGCGACACAGCCACCCTGTAGTAACCCACCCTGATGTATTTTGGCAAGGTCTGGCTTTGGAATGTCAATATAAATTACCCTGTTGGTTTCCTTTGTCCATCCCTGAATACAGATATCCTGTCCAGCTTTATGACACCTTCATCTTTTAGTCCTTCTAATATTTCCTCATCAGAACATTCTTTTATATCCGGGCATCTAATGACCCCTTTCTTTGTGTTCAGACTGTAGTGTGGTGATACAGTGATGGGGATAACATTGTCCATAGTCAAGTTCAATTTGGTCGTTTTCAGTAGTTTGCTGCTTCAAGCTTCCTTGTCAACTTCAATTAAAATTTCTCCATTCCTTAATTTCTTGATATTGAAAGGATCAGAACCTAAAACAGTAACAATGGCCTTGTTTACAGCAAATGGCGACAGTTTAGACAATGGTCTCTCATTGTCTGTGCCTTTTGTCAACAAAAAACGTGGCCATGAACAAATTGGAGCTGAATCCAAGCTCGTAGTCAAGATATCAGTTCTAGTTCGTTTCCTATCACTCATTTGAGAGTGTTGAGTAGCTATAGTGAAATAACAATTATTCATTGCCAATGCTCTCCACCCACCCTTCAAGCCCAACAAGGGGATATCATAATAGTGTGGAGCTGAGCCCTGCACACTGATATCAGAGATGCATTAACAATATACTCAAAGACCACAAAAGTGAACCTTGATTGACCTGTTAAGCAGCCACCTTCTAGATACTCCAAGCAAAAGCACAAACCAAACACCAGCAAAATACAACAATCAAGTACAACAGTATAAACTATTAGAAACAACAAGCCATCACTAATTTGGAGCACTAGGGCTTGGCACTACCAGCCGATTGATTAAGCCAGGCCATCTTAACCTTTTGACTAAGTGAAATTGAGGCCAAAGCTGTGTATTGCCTCCTCAATGCCGCAACAAAGAATTGGCTCAACAGCCAGGACCCTCTCTTCCACTGACACGGATCGCAACCCACGGCAAACAGGCTGGCCCCAATTAGTCACCTCTTATGACACGCAGGAGGATAAATTGGGCCTATTCTACATCCCCGGACCGACATGGGGCGGTAACATTGTCATCATTTTTTGTAATTACGTGGCATAAGTGTACTGATGAGGTCATCAACTGGATTGTTTATGTTTTCAGTACAAATTTCATGGTCGTGGTTGTCAACAAAGTTTGTCGCATCACCCCCACTAAATCCCTCACCACCATGAAAACAATCTGAAGAGGCAACTTCCCCCAACTCACTGCCCGAACATGCAAATTAAACACATTACTGTCAAATACTTCTTTAAAGTCACTGATTTCATTTTTACTGTCTAAATTATTGTCTATATCTGTGTCATCAATATTTACGGCTATGTTTAACTTATTACAAATGACTGTTTTTTCTCAGTCAAACCCAATGCATCCTAATTCCCTTGTTTAATCTATGTTGTGGTGCCAAGTGGCTGACCGTCGTCCTATCTGGTAGAGTTAGTTGGCTGTTTGTTGACTTTCATGTTACACTTGATCTGAGGATGTGATAAAGAATGTCAAACATGCTGAGAATACATGTTTACAACTTTTATGATTAAAATCTTGCACAGAAGTCGCTCCATTGTAATATTTGCAAATTCTTGCCCTGGACAGGTTACTCATGTTCTGGCCATTCAGAACTGCAATTTGGAAGACCCCAGTCTTATTAAGGGACCCCTGAGTCTCAATTACCCAAGACAGTTGGCCCTTTTCCACTTGGGTAATAGATGCATCCCAAGCGGCCCTCACTGCTGACCCTGGAAGGGAAGCTGCATCAGTTAATGATAAAGCTACCTGAGTGAGTACTTGCCTCGTCACTGTATGGTTCTGGATCTGTAGAACATTATTGAGTTAGCCACTGGCCCTCTGAGCTAAGGTAAGGCTGTCAAATGCTGGCTTCTGGCTCTGAACAGTTGCTATGTACCCTTCATTGGGCCACTTGAATTCTGGCTTTACACTGGTGGTTTCTGTGACATTATAGCAACCTGGCCAGCTTTCACTGGCTTATTCTTCCTGGCTTTCATAACATTCCACACTGATGTTGAAGAAAAAGACTTCTTGTTCCCTGTAGAGAGGGGCGATTTTCTTCTTGCAGAAGGCATATCACAAGCTTCACAATGACAAAAAAGTATAAACAAAACTTTAAATGTTAGTTTTTTAAAATCCAATATTTTCGCAGGTGTTTATCCATCACTCTTTAAAAAACCCCAAATGCAGCGTAAACCTATGCAAGTGGACCTCAAATTTAATTGGTGGAGCTAAATAAATAATAGAAAATATTAAAGCATGGTTTAAGGTGGGTGCAAACTGACCTGCTAGGCCTTACCAGGGCGTATGGTAATGCTGCGTTAGTAGAAAAGCACATATGTTCAGTCTGTGGAGGGTTAGGTGGATAGGCGTTTATAACCAGTTAGTGGGTAATGTACCTGTCAAACATCTAGGTTAAAAGAAGTTAAACTATGTGTGAATTACTCTTTAATTCATGAATATTCATGAGGAACTGGCGGGCTTCAACATGTGATGTTGAAAGTGTCTAGAAAGTGAGTTTAAATTCTGGGGAATAATGAACTTTTGATGTATTTGAACTGAGCTAGGGTGTGGCTGACAGTGTACGTTATTTGGGGAAGCAAATATTAAAGCTACTGAGTAGAATTTTGGTGGGCCTTATTAACTTCAGTTTTTGTGGCAGCTCCAAAATATTTGACTGTTATCTTGTGCTTGAATTTGGGAATTTAACATACACTGCCGGCATGGGTAGAAAGAAAAATAATCCAGTAGAAAAAGATAGTATTGCTAGTGCTGAATGTAAAGATATGAACAATAGTAATAGACTTGTCTCGGTTGAGGCGAAGCTTGATAAGCTAATTGACACCATGGTATCTATGGACGTATTCAGAAGCAAGAAGACAGAAGTCGGATCCGAGATCTTTCCCCGGTACCATCAGCACATAGCTCTGTCAGGGGTGCACAAAGTAAAGAAAGTAGTAAATTGGCCCCAAGATTACTGTACTGTAGCTAGTGGTGGTCGCCAACCCACCTATGATGATTTAAATGTTAATCAGTGGGTACAAGGTATTATACAATGTGCAGTTGAATAAAACAATGAAGTTGTAAAGCAAAATATGTTGAAATTTTTTGTTAGTTTAATGCAAGATTGCATAGAATTGTCCTTTCCAACAGCTAGGCGTGCCCATGGCATGATATTGCAAGAAATTAAATAAGGTAATGTTGATTGGACCCAGACTGAAAAAATTGAAAAAAATTGAAAAAATTAGAAGTCGTAATACCCAAAGAGTTTGGCAAACAAATGTGGTCCGAACCCAGGGTGAGAGTAGTGATAAAGTTAAACTGTACTGTGCAAACTGTATAACAAAGGTACATGTAGATTCGAAAAGCAAGCTGAGCACAGTGACAAAGGCATAGTCTACCAACACTACTGCAGTAATTGTTTTACGGTCACAGGTAAAAAATATGAACATGCAAAGCATCAGTGTTTACGGTTGAAAAACCATAAAAAAGAAGGCCAAACTTCGAATAGAGTTTAATAGTATGGGTTTGCCTGAACTTGAGAGCTTGTTACAATATAATACAACATTAAGTTCGGGTTTTTCAGCCAAGGATGGTACTATTAATACAAACACATATTATACAGTACTGGAGGCGGAAATGTGCTGTAAATCAGACACATACGGTAATACAGACTTGCACGGTTGTAAACAGGCAGCACATCATAATATACATGGAAATGTGTGTACTGGTACAAGTAATAGTCTATATGATTATGATAATGGTAACTGTCAACACACCAGTGTTAACATGACCAAAGGCAAAGTATGTTGTAATAATTGGTTAAATGTGGAAGCTCCATGCTTTCTTGATAATTTATATGAAGATTATAAATTCAATGTCTTCGCTCCAGTTTTTGTTCCTAAAGTTAATTTAAACATTGATGCTACAGGTCCAGCATATATCAATAATGCAGGATGCCATACCATATATGGTAGCATGTCAAGCGTTAATATTAACCTGTCAAAAACAGATAACAATCATAGTAATGGTATGTGTGGTTATATGAATGGTTGCACAAATGGTTTTGAAACTAAAAATCAGACATTGGACCACAATATACTTATATCGAGTTTAGATGGTGACCTTTCCTGTGGCGGGGATATATTCCATAACACATGTAGCCACCAGCAGTTTGAGTACAAGGTCGAGAACCATCAAATGTTGGGTGCTTCTAACATTAATATAACTTCAAATGTTATAGATGTACGTGTGAATGTGTTAGTTAGTCCTGTAACTACATTCAGTTTTGAGGAAAATCTGTCCTTTGTATCTTTGCATGAAGTTAATAGTGGTCAAACGTCAAAAAACTGTAGTGATGCAATTATTAGTATCACAAGTCATATTGTTTATGAAGAATTTTATATAAGTATACAAGCATTTTAGCACGGTGATTACAAGGTAGATCAGTGGATTGGGAATGATAGTGACAGTTGTACGTATACGCTGCCTTCTAAATATTGTTGTACTGCTAATACGTATACACATACTGATGCATCTATGGTGCAGTATAACCCTGGCTCAGTTCATAATACTCCCTCATGTACATATACTAACAATAAGTGTGATACTTTTAAGTTTTTAGTTAATGAAACGTTAATTAACGACAATTTTATTGGCAACATATTACAAAACAGATATTTTGGTAGTGATTTCAAATTCCAAATATTCAGTAAAAGAAGCTGATATATCTTGTATGTTAAGTCAACGAATACCCCTGGCCACTGGGGAACTGGGAAAAAACACTATATACTGGGCTGGCGTAGGTTTCATGCCTTGCGATTATGTTCTTCCATCATATGGATCCTCTTCTAAACAGCTAGGTCATGCTGATATGTTGGAATGGGTGAAAAATGCTAATCATATTGTTAAAAAGTCAGGAAGGCATAACTACTTAGAAACTAGGCTTACAGTATCTTCGGGACTTAATATATGTAATTGGCGTAGGTATCTTGAACAAGTGTTGAAAATATTTGTGAATATTTGGAATTTGGCTTTCCTTTATGTGTAGATGAAACAATTCTTAAATATAGCTTGGAAGTGACTAACCATGCTTCTGCTCTACACAACCCTACAGGAGTTGATAAATACTTTACAGAAGAAGTACAGTATAATGCAATGCTAGGCCCACTGGCTACTCCCCCCTTTACAAAGAGGAGGTCCTCAGTGGCCTAGTGGTTAGCAAGTTTGGCATCTAATCATAGGCTGTCACCTCTGTGGGTTCGAGTCCCACAAGTGGCAATTCTGAGGACCTGTCCCAATATGACCCTGGCTGTTGAACGGGACGTAAAACCCTAACTTTGACCTAACTTTGACCCTTTACAAAGATGCACTTCTCTCCTATTATGGCAAGGGTAAAATCTGATGGTGGGACAAGAGTCATTGTTGATTTGTCATGGCCTCATGCTAATAGTGTTAATAGCTGTGTCCCTGCTAATAATTTTGATTTTAGGACTTTTCAGTTGAAGTATCCCACCATTGACCATGTTGTGGAGAAAATTAGACAATATGGGAGTGATGCCTTATTGTATAAGGTGGATTTGCAAAAAAAAACACTATTGTTAATCAAAGCTGTTAAAATGCATAACCCCATGAAACCAAAAATTAAAGGTGTATTATCAGTGGCAATGTTAAAGCAGTTAATGTTACATTTGGTTAAAGATGTTAATGTGGTGGTGTTTAAAGCGATTTATTGGCTTGCCTTTTTTGGCTTTTTTAGACTAGCATCGTTGGTTCCATGTCATGCTAAGCTTTTTAATTCAACAAGATTCCCTTTAGTAAAAGACATTGTCTGCACAGCAGATGGTTTTCAGTTGATATTAAAATGTGCCAAAAATATGCAAAATTCTGACGAATTTAAGATTATTCATATCCCAAAACTATCATGTGATACAATTTGTCCTGTAATTGTCATAAAAACATTGATTAGGGAGTTGAAGCTCACTGCCAATGACCCTCTGTTTGTGTAGTATGTGCAGGGCCACAAACAAATTTTAACTACCCTTAAAGTACGTAATGTGTTGGTAAAAGCAATCAGGTCCATGGGTCTCTACCCTAAAGATTATTGCTTCCATTGTTTTAGAAGAAGTGGTGCCAATTTGGCCTTTGAAATGAAGGTTCCATTAGAACACATAAAAATGCATGGTCATTGGAAATCTGAAGCTATTTGGTCTTTAAAGACCACTTCTAAAGTGTCAGGTGTTGTAGCAAAAACATTTCAACGCCACATATTATAAACTGTCCTACCCCTACATTTTGGCTTGGTACTTTTCATTTAGTATAGCTTACTGTTTTACTTTGCCAGTAGTTCTTTACAGTTACCTTGACCTCTGCAAAGGTCATGCTTGGGCTTTGTCCAGTAGTAATGCTTTGGCTAATTTTAAAAGTAATACTGATATGCCTCTTATACAGATTTATATAATGACCTCAAGAAGGTCAAACTCTTCTCTTCTGCTGTAAATAATGCATTGGCGTTTGGAATAGATTTACTTGCTAGGCATTGTTGCCTCATATACCTAAGTTGTGAAGCTTAGATTTTAAAGGGTCATTCAGCAGTTTGGAAGATAAACAGACTTTTGAAATATAATGGTATGTCAAGTATTTAACAGTAATGGCTATTACTTGCAGTGCTACAGCATCTGATATAATGATTGTCTTAAAGCATTGTAATTCCCATCACAGTTGTTAAAATTGCAAAACAGTTATGTTATGAACAAAAGATTTGCGTTTAAAGCAGTAACTTAGTGGGAATATTGTATAAAAGAGATAACAAAGTAGTCTAATACTATAGTCATGTAAAATATTGGTGTTTTAACACTGTTTTATTAACCATGTATGTAAATGAAAATAAAAGCCAAAATATGTTCTCAAATACTTCTATTTTTGAGTACCCTCAAATGAGACTGTCTACCACACTGCCACTTGTATGAGTCCAGTCCACACAGAGGTGACAACCTCTGCTAAGATTTCAAACTTTTTTGTGTAACATATGGCACAATGAACAAACCTATTATATGAGTTATTAACAAAAGAATGTGAATGTAAAAAGAGTTTTATTCTTTGCAAATAGCCTGAACATTCAATGTTAGTCGTCACTTTTACAGAAGGAAGTAAATAAATAACAAGGAAGATATAAACTCTACTGTATATAGGTACAATATATTATGTTGTATATGCATACAGGTGGACGTTGAGAGATAGAAACACATATGCAGTTAATACTTAAGCTTCACTAGGTTTGTGTAAATTATGTTCAGGAATACACAAGTTAATGTATAACATGGAATGCCAGAAGAGAACTGAATCTTATGTTGCTGCACCCCTTGTGATTATTTTCCTAGCTTCACTTATTATAGGTAAGATTTAATTTAAATACATCAAAGGCCTTTTGGTATGTTTTAGAACAATATTAGCTTAAGCCCCGATCACACCATAGCTGCTTTTGCCAGCAGTTTTAGAAGGGATGAAAACAAGAAGTTAAATGTTAGTTCTCCTTTGAAACACAAGTACATAACTAAAGCTACAGTTTGGCTGTTAAAAAAAAAGAAAGCTTTGTGGGACAGGAACACATATATTGTACAGAATTATATATTTCAAAAATCTTGCATGTAATGCATTTTACAATGTTTTGTTTAATATGAGAATTAACGTTTAACAATATATACAATCATATTGTCATATTGTCCAATGTCAGATGCAATTTAAGTTTAGATGGCTTAATGTGTTGGCTATTATTTAGGTAGCAGAACCTACAAAATCAACCGCAGATACAGTTCAAAATAATTTTCATATACATTAAATGTGTTACTTTCAATTACTTCCCTTTTTACTGCATGGTGGATTTTCATGCAACTAAAACAAAAGTGAAGAAAGGAAGTGTGAAAGTACATATCCAATCTTGCTTAACAGTACTTTGTCATGTGACATGATTGCTGGAAATGTTGTTAGAAAAACAATTATTATTTATGTGAATTTGTTACTAATTTGTGTGTAATTGTTCCAACTGACAATTTGAAAAATGTTAATGCTTTTAACTCCAGGGACCAATTTTTCCAGTTGCAGTTTCCTGATAGGGTTCAGGACTGGTGTGAGACTCAAATTTTAGACTTTGGACTTTAATACTATTTTTCTAACTTAAACACAAGAAAAAGGTATACAAAGACACTCAAGTTGGGATTTGGCTCATGGACACATTTTTAAGCTTACCAAGGAGTTGTCAAGAGTCTTAATGAGAGTGATTCACACATTGTGTTACACAGAAACAATAAACATACATGTAGTATAATTTTTTATCATTTGCAAAGCGTATGCTTGTAATTTGAAACCTATGCACAAATACTGAGTCCAATTTTATATACAAAGAAACTAAGTGATGTGTATGGCAAAATGACAAGTCTAAAATGTAAAGCCTGTTTTTAATACAAGTAAATTAATATTTTCTTAATCCACCATAATTATATTTGTAAAAAATTATATTCCAAATCTTATGTGTTGAAAACAAACTGAGTTGACGGAAAATAAGTGGTTTATAGTTGAGACATTTGACTCAGACCAATCTCAGCTGAGTCAACTTTTGTGAAACAAGTTTCAAGTCCAAAAACCATCAGGGATATAAAGATCAGATTTGAGCAATCAGATGAGCAGAAGTATCTGTTAAACCTGGGACTTTATGTAAGAGCGGGCAATGCTCTCAGACTTAAAAATGAGACCTGTGGCTCAAATAGTTGACTCTTTTTTTCTGAGTCTAACCACTCATACTGAAGAAATTTTCTGCAGAAGCTAATCTTTGGCTGAGTCATGGGCTCAATTTTATATGCCTATTGATTCTGGAGGCATCTTAACTGTTGAGCCAACAGTCGGAAGTACAAAAGACAATATTTTAAATAACTTTAACACTTTATTTTTCTGTAAGAGTTTGTGCTTAAACGGCTCAACAGCATGTCAATTTTGAACATCAGAAAAGTATTTCTGAATGAAACCTATTGAGAAAAATGAATCTGAAATTTTATTTCTGCTTTTTGTTGAGCATTTGCAATGATTTTATGTGCTACAGAGTAATTTTTTTGAAAATTTTGCTTAGACTTAAAGAGCTGTGTTGAAGAGCTAAGTTGATAAATCAGCAATCAGTTTTCTTTTATTTCATTGGTGTCCTAAGTAGTAATGTATCAATGGTTGTGACTGGTTAAAATCTATCCCACATTTTGTTTACATGTTGGCAGAAATCTATTCTAAAATATGTAACCAAATTAATGACTTACAAAATAACACCAAAAGTGACTATTACCTATTATGGTAGCCAGTGCAATATATAATAGACAGAGAATTGTAACTATGTGACTCAAAAACACGTTCAGTTACATTTTGTGTTTATACAATGAGTGTGGCCTCAGAAAATGTGAGTCACACACTGTGTTAACAGACATCCCCACACCTAACCTTCTCCAAATGGGTCCAAGTCATTCAGTCAAAACGGTTATGATTGGAAAGGTCAAAATATAAAATTTCCCAAAAGGTTAAGCTTTTCTTACATTCCATTTTATATGGATACACATGTAAGTGTGCTGCAAATATTGAAAAATATGAACATAGCCTGGCAGTGGAGTAGTAGAGATTTGCACGTGCAAACAAGGTGAATTCTGCCAACAACAGTGTCACAACTTGAAAATCAAAGAATAGACTGCGACTGGCTACAGGTTGTACAGTAGGTTTATATACATGCAAGGTACATGTAAGTGTATCTTACAGCACATGAAAACAAACTAAGTAAATGGGGAGACCCTACAATACTAGTAAGGAGAATGTACATGCCTAAGTCTCTCTTAAGTTACCCTTGAGATATGGATGCATTTGTAACCATGCTGCGAGCACACAGAGAAAAATGTGCATGCCAATTTTCATTGCAGGGTGTCTGCGACCCTGATATTCTGTTATAAAATCTCAGTTAAAAGATACAAAGAGATTTCATCACTTGCCTTCTTTCCAGTGCTTTGCAAGTTGTTGTGCTTTTCATTTGATATGTCCAATTGCCCTCAGCAATGAGGTCTAGTGCTATCGTGGATTGTCAAATCCTAAGTTTGAAAAGTGGGATCTTAATATTAGTTGCAAGTCCGCCGTCATTCTTTCAAAGTCAGTCTTGAATTTTATTTCCTTCCAAAAAAGAATACAGGAAAATCGTGAAGTTTAGTATTTCCCTGTGAAGAAAGGATCACACAGAGAGTCACACATTATTATCACCAAAGGAACAGGGAAATAAAGTACAATACACCAAAATCTAAGCATAGTAATGTTGGATGGCGAATATTGGGGCAATTTTAGCATATACTCTATCGGGTGTCTCCATGGTATTGGACATGACAGCGGCTATGGAATGATCATTTTATTATTTGGACTCTGGTGTTGTGCCTCAGAGTCTGCCTGGCAGAGATTAAGGGCTATGAAAGTACAGAATAAAATAGAATTAGCATTGTTAATTTATTTAAATGTATTTAATATACAAATTAGACTTTACAAAAATATTGATAATGCATGGTTCATTGCTTCTTAACTCACATTAACAGTGTTATTATAATAACCATTGCATGTATTTACAATAAAAATATATCTAGGTTTATATTGGTATGAAATGAGAAATTATGTAAAAAAATTAGTTCAAATTTCAGTTATACTTTCATAATTAATATCTTTATAACTTTATTTCACACTCCCACCTAAGCATTTTAAATGTTAGAAGATCTATTAATAGGTGTGTTTTCCCCTTCATAAATGAACCAGGTGTTATTCCCCAACTATTTATAAGAATATTAAAAGTATTGCTATTCCTGTTTCTCGTTAGGGAATATCCCAGTAACATTCATAATATATATATATATATATGAGTGTTTGGCAATAATACCTGGTAGTGTAATAAAAAGATATTATTATTATTATTCAAGCCCACAAACTTATGAAAAGCTTTTACATGTCATATATGATACAGTAGAAAGTGTTCACTTCATTTCAGCCATTTCTTTGTGCACCATGCACACAACGGTTCTTGAGAAGAAACACAAGAGTGTGTCTGCCGTATGGATATTCTACACCTGGGTCTAGCCTGGACAGTAAATGTAATAATAAGAAAGAGTGGTAATCATGAGTGTTTACACAGCACTGACTTATGGAGCCCACCAGGGGACATGCTAAATAAATGTTATATACACACAATCTGTGTCAACATGTGTGTAAACGGGGTTTTTATTTTGTACTCATAGTTTATACTTTTTAATCACAGTTCAATATATCATCTGTGGACACCATCTGTGAGCTTAAATTTAAACTCTGAATAGAGGTTAAAACTGTTATCACCCCTTGGGGACCAAAGACAGAATATATAAAAAATCATGCCAGAGTTTAGAATATCAGTTGAACTATATATCTTAACATGTGCTCATGATAGTTGTTACTTATTATTAATTAATTTCATCTTTTTTTATTTTACAATACACAGTTGGAAAACAACTCTGGTATTCAGTTATCATCTGATCATAGCAAACTCAAATCAAAATGAGGTTGACAAGAAGTAAGATGAGCTGAGGACACTGGTATTAATAAAAGGAGACATGTCATAGATGTTACATAACATTGAGGTTTTCAAAAAGGTCGCACTCATAGCTTCTGGAAAACTCTTGAAGACCAAAGGGCTCAATGCCCTGACAAAAGCTCGATCAAACCCTGAGATAATCAATGTGAATACCTTTTATCATTAGTTGACATTTTACACAGTGGAAATCAGCATTCACAGTTTTAAACCAATAATTACTAGTTTTCATTTTTATGTAAAAAAATAATCTGTGTCCTCGCATATTTTTAGCGATCACAGCTTTTCTCTTGATTGTTCACTGACATAATCAAACCATTTATAGATAGTATGTTCAGTTATGTTTATTTCAAGATTTACACTCATGTCCAACAGAAGTATCCAAGTAACAATTTGTACTAGTGATTTATACAAGACAGCATTTCCACAAAAATCATTTTCCTGTGAATATATGTAAATTGCCAGTTATATCACAGTTCCACTTTCACAGCTAACTAACCTGTGGGGTCTGCTGCTACTGTCAAAAAAGGCTGGAAAATGAAAAACAAAACACAATTCATCCCACATAAAAGATCAGCGTACAATCGAAAAGATTGGTCAGATATTCTACTCCAACATGCTATGATTCATAACCTATTTCCTGACCAGATTCTTTCTTAACATAAATACCTAATTATAATGTGGATTTGTATCAAAATAAATACAACATTGACAATAATAACAGTGCAAATATGTGTCTATTTAAACATTACCTAACCCACTCTCAACATATTGTAATATCTAGTGGTGAGCACTCTTGTGTAAGTTGAATGTTCTTGA
Source organism: Sabellastarte sp. h YS-2021 (assembly GCA_964017235.1). Taxonomy (NCBI): domain Eukaryota; kingdom Metazoa; phylum Annelida; class Polychaeta; order Sabellida; family Sabellidae; genus Sabellastarte; species Sabellastarte sp. h YS-2021. The sequence goes on along the minus strand of OZ024935.1, from coordinate 76,131,586 downwards.
AACACATTGAATATTTTCCCTGGGAGTATATACATCAATCAATTATATTTCTTAACTTCCTCAATGAAAAGATAAGTCAGAAGTCATAGCCAATAATATTATGTGCGAGTACATTATCCAGGCACTGGTGAGGCAAACTGGTTACAGTGAAACAGGGTATCATAAAATGTACCCTAGGCAGGATAGGTGTTGCTAGTTTCAAAAGAGTTATTTCATTCACACAGATTAGTTTGAAATACATATATTTGCCTCCTTATGAGACTCCATAGTAAGTGTGTTTGACACTTGAAATCCTAGATTTATTTGGAAAGAGAATACAACTTCAGATTCTCTCAATATATTTGATAAGAGTACATAATTATTTGTAATCATAAGTAAGTTCCTTCGAATAAGTATTTCATACTACAAACCAGGATGTATGAATATTTTTGTAAACTGTGCAAAAATAATATGCAAGATTAATAATGGGTCATCCATTCATGCTACATGGCTTGACAAATAAGTATATTTAAATAAGTATATATAAGTATATTGTTGAAACATTGTAAAGTTGGACAATCTGCTTATGCCTTTTAAGATGCGTTAAATATAACTATGTATAATAAATAACTCTATATAAGTATTTTTACAATATTATGTAAACTCTCCTACACAATTTGGACCTTAAAATGGATTATTCAAAAGGATTCAATGTTATTATTGTGACATTTGTGTTTGCCCCACTCATTACAGGTAAGTTTTTACTCACAAGATTTTTATTATTTCATTTGTTATATTAGCTTACCTCATATAAATAACTGAAAATAGTGTGAAGACTAAGAGGGTGCAAGCCCGTCACAACAATACCAACAAAATAACTGTATATCAAATTGTAGATTCATAGTTCACTTCATTTACAATCTCCACTGGCAGGAAAATATTCACTGTACAATAGTTCGGACTCAGATTGTACCTTTTGTTGTCTCTTATTGTAAAATTTTAAACTAGGCTATGTTTTTGTGGGTGTTTGTTTATTTGTCTTGTTTGCAAAGTCATTGGAAAAGTTAAGGACGGATTTTAATGAAAATTTTCAGTAATGTTGACAAGGGCCCAAGGAACAGAGAATTCGAATATGGTGGTGATCTGAATCACTGAATGTAGAAATTTAAATGGAATTTTATCATTTCATTGCAGAAATATTTAAAGTGTTAGGCCATGGCAGAGTTAAGCACTCTCCAAATGCTCTTGGTTTATTTGAATTATCTATTTTTATGATGTAAGAGAATCTGCTACAATAACTTGGAAGTGTTTGGGGGTTCTAGCTGTTAGATGTACACATACTTAATATCAACGGAGACATTTTTGTCTCAAATTGTTTAAGGTTATATCAGTCATCCAGTATTTAATTTGACAATATTTTGACAATATTTGGTGAAAGCCACATATTTAAACTTGACTGATGACACACAAACAACCCGGCCTCAAGTTAGAAAGCTGGTAGTTGCTTGCCGTTGGTCAGCAGTTTAAAGTACAGAACCTTGACCAACTGTATGTACTGGTTTCCTCTGCCCATGAAACTGCCCATCGTGATGTGACCTATACAATGTGTTGAAAGCGACGTTAAAACCCAAATAAACAAAATAAAAGACACATAAAAAAACACATTGTCTAATTTTTGATATGTTAAATGTTATATTTCCTTATATAAGTCATGTATGATTATTGAGTCGTGTTAATGTCATATATGATTATTTTACACCTATCCATTTCATAACTATTGGTTCTGCTTTTGCAAATAAAGGTTTCTTAGTTTATGAGGATGACACAAATTATAATTAAATCATTGCTAATTCAACTTATGTTAACTAATGCATCAGTATTTTTTCATCTGAATGTTTTTGTAAAATGCTCCAGAAGAAACTTTTTAGAAATTTCGCTTTTTTACCTTCAGTAGACCTTTTATTTATGCTCCAGTGCTCTCCAGGATTGTGTATTTAGGATTCCATGACTTTATTTGGTTGAATAAAATGAATGCTTGTTTAACTTCACTTTTGTACATTTTCTTTACAAGTTGTCTTCTTTACAAGTTGTCTTACAATTTTGAGTTGTCTTTATGATTTTTAAGTTATTTTCTCTCAGTTACTTTAACTAAGATTTAAGACTTGTAAGTGTGTGACTAGGTTCTATTTGTAACTGCCAAGTGGAATATTCTAGACATTTTATGCATTTGCATCGCTTTATCTTGATCAATAATTGGTGAGTTTGCAATTTTGAGAAGGGTATAGTAAAAGAAGATATAACATCAGAATTATCATGTAAATAAATATTTTTTATTCTTTTTTATATTTGAAGCCCATTGTTTTATATACTTAGTCACTGTGATAGGCTTATGATTTGTGTTGATGGTATATGGTTCATTTTGAACTCGGATTTAATTAACTGAACAGAGAATTTGATTGTGCAAAGAACAAAAAGAACTAGAAAATATATCTGGGAAAGTTTAATTACATCATTTAATTCACCAGTATAAAGATTTTGCTATTTATACATATTTCTCATGACTTACAAAAAAATTCTATCAATCCATAACCATAATTATTTGTCTTTAGTGTTTGATAGGAAATCCTAAATCTACAAGGTTCATTTCATCCATAACTTGATCAGGTATAACAAAGTCATTCAGGAGATATTATCTACAAAAACAAACTTGTAAATTAGTAGGCATGGAGTGGTAATTTCATAATCCATGTCATCAAACATATCTACACTTGATTTAACGCTTATGTCAGGTGGGATACACCTACTTGGTAGTCATGAAGGTGTAAGTCTATAAAAACCAGATAATCAATCCTTAATATCCATAATCAGAGTGAATTGTTATGGTTTTAAACTTCCTGGTCTGTTGCATTAATCACAGATCCTTGTCATTGTTTTTCTTCACTATTATTATTGTTTTAAACTTCCTGGTCTGTTGCATTAATCACAGATCCTTGTCATTGTTTTTCTTTCACTCTATAATTATCTAAGATGTATCCTTAACAATAAATAATCCACAATATTATACATTTTAAAAAGCAAGGATGTCAAATACGTTTATTTTGTTGAAATCCCATCCCCCAGCATAAGCAACCTACTTCCAACATGACTTCCAGGAAACTTTTTTTTGTTCATTCAGCTATTTTATCATGTCTGGCAATGATTTTCAGGCTGTTTATATACCAATTTGAATATAGTTAGGAATATAGTTTTGCTTTATTATCAATATTTGATGTCATAACTTATATCTGTCACTGTGGCCTAGAAGGTAACACACTCGCCAAGAACAAAGATGACATGGGTCAGTTGTCAATGGCAGCAATGCACTATGCCTTGAACAAAATGTTCCGAAGTGTACTTCTTTATAATGTCTTAATTGATACAATAATTCTCCATAATGTCCAAAATGACACATGCTAGTATGTCCATGCCTTTTCTTTTATCATTCAAGATATTAGTTTTCAAAAGTAAATTCACAATTTAATATTATTAAGATAACAACTGATCTTAGCATGGTTATATTTTCATGTCTAGTGTAATGCTGTAAAGCAAATGATTTTTCTTAGCACAGTTATTTTCATTTACCTGTAGGTATATAGAAATATGTAATTAATGTAAATAATTCATTTGTCACTTCTATAACCTCAAGAACACACAAATTATCAAATTAGTATATTCATACATAAGTCCCAATGATACTGCCAAAAACTATAAATTTTACATCTACATATCCATCATTGTTCTGAAAATTGATTATCAATATCAGATGAATACATGTAAAAAGTCTTATTATACACTAACTTTAATATGGGCAACCATATAAAAATATTACTCAAACATTTAACTTTTATTGACAAATCCTCAAAAATATACATTGGGTCATTTATGACTCAACATGGTATGAATAGGTTGCAAAATAATGTTGGTATGAATAGGGTTAATTTATGATATTTGGTTTAAAATTATATTTCTCTGAGATATCCTCAAAACTTAGTATGCTTCATTCAGAATCTATCACATCACCCACAAGATATATATTATATTTAATCCAGCCTGGAATATATAATATCATAGAGGATAATTAAGTTTTGTACCAGAGATAAGACTGTATAATGTCATAATTATTTCTCACCTTTAGGTTGTTTCTTCAGATTCTATCACATCACCTGCATGGTGTTTCGCACAAACCGGCCAGTGATACTGTAACAATTTGTACATTTCTCTTGTTTCTGGTCTCTCAATGTCATTGACAGTTTCTAGCCAACTTCTAAGGGCTTTCTTAAAATGGTGACTTTCTTCTTGACGCAATGGTGTATGTGCTCTGCTAAGAGGTTGAAAATTGCAGAAGACATCCTGACAAAATTCTGTATTAAGTCGACCAGAAGGTTGTTACAGAATCTTTTTTTCTCTTAGAAGGATCCATTGCATGACCCAGGGTTTTCTGGATTATATCTTAGTCTAGGTGGCATCTGGGACTGTTTTGAAGGTGGTGGCTGTTTGGCAGGTGGTCCTGGGTTTGACAGAGTCCTTTTGTCTGCAAATCATAATGAAAATTAAAATATTTGAGTCAACACAAACAGGGTCCTTAGCCTCTGTAGAATACCTCTCTAATGTTGAGCTGGCATCTTTGCATTAAAAAATAATGAGCCACAGCAGCAACTAGGGTTTTATAGTGTGTTGCTTAGATCCAGACTGGCTATCCCAAACTCCAGAAATTAATCAGTCCAGTTGGGGTGGTTGTGGGCCCTGCTTCAGTCTTGTTGAGTTTGTCACTGCATCTTGTCATGACCAGGTACCACATCCTGTTTTTCCCACTGTTTTTCTTGATTTTTGTCCCCAATCCCCGACTCAGCTACATGATCCCAGAGTCAGTAACAGTTGGTTCAGGTTGGTTCTAGAGGAACAATCCCATAAATGGCATACAACTCACATGTCGCAGATGAACATTGCTAGGAAATGGTGTGAAACTATAGTGAAGAGGTATTCTAAACCCTCTGCTAGATTTTTACTATTTTTTGTTGTCATTCGTTGTCCCATGGCATTTATGCTTGAGGTGGTCAAACATTTCACAATCCCCCTTTCCAAATGACTTATCACTTCAACATACATCTTTGGTGTATAGCTTGCAAATGTTCGCTTTGTCAATACTTTCACTTGTTTTACCAGAACGTGAAGGAGCAAGAACTAATTCTGTATTTCTAGCCATAAGCCTTTCAATTTCATCTGTTTGACACTATCCTAATGTACCTTTCTCCCGTACTTGTGGAAATCCCATGCACTCTTCTTGCTGTGGGAAATGTTAATTCATTTCCATCTTGCAAAATAGTAGTGCAGTGACACATGTTAACATATTTGTTCTTATATCTTTGGTTATGCTCATCTAATGCACAATAAACCCTGAACTCACTGAAGAGTTGACAAATCACTATACACTGGCTACTTCCCACTAACAACTGTCCAATAGTCTTGTGGCGAAGCAATGGTTTTTCTCACCCCATGTATACTGGACCTATATCTACCTGACTTTACAAAACATCATTACTTCTGCTTTTTAACTCGCCTAATCGGGGCACTTGGTGATAGTAATGCATGACTCAGACTGGATCAAGGTACCTGATTTCAACTCTTGTTAGCTTAGAATCCTTCTGCTATCAGTATCGTCACCACACCAAGACCTATGAGCTGCTGCAATGGGAGAGATGGGCTGCCTCGCCCTTGCCATGAAGTTTCTCGGCCATACTGGCCACAGTAGCTACCAGAAGATCAACGTTTACCTCTAACTTTATTCTGGTAGGTTCCAGACTGAGAAATATTATATTTTCAGTGTGAAAACTACCAGAGAGTTGAACAGCAGGATTGGTTTTACGTTTGCCCAATGGTCAAGAATTTAAAAATTTAAAACAGAACTTGGCTAAAATGTAACATTGGAAATATATGGCATAACATATGCTATGTAGAAGCATTTATCAGTTTATGAGTCTAATTTTGGTGAATTTTTGACCTCACCAAGGAGGTATTATTTTCATGACCATTTGTCTGTTTGTTTCTTTGTTAGCAGGATTAAGCAAATAATACTGGTTGAATCTTCCCGAAAAAATCAGTAGATGGGTCCATGTCCACCTTAGATCACATTGAATTTTGAGAATGATCTGGTTCATCGCCCTGGATAGGAAAAAATCTGTATTTTACCATTTACTTATTATTACATCCTTGGTGGAGGTATGCACTTTCTGAGTGATCTTATTATGTACTTTTACGCAATTTTGCTATTTCCATTCACAAACCATACTTTAATTTATAAATTTTATAGCTTCATAACTTTAAGTTTACTAATTAAAAATTAATCTTGTTATTGAATAGTTTTGTTTTTAAACCTTGTCTTTAAGTGCTATTTGTCCTGCAAGTTTATATAACTTAGACTGTTCTATATCTAATTGTGTAATATTTTATATATTTGCATAAATATTAGGGGAATGTTATATGGTGGAGTGATAAAGGGATATCACACCTATTATTTGAACTATATATATTAAAACATATGAAATATTGTTTGTGTGATTGAGGTTCAAAGTAAAATGTTCACCAAACTTAGACCAATAAGCTTATCAATGCTTCTACCCAATATAAAATCAAATCGAGACTTTAGAATTCAATGATGTTTATACAGAAAAAAGCCAGACAGTGGAGCATGGTCAGTGGAAAAAAATTTCCACAAATAACAGTAAAGTTCAATAAAAATTTCCAGATAGACCACTTATGACTCTGATTGTTTTGAATAGTGAGGCATTAATGAAAGACCAATGATAAGCAGTCAGCTACTCTGTCTCTATAAGCCACCCTTCACTGGACAGATACCTTGTGATAATTTGTATATGTAACTACTAATTACTCTTTACTTCAACAAGAAATATTTTTTTCATTTTGGTTTTCTGTCATTGAAGCATGGCATAAAGTGTTTTGGTTGATACTTTCATGTTTTTATTTTGGAGCGTTAACAAAGCAGGAAAAGAAACCGTTCAATTCTCATCTTTTAAGCACTTGATTTTTCTTTTGTGTACATTTATTTGCTAATTTTCCTTCTAAATTTTTTTTAATAACATGTCTTGAACAAAATGCCACAATTACATGCGGCATAATCATTAAATATCAAAATCTAAAGCATATTGATGGGCAAATGGTAATTTGGTTTCAAATTTAATCATATTGTTCTCACTTTTGTTTTCATTTTTACAGTAATTGCTGATCCTGTTAGATTTGATATCACTGGAAAAGAAACAAAGCAGTCATCAAATTATGACAACAAATTCTTTAGCTCTAAGGCTGTTGATGGATGCAAAGATGATGTGATGGACAATGACTGCTGCACTCACACAGATCCAAATAAAGGACCTGGGTGGTGGACTGTTGACATTGGAGAGACTGTGATAGTGAACTCTGTTACAATCACTAATAGAGTTAAACATCGTAAATATGTTTATACTTTAGCTTTGTTTTGCAAAAAAGTTATCACAACTTCAATGAGACATAGCAGCAATCACACAAAAGAATATGAAACATAAAATGGCAAGTGACCTGCTCAAAATATTCAAAGAAAAATGGGCAAATGCACTTAAGATCGCATTGTCCTACTTATTTGAAGTTTTGGGAATGATAATATTTTGTCCCCCAACATAATTAAGATGTGATAAATCCAAATTATTCATTATTATATTTGATCAATATTTATTAAATTATCCTCGAGCCTTAAGTTTTCATGTTTCTCACAGAAAATGTAATACAAAGCAATGGAGTTATCATTTTAATCAATGTGTAATAACCCCAAAGTGTGAATTCAAAGTAAATGTAGGAGTGTAGATAATAATTTTTGGTTTAACATTATGATTAATCTATGGACACAAATTTAAAAATTTTAACTGTATCATTTTATGCCCCAAATTTATGGATAAATTTGTAATAATTCTTGTCATTATACAATGTGTTATTTTTTAACTTGGTCTTCAATATTAAAATAACTGGAGTTTTTCAGAAGAATTCCAATATGAAGTGAAGTATTAGAAGTATAATTTAATATCACTATTCTGATTATAAATAAGAGGGGAACAGTTTCTGTTTTACATCACAGTTGTAATACACTTTCTATTACTTCCAGTGTACTATTGTCTACTAGTTGTTCCAAATTCAGTCGCTGCTAACCATCAGCAACCCACTCTCATGAATTAAGTCCAAAATGTCAGTGTTTAAGCAACAAAAAATTGAAAACCAAAGTATAAGTACATTCTTATCAAGATTATGACCATTTTATTCCTAATATTTTACCATGAAAAATTCTTAACTGAAATTAAAAGAAAGAAAGAAAAACAAACAGAAGACATTACCTACCATAGGGGTATCTCAAAGAGGCAATATAACAACTTCGAAATATTTTTGAAGGTTGCTAGAATATATTTTGCCCAGTGCTTGCTGAAATTATCTTCTTTAAGTTACAAATTAGATGAAAATTTTGGTTATTCAAAGACACTTTGACCAAATTTCTTCAAAGTAGATTATTATTAACATCTTGATTGCCAAAATATGTCGTTTGTAGGTAACCAAGGTTAATTTCAGAAGGATAAAATTGACGGGAAACTTTGTTTTAAATGTAATCCAGTCCAAAAGGTCACACCTTTTTGACACTGACAAAAGAAGTTAACATGTGTTTTGAGGTCTTATTATAGAATAAACACCCTAGGGAAGTACTTGTGTTCATATTATATAACAACTTACGTTTAATTAGTGTTCTGTGTAAAATTCAATATTGAGTAATTGTCTTTTAGAGAAAATTTTAAAGATTTTAATTCAACCATTTCGTTGCACAAATACATTCAAATCCTCGTTATGTTTAAGTTTAATTCCAACTTCTGGGTATCTGGTATTTATAAGCTTGTATAAATCCCTTATTTTAGGGTTAAATCTTAAAATTCCTATCACCCCTGGCATTTTATGGTCTCCTGAGGTCCTGCAGTATGATATTTAAGCTTTTAATATATTGTTTAGTAAGTAATTTTTAGTCTTGCTGTTTCCAGAATTTGATACTAGGAAGATTTTAAAGTTATTTCCAGTGATTAGAATGTCATTTTCATCTATGACATCATTTTGAGAAATCTATGGTTTTTGATAAAATTCGAGTCTTGAACCAAAATTCTAGATGATAAGAACTGTTCACTTGTTTCAATAGATATATTTTCACCCAAACCCACACAGGCTTGCACTACATCTTTCCAAAAAAATTATTCTTGGTTGTTTTTAGACTATACCTGCACCAGCAATATCCAAATTTGCTTGTTTTTACTATTGTAACCAGAAAAATCGAAATCTGACATACAAGTGTAACATCATGTTATTGCTACCATATGTTTGTATTTATGTTCAGTTATTAAACACTGCAACTACACTGTTAGCCTTGTTAATAAATGTAATCTGGTGTTATCCAATAACTTTTAAATAAGTTGTTTATAGCACAATTATGGTAGTTCTATTTTAAACAAATCTATGCATTAGAAATGTTATTATTTGTGTATCAGCACATAATGTCTTTTTTCAGAACAAAGACTTGCCCAATTTACAATCTTTGGCTCTAATGAAAGTTATAGCAATTCTGTACCTGGTACAGAATGTGTTTACCGGAGAGATACAGTTGGCAACAGTGTAAACTTACGTTGTGATTCACCAGTGATGGCTCGGTGAGTGATAAAACAATGAAACAAACCCGTATATGAAGATGAAACTTAGACAGTTTTGTGTAGTGTTTCTCTTGTTTACCTGATTAGAGTATATTAGATATATAGTTTTATTGAAATTAGATGATTGTTGAATACATATATGTATATATGCAATGTGTACATTTAATGGCCAATTCATTATATGTTTTGATTCAGTTATTTGGCTATTTAATGTACACCTTCAACTGCCACACAAACTATTGAATGTACACTATTCTTAGTCGTGAGTTTTGGAACGCAATTAGAAAAACACAACATTGCCACAAGAATAGTCACCATTTGCATAACAACTATCTAATAAGCACCAGAACATTGAAAGAACTGTTGCTTATTTGTGAATAACAAAGAAATTTTTATGGTGCACCTCATTCATTTTCTCAAAAGGGGTTTTAATCTAATACATTGACTACCACAACAAAGTTCTGTGAAAGGTTGATAATTAAGTATATAAATAGTTTATTTTTTATCTTGCAACCATTTTATTAGAATGAAAAGATAAACAAAAAATGGCATATCGTGTAGGTTTACATGCATTTACGGTTACAGTCTTTCTTTTACTTTAAAGGGTAATATTATGACAGAGAGAGAGAGCATATGTCAGCATTATAATAAGATGTATACTTACCATCACATTATATGAAGGGATAAGTAATTTAATGCCCTCTGACCTATGGACTGTGGTAAAAGGAAGAAATGGTACTGTTAGTGGAAAGATTTACAACACATTTGTCATTCATTAAAACTTTGGAGTATATGTTTGACGATGGACTGCTTTATAAATTTGGTGTAGCAAGTGACTGTTGATTGACATTTATATATTATAATAAATACTTTGCATGCTACTAATAATCTTATTTGGATACACTGAAGCATAACACTTGTGTATTCAAAACATTGTATCACTCTCTTTACGATAAATGATTTTTGTTAACAAGCACACTGAATTCCCATTTGTGGGGACGATTTTGCGCCTGAAAAGCAGTAGATTAGATTAGATTAGTATTATTATATATCCCACTGATATTTGATACTGCAACAGATCATTTGAAACTGGTGAAAATATTTTGTCAAAAAAAAAGGATCACTATTTATATGCACTCAATTATGTATTGTGTTGGGCATCTTTAAATATCTACTCCTATCTCTGTATATGACTTTGAAAAATATATATGTGAAAATATTATCATGAAAAATTCATACGCAACGATCAGAATAAGATGGAAATTGAAATTCTCTGCACAATTGATTTAGAAGTTTATTTTCTGGTGAAAATACAAGTTAAAAATGATGCAGAATAACATGGTGTGAGTCATGGCCATGTAGTTCACAAACATTTTTCACCAAAAATATTTCACTTTCATGATACAGGGTTTAGTGTTTTAAGTAACAAAACAGTCAAATAAATCACCTACTGGTCCAGAGAACATTCACAGTTCATTTTCAAACTATCAAAACATCGTAGAAATTTTTTTGTCTGTCCATTGCTGTGAGCGGACAAAAAGACAAATCAAAGTGACACAGACTAAAGCATGAACATTATATGAACATGCATAGCTTTTAAAGCAATAATACATGCGCACCAAGAGAATGATGAATTACATATCATTCCACTCGGAACATGTGCTTATGTGTTTAACTTAGTGCCTAAATCTTGGGCATCAATTTTTTTTATAACTTATGCCATTGAAAAGATACTTCTATTTTTACATTACAAGATCAGTCCTTTTTTAATTTGTGTAATGTTTTGTACTGTTTCCAAGATGTTTGCTTGGAACACATTTTACCTGTTTATACCCATTTCACACTACAGGCAGTCGTCCCCTGGTTAGAAGTTTTTTCTTGGCGGCGGAACTGCCCCCCATATAGTCCGAGTTGTTCACACTACAGGCAGATGGCCACTGATCGGACATGGTGTTTTAACTGTAAATAACAGTAAAAAATGATGGTCATCATGAAGCAACCATCCATTAACCTCAACTCACATTTGGCGAAATGACCAATACCTTAACTCACCTTGTGTCGCTGTATTACACCGAAAGATGATCGAATCACAACCTTATGTACTCCATGGAAAAAACCTGCAGTTACCGTAGTAGGAAAATCATATGCATAGGTGTAAAATTGTCTGCGCATGCCCATGGTACTGAAATCTGTGGCGGAAATTTTAAGCAGTTTAAAACTTCGGTAGGACTCAAAAGGTAATGGACCGTTCACCACTGACTCGCAAGGTTTTCTACCGCAATCCAAGGACAGGGATGTTTCCCAAAATACAGCCTACCATGGGTGATACCGCCTGTAGTGTGAAAAAGGTATTATCAACACCAAAGTTAAGAGTGTTACCCATTTTCAGTTCCTTGCCATTTTTTGTAGTACAAAGCCATCTTTAGTAAATATAGAATGACATAAAAGAAGTAAAATTTATTCTGAGATTATTTTTCACATAATTCAAACATTTTATGAATTATCAATTTATTTGATATCTTAAATAATATGATGCAATAATATGATGTCATGTAGTGATGCCCTTTTACTTCTGTAAATAAATCAAGCTGCTCACATAAATGTCAGTGGTACTGAGGGCCTGACCAGATATGACATCAGTTGTTGAAAGAGGATTTGTGTTTTTAGCTTCAGTTTGTGTTGCTTATCTTATCTTCTTGTTTCAGGTATGTTAATATTGTTAAGAAACAACGGGATAGGAAGGATGATCATATTTTAACTCTATGTGAAGTAGAAATTGAAGGTAACATTGTGATATTTTGCAGATATGTTATGATTTGTTATGGTAGCAATTTTATACATGAGTATTATAATAATTTCTGCTTGTGCAAATTGTTCAGGTAAAACTTTAAAATGACTCGTCAACTTTGAAATAAAATATATATTTGAATATTTAAAAAGTGTGTGTTACAAATAACATTTTTGGAATATTCACAGTAATAATGTTTTCAATAACAGCAAAAATATGCAGCTACAAATTCAAAACAGTATATTAAATTTCCTTTATGAGATTTCTTTATGCATAGCAGAAGTAACATAATAATATCAACTTGGTTATTGTCCATAATATGTCCTCACAAGTCATAAGAAATAAAAATAATTTTATCCAAATCTGCAACTATGCTATACCAGTTTTACTTGTTAAGTGTAAATAACTTGACTAAAATTAAATTTAACTTCACTATAATTACATTTAATCATGGATCACATAATACAGTAAAACCTCTGGTACTTTTATTATTCATCATGCTTATTGTTCATCATGGTTATTGTCCATAACGTGTTCCTACAAATCATAACAAATAAAACTAATTTAAAAAAAAAATCTGCAACTACGCTATCCCAGTTTTACTTGTTAAGTGTTAGTAACTTAACTCAAATTAAATTTAACTTAAATATAATTAAATATTTATCACGGATTAAAACGGTAAAACATAGGGTATTTTTTTTCGTCATTCGCCATACTTGACCTGAAGTCAAACTTTTACTGTCCCGTTCACCAGCTACCGTCATATTGGGACAGCCCTGCAGAATTGGCACTTGTGTGTATTTGGCCCAAATAACACAGCATATTTTACAAATATTTACATCCCTCACTATGGATGTTTTTTCTGGCTTTGTTCAAAAATAAGTAACTTACAAATACATGTATATCGCATACATCATGAGTCATGTATATTTACAATGATCATGTCAGTTTCATTAAAATCCAAGTTGAAATGAAGACATTAAGGAAGGATGTCTGGGCATCGTGAATTTCAGTACTCCCCCAGGAAGGTTTGTGGGGTACCTTAAAGAATTCAGTTGCTGGAATTCACTAAGTGAATACAGGCAGGAACATTGGGTTCCTAGGGAGATTGTAAATAAAAACAAACCCTGATTGGTTTTAAGTTTGTTTATGGGCAGTTTAAAGTTGATCCCTGAAGGGACAAGATGTAATAAGCTTTCTTCAGCTTTGGGTCACCCCTGGTACTGCAGCGCTTGATAAAACAGACGAAATTATGTATATACATAACTTTACACTAAACCAAATACATGTTAATTTATGATTATCTTAAAGTGACCTTGAGATCATTTTTATTAAAATGCATTCATCTCAAGTGAAGTCACCATACTGTATAAACTCACTAAAACTAGTAATTTATACTTATATGTGAACCATGATATTGTAGTTATTAGTCTATTTGTGTAAAGAAGAAAAGAACGTTAAAAGTGACCTGCCCATTCTTAGGGAAACGTATTGAGTGACGTATGACATTAGATCATTACACCATTTTTGGGTATGTAGGCAGTCCAGGCTGTCCCTGGCTCCCCCTATCTGATTGACTGTGTCCTAGTCCTGACCCCTAGTGACCTTACCCCTCACTAGGGAGTTCTCCCATGTTGGATTGATATAGACTTTGACACTCCCTGGGTTCAATTCCCACGTCTTTTGATAGGAAGTGCTTAAAGTTGCTTTAAGTTTTCCCTGGTTTGAGGATTTGAGCCTCCTCAGGCGTGATTACTTTATTAGGTTACTGAGACCTGAAAATTGACCCTCCCCTGACCTCACACTCAGGACTAAACTTAGAAGGGATCATAAGTACCCTGCTCGTATGAAGGTTCCCTTGCTTTCCTTGGTAGACAACCTGGCAAGTGACCTCTTTGTATCAGCTTTGACCTTTTCTCAGATCTGTCACAGCAGTCTGAGAATAATTGTGAAAGCTTACGGCACATGTAGAAGATATATGCCACTTTAATGTTTATGTGTATGTCTGTGTACTCAGTTTATGTATTTATGTATGGTGGTTTTAAAAATTTTTATGCTATACACCAAAACATTGTTAAATCCTATTTTATATGATTTTACTAACATGTATAATAAAATGCCCAAACTCATTCTTTCACTGCTTTAATTTTGGCTAACTACTTTGATTCAAGCTTGGGTTCAAACCTGCAATACTTCTGGTTTACATTCATCTCTCACCCTAAGCCTCCACTTTTATAGCACGTATTCTCACATTAAGGAGGCTAGCAACTGATTAGCCTATTTGTGTAAAGAAGAAAATAACGTTAAAAGTAGTAGTCACATTTATTCATGTATATAGCAATAAACTGACTCCACAAATTGATTTTCTTTGATGCCTTCCCTTGGGCTGGGGACTGCAAATGGTAAAAAGTGCAGATTTTATACTTTTAAATTTATCACATACTAAGGGTAATTTTTTTTTTTACTAAAGACTTATTGGTGCGACTTTATCATCAACCAACGGAAGAAAATAATTCTGCAAATAATTTGTCCTTTAAAATATTGTATAAGTTGGCAGATCAACAAGTTGTGCCAATGAGAAGTTATATATCTCCTTCTTTAATAATTATTGAAGAGGTAGACAAAGTCATTAAGTCCACAAAGGAGAAAAAAATATTAGTAGTACTAGGTTGACAGGTTGACAAAGTCTACAATAATCAATATTCAGGTGTTGGAGGAGAGATTGTAGTACTAGGTCGGCAAATTTGATATCTGTTAAATGTATGTTGAAGTAATCAGACTGGAAGGGTCGACAAGTCGATAGTGTTGACAAATTAGTATAAGCAGTAAGAAAGCTATAGTCGACAGGTCGACAAAGTCTACTAACACAAAAAAATATCAACAAAAGGTAATGTCCACTTTTTCACCCAGTGCACAAGAGGTCAACATTATTAAATCAAAGGGTGATAAGAATCCTATGATAATACAAAAAATCGCAAATTAATTTGTCAACTTTGTCTACCTGTGCAATACAGGGAATCATAGACAAATTGGCCCTTTGCCAAATCAGTCCCCTGTCAAATCGGCCCCAAAAATAAAATACCCTAGTCAAATCGGCCCCCAGGAAAAGAATATCTTAGTCAAATCAGCCCCCTGGAAATTATATGTTAATTATATGTTAATTGCACTTATGCTAAATATCAATGAAGTAGTTATCACACTTGACATAATGTTATCATGTAATTGCACTTATGACTATTCTAACATAAACAAGTGTCTAAAGGACATAAGTTAAAAGGCTTGATGAAACATCCAAATATCTTTGATATGTGTTAATGAGACTTTGTAGGTATCACTTTAGAAGTTGTCATCCTTATAATACATGATCACAAAGCATTGTTCTCCTTTTTTGTCAGTAATAACCTAATGAATGTTCACCTGATGTACTGAGCATACTAAATATCTGCCAGTCTTAAAGTCTGTCATATGATGGAGATTAAGTGCTATAAAAGTACTCTTATTGCACTAAATTTTATTTCTTTTCAACCTGGGGCCAACTTGTCCAGGCTGAGTCTTTGGGGGGCTGATTTGTTAACGGTCGATTTGGCAAAGGGCAGAATTGTCAAACTCCCAATACAGGTTGACATCTTCAAAGGATAGACTCACAATAACCCCATAATCATGCATATATTAAGAATAATCCAACTTAATTAGCATGCCTCTACTTTCTCCAGGGGGATTCTGCAGTTCAACTGGCTTTTACTATATTTTAAAAACTAAGGCACAAAAAAGTATTTTGTTTGTATAGTCAGACAGGAACTTTTAACATGTTGCTTTAGTTGGAATAAACTGATCTTGACATTAGTGAGAAATCAGTTTAAGCTAATTAAAACACAGTGTGAAATCATAGTAATTAATACCTCTACAAGGCCGTTTATAATGTGATGACATTAATTTTTAAATGCAAAATAATTAAATATAAATAATAAAATGATGTTTAAATTATGGATGAGGTAAAATGACACTTGTGACAAATATACGTAAATTTTATCATTCTAGAAGACAAACTATTCAATCAAATACAAATGACTTTGTAGATTTTTTGCTGCTGTGATAAAATGAAAAAATAAATTATTCGGGTGATATTCCTAGTATATCAATTATCTACCCAAATGTTTTTCTGTGAAACAGTATGCCCAGCTAACACATATGGAGTGCAATGTCAACAATGTGGACAATGTCAGATTGCTCAGTGTGACTGGACTTCAGAGACTGGAGTCTGTTTTGGAGAATGCAGCGCTGGCTATAAGGGGGATAATTGTAAAGCAGGTATTTAAATCATTTGTTTCAACTCAACATAGACAATGTAGTTACAACTAAAATATCTGGAGCAAACATATACTTTTTAACATATCTTTGGAAGATTTTTAAAACTGTTATCTCAATACATCTTGAAAAGGCACTGGCAACTTGGCATTACATAATTACAATTTTCTCCCTGGTTTGTAACTTAAAACACTCTTTTGGCACTGATGAGTATATCTGAGTAGTCTGTGTAAACATTGGAATCACAGTTTTTCCCATAGCCTCATTTCCATTTTATTGTTTTCATTTATTAAGTCATGCTATTTTTACTTGCTATCACACTTGTCTGCTATTATCATAATCTTTATAAGTATCTTCACAATATTACCACAGATCTCCATCAATTTACTTGAATATCTCTGAACTTTGCACCGCCTGTCTGTCTTCCGTTCTATAAAATTTATACAAAGGGTTTATTACTTGATAAAAGCTGATTATATCAACTAAAGAATGATATTAAACATTTCAGCTATATCACAAAATTAAGAATGAATATTATTAGGTTAAAATGGTGAATATATTAAGAAAGAAGTTAGGCATGGCTAAAACCAGCTGATATATTCCAACAATATATTCTCTGGTATTCCATATCTTGTGTCAGCAATACAAGAAATAATATAGCCAAGGGTTTGTCCATTTTATAGTTAAAACATATTATGTGAGTAAAGTTTATTGCTTACATTTGGCCAAAATAAAGCATAGAAATAAAGAAATGCTGAATGTTTATTAATAATTTATTAATTTTTATTAATTCCCAGAAAAGTTACCTGTAAACAGTTTTCCAGAATAAAAAATTAGTCTAATAGTCTAGCAGCTAACACACTGGACACTTGACCAATACATACAATCTCTATCACTGTTGACATCTGGCAACAAATCAAAGTTTAAGTAGCCCCCTCCCTTTTATATGTTGACTATCCCAATGACTAGAGTAGATTTTACTTGAAGGTGACCCCACTTCACATTTAGATTAAGGTGAGCATAAAGAAATGTTAGTTTTGGTAGATTAAAAGGGGATAAAGGGGTTGAATTAGTATATTATATATATTAAGTGGAATATAGACAATTTCTCCATAATTCTTTAAATAATATACTGGGTGTTAGTGTGAGAGAGCATGTTGATTCAAATCAAAAACATAAGGTTAAAGGTCTCATCAAGTGTATTTAGTTAAAGAAGTATTAGCTGCTCTCAAAATAAAAATAAAATAGTGTGTTTGAAAGGTGATATTTAATCAATATATTTAGATAAAATCAAAGTACTTTGGTCAAATGATATGGCATTAATAATTTTGAGTGACACATTATATATGCTATACTGAACATCAAATGTAGCAGCAGTTAGAGTGCATCAATTTTTGCATCTATGTATAACAATGTTATGTGGTTTGCTATACACAAAAATAAAAACAAAATAACTAGGTAAAGCTAACATCATATGTGAAACTAGTCCAGCAGCTAACAAGTTGGACATTTAACTAATGCATCTGACCTCTATTGCTGTTGACATCTAGCAACAAATATGAATCCAAGTTTAACCAACACCCCTCCTCCTTAATATGGTGACTATCCCACTGACTAGAGTAACGTTTACTTAAAGGTGACCCTAGACTCACATTTAGGTTAAGGAGAGCATAAATAAATATTACTCGTGGTAGATTAAAATGAGATGAAGGGGTTGAATTATGATAATCTCAATGGCTGTCAAATTCAAAGTGAGGAATTTCCTCAATCTGTGGGCAACTAAGAAAGGTCATCAAATAGGTTACAAGTGGGTCAAATATCCATAGCTACAAGGTGCCATATAAGAGGCCATAGGATTGTAACAGCTTTATGGTGCAGCTACAGCAATATTATCCCAGGGTGAAAGGCTGACCAACATGATATCTGGTTCTCACTAATGAAACCCCATGTATGTATTTTTAATTGCACACAATACAACTTGGAAATTATTTTTATTATTTTTCTCACCATGAATGTATACATGTTTTTGTAGAATGTGACGATAAAACATATGGAATAGGCTGCAAACCCTGTTCACAGAACTGTAAAAATTCAATGTGCAGGAAGTTGTTAGATACAATGAATTGTTTAGATGGATGTATTCCAGGCAAAAGTGGAACTGATTGTTCAGAGGGTGAGGAATATAGACAATTTCTTCATAATGCTTTAAATAATATCCTGGGTGTTAGTGTGAGAGAGAGCATGTTGATTCAAATTAAAAACATAAGCTTAAAGGTCTCAACAAGTGTATTTAGTTACAGAAGTATTAGCTGCTCTCAATACAAAAATAAAATAGTATGCTTGAAAGGTGATATTAAACCAATATATTTAGATAAAATCAAAGTACTTTGGTCAAATGATATTGCATTAATAATTTTGAGTGACACTTTTTATAATTTTAGAATGTCCAGATAAAACCTATGGTTATGGTTGTCTAGACTGCTCCAAAAATTGCATTGAATCCAAATGTGAAAAATTTTCATCTGCCATGACATGTACTAATGGATGTATAGCAGGATACATGGGGCCTGATTGTTCAACAGGTAAATCAGTACATTCTGGTATTCTGAAAAAAGTAGTGTCCTAAATTTGCCTGAAATATACACACATATTATTACTTAATACAATAATAAACTGTTAAACATTTTAAGTTATGCTAAATGTTATAGTGAACATCAAATGTAGCAGCAGTTAGAGTGCATAAATTTTTGCATCTATGAATGACAATGTTATGTGGTTTGTTATACACGGAAATAAAACAAAATAACTAAGTAAAGCTAACATCATATGTGAAACTAGTCCAGCAGCTAACAAGTTGGACATTTAACTAATGCATCTGACCTCTATTGCTGTTGACATCTAGCAACAAATATGAATCCAAGTTTAACCAACACCCCTCCTCCTTAATATGGTGACTATCCCACTGACTAGAGTAACGTTTACTTAAAGGTGACCCTAGACTCACATTTAGGTTAAGGAGAGCATAAATAAATAATACTCATGGTAGATTAAAAGGAGATGAAGGGGTTGAATTATGATAATCTCAATGGCTGTCAAATTCAAAGTGAGGAATGTCCTCAATCTGTGGGCAACTAAGAAAGATCATCAAATAGGTTACAAGTGGGTCAAATATCCATAGCTACCAGGTGCCATATAAGAGGCCATAGGATTGTAACAGCTTTATGGTGCAGCCACAGCAATATTATTCCAGGGTGAAAGGCTGACCAACATGATATCTGGTTCTCACTAATGAAACCCCATGTTTGTATTTTTAATTGCACACAATACAACTTGGAAATTTTTTTATTATTTTTCTCACCATGAATGTATACATGTTTTTGTAGAATGTGACGATAAAACATATGGAATAGGCTGCAAACCCTGTTCACAGAACTGTAAAAATTCAATGTGCAGGAAGTTTTTAGATACAATGAATTGTTTAGATGGATGTATTCCAGGCAAAAGTGGAACTGATTGTTCAGAGGGTGAGGAATATAGACAATTTCTTCATAATGCTTTAAATAATATCCTGGGTGTTAGTGTGAGAGAGAGCATGTTGATTCAAATTAAAAACATAAGCTTAAAGGTCTCAACAAGTGTATTTAGTTACAGAAGTATTAGCTGCTCTCAATACAAAAATAAAATAGTATGCTTGAAAGGTGATATTAAACCAATATATTTAGATAAAATCAAAGTACTTTGGTCAAATGATATTGCATTAATAATTTTGAGTGACACTTTTTATAATTTTAGAATGTCCAGATAAAACCTATGGTTATGGTTGTCTAGACTGCTCCAAAAATTGCCTTGAATCCAAATGTGAAAAATTTTCATCTGCCATGACATGTACTAATGGATGTATAGCAGGATACATGGGGCCTGATTGTTCAACAGGTAAATCAGTACATTCTGGTATTCTGAAAAAAGTAGTGTCCTAAATTTGCCTGAAATATATACACATATTATTACTTAATACAATAATAAACTGTTAAACATTTTAAGTTATGCTAAATGTTATAGCAGCAGTTAGAGTGCATAAATTTTTGCATCTATGAATGACAATGTTATGTGGTTTGTTATACACGGAAATAAAACAAAATAACTAAGTAAAGCTAACATCATATGTGAAACTAGTCCAGCAGCTAACAAGTTGGACATTTAACTAATGCATCTGACCTCTATTGCTGTTGACATCTAGCAACAAATATGAATCCAAGTTTAACCAACAAACCTCCTCCTTAATATTGTGACTATCCCACTGACTAGAGTAACGTTTACTTAAAGGTGACCCTAGACTCACATTTAGGTTAAGGAGAGCATAAATAAATATTACTCGTGGTAGATTAAAAGGAGATGAAGGGGTTGAATTATGATAATCTCAATGGCTGTCAAATTCAAAGTGAGGAATGTCCTCAATCTGTGGGCAACTAACAAAGGTCATCAAATAGGTTACAAGTGGGTCAAATATCCATAGCTACCAGGTGCCATAAAAGAGGCAATAGGATTGTAACAGCTTTATGGTGCAGCCACAGCAATATTATCCCAGGGTGAAAGGCTGACCAACATGATATCTGGATCTCACTAATGAAATCCCATGTATTCCAGGCAAAAGTGGAACTGATTGTTCAGATGGTAGGGAATATAGACAATTTCTTCATAATGCTTTAAATAATATCCTGGGTGTTAGTGTGAGAGAGATCATGTTGATTCAAATTAAAAACATAAGCTTAAAGGTCTCAACAAGTGTATTTAGTTACAGAAGTATTAGCTGCTCTCAATACAAAAATAAAATAGTATGCTTGAAAGGTGATATTAAACCAATATATTTAGATAAAATCAAAGTACTTTGGTCAAATGATATTGCATTAATAATTTTGAATGACACTTTTTATAATTTTAGATTGTCCAGATAAAACCTATGGTTATGGTTGTCTAGACTGCTCCAAAAATTGCCTTGAATCCAAATGTGAAAAATTTTCATCTGCCATGACATGTACTAATGGATGTATAGCAGGATACATGGGGCCTGATTGTTCAACAGGTAAATCAGTGCATTTGGGTATTCTGAAAAAAGTAGTGTCCTACTAAATTTGGCGGAAATATATCCACATATTATTACTCAATATAATAATAAACTGTTAAACATTTTAAGTTATGCTAAATGTTATATTGAACATCAAATGTAGCAGCAGTTAGAGTGCATAAATTTTTGCATCTATGAATGACAATGTTATGTGGTTTGTTATACACGGAAATAAAAACAAAATAACTAATTAAAGCTAACATCATATGTGAAACTAGTCCAGCAGCTAACAAGTTGGACATTTAACTAATGCATCTGACCTCTATTGCTGTTGACATCTAGCAACAAATATGAATCCAAGTTTAACCAACACCCCTCCTCCTTAATATGGTGACTATCCCACTGACTAGAGTAACGTTTACTTAAAGGTGACCCTAGACTCACATTTAGGTTAAGGAGAGCATAAATAAATATTACTCGTGGTAGATTAAAAGGAGATAAAGGGGTTGAATTATGATAATCTCAATGGCTGTCAAATTCAAAGTGAGGAATTTCCTCAATCTGTGGGCAACTAAGAAAGGTCATCAAATAGGTTACAAGTGGGTCAAATATCCATAGCTACCAGGTGCCATATAAGAGGCCATAGGATTGTAACAGCTTTATGGTGCAGCCACAGCAATATTATCCCAGGGTGAAAGGCTGAATAACATGATTTCTGGATCTCACTAATGAAACCCCATGTATTCCAGGCAAAAGTGGAACTGATTGTTCAGAGGGTAAGGAATATAGACAATTTCTTCATAATGCTTTAAATAATATCCTGGGTGTTAGTGTGAGAGAGAGCATGTTGATTCAAATTAAAAACATAAGCTTAAAGGTCTCAACAAGTGTATTTAGTTACAGAAGTATTAGCTGCTCTCAATACAAAAATAAAATAGTATGCTTGAAAGGTGATATTAAACCAATATATTTAGATAAAATCAAAGTACTTTGGTCAAATGATATTGCATTAATAATTTTGAGTGACACTTTTTGTAATTTTAGATTGTCCAGATAAAACCTAT
The DNA here is from genome assembly GCA_964017235.1 of Sabellastarte sp. h YS-2021. Taxonomy (NCBI): domain Eukaryota; kingdom Metazoa; phylum Annelida; class Polychaeta; order Sabellida; family Sabellidae; genus Sabellastarte; species Sabellastarte sp. h YS-2021. Next base: position 76,108,633 of record OZ024935.1, on the reverse strand, counting down.
GGTTATGGTTGTCTAGACTGCTCCAAAAATTGCATTGAATCCAAATGTGAAAAATTTTCATCTGCCATGACATGTACTAATGGATGTATAGCAGGATACATGGGGCCTGATTGTTCAACAGGTAAATCAGTACATTCTGGTATTCTGAAAAAAGTAGTGTCCTACTAAATTTGCCTGAAATATATACACATATTATTACTTAATATAATAATAAACTGTTAAACATTTTAAGTTATGCTAAATGTTATATTGAACATCAAATGTAGCAGCAGTTAGAGTGCATAAATTTTTGCATCTATGAATGACAATGTTATGTGGTTTGTTATACACGGAAATAAAAACAAAATAACTAATTAAAGCTAACATCATATGTGAAACTAGTCCAGCAGCTAACAAGTTGGACATTTAACTAATGCATCTGACCTCTATTGCTGTTGACATCTAGCAACAAATATGAATCCAAGTTTAACCAACACCCCTCCTCCCTAATATGGTGACTATCCCACTGACTAGAGTAACGTTTACTTAAAGGTGACCCTAGACTCACATTTAGGTTAAGGAGAGCATAAATAAATATTACTCGTGGTAGATTAAAAGGAGATGAAGGGGTTGAATTATGATAATCTCAATGGCTGTCAAATTTAAAGTGAGGAATTTCCTCAATCTGTGGGTAACTAAGAAAGGTCATCAAATAGGTTACAAGTGGGTCAAATATCCATAGCTACCAGGTGCCATATAAGAGGCCATAGGATTGTAACAGCTTTATGGTGCAGCCACAGCAATATTATCCCAGGGTGAAAGGCTGACCAACATGATATCTGGATCTCACTAATGAAACCCCATGTATTCCAGGCAAAAGTGGAACTGATTGTTCAGAGGGTGAGGAATATAGACAATTTCTTCATAATGCTTTAAATAATATCCTGGGTGTTAGTGTGAGAGAGAGCATGTTGATTCAAATTAAAAACATAAGCTTAAAGGTCTCAACAAGTGTATTTAGTTACAGAAGTATTAGCTGCTGTCAATACAAAAATAAAATAGTATGCTTGAAAGATGATATTAAACCAATATATTTAGACAAAATCAAAGTACTTTGGTCAAATGATATTGCATTAATAATTTTGAATGACACTTTTTGTAATTTTAGATTGTCCAGATAAAACCTATGGTTATGGTTGTCTAGACTGCTCCGAAAATTGCCTTGAATCTAATTGTGAAAAATTTTCATCTGCCATGACTTGTACTAATGGATGTATAGCAGGATACATGGGGCCTGATTGTTCACAGGGTAATGCTAGCATCATATGTGAAACTAGTCCAGCAGCTAACAAGTTGGACATTTAACTAATGCATCTGACCTCTATTGCTGTTGATATCTAGCAGCAAATATGAATCCATGTTTAACCAACACCCCTCCCCCTTTATTATAAATAATTATAAATAAATATTAGTTTAGGTCGATTAAAAAGGGATAAAGGGGTCGAATTATGATAATCCTACGTTCGACATAGGTTTACAAAAACATACAACAATGTTTTGATATATTTATAAAATTAGTTAATATAAGAAATAATATGTAAAATAATATAAGGAAAATAACCATCAAGAGATAAAAACATCTAAAATCTAGTGTAAAGATAAAAATGTTTTAAAATTGCATGACTAGGAAACATTGTTTGTGGTGCGTGCACCCATATTTTTTCACTCTTGATGCCCCCAATGGCTGTCAAATTCAAAGTGAGGAATTTCCCCAATCTGTGTGCAACTAAGAAAGGTCATTAAATAGGCTACAAGTGGGTCAAATATCCATAGGATTGTAACAGTTTAAAGGTGCAGCCACAGCAATATTATCTCAGCATGGAAGGCTGACCAACATAATATCTGGATCTCACTAATGAAAACCCCATGTTTGTACTTTTAATTGCACACAATACAACTTAGAAATTTGTTTATTATTTTTCTCACTATGAATTTATAAATGTTTTCGTAGAATGTGACGATAAAACATATGGAATAGGCTGCAAACCCTGTTCACAGAACTGTAAAAACTCTGTGTGCAGGAAGTTTTTAGATACAATGAATTGTTTAGATGGATGTATTCCAGGCAAAAGTGGAACTGATTGTTCAGAGGGTGATGAATATAGACTTTTCTTCATAATGGTTTAAATAATATACTGGGTATTAGTGTGAGAGAGCATGTTGATTCAAATTAAAAACATAAGCTAAAAGGTCTCATCAAGTGTATTTAGTTACAGAAGTATTAGCTGCTCTCAATACAAAAATTGATTATGTGAAATTATGTGGTTTAAAACAAAACAAAATCAGAAGTGTTATAAGTCACAGTAAGAATGTACTTGTAACATTTATTGTTCAATTGGGCCTTACACTGTTGTAATTATATACACGATATTTTGACAGTCTAATTGTGCTATCTCATCGGAGGCTGGAGAATAAGTCTAACATCCCGCCTGAAGTACTTTTTCAGAAGTGCAAATGCACCTCTAATTTAAACCGGTCAACTGCACCTGGTGTAGCTTCTTTGGTGCAGAGTCTAAAAAAGTAATGTCCATTTACACTCAGGACACTCTTGTTTTTCTCCTTGTCTGCAAATGAACTCTCAAATGAGAAACATTTTAATGCACATCATCTTAAGCATTTAAATATTGAGTTTTCATTTTTAATGGTCCATTTTCCCACGATAATTGAGAAAGGCACTGCAATGTAATTACATTGTTTACAACATTTATGTAATAGAGTAATAACTGTTATGTTATCACGAAACATAGTTGCTAGCTCAGTTTGGCCCAGAGTAGCTGGAGAGCTATTACTTAACTAGAGTTTAAAATACAATTTCAGTTTCATCTGAACTAAAAATATTGATGGATTCTAGTAATCCAAGAAATTACTGGACAATAGATAGTAAATAAAATAAAATAACATATATTATTTTTAATATTATTATTGATTAATGGCAAATTATGTATTATGGGAAAAAATAATATTACAATAATATGAAGTATTAATAAACTCTAGTTCAAGAAGTTAACAATAATTTTTTCAGCCCATATTTTTCTAGTCTTCTGTGGACATAGAAAACAAAAAAACACAAATATTAGATGTAATATTTTACACCTTGCATGTAATGTATGTATATTATATGTATGTCCCATCATGTGCCATTACTTAATAAACAACTCTGCTAACTTCTTGGACTCGTGATACACAACTGTGTCCTAACTTACACAGAACATAGGATACTTATTGGGGCAGAGATATGATGTTGCACTAACACACTTGCATTCTGAAATGGACACACATGTCCAAACAGCTACCAATGTCGTGGCAGTCACATAATCAATAAAGTAGACTGCACCTACTAAAACTCTATGACACTGAACTCCCACAACAGAGTCGGTGTCAGTAGTTTATACTACAAAATTACTGAGAGAATTAGAATTTGAACTGTTGTCAGTAATTCTGAATAGATACCTGAAAAGGGTATAAATAACACTAGGGTAACACACTCCTTATTTAGAACTAATAATCTGACATTTACTAACCGTAAGTGAACATACATCCTTAATATTAATAATTGTATCCCACATTATGATATAAATATTACAAACATTCACTATGATGAACATTAAGAATGTTCCCCCATTCTTACATCACAAAGCACTTATACTCAAGCACTGTGCACCAAAGGCACTACACCAAATGCAGTGCACAGGTGCAAATTAGAGGTGCAATTGCACTTCAGAAAAAGTACTTCAGGAGGATGTTAGACTTATTCTCCAGCCTCTGATGAGATAGCACAATTAGACTATTGAAATATCGTTGTGTGTACAATTACAACAGTATAAGGTCCAATTGAACAATAATTGTTACAAAGTGAACTCTTACTGTGACTTATAACACTTCTGATTTTGTTTTCTTTTAATCTACTATGAGTGTGACCACAGAAAGTGAAAGCATATAGTCAGACACCACGGAGGATAAGGGAGAAGACACTCCTCTAGAATCACCCCGGTCTCCAAATATTTTACAGAATAAGGTCATTCTGTGAAGGACATGCAATTCTTTCTACTGGAATGGTGTTCCCTAAAACACAACAAATCCATTTCTGAACACATAAAGTGAGAGAATTGTTGGATGTGGAATATTGGAGCAATACATCCATTTTGCATTAACCAATTTATTAAAGTGTGGGTCATTGTAGTGTCTGTTCACACTCAGGACACTCTTGTTTTTCTTCATGTTATGTGGTTTGTTATAAACAAAAAATGAAAACAAAACTTAGTAAATCTCTTTTAGCGTCATATATACTATGTATATATTTATTTTTAATATTTTATTGCCTCATTCTTATACAGTGCAGTAAAATAATAATATATACAAATATAACAGTTTAAGTTTAGCATGATTGTATTTTCCCTTAACTATAACAGGCTTGTTTAAATATATTTATATATATATGTTATGTACAAGTTGAGATTTTGTACAAGTTGCAACTTGTACAAGTTACAACATATACAGGTTTTGGACGTGTACAAGTTGCAACTTGTACAAGCTCCACATTTTATCAAATGAACAATGTATTTTACTAAATTAATACTTAAAGCTCATGAAATCAACATATTTATACTACTTAGATGAGTGATTTAACTGTTGACCGGTATCTTTTTAGTAATTTTGTAGCAAATTCATTGCAGTTTTAATCTTCATAAATATTGGAGTCACACTGGCCTACCTGAAGCCTGTATCTGACTTAAGACTTCCATAGTGGTGGTAACCTTATAATTACTAATAAATTAATAAATGTTTCCTGGCAAGAAGTATACCAAATTTATTTATTCTGCAAGAAAGGGATAAATAAAATTTGATTCTTCTGTGTTGACAAAACCGCATGTAAATATTAAGATTATGCAGTGTATGTGATCAGCCAGAGATTTATTAACACAAGACATACATAATTTATAATTAAATTACACATATTGTCATTTGTCCTTTTATACTTCAACTTCACTACTTCATAAATCAGTTAAATCCTTTTGTGATTCTTTTAGTCACTATGCCCCAGTTTTATGGAACTCTTTCCCCTTCCAAATAAGAAATAGTCCCTCTGTCGCATCTTTTAGGAAACACCTGAAAACCCACCTTTTCAATCCCAGTTTCCCAACTAAGTCTCCTTCCCTCTCGGTCTCACCCACAACTCCGGATTACTGATCTAGAACGCCCCTCGACTCTCCTTATTAAAAATGATTTTTGTTAACTAGCGCACTGAGTTCCCCTTGAGGGAGAAGATATTGTGGCTGCAAAGTAGTAGATTATATTATATTCTTATGATCAATCAGGTAAATCACAAAATATCTTTGAAACAGCAGACAATGAAGTAAATCTCCTTTGAAGTTTCCTTTGTCCACTTATTTTCCTAGCGTCTTGTTGTCTTGAGGTAAGTCACACAATATCCCTAATACTACAGGAAGCCACACCAAGACAGTTGATTGCATTTAGAGGATTTCTATTTCTTACTTATTACTTCTTAACTTTCTTCTTTGAAGTCTGTTATTATTAAAACTTTTCTGGTTGAAGACTCCAATAGATAGTGCCATATCTTGGATGAGTAGGAGTTAAGACATTTGACATTTATGTTGAATTTAGTCACAAACACAAAAACTTTAATTTCTTCTGCATGATAAACAATGTAAAAAAAACATTTACTCTTGAATGATAAACTGCCAACTTGATCTATTAATATTAATATATTAATAGCTTTTTCTATTTAAGTGTTACTGGCCAAAATTTCAAGATTTTTATGTGAATTCATTATTAATTTTTAGGAAAAAATTATATATATATGATACTCTAACATTATTTTGAATATTTGTGCACATAAAATAAGATATAGTTTCAATAAAATTGTTAATTTAACCAAAATTCTTTTTAAATCCAACTTGTACAACAGTATTGTACAAGTTGGGTTTATTTGATGTTGAAATTCTGTACAAGTTACAACTTGTACAGCCAAGCTAGTACAAGTTGCAACTTGTACAAACTGCAACTTGTACAAAAACTCAACTTGTACATAACATACATATATCAACAAATAGAAGTGTATATTGATACAACAACATAGTACTGTTTCATAGTTGCTAGTCTGCATTTCATTGCGTCTTTATTAACCAAAATAATTCTACAGATTGCCAAAAAATGTCAAATACTTCCACATTTTCATGTAAAATATAACTCATTCTCAAAATTTCTAGCTTTTCTTGTACTATACATATTAAGTTACGAAATGCTATTCGCTGATTATTAGATTATTGTTTATTAATAGACGATTTGCCTAACAATATAAAGACAAATAATAAATTAAACACAAACTGTACAGACTCATCAATGAAAGAGGGCCTGAAGATTCCCAAAAATATTTCAAATAATGTAAAATTGAACTTTATATTAGTTATGTTAATATAAATATATGCTAACACCCTTCCAAAATTTATTTGAGTCACTGCAGTTGTAATAGTCGTGCTCTATTGTGTCAGTTTGAATGCAATAATTACAGGTTTTTGAAGAGATTATCTTCCATGTATAGAAACTATATCGACAATTAATTGTTCTATTTAAAACTTTGTATTGGAATGACCGTAAATAGGGCTCTTTGGTTATTTTATATATTAATGTAAGCATAGAATTCCACTCAATTTGTTTCAGGAAAAGAAATATTTCCAACGAAGTTTCTATAGCTGTGGGTTCTTTTACCGTATCCCTTATTAATTCAGAATATACCTTCCTACTTGTAATTCTTGTGGTTTCTTTTACTCTGTTTTGAAGAATTAAACTAAATTTGGGGTTTGCAGTATACTTACATGTTTGATTATTTATTTTAGACTTCCAATATTTTGGAATAGCATCCAATAGGGAATATATATTAATAATGTTTGTGTTCGATTCTGGCTTTCCCCTTAAATTTTCTTTTTATTTTAGACTTCCAATATTTTGGAATAGCATCCAATAGGGAATATATATCCTAATATTGAACCATTATTTTTTTTCTGTTTGAATGGTTTCCCATTCCTTTTTGCAGTTTTCATATTCTGTGATAATTGTTTGGTCATTGGTTAAGTTAAAGTTTTGTTCTAGTTTTGATAGTTTATTCAATATTTCTTTTTTCTTCATATTTTTATATTTTGCTTTGTGACCAGCATAAATTCTAGTTTCTGTCCTAAATTTACATTTAGTGAATTCCCACAGCAAGCTCAGTGCATAAATATTTACAGTTATTCTGTCTATTATTTATTTCAGTATGCATGAGTTATACTCTTTTTCTTTGTCAATTTCATTGGCTTTGCTTTTGAGTTGGACATTCAATTCTTCCTGAATTAATAGAGCAACACCCCTACTACTGCTAGACACATGTGAAAAGTAGATTTTTCCTTTATATTCTTTCTTCCACATTTCTTTATCTGACAGAGTGTGATTTTTGAAACATAATTAAACCTTTTTAGCTCGTTTAACCATTTAAATAATATTTGTTTTAAGAGTTACATCGCAATCCTCTACAATTTAAAGAATATATGTCTAAATTGGTATTCATGGTTGTCTGATTTCAAACTTGTGTATCTCACTTGATAATTCTAAACATCTAATTACAGCTATGATTTGTGCTAACTTTACTGTCACAATTATTTTAACATGACTGATTGCTATGCATAATAACAGGTATGATGCTAAAAAACAGAATCTACAGAATATCATAACTTTTCTAAATACAAGAAATAAATGAACAGGTGTTCTGTTTTTCAGTAAAAAATTAAACCTTCATTCATAAGGTGGTTTATTCGATGAAACAAGATATATGTGTTTGACAACTACAATGACAAATTGACCTTTTATGAGTGTTGCTCTGTACTTGTTTCCCTAACGTTTACATATGTGTTTTAAAGTCCAAATTATATAAATTTCACCACCAAATAGAATTAACAACAGATTACTTAAAATCATTACTTTTTACAAAGATTGCAATCATATTTGTACTGATAACATCAGCTCACACACAATTCCTACATTCCTTCAAGAATGAAATAATTTAAATTTTCAAGTTATGGTTCTATGTTTTTCATATCTTAAACAGTTATCATTATATCTGTATCAATTACTAATGATGGACACACTTTCTAACCAGCTCTGAGAATGGGTTATGTCCACTTCACTATGTTAATTATTAATACATGCATAACATAATACTTTATTTGTTCCAGTTGACAATGTAATATATATCATTTTAAATTTTCTCTTATTTTACAACTCTGTGCTTTTGCATTATTAAGCTTACAGTAGTTTATAGATGTTCAGAAACAATGCCTGCAGAAAAAATTTTTGTAACTGCAACATAAACATAGTACACACCATGCAGCATAGAATTATATATATTTTCAAATTTACCATCCTAGGTGGTTTCCTAAAAAATGCAGTTATATTAAGATTAATTACCTTTGACAAGAACAAGGTTTCTACTCATCTCTAATAAAGAAGTTATCTTTCCAAGTCCACTTACCGTAAATTTCCAAAATAATGGCCAGGTTCAAATAAACGCCTGGTTCAAATTAACACCTGGTACCAAGCACTCTATTTACAATTTTGACACTGTTTTTGTATTTCAAAAGAAGCCTGGTTCAGTTTAATGCCCAGTCTGGTGCCATTTGAAAAAATACATTACTAATATCTGCCTAACATAATGTTATAAGACAGTAGGCAAGATAGTATATTTGACTCAGTTATCTGTGCACTTTTCATATTTAAAAGAACGCCTGATTCAATTCAATGCCTGGTATGATGTCTTTTTAAAATAATTAATGCCCCATCCATATTTTGAAAAGATACATGAATGTTCATTGGTAATATCTGCTACTATACAGGTCCTCAGTGGCCTAGTGGTTAGCAAGTTTGGCATCTAATCACAGGCTGTCACCTCTGTGGGTTCGAGTCCCACAAGTGGCAATTCTGAGGACCTGTCCCAATATGACCCTGGCTGTTGAACGGGACGTAAAACCCCAACTTTGACCTTTCTGCCTAATATAATGTTATAAAACAATAGGTAAGATAGTGCATCTAAGTTATCTGTGCACTATTTCTCATTCTCTCATTTCACTTATTTCACAACCTTGTACTTTAGACTTATTGGGTTTATAGTGGTTCATCAATGTTTCTTAAACAATGCCTTCAGAAAGATTAATAATAACTTAAACATGAATACAGTTGGTACACCACATTAAGAGTGAAATTATATATATTTTCAAGTCTTCTATGTTTTATCCTAAAAATAATAAAATTTGAATTAATTACCCTTGACAAGAACACCACTTCTACACAGTTCTAAGAATGAAGTGATCTTTCCTCTGTTCTTGTTAAGATATGCTTAACATAATGTAGATTTATTAAGATTACAATAGTTTATTGGTGTTTCAGAATCAATGTATTCAGAAAGGCTACTTGTAATTTTAACATAAACACAGTTGGTACACACCATCCATATCATTGATCAGTGTCATGATAAGCAATGGCCATCTATGTAGAGACTTGTTAAGTTAGCAGTAGTTTACAAACAATTAGATAACTAACTTTTGGCAAGACTGAAGTATATGAATGATTACTTTTATACATGGAAGTAGCTTTTGGTCAGTGATGTTTTTCAGTTAAATGTCCTATGTTATTTTCATCTTGACATTTAACTTTTTTTTATTTTCTTTTTCAAACATAAAGACATACATACAATAATGAAAAAAAAAACAAAAAAAACATATTACAACAATGAATGCATGGCTACGATATTTGTCACATCCTTACACTAGGATGATATATATATTTATATTTTATTTTCCTTGATATGGCCAAAAAAATAGTACATAAACACTGAGTAAGAATTATTTTTGACACAAATAACATTGTCCAAGTTTAGTGTAATTTAAGATATAGTCTGGATTAGGTTTGAAACAAGCATCCAATTTCTTGTAAAATGAGAGGAAGCATCTGTTATAGCATACAGGTACGATTGTTCATCAAAGACTCGCTTGATGTTTAGCTGTAATGCAGTAAAACTTGGTTTACGACTCTCTTTAAAACATTTAAATAAGTAGGATTTTACTATGAAGGTTATGGCATTTATGGAGAAGGTGATGGCACTGCGACCCTGAAATCCAAGTATTATTGATTTTTTGTCAAAGTCAAATGGGGAACTTGTTTCCTGGTAAATCCAGTGTTTAAGTAAGTCCCAAATTTCAGTAGAATATAGGCAGTCTACAAAGACATGAGTTATTGTTTCAGGCATATTATTACAAAAGCGACAAAGATTGTTGTCAACTTTTTTCATTTTATACAGTAGAGCCTTTGTTCCCAAAATGTTATGAAGTATTCTATACGGCAACCAAATAATCTGGTTATCAAGAATCGTTTTAAAACAGGTCAGATGTATGTTTTTCCATTCTTTTGATTCTATATTTATTTGAAGTATTTTTATGGAGGTGTTTATATGGACTAAGTCCTTTTGAGTATCACTTTCTGTGAGCACATGTTAGAAATCTTTACAACCTTTCTTTGATTTATTTATCAATGATATAGTCTTTGGCCATATTGCTTTCTCTGGTAATTTGATCTGAGATCCAGCACCATTTTTATTTCTAAATATTTCTATTACTAACCGTATTCTGTTATAGTCTAGGAGATTAAGATTAGTTCCAAAAGTATTTCTCACTTCTTCTAATGTCAACAGGTTACCTTAACTATTATATAAATCAGCAGGGTAAATTATTCCCACTCTGTACCACTGTGGCAGAAAGAGGGTTTCATTTGAGATATTTGGATTGTACCATAGTGGGCAAGTTAGACTATGTGGTTGTGCATTATTGTAAGAGTACTGCTTGGAGTACTCTTTTCCAATTTACCAAGATGTCCCCCGCAAAATTTGTTTGAAATCTTGTTTGCAATATTATCGCACCACGACGGTCCCATATGCAAAAGTTTTTCCAAAGATTTTATGTTATATATACAGAAATCGTAATAGTCGGAATTTTGGTTTTGGACTAGTTTTCTCAACCATGTCAGTTTGAGGGCCGGTATCTGTTTACGTATATCAAGCATTCTCAAGCCCCCCCATTTATAATCCATGCAGATGGTATTTCTTCTTATTTTGTCTGGCTTATTATTCCAAATAAATTTAAAGAATAATCTCTCCAATGTCTTTATAAAGTTTTTACTAGGATCCGGAATACATAAGAACAGATAATTTAGCTTTGACACTATGAAGCATTTCAGGACTGCTATCTTTCCTATGGGTGACAACAGATGCCGTTGCCACTGGGGAAGTGACGCTCGTATGTTATTTAATGCAGGTTCGTAGTTAAGGCTTGGAACTTGTTGCAAGTTCACTGAGAGATTAATGCCTAAAAGTGAAAAGCATTGGCTACCCCAATGTAGCTCCTTATTTACCTTTAGTTTGTCCTTAACTCCCTTTTTCTTCCCAATCCAGACTATTTGGGGTTTTTCAGTGTTTACTCTTAAACCAGATATATTGCCAAAAATTTCTAGTATATTGAGAGCTGCATGAAGGGAGTCTTCAGTTCCATTTAGTATAATAGTGGTATCGTCAGCAAACTGTGTTATCTTTATTTCCTTTTGTCTAATCATGATGCCTTTTATACTTTTATCATTCATAATCATCAGGTACAAAATTTGGGCACACAAGATAAAAAGATAGGGGGAGATTGGGTCTCCCTGTCTACATCCTCTTTCAATAGGGAAAGGGTTTGATAGGAATCCACACTGGCTAACTGAGGCTACTATATTAGTGTTAAACAGTTTGATCCATTGTTTGAAGTTAGTGCCAAAATTTAAAAATTCTAGAACTTGGTACAAGAATGTCCATGAAACTGAGTCGAATGCTTTTTCAAGACTTTTTGACTTTTAACTTAGTGAGAGCTAGTTTTCAGTTATACAGATACAATTTAACTTCAAACAGAAAAACATTAGTACAAAGAATAACATTATATTATGCAGTAACTATTCCATGCTCTTTATCTCACTTCAGAAACTTTTTTTAAGATTAGAAATGTTTACAAATATATATTAATAATAAAACTAAATTACATACTATCAATATTAAGGCTTCTCCTGTTCTGTTTTACATATAATTAGTACAAAGTAATACAAGTTGCATTATATTTTACAATTACTCCTCCTTATCCCACTTATTTCACAATTTTTTTAAAATTTACAAATGGTTACAAATATATGTTACTAATACATCAAAATTAGTGTTACATTTGTAGTAGGGCATCCCATATTCATACACTGCTTCAATTACTTCACATAATTGCATTTTCCATTGTTTACAAATGTTTGCAAATATATAGGCAACAAAGAGCTACAAACAAGAAAGCAGTTATAAATAAATGTTATTAATACAGCAAAATTAGGTATATCTTTAGTAGGCCATCCCGTGTTTATACACTGCTTCAATTACTACACAAAATTATGTTTTCCATTGTTGTGTTTACAAATGTTTGCAAATATATCGGTGACAGGGAGCTACAAACAAGAAAGCAGTTATAAATATATGTTACTAATACATCAAAATTAGGCTAAGTCTGTAGTAGGCCATCCCCTCTTCATATACTGCTTCAATTACTACACAAAATTACGTTTTCCATTGTTGTATATACAAATGTTTGCAAATATATAGGCCACAAAGAGCTACAAACAATAAACCAGTTATTACTTTGTATTACTAGTCAAACTGTACAAAATCAATCAGTATCAGTATCAAATACAAACATATTTCCAATTTTAAGGTTACAAATATTTGAAGATACATATAGTTAACAAGCAATTACAAACAACCAAACAGTTATAACTCTGCAATAATAAAGACCTTATATGATAAAGTGAACTAGCCAAACTTTGTCAATCCAGATTAAAAAAAACTTCATTTCTTAATGTCTTTGACTCTGCTTGTACTTTGTGATACTAGTCAAGCTGTACAAATATGAAGGAATCCTGCTGACATGGTGTTTTACAGACAACTGGTCCATATTAATCGGTATTATCCATTTTTAAGGTCATAAACATTTTTTTCTATTTTTGAAGGTTTCATATATTTAAAAGTATATATCTGACCAGCAATTACAAACAACCGAATATTTATATTTAAAGTTATTCTGCATAAATAGACATTATATAATCCAGTGAACTAGCTAAACTTTGTCAATCAAGACTTAAACATGAGTTAAACTGTACGAAATCACTCAGTATGAAACAATTCCACTAACAGCTGGTCAATATTAATAGGCATTGTTCCATTTTTAAGGTTACAAATATTTAAAAATATATATCTGACCAGCAATTACAGACAACAAAACAGTTATCACTCTGCAATAATAAAGATATTATATAACCCAGTGAACTTCCATATTATATTACAGGTTAGCTTTTCATTAAACTATGGAAGTCTGAGTGATTGGCTATATTACCTTTTTGAGCAATAGAGATTTAGACTATCTGAGTATGTGTTGATTGTTAGATACATTACCGTCATTTGTTGTCACTTAGAAAACTGTTACAACTCAACCATGAAATTACTTGTTTACATTATTGATCAGTTCAAACAGAACTTTACTTAACACCAATACTGATCAAAACACGTTATTGCCAGATAATTGAGTACCGAGTTTGATAGCTGGTCAGAATCTTTTCTCCAATGTTATGCAAATTTCGAAAAGCTACTACACACAATGAAATTTGTTGTTTTTTACCAGTTCCTACTATTACTTTATGGAGCAATACACTACATGATATATGTACACCATATTTCACCTGAACCACATTCAGTTGCAATATGTTATTGGTGAGTAACTGTGTCTTACTTTACATAAATCTACAAATTTATGCAAATGATAGTCCATTACATTTTTTTATTTCCAATCATACATAAGCTTTGAAATTTGTAATATTTATAACTGTAGTCTGAAATAAAAGCTTGGTAGCTGATCATACCACTCGAGTTCATCATACATGAATGTCAGACAGTTTCACAATGTATATACAAAAGTATATTGATTTTTAATATGTATCTTATGAGTTAGAAGTATTAGATTCACTTAGATATTCATTCCAGAATGCCCTGATGGTACATATGGAATTGGATGTGAGCTATGTTCCTCTACATGTTTTGATTCAAGATGTGACAAGTTCTCAGACACACTCAATTGTACAGATGGTTGTATTGCAGGTTATACAGGAATGGATTGCTCAACAGGTATATTTGGCAATTTATTTATGTTAAGGTACTTGAAACACTATATTCGGACACAAAAGTGAAAATGTGAATGAAGGTTGCTTGCTTAGCTAACACAAGCAACTGCTCTTACACTCTAACCCAGTACCTGCTGACTTTTTTATTTTCCCTTTATAGGACAGTCATGTGGATAAAGTTAATTGCTCTAATTTATGTTATATATGTATTATATTTGTGATGATGTTTCAAAGTGCTTGCTTTTACATAGCTGGTAAATTTACACTTGTAAGGAAAAACCCAACATGTTTTGAACTATTCATCAAATATTACTATGCGACAGGTTGGTTTATAGATTTGTCTGATTATGTTGCATAGTTCTATGTTAGATCATAAGGGATCCACAGTACTCTCCCTAATTTAAGATTTCAACTATACTATAAAATGTTACTCCCATCTGACATCCTGTGAGTTATGTCTGCAAGAGTTTTGGTAATTTGTTTCAGAATTTTGTTCAACTCTACTACATAATCTCCTAGTGGAGCCCCTCCAGGTTAGGGGTGTCAGGAACCTGGAGCTGTGTCTGTTGGATGCTTTGGAAGTAGTGTTAATGTATCATTATAAATCATGTTTATTTACAGCAGTTGCAGTGTATTTAACTGCTTATATTCTGTTCTTGAGTATAATATTTGGTTGTATGGAGAGTAGGAGATGATCTTAAGTAAAGTTGGGTGAGGTGATGCTGGATATTCCTTATTATTTTTTGTGTGATGCACTGTGTATCTTACTTAACTTCAGTTGGTATTTAGGTCTGTGTCTGGACCAATGAGCAGGCTGAAGTTGCTTTTTTGTGTTATTTGTGTTATGGTCATTTATGATTTGGGTATGTGTAATTTTAGCGTCAGAGGTGTGATACTGCTTATTTCAGTGTGATGTTAATTGCTCATCTTACATAACTCAAGTGTTTTGGAGATGTTGAGTTGGGTCTGAACCAGGTGTAGTTGGGATGGGAAATCTTGGAGCCAGGCCCATATTGTTATGCATCATTTGTGTCCCTAATTTAGTTGCTGTGTTAATGATACTGATATAACTTCATCCCCATGGGGTACATACTGAGTTTACCTAATCACTGCAATGGATTATATATAGGTCTTCTATAAAATTTAAACTTTAATATATTTCAACGAACGGTCTTTTTCATTTATTCTTGCTGAATGATAGATATCAAAATACTTCTTGACTTCCATAATGCATACATTTTTAAGATAAATTGACACACATACATTTCACATATTTTAAACATAAAATACAAATTATATCATGACCTAAAAGATTGAAAGTGAATACTTGATTTGCGAAGGACTGGATGATCAAAAATATTTTCTGTTATTCTGCCCAATAAATATGAAAACTATGTTGTAATATTTTTTTTCCTTCATGTGCTAGTACTGTCATCTGTTCTTTGATATAATATTCTATTTGAGTATAATCACAAATTTATTTTTGTTGTTGTTAAAAATGTATTTATTCTTATGTACTTGAAAAAAGATATTTCAAGAAAAGGTAGTCATTTCCTAATATCATAGGATGTCATATGTTAATGTTTTATTTAAACTTTGTGTGCTCATTTAAAACTGTCATGTACAATGATGACATTTCTTTTCAACTTCTTGGAGATGCTCTATTTGTAACTTGCCTAAATGATACATATGGTAGAGAGTGCCAGTCTTGTCCAGAAACCTGTAAGGTTTCTAAGTGACAAGTTTTAGATGATGTGAACTGTACATATGGGTGTGCGCCAGGGTACACAGATGACAGTTGTCAAAGTGATTGGTCATACTCCAACATAGCGCTATCCAATGAACAATGCTAATTGCAAAATAAATTGTTTACAAGATAAATTGCATTTGACTTTGTCAGAAAAATGTCATTTAAAAACAAGATATAGGGTGTCATTTAAAAAGAAGATCTGGGGTGTATATACTTACTGTGACTTACTGTGACACAGTATAAGTAGCTAATAAATTTGACTGTGTAATAATTGGCATTTTGCATTCTTTATTTTAAAATGACTATATATACATAGAAGCAAGGTATTATTTTCATTATTCTAAATACACATACCCTTGTATGAACGGTAATATATATTCCATACATTTATAACATGCGCATAGAACAAAAAAAAATAGAAAACAATATGCTTTTCATATTTTTTATCTTACAAATTTCATTTATGCTTCATCATACATTAATTGCATGTAAATGTAATAAATGTAGAAAACAGAAACGTTTCATTAATTTCATTTATGTTTCATCATGCCATTCCTCAGAATGTCCAAATGGTACATATGGCTATGGATGTTTTAATTGTTCTGAACATTGTGTGAACTCTTCATGTGACAAGTTTTCTGAGAATGGTGTTTGTTTGGCTGGATGTGAAGTTGGATATACCATGGAGAACTGTAATGAAGGTATTATTTTTGTTCTATTGATATGATGTGAAACTATAAAATATATTCAAGAAAATATTGAAGCAATTTGAACTTGAATTTTTCCACATTTAAAACTGTAATGATGGCTCTCACAATGTCTCAAGGACATCCTATGTTAATTATCTATTGTACAATGTACTCATTCCAGATGGCTGTCTTGCATGAATAATTAGGAAGACTTAATTAGTTTGAATGCATACTGAATATATTCTGAATAATATGTAAAAATTTCAAGAAGATAAAGATTCAAAAGTCATTCTTTCATTAGGAATTGTATTGACTTGTGTTCTCTGATTAAAAAATGTGTATCAAATAGGCATTTTGGTTTAAAAATATGTTTCACCAAAGCTATTTATTTAGTATTTAGTCTCTTAATAATCACTTTGCTAAACCATATAGGCCCAGCAAACTCTACCAAATACGACATACATGTACTTAATTGCTTACAGAATGTCCTGATAGTACATATGGCCCTGAATGTGAGCCGTGCTCACCAAACTGTAAAAATCTATGTGACAAGTTTTCTGCAACTGGTGTTTGCACTGAAGGATGTGTAACAGGTTACACTGGAGAAACTTGTCTTGAATGTAAGATTTTATCCATGAAGTTTTATCATAATATATTGATTTGCAGCTGCTTCCTCTATCTTCTAAGGGCATTTTCTCCAATTAATACAAAGCTCTACGATAAATTGCGATTTAACTTTTATTGTTCTTAAATCTCTTTCCCATTCAATAAATCTCCCTTTCTTGTCTACCCATTAACTCATGTTTCAGCATTCATTTTCTGAAATGTTTCTGAATTGTTAACTTAAACATCAGTTTATAACTTGTACCTAGTCTGTGGGAGTAACATATTTCTATTTTACCGGTTATTTCTTATAATTTACCTCAAAATCCGTGCTCTCTTGACATTTACACCATTACAAGGTCAGGTGAGCTCGAAGGATTACTCTGTCTATTATCCTTCAAAACTGGGGACGTGTTCAGGGTCTTCCCCTTCCACTCAGGTTTTTTCATGAGTCTTACCTGTGTTTCCAATCTGAGGCTTTGACCTTTTGACTTGTTACCTCAGATTGCTTTTGCTTCTTCTTCAAGCTCCCCTGTCTCAGAGGTCAAAGGGTGATAAAGTAGTAAATTGGCTGCATATTTGGCAATTATGCTGAAGTTTGAATCATTGTAATGAAACATTTATGCTTAGTTATCGTAATTACAGCTTTAAACAAGTCACATTTAGTAATATTGAGTGTACAGTTTGAAGCATTGATTGTAGTTTAACTTGAATTCCTATACATTCTTAAGCACAACCTATTTGTTTATAATAATCTAGTTTATCTCCTGTTTTCCAATCAGATTTGTTTTAAATAAATGTTGTGTCAATTGTGCTTGCTATAATGGTAAAGAGTAACAACATTTTATATCTAATTTTTCTATCCTTGGGTTCAGGGGGAATGTTTATATATTTATGAAGTTTTTTTCATAATATTTTGGTTGCAAGGTATTATTCGGTAATTTCTATCAATAAATATTTGCTCAGGATCAATTTTTACAATCATTTTATCCATATATGACATTGTGTCTATTCTGTTACTTGTGGATTTAATTCTTGTTACAATTGTAAAAGATTAATTTGCTCTAGACTTAAGGTATTCTTTAGGTGACTCAGTTGTCTTAATGCTTTGACTTGTGTAACACTATGTGGCATCTAGAATCTGTTGTAAAACATAATTTAAGTAAATGCTACAATATGCACTTCATACCACATTAGAAATGCATCAGTTAATTTTTCAAATATTTCACTGATAAAACATTTTCATTACAGATCAGATATCTGGAACAGAAAATAAATCTGGAACTACAGTAGGTGCTACAGCAGGTGCTGTTGTTGCAGCTCTAGTGATTGCAATTGTCATTGTGGCAGTTGTTATCGTATTCCTGAGGTAACTGTAGGATTGGTATTTGTGACTACTATCACCATCTTGATTGACAAGGGAATTTATCTGCTCCATTATTGTATTTGTCACATCACTGCATTCTGATGAGGTTTATTCTAACAATAATATTTGATAAGGAAAAACATTCTCAGTTTAAATATGAATATGTCTCTCATAATTACTTGCAGCATTTTAAGAACTTCACAATTTTAAAGATACAATACCTCTTTGGTGTTATTTAAATAGGAGAAGAAATCATAACGAAACAAAAGCGGAAGGAAGTATGGATTTGAGATCAGCTGCAAACATATATTCAGGTTGGTAATGCAGACATATATAATTAACTGATTAATGATAAACATTGACAATAAATATTTTAAACTAAAAATAAAACATTCACTTTTTGGCCAGAAAATTAAATGAAAATTGTTACATTTTTCAGTTCCAATTGATGACACTGATGCTAAAGCAGGAAAAATGGAAAGGCCTACTGTTGCTCACAAACCTTCACACATTCTCCTATCTGAAAGTTCTACCAAAGTGAACAAAGAAATATCCTTAGGTATGTCACTTTCTTTGCTACATTGATTTTAATTTTATTGTGGCAATAACTAAATAATCTGTTTCTATTTTAGAAGCTACGGTCAAGTATGAAAAGTTGCAGATTGTTACAGAGTCGGAATGAAACGATGTTGCTAAATGATACTAGGACATTATTTTGTGTTGAATTGTATTACACCACATAAAATCATATATGTATAAATATACACAAAATAATGCATTTCTTGCATAAACAGACAAATAGTGTGCATATATATAAAGCATATATCACTTTTTAATAATCAACATCGATACCAGACACTCATATCTATTTATACATTAAAACAAATATATCATACAGTCAGTAAAATATAAAATATTGCATGTTTATGAGAAACTTTTAGCTTCTTGAAGTGCAGTTAGTAACTATTGTTTCAAGAATAAATGTTCAAAATGGTGTAATGGCAAAAATCCAAATGATGTGATTTAGATTTATTTATTTATTTTATGTGCCGTACAACAGCCAGGATCATATTGCGATGGGTAGTTTAAAGGTGGAGGAACCTGTACATACTAGTTGGTCAAGATTCTGTATTGTAAATCACTGGGCATTGGCAAGTAACTACAAACTTTCCAACATGAAGTGCCCGGCATGAGATTCGAACCAGTGACCAAAGAGGTTGAAGGCGAGCACTCTAACTGCAACAACACTGAGCCCTCACAAAATGATATGAAGCAAATGTCAAAGTCTTATGGAATTTCAGCACGCAACAATTTAGTACACAACACCAATGAAGCATTCAACACTCCAGCCAAACATTGATGCCAACAAAAAGTAATGTAGCACAGATCCAGATAAATATAGACCAGTATTTGTCAAACCATCATTACATAATATATTATCACACAAATACAAGTTACTTTGCGAGTTATGCTAAGGTATTTTGTGATTATGTAAATATATAATTGAGTGTGTAAAGTTACACATTTTCTGTGTTGTAATAATGATTTTTTATTTTTAATAATTATATTTAAATAATATGCAACCTTCAATGCAGGTATAGTTTCAGCAAAGAAATTTCCACAAGAAATTCCACATTCCAGTAAAAGGAACATGCTGTCAAAACTCAGCTCTTTTAACACAACTAAATGTGTAACAACCATATAAAACCTGTACAACTTAATGTGCACCAAGTCTGAATAAAGAAAAAAAGAACACTCATTAAAGGACAATACAAACATCCCGCCATACACAGATCTGTAAAACCATATTAAACCACATTAAACTCTCAATGTGTGATGTAACAAAACCCAAACAAGTTTTTCTAGACCGATAAATCATAATGACTGACATGATTTAAAAAAAATTCCAAAAGTCAGTTTGTGACACAGGTAAAATTCTGAATTACATGTGTTCACTGTTAGTATTTTTGTAGGATGTTGTATGAAATGTATATACATGGGGTAAATAGGGGTGTAGGTGTATGTCTTTTGCTTTAATGTAAGCACAAGTTGTGATTAAACATTCCAAATTTATGACAGGATTCAGTGAAAAATCGTCAAAATGATCGAAATATGTACCATGAGGTCAAATAAATTGAGTGACTAGATGAAACAGTTTATTCTCACTGGTGCTTGAATTCTAGCCTCACATCTTGTTAGTCTCATTCAAAGTCCCAGCACTCCAGCCAAAGTATACACCCACATCTTGTAACCCGGACTTCGAAAATTCAACTACAAAGATGGATGGAATCATATACATGTATATGATTGGATTCATTGCATAGTTGTGGAAATATCTCAGAATACTTTTCTCTGCAGATGTGTCAGAAATGTCATCAAGGCAAAATAGATCAAATGTCTGTTTGAGCACATCTGACACAGAAACAAATTGATCTGCAATAGTTACAATACATGCCAAAAGTGACAAATCAATGACAAATCCAAATTCCTCAAAACCAAATTAAAAAACCATCACAACCCATAAGAATT
The DNA here is from genome assembly GCA_964017235.1 of Sabellastarte sp. h YS-2021. Lineage (NCBI taxonomy): Eukaryota > Metazoa > Annelida > Polychaeta > Sabellida > Sabellidae > Sabellastarte > Sabellastarte sp. h YS-2021. Next base: position 76,087,389 of record OZ024935.1, on the reverse strand, counting down.
ATGGAGAGTCCTGAATGATGCATTGTCCAGCTAAATTGTAACCTTCTGTCAAACCCCCTGTATTTTTAGCTGACAAATTGGTGACTTTTTACAGATAAAATTCAAAATCCCCTGTAGTCCATACTCCTACTTTTTCTAGGGTCATAGAGGAGCAGAGTGCCAAAACTATTGGGCATTCATAAAGCAAATTATGCTGTCTTTACCCAGGTGCACTTTTCATGTCTTAGATTATCTAAATATCCTTATTATCCCCATGACCCCAGTAACGAATACATCACTTGTATAAGGTAAGTGCCTAAAGTTTTATGAATATCACTGCACTCCTAACAATCAACCCTAGACAAAGAAGCATACAGAAATGACTGACCTGTTTTCAAAGTCAAGATTATTTCAAAGATTCCTGGGGTAGCATCTCAACTGCAAACCCGGCATGAAGAAGTTGGCTTTAAACTAATTTCTAATAAAAACCATCACAACCAATAACCATTAGGGAGACTCTTGAATGATGTACTACACAAACTACCAGTTTAACTGTAACCTTCAACCCCCTGTATCTTTTAGTTGCCAAATTGTTGACTTATTACAGATAAAATTTCTTCTTGTAGTGTCATAAAGGACCAGAGTACCAAAACCATTGCAAATTCCTAAAGCAAATCATGCATTCTTGACCCCTGGCTTACTGTCCATGTGTTATATTATATAAATGTGCTTATTATCCCTATGACTTCAATAATAAATACTTCAGTTGAACAAATTAGTACCCAAAGTTTTTTAAACAGGTCAATGTCACTGCACTCATAAAAATCAACCCTAGACGAAGTGGCATACAAGAATAAAAGACCTGTTTCCAAAGTCAACATAATTTCAAAGATTCCTGATCAACTGCAAACCCAACTTGATAAATTGGTTTTATATAAATTTCCATTTTGATATAGCAAACACCACTCTACTGAAAGCGCCTTCCTTAACATACAAAATGCTGTCAACATGGCTGAATGTTCTGTCATTACTCTTATTCTCTTTGATCATTCTGTGGCTTTTGACACTACTGACCACATCATTTTGCTTGTTTTGTTTTGCTTGTGTACAAAAGTATTGGGGATCTAGCACCTTTATCTGCCACTGATTACAGTCATGGTAAGAAATACATTGTTATATCCCTTGGATTTGCAATTTGATGTCCCCTGATATCTGCCGTGGCACCAGTACTATTCTTTTTATGCAAAAGTTCAAAGTTGGGGTTTTACATCGCATTGAACAGCCAGGGTAATAACTGGATAAGTCCTCTACATTTGTCCCTTTTTGGTAGTTAAACTCACAGAGGTAACAGCCTGTGATTAGATGCCAACTTGCTTACCACAAGGCCACCGTTGACTCTTTTATACACAAAAAACCTCAGTTCTATTTTCCTAATCTTATAGTCACACCAAGTACCACTTTTATATCAAAGACACTCAATTATACATAACACCATCAAAGAAAATTTTTCTTAATCAATGCAAACTCTCAAAAACTGGTACATCATGTACCTCAGAGCTGCAATTTGATGTCCCTGGGTTCTGTCTTGGTACCAGTACTTTTTTACAGAACAAACCCAATTCTATTTGCCCAATCTTATAGACACACCAAGTACCACCTTTATGTGATCAGCATTCAATTATACACATCACCATCAAACATTACTTTTCTCAGTTATTGCAATAACAATTGAGATTGTCGCAGGCTGTGACAGATGCACACGGGCATCTTCTATTCTCAAACGGCTCCATTGGCTCCCAGTTGAATTTCGCTGTATCTTCAAAACTGCCACTCTAGTTTGCAGGTTTCTTCACAATGGTCATCCCAGTTACTTTGGTCCTCTTTTGTCTAATCATTGTGGAAGATATAGTACAAGATATAATCATCCAGATAAAAGGTTCTTGGAGGTTCCTCAATTCTGTCCAACTGTACATAAATAAAAAAAATCACTTTGGCCACAGCTTTGTTTTTGATGTTCCTACGGTTTGGAATCATTTGCCAGACGAGGTCCGTTCTGCGCCAACTCTCGCCTGTTTCAGGAAAAGATCTCTTCAAAAAGGCATTTCCAACTTAGCATACACTCTATCCGGCGTCTCTGTGGTACTGGACCTGGCAACGGCTATGGACAGATGATTTTTTTAAATTTGATTTTGGTATTGCACCTTAGAGTCTGCCTAGCAGAGATTAAGCGCTATAAAAGTACAGAATAGAATAGAATGTTTTAAGTGCAGCATTGCTCTCTCCAACTTTGTGTTCCAAGTTACAAAGTTAGAGGTCATAGATATAAGAGATCTATACAGGATGTCACTTGCTAGACATCAGTGCATGTTCCTTTGGCAAAGCTCTAATTAGTAGCTGGTTAGACTTTTTTAACTTGTTCTGTTTTAAGTTCAAGCAAATGAGTAAAATACTTAGTTGGCTCCCAGTTAAATACAGAGTACAGTTCATTATAGGGCCAATCACGTGAAATTCTGTCACATAGCCAACCAGTATACCTGAGCAAAATACTCACACTGTGTGTACATCACACACTTTGTCTGGAAGTATCAAAAATAGCTACAAAAAATATTTATTTTTTGTTCTCATTAATGGTTTTTGAATCAGTCTATGTATAAGCCAGGGGTAAGAAAGGGCCAAAAATGAAAGTTATTTTTTTCTAATATTCTTTGAGATATTAAAAACCATTTGAATCTTAATCAAAATCAGTCAAAATCATTTGACTGATAGTACATCATTTGAACTTGTGTTTTGTGAGTCTTTGAGGGCAGCTGGGAAAATTTACTAATCCTGCAAGTACTGTTTTCTGTCATGGGTACCAATCTGCCTATTTTTGTGCTGTTGGTCGAATTCTCCTAGGCCTCTGATCAATTTATTATCCTTAAAATTTCACTTTAACAATCCTTTTATGTTAATTGTGACTCTGGGTAACCTCTGCGGAAAACCTAAGCTGTCCTGTTTTCGAGGTCATATTTAATAAGGACCTATATATCTTATCAGAATTCATTTGTATAATATGCATCCACATCAGGGTATATCAAAGCCAGCATCACAATATGATGTGAACCTTGGAGGACACTGCTGTGATCCAGAGCACCCTTGATGTAATAGAATTTAACCTCCTTTGAAAGCTTCAAATTAATTCTAATCATCTTTTGATGTTACTGTCATGATTGACAGACAAATGAATTCTTACACACATAGTAAATTACATAGTCTTATCGTTAGGTCAAGACCTAATTAGAGCATGTACATTTATGTGCCTACTTGTCATGTTTTATTCATCTTTGAGGAACAATATCTATGCAAAGTGATTAAGACGATTTTTATCACTTAATCCATAACCCTATGACCCTGAGTTTAAATTCAGCACATGCTTGTGTGTTGAATGAATGTGGCCATATTTATCCTCATGTTTAGTTTCTGTTTAATCTCTAAATAGACTGTAATATAATGAAAATATATAGTGTATTTATAATTTTTTTCACCTTCAGAACAGTGGTCATCTGCCTTTCAGTAGGCGTGTGTGACAAGGTAGAAGTGTTTTATGGATAGAGAGGTGTTTTGTTAAAAAAAGTAATTTCACAGGGAGTTATTGCAAAATATTTAGTGTCATTGTTTTCCTAAATACATGGGGATTTTCCTGGTATGTATCAATTTGCACATTTATTTCTAGAAAAGTGTTAAAATTGAAGTTTTAAGTGTCATTAAAGTTTGAAATTCAGATACAAATTGGTCAATCATTGCCAGTCATTGTGAACAGTGCTGACACTGAGTGATTAATTACGGTAAATTAAGAATTACTGGGTTAGCCAGCTGGAGGAAATTTCATTTTGTGATTGTGGCATTTATTGAACATAATTAGGGGTTAACTTTGTGCTTGCCACTCAGTGTCCAGGCCTTTCTCTCAGATCTATATTGGCTGTCTTAATTTGTGTTACACTATAAATAGGAGGTTTACTTTGTGCCTTGTCATTCAATTGTAAAGGCCTTTCTGTCATTAATAGCCTAAGCATAAATCAACCGTAAACATTTGTATTTCTGCTACAAAAATCCTTATGCCCATATTGTACCGTGGTGAAGTATAACAACTTATTATAGCAAATAATATCATAGCAAATAATAGTTTGTAATGTAATTCAGTATAACAACTTATTATAGCAAATGATATTATAGCAAATAATATTTTGTTGATCTAGATGATACACTATTGTATAATATAGAAATTAAACTTGTAATCTGTGGAAGTTATAATTCACACAGAGAGTTTTGCATTGAAGCTGACTGCCTTAATTTGTGACATACACTCCATAAACAGCCTTAGATAGGGAATTTAGAATTAACATTTGTACATCAGTTCTTAAGTCTTTTTCCTTTTATACACAATTTTTTATGGTGCTATTGTAGAAAAAGTTTGAATTCTGACTTGTAACAGCTGCAATTTACCCTCTTATTATAACCAATTTTATAAAGACAATTTATATTCTGCATTTAACAGTAACAATATATTGTAACAGTAAACATGTAGTACAGTAAAGGACTTGGGATAAAAGCTCAACAAGCACATAGTTTAGTAATTTTGCTGAAATATATCTTGTTGTTACATGTGACAGGCGAGAAATGGAAACTGTGAATGTTGAGCCAGTTTTTTCAAGCAGTATGATTATGGTGGCTCACAAGAGAGTGACAATCAGTTAGCTCCGTATGATGTCTGTGTAGCAGTGGGGCGTATTATCGGCACTAGTAGTGTGGATGGTGCTCAAAACATTGGTGGTATATGGCGAATTTACTTGAAAAGTAGAGAAAGTCGTGCAAGACTATTGATCAGAAAAGAAGTCCCGATAAATGGCAAGATGGTTCCATTGTTTGACAAGAATCCAGCATTGATGAATCAATTCAACATGAACTGTGAAAAGATCACAATCAAAGACTTACCTCTGTCTGTGGCAAATACAGAGATGGAAAACTTCCTGAGTCTTAACAATGTGACAATAGTTTCAGACATTAAATATGGCAAAATCTGTGACTCTAATGGTGATTTGACCAACTTCAAGAAACGAGATTGTTTTGTTTTTGTGAAAGCACTTGCCTGGCCTCTCCTTCCAAGGGTTGCCCATATAGCAGACATCTGCTGCAAAGTGTACCATGATGGACAGTTTAAACTGCACTGCTCTGCCTGCAATGTTGCTGGGCATAGAGATGGAGATGCCAGGCCAGAAACCAGGGTCCCAAAATTATACCATTCAGATCGCAGAACAGCATTTTCTCAAACTTTATATGTGTGAGTTCTCTGTGTTTGGGAAGATATTTCATTCAGCTGAGCATGCCTATCAGTGGAAGAAAGCTATCCATGCAGATATGAAGCCATTAGCTGAAAAGATCAGACAAGCTCCTCATGCTGGCAAAGCGAAAAGATACAGCAAGGAAATTCCAGATGAGATCACTGAAGAATGGGAGTCAAAAAATATAGACATTATGCATGAAATCATAAGTGCCAAGGCAAGCCAAGTGAGTGAGTTTAAAACAGCGCTCATTGAATCTGATGGATGCTATCTGGCAGAAGCGACCTATGACAAGCTCTGGGCAAGTGGCTTATCACCAAGCTCCACCGAAAGAATTGATCCAAAGTACTTTCCTGGTCTGAATAATTTAGGGATCATTCTTATGGAGGTCAGAGACACTCTTGTAAAGCAGGGCATGCCTGGTGATAGCAAAGAGACTGATGGCAAACAGAAACAGGATGCAAAAGCACGAAAACCAATCACAAGAGCAGGCTGAACCTATTGCAGAGGTGAAGAAAGCTGGGACAATTATGCAAATGTTTGTCAGCTACAAAGACAAGGCAACACAAAAACCTTCCAAACACCAGAAAAGGACAAGGGGCCAAAAATGCACAAGTCAGGAGCCAGACAAACTGTTAAATAAATGTTAGTGTTTTCATTAATATGTATAGTTAGAAATAGATTAAATCTCAAGTTTTTAAAAATGGCAAATTTAAAAATTGCAACTATAAATGTCCGTGGTTTACGAAATAAAGTCAAAAGAAGTAGATTGTTAAACTGGCTAAAAGTAAACAGGTTCCATATAATATGTCTGCAGGAGACTTTTATTACATGTGAAATTGATCAAGAAATAAGAAATGAATTTTATGAGTTTGGATTACTTTTTAACTGTTGTTCTAGATCTGTGCATAGCAAAGGAGTAAGTATTTTAATATCACATGGAATAGGTAAATACAATGCTCAAGAATTGTACAAAAGCAATGATGGTCGTCAAATATTGTTACACTTAAAAATAGATGGTGTACAAAATGATTTTGTAATCTCATCGGTATATGCACCCAATAATTTTAGGGGCAAGATAATATTTTTAAAAGATGTTAACCACCTGGTTAAAACACATAATAAGAACAATCCCTATCTTGGTATTGCTTGGGATCTTAATACATGCTACGATGTCATAGACAGGGCATCTGGTAACATAGATAAAAGTGGCTATTACTTAAAGGAATTAATTGAAAGCAATGGGCTAGTTGACATTTACTGCTGTATGAACCCAGATAAAAAGATTTTTTCATACATCCATTCTACTATTCCATCCAGAAATAGTCGTATTGATTATATTCTAGTGTCATAAAATGTACAAAAATATGTTAACACATGTAATATTACCTGCTGTCCAGTACCTGACCATAAAGCGGTTACACCTAATATTTACCTAACTGAAAGAAAAAGGGGGAAAGGGTATTGGAAACTGAATAACTTTCTCCTAGCAGACCGATATATATAGATCTTATAAAGTCAGAAATCACCAAAACCATATCAGAATATAATGGTGTCATCACAAAACAGCAAATGTTTGAACTAATAAAAGTCAAAAGTTAAAGAACTAAGTATTGCATATTCAATAAATAAAGCAAGAAGTAAAAAGTGAAGGATATTGCAACTAGAGAAAGCAATTGATGTAATTGACTCAAAACTAACCAAAAATAATACTGCTGAAAATCTTTTGCTTGAACGCCAGAACATAAAAGTTAAAATTATCCGAGCTTTATAATGAAAGAACGAAAGCTGCTTTTATAAGATCACGTTCAAAATGGATAGAGGAAGGAGAAAAAAAACAGTACCTATTTTTGGCCTTAGAAAGTCACCGTCAAGCTAATAACTGCATCGATACACTTCTAGGCGAGAATGGACAAATGGCAAATACTGATGAAGACATCCTAAAAACAATAACAAATTTCTACACAAAAACCCTAATGTATCTGATATTAATGATTACCTTAGAAAATGTGAAGTTAAAAAGAAATTATCAAGGGAGGACTCAGACAGTTGTGAAGGTTTCATGACAAACCAAGAATGCAAATATGCATTAAATAGTATGGAAACTAACAAATCACCAGGCTTAGATTGGCTAACTGTGGAGTTTTATAGAACTTTCTGGGATATTCTTTCACAACTCTTGATAGACTCTTACAATGAAGCCTTCTGGGATGGATCATTGTCCGATTCGAGGAACATTGTTGTTATGAGCTTGATATTTAAAAAGAATGACCGTTCCGATATAAAAAATTATAGGCCAATCAGTCTTGCGAATATAGATTATAAAATTCTTGCCAATAGGCTTCAAAATGTTCTCTCAAAACTTATTTCTCATGACCAGACAGGCTATGTCAAAGGTAGATTTATTGGATTTAATATAAGAAAAACGCTTGATGTTATTGATTATTTAAAGAAACATAATAAATCTGGCCTGCTATTATTGCTTGATTTTACAAAAGCTTTTGATACCGTAGAATGGGATTTTATTTTGAAAACACTTGATCACTACAATTTTGGAGAAGTTGGAGAAGAATTCATTCGATGGATCATGATTTTATACTCAAATCCATCAGCAATTGTTAGAAATTTAAAAAAAAAAAAAAAAAAAAAATGGATGGCTATCAGGTAAAATCAGTCTACATAGAGGGATATGTCAGGGTTGTCCTGTTTCAGCATTACTATTTATTTTAGTTGTTGAGGCCCTTGCCGATAAATTCAAAACAAGTTCTATAGAAGGAATTATGTCTGCTAATGCTAAAAATAACTAAAACTGTGTCAGTATGCTGATGATATGGCACTATTCCTGAAAGATGAAGAGCATTTATCTAAGGTGTTGGACATTGTTAATGAATTTGGCACATTAGCTGGTCCAATGCTTAACAAAAATAAAACTGAAGGGATTTGGTTGGGAAAAAAACTGTAAAGGTGGGACCATAAATTGGCCCAGCAATCCAGTAAGTTACCTTGGCATATATATAGGGGAAAACAAAGAAGCATGCATTGATTTAAACTGGTGGTCAAAGCTAAGGGAAGCTGAAAAAACTTTAAATTCCTGGAAAGGCGTAATTTAACTCTGTTTGGCAAAATCACTGTAATAAAGTCATTAATTGTACCCAAGGTCCTGTATCCAGCCCATTTTTTGCCAACCCCAGAAGGCTTCATTAAAAAATTGGAAAATGTGATGTGTTCTTTTATATGGAACTGAACTGATAAAATTAAAAGAAAAACATTAATAGCAGAAATATAATATGGTGGTTTAAAAATGGTTGACATTGAATCTCAGATACATGCTACTAAAGGTGCATGGGTACAAAAAATAATCAAAAGTCGAAGTGATTGGAGTATATTTGGACATAATTACATAGATAAATTTGGACCGAACAATATTTTGGTTGAATTTAATTTTAAAGATGTTAAACAATTTCCTCTATTAAAAAGTATCCCATTATTTTATCAGAACATTTTATTGCATTTAACAGAGCAAAAAGCTTGAATAAACCTGTAACAAAACAAATGTTTCTTGAAGAAATAATATGGGGTAACTTGCATTTTACATATTTCTCAAAGGAAACTAAAAATCATGAAGTTTTATACGTCAAAAATTGGATAGATGCAGGGTTAATATATGTTAACTCTTTGAAATTTACTGACGGTCAAATAGATGTAGAATACATCTATAGTAAAATAAAGGACAAAAGAAATATATATTCTGAGATATTTTATGTAAAAGAGGCTCTGAGGCCTTTTAGTCAATTAATAAACACATTTCAAGTTGAAACTCATGACAGGCTATCCAGGGAGCCAGGTCCACTTGTAAATGAAAATCATTGTAAATTAAAAATGAGGAACAGTAAGCAGCTGTATACATCACTAGTTAATAACAAAAAAATACCTCCTTTTCAGGAACATTTTGGATCAGTCTATTTGATGATCCAAATATAAATTATAAAGCTCTGTACACTAAGAAAATAAAACATATTCAAGACAAACAAATAGCAGAATTTAATTATAAAATGATAAATCTAATTTTGCCTTGTGAAAAAAATTTGAAAAAGTGGGGCTTTGCTTCTAGCGATAAATGTGAAATTCGCAATGTGCCTCATGATATTCCCCATTTATTATTTTTCTGTAAAAAAGCAAATTGTGTCTGGAGAAAAATGTCTCCTTCTTGAACATTAATTTGACAATAAAAGATATAATTATATCAAATATGGAAAAGACAAAATGCTTCCTTATATCAGTGATTGCGTTTTTGATATACAAAGATTGGTATATCAACAGAGGCAAAGACCAGTGGATAAATAAAAATATTTTACAATTTGTGAACTCACAAACACACACAAAAGTTCTTACTTACAAGGAATTGGGTAAACAATGGCAGAGCATAAGTACGATTTTAAAGAATTTTGAGTATCATTGTCAATAAATATGGTTTAACTTGCTATATTAAATATTAATTGTTAGACAGAAACACATGCATGCTAGTGTCCGACTGTAGTATCAAGTTTGGTCTGGCTTATTTTAGTATAACTTCAATATTCAACAAACAGATATGTCAACAATTTTCTTTTTGGTAAAACACTGTCTTCTATAAATTTTATGCCTAAGTTTTCCGTTTACAAGTTTGTACTCAGTGTACAATTTCCTGTGAATATTTATCTCAAAAACCAAAGTGTTTAATTTCAATATTACATTATCATGTTAATCAATATATTTCCTACAGTTACCCTTGTTAATGTGTCTACTAAATACATGTAATGTATTTGTGTCTATCAAATATCAAATAATTTGCACTTGTATAAAATATTGTATTATGTACAGGATTAACCCCTTTGTGTAGAAATATTTTATAGAGTTTCTTGTAAAGTAGAATAAAAATACTGTATATTCAGAAAAAAAATCTGCCTTTCAATATGAGGTTACAGATACATTGAATGGTCATGTGAAATATATCTTTACATAATGTAGTACTTTTAAAGTATGTCAATATTCATACAAGAGTAATAGAAGAACAAAATAATGCTAATCAGCATGAAAGTGACATTATTTTACAAGCCATAAACATCTTGAGTTTCAACTTGTTTCATCATCTGGCATACAATAGTTTCATTCATAATGAATTTTCCATACATTTTTTCATGCAATCTTTAGGTCTTTAATGCACTATATTTCATTTATATATATCTTTTTAAAGTTTAAAACGGGGTCACAGTCGCAGAGTGGTAACACTCTCGCCTCCCACCTCTGAGGCAGGGGTTTGGTTCCCAGCATGGCCTCAAGTGGGAAAGCTGGTAATTGCTTGCCGTTGGTTGGCAGTTTACAGTACAAAAACCTAATGAACTGTATGTACTGGTTTCCTCTGCCCTTCCAACTACCCGTCGTTGATAATAGGTAAAAGGACATATTTTTCCCCTGGCAGATGTGTTCGTGTACCAATCTTGTCCCTAAACTGAGTCATTATTTTGTTGAAGATATTAATTTCTGGAAAGATATTTATTTTTTGTTCTTTTGGTTTTTGAAATATATATTCAAAATCTATCCCTCCACCAACAAATTTGATATGTTGCACATGTGTAATTCCTGCCTATACCCAATCTTTAGAGTTAAATTGCACATTGTGTTTCAGTTCTTTGGAATAGTGAGTAAAATGTCTGTTACCCCATATAACCTGCTGTAGTAAATCACTTTTACTAAAAGGAAATAAACATGCTTTTGACTGGTTGTGTATTTATTGACATAGTGTATTTATAAAAATATGATCATGATTTAATAATCACTAAATAGTTAATTTGCAATACAAAGTACATTGTTACCAGTAACACTGTTGAAACAGATTTAAAACCAACCTTTACATTTTACATTTTAGTTACAAATGACAGAGACGCTGGTCTTTTAGCCTTTGAAGACAATGAGACTGAATATGTGAATGGTCGGTAGTATAAAGAATAATTTGAATAATATTCTTCAAAATAATTAATTTTTGTGTCACCAGCATTAATGCTGTTAAGCATATAGGATTGCTTCGTCATCTCATTTTATGGCTTCGGTGTTGGCGGTGGCATCTGTCATCATCACACTTTGTATTCCGGACAATATCTCAAAAATGGCTAGTCAGATTTAATTCAAATTTGCTCTTCAGGATGTGCTGTATCCTTAAACTCCCACTAGTAAGATATTTATATTGAGTTTAAGTTTTTTTCATTTCTGGACAGTATCTCAAATATGGCATGTGGTTGTAACTTGTTTTGAAGGTGTGCTGTATTTTAAGGGGACCATAAACTCCCACATATAAAAACTTATGTTCAGTTTACGTTTTTTTCTTTTTCCATGCAGTATATTGAAAATAACTTCAAAAATTTCATGCAACTTTTGCATGTATATGTATCTCCCTATAGGTAAGTGCCATACAATAAGGTGACCTTAAATTCCCAGTAATAACAGAATTATATTCACTTTAAGTTTGGTAATTTTGAACAGTATTTCAAATATTGTGCCATTCTAGGCATATTTCAGTTGTGGATGTAACAAACCTTGAACAGAACCTTCAGGAAATGATTACCATAAACTCGCTACAATATACAGCAGTGCAAACAAACTTTGAGTTTAAGGTTGGGACAATATTTTTGGTGTTTGTAAGATATTTTATATGCTAATTACTTTTTACATTGATATTCATCATGTGCATCTATCTCAACCAAAAATGGTCTCTTTTGTAAGGTTATAGCAAATTGCTGATATTTTATAAAATTATGAGTTTAAGGTTGCATTAGTTTGTATCACTAGCAGCTATGATGGAAGACATACATGGTCAGTGTCGTCTTCACACTTCCTTTCCAGACAGCATCTCAAAAATGGCTTGATGAATTAAATTCCAATTTGGCATGTTGATGTAACTGTTCCTCAAATTGAGCCCTATTTAAGCTGACCTTAAACTCACAAAAGTAAGATACTTATATTGAGTTCAAGGTTTTTCACTTCTGGACGGATTCAACTCAAAATTGGCATGTGGTTGTAACTGGTTTTCAAGGTGTGCCCTATTTTAAGGTGACCTTAAACTCTCATGTATTAAAAAGTTATGTTGAGTTTACATTATTTTTCCATTGAAATTTCGTTCAAATTTTGCATGAATATGTAACTGTTCACAGGTAAGTGCCATAAAATAAGGTGAGCTTAAACTCCCAGTAATAACAGAATCATATTCACTTTAAGTTTGGCAATTTTTGACCAGTATTTCAAATAGTATGTAATTCTAAGCATCTTTCAAGTTGTGGATGTAACAAACCGTGAACAAAACCTACAGAAAAAGATAACCTTAAACTCCCTCACAGCTGGAAATTAACTTTGAGTTAAAGGTTAATTTTTGGTGTTTGAAAAATATGCTTTGATTTGCTAATTAAGACTTTATTCTTTGGTATTCACCATGTACATCTGTCTACGTCAAAAAGTCTCCTGATATTTGATAAACTTATGAGTTTGAGGTTGCATTACTTTTGTGTCAAAAGCAGCTTTGATGGAGGACAACTATGGTTAGTCTCATTGTCACAGTTTCTTTACAGAGAGTATATCAAAAATGACATGATGGATTATATTCAAATTTGGCAGGTGTAACTGGTCCTCAAGGTGTGCCCTATTTTAAGGTGATCTTAAACCCCCTGGTGATAACATATTTATAGTGAGGTTAAGGTTTTCGTTTCCAGACAGTATCTCAAAAATGGTTTGATGGATTCAATTCAAATTTGCCATGTGGTTGTAACTGGTTTTCCAGGTTTGCCCCATTTTAAGGTGACCTTAAACTTCAACGCATTTAAAATTTATTTCTTGAGTTTACATTTTTTATTTTTCCATAGAGTACACTGAAAATAACTTGAGAAATTTCATTCAAATTTTGTATGTATATGTAACTGGCAATAGATAAGTGTCATACTATAAGGTGACCTTAAGCTCCCAGTAATAACATAATTATATTCACTTTAAGTTTAGCAATGTTTGACCAGCATTTCAAATGGTATGCAATTCTAGGCATGTTTCAGTTGTTGATGTAACAGAACCTTGAACAGAACCTTCAGGAAAAGATTACCTTAAACTCCTTACCTTAAAATAACATTGACTTTAAAGTTAGGACATTGTTCTGGTATTTGGAAGATATTTGATGTGCTGAGATTTTTTCATCAATATTCATCATGTACATATATTTAGACAAAAAGAAAAAAGGTCTCTTTAGTAAGGTTACAATAAATTGTTGATATTTTAGAAACTTATGATTTTAAGGTTTTAACATTTTGGTGATACTCAGCTGTGATGGATCATCTAAAGAATCAGCATTGTCATCACACTATGTCAAAAATTGTGTTTAGGATGAAATTCAAATTTAGCATGTGTTGGTGTTGCCAGTCATCGATATGTGTCCTATTTTAAGATGACCTTAAACTCCCACTTATAACACATTTATATTGAATTTTACTTTTGCAATTTTGTGGTCAATGGCTTAAAGATGGTTTCACAGATTCAAATCAAATTTGGTAAGTGGGTGTAACTGGTCTTCAAGATATTGCCTATTTTAAGACGATCTTAAACTCCTAGTGATAACATAACTATATTGAATTTAAAATTGTCAATTTCTGGTATTTCAAACCTGCATGACAGATTTAATTTAAATTTGATAAGTTGACATATCTATTCCTGAAGGTGTGCCCTATTTTGAGGTGACCTTAAACTCCAATGTGTAAAAGAATGTTACTGAGCTCCACTTTTTCTATGATTCCACAAAGTATACTAAAAATGGCAAGACATATTTGATCTATATTTTGCAGGGACATGTAAATGAAAATTTACAATTTAAAATTTTGGATAATAGCTTAAATTATGTGCAATAGATTTTAAGCACATTTAAATTTTGGATATAAGTAACCTTAAACAGAGTCTACATGGTTAACCTGACCTTAAACTCCTAACATTTGCATTGGTACATTCAGTTTATGGTTAGGACAAATTTGTATGATATTTTGACAATATTATAGTGGCATTTGAGTCTCTTCATTAAAATTAAACATGTACACGTAACCAATATTGTGGGTTCTTTGGATTCCAAACCTCTGTATTAATAGGAGCCGGTTAGCTTTTCAGCAATATCTGGTACCCAGTGTTGCCATGGCAACACATTTTTTTCTGTTTCCAGGTTTGAATATAAAAAGTCCTGAAGAAGACCTGTATGGTAAAGTGACCTAACACTCTACAATATTAGACAGTGCTCATTTGCTGTCCCACAAAAAGATGGACAAATATAAGTCCTTCTTTCCTCTGTGAAGAGAGGAGGTGAACAAATATAAGTCCTTCTTTCCTCAATGAAGAGAGGAGGCAGACAAGACAGGAACCATCTTGCACAATGCATTAACTTGCATTATTACTAGCTGAGCGTGTGTTACTAGGGGATTATCAGTGCAGAATTGAGTATTTGAAAACACAGTATTTTATTGGTGGCCTGTCCATGGTCCAATAATGAGGATTATTGGCTGGGCTCTGATGTCACCAAGTGTTTGTTTACAAATATTGTACTAACACTTGAAATTTTTAACTTGCAATATCTCACTTATTACTGCACAGAATTTAACCAAACAAAAAGGAGAAAAAGCAGTGTAACGATATCTTTCCAATGATATATAGAATATTTTAGTAAGTTAACTGATTATTGTAAAAAATGGCACAAGTTAACAGAAAAAAAACATACAAAAACCATTTCAAAACAAAACATCATGCTGATGTATTTTTATTAACCTCTACTTAAATGATGTCATAACATTATATTTGACTGGCACAACATCCATTTATATCAAATTCAGCTAGTAATAATAGTAATAATGTAATTTTTATGTCACTGTGCTGCAGAAATGGACCTTCAAACGATTATCAGCCTTTCACATCCATTAGTAATATCATATGTCATATGACTAGCAGTTTGACAGTAGGTTACCAAAATGATATTTTATTGAATTTTCTGCTGACTGCTGACATTTATTGAAATCTTGTTAAGTGGTAACTTTGTGTGTTTGCTTCGCTGTCTGCCTGTGTGCATTTGCATAACCTGTACATTGAATCTAGGTTATATTTTTCAACAAGGTGGGGCTTCACCATGACTTAATCCTTCTAAAAGTTGGTCTGGATCCGCAAAAATACTGCCAGTCATCCAAATATTTTTGTCTATCTAGCATAACTTTTGTCCTTTCGAATTTCATCCATTTCAGTCTTTAACCAAAGTTGGTGACACAATACAATTCTACTGAATTCTTGTAAACCATATTCGCAGTTTTGATATACATTGTATTAAACTTAAACTCACTTAATAAAATGTAAACTTACAAAATGTAAACATATAAACAAAGTTATCTTTTAAGGAGTTGTGATTTTAATTAAATTGCTTCTTAACAAATTCATCAAATGATGACTTAACTTTCATCAATGTGGTCATCAGTCAAAATACAACTGATGACGTGATTGGAGATATTGTCTGTCATAATATGACGCTAAAATTAGCTTTTGTGAAAGTATTGTGAACATAATCCTTTGTTAGTCAATAGAATACAAAATCTGATTATTACCAAACAGTGGGAGCAATGGCAATCCCTCAAAGTTCAAAACGTATATTGGTTAAAGATTTGAGACAGCGTGTTGAAGTTATGAAATCTGGGACAAATATCTACAAAAATGAATATGAGGTAGGCTTGTTTACACATTTTCCAAGTATGTCTGAAACCTATGTGTGAAATAATCCACACATAACAGTATGTTAACATAGAAATAAAAAGCCATTTTAAGTACACTTTGAATTGGTAATATGATTATTCTAGTTTATTAAAAGATCACATCTCAGTGTGGCTTATTTCATTGTTGTATAAAACAGCAATCTTCTGCCATCTTGCCAATATATATTTAATTAGTAACTGTTGTACACCAAATATTAACACAAATGATAACAATGTATAGCAAAGTTACATTGGCAGAAATTTTGTATTTCAGGATATTCCACAAACCACTTCATCTACTACTGAAGCTAACAAACCAGAATTGAAATTTAAAAATAGATACAAAAATGTAGTTCCATGTAAGTCCTTTTTTGTATTAGTGTGACAAGTTATAATTAAAATATAATCATTTAGACTTGAAATTTAAAATTTTTTATATTTTGCTACAGGTTCATTTCTTAATTAAGAATCTGTCAGATAATATGGTTCTAATTGCAAAACTTGTGGGTTTAACATACACATGTTCTATTTGCCCATTATTAAAAGTTATTTTAATGCACATCTATAGTAAACTTAACACAATATCTTTGGATAGATTTGACTTTGTCAATAATAAAGTTTCAGTGGTAGCATAGGGGTGTCTTTATATGCCAATAATATTATTTTTATTCAGACAATCATAACAGAGTTCACTTGAGAGTACAAAATCAAGATCCTTTGACAGATTACATCAATGCAAGTTTCATAAAGGTAGTATAGTTTTTATATTTCCATAAGTGGATTCACTTTTTAGCAGGTATGAAATGAGACAAATCTCTATCAGGATAGTGTTTGTACACTGATTCTGCAAATCTCAGAAACACTTCAACTGAAAATACTGTAATAATTGCCTTTCTTTTTTGAAAAGTAATAATAAAACATTGAGTGTTGCTTCAAATGTTTTTCATAAATAACTTTCAGGGGTCATCTAGGGACAATATGTTCATTAATAACTACCAGACATACAATTAAAAAAACAAGGGTGAGAACCACTTTTTGTTTCGAGCAAATAGAAAAAAATGTTCCTATTGCCTGAGATATTTTTGCACATATTCTCATATGTAAAGTGTGGCAAATAAATGTAGGGGTCCAGTTTCATAAAATAATGATATTTCTTTGATTATTTAATGACTGATAAAACAATAAACAATAAAACTGTTAATTATTGCAGGATTACCAAGGAAAGGTGTCATACATTGCAGCTTTGGGTAAATATAAATTATTTATCTTCTCAACTACAGCTGCTAATGTTTAGTATATTCCATAGACACTTTTATCATTTTTACATGTTCTAAGTAACATGCAATCTATTTTAACATGCTATAGGTTCCACAAAAGTAACCCTTCCAGACACTTGGCGCATGATCTGGGAGCACGAAATTAAAAGCATCTTTATGGTGACCAATTTGACAGAAAATGAGAAGGTAGTCTTTTTCCAAAAGATCCTTATTAAATCTAAACAAAACTTTAACTTATCATTTTAAAGTTATCCTATTATTCATAAGCAATTGATATCATAAACATTTTACACATTTCAACAACATTGAGTATCTTTTGCATTTTAGAGTGTAAATGTTTAAGCTTACTTAAAGTCTTTGAAAATCAAAATAACAGTATAGTGAACCAGTGTTTGAGCCATGTAATGTTACATTTAGATATCTATAACACTTCTTGTGAAGTAATATATTTGGTCTAGAGTAATATGTTTATATAGATCAAATGTGAGCAATACTGGCCATCTGAGGGACTACAAACATATGGTGAAAACACTGTAATATTGGAGGAAGAAAATGTGGATCCCCATATTGTTATCAGAAAGCTCAAAATTACTCAAGTAAGTGAATTCAGAAATGTAATTACCTATTATTAGCTGTCTCTAGTTTTAGCAACACCACATACTTTTATCTGCAAATTTTAATGTCGATCAAATAACATGTATTCTCAAATGCAAAGTGACAACAAATATTGAAATTGTATGTTTTTGTTATTATGAGGTTTTTCTATAAATAAAGTTCATTCTGTAATTGATGTATAAGTTTGTATTGAATTTTCATTTAATATACAAAACTGCAAAACACATTTCTAGGCTAGAAAACACCGCATTGTTACACATTACCACTACACATCCTGGCCAGACAAGCAGCCTCCTTTGAGTGTAACTAGTGTTGTCAAACTGCGGTCATATCTAAAGGAAGAAAGACTGAAACATTCTTCTCCAGTGCTAGTGCACTGCAGGTATATTGTAGTAGTTTTCTCTTTGTATGTATGTTATCAAGACATAAACATTAGAAATCTAATGACTGTCAAAAGTCCATAAATTACAAAATGTTATGTAGTTATAGTCCTCTGCCAAAAAACAAACATGGGCTTAAATTTTTAATTAAATCTCACAGTGACTGTTATTCTCAAAATTTCTAATACATTTCCAGACATTAAGAGCATGATCTATCTAAAAATGGATTATCACAATTAATGTTATCACCACAGCAAAAAATTGACTCTTTATGGTAACAACAATGCTAGTGTAAAATTTCAGATTATTGTCTTTGAAATTTTTTAAAATATCATAATTTAAGAGTTTTATTTTTGAAATTATTTTTTAAAATTATTCTTAAATTAAGAATGTTACTGAATGTGAGTCCTAGAATCTCATTTTCATTTTATAAAAATTATCAGTGCTGGCATTGGTAGAACAGGGACGCTGATAGCACTGGATATTTTACTGGACCAGATGGATGCCGAAGGTGCTGTTGATATTAAACAATGTGTGCATACATTGAGACACCAAAGAACACAGATGGTTCAGACTCTGGTATATTTTTCTGATAATAGATTGTGTAACATATACACTTGCAGAGTGTGACATAAATACTGATCATTAGAACCAGTTTTCAGAAATAAATTAAAATATTCCAAATATTTACACTTGCATTCTGTTTGTATTTTCATATTGTTTTGTTGTTAATGGTAAGGACATTTGTTATTCAAAATTGGTTCATTGTTTATGACTTATATAACTGGTGATATTGATAGCATTACCATTTTATTGATTTATTTACATATTTAACAACTTCTTTATAATCAGGTACAATACAAATTCATCTATGAATGCCTGAATGAAATTTCAACATTGGGATCAACCGTTGTTGCTCTCAGTAATTTGCCCACCTTTCTGAATTCTGACGAATACATGCAAAGAACTCAAAAGGAATACCAGGTAAAACAGATAACTTTATAACCACTTCAGACATTAAAGTTTCATTGACATTATGCTCATAAGTTGATATGCTCTCTAAAACAACATATTGTTTATATTGTATCATCGCATGCTGACAAACAAAAATCAGTTATTTCAAAGTCAATTTTAACGCATGAAATCATACTAAGATAAACATTCAATTTCCTACATTTTGTCTGGATCTGGGTTTGAACGCACAATCACAGGGGTTTGAGACTCAAAGTCCAAATTGTTAGCTATTCCTCTAATGAGGACTCAGTTTGAAAAGGAGAATATGGTAAATAATTGCATTAGCATTACCTGCGTCCAAAGTACGAACTAGAGAGTCCTCACAATGAACTGTGTATTTTTTACAGTCTCTGTCAGCAAGATCATAACCTATAAAATTAACAGGACACCACCATCTTTACATTTTAATTATTTTCTGGTCTTTGTTACTGGTTCTAGAAGAATCTGCTTAAATGACATTTTTATCACTTGCAGTTCTTAGAGACTGTGAAGCCAGTTTTCACAGATGCAGAGACAGAAATAGGTAGAACGGACTACAAAGACAAGAACAGAGACAGCAGAATCATCCCTTGTATGTACACAAAATTTAAAGTTTCATGTGACAAAGCTGAAATAATGTCAAAGAGGCCTAATTTACCAATTGCTTAACAAGTTAGGCATTGTACATTCGGTCTCACATGCTGTGCCCATTGGTTCAAAAACAGCTCATGGCAATATATAGAATGTCCAAGGGTTCATAGAACCCAATGTTTTACATTCAAATGTAAACATGAAAGAAAATATGCACAGTCCAATAAATACATTCTAGGTTTTATGCATTTAAAACTTCAATATTAACACACAGATTTTATGGTAAAGTCACTATGTCTTCATTTGTTTTATTTTGTTCATTTGTTTTATTAATTAGTATCCACTTTACTCTGGCCACATTGATGTGGTATTTGTACAACAGCTACAGGTTTTCCTCTAATCGCTGACATTACAGACTCAATTTGAAATTTGGCAAGCAAGATTTAGGGATTCTATTTTAAAAGTTGTCAAATTGATATGTCTGGTTTTAATTTACCTAAAAAGTTTTGCCATTGTCATACAAAAATGCAGTTATCAATATGACACATGTAAAGTTCTATTCCAGCAATATATCAAAATTAATATAAGCGCTGTTATAAATATCTTTTTATTTTTGTTGGTTTATGTTAAATTTAGCAATGAATCAAAGAGTGAAATTGTCATTATTCCCAAAAATCTACATCAATGCTGTTTATGTAAGGGTAAGTTTCACTAACATTCAATATTAGGAATCTTTCTTTTTCATTAACAAATCAAATTTAAACTCTGCTGTCCTAGTAGGCTTATATGGGAAATAATATTCACCTGCCATAATAAAGTTTCAGAGACATTAGTTGTTGTATGGCAACACATTAAATTGCTATATAGTAATAATTGTCATAACCTCTTTATGTTTGTCCTGGTGAAACAATTTTTGTAGGATAAAATAAAGGGTATAGTTGCACTTTTTCTCTGCAACTATTTGTGCAATTGATCAATGAATGTACTGAATTTAATGAAAAATCGCAGAATGTGCAAAAACAATCATTATTTCATTATTGTGAGATGCTGAGTCTTAAAAATGAGTATAAAAAATTGTCATATTTATTTCAAACTGCATTTTTATTTATTTATCGCCAATTTTCTTAATTGTCAGGGATATGAGGGGCCACAACAATTTTGTGCTACGCAATGGCCCTTAGAAAGTACAACTGTTGATTTTTGGCAAGTTATACTGCAAGAGAAAAGTGCAGCCATGGTGTGTCTGGAAAACAATATAGATGAAGGCAAGGTGATTATAACTGACCTGAGTTTTCACAAAAATTTGCTTCAGATTGATAATATGAATAAGGATTCTTCCATTGACAAACATCAATAACTTAAATTCTTATTTTAAAACAAGTAACTTCTCTTTTTATAGTGGTTTAGCAGCCAAAACCTGTCTGCAAGTTATGATGACATCACAGTGTCTGCCATCTGTATAACAGATAATACAGACACACAGGAATATGACATCACCATACAGCAGCATGAAGCTACCGATTTACTAGATGGAGCAGTGGAATATGCAAATTTATCGTCCATAGATGTCAGTGTGACAGTTAAATAGTTTTTATTTCAGCAGGGTTGGACTCAAATATCTAAATTTGCCTTTTAGTGGTGTAAATAACTGTCATCTGCATTAACAAACTACATTTATCATATTGCAATACAGAAATTTGTTATTGGTTTAATATTGTTTAACTGATGTGATATTGTACATATATCAGCCATTGTTATCTTTAATGATTTAATACAAATATTTTGATTATTACTACAAACCTATTAAAATGTATGAATCATGTATATCATGTAACTGCATTCCTAACTGGTTACAATTTGGCTCTCCAAGCCAATTGTTATGACAATACAAATAATAATAATAATTATTATCATTATTATTATCATAACAATGCCTTATATTTATGCAACTATTATATGTTCAAGGAATCAAATACCCATAAATTGAAGATGGTTGTTCTAAAGAGTTTGACACCCATGGAAATTGGGAAAAGGAATGCATCATTGATTCCTGCAATATATAAGCAAGTTCAGTCCATAGTCCAGAAGACCTCTCGATATGGTGTCACAGTGACTTGCAGGTATCTATAACTATCTTGTTGTCTAGCAGGTGAATAACAAAAACCAGTCATTTAACTAAACAGAAACTGGTATATTAGATTTTAAAAAGCATTGTAGATAAAGTCTGCCTTATTTGCTTTGCAGAACTTTTTCCACTGTAGCATAATCATGTATCACTTGCAGTTCTTTCACATATTTATGTATGATATATTATAAATAAAATGGCTTTTATTGACATATCTGCCTTAATATCTTACACAGTCTTAGCTTTTGAATCACACCATTCTAGTTGTGTAATGGTTTGTAATAGTTTTTAATGGTTTGTAACTTTACACCTTGCTTGGTTTATTTGGGATTTTAACATCGTTCAGCACTGTATAGGTCATATCACTATGGGTAGTTTTTTTTCGGCAGAGGAAACCAGTACATACAGTTGGTCAAGGTTCTGTACTGTAAACTGCTAACTCCCTTGCTATAATCAGTGGAGTAAAATGTGAAACAAATTTAGCTTTGTCGACACAGTCACATTACTTTACAACACTAAAAAGTTTAGTAGAAACATGATTTTACGATTTAACTTATTTGTTGTAACATGTAAATATCTTCCAGAAATGGAACAGATGAGACAGGGCTGTATATTGGAGCTTCCATCCTGTTTGATATGATCAACAAAGAGCAACAAGTGGATGTGGTACAGGCTGTGAAGCAAATCAGAAAGACAAGACCAGAGTTTATCACAAGTCAGGTGAAAATAATTATTTAGATTTTAATAGCGTCAGTTTCAAAATCTAATGAAACTTTAAAGCACTAACATATGTTAGACTAGACGCAACTTAATAATTGGTAATTCTTTAAAATAGAGTGTGATGGAATTGTTAAATATGGAAATACAGATATAGTAGAGCCTCGATTATCGGGCCTTCTATTATCCAAATCTCCAGATTAACCGAGCCAAAATCTTGTCTCCCTACATAAATACACCGTCTAGTGATAATAGAGGAATTTACACATTCTTGGAAACTATTGATTCTCGTCCTTTATAAAACATACCATCCACTAAAAGCCTAACTTCTTTGAACTTTATCAGCATTGTTAATTTGTTACAGTAGGGGAGGGATTAATTCCATGACACGACCCCACTGCACAACGACTTTGACAATGTGCCAATCAATGAAAGCATGTTCGATTGGGTTTTGCAGTTTATAATCTCCCGGAGTAGGTTGATTCACAGACAACATGTATTAAAAGAAAACATGTCAACAATGCATTACCAGCCGAACGCATCTATCACTGAAGGCGTGTTTGCTTTGGGTTTTACAATAAATAAACTCCCTGAGATTTTCAATTGGCAAATACTGATGTTTGTCTAAAATTAAAACGTCACCAATGCATGTACAAGCTGATCACACCCAGCTCAAATCCACATAATATTTTAAATAAAAATGAAAATATCCATAGATATGGAGCAAATAAGTGACAATAAGAGGGTTAGTTATATTATATTACACAAATATATTAAACTGTGTCATCAATAACCACCGACATGTATATCTAGTGCATATAAATGATATTTCTTCAATTATCGCCCACTTGGTAATCCATAGATGCCGAATTTTGCCTTCCGAACCCCTCGATTATACGACCAGATTATCTGTCTCCCATTGGGTTTGGATAATTGAGGTTCTACTGTATATTTGACCTTGTTGTTGAACCTTCACAATATAATAAATCTTTGATTTATCATTTGTCAAAATTAAATCACTAAGAAATGTTAAGATGAGCAACAAATTTAGTTTCAACCATTTATAGGTAACAAGTTTTGTCTTTAGTTATAAAATCTCAATATGTATGTTGATATATCAATGTAAAGAAGTATATGTACAATAACAACTATTTCACTATAAATATATGCTTTGTGATATAATGTGTTCAGACATTTATTACTGAGTGGAATATAAGAATATATTCAGAGGTATTTAGTTAGCTAGCATTAAAATGAATGATGGTACAATGTATCCAGAAGTATTGGGATACCTATCATAACTTTGACTGATTTTAATTATTTCCCTTCTACACCCTATTGGAAACATCTAAAGGTTAATTTTCGGAGTAAAAGAATAAATACAAATGTACTTGTATGATTGTTGTCCAAGGTGTTAAAATTTTAATAAATAAATAAATAATGCTAGGCTTTTACATGCCACTGCTATTTTTATTGTTGGACAGACTATCATCATTGCCAGCCTGTAATGAGTTGTAAAGATGTATTTTATAGATGTATCATGTATATGTTTACTTTCAGGAACAATACAGATGGCTTTACAATGTGTGTGCTGCATATTTAGAAGAAATGCAATAATTTTACTTGAGATAAGCTCACTAATCTCCAGATAAAGAAGTACCTATATGAACAGTTGATGGAAATTTTATATTTCACTAAGCAATAGATTTCACAGCATGTACAGATGTTTTAACAGTATATGGTTAAATAGTTTGTGTAATAGAGATTTACTTTTAACTTCAAATCAAATTAGTAGACATTCTTCTTGCTTCATTGACATGGTATTGCTTCAATATAATGTTGAAAATGTAAAACAATAACACGTATATGTATTATCTTTCTGAAAATTCCCCTCATATTTTGGTTTATTAAATAGTCATTATAAAGTTCAGTTTCCAAAAGGTGAAATTTAGATTCAAGGTCAAATGATGTTGCATTTGGGAATTTCATTCCTGTTCATAGTGAGTGTATATATCAGTCTGCTTGACACAAAGCATCAGGTCTGAGATTCACGTGACCTCAGAGGTGGAGATAATGTTCAAGGTCAAATGAAGATCAAAGGTCATTATGGAGAGAAAGAATTCCAATTGGGAATTTTATTTACATGTTAGTAATAGGTAAAATACAAGTGTAGGTTTAAAAGACTTTTAAAAATTTTTCAATATTAAAATTTTTCAAAGCACCACCCCACTCGGGGGAACAAGCATCATAAGTACACAACAGATATAATAGACGACTAGCGTCAACTGGCAGTAACCAGAAATGTAACTTTAAATGTTAAAATACATATAAATCACATAATCAGAAATATAATATTAAAAACATAGTCGATAGGGGGCTACCAGGGTAATGCCTGGCCCTGCCTTGAAACTACAATCTATGCTATGCATCAGTTACAGTGGCAGTCTTATCCAGAGGGGGAACCAGGGTCCACCTGGCCCAACCTAACTGCCCCACCCCAGTGATTATCTATCCTATACGAGGGAGGGAGGTGGGTTAAAATAATTTCCTTCTACATGTATTCTCATCGCTTGCTATATGAAAAGTGAACCCCAAGGTATTTGGAGGGAACTATTGGACTGTGACCTTATTCCTGATTGGTGGTAGTCAATAAACAATAATAGTAGACCCAATGTGTAACAAGCTTGAGGTAGGCCTATAATAAAAATTTTTTAAGGTTGTTGTAAACTGACTCGATAGGCCCCTATTCAGGCCATATCCCACACAGTTTCCAAAAGGTGAAATTTAGATTCAAGGTCAAATGATGTTGCATTTGGGAATTTCATTCCTGTTCATAGTGAGTGTATATATCAGTCTGCTTGGCACAAAGCATCAGGTCTGAGATTCATGTGACCTCAGAGGTGGAGATAATGTTCAAGGTCAAATGAAGATCAAAGGTCATTATGGAGAGAAAGAATTCCAATTGGGAATTTTATTTACATGTTAGTAATAGGTAAAATACAAGTGTAGGTTTAAAAGACTTTTAAAAATTTTTCAATATTAAAATTTTTCAAAGCACCAAGCCCAAATCCCGGGAAAAGATGGAGGCAAAGGTTGTAGGTACGATGGAAGGGGCTACAGAAGCTTTCTGCAAATACTGCCTAACTGCAGAACTTTTCCACAGACCATGGGCCATGATGTCCTGTAGCTGGATATTATTGTCAAAGGCCAGGGTGGCCCCGGACCTTCTAAATGCATGGAATCCACAACGGATCTGTGGGTTTCAAAGGTGCTTTAAGGCTTGCACAGGGCACATGGGACTATTAGATAGAAGTGGAATTTGAACAAAGTGGTGAGATTTGTTATGCTGGAGGGTTTTGGTCCACTTAAGCAATATATGGGCCCCAGGGGGTGCAAACATGATATCCTGTCGGAAATGCTTTTGGGAGTCAAATTTTTGTTTAGAATGAGGGGCAATGTTGGACATCCTTAGAAAGCCAAAGAAAGCCAGCAAGAAAGCCGACTTATATAAAGGGGGATCATCCAGGAGGTCACATGCTTGAGTAATCTGTGCCAGTGTCTTTACATCAAAAATTCCCTTGGGAACAGGTGAAAAATGGGAGTTTATGGTTATACTTCTCACATAATCGAGCACTAACTTGTGCTTGAAAGGGGAGATGTCCCACCCTCTCAATCTTGCAAAAGTTCTCAGGGAAGAAAGGTAGTTCTGAATCACCCCAGGGGACAGATTATTTATGTATAAATATTCCAGGAAGGACAGGTTATTTACATATAAATATTCCAGGAAGGCCAATAAAGAATGTAATGAGAAACCCACAGGTAAGTTCATGAATAGGACAAACGACAGATATGTCCTGCAATGTGTAATGTGAGCTGCAAGAGTGGAAGGTCTATATGCTGTTTTATGCGCTTCAAAGCTCCAGTAGCCAAAATTGAAGATGGTGCCTCTGGATCTGAAATTATATATAACAATCTAGGTCAAAGGCTTGCAACGGAACCTCTTCCCAAATAAATTGAGCTAAACACTGTAATATTTCGGGTTTCACTGGCTTATCTGAGTATACTCGTGATAAAGCATCAGCAATGACATTCTTTTTGCCCACAACATGCTTAACTTCAAGGTCAATATCAAAATATGCAGCTAAAAGCCAGATGTTCCGGATACACAGGGCTAAAAATTTGTCCCTAGTCTTTCCAGAACCGACCACTTGGACCACAGCCATGTTATCACAAAAGAATGTGATGGCAGAATGTTTCCAAAATTGGCCCCAAACTTTCAAAGCTATGACCAAATTCAACATTTCCAAGTGAGCTATTGTAAGTTTGAACCCAGGTACTTCACAGATAGGTGTGGCATATACCCTGTTTCGCCATACCGCCCCCATACCTGTGAGACATGCATCCACATACAGTTCCTGTGAACTATCAACTGGGACTTTATTCAAGCATGTAACGCCATTGAAATGGGGAAGAAACCGGACAAACCAGTCCAGATCCTGATGGAACTCCTGGGTCAGTGCAATCTTAGGACCCTTGCAAGTCCTAAATAATGCTAAAATGCGATTAACAAAGATCCTAGATGGTTTTACACACTTCTGTATATACAGGAGTTTGCCCAAAAGGGACTGGTATGCTCTTTTATTCAAGAACTTCTTACCCTTGCTGCAAGACATTCCTCATGGATCTGTGCAAGCTTAATAGGGTCAATGCGCAGGGTATTCTTCTGAATGTCAATCTCAATGCCCAACACTGTAAGGCACTTGCTTCGGGGTGTAAGTTTGTCCTGGTTTATGGGCAAGCCCAACTCATGTAAGAGATCACATAATTTTTTAAAATACTCTTCTGCCTCACACTGAGGTGCAACCGCGACATAATCGTCGATGTAGCAGTGTAAATTCACTCCTGCCTTCTTCATAATAAAGGCTATGCTATCTGAGCAAAACTGAAACGCCGCCGTGCCGTGGACCCAGCCGAACGCGATCGCTCCATCGAGATAATAGCAATCCTTCCATTTAATCCCAAATTTGATGCAGTCAGCTGGGTCCACTCGCAAGTTTCTGAAGGCCCGGGCCACATCTACCTTGAACAAGACTGGATCAGTGGCGTTCGCAATGTCCCTCACAATGTCATCTATAGAGGTAAGCTTTAATGCAAATAGATTCTGGTCAAACCTGTCCCTATCTACATGATCATTAAGAGAGGCCCCTTTAGGGTATGAAAGGTCAAGGATCACCCTCCTCTTATGGATATCCTTAGGACGGGTCATCAAAGGTGAACAATGGACCTCCTCAGCTGGAAGATCACAAACTGGGCCCAACATGGCCCCAAGAGAAACTTCCTTATCTAAATATTCTTGAACAGCCTCTGGATATGCCAAGGCCGAGTAGTGATTAAGTACTTGTTTGTTATTCAGACCCTCATGGCCCTTTAAGGACAAAGGAAAACCGAATTTAAGATAATTAATGACTCTCTTATCCGGATAATCTGCCAACTGATTCTCCCAGGCCCTGAGATTGAGGCCCGATTTCAAAGGGAACTGAACAACCTTATAATTAGGTTCATTGGTGGCTCTAATTATCCTGGAGATATGGAGACACTTGTCCACACTGTCAATGCACACTTCCTGCCGATCAGGACCAATGAAAGTAGAAGTATCTTGCTGTAAAGCAATGAAACTGGTTCGCTTATCCGGAAAATATTTATCGACTAATGGAAACTTATTC
This sequence comes from Sabellastarte sp. h YS-2021, assembly GCA_964017235.1. Taxonomy (NCBI): domain Eukaryota; kingdom Metazoa; phylum Annelida; class Polychaeta; order Sabellida; family Sabellidae; genus Sabellastarte; species Sabellastarte sp. h YS-2021. The sequence continues at coordinate 76,058,896 of OZ024935.1, read as the reverse complement.
TCACCCCTATCCGGGGAACCGAACCCGACTCCCCCGACAGGAGGGTCTCCCTGGCTTTCATCAACTCGACCAGTAATTGTGATATGCGGACTACCCACCTCCGAAGGTGGCCTAGCATTTTCCCCATAAGTATTCATTATTGGTGATTCACTTGGAATATCATTCGAATCAAAGCCAGGGAAATCTACGAGAGTGTCAATGATGTGATTCATGTATTGTTCATAAGAACAGCCGTAATACTGACTAAGTTGTAAGTCCTTACAGTAATTCTCATAAGCTTGGTGGGGGGACAGTGTGAACCCCTCATAGAGTTGGTGAAACAACTGTAAATAAGCCTGACATACGTATGCAACAGTTAAAGGACTTAAAACAGAACTCTCAATCGGATACCAACCATGCAATCCATAGTATCCACTCCTGTATCCATACCATCTATGTTCCAGTGTATCAGCATGTATGCAAATTACAGGTGAAAACATATAGCCCTGTTCACTCAAACAATCAAAAATACCGACCTTACAGTACTGAGAAACAGCTGATTCACTTCCACCAGACACAACATATGGATCATAACATTGCAACGCTAATATACCTAAACATTCAGTATCACCATATAAATAATTCATGTGACAAGGTGTATTATCATGAATAACAAGGAATATTGGTCTGTCTCTGGGTCTTGTACCCCATGTTACTCTGTACTCTACATATGAGGTCAGTAACTGTGTCATTCAATACATGCTGAAATGCACTCGAATCACAGGCTTCATCTCTGTCAACAAAAATATCAGTACTGGCATTATTACAGAAGTTCTTATTTAACACCTTGCAATCAGCATTGCCACGACTAAAAGCCTGAACATTACAAGCCTGATCATATACATGATTATTTACATTTGAATATTCATATTCACTGTCATATTGACTCTGACACAGAAAAGATTGATTAATTTTATTACAAAAGTTATTGTCCTGCAAAACACATGGTGTGGTCCCAAGTGGTCGATCAGTGTCCTACCTCGAAGTGGCTGTGGTCTGTTTGTTGAACTTCAGATTACATTTAATCTCAGGGTGAGACAGAGAACGTCCTTGCTTGTAACAATGTGAACATAAATGTTTGTAGTTTCCATGGTTAAAATCATGCACACAGGATCCTTCATTATAATATCTACAAATCCTCACCTTCTGTTGATTGGAAACATTCTGGCTGTTAAAAACTGCTACCTGAGACATACCAATTCTATTGAGCGCCCACTGTGTGTCGTTGGCCCAGGAAAGACGCCCATCCTCGACTTGAGTCAACGAAGCTGCCCAGGCAGACCTAACAGCAGGCCATGGCAAAGAAACAGCATCAGTGAGTGCCATAGTTACCTGTGTTAGCATACGTTTCATCATCTCAAAATCTTGGATAAGTAAAATGTTGGATAACTGCCCACTTGCCCACTTGCCCACTGGGCCATCGTGAGATCATCATATGAAGGTTTCTTGGTCGTGCCTGTGGATACGTACCCTTCATTGGGCCACCTCAGCTCAGGCCTAACAGTGCAAGTGTCAGTGGTGTTATAACGCCCAGACTTTTTCCTCAAAAAGTCCTTACCTGGGACAATGTCCTGATGTGTCTGATCTTCATATTGGGCCAGTAACTTCTAAACAGCCGCTGAAATGTTGGGGATGTTCCTCACAGCCTCCACTGATGGGACAATGGCGTCCCTGCTGACTTCCATGGCTTCGGGGTGGCCAGTAAGTGCGTTAGCAGGCAACGGGCGATGTAAGACTGGCTGAGATGGATTAGACAGGGATTGATGACTGACTAACTGATTGACTAACTCCTCTTCCCCCATCCCCCTGGTGTCCTTGTGGGTGGGCTCTCAGTGGGGCTATTGGCGATGAGTCCCTACCCAATCTGGGGCCCTGAGGCAAGTTAAAACTGACTGTCTCCCTGGGTCGGGGCGAAGGTACAGGCGTGGAGTTAGTGTCCCTTCCCCTCTCCATTCTATCCATCCGACGGGCAAGGTCCTGGTTAGCAGACTCTAACCGAGATAGAGCAGACAAGATGGCCTGGTTGGGGTCTGAGCCTCCAATCCCATGTGAAACCGAGGTGAAAGACTGAGGTGGCGCACTTACAGTAACTGTTTCGGATCCGACTTGTAAATAGGACCCGTCCGCATGAAAAGACTTCTGAGAAGCTCTCTTCTTAGTCCGAACTGTGGTGGCAGACAAAGATTTCTTCTTAGTTGCTGATATTGGTGCTTTGGCCCTTGTGGAAGGCATCTTAAAGTCCATAAACGTTCTGTGCACACAAAGTTAAAATCAGTAAATTACTTGTAAAAGAACTAAAAACCCTAAAACCTTAAAATAATTTCCTTCTACATGTATTCTCATCGCTTGCTATATGAAAAGTGAACCCCAAAGTATTTGGAGGGAACTATTGGACTGTGACCTTATTCCTGATTGGTGGTAGTCAATAAACAATAATAGTAGACCCAATGTGTAACAAGCTTGAGGTAGGCCTATAATAAAATTGGCCCCTATTCAGGCCATATCCCACAAAGTATGCATATTGCATATCATGGAGGAATTTTCAAGACACTTCACACACATTTTATAGCTAGTGTCCCATTTTCTCTGTTCATAATCTACATATTCTGATTAATAGCTGTTTATGCAATAGTATTGTTTGAATCAATAAGATTTAAGATGAACGATGTATTGATATGTTTCTTTCAAATATCAAGAAACTTTTGATGTTTTACTTTCAAATGGCATGTTTCACAAAATTAGCATGATGAGGCTTTCAAGATCAGTTGGAAAAACCTAAATATGGTTAATTTGAACTACCATAAGAGTATTTATTCAGTATCAGTAACATAATTTTAAATAACATCTCTTGTTATTCATGTGACCACCAATCAGTCACTTGTTTAAGTCACATAGATTTTACCTTCAGTGACTTATGGTCATCATTAACTTGATCAGCAAACTGTGCATATAAGAAAATAAGCGATCTAGTGATCTACTTAACCTACTGTTGCAACCACTGTGCCTGATTTAAGCAAATATAGTTGACCCTTCTGTTTTGTTTCTCAAATCTTTACTTTTGGCAAATATGTGTATACAACCTTAGATGATCAGGTTTACCTAGTTATATCACTAAATCAATGGGACACAATAACTTGAACATGCGTAACTGAAGGCAGGGAAATGCAATTACCTGTCCCTTACTGTTGACAAAAAATTAACATCCTAAATTAACACATGTATATAGATGCAACAGCTTTATATGTTTTACATGAAATTGTAACAGAACTGATTGATCACAAGGGTATAGACCTGTATATTTTTTAAGCTCACTAGAGTTCATTATGAGTCTTAATATTTGTAATTAGTCTTACTCATCCATACAGTATCTGAATGGACCCATTTTGGTTATATTTGTTAAAATGTATGGTATCCTATATGTTTGCTATTCTAACATTATGTAATGCATAATTTTTATCATTTGTTTCCCAACTATTGTATATATGTACTAAATAGTTAAACAGAATTCTGGCCTTTTAGTATTAATCTGGAAATTCTACCTTTCTTAATTCATCCTTGTCTGATTTATAAAATCACCTTCCCTCATCATGTGTTCCTTAATTGACCTTGTAATAGTTCCCTTCATACACAGACTACCACATCCAATATAGGGTTCTACATAATCTGGCATGTATAAACTTGGAATGTGTAAGGGGAATCATGCCTCTCAGTCCCCCACCTGAAGTTGATCAATGCACTGTCCATTTGTATTAAAATTTCTAGGGTTCTTTACATAACCACTCACAAAACGGGTTCCTGATTGGTCACATAAATAAACTGGAGGGAAAAATAAGTTGTAAATAAAATTGATAAAGGAGAGTGAAGTCACTGCCACAATAGTTTTGCTGCCCAACAATTCACTCCTAACAAAAGCTATGGTTATTTTTCATTGGTTTTATCTGCCAATATATTTTAATACGTTTTGTTATACTATGTGTCAAGGTCACAAGGAGGGATTTTAAAAATGTTTTATGTCAACCTTATGTTATTATGTTTTTGATCACTTAATTTATGTGTCCTTTAGCCCTTGCAGGTGTTTCTTGGGTCTATATTTTATTTTCAACTTCATTTATGTTAATCTTATTCAAAATTGAAATTTACCATCCCCTTGCAGAAGCTCACACCCCTGTTCCACTGGAGCCTACCTGGTGGTAACTAAGGGTTTTTCAAGGGTCAGGAGCAATGTTTACAAAGTCGGTTAGGGTCAGCTGTAGTTTCCTGGCCTTCCGGGCAGAGTTGGCAAAAAATCAAACATGTTTGATATTTCCCTGACCCTCCACGACTCTTGTTCCCAACATGGGCTCCACCCCCCTGGTAACAGGCTTGTCCTAGTCACTTCCTGTCTTGTCTTATCACTTCCAGGCTTGTCTGTAACCCAACTTAAGTGCTTCTCATTTGCAGTCCATTTACAGCATGATATGAGGTGAAAATATGACAAAAATATATGTCAGAAATGCAAAAAACCGTGCAAGTGATCATAATTTTGAAGTTAACAGATAGAAAAGGACCACATGTATGCTGTAAGTAATTAAGAAACCCGGAAAAGTGTTTTATTTATTCACATAATAATCAAATTCTCGGCCTATTTCATCAGAGCAATTCAATGACAAGATACTTTTTATCACTCTAAAAACTCATAAGCAATTTCAGGGAAAAGGGGGATCAAGTGTCGACCAAACAACAAATTTAAAACTAGGTCAATAGTAAATATTTGGATCCCATCACGTGACCAGAACTACAGCAGGGTCTTTCCCAGAAGCTCGAAATTGGAGTATAAAAGGCAGCAACTTTACTTTTTTGTTTATTTAATTATAGTTTTTATGTTTTTGCCTTAATATTATATAAGAAATAAATCAATGTATGTCTGCTTCAATTTATGGACGAAAAAGTCATTTAAAATCTAAAATTTTCATTTAAAATGTTATATCCTGTGGAAAGAAGCAGAGGGAGATGTGCTTCTAACAATATCTCATGTGACAATGAAACACTCATGTATTTCTTATATAATATTAAAGATTGGTAAAGTTGAACGTTTAGGCTACATGATAGGACTCAAATATTCAGCCTTGAACTAGTTTCAGATTTGTTTATTGGTTGACATTTGATCCTTTTTTTCCCCAGAAATTCATCAAAAGCTGTAATGACAATACCAACTGCAAGTGTGCACATTCTGTTTCTTCAATCCTGCCTGTCAGTACGGCTTGTCGGAACCTCCTACAGCTTTGCTGTTAGGGGTTTAGGACTTGTCTGGTAGTTTCCAGATCAGCCTGTACAAAACATCCCGACCCCAAGGCAGGTCAGCCTCTAGATACAGACAAGCCCGGATGTATCAAATCCTGTCGGGAGGTGAAACTGACCCAGATTTTTCACTCCTTTTTTGGTGGATTTTTGTCCCCAACTTTTGCAGCCAACCCTAGGTCGGCAGTAGTAAACTTAAAATTTTTGTTGAATGTTTATGTATATTGTGTTATGTGACTGTATGATTATGTATTTAATTTGGGTCTAAAAAGCTTAGCATTAGTTCATGTAACAGCTGATATAACAAACAACCATATACTACACAAAAATGTGTTTGTCTTTATTGGGTGGGGACTGGTACTCCATAATGTCCTTAGAGTAAATGCCAGAGTACGAGAGTATATGTATAATGATAGTTTAGTGTTCAAACCTAAATTAAGAATTCTATTAAATTTAATTATGATATTAAATGCAGAAGATTACTTAATAAAATCAACTAGATCCAAAGGTCACTTCATGTACATTTAAGCATGGAAATTTTAGCATTACAGGTTAAAAAAGAAAGACACATTTACAATTGAAAGCATCTTATTTGTGTTGATAAAATCATAAAACAGTTATTTATTTAATATTTTGGGAAATGAATTAGTTTCTGGGCACATACAGATTGCCATGAACACTAATAATAAGAAACTTCAATTTCTCTTATGTACAAAATTTGTAAATGACCAGAATAACATTGATTAATTGTTTAATTAAATTTATTTTTGTAGTTTTGCTATTTTACTATGGCCAGCAATCTTGTGATATAAATGTTGTATTTGATAATGTAACATTTGTAAAATATTATTAAATGAACATCGGGGTATGTTGATCTTGATGCATGGGTTTTTCATTTACCAAAGCTTATTCATCAAATCACCCCAAATAGCCACAAAGCTGAAGATATTTACTAATTGAAAAATGGTGCAAAGCGTTTCTTTAGAGTTTAAACAGGGTAACCATTCCTACATTGTAGTACATTGACCTGTTTATGAAATGCTGATGAAATCATTTAACAGGAATGTGGGTGGAGCTTAAGGTAACCAGCACAGGTAGTATGGGTGGTCAGTGGTTTACAAGGGGTATTTAAGTTCATTAACTAAGAAAATTTTAATATGATCCTATTATGTTAGAGGGATGAAGGACTTATTACACCTTTCCCCATTATTGGGGCCAAATATGACTGTTCTTCAATGGGCAGATGATTAACTCATAGGATCATGCGTGTACAATATTGTAAACCTTTTGATTTGGGGTAGCCTTCTTCTAGGCTCTGAGATATTTCCCAACAAAGTTGGTGTTTTACATCCAGTTCAGTCATGATCATAATGGGGCAGGTCCTCAGAATTCTCACGTGTAGGAGTCAAACCCACACAGAGGTGAATGCCTCTGAATAGGTGCAAAACTTGTTTATCCCTGGGCCACCGAGGGCCTCTATCTTCCCCAACAGGAAATATCTATGATATGCATCTGGCAAATTGAATGCTGGAACTGTGACTGAAAGAAACTTGCAGTAAGACCTTTTTGTCGCTGTCTGACCTTTGTAAAAAGATGGTTAATTTTAAAAAAGGATCAGCACTCTAGTGCCTAGCAGCATCATTTGATCCGAAAAAAAAAGAAAATAAACTTCAATCATAGTTACATTTTACTTAATTTTTAACTAAAGCCTATGAGCTAAGGCTCAAGATCAAAGACCTAGTTTTCATATCTCATTAAAAGCCAGCATAATATATGTACAGACTTAGCGTATCTCAGGCATTGAGCCAGGGGTCTGGTACAGCTCAAATGCAAGGCTAAATGTATTGGTGCATTGAATTGATAATTTAATACAAGAGTGTGTGGGTCAGTGTTTTAAAATATCATTTATGCCATTGTGAATTTTGGGAAAAAAATATTTAACACGTCTACTGCTCAGCCAGTGAAGTTCGTCACCCCAGTGAAGTTCGTCACCTGCCATAAAAACGCTCAAGGACAGGCAATATTCACATTTAAATAAATGGAATAACTTCTTTCAATGGCAAGGTATACGTATATGCCGTAACTGGACAGTAAAAACTCTTTAATATTGTCATAAAATGTAGGTGACGAACTTCACTGGGGTGACGAACTTCACTGGCTGAGCAGTACCAGATTTCCTTTCACAGAGCCTAAATAAATGAATCCTGAAGTTCAAGGATAACACATATTTCACTGGTGCATAAAATTAATCAGAATTTTCTTTTCAAAATATTCTGCACCAGTTTTTCATCAAATGTACACTATTGATGAATTTTATTTTCAGTCAAAATTTGCGTTTCACTTTACCTGGTCTATTCCCTACAACAGAGAGAAGCCCTGCAGAGGAAATCCATAGAACCAAGAAAAGTTAAATAGCTTTTTCATATTTGTGAAGAAAAGTCCGCTATTTTTGAAGGTGTGTACAAAATCCCTTTTTAACTGGGACAAAGTTCAATTAAGTACTTTTTTGATATTTCAAAGATATTATTGTTTTAAGTATTTTCGATAGGGCTTACACATTAAATGTGCTATGAAAAAGAACAAATTTTAAAAGTCACAATACAAATCACACATGAAAGAACACTTTCTTTGTATTAAAAATGCAAATAAAGTAAAACAACTCCAATGCCCAGAAACAAATACAAAGTTTAAGGTTTAAACTTCGAAGGGTGGTTGTCATGAACACCAAGGATTACCTTAGAGAAGGCTACAGACAAGTACGGGACACCAATTTCTATACAAAAATTGACCATGACCCCACCAAAGAGGTCTCAGATAAAATATCTTCCAATTGAAACAAATGAAAGAACGTAGACTCATTACAGACAAAAATTGTGAGTACCTAAATCCCAAGAATTGTAAATATGGCCAATTCTACTTACTACCAAAAATACACAAAAAAGGTATTCCAGGTAGACCAATATGCAGTTCAGTAAACCACCCAACTGCAAATATCAGCAAATTTGTAAATGAACACATCAAGACTTACGTCCCCAACACTAAGTCTCAAATTAGAGACACCCAAAACTTCATCAATAAAATCACCCAATTGGGTGCCATCCCTGAAGGGGCTTTATTAGCCACTCTTGATGTGACCTCACTATACACCAATCTGCCAAATCATGAAGGACTGCTTGCAGTTGCAGAGCATATGAGACAAGACCCCACCAAAGGACCAATAGGTAATTACATCTTAGATTTACTCAAACTTGTTCTCCATAACATGTACTTTGAATTCAATAATGAATTCTTCTTGCAAATAGGAGGCACAGCTATGGGAACAGCATTGGCACTAAATTACGCCAATCTACTTATGGATAGATTCTAAACTAAGGCTTTATCCAATTACCCATAACAACCGTTGATTTGGAAGAGATTTATTGATGACATTTTCCTTATATGGATCCATGGTGAAGATTCACTAAAATAGTTTGTAAATTACCTCAATAATCTTCACTCCACAATTAAATTCATCTCAGAAACTAGCACAATATTAGGTCAACAGGGGTTACCCTATCAAACAACTCAGAGCTCACTATAAATGAGTCTCTAAATTTACACAGGCTGATTTACTTACAGATAAAGCCAAAAATAAAACTAAAACTCCACCTGTGATGATAACTAGGTATAACCCAACAAATCCAAACATCAAAAAATTCATAAATTCCAATTGGAATATCATTGAAAATTGTGATGAATTTAAACAGATCTTCACCCAAAAACCATTAATAGGTTTTCGAAGATTACCCAACCTCAGAGATGTCCAACACCAAGTACCTATGTGTTTCAAGTCATGCCACCATGTGTTGGTGCATTTCAACAGTCACTGCAGCCAGTGCAGTGCAGGCAGTAGAGTTCAATGAAGCCATTGTAGTAGACTTAGTCCTTGAACAGTTTTAACTGTACTTACTGTCTACAGTGGTCTCATGGAGACACATTCAGGGCAATACAGGTAAAATCAAGTATATCTGTGGACATCCGAATACAACTAGTGTATATGGCCTGATTTTTACCCAGCAGGCGGTAGTGTTCCTGTTTAAACTGGGCTCAGTATTTGAGTATTAAATAACTCTACTTAGCCACACCATGAATAGATCGGAAATGGTGGAAAAGATTTATTTATTTATTTGGGGTTTTACGTCACTTTCAACACTGTACAGGTCATATCACGATGGGTAGTTGGAAGGGCAGAGGAAACCAGTACATACAGTTCGTCAGGGTTCTGTACTGTAAACTGCCGACCAACGGTAAGCAACTACCAGCTTTCCCACCTGAGGCCGCGCCCACCTGAACCCCGGCCTCAGAGGTTGGAGGCGTGGTGGAAAAGAGGACAAACTCAAGTAAGCTCAAGATCACTAGTCCTGAACCACAAAAATTGTCCCTCTCCCAGTGTCCATTATTCCAATTAATTTTCCTTAGAAAAACATTTCATGGAACAGGTCAGGATCAGAAATAAAATTCAAGATTCATTTTAAATGTGTCAGTGTTATATAATTGGCTGGGTTGAGTAAGTGAGAATGTGAAGTTAAATATAATTTAAGGAGATGCATATCTCGATGGCCATCAAGATATTTTCCAAGCTAGAATGTATTAAGCCTTCCTTTAGATACATTTACACATTTATAGTTCAGTAATCCTGAATTTTTCACAATCAAACTTGAAATGGTTAGTCATATTTGGAATTTCGATGCTTCTCTGTTTGGTCTAATAAACTCAATTTCTGTGGTTGGCTGAATTAGCTGTCTTTAGTTTAACCTCAATATCAAAATGTGATATATTTTGAGGCCCATTTATAGTGTAACCTACTCAGTGATTTGAGAGAACTGGGGTCAATTGGAAATTTATTCGTGACTTTCGTGATGAGTTATAATGACCTCATCAGTAACACCTTTCATACAGTACCACATGATACACAATGCCATTTCCAAAGAAATTTGTGTTTCACAAAAGTCTCACAAGTAAATAGTCATATTTGAGATTTCAACCACTTCACTGATGAGTTAAGCAAACTCAAATTTTGTGAGAGGAAATCTTTATTCGACAGTTAGTGTTGCTTAATTGTCTGCATCTTATTACATGTGTTCCTCTTGTTCTGTATCCATTTGTGTAGCAAGAGTTTACATTAATTATCTTTCTAAAGAAAGACACCCACACACACATTTTTTTCACAAAAGACTCATAGACAGGTTGTTTTCAGTGCGAGCTCTAATGAGGCTTGCGCTTCTAGAGATCATTTTTTTCATTTGTTTCTTTGTTTTGTCAAAAGACTTTCAATAATTGGTGGCCTCTGATGGTTTTGTACTCATGCTAGTTGACCAAAACCCCCGTTGGCCTTGTTTTGTGTTAATATCCAAATAATAAAATACTCTTTCCATAAGTTAAGACTCTATATCATGTGTGAAGACAATGGGTTAGGCCTTCTCCCTGGGCCTGAACAACCCAAATAGTGAAGTCCAGCCACTTTGTTTTAATTTTTTTGTGACCAAATTCACTGTCACAGGTGTGACGATACACTTAGCAGTCTAAATAGTATTTTATAACCTCCTTGTTATAACAACCAGCCAACTAGGAGGTGTGTATGAATGTATTTGAAATTGTCACACAGTTTAATAATAAGCTGTTATATAATAATTACCCCAACGAGAAGATATTATTTTATGACCATTTGTTTGTTTGTTAGCAAATCACACAAATACTACTGTATGGAACTTTGTGGAAGAAATAGAAGATTTGCCACGGTCCAACATTGACCCAATTAAATTTTGAGCGATCTGGATCACTGTCTGGACACCAGAAAGTTATCCGGATTTTCCTATATACTTATTAATGTGTGCGTTGGCAGAAGCATACACTCTAAGTGCTTATATTGTCGTGGTGATTGTCTGCAAAAACACTATTTGTAGAAACCATGACTTCCTCCTCAGTTAAACCATTTTAGAGTTGTAACCTTTGCTTGTAATTTTGTGTCGGTGAGATATGTAGTCATTGGCAAATAGATCTTCAGCCGAAATACCTTGAAAATGATCAAACTACAAATATTTGATTATAGGCCCCTCTCGTGGTATACTACTCTCTATAAAACTGTCATCCATGTTTTTATAAACATTATTAGACAATGTTTTTGAACATTAATAAGTTTTCAATTTATTTTCTGTCCTAGTATTTGTTTACCCACCCGCTTTTGTTAGACCTAATGATTCGTTTAAGGCAGGTATTGATGTGGTCAATTTTGTCTATAGCTTTTACTCTGTTAGAAGCGCGAGTCAGTTTATGGGTCTAATTTTGGTGAATTTTTGACTTTGAACCCCAATAATACAAAGGATATTTGACATATTTTTTTATTATTAATAGCTGAAATAATAGGTGTGTTATCCCTTTCTCACCTTGCCAAATTTTTGTACACTAGCATTTATGCAAATATTAAAATATTTCTTTGTTTGTGTCTAATTGATGAAAACCCATGAATCAGTTTATGGGTCTATTTTGAAAAAAAGGTATTCACTAAACACTAAATGAATACTTCAACTGTATGAAGTGTACCATATATGGCATTATTATATGTGGTCAGTAATCAAATAATGAGCCTGTTTTACCAATTTCAAATGTGAAGAAGATATGTCTCTGCATGTTTATATTTCTAGAAAATAAAGAGTTGTTTGGTGGAAGTAATGATCAGTTTATGGGTCTAATTTTGGTCTCTTTTTTTTACTTTGAACCTTAATAACACATCCAGTATTTCATTTATTTTCATGTTGATAACTCAGATGTTATCCCTTTATCATTGTACCAGATATTATTTTCTAAATATTTGTAAAATATTAAACACATTGTTTTATTTGTCTCTTATTGCTGAAAACACTATGATCAGTTTATGGGTCTATTTTGAAAAAAATGTTACACTTCAGAGATTTACAATATATGTACTGTTATCTGTGGTCAATTAGGACTGACCAAATTATGATTTCAAATTGTCCAAATGCAGATACTGATTTTACCCATGGCCTCTAGCTGTGCAGACAAGTGGTCAGGTGGGCAGGCAGGTGAGCAGGGGTAAATATCTTGTCTGGCCTGAATCGCAGGATCTGTTAGAATGTTATAGATGTGCAATGTCATATTGTGACCTTAGTCTGACATTTGACCCTGACTGTCAAAATGTTTTCTACAGTAATATTTGAATCATATTTCCCTTGTAACAATGATATATGGATTGCTGCAACTGATTATTTCCTCCTCCAAGCAGATATTATTTTTATAACTGTCTGCTTGTCTCTTTGTCTGCTTGTGTGTTAGCAGGATATGCAAATGCTACTAGTTGGATCTTCCTGAAAAAAATCAGAAGTTGTGTCCAACTTAGATCCTGTTAAATTTTTAGAGTGATCTGGATCATCATCTGGATACAAAAAAAAATAACTTGGATTTACCTATTTACTTATAATGATTTGATATTGCTATTGAATTGTCTTGCTTTGATACTTTGTATACATTTTATCACTCTCAGGTATTATTTGTCTTGCACCTTAGTATAATTTACAATGTAAATTCTACATGTAATGGTGCCCAATGCTAAGTCCCTGGGCTGTTAAATTTTATTAAGAATGATCAACAGAAAAATAAAAATGTTGTAATAAAACACCCTAACATAAATATGTGTTTACATCAAACACACTAAAATTTTTATAATTGAAATTCTTAAAGATACACCACTACACCAAATACTTTACCAAAACAGGCTCAAAATTTGGTCACTTTTCTTGGGTTACAGTCTATATATGGTAAGCTTAAAACAGCTGGGGGTTCAATCAAGTGTGACATTTTTTTCAAAATAGACCCATAATGTGATTCAAGGGTTTTGATCAATTAGAGACACAAAAAGTAATATTTTTAATATTTGCATAAATATTAGGGGATTAATATTTGGCACAGTAATTAAGGCATAACACACCTACTATTTGAGGTATTAAAATTAAAAATATGCGAAATACTCTTTGTGTTATTGAGGTTCACATTCAAAGATTCACCAAAATGAGACCCATAAACTGATTCACGCGTCTACCTGACTTTTTTACCCGTCAATAACACTTGCTTTCAATATGCAGCCCTATCCTGTTTGGTACAAGAGTTACAGTTATGGCAATGATACCTATGCTATTGGCAATGTAAGCATGGCATTGTTTCTGGCCCTGAAGAAACATGCCCTCTCCGGCTCATTTTATGGAGTTTGTTCATGCATTGCAAACAGGTGTTCATAGGAGCGAGACTTTAATCATGCACAGAATGACCTGTAGAATTGTTTCATGGTTTCTATTTTGGTATATATTCTATAATGGGTCCACTAGCAACTGTGCCATAGTGAAATCACCACACTTGCAAGCTTGTGACAGGTGATTCTGTGATTTCCCAGGTTATGCCATCTGCTCTCAAGTTTACTGTAATAGTTCCCACAGCATTATAACAGCCCATCTGTATGAATGTTGCCTACACTGCCTTATATGCATGCCATTAACTGTTTCAGCTACACTGTTTCAGTTTAAGAGAGTATGACATCTTGCTGGAAAGCATCAACGAGTGTGGCTTGCATAAAACCAGTGTTTTCTGTGGATGATTGTTGTCCATCATGCGCCAAATGAAATTTTCTTTATTTCTTTGTAATTTTTTGACAAATAACGAATTTAAAGGCTGTTCTGGGGTTCATGGAACTAAATTGTTGGTCTATGCATTGTTGTTGGTATTGAACTTACAGAACCTTGTTTCTCAATCTTCTTGATATGGCATACCTGAGCTAAAGCTCCGTTAAATTCTTCAGTTTCAGTAAAATTCCAAATCAAAATCAAGTTCTATTGTAATAAGGCTGAATAATCTTTAGATCGACAGAAGCAAGCTGCAAACCATCAGCCTGGCACTGACATCCACAGCTTCTTTTTACAGGACTGTGATATCACACCTGTCTCTGAGTCGAGAAAGAAATGACAACTTGGATGCCAGTAAGTATGTTTAACATGTCTTTTTGACGGACACCCAAAATAGATGTGTATTAAATCTTTCTATATTTCCAGTATATCTGTAAGTCATGCATCAATACAAAATAGGTGGTTGTTCATGTTATTCCTCAGGAATAAAGCAACAGTAGGCTGAATGGGTTATAAATTTTATTTTAAATACTAAAATTATTTAATCGTACATAAAAAAACTATGGCTACTACAGTGGGGGTGATATATTCTTTAGATAGAGAAGACAGAAAGACTACCCATATTGGTAAAAGATTATGTTTCTTTTAAGATATATGAGTGCATTATATTTTAGGTCATTAGCCTAAATCAGTATGTTACTGTTCATTGCTGTAAAGATTTGACCTTTCTACAGTGCCGTATTACTGATCCCAAAAACAAAGATGGATTATCAGAAATTGTTGGTGTGGGGATGATTGTTTGTCATGCGACTATATAAAGACAAAGTTTAGCTTATGTATAAGCTACTATGCCCAGACGAATAATTTTGTTAGTAGAATCATTAATGAGATGTAAAATCCCCCATCCTCTAAGAAATATGGCATATAATCAGGGCGTCCAAAAACAAAAATCTTAGCTTCTCCCACAAAATACAATTATTTATGAAGCAGGAAATGTCTTGGAACTCCATGGTGAAGATTATGCATTTGTTGTGCTTACTATTCCTAAAAAAATTAAGTATCTTATTTATAAATATATCAGTGGGTTTTACATATTTGTGAACATATATAATAGTTTCCACCTGAAGGATTGAAAAGTGTTTTACTACAATGTCTTTGCCATCTAGACATTCATCATACATATTGTCAATATTTGCTTAGTCATTAATGTTAGCATAAATACCCAGGCATGTCAAATGCTTTGTAGGATAAAATTGTCTACATATGTGTGGAGTTGTTGGCCAAAACATTTAAACCCATTTTTGTGATAAATCTGACATTGTCAGGACAAACTAAAGTGACACACTACTGTGAAACAAGCCAAAAATAATAGCAATCATGGGTTCCTAACAATGGAAGTTTCTAGAATAATATAATATTTGTGAATACATTCATTAATACTTAAAAAGTAAAAATGTTTCAGTGACACATACCTGAGCTGTAGAGTAATAAAGTACCAGATGCGAATAGTCAGGTACATATGGAGTTACCAATTCTTGATGTTACCGAAGTGCCCAATAAAATCCCTGAATCTGGAAAGTGCTACCCAGGTACACAGATGCCAAATGGCATAAGGCCATGTCATTATCAGCCACACATCAATTTAGATTTTTAAATTTTTTATGTTACACTCCACGTTCAACAGCCAGGGTCATATTGCGAAAGGTGGTTTATGGGTGGAGGAACCAGTGCATACTAGCGTGTCAAGATTCTGCACTGTAAATCACCAGCCATCGGCAAGTAACTACCAACTATCCAACATGAAGTGCCCGGGCCGAGATTCAAACCGGTAACCTCAGAGGTTGAAGGCGAGCACTCTAGTCACTACACCACTGAGCCCCCCCCCCCCCCCCAGTTGAGCCATTAATTTTCAGTTGTTACATGAATCACATTTAGTGACGTCAGTGTGAGTATGTGTATTAGTCAATGATGGTTCACATCTAGCTAATTGACAGTCATGCTATGCATCCTAGCCAAATATTAATCCTGACTTGTAAAACCTTATGGATAATTTTAATACATGTAATGCACTGAGCTACTAATGAACCTGATAGGTTAAATATTTTGCACTCATATGTAGAACTGAACTCTATAAATATACATAACCCACAAGACTAGATTGATGTCAATGTGAACCATATTCTAAATAATAATGCACAGAAGCAGGATCATCAGCATTTTCAGAGCTTAAGTGCAAGTTTGTCATCAGGTGTGTTCCTAAAAGTTAGGAAGCTGGTAGACGCACCCCAAGATTTAGACTGATCTGTACCACAAGTAAAAAGAGGCTTAGAGTTACACTTTTCTTAAATTTAGAGGTATTAAGATCAGACATGTTGGGGTTTTGAGGTGCTCCTTTGTGACCTTGTGGCTCTTCTGGATGGTTACTCAAGTTCAATCAGTTAAGCATTTAAAGGAAAAACATTGAAGTAGCAAGGCTGACCAATGAATTGCTAGCCACAATGAAGGATGGAATTTATCCAGATTGAATATGGCCTGGAGATCGAAAATTGGTGAAAGTAAATAAAAAAAGCAATATTGGTAAACCAACTGCCACAGCAGATGATAAACATAGGCTGTACTGGGAACAAGTCATGCTTGACATTCGCCCGAATATGTGGAGTGCATGCAAACGATGTCACATATTCCTGTAAGCTATCTTATGCAGGTAAATGTGTGGACCCACATTTTGAACTGTGAAATGAAAATGAGGACAACGATGTTCATCCTAACCTTAATGGCAATCCAAACTGGTTGAAAACAATCACATGTGTTGAGGAACACTACAAAATGCTTGGTACTGGCCTCCACACACCGGATCGAGCTGGGTTTGCAGTACAAAAATGAGAATACCAAAAGATGGATATAGCATATTCATACAAAAAGAAAGTGTAGAAATAACTAGAAAACACTGACAGAGTGCAGACCTCAACCAGGGGTGGCATTCAGGATTTTTGTATTAAGAATATTATCAGATCTTTCCCATTGTTTAATACCTAATTTATTTTGGCAGATTCTACAAATATATTAAAGCTCATGCAGTTGCACTCTTGCTTTTTGGAGTAATGTTAATCTGAAAGACAAAGTCATTGAAAATACATTAAAAATGGGACAATTCAAGGATATTTTTAGTATCAAGAATAGATTGGTATGTTTCCCCATAATTTAATTGCTTCTTTATTTGGCCAGACCCTCCTTATAAACAAATTTTCAGACATATCTGTTCATTTCTTTTGAAGTTATCATGAACACAACCAAAAACACAGAAATTAACACCCAAAGATATTTGATATAATAAAATACCAGACAAGGGTTGCAAATTTCATTTAAATGTAGAACCTACATATTGGACATTATAACTACATTGCTATTTGTGTCTACATTTTGAATAAGGTACCAAACAACATTTACATTTTTATCATTTAAAGTATACACACACTTCTGTACACTGGTCTCATGATCTGATTATGAGTAACAGAACCATAAATAGTAACCATTCAACACTTGCACTATTGAGACACTGTCTAAACAGAACCACATACCATAAACCCAAATAGTTGAAATATGCAGTCACTATCTGTAGGTCTTTTCTAAACTAGGCCAACAAACTAATTGTATGGTTTTCAACAATCGGACAGAGGAAAAGTAACATATTTAATATTTTGTTAAATATTAGGAAAATCAAGGCTCGAAATTAGGGTTTTATCATTCACCATACACTGTATGTGGCCTGAAAATACAATGACATACTTTTGTATACTCTGGCACCACTTGCTGAGGATAATTAGTATTACAAATTCATCAACAATTGTAAGTTATCATTTTCGTTAATATTTCAGAAACTATGTAACCTACTCACTTTGTTTGTTACATCATCATTAAAAAGGAATATTCACAGAGCTTCTGTTCATTTTATTTCATTTAAATTTATGCAGCAATGGAGATTTCTCCATCATGCTGCATGGATGACTAAGTCTGCTGCACACACAATAGTACAGTCACTCATATCTTCCAGATTGGGCTATTATAACTCTCTCCTAGCTGAACTCCCACAATATCTTATCCATAAGTTGCGGAAAGTACAAAATTGGTCTGCTAGGATAGGAACAGGCACCATCAATGCTTACTACCAGCAACATCAACGCACCACAAGATTGGCAAGGAAATCATACATGCTACAAGAAAAAAGATCAAAACTCATCTGTATGGGTGACTGTGCCTTCAGTGTTGTGGAACCAAAGTATTGGAATGAACTGCCAGATGATATCAGGAACATTGCACTTCCATTGGACATCTTCAAAAGGAACCTAAAAACTCAATATTTTAAAATAACATATTGTAGAGAAAAAGTGCAATGATTGTTTATTCTTAAATAGAATAGCGCTATGTAAATATGTCATGTTATGTTATGTTAATATAGTGACCCTATATATAGCACTTTTTGTTTGCATTTTTTCTTTAAATATGAATTTATTTACTTATTTCATACATAATGATGGTTCAAACAGTAACAGATGCCCTATGCAGATTACCAAAATAATATTCTTTCACACTCATGTTGTTACACTCATTTGTGATATTTTTCCTATTTTTTCTATTATTGGAAGTATCATTATTCAACTCCCAGGGTCACTTTGGTACAGGTCCTCAGCACTGTCATTTGTAATGGTCCAGGCCCACACAGGGGTGATAACCTTTGGTTAGATTTCAAACTCCCCAAGGACCTTATTTGGGGAATAACATAAAATACAATGAAGAAACCTAATATTTGAGATTTTAACATTAAAATGTGTATGAAATCATTATACAGGTTAGAAATGAAAGATTAACCAAAATTAGACATATAAAGTGCTTGGATGCATATTTTGACAGAACATTATTCAAGAGTTTTATCAATCACAAAGTTATTTTGAAGAGAATTGTTACATATAATGTACAACAGATTTTTATTCTTTGCAAACAGCCTAAAAATTCAATTTCTTTCTTCACTTTTACACAAGTAAGTAAATAACATATATAAATTGTATATAGGTATAACGCATTATGTATCTACATACAGGTTGACATTTGAGACATAGAAACACACATACAGTTAATGCTTAAGCTTCACTGAGTTTCTGAAAATTGTGTTCGGGAATACAAAGTAATTTGGATCCACAAGTTACTGTTTAACATGGAATGTCAGAAGAGATCTGAATCTTATGTTGTTGATCCCCTTGCGATTTTTCTGCTAGTTTCACTGATTACAGGTAAGAATTAATTTGAATACATCAAGGTCTTTTGGCATGTTTTGAAGCAATGTTATGTTAAGCCCCGATTACACTATAGTTGCTATTTCCAGCAGTTTTAGAAGGGATGAAAAACATAGGTTAAATGTTGTTCCACCTATGAAACACAGACACATAACTATAGCCACAGTTTGGCTACAGAAGATAATCAGAATAGAATATTAACGTACAACGGAACAACAAGTTTGCAAACTGTTTAAAAAACTTAAAGGAACCATTAAGTACAGTAATAATATATTAAGGATATAACAACGTTAAGGCAATTGCACAACCTTCCTGAAGATACAGAAAGGGATATTATGCCACAGAATTGGGAGAAAAGGCAGCTGAAGAGCTACTGGTAGGGTACAACAACTAGCGGTTGCTAGCAGTAATTCGGAATAATTTTTTAACTGCCTGTGGTAGGTGGAAATTTCAAACCATCTGAAATTTTAATCTAATGCTGGATGAGAGGAGAAATTAGAAAAAGGTATAATGTGATTCAGGAAGGAAGAGTGACAAGAGAGCTGGGGTAGGTGGACAATGGGGCAGGTATCACTGTAACTGTAATCCCTACTGGTTGTAGTGGGTATTCGATGCATTAAGAAATTAATGTCACACAAGCTTTGTGGGACCGTTTACATTATCACCCCAGAGCCTGTCTATTGATGGACATTAAGCACTGTAAAATACATATATTGTACACAATCATATCTTTCAAAAATCTTTCACAACGTGTACAATCTGTAATGGATTTTTGTCAATGTTTTTAATGTGTAAAATACAATTTTAACAATACATACAATCAAATTGTGCAACGTTACATTTCGGGATGGTAATATTATTTAAGTCAGTCTTCATTCCTTCAAAGTCAATCTTGAAATTTTATTTCCTTGCCAAAAGAAAAATTGTCCAGTTTAGCATTTGGCTGTGACGGAAGGATCACATGGAGAGTCACACATTAATATCACCAATGGAACAGGTGATTAAAGTACCAGTCAAAGCCAAGGTCACGAGTAAAGGTCAGAGTGTTGCAAGTAGATACGACTCGAGTTTACTCAGATGCTGATAAGTACGAGTTGAGTTTACATATGATGCTGGATAGACAGAAGTGTCAAGAAAGGCATAAAGAAAACACAATGATACAATAACATAATATTATTATGGGCAAACTGAGCCTTTGTTTTACAGACAATACATCTACACAAGTGTTAAAATTTGTTAAAATAACTACACACACAATGGCAGTGTCATAGTAGAGGGGATGTTTGTTTTAGAATAATAAGTGACCTGGGCTTTAACTGACACGTATTGACACGCACTACAACCAAATACACCACAATCTGAGTAAGTAATAGATGATGGAGAATTTGAGGCATTACATTCAATGATCAATAATCATATCTCTTCATAAAAGCTTTCCCAACTTAGCATATACTCCATCTGGCATCTCTGTGATATTGGACTATGGAATGAGGATTTATTTAATTAGATTCTGTTGTTGTGTCTTATAGAAGTACAGAATAGAATAGAACTAGCATTGTTAGTTTATTTAAATGTCTTCAATGTACAAATTATACTTCACAAAAGTGCTCATAATATATGGTGCTTTGCTTCTTAACTCACATTAATATTGTTACTGTAATTAACATTGTATTTATTTTCAATATAAATCCTAAGTATATATACGTTTATATTGATATGAACTGAGAAACATTGGTTAAAACTGGTTAAAACTTCAGTTACAATTTCAAAATTAATATCTCTATACCTTTATTACTACACTCCCACGGAAGCATTTTAAATGTTAGAATATCAATTAATAAGTGTGTTTTCCCCTTCATAAATACACCAGATGTTCTTCACGAATATTAATAAGAATATGAAAAAGATATTGCTATTTCTGTCTCTTGTTAGGGAATATCCCAGAAGTATTCATAATATTTTCTGTATGTTTGGTAATACCTACTAGAATAATAAAAAGGATAATAAAAGGATATTATTATTCAAGCCCACAAACTTATGAAAAGCTTCTACATGCTATACATGGTGCAATAGAAAGTTTTGATCAACACAAGCCATTTCTTTGTGGACTGTGCACACAACTCTTCTTGAGTGGAAGGACAAGAGTATGTTTACAGTGTAGATATTCTATACCTGGGTCTCACCTATAATGTTAATGTAATAATAAGAAAGAGTGGTGATCATGAGCTTAATCATAACACTGAAGTATGGAGCCCACCAGGGGACATGCTAAATAAAAATTATACACAATCCATGTCAACACGTGTGTAAACTGTGTTTTATTTTGCACTAATAGTTTATTACTTTTAATCACAGTTCAATATCTCATCTTTCGACACCATCTGTGTGCTTAAAATTTAAAACTCAGAGCACAGGTTAAAACCGTAATCATCCCCTGGAGGACAGATTAAATCAAATGTCATGCAATAGTTTAGAATATCAGTTGAACTATATATTTTGACATATGCTCATGATAGTTGTTATTTATCATTAATAATTTCATCCTTTTTATTTATAATACATAGTTGGATAAGAACTATAGTATTCAATTATGATATGATCATAGCAAAATCAGGTCAGAACGTGGTTGACAAGAACTAAGATGAGCTGGGGACACTGGCATTAATAAAAGGGGCATGTCATACACGTTAGATCACCTTGAGTTTTTTTTTAAAAAGGTCAAGCTGATAGCTTCACTTAAACTCTTGAAGACACCAAAGGAGTGAATGCCCAGATAAAAGCTCGTTCAAACCCTGAGATATTCAATATGAATACCTTCTTTCAGTTCATTAGCTGGAGGAAAGAGATTGTGTACTAACTGTAGTCAATTTTACATACACTTTCAGTTTTATCATTAGATGACATTTTACACAATGGAAATCAGTAGTCACAGTTTTAAACCAAAATTACTAGTTTTCATTTATGAGTACAAACTAATCTGTGTCCTCACAAATTGTTAGTGATTCCAGATTTTCTTTTGACTACTTAGTGACATAGTCAATCCAGTCATAAAAATTATGTGCTGTTTCAATGTTTATGTTTATTTCAAGATTTACACTAATTCCCAATGGAAGTAAATATATTTCCTGTGAATATATGTAAATTGCCAGTTATATTACTGTTCCACTTTCACAGTTAACTATAACACTTAATCGACTTAAAGCATGTGGGATATGTTGCTACTGCTCCTGTCAAAAAGGGCTAGAAAATAGAAAAACAACAGGATTCATCCCACGTAAAAAGATAGCAGTACAATCAAAAAGATGTTATAACAAAGACACAAAGACAAATACTACAAGAACAAGTTATTTTTAATCAAAATTTGTTCAGATTTTCAACTTTCAAACAATTGTTTCCAATGAGACCAATTTCTGCTGAATATATGAACTGTATCTTTTATTTTGGACAGGGTATATTGTTCCACATACTTCTCTTTAACAAGCTTTTGCAAATTATATATGTTAATGTCATGTTTGTATTTTGAGCAATGAAAAATATACTGTCTCGTAATCAGAAGTATGAAGTTTAGGGGCCAAAAGTTATGGTCGTAATTTTGATAACCAAATATTAATTCTATATCACTGACCCCGTTCTTTTGTACCCATAAATACCTAATAATAATGAGTATTTGTATCAAAATAAAAACAACTTTGACAATGATAACATTGCGGATATGTGTTCATTCAAGCATTACCTACTCACTCTCAACATATTGTAATACCTAGCAGTGACCACTTTTGTGTAGAAATCCTGGGGGATTTTAGACAGAAATGCCTACCTGTAAATGTTATTGACACATATTGAATATTTTCTGTGTGAGTCTAAAATCCA
Organism: Sabellastarte sp. h YS-2021; assembly: GCA_964017235.1. Taxonomy (NCBI): domain Eukaryota; kingdom Metazoa; phylum Annelida; class Polychaeta; order Sabellida; family Sabellidae; genus Sabellastarte; species Sabellastarte sp. h YS-2021. The sequence goes on along the minus strand of OZ024935.1, from coordinate 76,035,756 downwards.
CTGGATTTTATTTCTCAACTTCCTTAATGAAAAGATAAGTCAGAAGCCATAGCCAATTATATAAGGGCGATAAACTCTTGACAGTGAAAACGTGGTATTATGCAAATGTACCCTAGGCATCATAGGTATTTTCAGTTTTAAAATATGTATTTCATTCACACAGAATAGTTTGTAATACATATATTTGTCCCCTTTTGGGACCCCATAGTAAGTGAGTTTGACAATAATATTTGAAATCCTAGATTCATTTGGAAAGTTATTTTAAAGTCATAGTACATATAACTTTAGCTTCTCTCAATATCTTTGATAAGAGTACATAAGTATTTGTAATCATAAGTAAGTTTCTTCGGATAAGTATTTTATACTACAAACCAGGATTTATGAATACTCGTCTAAACTGTGCAAAAATAATATGCAATATTAATAATAATGGCACATCCATTCATGACATAGTGCTTGACAAATAAGTATAGTTATATGTTGTTGACACATTGTAAAGTTGAACAGTTTATGCCTTTTAAGATGTGTTAAATATAACTATATATAATATATCTATACACAAGTACATATCTTGGATGTATTTATTGCAACTTTTACAATATCGTGGAAAATCTCCTGCACAATTTGGACCTTCAAATGGATTGTCCAAAAGGATCAAATGCTATTATTGTTACATTTATGTTTGTCTCACTTATGACAGGTAAGTGTTTACGATTTTTATTATTTTATTTGTTATTTTAGCTTATCTCATGTAAATGATTGAAAATTATTATCTCCACCAGCAGGAGATATTCACTGTAGATTGGTTCAGACCCACATTGTACCTTTTGTCTTCTCATATTATACATTTATAACTATGTTTATTCTGGGAGCATGTGCTTATTTGTTTATTAGTTTTGTTTGCAAAGTCAAGTTAAGGACAGATTTTGATGAATCTTTGAGTTAATGTAAGAAACAGATTGAATTCGATTTAGGTTGTAATCTGAATACTCTCAGGGTGTAGAAAATTTTAATTTAATTTTTTTTTCATTTCATTGCAAAATATATGAGGTGTTGGGCCCTTGGAGAGGCTCTGAATGCTCTTTTTTATTTTTTTCCTCTTTCTATGATGTAAAAGAATTTACTACAATAATATTGAAGTGTTTGCGGCTCTAGCTGTTGAATGTGTATATATTTTGTATCAACTGTGACACTTTCATCTCAAACTTTTTAAAACTATAAAAGCCATTTAGTATATAGTCTGACAATATTTTGACCATACTTGGTCAAAGCTGCATTTTCACACTTGACTGATGGGACATACACAATTAGACTGTCTAATTCTGATATGTTCAACACAATTTGTCCTTATGTAAGTCATGTTAAAGAGTATGTGTTATTATTGAGTTATGTTATCCTGTATTATAATTTTGTATGACAATCCATCTCTTAACTATCACCACTGGTTTTGCAAATAAAATTTAAACAGTTTATAACTAATTTGATAAATTTCTTATGTTATAAAGATGACACACATCATACTTAAATCATTGCTAATTTTAACTAATTCATCACTATTATTTTCATCTGAAAATGAGTTTTTTGTTTTTTTAATAAAATGTTCTGAAAGCATATTTTTAGGAATCACTTTTTACCTTCAGTAGACCTTTTAATTATACTCTGCAGGATTGTCTGCCTATTTGGTTGAACAAAATAAATACTTATTTGACTTCACTGTTGTGCGTTTTGCTAGTTATTCTTACTTCTTCTCAGTTACAAGTTGTCTTACAAATTTGAGTTGTCTATCTTACAATTTCTGAGTTGTTTCGTCTCAGGTTGTTTCTAACTAAGATTTAAGGATTGTTAAACAGGCTATAACATAAGAATTATCAAATAAATAAATATTTTTGACCTTCTTTTATATATTTGAATCCTATTGTTGGATATATTTAGTCTCTGTGATAGACTTGTGATATGTGTGTATGGTATATGTTTCTTTTGAACAAAGATTTAAAAACCTGAATAGCAAATTTGATTGTGCAATGAACAACAGAAACTAGAAAGCATTAAAAGAGCACAAAACCTCCGTGGAAGTTTCATTACATTATTTAATGCATCAATATTTAGGTTAAGCTATATGTATATTCCTCGTGACTTACAAAATCTATCAATCCATAACCATAAGTATTTGCCCTTACTGTTTGACTGGAAATCCTAAATCTACATTTCATCCATAACTTGATCAGGTGTAACAAAGTTACTCAGAAGACCTGTGTATAAAAAAAACAAAAAAAACAAAACTTTTTTCATGTCATCAAACAAATCTACACTTCAGTTAATGATACTTGATAGTCGTGAAGGTTTAAGTCTATAGGAAACCAGAGAACCAATCCATAATACCCATAATCAGACTGATTTATTGTGATGTTTAACTTCCTGGTCTGTTGCATTATTTACAAAGCCACCACATAGTATTGGTGTTCTTATTTATCTTAAGCAATGTGTAATATTCTATCTTGGCTTACATAAGGCTGATTAAAATCAAAGTTAAAGATATATACTTCTCAAAATGAACTTTTTTTAAGTTGCACAAATCATAGTCTTTGAGTGTCATACATTTTTATCAGGAATCATGTACTTACAGTTGTTCTATTGTCTATTTCAGTAACATCAAAAGGTTTGTTTCACTCCATATTTATTCATGAAACCCAATTGATGGCAATGTAGTTTTCATTATCAAGCAAACAAATTCATCGTCTAGTTCACAAAATTGTCCATCAATAATCGGCAATATTGTGCACTTTAAATTACAGATGGGATATCAAGTAATATTACTTCCAACATGACTCCCAGGTGACCTTTTCCAATCATATGGTACTTTGGGCAACTTAATTAAGTTTTTTTAAATTATTGGTAGGCTTATACACAAATTTGAAACCCAATGTTTATAACATTCCTGGATATTGGAAGCAATTGTTGTACATATTCAAACACAATTTCTCCTGTTATAAACTGATTTAACTATTTACACTCATCTTAGAATATCTATTATCTTCCTTTTTGGAGTAACTGAAATTCCTTTGTGTTTGGTTCAAACTTCTCATAACAATAACAATCCGGGATTCCACCTGTATTTCTGGGTGGATATTATTGCAACAAAAACAAGCAAAAAGCTGTAAAACTATCGTAGAAAGCTGGTAATGTATTTAACATATTTTAAACTGATTTTAACAATTTACACTCAGCTTCCTTTTCGGAGGTACTGAAATTCCTTTGGTTTATATTAAAACATTATTTATAGTGTAGTACTCTATGTTTGAAGAACACATATTTTTAAAACAGCATTGGGAAATATTAATTTATTCTATAGTAACTCTCAGTTTCCACCCTCAAGCTGAGGTGACGGGTCGTGAGGGTTGAATTCTAACTGGACTTTTATAGTGCTTAATCTCCCCATACAAGAGGACTCTAAGGTGCAACAAAACCAGAAGAACAGTGCAAAATAACCCAACAGTTCAGATTAATAGGGAGGTCAGAGGTCAAGGGTCAGTTTACAGCAAAATGACCCCAAAAGGCCAAGATGGACATGTCAGGGATCAAAGGTCATTGTTTGCACAACCTAAAGTTTCCTTTAGAAATTTTATTTACAAGTACCTATTCAAGTTACGCATAAAATTACATAATAAGTTAAAAGTACTTTGAAAATTTGTAAATTAATAAATTGTTAAAACACCCACTGCTAACTAGCAAAGGAAGCATAACTCCATATAGTAACTCGCATACAACTGGCAGTGAGTCGCCCTATAAATACACTAATTTAATTCAAATAATAAAAAATAATAGAACATCATAAAATCACAATAAAACCTCTTATCACAGTTACTGTAGTAAAAGTTACGTAATGTATGAAGAACATTACCGATATATAAAAGAATATTTGAGAGGGGGCTACCAGGGAATTGCCTGGGCCTGCCTTGGAGCTACAATATGCATTAGTAACTTCATTCTTGTCATAGCCGATATGGGGAACCAGGGACAGCCTGGCCCATCCTGGTCTGAAGGTTAAGGGCTTTATTCTTCAAGAAACTTCTAAAGTTTGGTCAGAACTAAGGGGGCCAGGCTAAAATCCAGCAACCTGAATAAATTGTTAGGGAATGTGGAGGGCTTTAAAACAAGAACTTCTTCACACATTTGGTTATCCATCACTCATTAGTTTGAAAAAAAGAAGGCTCCAAATCCGTGAAAACCTATTCAAGTGTAACCTCGAATTTTATTGGTGTTGCCAAATAAACAATAAATTAATTTAAAAAAATATGCTAAAACAGAGAATATGGTCGGTGTATACCAGACCATATCCACCACAGTTTCCATTTATTACAAGTTAGGATTCAAGTTACACGTAAAATTACATAAAATGTTGAAAGAACTTTGAAAATTTGTAAATTAGCAAATTGTTAAAGTACCACACCCAGATCTTGGGAAATAATAGAAGAAAAGATGGTATTTATTATAGAGGGAGCTAAAGAGGCTTTCTGAAGGTAAGCTCATATGGATGAGCTCCATCAAAGTCCATGGTCCATGATGTCTTGTAATTTCACATTATTGTTATTTCACATTAGGTCAACGTAGCCCCTGATTTTCTAAAGCTATGGAAACCATGGCCTTCAAGTGGGTTGTTTAGGTGTGAGGGAACATTTTTAAACCATCCCTAATTGTGGTATTGATCACAGGCGCACAGGGGGAAATTTATATGCAAACATCGGATCATGGTGTAAGAGGTCTGGTGTCTAACAGATCCTTAAGGGCATTGACAGGACACAATATGTGGAAATGCAGTGAAGAAATTTGTACAAAATGAAGGGATCTACTCACCTGCAGAGTCTTTGTCCACTTTAAAAGGACATGTGCTCCTGGAGGAGCCAAGATAATGTCCTGATGGAGCATATGTTAGCCTGGTCAAACTTGACCTTAGAATGAGGGGCTATGCTGGACATCCGAAGAAATCCAAAGAAAGCCAACAAGAAGGAAGCATTATACAGTGTGTGTGTGGGGGGGGGGGGGAGTCCTCCGGGAAGTCACATGCCTTAATCATCAAGGTCAATGTCTTCTGGAAGGTCCTTAAATAAAATAAACTAAAAATAAGTTCTACAATACAAATTATGTGATGCTCTTGTGGGAGATCTATAAGCTGTCTTCGTATGCTCCAATGCAGATGAAGCCAAAGCTGAAGAAAGGGCCATAGGATCTGAAATTATAATAAAAGGTCAAGGTTAAAAGCTTGATACGGAATTTAATCCCATATGAAGTTTTCCTGCAAATATTGTAAAACTTGTTTATTAACCGATTTGTTTGAATACATGCTTGAACATATGATATAATCTATTCCCAGAACATGCCTAACTTCGAACTCTATGCCCTCAAAAACCATATGTTATGTGTACACAGTGCCAGGAGAGCTTCCTTTGTTTTACTGGTCTCCACCACTTGGACCACACTCATGTTGTCACAATAATGATCGAGGAATTATGTCAGAGAGGGCAATAACTAAGTTTAGCATTTTCAAGTGGGTTATGTTCAATTCAAACTGAAAAATCTCACATCTAGGAGTAGCATACATCCTATCTATACTGCTCCCATTCCAGCCAAACAGGCATCTAAATATAACGTGTCTTGTGCTTCAATGGGATTCTTTTTGATTTATGTAATGCCATTGTGTGAGGGTGAAAATTTCAGGAACCAATCTATGTCACGATAAAAATCTTCAGTTAACTTAATTTTTTTTATCAGATGAATTCATGAATAAGTTAGATTTGATCAGATAAGAAAAGCATGACACCACCTTTTCAATCCTAAAACCGAATTTAACATCAATATTCAACCTCAGGTCAATTGATGTCATAGAAAGATTGTGTAAAAAACAGGTGGTGTCATGCTTTTCTAATCTAATCAAATCTAATCTTCTGCTTTGCAGGTGCAATATCATCCCCACTATGGGGAACTCAGTGCAATAGGTTAGCAAAAGTATTTCTCATATGGATAGTTGAGGGACAATTTATGTTTGTAGTCCAGAAATTATGGATGTAACTGGACGGAAGAATACTAAGTTGGGAAACATGAGATAAACAGGTGAATTTTAAGATGTTTCCTGAAGGATGTGACAGAGGGGCTATTTTTATGTGGAAAGGTAATGCCCCTGTTCCACCACAAGACTAAGTCTCCCGATTAAGGGTTTTCGGGGATTGGATTAAGAGTCTTGGAAAGACTGTTTAAGTCTGTTTGGATCTGTTGGGGTCTGTATAAATATGAAACATGTTTGATATTTTTCACGACTGTTACCGATCCACTTTCACCCCTACCCACAAATTCCACAGTCTAGGGATTCCTGAGGCCTCCTCACACCCAAATGTGCACAATCCTATGTTGTCTGAGGCGTCCTGCGACACTTAAGTCCAGAACTCTTAGTCCCAGGAGGCCTGGACTTAGTCCCAGACCTCAACAAAAATTGCCTATTACTGTATTAGGAAATCTTTTATTAGTCCAAGGAGGCCTGAGGAAGCCTTAGTCCAGTCTGAGATCCAGTCGGTATATTCCCGAAAGGATAGGGGTTAAAAAACCGATCACAAACATGGCTTAATTGCCTCATAGTCGGGGAATGATCATGACTTGTCTTACAACGTCTGAGGCTTCCCAAGACTTTGTGAGGATGATCGCGCTTGATCCCACACCTCGATCAAGATTCCATTTTCCTGCCCATTTTTTAGATATTTTTTACAGACTCTCAAGGATTAAGGGTCCCAGGACCAATCAGGGATTAATCCTTTGGTGGAACAGGGGCATAATGAACGTATAGAGAGTTGGGGCATTATAACTGAAGGAGTTAGAAAATATATATATGATTTGTGAGCTGTATAGTCAATTTTTAGGGCTGCTGCATCTAGTATTTCTAGAAGAGGTGAAAGGATGAATCAGTTCTCTAGGGGAAGCTGGTTGGTCCTGTTTTAGCATTTTGCATGCGATAAGGCTAATTTTATATTGTACCCTATACTTAACTGGAAACCATTGAAGTTTTTTATGGGACAGCTTAGAAGAGTGAGTGATAACCCTACAGAATAAGTTTTGCAAGAATTGCAATCTTCTCAAGTCAAAGTTAGTCAGCGATGCAAACAGGAAAGTACAGTAATTCAGTCTACTGCTCACCAAAGCATTTGCCAGAAGGACTGATTTCTTATGGTTTAAGAGCTGATGAATTCTGTAAAGGTCTATTGTATGGACTCTGGTAGAGTTTATGACTTGTGATACATGGTCCAAGACAGACAAAGGTAAATCGAACAACAGCTCAAGATTCTTGATATTCTGTGCACGTGATACCTGATTACCAAGAATATTGTTTGGAAAGCGCGGAAGGAGTTGTTTACACAATGGTTTTGGAGCCCATCAAGATGACTTTAGTTTTGTCAGGGTTAAGTTTTAATTTATTTGTGAACATGAAATTTTGAATGTTGTTAAGGCAATCACTGAGTTTTTGTATAGACTGAGCAAAATTTGTTGATGAGGGTCATACATAATTAGGTGTCATCTGCATAAAATGGTACTTGATACTACTGGATGACTGAATAAATGAACTGATTGGGTTTTGCAGACAGATAAAAAAGCATTGCACCAAGAGCAGAACCTGGGGCACACCTAAATGCAGCTTTGCCGGATATGACAAAATGCTATGTACATTGATTGTGTCCTATTTGACAGGTATGATTTGAATGAGCCAAGTACCAGATCACTAATTCTATAGTATGTGTTCAACCTGACCAGGAGAATGTGGTCAATGGTATCAGAAGGAGGGTGAGAGCTGTGACAGATTCTGTAGCCATAATTAGGAAATCATTACGGATATTTAGGCTGGCACTTTCAATGGAACAATGCTCTCTGTAAGCTGATTGAAAACCAGACGTTAGACCAGCTTCATCAAAATAGGATTAAAGTTGGGCAGCTGTTACCTTTTAAAGAATCTTTGAGATATAATTAAGATTGGAAACAGGCCTATAATTTTTGAACACTAATGTTGAGTTTTTGAGGAGTGGAGAAATGTGGGCCTGTTTAAAAAATTTAGGGTTCTTACCTTGTTCGAGTGATACATTTATTAGTGAAGTGATGGGGGTAAGTTCAGATAATTGAAAACAGGGAAAGTGGGCTGCAGGTTTAGAGAACTGTGAAAGATGCAGGGATTTTGAAAGGAAAGCTGAAAGCTTTTATGGCATGACACCATGTAAAACAGTCATATACATTGTAACATATTTAAGTTATAGTATAATATAATTTTCATCTCCACAATTACTGTATAAGAAATATTTTCATTTATATCAGACCGTATCTGTTTTGAGCAACAAGGTAGTATGCAAGATGTTCAGTTTGAGATGTCTGCTGTTGTCTCATGAGTTAACACCCTAGAGAACTGACATTTGCCTAATGCAAGTGGTTATGCTGTAAAATTACATTAGATAAAGTAATTAGCAATGACTACTTAACACTGGACTATACAGTCGAAACGACTTGCATTTTGAATTTGCTTTCATTCCTTGCCATTGTGACTCCAAAACGAGACCCTGTGTCTTGGATTTGCACATTTAAACAAGCCATCCTGTAATGAACAAATTGAAAACATGTAACAACTGTTACAAACATTTCATCCCCCAAACCCTATCAGATCCTTATCAAATGTGTCCTACACAAATACAAATCTCAAACCACAAATCTCAAAAGTCTTGTATATGTTGGAGCCCAATTTAGGAGTCAGCTCATCGAAAATGGGCTATAGCCCAACTTAGGATCCTAAGTTGGGTAGCATATCTTAAGATAGGGTAGAACCTATTAGCCCAACTTAGGATAAGTAAACTCAAGAATGATTTATAAGCTAAAAATTGATAGTGACCACCCAGTATACATTTTTGGGCTTTAAATATGTTTGAACGGAAATGTTTGGCAATGGTTAAACAATGATGGGTACGAAAACCATTTATAATAGAATGTTTGTAAAACGTTTTATGTATACCGTTTATTAAATGTTTAATGACAAATGTTAGAAAAATGCTACAAATGAACACAATAATATCTGAATAATAATGGGGTCAGAGGTCATATTCAATATCTCTTTAAGGTTGCTCACTAATGAAAATATTATTTTTATGTCTAAAATTGTAAGATAGTGGCTTAGAAATTGTGCCCCATTCAATTCTTAGTCTTACAGATTCCATGTGGGGCAATTTTTGACAAAGTCCTCTAAAATCCCCCATTATTGCTCACCACCATCTTTGTTTGGACATGTTTGTAGGTGAAGGTTTAATAAGCATTATGAAAATAGGGGTTTAAAAACATTTTTGATGGAATGATTTTAAAACATTTGATAGAAAACATTTCAAAAACGTTTTAAAATGATGGGTCTGGAAACAAGTTTCTATTAAATGTTTCTAAAACATTTTCAGAGCACACCTTTACTCAAAAAATGTTGTTTAAACATTTTAGGGGTACTATTTATCAAACGTTTCATGGTGAATGTTTGAAAAACATTGCCAGCATAACCTTCATTTCTTCAGCTAATTTATAAATGTTTTAAATGTGTTTCAAGTCAAACCTTGCTTTTTGAGTTATTTTATAAATGTTTAATAAACATTTTCAATAAAAACATTTTTATAGAGAATGTTTATTAAACGTTATTTAAACAATACACCATAAATGTTTCCAAGTAAATGTTTAGAAAACACACATGGTCAGGTTCAAAGATATTTTTAAAAACGTTTTGTAAACATTTAAACCATTTAAAAATGTTTCTAATGTTTACTAGGCAGTTAGTTTAATATTAATTTACTATGTAACACTCCACGAGTGACTTTAATCATGAAATTGAATCTTGCCCTGATAGCTTATTTAAATACTAAAATTTTAATTGTACAGTACATGTTTCTGAAATATGATTTAAGTCTTTTTGTACTTATCCTGTCTAAAGATTTGCTAAGAGATACTAGCCCAACTTATAATTTGCACTACGTATATGTGGGAAACCAACTTCGGAGTCGGTAGTTTTTATTTTGGGAATTGAAATTATATTATATATTTACATGTATTTTCATCTCTTTTACCGCAGTATACATTGATAGGATTAGCCTTAAGTCTTTTTTTGTTCCCAGGCTCTGTCTCATTTTATTAAGGATCAGTAGGTCATAAGGTGTCTATTGTTCAGCTACTGCTTTCACCTTGATTTGTTTCACATCTGGGGTGTGATCAGGCAACTGGATTAGATTCTGTTTTATCTATTGTTTCAACAAATTTAAGTTGATTTGTATGCGTGTGACTTGTAACTGGATTATTCCTAGATTTCCCTTCTGTTCTAGCATTCTTTTGAACTTGCTTTCTTTCACCTCTGGTTGAGTGACTAGTAATTAATTAGGTATTGTTGTAAAACTCTTTTAGCATGTTTTGGGGATGATACTTAACCTGTTTATAAACAAAATGATTAATTTATTCATAATCTTTAAATGTTTAAATGCTAAGTTCTTAGACATTTATCCATATAACCAAATAGAAAAGTTTAATTTTATGTGCATATAAGTATGTTGTCTGACCAAATTAACTTGTTTGATCTAATATTCTCCAATTAATTAGTGTAACTTAAAAAGATGATTTTATAATTCTATATTAAATTTTATAATCAGACTAATATAATCATCCTATATATTATAGCTATTATAGTTGGAGATTATTTTGATGTTGATTTGTTTCACTTTATGATTTGGGGTATTCCCTATTGTGTACTTCACCCACCCAATGTTGAAACAAATTAACATCAAAAGAATCTTAAACCAATATGCACAATGCAATTTTGAAATCATCCCAATGAAAGAAAAATAAATCAACACCAAAGTAATATTTTAATGCATGTATATTTTAAGGCTTATATAACGACAGAATTTAAATAATGTATGCTTGATACTTTCGCCAATATTCTACATACTCAAAGAGAATTTCAATCACGGGCTCATTTTCAGAGTCTTTGAATTTTAGAGTAGTCTGTATCCTTACTTACAGCATTGATAAAATTAATTATAAATATATAGCACCTTATTAGGTTTTTTGGTACTAAAAATGTGATTTTGTTGGCCACCAATATGCCCATTTTAACACATTGAAAAAGTATTAATGGATGGGACTCATTCACAAAATGAAAAGGAAGTTTTAGTTCAGCTTGTTCCTGATTGTAATAATCATTTTATGTATAACCGTGTAAATTTATAAAAACATTACTTCTGCATTGATCTGTTTTGTGATATTGTGGGTGTGGATTGATTAACATCCATTCTTCCTCTTGTCTATCAAGTCCATTAAGAAATAAGAAATTAAATTACAAATTACAAAGTACTTTCAGTTAATTTTATATTCCATAATCAGTGTGGCCTGAGAAAGTATGAGTCACAGTATCATGATGACAGATATCTCAACGCATAACCTTGTCCAAACAGGTCCAAGTCATTCGACCAATTCAATGCATGAGATTGGGAAACTCAAAGCACAAAACCCCTAAAATGTTAGCTGTAAACTTAGTCCTATCATATTATCTTATTTTATGCAAAAAATGTGGGAAATATTACAAGGAAGAAATGGAACGACCATAGATAATCAATATCTGTCGACAAAAACTCCCTGTCTCAAATCATAAGGGAAATAATAATGTCACTAAGATTCAAAACAATTCTATGATGGGTTCAGTGTATAACAGACAGGGAAATGTCCTAGCGGACAGTCACCAAGAATTTTAATGTGAGAGGGGTTTATATGGGCAGTCATTATCCTTGATCGAACATGCCTGATATTATTTTTGATTTGTGCTGCGTCCCACTGGATTGGATTCACAGTCTACAACTTCAGAGTCTGCAAGTTCTGTCTCAAACATGAAAATTCCTGTTGACCCCCAGTGCAGCCTGCTGTACACCCATTTGTAGCTACTCTTCATCTACTTTTGATGACCAGGTGATTTTCTTTGGAGACAACTGGACTTGTAGCTTTGGCAAAAGGCTTCACTGCTTTGATTTATATATGTAGTGTTTTATGTTATGCCCGGTACCTTATCAATTATATGGTGACGAGGATTTGGAAGGGCACAGGAAACCAGTACATACAGTTAGTCAAGGTTTTGTACTGTAAACTTCCACTGAACTGCAAGCAGCTGCCAGCTTTCCCTCATGAAGTCAGGTTGGGATTCAAACTCTGATCTTAAAGATGGGAGGCAAGTGTGTTATCACTGCGCCAGTGTGGCACTTTGCTTTGGAGGAGAACTTCAAAAGTTTGTCCTCTGTTGATTGTGTGAAATGCTCTTCATGTTCTTTCAGTAATACGTCCAACTCACCTGAGCATGCGGTCTGTCTCCATTGTGGATGGTCAATTTATTTATTTATTTGGGGTTTTACATCACTTTCAACACTGTACAGGTCATATCACGACGGGTAGTTGGAAGGGCAGAGGAAAACAGTACATACAGTTCGTTAGGGTTCTGTACTGTAAACTGCTGACCAATGGCAAGCAACTACCAGCTTTCCCACTTGAGCCCATGCCGGGAATCGAAACCCGGCCCCAGAGGTGGGAGGCAAGAGTGTTACCACTCTACCACCCTGTTGTGGATGGTCAAATCCTAAGCTAAAGATGCAGGATGGTAATATTGGTTGCAAGTCCATGTTCGTTCCTTCACAGTTTGTCTTGAAATAGAAAAATGTGCAATACAAAGATTGACCATGAAGAACGGATGGTGTGGCCAGTCACGCATTGAAATTACCAATAGACCATGACCATAGTAGTACAATATACCTATATCTGAGCATAGTAATGCTGGATGATGAATATTTGGACAATACATTCAACTGCCATTGAGTAATTTATTTAAATGTATCCTATTTACAAATAGCACTTTACAATATGTTGTAAATGTATGATGTTTTGAATGTCAACCCACATTAACAGAGCTATTATAATAAGCATTGTTTTTACTTTCAATACAAATATTAAAAATATAAAAGTTAAAATTGGCATACAGAGACAATGTAAAAATTTACAAAACATGGTTCTGTGAAGGGAAAAAAATCTATCCCTGGCTAAAATTGTAGCTACACTTGCACAATTAATATCTTTTTAACTTGATTGCTTTGTACTATTCATTCTTAATATCACGTCCAGTATATCATATAAATTAAATGCTAAAAACTCAGTAAATAGGTGAGTTTTCCCTTAATCATTTTACCAGATGTTATTCCCCAAGTATTTATAAGAGTGTTACAATATTACCATTCCTGTATTGCCTTGGGGAAAATCCAGGTAGCATTTGTAATATTTTAGAAATGTTTGGCAGTTTATTATGACAAAATGCTAAAGGGATAATGCTATTATTATTATTTGAAACCATAAACTTATGAAAGTATAAGCATGTCATATACAGTGCACCAGGAAGTTTTCACAAAAGTAATTTCTTCAGGCATAATGCACATTACTGCACTGAAAAATGACATGAGTGTGTGTTACAATGTTGATATTTCTTAAGTGGGTCTCACCTGTATTGCAAATATAGTAATAAGGAAGAGTGGTGTACCATTGAATTACTGCACTAATGGGCATACTGATTTTAAATTATATTTATGTTATATTATATTATGTTATGCAAATATGTATATAAACTGTGTTTTTATTTGGTACTCATAGTTTATTACTTTTGATCACAGCTCATTAAATTTGTAAAAATATATTAAGGACCCTCACTACTAAATACTTTTAACATTAAGAATTTTATCAAACTTTGAAAATTGTTCATCTTGATGTTTTATACCCAGAACAATAAAAAGTAGAGGGTCGCGAACTTTTTTATTATTGAACCAAGAAGTTTATCTATAATTTTTTAAAAATAGTGTAATTTACATAGCTCAGTAAGGAAGGAGTATACCTAATGTTTTGTAATTTATTTTATTCTGTATTTCATTATTTTAATAGCACTTTGTAATATCATATTTTACATCATGGAAAAGAAAAAAAAACAAAACCATTAAAAAAGTTAAAGTAAATATAATTTCGGCCCAAGGAAAGCAATAACAGAGCTTCACAAATTGGACTGAAATTACCATAATTGGAAATAAAGATGTAATTTGTGAAAATTCCAACATTAAGAATTTTGTAATATTTATGAAAAAAATTAATACTATGTTCATAAAAATATATAATAAAAAGTTGGGTTCACCGCACAAAATATTGAGAAATCTATGAAGCAAACTTTAGTGTGCTGTGAAACTTTAATAAATGCTGACTGCAATTTTCAATGAGACACTGGAACTTTGATTGTATATTTACACATGGAAGTCAGTTGGTTGAAAAAGTATTTAATATCCCTTTCAAAATCAATTATGATAAATAATTTCATTTATATTAAATAAAATTGCCAAAAATGTGACTTTTGTCAATATCTTTTAATAACTCATCAGTCGCAACTGCAAGCATTTTCACTTATTTGTTGGTGATAGCAACCAGGCTCCTTTGTTCTAAGAATAGAGTTTACAAAATCCTCCACTTCAGGTTATACTGTAAAAATTATTTTTTAGTAACAAGACGGTTACATTTTAAAAAATATTGAAAGACTCATATATGGCTATGTTTAATAAAAATCAGTGGGAAAATATTTCCATTCATTTTTTTTGTCCCTTAACACACATCACACTCAAGAAAAAAACAGACATAGTTTTTACTGAAAAAAAATGCCTTTTAATTTCAATCCATACAAACTGCAAGACAAATGCACATACACAAAACCACCCATACAGAGAGAGAGACAGAGACTCTCGAACTTCTGCACTCAATTGCTGTCCGTTTTAGTTGCATTAAATAGGCGCACTTACAAAAACTGTGGTTGTCCTTAAAACTGCAATCAATTTTATCTATGCCTTCAGTTCTACATTACTTGACATTATACACAATAAAATCAATATGTAGAATTTTAAACTCATGACTACTCTGTATGATTTGTGAGCAAAGAATTAATCATCACTGCCTTAATAATTTTAAATGATCACAAATTAACTTTTGACTCCTCAGTGGCATATTCAAAATAGCTACAAATAATATGTGCAGCTGTGTTAATTGTAAGATTTATACTGATTCCTTTCTCAAGTATTTAAGTGCAGTTTACACAATTTAGAATTTAAGATACTTGCGACATTCCAGTGATTGAAAAAGTGCAAGTGCAAGTGGATTTTTCCTGGAGATTTCAGTTATTATCATACTACTATGAACATTAGTTCATGATAATTATATAACAAAATATCAACATATTCAAACACTGAGTTTTGACCATTATTACACAGTAATTGGTATATTCCTTCAAGTAGTCCTTTCTTGATTCTGCTCCATGTGTACAGATAATGTAAAAGATAGCTCGTAGCAGTCAAAAGATTAGTCACAGTTACATAAAGAATTGTCAAGGCATCATTACGTTCAGACATCCTAACTTACTGTGGTTAAGATCAATCAAGAGTTCTCTGGACAAGAATGCCACCTTGGCGCCAACTCGCAGCAGGGAACAACTCGAGTTGTTCCTTGCGTCAACTTGCGAGGGTGAGTTGTGACAAACATCTCGAGATATGCGCGCCATGTTAAACTGTGGCTGCACCAACTAAATCTCTTCATGTCAAGTACAGTATTGGTTAGTTACCACATGGCTTGTGATTGGTTAATTATTGACCTCAAGGTTGCTTCTCTACCTTAAGATGTGGCTGCATCAACTTAATTCTCTGTAATTGGTTCATTATTATAAAACAAAATAAAACATTTAATGTCTTTCAATTACCCAGTCCATGTTAACTGATGATTCAGTGAAACATGTAAAGTGATTTAAGTGTGATATTTGTTATTTATCTTTACTGTTTCTGTACTTATTTAAAGTAATATATAAGCCCCAAAGGGGACTGGATATCTTTAATAGGGTTATTTTATAAGTTACACTTTGTGCATGGTATAATATAGTCGCTTCAATGAAATATACACACAAATTTATTTTAAATACCTACAATAGTGGTTTCCAGTGCATGTTTATTAAGATAGCATACATTTTAATTTTTACTTCAGTAATATACAAATGCTTACAGGTATAGATTCAAAAGTCATTTTATATAAAGCAAAAGGTAAATTTAAACGAGTTTCAAATAATATATAAATGGATAAACTTCAGAGTTAGTGTTAAGGTAGCAATATACAAATATTTACAGAAGTTAAACAAATATAAAAGAATGTCAAAACACATTATATATGTTTATGTTATTATTAGCAAGGCCATAAGCAAGGCCATATTGGCTACAGGAGAAATAGATGTTCTTAAGTGATGCTTAAAGATAGATTAAGGATATAAATATTATAGTAGAACACCAAGTCAAAGAAGAAAATAACCCTAACTACAAGCTCATAAGCAACGTCAAGTTGATTCCACAATTGAATAACTGTCATGATTTCAAATTCTCAGACGGTATGAGAACAGTAAGAACCCAATTTGAGTTTTATGCATTTATTATTTACATTTCAATAATACTAACCACACTAAAAGTTGTTTTTTGTATGAATAAGCATATTAACACATGCATATTTAATAAAGTTAACAGTAAAAATAAGGTGATTTAATCCTATTAAGTTAAGTGAAGCCATATGGCATGGATATAATGTGCTAATTACAGTATGACAGATGCCAGGCCCACACATAAATTATTGCACTAAGTGACCTGCGCCAACAGACTAATATGAACATAAAGCTGTCAATGAACAGGTTAATTTCGAATTTCTACAGGAAAACATGTATGCCAAATGTTTATTATATTGTTGGTAGAAAAATCATCCCAACACACATCAATATTAGTAGGTGTAGCCAAAAAGCTTTGATGGTGGGTATAGTTTGGTTAGTTTGTATGTAACATGACACACAGTCAGAGGCCCAAGTGCTCTGCTGTTTAATACTCTCAGTGGGGACCCCATGGTCAAAGGGCCAAGAAGCCCCAAACCTTCCAAACATCTTAAGATGTACTGCCACATCTGAAGTGAGTGCTGCTTCAACTTTAACCTACAATTCAACCTAACATACTTCCTTAGTGCTTAATCTCTGCAGAAGAAAATGCTATGCAGATAATCAAAGATAGTCTAGTGCAATTTGACTATTTTGGTATTATGATTGAAGTTTCTTAATTGCATTTAAGGATTTCTCAGGCTTATTTGATGTTGTTTTTTACATAAGTAGGATTCCTAATATGCGTCTACTATAACTGGCTTTTCTCTTAATTATATTCTGGGTCATAACTCGGACACAATTGTGTATGGCAAACCCACTAGGTTTTTAAAGCCAACGGCCATAGTAAGTGGATTTAACCATCCCACATCCTAAACAGGAATCACCTGGGTACCAATATTTGGTTAAGACACTTATGATTCTTATCGCCAACCAAAAGAATAACATATAAAGTTAAGGTTGGCATAATCCAACTGCCATAGTACACCCCATGTTAATCCCATTTTCAGGGTTGACACTCTCCTTGTAAATAGATTTCTCCTTGACCAACTCAGACAGTTTGCACTTCAGAGAATTTTTAACATTTTTCATACAATCAGAAAGTATGGCCAGTTTTCAGCGCATCAGCATAGGACTTATCATACACTACATTTTATACATGCTAGTGGATTTCAGCCACTGTTTCCATGTGTCCATAATGGTCATGTATTGCTACACTACCCGTTCTTTTGGAACATAGCTGTTATTTACCCTCCTAGAAGTGTAACCTATTTGTTGACTGGTGGCATTATTTTAGAATTAGAGTATCTTGTGCAAAACATAAACATAAAACTAAAATGTGCCTGTAAAATATACCTAGTGTCATGGTGTTTTGCAAAAGTACAAGAATTGTCATTGTCATAGCATTGCTTTTGCTGACTTGCCGTTTTCCAAAATTTTGGCCCCCATTACTGATCTTATTTCTTATGAGCATTTGTGCTTCAGATCAGATCACTTTTTTCTATTTCTGACCAGTTAACAATCTCACCCTTCTCCATACGATATAGCAACACTGCATGATTGGTTTTAGCTGCCTGCCAGAAAAGATCAATGGAATTGTTTAACAAAGTAATAAGATTTCTTATTTCTTGACAATCCTCGCTCCTCTTATATAATCTGAGCAAATCCAGCTCTCCAGCTCTTTCCTATTAAGGCGAGAAAGTTATCTAAGAGAAGATCGATTTGGTCTTGCATAAAGCTACCATATCCTATTGTGTGTGCGCAAATCTGGCAAATTTTTGTGCAAGTTATCTTCCACGTGGACACCAGTGAGATTTGAACTCGCAGCTGTAGACTTACACGCCGATTTTTTGGCCTTAGGCTGAGAAACAAACTATATTCAGTGGCATTTAAACACTTACCAATTGTGTCTAGTTGAGATAATATTCATGCATTAATCAACTCTTGATCAAAAACTGTCAGATCTGATATTTTTATCACATGGTTCTTTCTAAGACTTTTTGACATCCAGTCTTTGTTTTGAAACAACAGAAGCTTGATCAGAATCATTGCTGCCTGCAATAACCACAACAATATTAAATTCAGTATCGATCTATCAGATTTTGAGCCCAACTGACCTGCGGTTGGTTGTGAAGAGAATTCAGTCAAAAAATGCACCATTATCTTGAAACTGCAGTTCCATGCTTCTGAGGAGTTACCATCCTCATTGAAGTTGTAACCAGAGACAAGACTATTCAAAATAATCAATAATATTAAATTCAGTATCGATCTATCAGATTTTGAGCCCAACTGACCTGCGGTTGGTTGTGAAGAGAATTCAGTCAAAAAATGCACCATTATCTTGAAACTGCAGTTCCATGCTTCTGAGGAGTTACCATCCTCATTAAAGTTGTAACCAGAGACAAGACTATTCAAAATAATCAAATAAATACGAACAGAAAATGATAAAAAGACAAAGTCTCTTATCTTGTAGACTGCCAGTTCAGATTTGCCCACTTTCCTTTTGGTCATCAACATGGTCAAAACATTGACCCTGTGGAGTGCCCAGTACATTGAATAGGGATAAATTGATTATAAGGGTGCAGGAATGATTAAGGTTGCCAATAAACATTCAATGTGGTCAGACATATCTACACTTGAATATATGTGCCTACTTCCGTCAGATGCGATACATCATGGAATACTTGATAGCCATGAAATCAAGTCTATAAGAAATCAAAAAATAATCTACAATCAGAGTGAATTATTTTGACATGCGCATCTTCCTTGTCAGTTGTGCTAAGTACAAAGCTACCTCATTTTAAAAAATGTTTATTCTTATATATTCCTGAAGACAAACTTAATAGTCTTTGGGTGTCAAAAATTTTATCAGGAATATGTAGCTGCAGTTGTCTTCCAGTGTTAATTGGAATTCTATCAACTGGTTTATTTTGGCTTTATAAGTACTCAAATAACTCGATTGACTAGCAGTGATTTGTGGGCATTGTAATTATTGTTATTAAGCAGATGGTTTCTTGATATGTCTTACTAGATTATCTGTTTTAAATGAATAATCCACTATATTGTACAGATTTGTAGACCCTCAGTTTCAAATACTTGTTAAAATATAAAATTTCTCAGCTAATGGAGTCAATGATTATACATATTCAAACACAATTTCTCTTGTGAACAACAAATGTCAACCATTTACACTCAAAACAGAAGATCTAATGTCTTTCTTTTTATGGCTTTGTCTTTTGGTTCATATTAATACAGTAACAGTGCCATACAATAAGCATTAGGCGTATTTTACAAGCATAACCTGTGCAATCCAGATTCTTTGTACGAGATAGATTCGTGAAATGGAATATTCTCTATCTAGAAACCAAAGTGAAAAAAACTAAGATATACCACTAGAAATATCATGAAAATTACTTAATTTAAAAAAAATTATTATGGGCAATCTAGAAAATCTAAATCCATGAATCCACCTCCAGAGGAAGATTAATGGAATAATAATCAGGGATTAGGATTCTTGTCACATTAGAAGCGAATCCATTAATCTGAGGAATCTAGGTTTGATGGACTATGTCTTTGGAATATGCCTAATATTGTTATGAGTAATTATATATGAATGACGTCACAGTGAACAATAATGCAACTCCTTTTGACAGTAATAAGTTATGATTGGTGGTAACTCGATTCTACCTACATCTCCTACACATTTGTGTAGATTTTATTGTAACAAAACAAGAATGGCTACAAAAGTACCTTTGTAGGTTTACAATATATTCAACTTATTTTTGACACTCTTAAACACATTTGTGAAAAATGGACATTTTGTCCACAAACATAAACACGTCAGTAATACAAATACAATACAAGAATATAAGCCTAGTAAAAAGGGATTAACTTTTCATCTTTGCTCTAGACTCTCATTTCATCATTTAATCTTAAACTCAATGGGGGTTCAAGTTACTGTAAATGAATCAAACTTTAAAAAAATACTTGACCATATTGCAGAAAAGTAGAAAATTGCAAATGAATAGTAATCCAGATAAAACTCAAGTTATACACTTTCAGTAGAAGAAAACACTAAAATAGAATTTCAATTTTAGTACGGAAGACACAAAATACAAACAGTTTCTAAATATCATTAATTATGGATGAATTTTTTATATAAGACAATAGTGCTTCATTTTTGCCCTTGGGTCAATAATATCCATGTTTAAAAATTTCAATGAATGTAACTATTAAACATTATTAAACTCTAGAATTCTTCAGTTGTGACGATAATCAGTTACAGCACTGATTTGGGGGGGGGGCGTTATAACAGGGATTGGCATTCCGAAAATCTGAACAAACACACATTGCTATACATAGGGCGATTCAATAAATACAAAGCCAAATTATTTCTGCTGGTTGATTCCTTTTTCTAGAAAAGAATAGATTTACCTGTGCCTGTGAAAAAGTTAGATGCTATAAACCAAAGGAATTTCTCAATTTATTAAAGCTATGACCCAACATTTCGTAATTTTGAAAGAAAAATGCTTAATCATTATGACAACTAATCCTAGAACATCAAGTCATTTTTATTACAACTATAGGAATTTAGAATGATAGTATTATTTATATGGTAGTTTACCTTGTGTCCATATAATCAACTTGTTCTCTGTTAACTGTGTATTTTGGTATGTTTATAATGTTTACAATAACCATTTATGTGCAATATTGATGTGATAAATTTAATCAGTCATAACACACGGGATAATGTCTCTGTCTAAAGTGACATATAAGTCCTTCGGATTTTGTTGTTTTGTGTCGCGTTCAACAGCCAGTCATATTGCGACGGGTAGTTTACAGGTAGAGGAAACCAGTGCATATTGCACTGTAAACCACCGGTCATTGGCAAGTAACTACCAACTTTCCAACATGAAGCGCCCAGCCTCAGAGGTTGGAGGCAGCCTCAGAGGTTGGAGGCGAGAACTCTAACCGCTACACCACCGAGCCCCCTATATATAAGCCCTTTGGGGCTGGGAGTGTAACAAACAATAGTGTTATATGTGTTATATGTGTTTGTAATTACACATGTCACTGAAGTTAATGAATAAATAATAATTTAACAATTCTCCGAAGGGAGTAATATAATTGAGATTACAAAAAATAAAGGTGTACAGTATTTGCAATACTTCAGAGGTCATATATAACTATGAATATGAACCAATAGCAGGGATACACTATGTTTTTAAATTATGCTTCAAGGTGGTTACAAAGCATAAGGTAGAGTTATAAGAAATTATTTATTTCTACTTAAAAATTGATTTTGGCAACAATGACATTGCAATTTAATTAGTGCAATTCTGCAGAAGTCAAGGACAGTAAATAAAGACACCAAATTGGTTTTATAAATTTTTTTTTCTATTTTTTCTTGTTATATGCGTATAAAATACTTGTTTGACATCATTTGCAATTTATTCTGGCGGCCTTCCCAGTAAACGTTTTTAAAATAACTCAAGAAGCAAGGTTTCACTGGAAATATTTTTTAAACATTTATAAAATAGCTGAAGAAATGAAGGTTATGCTTGAAATGTGTGACAACCATAAACAGCATACATAAAATGTTTAAACAACTTTGTTGATCAAAAATGTCTTTTTAAACCCATATTTTCATACTGCTTAATAAACCTTTATCTTCAAACATGTCCATGGCGGTGAGATTTTAAAGGATTTGGTCAAAAATTGACCCACATGCAATAACTAAAAGTAAGAATCGAATGGGCGCACAATTTTTAAGCCACTATCTTACTTTATTTATTTATTTGGTTTTTTATGTCACTTTCAACACTGTACAGGTCATATCACGACTGATAGTTGGAAGGGTAGAGGAAACCAGTACATACAGTTCGTTAGGGTGCTGTACTCTAAACTGCAGACCAACGGCAATCAACTATCAGTTTTCCCACTTTGAGGCCATGCCGGGAACCGAACCCCGGCCTCAGAGGTGGGAGCTGAGAGTGTTACCACTCTGCCACCATGGCCCCTACAATTTTAGATATAAGAATAATATTTTCATTAGTCAGCAACCTGAAAAAGATATTGAAATTGACCTCTGACCCCATTATTGTTCAGACATTATTACGTTAATTTGTAACTTTTTCTAATATTTATCATTTAACATTTAATAAACAGCAGAAATTAAAAGTTTTGAAACTCATTCTACTATATTCGTACCCATCAATTTTTAACCTTTGCCAAACGTTTCCTCTCAAGCCTTAGCAAAACCTACAAATGTTTGCCGGGTTACAAGTTAGAATCTGAACATGGAAATAAGGTCAAGCTGAGAATTATTAAAGAGGTGAGAGAAGTGGAGACATATAGATATGAGCAAACTGCATCTGCCATGCCTTATTATATGTTCTAATGCCCCTGTTCCACCAAAGGACTAAGCCCCGATCCTGTCGGCGACCCTTAATCGTGGACAGTCAGTCAAAAAAAGGGTAAAATGAGTGGGAATACTGAATCGGTCTTAAAGCCTGGGATTAAGTACAGATCAGCCTCAGGAAGCCTCAGGAGGCCCCAGGCGGCCCCAGACAGTTTCCGACTGGTCTGGGACTAAGAACCAACTAAGCCAGTTTTCTGGTCGGTTTGAAGCACGATCCAGTCGTACACATACCGACTGGGTCCTCAGGCCTCCTCAGTTTTCCCCAGACCACGATGGCCGATTCTTGTTTTGCAGAATAGCTGGATTTTCTGGGTATATATTAATTATTAGTTTGTTCCAAAGATAATCATGTAGTTTCTAATCTCTCATTTAATGACTCAGATATATGTTCTTCTGAAGATGCATACCATTTAGGTCATCTAGTTGGGGCAAACGAAAAAAATATGTGTTTACTAAGTTGTAAAAATGATTTTGTAAGCAAGCTAAATTTTATTATATCTAATTTAGGTTCCTGTTGTACTAATGTAAAGTATAGCCTACTTAAAACATTTTGCATGAGCCTATATGGTTGTGTCCTGTGGGATCTCTCAGATAAAAGTATAGAAACTTTTTACACCACCTGGAGAGTGGGAATGAGAAAACTACTTAATTTGCCTAGAATGACGCATGGTAAATACTTACCTGAAATTGTCAATGATATACCAGTTGAATGTCAACTCCATAGGAGAGTTATAAAATTTGTTAATTCTTTAGTCCATAGTGAGAACTCAGTCATTAAATGCTGTACTAAATTAGCGCTAAATGGAAGCAGGTCTATTGTTAGCAGAAATATTAACTATGTAGGAACACAGCAGGATGCCACCTTTTAATGGAAGACAGCTTCAACAACAACTGAGGGCTTTTTTGGCTTTTTTTGTTACATATAATGATGTATTTGCTATTTCTACGTCGACCACAGCAACCACCACCACCAGCACCTCAACCACCAGCACCACCACCAGCCATACAGAGACCTAGAAGAAGGCACAACATGTGGGTCAGGCCATGGCTACTACAGAGAGAGGAGAGGGGGGCCTACCACAACATTATGGCTGAACTGTATGCACAGACATTCCAGGGTTCACCAATTACATGAGGATGACCCCAGAATTCTTTGAAATGATAAAGACCAGACTGGAACCACGTCTAGCCAGGCAGGCCACCAACTACAGAGCTCCAATCAGTGTTGGGGAGAAGTTAGCCCTCACCATCAGATATCTGGCCACTGGAGAGTCCTACACATCATTATCCTGTCAGTTCAGGGTTGGCAGATCCACCATTTCAAAGTTTCTACCAGAGGTCTGCAGGGCCATCCAGGATGAGTTCACCAGAGAGTACCTCAGATGTCTTACTACTCCACTACTACTGAGTGGAAAGAACTGGAAAGGGAATTCAGGATCAGGTGGAATGTTCCACATGCCCTGGGAGCCCTTGATGGAAAGCATGTGGCCGTGAAGAAACCAAAGAACACTAGAGCCCTGTACCACAACTACAAGGGGTTCTTTTCAATAGTAATGTTGGCCCTGGTAGATGGACAGTACAAGTTCAGATGGGTGGATGCTGGTACAGTTGGATCTTGCTCTTGCTTTAATGCCTCTCAGCTGAAGAGGAGGATTGAGGATGGCAGGATAGGGCTCCCTGACCCAGCACCTATAACCCAGGGCGGTTGAGATGTCCCCTACTTAATTCTGGCAGATAATGCCTTTGCCCTGAAGACCTGGCTCATGAAGCCCTATGGCAGAAGGATGTTAACTAGAGAGGAAAGGATTGCCAATTACAGAATATCAAGGGGCAGGAGAGTTGTTGAAAATGCTTTTGGCATCCTGGTCTCAAGATTCAGAGTGATGTTGACCACTATTGAATTACCCCCAGCAACAGTCAGGGAAGTGGTCGTGACCTGTGTGGTTCTGCACAACATACTGAGAAGCCAGTATCAAGGTCAACATGGTCGTCAAGAGCCTGGAGATGATGATGATGATGATGATGATGATGATGATGTGCCTGGTGATTGGAGGTGCTGTTGGTGGTGGTCCAGACAGAAACCCTGCTAGAGAAGCCAAAAGACAGAGGGATTACCTCAAGAACTACTTCAATAATGAGAGAGCAGTGGCCTGGCAAGATGGCAGAATATAGCTCCTGCTGCAGTAACCAGTCCTTTTCAGGACTAATAACCAGTCAATTAATAAGCTGTGCTTGTTCCAAATATCACAACCATTTCCCAACATAAGTCACCCAACAAACAGACAAACCCAACGCCCTACAGAAGTCACCGACCCAACAAACAGACAAACACAATGCTAAAATAATTCTCAAAAACAACACACAAACCCAAACATTAAATGCTAAATGGAATAAATATTGCATATATTTTGAAAGCTACATCCTAATTTTAACAACATTGGGTTTTTATTTTTGAAAAATATCTTAAACACAAATGTTTTCCTGGAAATTTTAAATGAAATTGTTTTACTCCACTTCACAAATATTTAGGAAATATAACCACCTAACTCATCTTTTTTACAATTATGGGGGGTTATCTTTGCAAAATAGTTTGTCAGTTCTTTGGTTTGGGTTCTGTTTGCTATTGGATTTTTCTGTTTCTTAATTGGTGGTTATGTTTGGTATTGGGTTTGTGTGTTTGTCAGTTGGGGGTTAAGTTTGCTATTGGGTTTGTCTGTTTCTTGGTTGGTGGTTATGTTTGGTATTGGGTTTGTGTGTTTGTTGGTTGGTAGTTATGTGATAATGCCTTTTAACTCTAGGGGTGGTGTAAGTGTTGGACTTTTCTATTAAAGATTTTAACCTATCCCATGGATTTTAAGCTAAAAATGGGCTCATTATTGGCCATATTGGGAGTTTATTTATTTTAACTTTTTTATGTGGCCTTTTTTATTATGTGTAGTACCATGGGTTATTTGTTTCATGTTTGGGGGAGGTGTGGGTGTTGGACTTTTTTGTGATAAGTATTTGTACTGAACTGTTATGTTTTGGGAGGGGATTTTTAATAAAATGCAGCTTAATAAATTGTTTTTGGAATATTTGTGTGGCCCTGAAAATGGCTGGCAGGTCAAAGACCCACCCTGACTGGATGGCTACTGGGGAGGCTGCTGCTGATGAGGCGGTGCTGTAGTGGTGATAGTGAAGAATGTGGCTGCTGCTGCTTCTGCTGAGGCTGCTCAATGATTTGTGTTGATGTCAGATCTGGTAGCTGGCTTAGTATTCTACTTAGGTTGTGTCTACTGCCCTCGTCCTGTACTGCTAGAACTGATGTAGGGTTTCCAAAGCCAAGTGGGCTGGGTGTGTAGTAGATGTAACTGCAGCTTGGGTCGAAGTAGATGCCTGTTGAGTGGTTGCTGGCAGTATCCCGACCCTCTGGGACTCCGTGGTAATAGTGGCTGATCTTCTAGGTAGTGGTTGACGTCTAGGGTTGCTCTTAATGCTTTCAATGTCTCTAAAAATTCTGCCCTTGAGGTCCTCAAACTTCTCTTGGATCATCTTTTCAGCCTCTGATGCCACGTAGTCGAAGAAGGGCTGCCTGTCTGACTTCTGCTGCAGGAAACCCGAGATCAATGTCCTCACCTGGTCAAAGAGCTCGAGTATCTTGGAGTTTGTTGAAACTGGTGTAGATGTGAAGATAGGTTGACTCCTACTCTCCCTCAGGACACTGGACTTAAGGTGTTCTGTATCAGTAGTAGATCCACGAGATTCGTCCTGCTTGCTGGTATTTGGACTGGCCTCGAACCCAGAACTTCTGCTGGCCCCTTTCGTCTGATGTGGGTTTTAAGGAAACCCATCTGCTGGTACACCCAGGACTGTCTCTTGGTCATCTCCCTTGGTGCTTGGCCAGATTGTAGCTTGGAGAGCTTGCCATGACGCGTTCTCTGGGATTCGAACCATCTTCTGACATCAAAGGGCTGGAGCTTCAGTTCTGCAGAGATTTCTGCCCAGAGAGCCTCCTTCTTCTATCTATCGTGGAAACGTGTATGCTCCTTGTCTTATAGCTCTGGATGCTACTTCACAAACTCCACAATTGCAGTTTCTTGGCTGTCAGTGAATGTAGCACAGACCCTGGCTCTCTTGGCTGCCGAGTGACTCTCTGAATCCTCCTCACACCTCTCTTCTTCCTCGCAAGCTTCCTCAGTAAACTCCAAACGCTCCTCAGTCTTTTGTGTACCCTCCTCTGTACCCTCTTTCATCCTTTCCTCCATCCTTTCCTCCACCTCTCCACCTTCCTTCTCCGTCTCCTCTTGCCTCTCTTCCCTCCTTTCTCTTTCCTCATTACTCCAATCAATAGCAAAAAAAAGGTAAAAACTAAAATGTGTCTCCTAACTGTAAAATTTGCCTTAAGCTTAAGTATTATATGATATTTAAAAAAACTGAAAACCCCTACAAAACAGTGACACATGTCTCTCAGTAGCCAACCAGTCAGTAACAATGAGAATCTGTGTGTGGTCGCTTATATAGTCTCAGACCCCCTCATTGCCTCGTTTTAATTTCTGACGCGTGGAAAATAGTCGGCTCTTAATCGGTTCTTAGTTCCAGGCCTCCTGGGGCGTCCTCAGACCGTCGCAGACTAAATTTGTGTTGTCCCAGGTGGCCTGAGGATGGCAGCTTGGATCGTTTAGGGTCGGTTTCCCTTAGTCGGGGCTTAGTCCCAGACCTTGATTTTTGGGTCGCAGGACACCTGGGATGGTCTGAGGCTTCCTGGGACTAATGAAACTGATTCCCTTTCACATGCATGAAACTTCAAAGATCTGTAATGAGTCGGGGACTGGCAAACAGGCTTCCTGGGACTAAGCTACGAAGGCCTGGGACTAAGGGTCACAGGACGCCTGGGACAATATAGGACTGTGTAAAATTGGGTCTGAGGAGGCCTGAGGAAGCCTGGGACTGGACATTTTGTTGACGGTGGGAAATAAGAATCAGTTTGAGTCGTGAGAAATATCAAACATGTTTGATTTCTCTCACGGCCACAACCGACCACAACCGACCCTTACAGGATGCCTGGAACTAAGCAAATATTTGAACCCGACTCCCAAAAACCCTTAATCGGGAAGCTTAGTCGTGTGGTGGAACACCCACATAAGGGAACACCTTGGTGAAAAGCCACCTGCTCTCTTAAATGCATGGCAGGTAAAGAGATTTGGCAAGGCCAAAATGTGGTAATGGTTTTAAAAACACAAGGAACAGATTTTGGTGGTGATATAGATCACCATCTTGATCCAGGGATTTTTATCACTGCACTGATAAAAGGTGTTGGGCCTTGATGTGTTGTTTGTCCAAATCAATATGTGTACCTTTATGACAGTGAACACTTTTTAATTTGGTATAAAACATAAAGCAGTACAAACAAGAAATGCATTATGTTTATAAACTTTAACTAATCAGATTACAAATAAAAATGCTGTAAGCTGTCTGCTAGTTGGTTGTACATCCACTAGTCAACAAAACATTTAGGAAAAATATCCTATACATGAGTTGTAACACTAATCCTAATTCTAATATGACTTTTATAGCACTTAATCCCTATCAAAAGATAGAATCTAAGGCGCAACAACCAAGAAACAAGGCCAAAAAAATTCATAGTCCAGAGACACAGAAGGGGGACCGCACTTTGCTCCACCCACACTACAAGAAACATATCATACCTTTGTATGTGCCAAATTTGTGTAAAACATTAGGAAAAATGGCTCCAAAACTCTCAAAGGAAGTTTTAATAGTTCTATCTTCTTTGTTCCTTGCCATGGAAATTAAGGAATTCCATAGTATCCATGGCGGAATGTGGTATTATACAAAATGCCTACAGATGTCTTGCAGTACTGGCTGTAGTGTGAGCAGGGCTTATGTTAGCTCATTTAATTAATTTATTTACGTACATTAAGTACAAAAGAATTACAAAAGTTTAAATATAAAATAAATACAGGATACTCAACTGCCACTGGATAAATAAACTTGCAAGTTATTTTGTACAAAGATATTCTAGAATACATTTTTTTTTGCTTGGACATATTAAGTGAAGCTGACTCTCAGAGATTTAGGCGAAGAAAGTATAAAAAACTTACTGATCTGCAAGCATCTTCTATGCAAAAACTTGTATTTTATGGTGATCAAATTATATCGACCTTTTCAATTACATGTTCCTTATTTTCTACCACATTTATCTGCTATAAATGTCAGTAACTCAGCTACACTGATCCAATTATTATATAAAAATATGTCTTCCACAGAAGCTAACCATTTTGTGTGGACCCTCAACAGTTTTTTTTACAATCATCTAATACTCTTCTGTATAAACCGGACTTCAATAAGTAGCAGATATCAGTGGGTGTAAATCACAATGATGTATAACAGAGATGCCAAGCAGCTTATTACTTCTTTCTCCATGGTTGTGCTAGAGGGATCTCAATAACCTCAGCCTCAGTTTCCTATTTAGCAGTAATTGTATAGTATTTTAAGAATGTAACACTTTATAACACATTAATACACAATACAGATACAGTATATCATAACTTACTTTGATGTGAACTGTTTGGGATCCAGACTTCAAGTGACACACAGCACAGAAGTCTGCACACACCAGACTTCTGCCGAATTGCTCACGGACCACTTATGGTGCAGCTACACTTCTCCGAATGTTAAGCGACTGTCACACTTCCCCAATTTCACAGCTTACGATACTATTCCTTACATTGTTTTTGAAAGAAATGGCCTTCTCCCTGTATAATCCACGTGGGTGCTTCCTTTGTTGATCTGGAGTCGTCTGCTTGTAACTTTTTACTAAAACACCAACTTGAATTTTTACAGCCAGTGACACTCTAGGCCCACAAAATTTATTCACATCCATAATACATTTAGGTATCCCCCTAATAATTACAAAGTCTCCTAGACAGAGACTAGTCAATTACTGCAGGCTTCCAGATAGTAAAACTTCACCATCTTTAAACAAAGATTTAGTCAACTTAAGTCTCCTGAGAGAAGACTTATTAGCTTTGATTTACTCTACCACAGTAACTCCATATTCCAATAACCATTATACACTAAAACAAAATCTGCTCTTAGTAACTTAATCCACTGAGCACAAAATCAAAACAAAATTGTTCCTTTACATTAGATATCTCAATCCCAATTAACCACTGGGCATACAAAAATTACAGTCACTTCTAATTTTATATCCCAAATATTTTTACTGTTTTGTACAGTTGCATTCCGCCCATCAATTATCTCAAATTGCCTACAAACCACACACTTTCCTTATTTTATATTATTTCTTTATTGCTTTTTTTCTGTTCAGTTTCTTCCAGCTCACACATTTATCTTTCCTTTACTTGTATCAGCTTTTCAATTTTTCAGTCTACATACAGCAATGCACTTTAAATATTTGATAAATGAATTCTATAACTTTGGCTCCTTAACTAAGTATATCTAGCTACAATTTATACAAAGTAATCCTTCAATCGTGTAGGTCTTCTCCTAACTCTTCCAGTCCTACTAGGCTGAGTTGCAGGCTGGGGAGCTAATTCTACACTTTCTTGATTTGAACACAATGGTTCTGAATTTGATTCAACCAAATCAGTAAGAAATGATTCTGAACTTTGAGCTAAATCAGGAGCAGAAGTCTCCTTATCTTCGAATTGCAAAGGAAATCGACGCATTTGTTGCTTGATTGGTTTAGAATCTTTGGTATCAATTTCATGATCAAAATGCTCAAAACAACCAATGTCTAAATCATGTTTTGCAAAAACGTCCTCATAGTCTGTTAAAACAGACTGAAGTACTTTTCTCTCATTCTCAGACAACTTTTCTGAAGACTTGTCATATAAAACTTGTAAATGAGCGGGTACTTCAGATTTTTCCGAGTTAGTCTGTTTTGATACTTGCATTATTTCAGATTGACCGATTTTTGAACACTCTAGATCAACCGACTTAGTTTCTGGCATAACACTGCATTTCTCTTGACTAGCAGAAGCATTTGTTAGTCTGTTGTCACTCAGAATTTTATCAACTTCAGTTGCACTACCAGTTATATAGTCTGATTGCAAATTAACTTCAATGTCACTATCATTTACAATTTGCACAATTGGTTTACCAGAATCAAAAATGCAATTTGGTATTAGTACTTTGGTGTCAATTCGGGGTTGTAAAGCCATTACCTTGTTTGGTTCAGCCTGTAGGATTACTTTCACATTTTTTACTGTTCTAGGTGGAACATGTACTTTCTCACTGACTCACCTTACTGACACAATACTTTTCGTTGGCAGCATTCCTCATAAAAACAAATGGAATCAAGCAGTCCAACACTTTCAAGTAACACTCACTCAAATTAATAACTACTTTATGTTTCAGTAGGAAGTCAAGTCCCAACAACATGTTATCAGCTATGTTTGCCACATATATATCCTGTAAAACAGTCACTGAACCAATTGTAATTGGTATGTTCCTATAAACTTTGGCCAATAAATACTGATTAGCTCCGGCACATTTGAGCCTAATTGTTTCTGTAGGATCTATATCTCTACCAAATAAGTTTGTAAACACATTTGTATTAACTACTGTCACCTGTGCGGCGGTATCTACAATTGCTTCAATAGGATAATCTGCTAATTTGACATCTACTATAACAAAATTATGTACACAATCACACGAAAGTTCAATCTCTTTCATACATTTGTCAGTTTTGGGGTCAACATCTACTGTTTTGGGGGAGGTGTCCCGACCCTCGGACTTCCCCTTTTCCCATTTAAATTAGCACCGGAGAATGAAACATTTCTTCGGATTACTTTCGGTGGTTGCTGGTACTCATAGTCTTTATCGCTACTCCTATCTCTCCAATTTTTGTCTAGATCTGCCAGTGAAACAGACCTATTTCTATTTTGGAACCTAGGTGGAGTAAATCTGCGATATGTGGGCGAAATCCTTCTTGAGTTGTTTCGATCGCTATCCCCGTTTGGTGACGAAGTTTTGAATTTGTTTCGCCTATTCTGAGGTGAATTGTTCGGTGATCCACGAAACCTATTTTTCCTTGGTAGAGGGCACCTACGTTGAATATGTCCAAGTTCACCGCAGTTGAAACACCTGACATTCCTCGGGGACATACGTGAAGGACAATGCCTACTATAATGTCCAAAACCACTACAATTGTAGCATTGATCATCTCTACGATCTGGTGAAATCATTTTACTTCCCACATTTGACTGTTTACCATCCCTACTATCAGGGGAACTTTGGGGTGTACCTTGTCGAATGTCTCGCCCAAGTCTACTAATGTTTTTGTCATACTCATTTTGTCTATCTGACACTCCAGAAGGTTTACCTAGAATCAACGTTTTGTTGCTCAATGCCATTTTCATTTTGTCGATTGCATCTTGAAGAGTAATTGGCCTATGCATTGAAATCATATATGCCTGTTGTATCTCCCTACAACCTTTCAGAAATTGTTCGACCGCGAGCCCTTCCCTTTCTTTGGGTTGAATCATGGGATAAGCACAATCTGCTATTTTTAAAAGTCTTTCAGCAAATGTTTCTAGATCTTCAGACGGTTCTTGTTTTAGGTTATGCATGATCGATCTAGCAGTACTTGGTTCCATTTGTTTGTCAAACTTTGCAGCGAACCTTTGTTTCAACTCTGCATAATTCTGCTTTGTTTGTTCTGGGATCTCTAGCGCAAAGTCATTTGCTTTACGTGTCAAAGCTAAGAGGAACCTTCCCACCTTATCTCCCACAGGTAAGCCATAAGCAGAACACCATAATTCAAACTGGTGAATAAATCCCTTCCAACCTGTTCCATCAAATCTTGGTGCCTTAGGTAATGGGGCATTACCTCGAGTATTCACTAACCTGTTCACACTTTGGTCATCAGTCACTAGTGTTGGTTGGGTATCGGCTACACGACCTGAGTATTGAGTAACTGGTTCACAAGAAAAGTTTACACTGTCAATTGGTCTTATACCTTGTGGTTGCATTTGTCTTGAAAAACCAGAAAACCCCTGTGTCTGCTCAGTACCAGACACCTGAAATGCTTGAGGTACTGGTTGACTTGATTGACTCACCTGTTGTGATTGATACAAATTTTGTAACAATGGAACCCGACCTTGACTTGGTTGATTAGGGTAACTCACTAAGTCATCAACCGCTGGTTGAGTGAAAGCAACATTGAACTGACTTTTATCAACTGGAATATCCAATTGTGGTGGTGGCCTAGATAAATCAACAGTTTTTATCCTAGTAGGTGCAGGGGTAGGCCTAATACTTTGATACTCTGTTGTGTCAAGCTCTAAATATGAAGTCTGGACCAACAGACTCAATACCTTTGTGTTGTTTGGGTCTCACATCGGGTCTACTTCCTATATCTTGTTCGTTATCAAGTTGAGTATCCACTTGGATACCTGCCTCCTTATGAAGTGATTTCCTCAACTCATTGTTAGTTTGGGCCAGGTTCTCAGTCACATTCTGGAATTGTCTAACAATTGTTTTCTCACTATCTTCCACTGAGTGAATTTTGTCTGATACCTTACCAAGTTCTTCCCTTATCTGTCCTTGGTTTAATTTAACCTCATACGTACCTTGATGAACAATACCTTGCACTTTGTGTATTTTCTTACCCAAAGTATCTGATACACCTTGCAAGTTACGATCCAATGCTTTAATGTCACTTTTTGTTTCAACAGTAACTGAGTGAACATCTTTCGCCACCCCTGAACATTCCTCAATGAACGACAAGCAAGTGTCACTTTTATCTATCAACTCACTAACCGCTGACCGAACAACTCTCTGACGTTCCGCTGAATGAAACAGAGCATTATCGCACTCGTCCAGTTTATCTCTCAACATATCAAAATGTTCATGTTCCGTTTGGCGAAAGTTCATTACGGAATCTGACAGTTCAGTAACTCGAGTATGAGTATTTCTGGTGTCCGACTGCTGTGGAGTGATTTGCGATTGAACAGCATCCAAGCGGGTTTCATGTTCGGTGCTCTCCCATAACCTAACCATTCTTTCGTTTTCGAACTTTTTTTCCATTAACTCAATTTTCCTCAGATTTTCCTCACCTTGCTTTTCCAATCTACTCATTACTTTATCAAATTTGATATTCGACTCTTCCAAACATCGTTCATATTTGACTCCACAAAATATCGTTCCATTCTTTCTTTACCCGCCTCACGATTTTGTTCTATCTGTTTCAACAGAGAAAAGAATTTCTCATCGTTCTGATCCAACTTTTCAACCATTTTTGTCTGAACAACTAAACTCTGTTAAGCTATGTCAATCGATTCATCAGTTTGTTTTGAAAGTTTTTCAAGTACCTTTGTAGTTTAAGTAGGTTACTCAACTACTTTTTCCAATAGTTTTTGCTGTTTTTCAACCGAAACGGTTAACTTTTGTACACCCGTTCTGATCATGTCCTCGCCATCTTTTTGACCAAAAAACTCAATCTTTTGCAAGCGAAATACATCCTGTTTAATATTTTTTGGTAATTTTGAGTCCCAAAATTGTAATTCAGTCAAACGACCACAAACCTTGTCACGTTCTGTGACAAATTGTTCCGCAACCTTTTCTTTTTCAATCGGTCCACCTAGACCAATCAATTCTTCAGTTGTAACGGTTTCCACCGGAAATCGTTCATTCAGTGACACTGCCATTGTTTGTTAACTTTCCAAAACTTAATTATTCACAACATCAAGTTTGGGATCACAACATCAAATGTTAGTAGACATGTATCAATGCAACGACATGTATATCAATTTATATCAAATGTATCAAAAAGTATCAAATGTATATCCAAATAATATTAAGTACTAATATCAAGTGTCAATTTACTGTTAAATCACACAAAATGCATTCAATATTCATCAAATGTCACACAAAATATCAAAGTTCACTTTTTGAATCAATAGATGACTGAGCTTTTATTATGTGCTTTACGGTAATTCTCATCAGTTGTTTCCAAAGTTCTAATTTAATCACATCAAATATTTATTCAATGACAGTTGTAATGTCAATATCCAATTTGCGACAATAACCGACGACTGAGCTTCTATTACGTAATTTACGGTAATTTCCTTCAAATGTTTCCAAGAGTTCTAATTTATTGCTAATTCAATTTCCTTCAGATAATAGTTCAGTAAACAGTTTCCCCAATTTATTCAATGTCTTTCTCCACAATTACACAATTTTACAGTTTATTATTTTTTTTCCTGTAACAAATGTTCATTCAGGATATTCAATGTCCACAATTATTTCAATGTACTTTCCAATATCTACTACACTGGCACAAATTTTTTTTTCCAAATGTTCAGATATTGCATACAATCATTCACAGAGCAGTATTCAAATAAAAGCTCAGGTGGGCGTTTATTTCATGGAATATGGCATTGGTTTATTTAAATGCATGTGGGTCTAACTGAGTAAAATCAGCATTGTGTTTGTTTATACTGTCTGTTCAGACAGACAGAAGAAAATAGTACAGATTTATAAATTCACAATCCATTTCATACATTTTTTTTCCAAGTTGTGAAGTGTTTTTTTTTCCTTTTTCTGTACTAATTTCCAATGCAGAAATAAATCTATTTGGTGATAATTTCAATTTTGTGGCCGAAATGACAATTGGGGCAGCATTTCTGTATTTTACTGTAGCAACACGCTTACAGTGTGGGCTTTCTGAAGTACTGGTATCAGTTACTTCATTCTATTTATAGTGGCTGGCAGTATACTTCATACTCAATATTGCTGCATAAGAATTTACACTGGCAAACTTCCAGTATATTCACACACTAGTACATCAAATCAATATCAGTGTTCAAAAGCATGTTACGGTCCGGTCTGGTTGGTATATTTCATCAGGGAGAGATCTTATCAATAGTAGTGTAAACAGAAAACAGTGTTCAGTACTCAGAGTCTGTTATATTTATGCAAATTTCTATCAAGGACAAGGGCATTGGAATACTATTTCAAAACAACAACATGGCTGCTCCCAGGCCATGTGTACAAAACTGGGCCAAAATTACACAGTTTTTCTACTACTTCAAAACAATGTCACTTCATAAAAATTAGTTTATAACATTCTACACACACTAGTTTATCATTTAGCAGCAATATTTAGACACAGGAAACCGTCATTACACCGGATTAAATTAACAAAAGATACTTAGCACAAAACCACATCTTCCCTTACCAAGACAAATGGATGCACAAGGTGCCATATCACTCCACCTCCATATCTCTACACATGCATATAGTTCCCTCTTTGCCTTATTAAGTTCAGCACAAACCAACACCAAACCAACAAGTTTTTGGTACCAGTTATAGTATTTTAAGAATGTAACACTTTATAACACATTAATACACAATACAGATACAGTATATCATAACTTACTTTGATGTGAACTGTTTGGGATCCAGACTTCAAGTGACACACAGCACAGAAGTCTGCACACACCAGACTTCTGCCGAATTGCTCACGGACCGCTTATGGTGCAGCTACACTTCTCCGAATGTTAAGCGACTGTCACACTTCCCCGATTTCACAGCTTACGATAATTGTATGGTTGTACCTATTTCCAGTCTATTAAAAGTGTAAAGTCTTTTTATATTTAACATTTGAAATACATTAGTACACTTTTTGTTGATACATGTTAGCAAATATCTCTCCAAATACATTAGATGTGACGTCACAAATTCCATTGCTATATTTCACCACAGTGAAGACAATGACTAACAAAAAATCATTCTAACATGACACGCTTGTGTCCGCGATTTTGATTGGTCAATCTCAGTGGTAAAACCGAGCATAACCTCACGGCTAGTTTCACATAGGTGGGCGATAATCCCGCTTCACTTTTTAAAAGTTAAATTTCTAAAAAGACGCATTAAAAATCTTCATCAAAACAGAACAAAATATAAAATGTCATGTTAGAATAGCAATAACACACTCCTAGAGTGGGGTTATGCGGGGTTTTACAATTCATAGCGCATTAGAAACACTCGATAGGCTTCGCCTTCTTGTTACTAATATCGCTATTCGTTGTAAAACCCCGCATAACCCCATGCTAGTCATGTGTTATTTCTACAATATATGTTCTTTACATGGCCACAGCATTATGTGACGTCATGATGACGCATTTATGAGTAAACAACTTCGACTTTGTTTACATTCTCAACGAAACGGGCATCTGGTGATATTTTTTGTCCAAAACGAGCAATATCACGTCATATTGCCCTCAAATATACGATCTGATTGGCTGATACGCACTTGAGGTATAATAAAAAGGCATACAATATAATTTGTGAACTTTATACTTGATATTGGATGATAACTGACGCAGAGTAGCTAAACTTTCTTACATGCAATAATGAACTTATCAGTGGTATAAGTGATTGACTCTTTATCTGCTTTGGGACCTATTAGGTGCCGAAATAATTGACAAAACACATTTTATTCTCATATGTGTAAACTAATGATTAAGTGTATATGCTTCAAGTGTTATCACAAGTAAGCACGAAAACATAAACATAACAAACTCTACTTGGGAAGGATCATTAACATTATTATTAACCACTTTGTATGACTATTTAATAATGGCTGGCATAAATATTACACTTTACATGAAATCATAAAACATAAACATTGTCAGTACCAGGGATTGAAAAAAGTATATTGAAAAGTCTTATTTTTCCCATGTGCTGGTCACATGTAGGGCATAATAATTGCTGTATCGTTTTGTGAAAGCAGTTCCAAAAAGACCATCCATTTCAAAGGAGAAAACCTTGGTAAACTTATTAAGCAAGCAGTCATATTCATTTAATTGATGAAAATGTCAGGCCAGGGATACCTTTCACATTTAACTTCATTTGCCATATAAAAACAACAAAGGACATCTTTTGAAACATTCTCCTGAGTACAGTTTTTAAAGTTTTGAAGGTTTAACTGTTGGGATTTATTTAAACCATATGAGTCTAAAAGGCTTGCATTTTGTCAGAATTTCATATTTTCTTTACATGTTCAGAATAACTGTGAAATTGCCTCCAAAAATCAAAAAAAAATTTCTTACACTTCAGGAGAGATTTATGGTGTTAAAGTGAACTCTAGTGGTAAATCATGCAACAAAATTGATGAGGAATTAACTATAGGGAGAACTCAAATTCAGTCTATTGGGAAAAGAAAAGAAATGATAAACATGTTTACATACATATATGTCTTTAAGTCTACCTATAAATTACCCATAACCTTGATGATCATAACTGAACCTGCGAAGAGCAACCACTTTTTTAAAAATTTCTCCAAGTGGTTGCTCTTCACAGGTTGGACCGTATATTATCAGATTTATTACATTTTATATAAAAAATATATAAAAAACCAAACCATTATATAGTAGGGAGACCTGTTAATGGAAGATGTCATTTTGATTGACTAGGTTTGGAATGTTCTATTGGGCAATAATTTTCATATGGTAAAATACATAGTGCAGTAAAAATCTTTGATAAAGTTAGACTCAAACTTCTCAGCTCTTAACTTGGCCCTTTTGTCATTAAATAGTAAAACTGTCTTCTGAATCTATCCAAAAGGCTTTTCCAATTGCAAATCAGTGCGTAAAACTTCTAAATTACATCTCTTTTTGTCTGATTTTTGGGTTTTCAAAGTTCAAAGTTGGTATTTTACGTTACATTTAAAAGCCAAAGTTATACTGGTACAGGTCGTAAGCAATGCCATTTATGAAAGTCAAACCCACACAGAAGTGACTGCCTGTGATGAGATGCCCAACCTGGTACCTGACTAGGCCACTGAGAACATCTTTTAACAATGGAAAAATTTACCTCTTTATATGCTTCTCCTGCCAGTTGCCAAAAAGGCTAGTGCATTATTGTAAAAAAATCAAATGCATAAGAATGAATCATGCTTTTCCGTTATTTTATTGGAATTTGATCAGCTGCTTATTTTATAACACTTTTTACAGGGAAAATCCATCAAATATTAAGTTACACAGAAATGCTTCCACATATACTGGCTCCCAAAACTGACCTCAATTTGACCATTCCCGTAGGTTAAATTAATTTACAAAACTTCCATCATATGTTATTGTCAACCAAATACAGGTTATCCCTTTTACAAACAGCTCCCATCCCATCAAATCCATCCATAGGACCACCAATCAGTTACCTGTGCATTCCACCTTATATCGTGTCCACATTGTTATCAATTGTGGCTTCACCTGGCTGAACAAAGTGTTTTCTTAATGCCACAATGACGTAAGAACTTGTTGATATTGGCTGTCATCTACTGTCATACTGAAACATTTTGCCGGAATTTTCATTTTCCTTTTAACATCTTCAAAATGATTAATACAATGCTGGGCTTTATACTTGGTTGTTAATGCTCGACGATAGGAGAGGGTTATTGTAATCAGTTTGTTTCTGTCAGTCTGTCTGTCTGTCTGTCTGTCTGTCTGTCTGTCTGTGCACCGTTTCGCTCTTATAACTCAAAAACTATAACACCAATCGAGCTCAAATTTGGTGGGCAGGTATTTTATGGGGTACAGACGGATTCTTTCAAATTTGGTGTAATTTTTGTGAAAACTAAAGCCAGGAGAGAGTTTTTCTTATTTTTAATTGGGCTTTTACAGTGAAATCTGCTTCTCTGTCTGTGCACCATTTTGCCCTTCTAACTCAAAAACTATAACTTCAATCAATCTCAAATTTGGTGGGAAGGTATTTCATGGGGTACAGACGGATTCTTTCAAATTTGGTGTAATTTGTTTGAAAATTAAAGCCAGGAGAGATTTTTTCTTATTTTAATTGGGAATACACAGTGAAACTGCTTCTCTTCATCACATACGTAAAAATCAATATTTTGCTTTCTGATGATGTCATTACTAAGTGATGTCACAATGTAACTGCCATTGTGAGGTCACAAACCTAGCTTGTGATACTTGATGTCTTTAAGTAAAAATATTTCTTCTCATTGTATGTCTTGAAATTGACATAAACATAATAAAGAGGGAGGTGGTATATTCATCATTTTTATTAATTATTATTTCTGTTTTATTTTCTCTTTTTTCTTTCAATTCCTTGACAGTCCATCACAAAAAATTACCATGCATGATTTTCACCAAGAAGTGACCTTTAAGCAGAATTTTTACCTCCACCAGCAGTTTATGTTTTTGTGTGTTAATTGTTTATGTTTGTTTTATTTATTTTTTTTGTGTGTGTGTTTAGATTACTCCAAAACTAATGAACAGATCTTTATTTAAAAATTTGTGAGTAGGACCTGACTGAAGGAAGAAGTTACTAAAAGAAAGATCAGGATCTTATTTTAGATACAAAAAATTCATGATTTTTCAGAGGTCCCATTTCAATGTATTTTTAATGACTTTAGCTTTCTACTTGATATTTCTATGAAAATTAATTTACATGTTTGGTTTTATTTTATTGTCTTCCTTACAATATTTTATATCACTTGAGAGACTGGTCACATGGAGTCGAGCGTTTTGCTCTCTCTGAGTGCATCTTGTTTATACTTTTGTTAGTTTACCACTCCATACAGCCGATCCGGTATATTCTCTGTTTGATGTTGCTTCATATTGCATTAGCAAAACGATTGTATTTGCTTTTGCTTAAATTTACATTGGTAATTTTTTCTTGGCAATCTCATAATAACTGCAAAAAATTATTTTTAATGATTAATTTCAGTAGGGAAGCTAGGATTTTTGATTTGGTATGCCCTGATTGTGGTTACATGCAATATTTTCTATTTTATATGCCATTAATAATCCTATATATTCACCAGCTACGCCCCTGAATGTAAGTGACCCATAACATCCCATACTTTGCATTGAATATTAGCCTGTATTCAATAATACTGGCTACATGGTATCGAGGTTTCAATTATCATTTTTTTAAATGTTATTTTTATTTTTACAGTAAATGCAGATCCAATGTTCTTTAATATCGTAAATAAGAGTACACAGCAGTCATCAAACATTCAACCTGATAGACTCTTAAGTGGTGCTGCTGTTGATGGGTGTAAGCTTAATCAGATGCCCCGTGGCTGCTGCACACATACCGCTGAAAGTTCAGAACCTGGATGGTGGACTGTGGACCTTGGAGAGACTGTCATTCTGAATTCTGTTACAGTCTTTAACAGAAACAACCTACGTAAATATTTTTATCGATTAGTCTTCTTTGCACTAGTTCTGTACCACTACAAGCTAAACTGACCATTACCAACAAAAAATATTTATAGCAAACCACACTATTTATACACAATTTTAGCCCATTTATAATGTTGAACCAATGATGTCATTTAAATTTTCAAGAAAGAGTTAGCATTTTGGCTTCAAATCAGGCTTCCAAGTAGCTGGATTACAGGAGCATGCCACAACTCCAAGCCGTAAATTCTAAATGTTAGCATGTAATACATCCACATTATACATGACCAGTTTTGATCAACAGTCATAAAATTGAATTGTATAATTATATTTGGATCTCCAGTTGTGCGCAATATAAAGCAAGTAATTATTATCTACTTATACAATGTATCTCTTAATAGAGCGAGTTCAGTTTGTAGAAAATGACTTTGTATTTTGCATGTTTAAAATGTGATATACCAGTAACTGTTTTTACTGAAGATGAGCATACCAGAACAATACCCCAAAAGAAGTCATTTCAAGTCATTTGTTTATGTATCAATACATCACTTCTATTTTCAGACGAAAGACTTGCTCAATTTACAATCTATGGGTCCAATGAAACCTATGACGGTTTTGTGAATGGTGTCACATGTGCTTACAGGCAGGAAACGGTTGGCATCAGTCTTAAAATAAATTGCACTACACCAGTGATGGCTCGGTGAGTGATCAAACAGGAAAAACAAATCTATGCGATTGTTTACTGGTCACATATCACACTTTAAAAAAAAATTGAGATATATTCGCCATGATATTCTTATATATACTTAAATAGAGTTTGTGTATTGAACTTAGGTGTCACAAAAGTGTAGCTGTGATACTCAAGCAATTTAATAAATACCGCAAATCTCAAGCCACAAAATCGGCTATTAGTTTATAAACACAGCATGACCTCATCCGATAATAGAAACATAGAAACGGCAGTCTGTTTTATTTTCAATGACTTTGACAGTGGGAGTCTCCCAGAGGCAGATCCAGCTTTTAAGTAAGGTGGGGGTTCACATCAGACCAGAACTGGGGGGGGTCGGGGGGCATGCGTCCTGGAAAAAATTAATTTTTGGTAAAAATATAGTGCATTTCCTGTAAATTTAACACCACTCTCAAAAAAGAATTTTTGTACTTCGGGTTGAACCCCTTTACATTATTTTTCAAGGGGGGGGGGGGGGGGGTTCAAACCCCCTGAACCCCCCCCCGATCCACTAGTGGGAGTGATTGTAGGGAATGCCTATTTATAGTCAAAAGAACCACAACTATATCGTGCATGTATATCTGATGAGCTAAGGACAAGTCATTTCACAACACAGACAAAAACAGATACAGAAATATATGCACAAGGGAGAACAAGATCTTATGTGTGCTGTCTGTATGAGATAAACAATATGTAATGCAATCTGCCAGAAAAATATTAAAGGAGCCAGGAAAGAAAGTGTGAGAACTATTTTTACTTAACTACTTTGGTAGACAGTGGCTCCACTAAAATAGATTTTAGTTCAGCGTGATAACTTCATGTGTACAGCATGAGCACATATACATTCATGCAACAGGAGCCATATTCTACACCAATACTGATATCATTTCTAAATTAGATTTCAAGTATTTCTTAGATTTCAAATTAGAAATGGTGAAACTGAACATTCCTACCTTGTGTTTCATGACAACAAAGTACAAGAACAACTAAAGTGAAAAAACTTCCCTTACTTAGATCTGAGGTAGCCTAATGGAAGTATTGTTGTAG
Source organism: Sabellastarte sp. h YS-2021 (assembly GCA_964017235.1). Classification (NCBI taxonomy): domain Eukaryota; kingdom Metazoa; phylum Annelida; class Polychaeta; order Sabellida; family Sabellidae; genus Sabellastarte; species Sabellastarte sp. h YS-2021. Next base: position 75,992,851 of record OZ024935.1, on the reverse strand, counting down.
AATACCGCCATAGGTACAGTGTTTTCTCCCTTTGCTTTTTCAAGCTTATTTTGGACAGGGAGTTGGGAGGAGGTGGAGGTTAAGAATTCATCATTGTTTGGTTACAATTAAAAGTAACATAGATTAAGACTGAAATTTTTCTGTATTTTTCAAACATGCACACATAAAAATGGCTTTCACTAAGTAGATATAAGTTCATCAAACACACTTTGTCTTAGTAGTAAAAACACCATCCGTAAGAGTACCATTATGTGGCGTGAAGCTTAATTATTTAAACTGAAAGATTTCCTTAATTACAAAGTACATGTATCTTGGGTCTTTAGCAAAGCTACATATACAGCTGCACAGAGAGCCTTTTTGCACACAAAGAATGAGGAGAAATACAGTGTTTTGTGCCGCATGACGTCATATCTGTTTCTCCTCACAAAAGCAGCAAATGGCGCTGACACAAAATTAACAGAAATGTGTGCTTTTAAAACACTTCTTGGGGGGTTATAAAATTAATTTTCCCACAAAAATATACCATATGGTTTAATTTTTAACTAGTACATAATATAAAACATTTTTGTTGCATGTTGAAAGTGTGATATGTGACCTTTAATGTTTTGAAAAATATAATGGTGAATCAGAATTATATTAAAATAGTTTATGGTTGAATAAATACATTCAGACCCTATAATGTAAGCAGGGGCCACGGTGGCAGAGTGGCAACACTCTCGCCTCCCACCTCTGAGGCCCGGGTTCGATTCCCGGCACGGCCTCAAGTGGGAAAGCTGGTAGTTGCTTGCCGTTGGTCGGCAGTTTACAGTACAGAACCCTAACGAACTGTATGTACTGGTTTCCTCTGCCCTTCCAACTACCCGTCGTGATATGACCTGTACAGTGTTGAAAGCGACATAAAACCCCAAATAAATAAATAAATATAATGTAAGCATTCAAACGTCAATTGATAAAAAGAACCTTTTTATTTGTACAAAAACATTCAACAAGGACTTTGAAGTACATGTAATGTACAACATTAAACTTGCATGAGTCACATCATTCATTTTGCTTATTCATGTAGTAGTGTTACATAATCCCCTGGAAAAGTTGACAAATCTAAGTTTATAAATAATTTGGAAATTTATCTTGCAACCATTCTATTGGTTCCAAACATAAAGATGAAATGTAGTGTAAAACTTTTGTACATTGGGGAAGCATACTAATTTTATAAATATTTACCAAGACGTTTTGACATTTTTTTACTATAAAGGGTGAAAGTTTTTTTCTGAGACAAAATATCTTATTAAGTCTCATTTTTGGCACATTTATGGTTGTTATCTACAAGAATTAAGTTTATATACCGCCATTTAACAGTCAAATGCCCTGTAAACCATTATACTCACAGACATATGCATATTTTGATATGTATATTAATTATGTTGCACTTATCATGTAACAACTCCTTGAAAATATGGGAACAGGACTTTAGCATCACATTTGACAGAGGGCTGAGTGGTTTTAATATTCTCTGTCCTTTCCACTATAATTGTCATAAATATTTGAAGTAAAACATAAAATAATCTTTAAAACGTTAGGAAATATGTATCGTGGTGCAACATTTTGTAGATTTAAGAGGCTGCTCATCGATATTTGTGTGTTACTTTTACAAATAAGTGGACCTTATTTTTGATACACTGAAACATAATCATTATTACATGTACATTCACCACGTAACATGATATAATGAAGGACTGGATATTCTACCTATGTTTCGTGAACTACAACATACTGAATATATGTTTACACACAGGACCAACACATTCATTCATTTTAGTTATTTCATGGCATCTTAACATATTCTTGTTGATACTACTGTAAATATGCAGCTTCAGTATGCGTCACATCCTTACTTTTTCCTCTAATACTTCGTATTTTATTTGTTTGTCGGAGGTAAGGCTATTTCATGCAATAAAAAAGATACTTTTAAAATAGCAAAAAAGTTAAATTGTGTATTACCAGACATGACATCAATTTTTAAATGGAAAATAAAGCCAAAATATGTAGCCAAAAAATTTATGTGTTTTAATTGTTCTGATTTTGAACTTTGGGTTGCTAATCTTATTTAATGTTTCAGACATGTTAATATTGTCAAGAAGCAAAGGAACGACATGGTATTGAATATTTTATCTCTATGTGAGGTAGAAATTGAAGGTAGCAGTAATCTTTATTTCATAAATATATGATGCTTTTTGCTGGCAGTTATATACTCTACTGTCATGTTAATATCTAGTCTGGGCTGTAAGGGCTCCAAAAGGGGTGAATCGCGCAGATTGGTCTACAAGCATGAAATTTGGCATGTATGCAGATTAGAATGTAGTAAATCCATTTTTTGAGGGCATCAAAGCCATTGGTCATTTGTAATGGCATACCGGTCAGTTCAATATGGCAACTGGTCAGTATTGGTTATGGAATGAACTTAAGAGACAGGGGATTGTGTAAATTGGTCTACAGGCATAAAATTTGGCGTATATGTATATTAGGTCATAGTGAATCCATTTTGTGAGGGTGCCAAAGCCACTGGTCATTTGTAATGGCATACTGGTCAGATCAATGTGGCACCTGGTCAGTATTGATTATGGAATAAACTTAAGAGACAGGGATTTTGCAAACTGGTCTACAGGCATAAAATTTGGCACATATGTATATTAGGACATAGTGAATCCAATTTTTGAGAGTGTCAAATCCCATGGTCATTTGTAATGGCATACTGTTCAGTTTGACAACTGGTCACTATTGAATTTGGAATAAACTTAAGAGGCAGTGGATTGGTATACAGGCATGGAATTTGACACAGATGTATTTTAGGGTACTGTGATTCCATTTCTTTAGGACACCAAAGCTTATGGCTATTGGTAATGGTGGTGGCTGATCAGTCAAATATGGCCACAGGTCACTTTGCAATAAGCTTAATAGAAAAGGAATTATGCAAATTTATGAATAGGCATGACATTTGAAAAAGATGTGTGACAAAATATTATGTTTCTATTTCGTTAGGACCCAAAAGCCAATGGTCATTGGTGAGGACATACTGGACAGTCAAATATGGCCAGTGGTCAGTGCTGAAGATGATGAAAAGTTTAACACTAAAAATCATACAAAAGTAACATGTGCTACTTATTTCTGGTTAAATATTCTTATTTTACTCAATCCAGCTGATTAGGTCATCAGTGAACGGTTAGTCAGAACATTTTACCATGATAGCTCTATGTTGATGGGAGCAAACATCAATGATCATCCAAAATTTAAAAAATACATTTTTGTTAGTACTGTAGATATTGCTAATGTACGTGCATCATGTCCTTGACCAGAGTTCCTTATTCTTTTTCACCTTTTAGTTTTCACTTCTGCTTTTCACCCCACTGCCCTTAAGGGCTGTCGCGGTATTTTTTCACCAATGGTGTCCGGATGGGCGGGTGGGCGGCGGGAAAAGTTTGTCCGGGCTGTATCTCAGAAACCATAAGGTGTAGGAAATTGATACTTGGTAGGGACATTGGTTAAGGGGTGTGTGTGTGCAATGTCATGGTCTTACCTTTATTTGACCTTGATTTGACCCTCCTCAAAGTGACCTTGACCCATAAAATCTTGTCCGGGCTATATTTTGGAACCATAAGGAGCTTTATTTGGAGCTTTATATGGTTTACACTGCTCTTAAAGTATCCAGATCTTTGTACTGTTTCACTACTTCTATATCTCATGGTGTGGAAAACTATTTTCCCCAGGCTGTGGGGTATGGGTATCTCTGATGCTATTTTCATTTTGGTTGTATGAGGAAGTTTGAGATTGTAGATTTGAGATTGGTTTTCTGAGGTTGATTCATCTTTTGTCTTTTTGTCATTTGTTGATTCATCTTTTGTCTTTTTTAAAAAAATGTTCCCTCTCAAAGTTTTTAACTACATTCAAAATCGTAGGAGAAAAAAAGTGTGTCAGCATGAAGTCTGACCTTCTCAACCTATTGCGATCTTGTTCATGCAAATGTGGTGGCCACATTGCTTCAAATTGCAACCCTTCTGGCCAACTGGAGATTCTCAATAGTGGTGTTTTGACATCATGTCTGTCAGTCCCTCCCCCTGGTGGTAAGTATGCAACTACCTTAAGTAACACCTTAACATGATTACAGTGGGCATCCATTTAGTAAACTTCCGCTTCCTAACAACATGTAAACAAGTTTGAACTGATTGGTTAACCTTTTGTTTAGACCCAAGTTGTGGACCTTTGACTTTAATTTCAAAACTGCCAGCATTGAGAATGGACTGTCAAAATATTTTCCCCTGATATAAGTTAATAAGGTTCCCAAATGTATTTTAATCTAGTTTTACAGTTTTACACTTTTACATGTTCACAATGATTATGGTATTTGTTGCATTTGTTTTATATATCTACTGCAATTATCTTACTCTTGTCTGTGTGGGGGTGTTGTATGTGTATTGCAGCTCATAAAACTCTCCCTAGCCTACAGCAGGCTTGGCTGAAAATGGAAAATTTGACCTCTCACTTGATCTCAAGTCATTTGGTTAGAATCACGAATCTTGGTCCTGCTGTGGGTTATGGTCATCTCTATCTGCTATTATCTACCTTTGTGGTGCTTGTGTTATGGTAGTCTTAATATACCTTTAGTTGCTTTAAATTGCATTACATTATGGTGACCTCACATGTTGATTATAACCTTTGTGTAACCTCAATGGTCTATATGTGTAAACAGATATATCTCATTGTAACTGTATTTATTTTCAAATATCTGGTCTATACATAAATATAGGAGTATTGGATATGAAAAAAGCTGTACAGTTCATAGAACTGAGGACGATTTAATGATGTCATGATGTCACAGTAAGCAATCATCGCTTACTTATGACCCCACAGAAATGTGATCACAATACCCTAATATAAATCTGTGCCAAATTTCATGCCTGTAGACTAATTTGCACAATCCCTTCTCTGTATCACCATGTTCATTATGGTCCAGTGTCCACAATGGACTGACCGGTATGCCATTACAAATGACCATTGGCTTCAGAGCTTTCAAAAACTGGAAGCACTGTATCTTAATCTACACCTTTTCCAAATTTCTTTTCTGTAGGCTAATTTGCACAATCCTTTCTCTATTCCATGTCCAATACTGACCACTTTCCATACTGACCAGTATTCCTTTACAAATGATCATTGGCTTTAGTAACCTCACAAATGCAATCACAATATCCTTATCTACATCTGTGCCAAGTTTCATGCCTGTACATCAATTTACACAATCCTTTCTTGGTGCTATGTTCAGTGCTATATATTGTCAACAATGGACTGACCGGTATGCCATTACAAATGCCGTTGGCTTCACAACCCTATAAAAAGAAATCTTAATATCATAATGAACATCTGTAAACGATACCATGCCTGAAAACAAATTTCACAATGCATTCTCCATTCCAAGTTCAGTACCGACCACTGCCCATATTGAACTGACATTACAAATGACTGCTGCCTTCAGCACCCTCAAAAAAGAAATCACAATATCCTAATGTACATCTGTACCCAATACCATGCCTGTAGACTAATTTAACTATGTATTCATTGTTCCAAGTTCAGTACTGCTCACTGCCCATATTGAACGGGCTGGTATGCCATTACAACTGACCGTTGGCTTCAGCACCCTCAGAAAATGGAATCACTACATGATAATCTACATCTGTGCCAAATTTTATGCTTATAGACATATCTGTGCGATCAAGTCCCTAACAGCCCAGACTAATCTGCTTGTGCCAGTTGAATTGTGCAAAACTTTACAACTATTTGTAAATGTTAAAATAAAATATATTTCTATATTTAAAAAGTGTGTGCTGCAAAAACATTTCCTTTTAGGAATAATCACAATAATAATGTTTTTAATAATCAAGTAAAAACTTGTATTAATTCAAGATATTATATTCCGTTTCCCTTACAATCTAATTTCCGTTACAATCTAAAAAGTGACGATTTTATATTCACATTAATCACTTGCTAGTCACATTTAAATTTTTTTTGTAAATACATGCTATATTTAAAAAAAACTGTGGCACATGCAACTATTTTGTTAGTATAGTGCTTTTGCCCATTTTAGTTTTTATAAAATTCCATTTAGGAGAAATTACAAGCTTATAATTTTAAATTTATGGTAAACAAAATAAACTTTGAAATAACAAGAATTAAATACAAAATGCAGTGTAATGTATTTATTTTTTTCTCAGGCGGGGCTGATTGCATTGTTTTAAAGTGTAAAATTATCAAGGAATAAATAATAAAACAATATTTTAGATGAAGGATAATGAGGTAAATTACCCCGTGATACATACTTAAGTTTATCACCCAAGAAGACAAAATATTCACAAACCATGATATTTGTCTTCAGATGTAATAAAGTTAAAAATACTGGTATACACTATTCAGTTATTATTCCTATTATATCAAGTATCCACCTTTTTGTGTGTGAAAAGTATGCCCAGCTAACACCTATGGAAAGGATTGTCAGCAATGTGGACACTGTCAGAATCCTCAGTGTGACTGGTCATCTGGGACAGGAGTCTGTTTTGGTAGCTGTACCGCTGGTTATAAAGAGGATAACTGCCAGTTAGGTATTCAAATCATTTCTCTAACCTCAGAAATGTTGATACATTTTCCTATGAGAAATATCTTGTGTAAACACATACTTAATCAGACGTTTTAGGCAGATTTTTAAAACTGTAACCTCAATATTGCCATATTTTTAACTTTGTATTATATAACTATAGTTTTATCTCTGGTCTGTAACTTGAAACACTCCTTCAGCACACATTAGTATATATGTTATATACAAATTGGGATGTTGTACAAGTTGCAATTTGTACAAGAAATTTGTAAAAGTTGTAGCTTGTACAAACAGCTTGTACAATTTGCAGCTCATACGGGTTCACTTGTACAACACGTACAAATTTCTTATTACTTTATTTATTATTACTTAAGTTTATTAACTTTCATCAAGTATTTTTAAAAAGGAAAAATACCCCAGTCTACAGTTCCACAACTCCATTAGGAACAAAACTGCAGTCTTACAAGCATCAATAAGGAACAGCTATCATTCATGATGAACCTCATATTTTTTTCTGCATAATAAACAATATAACTAATGGACGGATGGACAGATGGATAGATAGATAGGATAAATAAGAAAGATAGATTTTATTGCAGACTTGAAGTCCGTATATGTTACATCAAATTTAAATATGTAATAATAAGTAACAAGAATAGTTATTTTAGAGAAAAACAAATAAGCATACATAAAAATGCATAAAAATCAATTTCAATTGAACATACCAAATAGCAGAAAGCACTCATAGCAAAATACCAAGCAATTCATACACAAGAAGAAAACTGAACTGCAATAATACTTGTAGTAATATGTAGTAAAACAGCTATGTAAAAACTGAAATGATAGTAAAGGCTTTTATGAGGTATTTAATTTAAGGAAAGTTATATACAGTGTCTATGTACCTTTTTATATAAGGACTTGCATAGAAGATAAAGCAATCTGATAGACATGTAGTTTTATGGTTATCGCATGTGAAAAGGCATGTATAAAATCCATGAAGGTATTTCCTGATTAGGACGTCGAGGGAATCTACATTGCTTGCTACAAACATTTCACTAGTGCTATACTGAAAACCATCTGATTCATACAATATATAAGTCTGTGAAGGCCTTTATTATAAGCAGTACGCATTTTAGCAACCACTGCCTTGTTTGAGTTGTTCCATTACTGTGCACAGTTTAAGTTACAGCAAAATGACAGTAAAAGTTTGATTTTGAGACCTGTTGAACAGACCATGAAATTTTGGATAAGCATATTACTCCTACAGTACATTCGTGAGAGCTGCCGTGCTCTGTCAGAATTATCAGAACAATCACTAGTTACAAAAACATCAAGGTATTTAGCTTTATGTGCAAACTGTAATATATTGCTATTTATTGTAAGAGTTTGTGTATGATCAATTTTCAGATTTTTTCCTGTAAAACACATGTGTATACTCTTTTTAGGATTAAATATGATGTTGTAGTTCTTTTCATACTCTTCACATATGTCAATAAGCTTTTGTAAGCCTTCGGGAGACGGGGACAGCAGAGACATATCATCAGCATATGCAATATTATTCATCATTTCACCATTAAAATTACAGCCAGCATTGCAACTGTTAAGTTAAAAACATAGTTCATATATGTATAGACAAAACAAGATAGCGTGACAGAATTCCACCTTGTCTTACACCACTGCTCACATGAAAGCTAGTAAAAAAAATGTTATCCTATGTAACATGAAAAGTTTGTTGGGAATACAAGTACACAATTAATTTGACAACAAAAATAGGAACACCACATTTTATTTTAACATTTTCCCAAAGAATTTGTAATTATTCACCCTGTCAAATGTTTTAGATGCATCTATGAAACAGACATATACTGGGTTTGATTTACTGACATAGTAAAAATAGACCATTTCCTTAAAAGAGAAGATACACATATAAGTAGATAGATTCTTTTTGAAGCCAAATTGGTTATCACAACTGATTATGATATCTACTTACTGACATAGTAAAAATAGACCATTTCCTTAAAAGAGAAGATACACATATAAGTAGATAGATTCTTTTTGAAGCCAAATTGGTTATCACAACTGATGATGATATCTACTTTCATATCTACTAAGTATTATAAGTTCAATTAGCTTAGATACAACAGTAGTTGTAACTTGTACAGAATTTCAACATCAAAAAATCCCAAATTGTACAATACTGTTGTGCAAGTACTGTTGCACAGTTGATGTATTAATATACACATATTAATAGCTTTTTGAATTTTAAGTATTACTGGCAAAATGTTTCAAGGTTTTCCTGAAAATTTAGTGTTAATTTTTTTATGGAAAAATGATATATATCTGACACTTTTACGTTAATGTGGATAGATTACTAACCAAATGGTGTATACCATAGCATTATTTTATCTCTATTGTTCTCATATTTTCATAAATGTTATTTCTTTACCTCCGACTGTTTGCTATTATCATACCCTTTAGACATATGTTCACAAAATAACCACCCTTCTCCAACAAGTTGCTTGAATATCTCCAAACTTTGTACTCTGCTTATTTGTTCTTCATTCTATAAAACTTTTACCAAATGATTTTACTTGATAAAACCTGATTACATCATTTTCATGCTATTAAACTTTTCAACTATATCACAAAATTAGGTATGAACATAATTGGGTTAACAGGGTCAATATATTAAGAAAGAAGTTAGGCTTGGCTTAAACCAGCTAGTAATTCCAACAATATTTTCTTTCGTATTCCATACCTTGTGTCAGCAATAAAAGAATTAATATAGCCAAGGGTTCGTCCATTTTATAGTTAAAACATATTATGTGAGTAAAGTTTATTGCTTACATTTGGACAAATAAAGCATAGAATTTGTGTGAAATAAAAATAAATACCTGAATGTTTACTATTAATGGACTTTACATTTCTTATTTATTCCCAGGATAGTTACCTGTATAATGGTTTCCAGAATGAAGGGAAAAAGTCTAGTTGTCCAGCAGTTAACATGTTGGATATTTAACCCCTGTTACTATTGGCATCTAGCAATATGTAAGGTGCATTGAAAGCATGTCCTTATACAACCAAAACCGCTCAGAGCAATACAGTGCGACTACTCCTGGAAATAAAGAATAGAGTTACTGCAGACAAAATTTATTTATATACAATGGTGATATGCATTGGCTTAATATATGTATGTGTATATATCTACTGTTTCAACTATGTATATACAGGCATCTGATAAAAATCAAAGTTAAACCAAGAATCCCCCCTCTTTCATGTGGCGACTATCCCAATGGCTAGAGTAAATTTTACTTGAAGGTGACCCTAGACTTACATTTGGGTATAAGGTGAGCATAAATAAATGTTAGTTTTGGTAGATTAATGGGGATAAAGGGGGTGAATTATGATCAGCCTAACCTGGACTTAGGTTTACGAAACACACAACAAATATTTTTATATATCCACAATTAGTTAATATGAGACGTAATATGTAATATGAATGAAAAGTCTACATGACAAGATAAAGACATGTTAAATTGAGAATAAAAATCAAAATCTTTTGCATGGGTATGAAACATGGGCTGTGCTGGGCGGCCAGTCAATTTTTTTCATGAACCCAAGGACTACCAAATTTAAACTGAGGAATTTCCCCAATCTGCGTTGAAACTAGAAAGTACACATTTTGGGGGTTTGTAAATGTTTGAAAGGAACTGTTTGGCAAAGGTTAAAAAATGATTGGTATGAAAATCATTTTAATGTTTTCATTTTAAATATTTTATGTATATCATTTATTAAACGACTAACGATAATGTCATAAAAATGATAGGCAATTTCTTCATAATGCTTTAAATATAATATACTGGGTGAGTGAGCATGTATATTCAAATCTCAAACATAAGCTTCAAGGTCTCATCAAAGTTATTTAGTTACAAAAATTTAAGCAAAATCAAAAATCTTTGGTCAAATTATATAATAATAATGTGTGATACTTATTATGTTTTTAGAATGTCCAGACAAAACCTATGGCTATGGTTGTATGGATTGCTCAAAAAATTGTATTGAATCCAAATGTCAAAAAACTTCCTCTAGAATGATTTGTTCTAATGGATGTATAGCAGGATACATGGGGAGTGATTGTTCAACAGGTAAATCATACATTCTGGTTTCTGAAACAAAGTAATCTCCTACTAAAGTTTTACCTTGAAATATTCAAACAATTGCTTAACATAATAATAAAATGTTAATAAACATAATAATAAACTATTCTAAGTTATGCTAAATGATATACTGAACATCAAATGTAGCAACAATCAGAGTGCATAAATTTTTGCATCAATGAATGACAATGTTATGTGGTTTATCATACACAAAAAATGAAAACAAAATACCCAAGTAAAGCTCTTTGAGCATTATATGTGGAAGTATTGTTATTACATACATATATTATCAGTTAGAAATGTTCGATTCACATAGATATTTATTCCAGAATGCCCTAATGGTACATATGGAATTGGATGCCCACTGTGTTCCTCTACGTGTTTTGAATCAAGATGTGACAAGTTCTCAGACACACTTAATTGTACAGATGGGTGTATTGCCGGTTATACAGGAATAGATTGCTCAACAGGTATATTTGGGAATTCATTTATGTTATTTATGTAGGGAACTTGAAGCACTAAAGATTCTATATTATGACACAAAATTTAACTGATTGTTCAACAGGTAAATCAACACATTCTGGCTTTCTGCAAAGTGGTGTCATACTAAGTTTTATTTGAAATATATATTTATATAATTGCTTAATATTATATTAAACTGTTCAACATTCTAAGTTATGCTAAATGTTATATTGAACATCAAATAGTAGTGTCCTACTAAAGTTTTACTTGAAATATTCAAACAATTGCTTAACATAATAATAAAATGTTAACCATTCTAAGTTATGCTAAATGATATACTGAACATCAAATGTAGCAACAATCAGAGTGCATAAATTTTTGCATCAATAAATGACAATGTTATGTGGTTTGTCATACACAAAAAATGAAAACAAAATACCCAAGTAAAGCTCTTTTAGCATCATATGTGAAAGTATTGTTATTGCATACATATATTATCAGTTAGAAATGTTAGATTCACTTAGATATTTATTCCAGAATGCCCTGATGGTACATATGGAATTGGATGCCCACTGTGTTCCTCTACGTGTTTTGAATCAAGATGTGACAAGTTCTCAGACACACTCAATTGTACAGATGGGTGTATTGCCGGTTATACAGGAATAGATTGCTCAACAGGTATATTTGGCAATTTATTTATGTTAAAGGCCTTGAAACACTAAAGATTCTATGTTTGGACACAAAAGTTAAAACAGTGCATGAAAAATTGCTTGCTTAGCTAATAGAAAAAAATATCTTTTATCACAGTGTCCTGTTTGCATATAATACAATGATATATAATGCTGTACAACACACAACGATGTGGTAAAATTGTTCATAGCAAACCCAGCCTGATGTAGGCTTATGAGACACTACAAATCAACATATAATAACAGACCAAGTGTGCAGATTTGAAAAATTCAACAAGTTTATGCAATGGAAATTAAATCACAAACAATTTAATAACAATGAACTATATATTATAAATTAAACAGGTAGTTCTTTGGTAATACAATGCTTTTTCTACATAATTTGCTAAAGAATATACCTTTTCAGTTGACATGATTTTTATAAACAAGTCTTTAATTTGAAGTGATATATTTAACAATGCTAAATCTAATAATAATTGGCATATAAACACTGGCATATAAAATCTTCCACACAGTCTATTTTGTACTGGAATGCTGCAGAATTGACCAGTTTTAACTGCCAAACACAAAGTACCTGATCTTATTTTAGCCAGCATTGACCTTTGAGTTCAACTTAAATTTGATGTTACATACTTTGCTGTTTCAGTATTGGTATTCAAAGAGAGTTCAAAGTACCTTAGTTTTGAATAATTTTCTATTCGATCCTGAAAATGTTCATTCATTTTTTCAAAAACTATTTCTGAAGCATAACTTAGGTTTATTATTTCATGATTTATTAGATTATGTTCCTTGCAGACATGTGGATGAAGTTAATTCCTGCAATTTATGTTATATATATATATATGCCTAAAATATGTGATGATGTTTCTAGCTAGCTTTTTCATAGCTGGTATATTTACAGTTGTAAGGAAGAAGCCAACATGTTTAGAACTATTCAACAAATATTCATATGCCGAGGCTTGGTTGATAGATTGGTCTGATTATGCTGCATAGTTCTATGTCAGATCATAAGGGGTTCACAGGTCCTTTCTCCCTAATTTAAGATTTCAACTATACTCTGTAACAAAAAAAACTTAAGTAAATAAGTAAATAAAATTTTTATAAGTTAATACCCTATCAAATGGACAAAAATGACGCCAGAAAATGACGTCCTGTAGATAATACCGGCAGGACCGGTCACGGAGTGTGCATTTGCTAGGTGGTGCCTCGTACTTCCTTCCTGTCTAGACAGCGTGACGTCATAGCATCTTTCTCATTGTCTAAACATATTAAGACCCCTAGTAAGCTGATAGCGGGGCCAGATGGGTGGGCCTTGCCTATCCATTGGATAGGGTATTAACTTATAAAAATTTAATTTACTTATTAAATTTGCAATATTATTGCGTTAATACATCCTATCCAATGGACATTGCTGAATAACTACCGCTTGGAAGGTGGGTAAGCTGCTAGGGACATAAGTGAACTCATAACAGAACAAAAACTGAGAAGGCCCATTTGGACCTAGGGTCAGAGAACCCTGTGAGGTCAAGGTAGGATACCAACTAACCGGTTACCCGGAAATCAACTGATGTTGCCCCCCCTTTTTTCTTTTCTAGATTTGCTCTGAGGAAGAAGAGAGAGAGGGTGAGAGACACGGGCTGAGTTCAGTCCCAAGAAATAAACTTCCCAAAGGAAGCAAGTCACAGTTTTTTGGTTTTTTTTTAGTTTTTTTATTTACATGCTATGTACATACATACATATTTACATATCTCCTCGCTTTGGGGCTTGGTGGTGAACCTGTTGGGCAGCCACCACTGGCCCTAAATAAAAAAGCTCTGTATCTGGCCAAGCCACATCCTTCAAATAAAATTGTGTGAAGGTGTTATGAGATTTCCAGTGGCAGGCTGAGAGAATCTGTTCTAAGGAGACGCCCAACTGGAAGGCCTTAGAAGCAGCAAAGGCCCTGACATCTTGGGCTTTGACCTGATGCAGTGTGAGGGCCTCCTGGTCAGAGAGCTCATAACGAAAGATCACAGTCTGCTTGATCTATGAGGAGATGGTGGCAGGTGAGATGTCCTTATCAAAACCTTTCTTGAAGGAGATAAAGACCAACTCCTTGTTCTGCCTAAGATCTGAGGTCCTATCCAAGTAATAGCGAAGTGCTCTAACTGGACACAAGGACCTGTCACCCTTGAGTGACTTATCCAGAGTGGGGACCAGGGCTGGTATGACCACTGGAGCCACACTATCTGGACCCTCCTTAGCCAGCTGATTCTTGGATAGAAAGCTGGGTGAGGGGTACAAGGACACCTTAGACCAGTCTGACTGGTGTCTGATGTTCTTATGTAGCCAATCATGGATCTCACTCCTGCGTTTACCAGAACCCAGGGCCAGCAGAAAAACAGTCTTGAAGGTCAAGTGTTTTAGTGAGGCCTCTTTTAAAGGTTCAAAGGGAGCCTTAGTAAGCTGGTGTAAAACCCGGGACAGGTTCCAGGAAGGTATACCCCTCCTGCCCTTGGGCCTGTCTCTATGGAAACTTTCCAGCAGACGGGTGAGATTCTCATCTTTGCTGACATTAATGGTAGAGTTGCCCAATTTGCCAACAATGGCTGATCTGTAACCATCAATGGTACCAGGTTGCAACTTCCTGTCCTGAAACAGGTGCAACAGGAAGTTAGCTATGGCTTTTAGAGGTGGTGCCCTGAAGCCCACCTGATTACTGAGGCACCACTTTGTAAAAATGGTCCACTTTGCCTCATAGACGGATCTGGTTGATCCTCTTTGAGGAGCCGCAATTCTTGCTGCCACTGCCTCAGAGAATCCCTGCTCTTTGATTGCCGTGGCTCTAGGAGCCAGACATGAAGGTTCAGGTTTGACAGGTTCCTGTGCAGGGTCTGGTTGAATGGCTGAGATACCAAATTGGGTAGGTTGGGTAGACACAGAGGGATCTGACTGGACATTGCCACTAGATCCCAAAACCAGGGCATGTTGGGCACCCTGGGGCGATCAGAATGATCCTGTTGAAGGGGTAGTCCTGTAATTTCTCCACCAATTTGCCCAAGATGGCTGCTGGTGGGAAAGCATATGGGTCCAGATTTTCCCAAGACAGGCTGAGTGCATCCACTGCCCAAGTCTGGGGGTCTGGGACTGATGACACAAACTGTGGGAGTTTGTTGTTGAATCTGGTGGCACATTCTGTTTGAATGGTCTGGCCAAGTCTGGATAGCTTGTCTGCTATCACATTCAGCTGGCCGGGGATGTGACGTGCCTTGAGAGTTACCTGTTTCCTGGTGCACCAGGACAGGATTCTCCACAATAGGGCACATAGGGAGCCCGATTTCATCCCCCCTTCTTTGTTGATATAGGCAACCACTGTTGTGTTGTCTGTGGCTACCAGGATTATGTTGTTTGAACAGAGGTCTTTGAACTCTTTTAGGGCCAGAAAGACCGCCTTTAGTTCCAGGTGATTTATTTGCAACTTGCTTTCTGGAATGGACCAGGTTCCCCTTGCAGTGCATTCATTTAAGTGAGCGCCCCACCCTTCTTTTGATTCATCTGTAAATATTTGCAGAGCATGTTTTAGTGGGTGTAATGGTTGACCTAAAAGCACATTGCTTTCCTCCAGCCACCATCCTTAAGTGGGGGTGGAGCGACCTGGGGACTGGTATTACCTTTTCCAGTGATTCTGGTACCCTCCAGTTGTTTTTCAAGTGCCACTGTATGGGTCTCATATGAAGTTGACCTAGGTGGACTTGTTTTTCTGTGGCTGTTAGAAGGCCCATGAGGGACATGAACTGCCGGACCGGGCACACCGGACCAGACAGGATTGACAATATCTTGTCTATTAAGGTCTGCCAACGATCTGGTGTGGGTCTGACCTTGCCCTCCCTAAGGTCAAACTGGTAACCTACGAAGTTGAAAACCTGTTTTGGGTCCAGTTCTGACTTCTCCTTGTTCACCAGCCAACCTAGTTCTCGACAGAGAGCTACCAAGGTCTGTGTATGCTGGAGACAAGTTTGGTGGGATGTGGCTCTCACCAACCAGTCGTCTAGGTACTGGTGGATTCTTATACCCTTGTGTAAAAGCCATCAGTTTGGCCTCTTTGGCCACCACTGTTAACTCCATTATAAATCATGTTGATTTGTAGCAGTTGCGGGATATTTAAGTGCTTAATATCTTCTGTTCTTGAGTATAATATTTAATGTTAATTGCTCATCCTATATAACTTGAGTGTTTTGGAGGTGGCGGGCTGGGTTTGAATCATGTGTAGTTGGGGTGGGGTGCCTTGGTGCCAGGCCCATGTTGTACCATGTGTTACAGACTGAGTTTACCTAATTGCTGCAATGCATTATGTATAGGCCTTCTAAAAATTTTAAGTTTAAGATATTTTCCAATGGTCTTTTAATTTATTTGTGCTGGGTAAGATCCCAAAATATTACTTGACTTCCATAATGCATACATTTTGAAGATAAAATTGACATACATACATTTCACACATTTTCAAAATAAAATAAAGATTATATCATGACCTTCACACTAAAAGTGAATACTTGATTGGCTATGGACTGGATGTTAAAAATATAGTTTTTAATTATGAAAACTACCTTGTAATATTGTTTCCATCATGTGCTAGTATTGTCACCTGTTCATTGGTGTAGTTTTGTACTTGTGTGTAATCATAAATTATTTTTGTTGTGTTATTATGTTTTTGATTCTTATGCACTTGAAAAAGATAAAAAAGATATTTCAAGAAAAAGTAATCATTTCCTAATATCATAGGATGTCATATGTTAATGTTTTATTTATACTGTGTGAATTCATTTTAACTGTAAAGTAAATTTCCTTTTCAACTTCTCAAAATGTTTCTATTTATAGCTTGTCCAAAAAATACATATGGTAGAGAGTGCCAGTCTTGTCCAGAAAACTGTAAGGATTCTGAGTGTGATAAGTTTTCAGATGATGTGAACTGTACATACGGGTGTGCCCCAGGGTACACAGATAACATGTGTCAAAATGGTGGGTCCTACTGTCCTACTCCAATATAGCACTCTCTAATGAAAAATGCTAACTGGAAAATAAATTGTTTACAATATAGATTCCAACTAAATTTATCAGCAAAATATCATTTAAAAACAAGATACTGGGTGTGATTAGAAAGATGATTTGGGGTGTGTAGTTTACTGAGGCACAGTATGAGTAGCTAATTCATTTAACTGTGTAATAATTGGCATTATGTATACCATTAACTTTAAATTTTCATTAATAGCCACGTATGAGTACAAATGATAAAATTAAGAAATTAAAAATACTACACTGAAATATGATTATAATTGATGATCATTCTGTATTTTGAAATGGTTATATATACATATAAGTAAGGTATTACTTTTAACAAAATTTTAAAATATACATACCCTTGTATGAACGCTTATATATATTCTATACATAAATTACATGTATATAGAAAAGCAATTTAGAAAGCAGTATGCTTTTCATATTTTATATCTCGCTAATTTCATATATGTTTCATCATGCCATTCCTCAGAATGTCCAAATGGTACATATGGCTATGAATGTTATAATTGTTCTGAACATTGCGTGAACTCTTCATGTGACAAGTTTACTGAGAATGGTGTTTGTTTGGCTGGATGTGAAGTTGGATATACAATGGAGAACTGTAACAAAGGTATTATCTTTGTTCTATTGATATGATATAAAACTATATAGTTTATTCAAGAAAATGTTGAAGCAATTTGAACTTGCATTTAAACTGCTACATATAATTAGTATATAGTCTGTTTGTAATGACTTTGCTTACCTATATGGCCGGCAAACTGCGAAAAAAATGACATACATGTACTTAATTGCTTATACAATGTCCTAATAATACATATGGCTCTGCTCTAATTAGTATATAGTCTATTTGTAATGACTTTGCTTACCTATATGGCCGGTAAACTGCGAAAAAAATGACATACATATACTTAATTGCTTACAGAATGTCCTGATAATACATATGGCTCTCAATGTGAGCCTTGCTCACCAAACTGTAAAAATTCATGTGACAAGTTTTCTGAAACTGGTGTTTGCACTGAAGGATGTGTAACAGGTTACAGTGGAGAAACTTGTGTTGAATGTAAGATTTTATTAATCAAATTATTTCATAACATATTGATTGTAAGGTGTTATTTGGTAATTTCTAATTAATAGAAAAACATTTGTTTAGAATCAGTTTTTGCAATCATATTATCCATCTATGACATTATGTCCATCCCATTACTGTGGATTAAATTCTTGTTATAATTGTAAGAGTCTAATTTGCCCAAGACTAAAGGTAATATTTAGGTGACTCCACTGTCCTAATGTTTTTGACTTGTGTAACATTATGTGGCATCCAGTATCTGTTGTAAAAAATCCAAGTAAATGCTACAATGCACACTTTGTTCCAAATTTAGAAATGCATCAACTAATTTTTCATATATTTCTGTGATAAAACATTATCTCAAATTTTTTAATATTTTAATTACAGATCAGATATCTGGAACAGAAAATAAATCTGGAATTATAGCAGGTGCTACACTAGGTGCTGTTGTTGCAATTGTCATTGTGGCAGTTGTTATTGTTTTCCTGAGGTAACTGTGGGATTGATATTTGTGACTACCATCTTGATTGACAAGGGAATTTGACTGCTTCATTGTTGTATTTGGCACATTCCTGCATATATTGTCATTCTGATGACCTTTATTCTAATAGTTATATTTGACAAAGACAAATATTCTCCGTTTAAATATAAATGTCACTCATAATAACTTGTAGCATTTTAAGAAATTCACAACTTTTAAGATGCATTACCTTTTTGGTGTTATTTAATTAGGAGAAGAAATCATGAAGGAGCAAAAGCAGGAGAAAGTATGGATTTGGGATCAACTGCAAACATATATTCAGGTTGGTAATGCAGACATATATAATTATATGGTTATTGATAAACATCAACAATAAACTTTGTAAATATTTAAAACTAAGAAATAAATCATTCACTTTTTGGACAGATAATTGGATGAAAATGGTCACATTTTTTCAGTTCCAATAGATGACACTGATGCTAAAACTGGAAAAACGGAAAGGCCAAATGTTGCTCCCAAACCTTTACACATTCTCCAATGTGAAAGTTCCACAAAAGTGAGCAACGAAATAGCCTTAGGTATGTCACTTGCTTTGCTACTTTGAATTTACTTTTATTGTGGCAACAACTAAATAATCTGTGTCCATTTTAGAAGCTATGGCAAAGAATAACTAGTTTCTGATTGTTACAGGGTTGGCATGGACTATGATACTAAATGATTTTAGGGCATTTTCTTCTGTGTTGAGTCGTACTGCACCACATAAAATCATATAAGTATAAATATGCACAATATAATACATTTTCTCGCATAAACAAACATCTAGTGTGCACACATTAATAGCAAATACCACTTTAAAATAATCAACATCAATACCAAGCACCCGTATCTATTTATACATTCAAACATGTATATGATACAGTCAGACAAATATAGAAATATTACTTGTTTACGTGAACTCTTATAGCTATACAAGTGAGTAAGTATCAACTGTTCAATTGTTGAAATGCAGTGAGTAAATATTGTTTCAAGAATAAATGTTCAAAGTAGTGTAACAGCAAATGTCCAAATGTGAAGCAACTGTCAAAATGTAACAGAATTCCAGCAAGTAACAATTTAGCACAGAACAACAATGAAGCATGGAACATTCCAGCGAAACATTGATGCCATCAAAATGTAATGAGATAGATCAAGATAAATATAGACCAGCATTTGTCAACACATCATGACACAATATATTATCACAGAAATACAAGTAACTTTACAAGGTATGCTACAGTATTTTATGATTATAGTGATAAGTGACATGTCATAATTAGAGTAATAATTAAGTGTGTGTAGTTACACATTTTTTGTGTTGTAATAATGATTTTTTTTATTTTGTAATAATTATGTTCAAATAATTTACAACCTTTAATGCTGCTTCATTTTCACCAAAACAATTTTCACAAGAAATTCCACTTTCCAGTAGACAGAAGCATGCTGTCAACTCTTTTAACACAACTAAATGTTTAACAACCATATAAAACCTGCACAACTTGATGTGCATCAAGTCCAAATAAACAAAAAAGAAACCCTTGTTAAAGGACAACTGAAAAATGTCACCATACACAGATCTGTAGAACCATAATAAACCATATTAAACTGGCCATGTTTAATGTAACAAAAACCCAGGCAATTTTTTTCTAGATTAATAAATCATAATGACAAAAGCAACATTTTTAAAAATTCTGTAAGTCAGTTTGTGACATAGGTAAAGTTGATGAATTACATCTGTTAGATTTAATATTTTATAGGATATATATGTAACAAAAACCCAGGCAAATTTTTTCTAGATTAATAAATCATAATGACAAAAGCAACATTTTTTTAAATTCTGTAAGTCAGTTTGTGACATAGGTAAAGTTGATGAATTACATCTGTTAGATTTAATGTTTTATAGGATATATATGAAATGTATATAGATGGGGTAAAATGGGGGTGTAGGGTTGAAGACTTGAAGACTTGAAGTACTAACAACTGGAAGGTTACATTCAGAACTGCCAGCAAAGACAGGGCCAGCAAAACCTTATAAAGCTGTTTTGCTCAATGACATCTTCAGGGTCCCAGCAACTAAACCTTGTACCATGGTCCCATGAAATAAACTTCCAGTGAAGACAACAGCAAAACACTTGATCCAGGACATTTTTATCAATGTTGTGGTACTCGAGAGTAACCCCCTTCTATCAATACTGACTGAAGAGAAAGGGAATATGTAAGCATAACATTTTTACTGATGACTCCTGTCATTATTTAGGGACATGTCAAAGGTGAAGGATTTATGCGGAAGAGTTAAAAATATAAAATTGAGCAACCATATGGCTGACATTTGGAATGTTTTTTGGCTTTAATGTAAGCACAAGTTGTGACTAAACATTCCAAATTTATGGCAGGATTCAGTAACAAAATCTTCAAGATGATCGAGATATTTACCATGAGGTCAGATGAATTGAGTAACTGGATGAAACAGCAGTTTATTCTCACTGGTGCTTGAATTCAAGGCAAAATAGAACAAATATCTGCTTGAACACATTTGGCACATAAACAAATTAATCTGCAATAGTTACAATACAAGCAAAAAGTCTATCAGTGTAATAAGGTTGGTATCAATGACAAATCCAAATTCCTCAAAACAAAAATTTAAAAAAACATCACAACCCATAACAATTAGGGACAGACCAAAAGGATGTACAACACAACCTATCAGCTAAACTGTAACCTTCAACCCCCTGTATCTTTAAGTAGACAAATTGGTGACTTGTTAGAGATAATATTACAATATTTCTCGTGTCATAGAAGACCAGAGTGCCAAAACCATTGCACATTCCCAAAACAAATAATGCATTCTTTACTCCTGGCTTACTTTCTATGTCTTAGATTATCTAGATATTCTTACTATCCCTAAGACTTCAATAATGAATACATCATTTCAATAAGGTAAGTGCCCAATTGTTTTTAAACAGGTCAATGTCACTGCACTCATAAAAATCAACACTAGACGAAGCTGCGTAGAAAAATACCAGACCTGTTTCCAAAGTCAATAAAATTTCAAAGATTCCTGAGGTGGCATCAACTGCAAATCCGGCTTGAAAAGCTGGTTTTAAACTAATTTCTATCTGGATATAGAAAACACCACTCTACTGAAAGCACATTCCTTAACATACAAAATGTTGTCATGGATGAACGTTTTGTCATTGCTCTTATTCTTCTTGATCTTTCTGTGTTTTTTCCCAGTAAACATTAAAAACGTGTTAAAATGATTTAAACATATACAAAACGTTTTAAAAACCTTTTTAAACCATATCTTGTGATTTTCTAAATGTTTCAAAGTAAGAGTTTATGCTGTAATGTTTAAAAAAGGTTTTATAAACATTCTCTATGCAAACATTTTTATTGAAAAGGTTTATTAAACATTAATAAAATAATAAGAAGCTTGGTTTGACTGGAAACGTTTTTAAACATTTATAAAATAGCTGAAGGAATGAAGGTTATGATGGAAATGTTTTTCAAATATTAATCACAAAATGTTTCATAACAATACACATAAAATGCTCAAACAACATTTTATGACAATATTTTGTAAATGTTTGATCTGAAAATATTTAGCAACTGGTTTTCATACCAATAATTTTATAGTGTTTTTGAAATGTTTTCTCTCAAATGTTTTAAAAACATTCTGTCAAAACATTTTTAAACCCCTTTTTTCACAATGCTTGTTAAATCTTCACCTTCAAACATGTCCAAATAAAGATGGCAGTGAGCAATAATAGGGGATTTTAGAGGACTTAGTAAAAAATGCCCAAAATGCAACCTGTAAAAGTAAAAATTGAATGGGGGCACAATTTTGAAGCCACTATCTTACAATTTTAACATAAAAATAATATTTTCATAAGTGAGCAACCTTGAAAACATACTGAATTTGACCGCTGACCCCATTATTATTCAGATGTTATTATTTTCATTTGTAACGTTTTTCTAACATTTATCATTAATTGTTTAACAAACAGTATCCATAAAATGTTTTAAAACATTCTATTATAAATGTTTTTCATACGAATTATTTTTAACCTTTGCCAAATGTTTCCTTTGAAACGTTTGCAAGACCCAAAAATGTTTACTCGGTTGACATTACTGACCACATCATTTTGCCGGTCATCATTGTTTTACTTGTGTACAAAATATTTGGGATATAGCACCTTTATCTGCCATGGAACACCATCAAGGTAAGAAATACATTGTTAGATCCATTGAAGTTTGTAATTTGATATCCCCAAGGGTTCTGTTGTGGCGTCAGTACTATTGTTTTTATACATTCCTTGTTGGAGTTTTACATCTGTTGAACGCCAGGCTCATAATTGGACAGGCCCTCTTCATTTATCCCTTCTGGGAGTCAAATTGACAGAAGTGAGATTCCAACTTGATTCCAACTTGCTAATCACAAGGCTGCCGTGGACACAAAGAAACCCAGTTCTATTTGCCCAGTCTTATAATCACACCAAATGCCATTTTTATATCAACAACACTCAACTATACATAACACCGTCAAAGATAATTTTTCTGAATCAATGCAAAATCTCAAAAAGTGGCACATCATGTCCCTCGGACCTGCAATTTGATGTCCCAGAGTTTCGTCATGGGACCAGTACTTTTTTCTTTATACAGAACAAACCCAGTCTTAAAGACACACCAAGTACCAGTTTTATGCCAACAATATTCAATTATATGTAACACCATCAAATACACTAACACTAAATCCTGACAAAACGGAATTTGTTTCTTGATGGGCTCAAAAATAATTTTTGAACAATAATTCACTTTATTTCCAGCTAACATTCTTTGAAATCAAGTTGCACCCTCCTCAAAATTCAAGGATGTTAGAATGTTTTAACTGCAAAATTGCTCTCTCCAACCTTGTGTCCCAAGTCACAAAGTCAGTTAGAGTTCATACATATAAGAGACCTATACAGTATGTCACATGCTAGACATTAGTGCTTCAGTTACTTTGGTTACTTTGAGATAGCTCTAATTATTTATCTAAAAATACTAAGTCCCAGTTAAATACAGATTACAGTTCATTACAGGGTGGATCACATAAAATGCTCCATCGCACACTTTGGATGTATCAAACACTGCGACAAAAAATTAATTTAATTATTGTTCTCATTAATGATTTTTGAATCTATCTGTGTATAAGTGAGGGGCCAGAAAGGATCAAAGAATGAAATTTGAATTTTTTTCGAATATTCCTTGAGAAATTGAAAACCTATCATTTGACTGATAGTACATCATTTGCACTTTGGGCAGCTTTGCTAATCTCTCAAGTACTGTTTTGATAAGTAGAGAATATGAAATTCATGCGTCATGTTATGATGTCAATAGATGAATATGACATCATCAACATAGTTGTACACGTCCAGGGAAGCCATTATATGCTTGAGGATATCTGTTGTTTGCTGCCACAGGTCACTGCCCATCTTTATCTGCATGGGCACACAAGAAAGATTGACAATTCCACTAAAGTTCAAGGGCTTCATAATCTAAGGGGTTGACTCTCACATTTCTGAATGCACAACTGATTTTTGACAGTGAAACATCTGAACCCAATTCTCATATCTTTTTGTACTATTTGGTCCACCATATTGGTACTTTAAAGTGAACATGACGCCGTTGTATATATCGTCATCGATGCAGTCACTGACAGAACAGCCCTGTGGATGGCTGAGATTCACAAGTAGACGTATGGTGTCATCTTGCTTGTGTCTTTTCAGCATAGATGATAAATACACAGGGAATAGTATAAAAGTACAAGGACCCACAATGGCTTTGTGCTTCACTTCTTTGTTTGAAGTATACAGTGACGTCAGAAAGAAAGTGCGTGGCAGATGGGTGGTTCTCACAATTTCATTTAAAAATGAATCTGGATCTGTCTATACACAACGGAACCATATTAAAATCTTCTGATTATTGTAGTTGCCAAAAGAGCCCTCCAGTGATCAATGTGAAGTTCAGTGGGCAAATGTAGTCTGGCATCTCTGTAGTTAAAAGCACTTGTAAATTTCACCAACAAGTGAGCTTGAAAAGCCCATTGCTGCAGATCTTCAATATCCAGGTAATTCGAGGGTTTGAATAATGAAAATTCTATACTGCTGGTGGGTATAAATCCAAACTTGTTACCACTGTTCATTTGTTTGGGGGGTATGTCACCTTACTATGCACCATAAAACACCATACAAAAGTCCGATTTTCACATGTGCAGAGGTGATTAAGTAATTGTGTCTAATTATGTGCAATATTCACTGAAGCCTGGAAATCACACTCGCTTGAACTGTCAAGACTACAGAAGTTGTCCCTCGTGTCTGATAAAGTGACATACTGGCTGTCTTCCTGGTGTGAATAAACAGTGTCACAGAAAATTCAGTAAAACTATTCACAAAATTAAAACAATTATCACTAAAAGCACTGTCACAATGTTATCCGTCATAGCTTGTGTTGACCGTTCTGTTGGTGTTGATTTTCCTGGTTGTCAGGTGATATCAGCTGTTGTAGCCTCTGGCGTCCTTTTGGCTTCCGTTTTGATGTAAGCAATCCAGGACCCTATGGAAACATAACTTGACCATCTATTGGAGGCAAAAGGAACAAGCATGTTGATGAATCTTACCGTCAATTACGTGATCTTGTTGTTTGCAAGTGTTGTTACTAAAGTCAGTATTTTCCAACTCGAGGTTCTTGTTTTCAATTTTCTCCATCTTCTTAAGAATGAGGTCCAAGTTTTATTTCATTTGTGATGTGTTATCACTTGAAGATCTTTCTGATGAGGCTATGTCCACAGCTTGGAGATTAGCCCCTATAGCACCATCCAAATTTCATCCGAACATCATCTGAATGGTTGGAACGCCGAATGTAGAGCAGGAGCACTGATGTTTAACTGTCTTTTGCAAAGAACACCTATTGGCCTTGATTGTTTTATTCTAAATTTGGTACAATTAGCCACAGTCAGACGAGTTTGTTTATCAGCCGTAGCAAGTAAAAGAGTATACACAGTTATGAAGTTAAAATATGTGTTAAAACCTAAAATCAGTAAAATATATCTATTCCCAGCCTAAAACGATGTCCAAGAAAAGTTTTCAACCCAAACTTTTCAAGGATAAGAACGAAAATTACCCCAATGGTGGCTAAGGAATCCATTTTTGACGGGAAGTATAATTGTAAACATTTATGAGCCGTCAGGGTTTGACACAGTGTTAAATATTTTGCACAGAAAGTGGGACACATGAATGTGCTTAATAAGTTTGACACCTTGACAACAGATTCAACAACAATGGGGGATAATTAGACCAATGCCTTAACTGACCCAATGTGAAAAGCACACAAACAAAATATACAAGAGTAATAGAAGAACAAAATAATACTAATCAGTCTGAAAGTGACATTATTTTACAAGGCACAAACATCTTGACTTTCAATGGACTGACTTGTTTCATCATCTGGCATACAATAGTTTCATTTTTATAACATAATAAACTTTTTCATATATTGCACAATATCAACATATTTATTGCCTCAGCCATCACAGATATTTATCTGAATTTTTATGCAGAATTTCATATATCTTAATACACTGATGCTACACCAGGTGTTCTGTATAATGGCATAACCATTCCTTAGATATACAAAATGATAAAAAGATGTGAACCAAACAAAATGTGAGACAATATTAGTAATGTCATTTACGTCATACAAAGTTATATTATATTTATCTCAAATATTGTTCCAACATGTTTTCATACTTATCTTGCCTTAGCACAAGAAAAGAAAACACAGTACCATATTTAACATGACAAAGCAGACATAAATTATATTTTAAAACTTTCCATTTATTTAAATTATCAAGGCATGATAAAATTAAATGCAATACCTTATAGTTGAAATCAGCAATCTTTAGGTCTTTAATGCAATGTATTTTCTTTATATATACATGTATATATTGAAGTTTAAATCTTGGCTGATGATTGCTTTCCTCCAGAATGTTTCTTAATAGGGATTTAAAATTTTTGGGTTTATAATATTTTTGTAAAAATATTTGGATGTTTTTTCCTCTATTTATATGATCTTATGATTATGTTGATAATAGATAAAGGAAATATTTTTCACCAGCAGAGGTGTATGTGTACCAATCTTGTTCCTAAACTGGGTCATTATTTTATTGAGGATATTAATTTCTAGCAAGATAATTCTTTTGTTCTTTTCATTTTTCAAATATATATATTCACAATCTATCCTTCCATTAACAAATTTGATATCTTGCACATGTGTTATTCCCGCCTGTACCCAATCTTTATAGTAAAATGTTGCATTGTGTTTGAGTCCTTTGAACCAGTGAGTAATGTGTTTCTGTAATGTGAGTAATGTGTGTCTGATACTTCATCTAACCTGCTGCAGGAAATCACGTTTATTCAAAGGAAATAAACATGCTTTGGACGGGTTGTGTATTTATTGACATAGTGTATTTATAAAAAAATTACCATAATTTAATAATAACTAAATCATGCCTTTGCAATCCAAAGTGCATATCTTATCAGTAACACTGTTGAAATGGATGTAAACCAACCTTTAAATTTTATTAAATTTTTAGCTACAAATAACAGAGATGCTGGTCATTTAGCCTTTGAAGACAATGGAACTGAATATATGAATGGTCTGTAGTATAAAGAATAATAAGAATAATATGCTTTGAAGTAATTACCATTATTCCATATCTGCAGTTTTGATATACATTTTATTAACCTTGAACTCAATAAAATGTAAACTTATAAAATGTAAACTTATAAACAGAGTTATCTTTTGATTTTCCCTAAACTGCTGGTTAACAAAGGTATCATATGATCACTTAATTTTCATCAGTGATGTCTGTCACAATATGACTGTAAACTAGCTTTTGTGAAAATATTGTGAATTTTATCCCTTGAAAGATAATATAACACAAACTTTGATTATTACCAAACAGTGGGAGCAACAGAAATCCCTCAAAGTTCAACCCGTATATTGGTTAAAGATTTGAGACAGCGTGTTGAAGTAATGAATTCTGGTACAAATATCTACAAAGATGAATATGAGGTAGGCTTGTTTACATATTTTCCATTCTTGTCTTAATCCTGTGTGGTGTTTGAAATAATTTACACATTACAATATGTTACCATAGAAATAGAAATCCATTTGAAGAACTAGTTGATTCTGGTCTATGGAAAAGGATATCACAAAGTGTGGCTTATTTCATTGTTGTATAAAATAGTAATCTTCTGCCATCTTGCCAACATACCTTTTATTTGTAATTCTTGTACACCAAATATAAACACAAGTGATAACAATGTATAGCAAAGTTACATTGGCAGAAAGTTTGTATTTCAGGATATCCCACCAACTACTTCATCTACCACTGAAGCTAACAAGCCAGAATTGAAATCGAAAAATAGATACAAAAATGTTTTGCCTTGTAAGTCCCTTTTTTGTTTGTTTGACAAGTTATAATAAAAATAGAATCATTTAGACTTGAAATTTAAAAATGTTTATATTTTACTACAGGTTAATTTCTTAATCTAGAATCTGTCACATAATATGGTTCCAATTGAAAAACTTTTGGGTTTTCAATACACATGTTCTATTTGCCTGTTATTAAAATTATTTTAATGCACATCTATAGCATATTTAGCACAATATCTTTCAATAGATTTGCCTTTGTCAATAATAAAGTTTCAGTGGTAGCATAGGAATGTTCTCATATTCCAATTGTGTTATTTTTATTCAGACAATCATAACAGAGTTCAATTGGAGGTACAAAATCAAGATCCTTTGACAGATTACATCAATGCAAGTTTCATAAAGGTGGTATAGTTTTTATATTCTGTAAGTGGTTTCACTTTTTAGCAGGTATAAAATGAGACAAATCTCTATCAGGATAGTGTTTGTGGACTGATCCTGCAAATCTCAGAAACACTGCAACTGAAAATACTGTAATAATTAGCTTTTGTTTTTGAAAAGAAAAACTAAAACAATGAGTGTTGCTGCAATTGTTTTTCATGTATGGCTTTTACAGGTAATCTAGGGAAAATCTGTTCATTAATAACTGCCAGACATCCAATTAGAAACAAGGTCTTGAGAACCACTTTCTCATCATGAAGTAACTGTTTTGAGTAAATAGAAAAAAATGTTCCTATTACCTGAAATGTCTGTTTGGCATATATTCTTACATATAAAACGCGGCAAATGAATAAAATAATGACATTACTTTAATTATTTACTGATTCATAACATTAAACAATCAAACTGTTAATTTTTGCAGGATTACCAAGGAAAGGTGTCATACATTGCAGCTTTGGGTAAATATGAATTCTTTATCTGCTCAACTACATCTAGTAACTGTTAAGTATATTCCAGATACACTTTTTATCATTTATACATGTTCTATGTAACATTCAATCTTTTTTAACATGTTATAGGTTCCACAAAAGTAACACTTCCGGACACCTGGCGCATGATCTGGGAGCAAGAAATTAAATGCATCTTTATGGTGACCAACTTGACAGAAACTGAGAGGGTAGACATTATTGCAAAACATCCTTATTAAATCTAAACAAAACTTTAACATTATAGTTAGTCTATCGTTCATAAGAAGTTTACATCAGTTATATTTTACATATTTCAACAACAATGAGTATCTTTGCATTAACAATGTAAGTGTTTAAGTTCACTTAAACTCTTTAAAATTCTGAATTAAAATATTTATAACTCTTCTTGTAAAGTAATATGCTTGGTTTAAAATAATATGTTTACTTAGATCAAGTGTGAGCAATACTGGCCATCTGAGGGACTAGAAACATATGGTGAAAACACTGTAATGCTGGAGGAAGAAAATGTGGATTCCCATATTGTAATAAGAAAGCTCAAAATTACTAAAGTAAGTGAATTCAGATGTAATTACCTGTAATTAACTGTCTCTACTTATTGTTTTATCAACACAACATAATTTTATCTACAAATTTCAAAGTTGATTTAATAATATGTCACATCAAATGCAAAGTGGGTACAAATACCCAAATTGTATGTTATTGTTATTAGGAGCTTTTTTCTGTAAATGAAGGCCATTCTGTAATTTTGGAAGTTTGTACTGAATTTTCATCTAATATACAAAACTGCAAAAAATTATTTCTAGGCTAGAGAACACCGTATTGTTACGCATTACCACTACACATCCTGGCCAGACAAGCAGCCTCCTTTGAGTGTAACTAGTGTTGTCAAACTGCGGTCATATCTCAAGGAAGAAAGGCTGAAACATTCTTCTCCAGTGCTAGTGCACTGCAGGTTTATTATAGTTGTTTTTCTTTTGTATGTGTATTATCAAACACAGACATTAAAATCAAATGGTTATAAAATGTTCATAAATTACAAAATTTAATGTAGTTATAAATAGTGACAAGCAAACTTGTTTTCTTATGGCAAATACAAACATGGCTGTAACATTTTAATCAAGTCTCTGAGTAACTGTTATTCTCAAAATTTTCCAATAATTTTCCAGGCTTTAAGAGTATGATTTAGAATTATGTTTTTTTCAAATCTTTGACCACAGTGAAAATTTACTCTTTAGGGTAATGCTGGTGTAAAATTTTAGATTATTGTCTTTGGAATTTTTAAAAATATCAGAATTTAGAAATTATTATATCAAATTATTCTAAAATTAAGAATGTTAGTGAATATGAGTCCGAGAATATCATTATCATTTTGTAAACATTTTTAGTGCTGGTGTTGGTAGAACAGGGACACTGATAGCACTGGATATTTTACTGGACCAGATGGATACTGAAGGTGCTGTTGATGTTAAACAATGTGTGAATACATTAAGACAACAAAGAACACAGATGGTTCAGACTCTGGTATATTTCTATTTTCTAATTATAGCTGTGGAACATATACACTTGCAGAATGTGAAATAAATACTGATCATTATAAGTAGTTTTCAGAAATAAATTAAAATATTCCAAACATTCACATTTACAGTCTGTTTGTATTTTCACATTGATTTGTTGTTAATGGTAAAGGTATTTTATTATTCAAAATGTGTTCATTGTTTAAGATTTATATAACTGGTGATATTGATAACATTATCATTTTATTGATTTATTTACATATTTAGCAACTTCTTTATAATCAGGTACAATACAAATTCATCTATGAATGCCTGAATGAAATTTCAACATTGGGATCAACAGTTGTTACTCCCGGTGATTTGCATACCTTTCTGAATTCTGACAAATACATGCAAAGAACACAAAAGGAATACCAGGTAAAACAGATAACTTTATAACCACTTTAGAGGTTACAGTTTCATTGACATTATGCTCATAAGTTGATATGCTCTTTGAAAACAACATATTGTTTATATTGTGTCATCACATGCTGAGAAAACAAATCAGTTATCTCAAAGTCAATTTTAACACATGAAGTCATGCTCAGATAAGCTTTTAATTTCCTACATATTGCCTGGATCTGGGTTCAAACCCACAATCACAGGGGTTAGAGTTCCAACGCCCAAATTGTTAGCTATTCCTCCAGTGAGGATTAAAAGGAAGCATAAGGTAAAAATTGCATTAGCATTACCTGCGCCACAGTGTGAACCGGAGTGTCCTCACAATGAATTGTCTATTTTTTCACAGTCTGTGGCAGCAAGATCCTAACCTCTAAAATTTACATGACACTGCCATGTTTGTAGATTTACATTTTAATTCTGATCTTTATTACTGGTTCTAGAGGATCTGCTTGAATGACATTTTTATGACTTACAGTTCCTACAGACTGTAAAGCCAGTTTTCACCAATGCAGAGACAGAAATATGTAGAACTGACTACAGACACAAGAACAGAGACAACAGAATCATCCCTTGTATGTACACAAAATTTAAACCTCTATGTGATGAAGCTGAAATAATGTCAAAGAGGCCTAATTTTCCAATTAGTTAACAAGTTGGGCACCGTACACTGGCTCTGACATGCTGTGACAAAGTTGGGGTTTTACGTCCCGTTCAACAGCCAGGGTCATATTGGGACAGGTCCTCAGAATTGCCACTTGTGGGACTCGAACCCACAGTGGTGACAGCCTATGATTAGATGCCAAACTTGCTAACCACTAGGCCACTGAGGACCTTCTGACATGCTGTGGCCATTGGTTCAAAAACAGCTCATGGCAATATATATGTCAAAGGGTAGATAGAACCCAATGTTTTACATTCAAATGTAAACATAAAGAAAATATGCACAATCAAAGAAATACATTCTATGTTTTATGTATTTGAAAATTCAGAGTTTGTGGTAAAATCACTATGTTTTCATTTGTTTTATTTGAGTAGTATCCACTTTACTCTGGCCACATTAATGTTATATTTGTACAATAGCTACAGGTTTTCCTTTAATCTCTGGCATTACAGGCTCAATTTGAAATTTGGCAGGTAAGATTTATGGATTCTATTATAAACATTGTCAAATAGATATGCCTGGTTTAATTTACCTTAAAAGTTTTGCCATTGTGATGCAAAAAACGGAAATATCTATGACACATGTAAACTTCTATTCCAGCAATATATTCAAAATTAATATAAGCGCTGTTATTAGTATCTTTTTAGTTTTGGTTTATATTTAATTTAGCAATGAATCAAAGAGTGAAATTGTCATTATTCCCAGAAATCTACATCAATGCTGTTTATGTAAGGGTAAGTGTCACTAACACCCAAGATTAGGAATCTTTCTTTTCATTTCAAATAAACTATGAACTCTGCTGTCCTAGTAGGCTTATGTGAGAGATAATATTCACCTACCAAAATAAAGTTTCAGAGACATTGGTTGTTGTATGGCAACATATTAAATTGCTACATAGTAATACTTCTCATGACCTCTTTATGTTTGCCCTTGCGAAACAATTTTTGTAGAATAAAATAAAGGGTATAGTTTCACTTTTTTCTCTACAACTATTTGTAGAAGTGATTAATGAATGTACTGAATTTAATGAAAAACCACAGAATTTGTAAACACATTCATTATTTCATCATTGTGAGATACTGAGTATAAAATATATGAAAAATGCCATATTTATTTCAAACTGCATTTTTATATATTTACCACAAATTTTCTTAATTGTCAGGGATATGAGGGGCCACAACAATTTTGTGCTACGCAATGGCCCTTGGAAAGTACAGCTGTTGACTTTTGGAAAGTTATACTGCAAGAGAAAAGTGCAGCAATAGTGTGTATGGAAAACAATATAGATGAAGGCAAGGTGATTATAACTTTATTTATAATGCATAACAAAACAAAAAAGTCTCAAAGTATTTATGTCATATTCCATGTATCTATACTGCTACACTTTACATGTTTCTCTATTTCATATCTGTATCCTAGGATTTTGATGCATATCTTTCCCCTTTTAGCAGTATGTATAAAACTAGGAAGATAGACTTCTTGTGTTTCCCATATTTTGTTAATTCAATCATAAATCACTGAAACATGTTCGTGACAGAATTTCTTTAGATGTCATTCCAGTGTCCAATGAGTGAGTCATAGTGCTCTATTTTTTCATAAAAAAGAAATATTTACTTCTTTCTCAAAGAATATCCATCATAGCCCTTTATTTATCCTGCACCTGTCTGGTGCTGACATCTTCTTGGATGCTGAAAACTAGAAACTGTTCTTAGATTTAGAGTCTACCTTTTGTTGGCCAAGATTAAGTGCTAAACAAGTCAGTTAGGATTAAAATTGTCCCTTGGGACCATAGAATTTGGACCTCGACTTAGCTTGTAAAACAGTGTGCTTCTTGCTAGTTTTAGGGTAAATATTTTGAGCACATTTATAAAACATGATATTTAACAGTTGTATATGATTCAATAACAAATATATTCATGCATGCTTTTTGTCACCTTGTTTTTCAAGATTTGTAATGTGCAAATTCATATATTCATAAAGTTATTGTTCATTCAGTGACGGGAGTTTTCATAATAATTTATTTCAGATTGCTAATATGAATAATGATTTTTTGTCAAGTGGCAAAAATCAATAACTTATTTTTTTAAATTTAAAACAAGTAATCTCTCTTTATAGTGGTTTAGCAGCCAAAACCTGTCTGCAAGTTATAAGGACATCACAGTGTCTGCCATCTGTACAACAGATAATGCAGATACACAAGAATATGACATCGCCATACAGCAGCATGAGGCCACTGATTTACAAGATGGAGCAGTGGAATATGCAAATGTATCTTTCGTAGATGTCAGTATGACAGTTGGATAGTTCTCTTGTTATTTTAGCAGAGCTGGACTGAAATATATAAATTTTTTAGTGGTGTAAATAACTCTCATCTGCAATAACAAGCTATATTTATTATATTGCAATACAGAAATTTGTTATTGGTTTAAAAATTGATTAACTGTCTGATATTGTAGATATTTTAGCCATTGTTATCTTTAATGGTTCAAACCAAATATTTTGATTATTATTTTAAACCTAGTAAAATGCATCAATCATGTATATCATGCAACTACATTCTTAAGTGGTTAAGATTTGGCTCTCCAAGCCACTTGATATGAATATGGCAATACAGACTTTCACTTTGTACATATTGTACAATAAATAATAATAATAATGCCTCATATTTATGCAACTATTATATGTTAAAGGAATCAAATACCCACAAATTGAAGATGGTTGTTTTAAAGACTTGGACTTCCATAGGAATTGGGAAAAGGAATGCATCATTGATTCCTGCAATTTATTGGCAAGTTCAGTCCATTGTCCAGAACACCTTTCGAAATGGTGTCACAGTGACTTGCGGGTAGGTATCACTATTTTGATGTCTGGCAGGTGAATAACAAAACCAGTCATTTAACTGAAGAGAAACTGGTATATTAGATTTTAAGATATAGTCTCTGTGTTTTAGATATAGTCTCTGCCTTATATGTTTTTCTTTGCAGAACTTTTTTACTGTAGCATAATCACACATCACTTGCAGTTCTTTCATGTGTTTATGTATGACATATTATAAATACAGTGGCTTGTATTGACATCATCTGCTTTAATATCTTAAAAAGCTTTTGTATTACACCATTCTAGTTGTGCAATGGTGTGTTACTTTGCACTTTGCTTGGTTTACTTGGGTTTTTAACATCGTTCAATACTGTATAGGTCATATCACTATGAGTAGTTTTATGAGCAGAGGAAACCAGTACACAAAGTTGGTCAAAGTTCTGCACTGTAAAATGCCAACCACCTTGCTTGGAATCAGTGGAGTATAATGTGAAACAGATGCAGCTTTGTCAACATAGACACATTATTTCCAACAGCAAACGTAACTGATCACATTTCATATACAAGTCACCAATCAGTTTCATAAAGATAATAAATTTTGTGGATTATGCAGATTTAGTAAATATGTGTCTTTGCTAATTTTTCATACCAATTTCCTGTTTTCACTAATAAGTTTAGTACTAAACATGTTTTTACTATTTAACGTATTTGCAGTAACATGTCAATATCTTCCAGAAATGGAGCAGATGAGACAGGGCTGTATATTGGAGCTTCCATCTTGTTTGATATGATAAGCAAAGAGAAGCAAGTGGATGTGGTACAGGTTGTGAAGCAAATCAGAAAGACGAGACCAGAGTTTATCACAAGTCAGGTGAAAAAATACCGACAAAATAATTATGTAGTTATAAATAGCATCAGTTTTAAAAAACAATGAAACTTTGCAGCACTGACATATATTAAACTAGACTCAATTTTCGAATTGGTAATTATTTAAAATAGACTGAGATTGAATTGTTGAAAGCGGAAATACAAATTTATTTGAATTTGGTATTCAACCTGCACAATATAATAAATCTTTGATTGATCATTTGACAAAATTAAATCACTGAGAAATGTTAATAGATGATCAACAAATTTAATTTGAACCATTTGTAGGTAATAATTTTTGTTTTATTTAGTTATAAAATCTCAATATATATATATTGAAATATCAATGTAATGATGTACATATGCAATAGCAGCTTTCTCACTGTAAATATAAGCTGTGTGATAAAATAAGTTCATATATTTATTACTAAGTTGAATATAATAATATATTCAGATGTATTTAGATAGCTAGCTAAAATGAATGATGGTATAATGTAGCTAGCTAGCTTTATATAGCTAGCTAAAATGAATGGTGGTATAATGTATCCAGAAGTATTGGGATACTTCCTGTTGGAAATATCTAAAGGCTAATGTTTGGGGTAAAATAATAAATACAAATGTACTTGTATGATTGTTGTCTAATGAAATAGTTTGACACGAGATAAGCTAGCTTATCTCCAGATAAAGAAGAATCTATATGAACAGTTAATGGAACTTTTACATTTCACTAAGCAATACATTTCACAGCATGTACAGATGCTTTAACAGTGTATGGTTATAATGGTTTGTGTAATAGAGATTTACTTTTAACTTCATATCAAATTATTAGACATTCTACCTGCTTTAATGCCATGGTATTATTTTCCATATAATGTTGAAAATGTAAAAATCTAACATAATTTACCTTTGTAAAAATTCCCCTCATATTTTGGTTCCATTAAATGGTCATTATAAAGTTAAATATGCATATTGCATATCATGAAAGTGTTTTGAAGACACTTAATGACACCTCATTTTTATAACTAGTGTACCATTTTCTCTCTTCATATATAATCTACACATTCTGATTAATAGCTTTTCATGCAATAAGTATTGTTTGAATGAATAAGATTTGAGATGAATGATGTACTTTTCCTTCTAAGTATCAAGAAATTTATGATGTTTTTACTTTCAAATAGCAAGTTTCACAAAATTAGATTGATGTGGCTTTCTAGATCAGCTGGCGAAACCTAAAAATGGTAAATTGGAACTACCATAGCAGTATTTGTTGGATATCAATAGCATACTTTTAAAGAGCCTCTCTTGTTATCTATGTGACCACCAATCAGTCACTTGTTTTTAAGTCTCATAGATTTTACCTTCAAGGACTTATGGTAATCATTAACTTGATCAGCAAGCCTTGCATACAGGAAAATAAGCTAATTGTGAACTACTTAACCTACCTTTGCAAACATTGTGCCTGATTTAAATATAATTGACCCTTGTATTTTGTTTCCAAAACTTTTACTTTTTCCAAATATGGACATACAACCTGAGAAGATCAGGTTTACCTGGTTTTATCACACAATCAATGAGACACAATTACTTGAACATGTGTAACTGAGTGCAGGGAAATGCAGTTACCTGTCGCTCACTGTTGACAAAAAATTAACACCCTAAATTAACACATATTTATGTAGATACAACAGTTTTAAATGTTTTACAAGAAAATATAACAAGACTGATTGATCACAAGGGTAAAGACCTGTATATTTTAAGAAACTCACTGCAGTTTATTATGAGTCTAAACATCTTTAGTTTTGTACTTTAATCACCCACTAGGTTTACATATCCATACAATGTCTCAATGGACCAATTTTGGTTTTATTTGTTATAACGTATGGTACCATATATATTTGCTATTTTGACATTCTGTAATGTATAATTTTATCATTTGTTTCCCAACTATTGTAAATATGTACTAACTAATTAAATAGAATTGTTAAATGGCTTTTTAGTATTCAGCTGGAAGTTTTATTTTTTTAATTCAATCGTTTCTTACTTCTAAAGTCACCTTCCCATATTATGTATTCATGAATTGACCTTGTAATAGTTCCCTTCACCCACAGACTACCGCATCCAATCTAGGATTCCACCAGCTAATTAAACCAGCTAATTCTGTCTCATACTATTTTATCTCCAGTGAAGTTTCATGTTGATTGTAAAAGTAGTTTATATTGTTTATTGGGGGATGATTTTACTTTACAATAAAGTTATATACTCTACTGTGACATAAATATGTATTTAAAAATTGGGAAGAAATGTACTGATTTTGAAAAATAAACACAAAGAGACCAAAAAGAGAAACACCTGTGTGACGACGAATGTTTTAAACACATCAAGTAGTCCAAAGATTAACATGTAGACATTATCAAAGCTAATTCAGTTAAATGGGAAAATGTCCATTGTTAAGGACAAATTAAGAAACATTCGGATCAAGTTAGAATGGCCATCCATCCATGCTAACGTGTAAATAAAATTTGACAAAATTGATCTTTCCATCTTCACTAATGCTTGCTTACTTCCTTACTGATTGATCATGCTTCACCTTATCATCCATATTCTCATCTCTGCGGATATAAATCTTGGGTCTACTGATACCAAGGCTTTAATCACCCACATGAACATGGACTCACTGTCATTGGTCCTCAAAGTTGGGTTGAATCTCTTAGTAACTGTTGGGTAACATTTTCTTTACTATATCGATAAGCTAAAAGTTGTATATTTACTCCGGAGACAACACTTAAACCTAATTCAATTCACCACTGTGTGGGATTTTTTTTTGTTTATAAGATTACCAATCGTTGATTAAATCATGGCAATCCACCAGACCAAATGATCCCTCTAAATCAGTGGACTTTTATTATAAACTTAAAGTAAAACTGGCTTTCCAAGATTTTTGGAGGTTGCCTGAGTGAAAATCTTCTTTGAATTTGATCACTAACCACTTAATATCAAGAACTGAGTTGCACGACTAAAAACACTAAAATCAGTTTTGCAAACACTGAAACCAAGTTAACATTTCCGGATGTCCAACTGATCTAGCCTCTGGTGATCAGTGAGGAAGAACAATATCACCAACAGTCAGTGGAAAGGGGAACTGGGCATATAAATGTATTTGATGTACCTTCTATCAAAAATCTTCTATCACCTTCTATCAAAAATCTGCTGCGGTCTTCAAATGGATCCAGGAGGAAGTAATTGACAGAATCAAGCAATTAAGACCGGTTATTTCAACAGGTTATTTCAACAGCCAATGAAAAAAGGGTTATGATTTGGCAAAAAAAAAAAATAAATAAATAAATACCTTGACCATAAACACAAATAGTGGAGGTCTATTGTAAGATGAGAAAATATGTCAAAAGAAAAACATGTTGCAAATTGGACGCGATGTAAGCCAAAGCAAAGCTGTCCCATCACCCTTTGCCCATTCAAGAATGGCAAGGTGAAATAGAACGACTAGACATATCTCATTAATAATGGTTGATGTACACCTCTGGCATGCCAAAATAGCTACAGAAAAAAATATGTAAGCAAGTGTGTCTTCTGTTTTAGCTTCAAGTTTGGCATTTATTTCCTAGTTGGAACAACAACTTGATAATTTTACATGGAGCAATAAAAAACATTTGATTTCAAAAAGTTCACCTGAGTTACCAATCAAGCAGGGTTGTTAAAACGATTTCATTGAGATAATTTAATAAGAGGTGGTATATGGAAACATTATACCAATAAGAGGTGTTAATTTAAACATATTGAGTGACAGCATATGTTACAATGGTTGGGACATCCCAGACAAGTTTGAATTCCTGCCTTCTATGACCTCTCAAACAGCCTAGTAGTGTACTATTATTCCCGAGCCATTGAATTATTCTTTACCCCATTTGTTCGTGAGAGTGAACATGAGTTGAAAAAAGTTATGATACTGGTGTGACTGTGGAATTGCGTTTCTTAGTGGTGACTGAATGTATCTACATTCTGTGTCTAATTGCTCATCCTGCCTCACCTGTGTATTGTTAATATCACTTTATGCAATGTATTTAATATTAAATTATATACTTCACAGGTGAGTTTTGCTTATAAGAGTCAAATATTTTTACAAAGGTGTTTATTACCAGTATGAGCACTCACAAGATTGGTGTATGCTTCATGAGTGCAGAAGCAGATTGGTACCAGAAGTAATATTTCATACTGATGGTGTCACTTGTGACAGCCATGGGTACACTTGATGTAAAATCAGTCATCAATATTACATCTGGCAAAGGTGCATATTACCCAATAAGCGCCATCAGTATGAAGTACTACTTCTGGTACCAATTTGCTTCTGCACTTACAAAGCATACACCAATCTTGTGAGTGCTCATAACAACTTTTTATTGATTTCATTGAAAGGAAAAATATACCCCGGTCAAATTGCCCCCCCCCCCCAGAATATTACTGCCTTCTAAAAGCACAACCTAAGTGCTAGTTAATAAAAAAACATAGTTTTAACCTGATATATACTATGTTAAAAATTGATTTAATAGACTTTTTTACCATATAGTCCAACAAAGTGAAAAACACTCTTGCATATAATGCGTTGCTGCAGTGCACACGTAAAAATATATTTTCTTTTCCTCTCTGTGTTCATTGTTCAGGCAACTTAATCACATGCATTCTATTATATTCAGTGGTTGAAATTTGTTTGTGTGTTTTATGTTAACTTTAATAGCAAATTTAGAATTTGATAACAGTTTTACAACATTATACTCTTCATATGGTTTTATTTTTGGATTGCAAAAAGAAATATTGTAATACATACATTTCTCTTCTATTTGATTATGTTTTAATGTATCTATCATATCATACAACCAATAAGGCAAATCAGATGAAAAGTAAGACAAAACCAATTGAACTTCTTATAGCACCAGGCTCAGCCAAAGTGGTGGCAATTTCTTTGTCATTCCAAAGTTCTACCCTTCTGTTCATAAATCTGTCAATCAGTTTAGTAATAGTTTTGCTTTTGATGCTCCCACTGCTTGGAATGCTCTTCCAGATGAGATTTGTGCCTCTCCATCCTTGGCGTCTTTCAGAAAGCAGCTTAAAACCTACCTGTACACCAAAGCATATCCACCTTAGCCTAGATCATCCCCTGGTGTTCTCTGAGGTGCTTGAACCCTCTTCTGTCTCTGGAATATTGAAATTTGGTCTACTACTTTTTTGTTTTGTTGCGCCTTAGAGTCCTCTTGTATGGGGAGATTAAGCCCTATAAAAGTCCAACTAGAAAGAAATTAGAATTAGAATTGCACTTTTAATAAATCTAACATAATCAAGTGGGTAAGAAACATGTGATGAAAGATGTTGATTACATCATCCAATTATCTTTGATATATGCTAATTGTACTTTTACCAAATATTACTTAGGAAGTTATCACCCTTGACATAATGTACCAATAAGATTAATCCAAAATTATTTCACAAAAGTGCAATCTAATTGCCCTTAAATTACTAGACCATAAACAAGTTTCTAAAGAACATATGTTAAAACAATTTTTATTTACAACATCCAAATAGCTTTGTTATGTGTTAATTTTGCCCAGGCCCACTCATATGGAAAGTTTCAATGCATTGCTTTTAAAGTTGTCGTGAACACGAACAAAAACAGACAGACAAATGAACAAATCCAAAACATAAGCTACTGGTGGAAGTAATAAACTACCAGACCATGACCAGTCTGATACAGATCGCGTGTTCTTGTAAACAGTGTTCTTGTATCAGTTCATTTCCAGCCAGGGAAAGCTGGTTATATTAACGATCGTAACCTAGTCCAGCAGAAATGTAAGAAAGCATGTTTTGTTGCTATTATGAAGTTTTTTTTGATGAAAAATCAGCCGGGTGCCAGCTTGGCCAAAAAACAAAATGGCCGCCATAAATAATGGAAAATTCTATTTTTACGCTTCTTTGCTTAGATTGTACTTAGAGACACATTCTTTGTGTCTAAGTCTAGGTTTCTGGGGTCAAAGAATCTATTTATGATGTGATATAATGTTTAAATAAAATATAAATATCAATTTGAACAACCACACACCAAATTAAAATACACCACAATATTTTTACATTATTGTCACATGCAATATTGCATGTATTCCATTTTCTTTTTGAATTGGTTATTTATCCAATTGCCAAACCCATTCTAACATACCACACATTAATTTATCTACCAGAAGTCACAGTCATGTTCACATTCACTACCCAATGTAGATATGACACCCACCTGTTTCAGAGGCCATATTCACAAAGTTTGTATAGTTGTAGCATGAGATTTGTACTTAAATATAAAACATTTTCTTATCTTAGAATTTTCATATTCTAAAAATTACATTTAAACCTACAAATATAAATATTTAGAAAACCAATGTTAAATTTGAAACCAGGAAAAATAATGCTTCTCAAAACCCTGTTTTTTGGAATTTTATAATTATGTTAAATTGAACCACACCAGCTATTGATTGACAAATAAACAAACCTAAATTTAGTTTTTATTTAAAATCTGATTCAATGGAATGTTGGGCAATTTTTTTTTTAAATGGCGCAAGTCTGATGTGACATGAACATGAGCCTGTAAACAGATCTTACTGCACAAAAATGATATGCGCTGTCACTTTCCACAAAGTGCATTGATTAATTTGATCTAACAAATGTGATATAACAGAGTTTCAGCAAATATATCAAACTTGTGATAACCGAAAAATATCTTACACTAGTACAGATGTGTAACAATTCCACTCTCCAGAGAAAGGATCAGGAAAGTCATCACAAGGAAGATGATATCATAACTCATCACATAACACCAGTTGTCTCAGCTGCAGATGACTCATTTATCAAAATAATCTGTAATTATACAGATTCCATTATCTTACTACCTTCCTTCTATATGGAAGAATAAATAACTGTAAAAAACAGAACAGCACATGCAGCATAAGTTTTTTGAGAGCATTTGTAGACATTCACTAAACAGCAATGGACGACAAAAGGATTGCCAGATATCTGCCTGCTGGAATTGCCTTTGTATTTATTTATTTGGGGTTTTACGTCGCTTTCAACACTCTACAGGTCATATCATGACAGGTAGTTGGGAGGGGAGAGGAAACCAGTACATACAGTTGGTCAAGGTTCTGTACTGTAAACTGCTGACCAATGGCAAGCAACTAACAGCTTTCCCACTTGAGGTCGGGCCGGGAACCAAACCCCGATCTCAGAGGTGGGAGGCGAGAGTGTTACCACTCTGCCAACGTGGCCCTCGACTTGCCTTTGTAGGATGGAACCATTTCACATTTATTTGGAATTGGGAGGGCAGAAAATACTTCACCGTACTTTGTCTGCTTGAAGCAGTTGAA
This sequence comes from Sabellastarte sp. h YS-2021, assembly GCA_964017235.1. Classification (NCBI taxonomy): domain Eukaryota; kingdom Metazoa; phylum Annelida; class Polychaeta; order Sabellida; family Sabellidae; genus Sabellastarte; species Sabellastarte sp. h YS-2021. The sequence continues at coordinate 75,950,156 of OZ024935.1, read as the reverse complement.
ATAGATCTGATCACTGAGCCAACTGCCTTCATTACTGATTGTTATAGGTCCAAGGTGGAAGGTGATACGAACACCCATCATTATCAGTTCTGAAATTTAAAATAGCAAATTCAAAAATTAATTTTGCCCGGAAATTAAAGTGGTTACTTAGAATGTAATTCATCTTTCTTGACCATGTGTATCACACCTATCACAAAGCACCCATATGAAAATCAGCCACCCAGTCTATCCCACTGCTGACCCAGTCTGACTTGGACCTCATGCAATATAAATATTATGGTGATTAAAATGGCACAACAATTTTTCCAGCCACATTACCATTGGGTGTATGTGCTGTTTGTCGGAATATTCTTAACTTATCAAGTGTATACATGTTCAATCACTTGCCCATGCTCCCCATGGAGGTATGCTTTAAGAACACTATTCAGGTACAGCTTGGCCACCAGTTTATACCCAGGCTGTCCTCAAAACCTTTGATGTATCCATAGTTATAATCCCCCAAAATGTGCTCTATAGTTTCAGATATTGTACTACAAAAGCTGCACTTTTCATACTGGATCTTACTGGATAAAAATGGAAATTCCTCATTCTAGAGCCATCTATACTAAATAGGTAGGCAACATAATATTTTAACATTATAGATTCTAATGAAGGTCCAATATATTCATTTGTAACCTTTATCAAATTTTAAGTTATACATTCAGTTTTAGGGTTCTGATCTTGACTTAATAGATTTGGAGTTTTACTTGGCATGAACTATCAAAGTTGCAAGAGGTTAAAGTTTCTTTCTTAATTTTGTAATTTTCATTCACAATGGCCTTGGGATAGAGTGGATAAATGAGTTAAAATACACTCAATTTATTTTTAATGTTAAATTTTTGCACAAATGTGAAGTGCCTAAGTAAATTTCAAGATTCAACAAACAAGTCATTTTGTAGTTAATACCTTTGTAATGCAATATCTTTTCCTGAAAATTGGATTTGGATGCGCCAAGTAAAAATATTCCAAAGAGGGTAGGTTCAAACATCTATTTCCTTATGAAAATTGAGCTTATAACTATGAACTTAACTTGAGAATCTCTTCCCGAAATGAATTTTTAATTCCATTGATCATATACTTCAGAGAAGAATCATCCAGTTAAAACATTTTATTTCTGTCCATAACAGTCAATTTCTCAAAAGTGTTTTTTTCCAGTTACCACTTTTAATAAAATTTATGATCCATACTAGCTGTACGGCATCATTTAAAGATGACACATTTGTCAACTTTTGTTTTTTTTCTATCATTAACTGTAAATTATTATTAAATATAAGCCCTAGGAGTTTAATTATTTTACCTAATTTAAATATAAATCTGGATATAACATCGTATTTACATTTTAAGGGAACATTTCTCAAGGATTTGTTTTAATATAGCAATGTTTGATTCTGTGTTTAAGGTTTGTAAGTGTTAAACAAATTTGGCAATTAAGCTAAGGTTATCCTGCAAATCTGACATTTCTGTTGAAGTTAAACCTTGTATTGCATCATAAATATATTCCTTGACCCCCAAAAACCTAGACTTAGACACCAAGATTGTGTCTCTATGTACATTAGAAGTGAAGATATGTGTAAAAATAGAATTTTCCATTATTTACAGCGGCCATTTTGTTTTTTGCTTTAAAAAAATTCCTCAAGGGTGCCAAGCTGACACCCGACTGATTTTTTATCAGGACAGCTCAGAGATGCTGAATCAACAAAAAAACTTCATAATAGCAACAAAACACACTTTGACCTAGCATGGCTATTTGGCATCTGGACTAACCTACATATTGGACATTATAACTACATTTCCATTTGTGTCTACATTTCGAATCATGTACAAAACAACAGTTAACCTTCTATGCTTAAAAGCATGTACACACTACTATACACTGGGCTCATATTTTGGGTATTGGTGAAAATAACCATATATAGACACTGCATTTTTCAGACACTGTCCAAACAGAACCATATATGGTAGACCCCAAATAGATAAGGTATGCAGTTGCGGTCAGTACTGCCTTTTAAAAATAGACCCACAAAGTGAATTTGTGGTTTTTCAACAGAGACAGGGAAAGGAATCATAACTCAAAAGCTAGGGTTTTATCGTTCACAATGACCTGTATGTGGCCTAATAAGACGGTGATTTACTTTGTTTATATATTCTGACACCATTTGCTAAGGATAATTAGTATTACAAATTCATCAACAAATGACAATCTTCGTTAATATCTCAAACTATGTAACCTATTTTACTTTATTATTTTCATCGTCATTAGAAAGGTATATTTACAGAGCGTGTGCTCATTTTATTGCATTAAACTGCATTGCAGAAATGCTGGGGAAATCTCAAGTTAATAATTAAAGTACGGCCCTTGGCTACATACAAAAGATTGAACATCTACTGTAGCCTATTTTATTTAACAATGCAATTTGAAATAACTAATCACCTGATTAATCTCTCTGAATAATGTTCTGCCAATTGGTGCATACAGGCACTTTATGTGTCTAATTTTTGTTAATTTTTCTCTGAATAATGTTCTGCCAATTGGTGCATACAAGCACTATGTACAGGTTAATGGCCAAGTAAGTTACACCTTATCCTGAATTTATAATTTTTAAGATGTTGTTTAACATCATTACTTTTTATTTCTATATTCCTGGCGTGTATTTTTTCGGTTGTTATGATTATTTTAGTTGAAATAAATGTAAAAGGGTTTCTTTGGAAATGTGCTAAAAAGACTTCTATATATGGTCAGAATCACAAAGTGACCAATAGTGAAAGATAATGGACACTTTTAACAAAGGAAAAAGTCTCAGGTGTAATTTAAATGTGTCGAATTTTGTTAATTTTTCTCTGAATAATGTTCTGCCAATTGATGCATACAGGTAATTTATGTGTCTAATTTTTGTTATTTTTTCTCTGAATAATGTTCTGCCAATTGGTGCATACAGGCACTTTATGTGTCTAATTTTAGTTAATTTTTTATTTACAAACAGCGATAACACACCCAGTATTTCATGCATTTTTATGTGGATAGCCCGTATATTAGGTTTGACCATTTTACCAGATGTTATTCCCCAAATAAAATTGCCCAGCAAGTTTGATAGATTGGGTCGTATTCACTAAACCTCCTTTAATTTTAAGGTCCCCTTATTAAAGGAACGTGAAAAATCTCTACTGGTAAGGTCACCTTTAAAAGCTATTCACTAAACCTCCTTTGAGGTTTCCTTATCAAAGGGGACCTTAAATAAAGAATACTTTATTAAAGAAGTGCATTCAGTCATCTGATTGGTTAAAAAGTTTCTTCATAAAGGCTCCTTTACCTTTGTGTTTTCGTCTTTCCGTATTAATTATTTAGTATAAGATCAGTGTTCAGATGTGTTTTTTATTGCCGTTTCAGGTGATATTTTATATTTTAAGAAATGAATACCTAACTTTTAAAGATTTTTGTATTGCCATTTTTCATGTAGATATTGTGTCACACATGTCAAATACATTTTCAGTGGGTTTGATGACATATCACATAAATATCCCATAAATTTCAAATAAAGAAGTATGGTGATATAAATGATATGGTATGGATAAAAAAGGTGTAGGAATGTTTTTCATCATTTTGTTTGCAAATATCTTATCACTTCACCAATTACCTCATTTTTTTTACTTAAAAGAGCAAACCACCAAATATCTCTTTTATCATAAAGATAGTCACACACTAACCTAGAAAGTAAAGGGAAAAGGCAAGGATTCCTCAGTAAAGAAAGGTTAGAGAATATCAAGATTCCTTGAAAGTTAAGAATTTCCTAGATTTTTAAGGTTTCCTCAAAATTCAAGGAAAGAAAGTTAGACTCCTTTGTTTGGGGGAAGTTTAATGGATAGCAAAACAAAAGAAGGAGCAAGAAATAAAGGAAATCCTTACTTTTTAAGTGTTCCTTGGAATAAAGGAGGTTTACTGAATACGGGCCCAGACATTATAAAACGGGGAGGTCTAGGAATCAGTTGACCCTAGGCAGGGATTTGACCCCGAGGTGAGAGGTCAGGGCACATGAACATAAGGTCAAGTGCAACATATTCAAACCAGCTAAACCAAAGCCCCGAAGGAAAGGTGAGATGAAGATGTTATAAAGAGATCTGACCCCAGGGAAGGGGCAAGGTTGAACTGATGCTATGTATTTCATAGAAAAGCAGTAAAACACCATTGGGAAAATTTTATTTACATGTTAGTATAGATTAATGTAAGAAAGTGTAAAATTTTAAAATAGTTTGGAACTTGTTTAAAATTTTTTAGCCCACAAGGGCAATAATAAACAGCCACTAGCATAATACACACAACACATACAATGTGAGCTGAAGTCAATGGAACTCGTCCAAGGTCATGAAAGGGGTCAACTTCGATGATGACACATTAAAGTGAATGGAACTTGTCCAAGGTCATGATGAGGTTAATTCTGATGGAGACTCGTTAAGGATGTATTCTCCCGAGACAGCAGAGTTGGGTTTTGAGTTATGTCACAATCGAGAGGGGATCCCAGGGTCTGCCTGGTCCGCCTAAGGCACTTGCCTAATTCCATCCGGAATCGCCCTACAACTCTTCATTCAGTCTTAACCTTCACTTTTACACAAGGAAGTAAATAATGGATATAGACTATACTTTATATATGTACCACACATTATGTTGTATCTGCATACAGGTAGACGTTTGAGACATAGAAACACTCATATAGTTAATGTTTGACAAATTATACAAATTATGTTCAAAAATATAAAGTAATTTGCATACAAGTTCATGTTTAACATGGAGTGTCATGAGAAAACTGAATCTTACAGGGTTGGTCCCCTTGTGATTGTTCTACTTGTTTCACTGATTACAGGTAAGAGTTAATTTAAATATATTAAAAGGCTTTTGGCATGTTTTAAAACAATGTTACTTTGTGCCCCGATCAGTCTGCAGTTGATATTTCCAGCAGTTTTAAAGGCAGTAAAACAAAAGGGAAATGTTGTACTTCCTGTGAAACCCAGGTACATATTTATAGCTGCAGTTCTGCTACAGCAGACGATGGGAATGGAGGAAGACAATGTTGTGGTACAAAAAGTTATGCAACACAGTAAAGGTACATTTAAGTACAGTAATTATGCAGGAAATATGTCATGGTAGAAAGTACAATCTGGTAGAATTTCAAATTATACCGGTAGAAGGTCCAATTGGAGCATCAAATCCCATCACCATTTTTCAAGGGAAATACATTTGCAGCCAATTAAATTTTGACAGCAGTCACTTTCTACATGGCATTTAGTTGACCTATTAAGACCTATGGTTTTGCAGCAGCATTTTTGTCACAACTGCCCAGTTGTTGGTCTCAGCATGTAAAGTTTTCAGTACTGTCTCCTCGTCCAGATTTTGAGCAGTTAGACTATCTACCAAGTTTATTAGATTTCGGACCCCGGGGCAATACCCAAATCTCCTCGATTGGACTTTCTACCAGTTGAAACTCCAATTGGACTGTCTACTGGTAGAATTTGAAATTCTACCAGATTAGACTTTCTACCATGACATATACATTACAAAGTTAGATATGTGACAGAATTTATACTAATTTCTGTAACTTTTATTCCTAACGTCAATTTGAAAATAAATCAATGCCAAAAGTCCATGGACCATTGATACCAGGTGCCACTTTCCTTAAAGTGATGGAGAATGATGTCAGACAATTTTGTGACTTTTGGCTGAAATATTTAATACCCTTTTACTGAGTTCCAAGACTCAAAGTCAAGAAAAATAATGCACAAAGAGACTCAACTTGAGATTCGGCTCCTGCTCGACTCTCGCATTGTATTATTGAGAAACTATAAACATGCAAAGAATAATATTTTTTATGGTTTTCATAGACTATACTTTTAATTTCAAACCTATGTGGAAGAATCTAGTACAGTTTTATTATGATAAAACTCAAAAAGTACATAATAATACTGACAAGTCTCAATTGTAAACTTAAGTTCGAACTCAGTCTCAACGTCTAAGGTTTTAATACAATAAAATAAAATGGGATTTTGTCAATCATCAATAATTAGGTTTAAATTTGTAAACGATTATTTTTTACAGTTTATGTGTTGAAAACAGAGACAAGCTTGAGAGAATTTACATAGTGTATAGTTGAGACCTTTGACTCAGGCCAATCTCAGTTGAGTCAACTTGTTTGAAACAGGTTTAAGCCCAAATCTCATCTGGGATATAAATATCAGATTTGAGTCATCTGATCAGCCTAGGAATTGGTTAAGTCTGAGATCTTTTGCGAAACTGGCAACTGATCACAGGCTTAAAATGAGTCTTTTGGCTCCACCCACTCATACTCAGGCAATTTTACAGAGATTCATTTTAAGGTTTGGCTGAGTCATGGGTTCAATTTATAAACATACCAACTCTTCAGGCATCTCAGCTTTTGAGCCCACAAGCGAAATTATTTTTACAGTAATAAATTGATTAGATTGAAAAAAAAAAACAATATTTTCAATATATTTTTTTCTGTAATAAGCTGTGCTCAAGTGGCTCAACAACGTGCCTAAGACATTGTAAGTCATTGAAGATGTATTCCTGAATGGAATGCATTGAGAATGAAACTGAAATTTCATGTCAGCTTGTTTTAAATATTTACAATGATTTGTTGTGTAACAAAGTAAACTTACAAAACATTTGCTTTAACTTTAATAGTTGATTAGATTAGCGATCGGCTTTATGGTTTTGTGGGTGCCCTAAATAGTAATGTATCAATGACTAGTTAGTTACAATCCATCACACTTTCTGTCTCTTTTTTATATTTATGACAGACATTCCTCAAGAAAGAAGTAACAAAGTTAATGATTTATAAAATAGTATTAAAAATTGTGTTTGATTCACAGATACATAATTTACTGACTATTACACTGACAAGTGTAATAGCTAATATACAGGAAAACATAACTATTTCACTTAAAAATTAAAGTTACATTTTCTATTCTATTCTAATTGGACTTTTATAGTGCTTAATCTCCCCAAACAAGAGGACTCTAAAGGCACAACAAAACAAAAAGCAGTCAACAAAATTTCTGTATCCCGGGACATAAGAGGGGTCAAGCACCACATAGAACGCCAGGGGAATGATCCAAATTAAGGTGGGTATGCTTTGGTGTACAGGTAGGTCTTAAGCTGCTTTTTGAAGGAGGCCAGGGAGGGAGAGGCACGAATCTTATCAGGAAGAGCATTCCACACAATGGGAGCATCAAAAGCAAAACTATTACCAAACTGTTTCACAGATTTATGAACAGAAGGGCAAAACTTTGGAATGACAAGGAAATTACCACCACTTTGACTGCACCTGGTACTATAAGAACTGCTGTAGGAAACAGATATGGAGCAAAATACATGGGAAAACCTGTGTGAAGATACTTATAAACAACAGGAAGCCAATGCAGTTTCTTTAGCACAGGAGTTATACCGGTGTATCGGTTAGTTTTTGATACAATTCTGGCTGCACTATTTTGGATGCACTGTAATTTGCCTAGATTGAACTTGGAGAGGCTCCTGAAAAGTGAGTTGCAGTAATCCAAACGACTACTAACAAGAGCATTAGCCACAAGCACAGAAACATCATGAGTAAGAAACCGCCTGACATGTCTGAAATCACAGAGTTTAACAAAACAACTTTTGCAGACCTTCTGAACATGCTTGGACAAAGAAAAGTCTGAATCAAACCACACACCCAGATTTTTTACTGAATCAGCAGGGCAGAGTGAATTGCCCAAGATATCAATTGGAAAGCATGCTTTCAACTTGTCCCTCTGTCTCTTCGACCCAAAGATGATAAACTCTGTCTTGTCAGGATTCAATTTGAGCTTACTAGTTGACATCCACCCTTCAACATCATCTAGGCACCTATATATAGCTTTTCAAAGGCAGCAGATGCATTCTTCTGGGATAAATGTATATAAACTTGGCTATCCTCTGCATAAAAATGACACTTTATTCCTTCATGTTTACTGATAATCAAACTGAGGGGGGGGGGGTGTACAATGAGAACAGCAAAGGGCCAAGGACAGAACCTTGTGGTATGCCAAATAGAAGTTTACAAACATATGACAAAGTAGAACCAATTTTTATTGACTGATTGACTGATGATTGTGTTACAATGAATGTGACCTCAGAAAATCTGAGTCGCACTACTTTTTAACAGATATCCTCCAAGCTTAACCTTGTCCAAACAGGCCCAAGTCATCCAACAAAAACAGTGAACAAGGTAAAAGGGAAGGGGAAGATAATATAAAACTCCCTAAAAAGGTTAGCTGTAAAATCAGTCTCATTGTATTACCTTATTTTGTACAAGAAATGTGGGAAATTTACAAGGAAGAAATGGGTTCTACTATATAAATCCGAAGTCTATGAACACAGAATATCTACCTTAAGACCATAGGCAAATAAAATGAATTAGTTTCAAGACAATTCCATGATGGGGCCACTCAATTGGGCCATACAATAGGCATGCAATTCTCCTTGCAGTCAATCACCAATAATTTTGAGGGGAGTTGGGGTTATGTGGACAGTCAGCATTCTCATCAAATGTGTTTCATAGTTTTGCAACTTGGCCTGTATCTCACTTAATTGTTTCCACAGTCTGGAGGTTTTAGTCTCTTGATGCAGCCAGGCTTGTTATTGAAAGGTCCAGCTTTGGAAGAGAAGTTTAAAAGAAATTCGATGGCTTGCCCTCTGTTGACTGGTGTGTGAATTGATATGCTTGTTGTTTCACTGACACGTCCGATTGCATGAGGTCTGTCGCCATTGTGGACTGTCAAATCCTTAGTTTAAAAAATGCAGGATGGTAATATTTGTTGCAAGACCTTCACCCTTGTTCCTTTGAAGTCAGTCTTGAAATTGCATTTTCCTTCAAAAAATAAAATGGCAATTCAGCGATTGAATGTGAAGAGCAAATCGTGAAGACAATTGCACATTTAAAGTGCCAATGGAACCTGGGCGTAAAATATGATACAATGATCTGAGAATCGTGATGCTGGGTGGAGAATATTGGGGCAATACATTCAATTGGCATTGATCTATTTATTCAAATGTATCCAATTTACAAATTGAACTTTGCAAAAAATGTTGATAATGTAAGCTGCTTTGCTTCTTAAATCATGGTAACAGTGTTGTTATAATTAGAACTGTATTTATTTTCAATACAATTATTAACTATATACAGGTGTATCCTGCTATAAAATGAGAGACAATGAAAAAGTTGACTAAAATTTTACAAATACTCTCACAATTAATATCTTTATAACGAAAGAATTTTTTCAATCAATTTTGGCCTAATTTTGGTAAATTTTCCTCAAATCTCAATACCACTTCCAGTATACCATATATTATACATGTATATGTTAAAAGCTCAATTAATAGGCGTGTTTTCCCTTTATAAATGGACCAGACGTTATTCCCCTGACATTTGTAAGAATATTAAAGGTATTGCTATTCTTGTATTCCATGGTGGAAAATCCCCATAATATTTGTTCTGTTTAGAATTGTTTGGAAATAATTTCTGACAGAATGACAAAGGAACGTTATTATTTGTGTCAGCAAACTTATGAAAAGCTTCTACATGCCATTTACGGTGCATTACAAAGTTTTCCCAGTGTCATTAATTCATGCATCACGCACACAACTGTAATGGGAAGAAAGGCACTGGTGTGTTTATGGTGCAGATATTCCATAAATGGGTCTTGCCTGTATTGTAAATATAACAATAAGAAAAAGTCGTGATCATGATTTTTTTTCTCAACACTGAAATATGGAACCCACCAGGGGACATGCTAAACATATATATTGATACAATCTGTGGCAAGATTGTGCAAGCGTTTTCTTACAGTTTAGTACTTTTAGTCACAGTTCAATTCTCTGTCGACACCATCTCTGAGCTTACATTAAAACTTTGAGTCAAATTTAATACTGAACCTGTCAAATGAATAGGAGTGTTCAACTGGAACCACAAAAAGCGTATAAAAATGCTGTGTCAGTTACATCTTTCCGACAGGATGTAGAACATACCGACTTGTCTGGACCTAGATCCTGACCTGACTTGGGATCGGGATGATTTTCTACAGAACAAGATGGGAAACTACTGCGACAAACCATAAACCCAAAACAGACAAGCCATAGCAACACCGAAAAGCCGTACTGACAAACAGACAGGACTGGAGCATTTTCCAGACACACCTAAACTTGACTAATGAAATCCCCAAATCAGGATCGATCCCAAAATATATGAACCCACTCTGGCTGGCAAAAAACATCATTTGTCACTGCAAAGATGCCAGCTACACATCACAGAGACTTTATACATCAACTTAGAGTACTTTTGGTTTTTATTGATTTTAATATTTTGATTTGCATCTTCATGGGAAGACAGAGGACACATTTGATCCCAGCACCATCACCTGCCCTACAGCCACCAGCACAGCCAGTCCCCAGGAGAAGAAGAAAGCCACCAAACCCCTATGTTATGCCTTGGATCCTTCAAAGACAGGAAAACGGATTCTACAGCAACCTCCTGGCAAAACTTATACACACTGATATCCCAGGATACCAGAATTTTGTAAGGATGCCCCCTGCCCTTTTACCTCATCGAATAATGCATATACCACCCCATCAAGAAGTCACTCACCAACTTTAGGAAGCCAATGGAAGTTTGACTGAAACTGGCAACAACCCCGAGGCACCTGGCCACTGTAGAGACCTACATCTCCTTGCAGTATCACTGACTGGTTGGCTGCACCACCATCAGCAAATTCGCCCCCCTAGGTCTGCCGAGCCATCCTTGTTGAATTTAAGGCCAAATATTTGCACTGTCCTGATAGCCCTGAGAACTGAAAAAGGGTGGAGAAAAAGTTAAGAACCAAATAGAATGTACCCCATGCTGTATGTGCCATAGACGGGAAGTATATCACCATGAAGAAGCCAAAGAAATCAGGCAGTGACTATTACAACTACAAGGGCATCTTTTCCCTGCTTCTGCTGGCCTTGGTCAAAGCAGGATAGAGATTCCTGTGGATAGACTGTGGGTCAAGTAGTTTCTGCTCTAATGCACAGATTTTCAACAGAAGTGATTTGAGGGAGAAGATCGAGACGACATCTTGGGGTTATGGCAGCTGAACCACTGAGGGAGGGACAGCCAGATTGACAATACTTCTTGTTAGGTAACGACGCCTGTGCCTTGATGCCATGAAATGTGAAACCCAAAAGCCATAGACAGCTGACAAGGGAAGACAGAATAACCAACTACAGGATATCCAGGGTCAGGAGGTGGAGTAAAACGCCTTTGGGATCTTAGTGAGCTGCTACAAGGTACTGCTAGGCACTATAGAGCAAAGGCCAAGGGTTGTTAGAGACATTGGCTGGGCAGGAGGACAGAATCTGAGATGTGTCAACCAACAACCCTGGGGACAGAAGCTGGCATCTATCAGTCTTTTTCAAGACTAATATTAGTCCTTTTCAGGACTAACCAATTATTCCAAGAACTTTTATTTAAGCTGGTGTTGCTCAAACCTCCAATAAATTTTCCAAAGAAAATTTAATTCATTTCTAACAAGTTGCAAAAGTATTTGAAAGTCCCCTTTTAAAACACTCCGTCCAAGTTACATGAATATCCAAATGACCACCCTTTAAATAAAAAAAAAATTTTAAAAACTATTTCAGTGCAAAATTGCAAGATTATTTAAAGCTTTTCAAATTCTGTCATATATTTCGGGGAAACTATCAGTTTCTCAAAGGGTCAAAGGTCACAAGCTTGAATCAAAAGGTAAAAATGCTTGCCGCAAATGTCAGACTATGTTTGTAGTACAATTTCTTTTTTTGTATTTTTTATCTTTGGGGCAGGCCAAAATGTCATTGCCTTTGCCCCATTTTTTGGCCAAAGTTTGTTATAATCTTTTTCCAAACTCGTTATTTTTTTCAAAATTGTTAAACAAGTTTTTTGTTAAAAAATGTTACAAATTTTTTAAGATTTTTTTTATATGTTTAAAGTTTTTTTTAACTTCAAACCTTTCTTCAATTACACAGTCATTGATTCATTTTGATTTTTTTTTGTGTTTGGGCCCTAAGTGTTTTGTGTGGGGCGGTGCAATGCTTCTTCTTTGGGAATTATTTTGAACAGTAGCTGATAAATTGTTTTTGGAAGATCCAGGTGGTCCCGAAAAGGACCTGGAAATTGTTTACAGCAGTGGTCCTGAAAGGACCAATTGGAGGCTTGGCAGGTGTTCTACTGCAGCTGCTGTTGGCATTGGCTGACTGCTGAAAAGGTAGAGGCTGCAGCTGGGCTGGTGGCTGCTAATGTTTTTGCTGTGAGGCGGTGATGGCTGGAGGAGAGGCGGCTGGTGATTGCATGTCAGCTGGTGAAAACGGCTGAAGTGTGTCAATTTGCTGGTAGCTTGGCACCAAGTCAATATTTCTGAAGAAGCTCGAAATTTCTGATATGTTGTGTTGGCTTTCTTGGCCTGTAGCAGAGGCAACTGATGGAGCGTTAAAGTGCTTTCTCAGCATCAATGTGAACGCAAGTGGTCTTAAAGTCCCTTTTGCTTGCCACTTGGCTCTGCTGAGCAGGTTGGATGATGTGGCTTGAAGGCATGAGTGTCTCTGGGATAATTAGGATGTATTCCTTACAGCTGGTGCTGGCTGCTGTGGGTGTTAAAATGTCTGTGGCACAAATGTTGAAGCTGCACTTGAGCTTTGTGAAAGTATCTGTTGTGGCTGCTTGCGCTGATGACAACATTCTTGTTTTGAAAGTTGCTAAGTTTTACAGCCTCTTTTCTGAATGTCTGAAAGTCTTTCTCCTCTAATCCCTCCACCTCTGATGCCAGGTAGTTGCAGAAAGCTGTATGTGTCATTGTCTCCTGCTTTTGCCCAAGGAATGATGACACCATGCTTCTCATCTGTGTGAACTGGTCCATGACCTGCTGGTCCACTGAAGAGCAGCCTGAAGCTGCAGTGGGGCTCGAGACTTGTTGAGGCTGTAAAGTGGTGTCTGTTGACCACATGCTGATCTCCATACTATCTGTGTCAGTCGAGGCTCTGGAGATGTTGAGTACTGAAGCAGTTGAAGCACTGGCTCCTTAGACCTAGGACTTGAATCCTGACAAGTCCCTTGTGTCTGATGTGTGACCTCAGGAATCCAAATTTGTCCTGTGTCCAATTCTGAAGTTGTGTCATATCCTTTGGGGCCTGTCCAGACTTCAATTCCGTCAGCTTGCCGTAATGTATCCATGACTCAGACCAAGTCTTGCACACCTTGACTGCGACTGTTGGCGAACTGCTCCCAGAGACACTCCTTTGTCCTTAATATGTCATACAACTCCTCATGGTCCTTCAAAGAGCCCACAATAGCCTCCTTGGCCAACTCTGTAAGATATATGTTGATCATGTGCCCTTCTTGTATCGTGACCGTGATGGTCGTGTCTCTCTTCCAGCCTCTGTTTCAGTATCACTTCTCTCGGTTCTGGGCCTTTCTCTCCAGCTCTCTCCTCTTATGAGTGTGTTTCTTCTGCTCTTGCCTCCTCCTCCCCCCTGGCCTCCTCCTATCTTTGTTTCTGTGCCTCATCCCTTTCTCTTGCCTCCCTCTCCTCCCTCCTCCACTGGATATCTGCCATTGTGTCCCCTAGCTCAAATTCAGGAACACTGTTAGTGGAAAGTTCTATCTTCTTCACTCTTCTGCCCTTCTTTGGACCCAATGTCTAGTAATAAGCAGTGCTTTTGTAAAAAAACCAAAATCCTAAAGTATAAAATCATCCAACTTTAACTCAACACTGCCCTAGATTAATTGTGAAAAAAAACCCAAACTCCTATTCTTGAAATGCTGCCAGATGTAATCTGTCAGATGCCAGATTCCAAATGATGTCTTGTGACTCTTCTTGTATAGTCACAGATTGCATCAGCAGACAAGCCATTGGTCGTAAAAATGAAGACTACACAGTTCCCGGCTTGTTGGCTGTGTAACCAGCATGTTGTTTTTGTGTTTACGGCTTGTCTGTATGTGTTCCGGGCTTGTCCTGCTGAGATGTTACTGATTCTGTGATTAAAGACAGAGAGACTTCCCATCTTGAAGGGAAGTGTCCAAGTCAGGTTGGTTATGTTTTCGACAGGCCTGTTTGCTTTCTAGTATGGTCAGTTTGTCTTGACGGCCTGTCTGGAGGTGGCGTCCTGGTACTTAACCAACACAGGAATGCAAGGTTTTCAAGACAAAATGGTAACAGTATAGGACAAGACAGCAAGTGTAACTTACAAGCCATCCATGACAGGACAGTTTCCAAGTGGGTGGAGACAATCTCTGGATACATATCCATCATGTTTGATATTTTGCTAATCCACCATGACAAGCCGGGACACTACAACGGATCCTAACCAACTTAAATGTTGCTCCTGACCTACAAAAAATACCTAGTTACCGACAGGTCAGCTCCAGCTGAACACCACCATAAGCATTAGCAAATGGACAAACAACATAATTCATCCCTAGATAGGTTTCAGATTCACGTCAGCCATCGGTCATTGAGCGAATTTTGCAAAGAAAACCCGAATTTTAAATAGAATATTAGGACATATTGTCCACGTCATATTCGTGGACGATAATAGAAGATCTAGCCGTCTTTTTATTTACAAAATATAATATCACGCTGCAACTCTAGAGACCCTAAAATCTTGAGAGAACTATGAGACCTGCAAGGAAATGCTAGAAGAGATTACCCCAGGGGAAATCTGTGTCCTCATATCTTCTCATGAATATTAATGACTTGGATGCTATGGCCATGAGTTCTCAAGTTTATAGTATTTGACCTTCGTCTATGCTTCTATGTTATAAAATATTGCAAGGAAATTCCAGGGGAAATTCGTGTCCTCATATTTTCTCATGAATATTAATTACTTAGGTGCTTTGGCCGTGAGTTCACGAGTTTAAAGTATTTGATCATTATCTATGCTTCTATTTTATAAAATATTGCAAGGAAATCCAAGGGGAAATCTGTGTCCTCATATCTTCTCATAAATATTAATTACTTAATTGCTATGGCCGTGAGCTCTCAAGTTTAAAGTATTTGATCTTTGTTGAGATGTCTAGTCGTGCGATAAAGAGGTGCTCTAAGAGGTGCGATCTGGGAAAAATCTGGTTCCGAAACTGGTTCCGACTTTTACAATGTACCTTTTCTAAATGCCAATAATCTGATAACAATAAACTCATGCTTTGTCAATTTGGTGTTGAATGAAACAGCATTCAATTATTTCACTGTATTTTTCTAGTAATACATGGTCACTGAACATCCTAAAGACTTTTTGACATTTTAACTAAAATGAGTAAAATGAGATTACTTTATTTTCCATTCTTATAGAGTCATTGACTTTAATGAAATAACTTTAGCAACTTTTATAATGAAAATTTGATTGACAAGAATTCTGGTTTAACTTCTCAGAAAATGTCTTAAACATTTTCCTAGTTTTAGCACAGAATGTCCGGCCGAAACTTTTCATGTAGCAGAATCACTGCCTAGTTAAAAGATCAGTCTTTTGTCCAACAAGAACTTACTCGCACATCCCATGATAGAATATTTATAATGACATTGTAAATATGAGTTCATGAGTATCATATAGCAATATATCAACATATTGTAACACTGAGCTCTGACCTCTCTTGTGGAGCAAATGGTGGACTCCTTCAACTGATCTTTTCTTAGTACAAGATCATTCTACTCCATATGTACAGAAGAGTGTAAAACATGACTTATAGCAGGCAAGTTATTAGCCATGTCTACCAGTAGTAGCATGCTGAGGATTAGCAGTCCTGGCTTACAATGGTTAAGATCAATAAAGACTACTCTGGGTGGGAATGCCCATTTGTAAAGGCTTTTAAATGAACCCCTCCATTACATGTTCGTAAACTTCGTGACAGAAAAGAGATAAGTCAAAAATACCAATAATATTATTCTGGGACTAAATTATCTGGCATTAGGACAGCAAACTCATGACAATGGAACATGAATCTTAGGCAACAGTACCTTTGCAATGAAAGGTACTGGCAGTTTCAAAGGATTTATTTCATTTACGCAGATTATTTCATAAAAAAATGTATTTGACTAGTCCCCTAAGGGACATCGTAGTAATTCAGTTTGACAATAATACTTGGAAAGAGCCTAATAATATAGATACTCTCAATATGTTTGATGATAGTAAAAAAGTATTCATAACCATAAGTGAGTTCCTTAAGACAAGTAATTTATACAACAACCCAGGATTTGTGAATATTATTCAAAAAGGTGCAAAAATGTGAAAGATTAATAATGGCACATCATTTCGCTGCAAAGTGATTTTCTTTTTGAGAAAGAAGGATATTCACATTTTGTTAAAACATTGTGAAGTTGAATATTCGCTTTATGCTTTATTGGATGTATTAAATATAACTAACTATATATCTTGGATGCGTTTATCGCGCTGTTTACATTATTATGGAAACTCTCCAAACACAATTGGACCTTAAAATGCAGTGTAATAAAGGATTTACTGTTATTATTCTCACACTTGTGTGTCTCACACTTATTACAGGTAACTGTTTACTGAGGTTATTTATTATTTTTTATTCTTATTTTAGCTTACCTCATGTGAGAGAGTACAAGCCAAAAATATCCATATATCAAATTGTACATTCAAGGTTCATTTCGTATATTATTTCCACCAGAAGGAAATATTCACTGTGGAATGATTCGGGGTTTACACTTTGTTTACTCTTATGACACAAATATAAACTAAGTTTTTTTTATTGTTTAGTTAGGATTTTAAGATTAGGAATAGGAAACATAGAGTTTCCTTGTATAACCTTATAAAGCTTATGCTATACAGTGCGTATGATTATTTAACACATATCCATTTTATGCCTATTACTTTTGGTTTTGCAAATGAAACAGTTTATTCAAACAGCTCATTATCAAATCAAGATATTTATTTGGTTATAAAACTTGCACACACCATAATTAGATCATTGCAAAATTAACCTATGTAAACCAATGCATCACTGTTATTTTCATATGACAATGATTTTGAATAAAATCTTCCAGAAGCATTTTTTAGAAATATAACTTATTACATTCAGTAGATCTTTTGATTATGCTCCAATACACTCTAGGATTGTCTGCCTTTGGACTTTCCTGGCTTCTGTCTTTTGGTTGAATAGAATGAATGCCCATTTAACTTAACAAATAGTATGGTTAGCTAGTTTTCCTTATTTGATCTCATTAACAAATTGTCTTTAAAATTTTTGAGGTATCTCCATGCTATGCTATAATTTCTAATTTGTTTTTTCCCTACATGTTATACTTAACTCCGCCTTAAGGCTATTGATATGTGGAAGGTACTATTTCTAACAAGGTACATGAATAATTCAGAATTCAAGGGGGTTCATATAATGAAAAGCCATGCAGTGCAGCATGGTAATGCGAAAAATTTCCAAAAATTAGAAAGTGGATTTGTGCTACTGTGTACGCATCACTACAATATATTCTTTACTTTAGCAAGCAATGTTGTTATTGTTTTCTGTTATTAAAACATTGTATTAGTTGTTTTGTTGTATACTTTAATATTCTTATTTTGGAAAGTTAGTTGTTACTGGAAGCAAATACATTCAGTTCTCCCCTTGTGAATGCTTAAACTATTGTGAGTAATATTGATATTTCCTTTGATATATACTTGTTAATTTTTCCTATTAAATATGATTTTAAACTGACCCAAAAATCAGATAATTACATTCAACATCTACATGAATATTAAGCTCTATAAAATATTGTTGGCTACAAGGTAATTAGGCTTTAGAATCAATTATCATGTTTTCACTTGTCTGTTTACATTTTACAGTAACTGCAGATCCTGTTAACTTCGATATAATTGGAAAAAATACAAGACAGTCATCAAATTTTAATAACAGATTCTTTAGCTCTAATGCTGTTGATGGATGCAAAGATCCTGTGATGGGCAATGGCTGCTGCACACATACAGATCCAGAGCTTGGGCCTGGATGGTGGACTGTGGACATTGGAAAGACTGTGATAGTGAATTCTGTTACAGTATATAATAGAGTTAAACTCCGTAAATATACTTATAATTTAGTTTTGTTTTACATTATTCATACCACAAGTATAAGACATGGCAGCAATGTTACAAGGGAACATGTAATACAATACATATGAGTTTATGGATCCTTGAAAGAATCTGAGTTTCCCAGCAGAATTCATGAAAAAAGTATATATTATGTAGTATCAGAGATTTTGGCTTTTATATCACTGTTCTGTAGTAATTGAATTTAAACAGAAGGGTATATTGTTTACATCACAGTCATAGTACTCTTTCTATTACGCCAATTATACTGTTTACTACTTATTCAGATTAAAGCAGTGGCTAACCCATGAGCTACCCCACCATTATGAGTTATGTTGTCCAAAATTTCTGCATTCAATCAGATAAAATAGAAATACGAAGAATATGCTTAATATTATAAAATATTAACATCAATTTATTGCTAATATGTATCTGTTCTTATCTTCAACACAAGGCAGCTACATTGTCTGTCTTGTGAATAACGTGTAATTTTGTGTTATCTGATGACACTAAATTTTTTTTTCAGCATAAATATGCTGGTTCAAATAAAAACAAGTATATGCATTTGCAATACCATTTCTTTATGTATCAGTAGGTCATTTCTGTTTTCAGAAGACAGACTTTCTCAATTTACAATATTTGGGTCCAACGAAACTTATAGCGAAGCTGCACCTGGTACACAATGTGCTTACAGGGATGAAAATGTTGGTGACAGTATCAAGTTAACTTGCAATTCACCAGTGATGGCTCGGTGAGTTACAAAACAAGAAAACAATGCACAAATCTACATGAATATACACCATTTTGAGTAATATTTTTTGTGAACCTGAATAAAGTAAATTGTATTAAAACAAGATATAATTTTATTAAATCATTTCAATAATGCTTTAATTTTAACTCAAACTGCTGAATGTATACTGTCTATGACCCGGAAGGGACAGTCTGAAGATATTTCCTCCAAAATGGACACATTTAAAAAAAATAGTACAAGACATTTAAAAAGAAGATGGAATAAAGACAATTAATAAATAACACAAAATATATTGATGAAACACATAGATTGTTTTGCAAAAGAGTATTTCTCTTATTCATGAAATGATGGTGCATTATTTTCTGGGAAAGTTGATAAATCTCTGTTTTTATCTTACCGTCATTGTATTAGTACAGAAAACATCAAGAGGAAATAATGAAATGTAAAACTTATTAACATAGAGCTGTTAGTTAAGCATACAATTAATTTTAAAAATATTTACGAAGCATTTACTCCTTTACTTTAAAGGGGAAAGCTTTTGGTTCATAATAAGTTTTTATTAAATTTCACATTTAAGCATATTTATGGTTATCAACAAGAATTACAAACCAAGCTGGCTGCTGAGGAGTTACACAACGCCATTTTAAGAGTTAAAATCTTTAATCCCAAACCGTGTGCCAGTTTTGACGTGTATATTAATTATGTGTTACTTGTTATGTATATGTCAGGAATAAGTTGCTGACTCTTTTTGACAAAATAATGCAGCAAAATATGAAGAATTGCTGTTTGTCTTGAGGCAAGAACAGGAAGGTCGAAAAAGTTAGCAAAAATCAGACACTTGATATTATTTAAATTTTTTTTTTTTTGGCTCCAAGACCTCCAACCTGACTTATCTTAAGTCAAATTAATGTCGTTAAGTCAAATCATAGATGTTAAAATACATTCCACTCATATCAAGTCTTTGATAAGTTTCATATTACTGCTGTAAGTCAAATCATATCGCTACTGCATCTAATCATGTTAAAGTCACGAGGGGGCTCGGTGGTGTAGTGGTTAGAGTTCTCGCCTCCAACCTCTGAGGCCGCCGGTTCGAATCTCGGGCCGGGCTCTTCATGTTGGAAAGTTGGTAGTTACTTGCTGATGCCTGGTGGTTTACAGTGCAGTATGCACTGGTTTCCTCCACCTGTAAACTACCCGTCACAATATGACCCTAGCTGTTAAACGTGACGTAAAGCAACAAATAAATACAGATAACAAGTCACAATTTTGAAATCACTCTTTGCCCAAGGGGACATATCGTAACACTTTGTAAAATAAGTATCTGTTTAATGACATTTTAATGACATATATGGTAAAAACAGTATCAGAGATGTCAGTACCCCACATCACAGAGAAATAGTTTCAACACCATACCATATAATAGAAGTGACACAGTACAAAGATTAGGTGACTTTCAAGGTTGAATAAAAGTCACATCATAATTTGCCACACCTACACCAAATACGCTATTTGGAATTCCAAATGTACTATTTGGAATTCCAAATACACTATTCAGAATTACAAATATCTATATAGAATTCCAAATACACTATTCCGAATTCCAAATACCATGTGTATGAATAAATAAGTAAATAAAATAAATAAATAAATTCAATACAGAATATGATATGACATTATATACTGTATTTTTATACTGCACCAACTGAATGTTTTTTACATTCATGTACTGGGCTAGCACATTCATACATTTTACTGATTTTAAATCAAACCATGTATTATGTAAAAAGCCTGGTACTACCACCCATATTCCAAATTTGAACATACTAGTTGGAATCCCAAATAGCATATTTAGAATTCTGAATAGGTATTTGGAATTCCAAATGTACTATTCAGAATTCCAAATAGTATGTTCAAATTTGGAATATGGGTGGCAGTGGCAAATAGTGTATTAGGAATTTCAAATAGGTATTTGGAATTTAAGATACAATTTGACTACCACTATGTGTTGTTGTTGTGAGTTGACCAAGTTAGCTTGCAATTCTGCCTCTTTTTTGTTGATTGCCATCTTGGATCGAGTTTACATTAACTGATTTCTTGAACAATCTTTGCGTTTTTTATCATTTCTACACAAATTAATTAAAAATAGTATATTTATTTAAGGCATTGTTCCCATTTAAGGACTGTCGAGTAAGTTTATTTATTTGTGTGTTTTACGTCACTTTCAACACTGTACAGGTCATATCACGACAGGCAGTTGGAGGGGCAGGGGAAACCAGTACATACAGTTGGTCAAGGTTCTGTATTGTTTATTTGTTTATTTGGGGTTTTTACGTCACTTTCAACACTGTACAGGTCATATCACGATGGGTAGTTGGAAGGGCAGAGGAAACCAGTACATATAGTTCGCTAGGGTTCTGTACTGTAAACTGCCGACCAACGGCAAGCAACTACCAGCTTTCCCACTTACGGCCATGACGGGGATCGAACCCCGGCCGCAGAGGTGGGAGGCCAGAGTGGTACCACTCTGCCACCGTGGCCCCTAGGTTCTGTATTGTAAACTGCCAACAAACAGCAAGCAACTACCATCTTCCCACTTGAGGCCAGGATGGGAACCGAACCTCAGTCTCAGAAGTGGGAGGCGAGAGTGTTACCAGACTGTCAGGTAAAAGCCCCATTTTAAATACTGGTGTTCCACAGGAGCTGACCCTGCAACTGACCCTACAACCCACTGGTGGGCTGTGAAAGTTGTACAAAGAAGGCGCAAAAATGCATAGTCAGTTAAGAAACCCCAGACAAGATGATGCATTTCTTGACAGGATGTAAACAATATACAGACAAGCCCTGGTTTCCCGAATAAGCATGCGTAAAATGGACATTTTACGCATGCTTATTCGGGAAACCAGTACAAGCCCTATACTCCTAACAGACAAGCCGCATCAGAAACAGACAAACCTTGACAAGTTCCCGACACATCACAACAAGACTGATTGATTTAGGGTATCAGTATAAAGAGTCAGGATCCAGAATCTATTCAGATTCCAAATAACTGGCAGTCACACTCAGACACTTGTCCAGAGAAAGTTTACTTCACTTCAGTATCATTGGGGGGTATGCAGGACTACCATTTGTAAATTTGTAACCAAGGTGTGCAAAGCCATCCTTATAGAATTTCAGGAGGGATATTTGATCTGCCAAACAGATCTTGAAGAGTGGAAAAGCATTCAGGAGAAATTTAGAAACAGATGGAATATCCGACATGCTGTTGGTATACTGGATGGCAAACATTTTGCTATGAAGAAGCCCAAGAAGTCAGGCAGTGAATATGTCAACTGCAAGGGTTACTTCTCCCTAGTACTGCCAGCCCTGGTTGATGCAGAGTACAAATTCCTGTTGGTGAATGTGGAGTCTAGTGGTTCCTCATCTGATGCATAGATATTCAACCAATAGTAAACTGAGAAGAAAAATTGAGAACGGCAATTTGTGAAAACCACCACCAGAACCACTGGGACCTGGAGAGCCAAATCTACACTACTTCTTGTTGGGGTACGACACCTTTGCCCCCATGACATGGCTGATTAAGGCCTAAGGCAGAAGACAACTGACCAGGAAAAAGAGCAAATTACAGGATATCAAGGGGCAGGAGGGTGGTCGAGAATGCCTTTGCAATATTAGTGGGAAGATTCTGGATACTGCTGACCATCATGGGGCAAAGGCCAGATGATGTGAGGGACATTGTGTTAACATTTGTGGTACTAAATAACATGCTGAGAAGACATCAGGGTAAAGCAGACAGGCCACCTACCCCAACACACAACGTACAACCCCCAAAGGCTGACCAGGCTGCCAATGGACCCAATGAGAATTTTATAAACCCATTGAGGAAGGCCAAAGATCAACGAGACCTACTGAAAGATAACTTCAATAACCTAGGGGCACTGGCTGGGCAGGCGAAAAGCATTTAAGAATACTGGGAAGAGCACAGTCCTTTTCAGGACTACCCAAATATTCCAATAACGTTTATATTTTAATGGTGTTGCATAAATATTCAACAAAATTCAAACCCATTTTCAGCCACATCCCAACACAAATTCACCAAAATTCATCTCCATTTTAACCTTTTTTCATCCCATTTTTTTCACAGCTAAAAAAGAAATCCGAAAGATATAAAGATTTAAACCCAAGACATCTAATGTCAAAGTAAAAAAACTCCTTACATATTTATTTAGAATTTCAGATTTGCAAGTTTGTCATGCAATCAATAATTTTAAAGCAATTTCACATGGAAATAAATTTTTCATTTCATAGATATTTTAAAAATAAATATTATTTTACAATTAAACCCCAAATGTTTAAATAACTATCTGTGAACAAAATTACTCTGAATAAAATGTCAGTCATCTGGGAATAATTAAGTCAATCTGTCACATGTTTTGTTTCTCAGTCAGTCCTCACTTCATCACTCTGTCAGTGTGGTTGAATCATCAGTCAATGTATGGGATTTTCTTTGTATGTCAGTCTGCCAGTCACACCGTCAAACATGTTTGTCAACTTAGTCAGTGGTTAGTCTGATAGTCTGTTTGTCAGTCCATCCAAAGATTTATTCAAAGTTAAATTACTTTTAATTTTTCTGGTGTTGTGTGTGTTTGAATATTTTTTTCTTTGGAACATTCTTACTTTGTATTTTTGTTTTGGTAGAACGACAGAGCTGATAATTGTTTTTGGAAGATTCGGGTGGGGTGAGCAGTCCTGATAAGGACTTAAGGCAGGATAATCTGCTGATATGGGTTGACTCAGTTGGCTGGACTGGCTGACAGGTCTTGCTTGTTCTTGCTGAGTGGTAGTTGGCACTGGTGATGGTGCTGGTTGAAGTTGAGAGGGTGAAAATGGTTGTGGTGTGTCAGTCGGCTGGTACAGCAGCACGGATGAAATACTCCCGAAGAGACTTGATAATCCAGAAGAGTTGTGTTGACTGTCTTCAATTTCTCTGGAGGTAACTGATGGTGGGCTGAAAGTCTTTGTTGGACTCACTGCAAACATCAGTTGTCTGGAAGGCCCAAGCTGATAGTCATCCACAACAAGAAAAGATGCAGGCTGTCATGATGCTGATGATGGAATCTGTGGTTGAACTTTTGCAATCACTGTGGTGGTTGTGGTGCTGCTGTCTGAATTGGCTGCACAGCTGGTGTCGAAACTTGTTGAGTATCCAGAATCTAAGGATGTATTCTTGTCCTGCGGTGGCTTGTGTGGCCTCTGGAAGTTGTGTGTGGCCTCTAAAAAGTTGTAACTTGAACCTGTTGAGTTGTTGTGACCAGTCGTTTGCATTCTTCAGCCTTGTACTGTATTCAATGTGAAGTTTCACTGTCTCATTCCTGAAGGTCAAAAGTCTCACTCCTCCAGGTGTTCAATCTCAGAGTAGAGCTAGTTGCATAACGACTGTCATGCCCCCAAGAAACTGGAAATCATTGACCTCATTGACCTGCTGGAACTGATCAAAAACTGGATCTTCAGCAGTGGTGGTGGCGACAGCAGCTGGTTGGTGTGAAGGGCTTGAATGTAAATCTTGATAGCAATCAAAACCATGTCTACCAGAAATGTCAACCAACAACAGAAAAGGAGCAGAAGTAACTTGGTCACCTCACCACAAACCCATCTAGCAGTGGTCACATGGCATTTGTAATTCTGAATATGTATATGAAAATCCAAATAGGCATTTTGAAGTCCAAATATGTATTCAGAATTCAAAATACATATTTTGAATTCCAAATAGTGTATTTAGAATTCTAAATGTGCTATTTGGAATTCCAAATAGTATATTTCAAATTTTGATTTTGGATGGCAGTTCCAAGATTTCGTAGCATTGACATTGGCCTTTGAAATGGGAGTAAAGCAATAACGTGTAGAAAAAAATAACTTCAAATGCTTTTACAATTGTTCTGATTTTATCTTTATTTTAGTTGGTTAACCTTTGTTTATTTTTTCAGGTATGTTAATATAGTAAAAAAGCAAAGGGAAACTGGCCATTTTAGCATTTTATCTCTATGTGAAGTAGAACTTGAAGGTAATACTTTGATATTTCATATGCGATTTGATTTGGCAGCAATTCTGTACTCTAGTATTATAATAATGTGTTTTTGCAAGTTGTTCAGGTAAAACTTTGACACAGTTTGTGAACTTGAAAATTAAAAAAATATATATTTCCATATTCAAAACATTTGTGTTGCAAACATCATTTTATTTTTGGAATAATCACTGTAGTACTGTTTTAATTGCAACTAAAATATCGTACCAATTTGACATATCATATTCAGTTTCCTTAGAGAAAAAGAGATGTTCCAGATGTCTTTGTACTAACATTGAGGGGCCACAGTGGCCCAGTAATAACCACCTGAGGGTTCAAACCCCAGACCCTATGTGGTAAACTTGGTAGTTGCTTAACAATGGTTGTCACTTGACAGAACAAAAACTTGGCCAACTGTATGTATTGGTTTCGTCTGCCCATAAAACTACCTGTATGGATATGATGAATACAGTGTTGAAAGCGATGTTAAAACCCAAATAAATTGTAATGATATTGAAAAAGTAATATGAAAAAAAGTGATTATTTGTATTCACATTGAGATATTTAATTCTTTTTTTCAGAAAGACTTGCTATATTTTTTAGAAACTAAGGCACATTCAAGTATTTTGTTTATACAGTTAGACTGTCACTTTCAGCTTCTTTTTGCTCATTTTTGTTGTAATAAATTCCATTTAGACAATATGGAGAATTCACAATTTTATCTTTTCAATTTTATGGAAAACAAAGTACAGTTTGAAGTAACAAGAAATAAGCACACAACACAAAGTATTTTTTGTTGGACCTGATAGGATTATTTTGAAATTATACAAAAATCAAAAATTACATAAAAAAAAGCAATTTTAAATGACTCTTAATGAGGTAAAATCCACATACACTTAATTTTTATTACTAAAGAAGACATAATCTTCAATCAATTAACTGAATTATGCATATTTGTCTTCTGTTGTAATAAAATTAAAATATGTGATTTTCGGGTAAGTTTCCAATTACTTCAGCCATCTGGCTAATTGTTTTCCTGTAAAACAGTATGCCCAAGTAACACATATGGACAGCAATGTGAGCAATGTGGACACTGTCAGAATCCCCAGTGTGATTGGACATCTGAGACAGGAGTCTGTTTCGCTGGCTGTAGTGCTGGATATAGGGGGGGAAACTGTAAAACAGGTATTCCGATTATTAGTTTAAACTCAGAATTGGTGATAAAATTTTCTTTGAGAAATATCTGGTGAAAATATATTCTTTAAAATCACATTTGAGGGTCATTTTTGAAACTGTTACCTCAATATTGTTTGGAAAAGGCATTTATGTAACTTGGTATCATTTGAGTATTTTTCTCTGGTGTGAAAATAAAAAAGGGGTTTAATTTACATTGCAAGTTAGGTATGATTATTTACAGTTGATGTTTGTTAATATATTTCCAAACTGGTTAGGTATGATATAAATTACCCGAATGTATCAACAATATTATCTGCTGCTTCATACACAGTGTCTGCAATGCAAGAATCAAAATAGCCTATGTTTCTTCAATTTGCAGTTAAATTATCGTGTAAATATCATTTTATTGTTTGAATGTATCAACAATATTATCTGCTGTTCCATACCCTATTCTCTGCAATGGAAGAATTTTTATAGCCCATGTTTCTCCAATGTACAATTAAATTATTCTGTATTAAAGTATTATTTTATTGTTTACATTTGGCCAAACAAAGGATGGAATTTTGTTGAAGAAAAACAAATATCTGGAATGTAAGAGAACTTTACATTTCTTAGACATTTTCAAATGACTCTGAAAGTGCAAAATGAAAAAAATTAATGGATAGTTACCTGTAAAGTGATAAAGATAATGAACCGTAAAATCCAGTAGTCTAGCAGTTAACAATTAATCATTTAATCAATACATTTAACAACAGTTGTTGTTGGAATCTATCATCATGTGAAATTGACTGAACACGTATCCTGATATTAGCAAAAACTGCATTCTCTACTTCCACAAGATACAACTTTGAAAATTTGCTTTATTTTTCTCAATATCACTATATCAATATTTTTGCAGAATGTGATGGTAATACCTACGGAGTAGGCTGCAAACCTTGTTCAAAGAACTGCAAGAACTCCATGTGTGACAAGCTTTCAGACACCCTGATATGTTCTGATGGATGTATTGTAGGGAAAACGGGGACAGATTGTTCAGAGGGTGAGGAAGATAAGCTATTTCTCCATACTAGTGACATAATAATGACATAATAGTGCTGTAAATGAAGAACTTGGTTAAGTGTGTGTGTAAATTGAAATCTTAGTGTCTCGTCAAAGCTATTTAGCTTGCAGAAGTTTGAACTGCTATTCATTCCTAAATAATACAATGTACTTTAAAAGTTATGTTAGAGAGATTGTGTTCTATGTTTTCTCGTAACATAATGTAAATCTGCAGAGATTTAAGTTTACATTTATGTTAAAGAAGCTGTGGATACATGTACACCACAGTAGCAGTACTGAAGAGTTTGTGAATACTAAGAGCAAGGCCATCTAAATA
Source organism: Sabellastarte sp. h YS-2021 (assembly GCA_964017235.1). NCBI lineage: Eukaryota > Metazoa > Annelida > Polychaeta > Sabellida > Sabellidae > Sabellastarte > Sabellastarte sp. h YS-2021. The sequence continues at coordinate 75,922,636 of OZ024935.1, read as the reverse complement.
TATGTTTATTTATTGTCTTTATAAATTCCTGAAAAGTGTACAGGCCAAAAATATATTTATAGTTATGCAGAATAAATATGTTTTGTGAATGTGTCATGGTGTCATTTAGATGAGTTATTTTCCACTCAAGAAGTAGGAGACAGTTCCAAATTAAATATTTACCTTATTGGATTTAACAGATATCCAAATAGCCAAAAGTAATACACTGCAGTGCAGCTACATATTGTGAATCATTTCAAACAGTTGAGACACAGGTATCCAGCCTTTTCCTATTTTTATAAAAATTCCTGGAAAATCCACCAAACTCATGAATCGACTAACTTCACGCTAATTCTGTGGCTGTGTTTGGGAAAGCTTGTATGGTTACTGTTTCAATAAATAACCTATAACTTATAAACAACATTGTAGTTTACATGAGCCTGGCCTTAAATATCAGTGAGGAGATAACAAACTTCTAAGGGAAATGGTTGGTCATGAAAACTTGTTCTTTTGCTGATCATTTTCAGTTGATGAGCACATTGGGTGTTAAATGATACATATTCATCAGTTTTCAAAATATAAAATTTATAGATACACTGAAAATGTTAAGGGTGACTATGTAAGTAAGTCAGGCCTTGGTTGCATATGACATGCTCTGTCTGGACAAGACATTTCACACAACAATTCATGACAATAATATTACTTTTAAAATAAGCAGAGGTGGAAAACATTGTGGGCAACCTCTATATAAAAATCAATTGATATTAAATCAAAGTAGCTTTTGTTTAGGTTTGTGGCATTAATAATGTTGTGCCACATTTTATATGTTTTCAGATTGTCCAGATAAAACCTATGGTTATGGTTGTCTGAAGTGTTCAAGCAATTGCAATGAATCAAAATGTTTCAAATTTTCATCCACCATGAATTGTTCTAATGGATGTATAGCAGGATACAAGGGGACTGACTGTTTAACAAGTAAATCCACACATTCTGACTTTCAAGAAAAAAGCAATACCCTAATATTTCTGACCTGAAATGTATATTCATATAAGTGATAAAGATAATGAAAGACGAAGTCTAGTAGTCTAGTAGTTAACAAATTTTGCATTCTCTACTTCCATAAGATACAACTTTGAGAATTTGTTTCATTTTTCTCAACATTAATATATAAATATTTTTGCAGAATGTGATGATAATACCTATGGAGTAGGTTGCAAACCTTGTTCAAAGAACTGTAGGAACTCCATGTGTGACAAGCTTTCAAACACCCTGATATGTTCTGATGGATGTATTGTAGGGAAAACTGGGAGAGATTGTTCAGAGGGTGAGGAAGATAAGCTATTTCTCCATAATAGTTAATGACATAATCGTGATATCAATAAATGTAGAACTGGGTGTAAGTGATATAGATTGAAATTTGAATGTTTCATCAAAGCTATTTAGTTTGCAGAAGTATGAACAGCTATTCATTCCTAAATAATACAATGTACTTTAAAAGTTATATTAGAGATATTTTGCTTATTTATTATCTTTATAAATCCCTGAAAAGTGTACAGGCAAAAAAATATTTACAGTTATGCAGAAATAATATGTTTTGTGAATGTGTCATGGTGTCATTTAGATGAATTATTTTCCACTCAATATAAAATCAATTGATATTAAAGCTAAGTTGTTTTTGTTAAGGTTTGTGGCATTAATAATTTTGTGCCATGTTTTATATGTTTTCAGATTGTCCAGATAAAACCTATGGTTATGGTTGTCTGAAGTGTTCAAGCAATTGCAATGAATCAAAATGTTTCAAATTTTCATCCACCATGAATTGTTCTAATGGATGTATAGCAGGATACAAGGGGACTGACTGTTTAACAAGTAAATCCACACATTCTGACTTTCAAGAAAAAAGCAATACCCTAATATTTCTGACCTGAAATGTATATTCATATAAGTGATAAAGATAATGAAAGACGAAGTCTAGTAGTCTAGTAGTTAACAAATTTTGCATTCTCTACTTCCATAAGATACAACTTTGAGAATTTGTTTCATTTTTCTCAACATTAATATATAAATATTTTTGCAGAATGTGATGATAATACCTATGGAGTAGGTTGCAAACCTTGTTCAAAGAACTGTAGGAACTCCATGTGTGACAAGCTTTCAAACACCCTGATATGTTCTGATGGATGTATTGTAGGGAAAACTGGGAGAGATTGTTCAGAGGGTGAGGAAGATAAGCTATTTCTCCATAATAGTTAATGACATAATCGTGATATCAATAAATGTAGAACTGGGTGTAAGTGATATAGATTGAAATTTGAATGTTTCATCAAAGCTATTTAGTTTGCAGAAGTATGAACAGCTATTCATTCCTAAATAATACAATGTACTTTAAAAGTTATATTAGAGATATTTTGCTTATTTATTATCTTTATAAATTCCTGAAAAGTGTACAGGCAAAAAAATATTTACAGTTATGCAGAAATAATATGTTTTGTGAATGTGTCATGGTGTCATTTAGATGAATTATTTTCCACTCAATATAAAATCAATTGATATTAAAGCTAAGTTGTTTTTGTTAAGGTTTGTGGCATTAATAATTTTGTGCCATGTTTTATATATTTTCAGACTGTCCAGATAAAACCTATGGTTATGGATGTCTGAATTGTTCAAGCAATTGCAATGAATCAAAATGTTTCAAATTTTCATCTAACATGAATTGTTCTAATGGATGTATAGCAGGATACAAGGGGACTGACTGTTTAATGGGTAAATCTACACATTTTGATTTTCTGGAAAAAGCAATACCCTAATATTTCTGACCTGAAATGTATACTCATATAATTGCATATTATAGTAACTAACTGTTAAATAATCCAAGCTATGCTAAATAATATAGTGAACATCAAATATAGCAGTGGAAGTGTAGAAATACTGCATCTATACATGACAATATTATGTAGTTTCTCTCATACCCAAAACAAATCATGCTTTGTGAGAAAGTAAACCTGTTTAAGCATCAGATATTAAAATATCTTGATTTCATATGGATATTCTGAGGTAAAAGAAGTATATTCCCATAGATTATCATTGCAGAATGCCCAAATGGTACATATGGAATTGAATGTAAGCCATGTTCCTTGCAGTGTTTCGAGTCAATATGTGACAAGTTCTCAGACACACTCAATTGTACAAATGGGTGTATTGCAGGTTATAGAGGAACAGATTGCTCAACAGATATATTCAGCAATTTTGATTGTGATATTAAGAGATTTGAAAAACTAGTTTGTTCATATTCTAAAGATTATATAAGTACACAAAAATGAAAACAGTATATTAATTGCATAAAAGAACCAAAGCCATGCTACATAAATTTTGCATCTATGCATGACAATGTTATGCATGACAATGTTGCCTTTTCATACCCAAAAGAAATCATAACTGACAAAGAAAATGTGTTTTGCATCAGATGTTAAAAATGTTTGCTTTATATGGATATGCTGCATTAAAAGAAGTAAATTCACTTAGATTATCGTTCTAGAATGTCCAAATAGCACATATGGAATTGGGTGCCAGCCATGTTCCTCTCAGTGTTTTGAGTCAAGATGTGACAGGTTTTCAGGCACACTCAATTGTACAGATGGATGTATTGCAGGTTATAGAGGAGCTGACTGCTCGACAGGTACATTTGGCAATTTGGTTGTTATGTAAGGAGATTTTAAAATTTATTTTGCTCACAATTCAAAGATTATACAAATACACAAAAATGAAAATAGTGCATTAATTGCATCAAACAACCAAAGCTATGTTAATCATATATTGAATACCAAGTGCAGGCACAATAAGATTGCATAAGTTTTGCATGTATGAGTGACAATGTTCTGTAGTTTGTTATATACTTAAAAATCATACCTGACAAAATAAACCTGTTTTAGCATCAGATATTAAAGTTTCTTCATTTATATGGATGTCTAGATAAATACATTCAATTAGATTATCATTCCAGAATGCCCAAATGGTACATATGGAACTGGATGCCAGCCATGTTCCTCTCAGTGTCTTGAGTCAATATGTGACAAGTTTTCAGATACACTCAATTGTTCAAATGGGTGTATTGCAGGTTATAAAGGAACAAATTGCTCAACAGGTATATTTGGCGATATGATTATGTTTAGAGATTTGAAAACTAGTTTGTTCATATGTTAAACATATTAATTGAGGCTTGTAGGATTATGTTTTGTAGTTACATGTCAGAGGTCGAGGAGTTCCCAGGTCCACCTTCCATATTTTAAAATTTAAGCTATCTGGCATCCTGTGAGTTATGTCCGCATAATTACAAAGCATTTAGTAAATTCAATCAGAATTACGTTAAACTCTAGTATAAAAGGTAATAGGTTTAGGCCCCACTGGTTTGGTGGATAAGGAGATGTATCCACTTTATCAATAAATGAAAAACAAATATTGTAAGAAAAGTCATTCCTGATATCATAGGATGTCATATCTTAATGTTTTATTTATACTGTTTGAATTATTTTTAACTTTTAACTACAATGTTGAAATCTAAACTTCTTTGTCAACTTCTCAGAAATGTTTCTATTTATAGCTTTGACAATTGATACATATAATACAAATTGCCAGTCTTGTCTAGAAACCTGTAAGGATTAAAACTCGGATGATGTGAACTATACACATGGGTGTGCACCAGAATATAGATAAAGCACTCTCCAGTGAATAATGTTAGCTGTAACGTATGTTGTTTACAAGACAGATTCACATTGAATGTAACATGAAAATATTATCAAAAATAAGATATACTGTGTGATTAGGAATATAATTTAGGGTGTATATGCTTATTGTGACACAGTATTAGTAGTTAACAATTTATTTAATTTATCTATTTATGTGGGGTTTTACATCACTTTCAACACTGTAAAGGTCATATCACGATGGGTAGTTGGAAGGGCAGAGGAAACCAGTACATATAGTTCGTTAGGGTTCTGTACTGTAAACTGCCGACCAACGGCAAGCAACTACCAGCTTTCCCACTTGAGGCCGTGCCAGGAATCGAACCCTGGCCTCAGAGGTGGGAGGCGAGAGTGTTACCACTCTGCCACCATGGCCCCTAGTGGCTAACAAATATAAATGTCTAATAGTTACCATTATGTATACCACTAACTTTAATATATTACTATATCTAATGTAACATGTGCTCCCAGTCAGTGGACATATATAGATAATATTTGACTCGACTGCATGCTATATAAATACATACTGTAAATTTAGCAAGATTGTTTTCTACATTTCTGACTTATAAAAATCCGCCAGGAATTCAAGAGAAATTAAGACAACTTGAATAGTGTAAGCATAAGTTTGGCAATCAATATTCTTAAAAATATGTCAAGAAGATGGCCACAACAACCATCCTATTACCTCAGATTGTACTGGCTTGTCTTTTATGGTGTAATAAGATGTACCAAATTTATATTTTTTTCTATAAAAATATGTTTTGTCTAAAGTATTTCGTATTTAGTATGAAGTATTTGACAATGATTTTGTTAAAATATATATCCAGCAAAGTATGAAAGATGACATACATGTACCTAATTGCTTACAGAATGTCCTGATAACACATATGGTCCTTACTGTGATCCTTGCTCACCAAACTGTAAAAGTCCATCATGTGACAAGTTTTCTGAAACTGGTGTTTGCACTGGAGGATGTGTAACAGGTTACAGTGGAGAAACTTGTCTTGAATGTAAGATTTCATTCATGAAGTTATTTCAGTGCATTTTTGCAGTCATCACAATACATCATCAATTTTCACAATCCTATTTGCTATTTAGCATCTAGTGTCTGTACATTTAGAGTGGACATAATTCTTTTTATAATTGTAAAAAGCTAAGCAACTGTAGACCACTAATCATACTATATTAATGTCTCCCCAAAGTTTCTTTATTTGTACAACACTATGTCTCACCCCAAATCTGTTGTAAAACATAATCCAAATACATGCTGAAATCTACATTATATTGTAAAATTTTCAAATACATTAATTAATTTTTCAAATATTTGATCAATAAAGCATTAACTCAAAATAGTGAACGTTTTCATTACAGATCACATATCTGAAACAAAAAATACATTGGGTACTACAGCAGGCGCTGTTGTTGCAGCTCTGGTGATTGCAATTGGCATTGTGGTGGTTGTCATTGTGTTGCTGAGGTAACTGGGACTGATATTTTTAACTACAATCCCCATCTTGATTGTCAATTTGCTTCATCATAATATTTGTCACATTACTGCACATATTGTCATGGTTGTTAGGTTTATAGCACAAATATTTTTAGTTTAAATATAGATATGCCACTCATTAATACTTGTAGCAGTTTAACAAACTGCATGCCTTTTGAGACACATTACAGTGTTGGCATTATTTGATCAGGAGAAGAAATCAAAAGAGAACAAAAACAGAAGAAAGTTTGGATTTGGGATCAACTGCAAATATATATTCAGGTTGGTAATAAAAATGTACATAATTATATGGTTAATGATAATTATCTATAATACACTTTGTAAATATTGTAAAGTGCAAAATGCATGATTATTCTATGGACAGATAATTGGATGATAATGATCATATTTTTCAGTTCCAATTGATGACATGGATGCTAAAACTGGGAAAACTGAAAGGCCTAATGCTGCACCCAAACTATCATGCATTAACCAATCCCAAAGTTCCACCAAAATGAACGAAGCAATAGGGTTAGGTATGGTACATGTTTTTTTTCTTTATTTTTCTTTCATTTTGTGCAGCTCAAGAATTGTAAGCATTTTAGAACTATGGTGAGGTATAAATAGTTGCACTTTCTTCATGGATTTGCAGGTTATCACAGGTTCGGAATGAGACTATGTTTTTAAATGATACAAGGAACGTTTTTGTTACAAATTAAATTGCATTTCACCATGTAAACTCAATACGGCATATATCAGTATTCAATTATCAACATCAATATCAAGCACCCATATAAATTTATTCATGCAAACATATATATTTATAATGCAGTCAGTTCAATATAAAAATAGGAAATGTTTATTTGACCACTTGAGGTTAAATGAAAAAAAGGAACACAAGGAGAGCACACATCCTCTCCACGGCATGTAATCACAAGTAAATGGGAAAATAAAGAGAACCTTTTTGTAACCAGATCAGGATTGAGATGACTGTCAGAAATTAAAAGTATCTAATTTGGAACAAAACCCAGGATTTTCAGTATCCAATGAATATTATATAATCCAACCATAATCCTGCTAGCAAAGAAACAAAGGTTAATAGAAATAATACTTCATTGGGGGGAATTATAAAGTTCCCAGTGAATACCAATCAAATGACAACTTTTCAAGCTGAAGTTAATAATTACTGCTCCAGCAAATGTGTAACTTACTGTAACAGCAAACGTCTTAATGTTAAAAAACAACTCCAGCAAGTAGCAATGCTGTCAGCACAAAACACCACTGACATATAATATACTGAAACCAAACATTTATCCCAACCAGAATAATTCAAAATAAATCCAGCTTAATCTTGACCAATATTTGTCAGGACATTATTACACAAATATATCATCACACAAGTACAAGCAACTTTACAAGTTACAAAAGGGTATCTTGTGATAAAAGTGATAAATGATATGTCAAAGTTAGATATGTACATTTAAATTATGATAATTACATAATTCATAATAATAATTCGTAATAATAATATTTTTATTGGTACTCAACATAAATACAATGCACAGTATAATACTTTCATATGGAAGACAGACAGACAGACAGACACAGACACACCACATACACATTCATAATAACTACAGGTAACTCTTTTGGATATTATTATCTGAATATATATTACCACTTGTATTAACACTATAGCTTTTGAAGAAAATTTAGGAAATATAAATAATTTTCATTGAAGTTCTCTATGTTTCTTTTCTTTTGATGAACTAGGTACAAGACTTTTAACTTTGTTTTAACAGAGTGCAGATATTCTTTGAAAAAAAGATTGGACATTTGGCACTTTTCTTGTTATTCAAGAACCATTTCCCCCCAAAAATGAGGTAATTTATACAATTTATTTTTGGACTAGTTTGTAAATGGAGGCCAAGCAAAATATCACATACAGTGGAACTGATCTCAACATTGAGTGCTGTTACAATAGCACATGACAAATACTTTCAAAATTCTAACACAGTAAAAAATTGATGCTCAATAGTATGAACTGAGGTGCAATAAAAGCAGGTTGGATTGTCCAAAACTTTCCATCTGAAAAGATTATCATTGCAGTTAATTACTCTGTGTAACACTTTAAATTGAAAACTTTGAAAATACGGCTCATTCATGGTTTGGTATGGTAGTATGTAAGTGTTTTGCCAATCATGGGTTTCCAGAAACAGATATAGGTTTATCCAAGTGTTAAAAGACACTGGGGCTTTTGAAAATCTGTTTACAAGTTCTTGATAATTATCTGTTTTCTTTGTTCTATTTAGTAATTGCATTTTATTTTTATATAATTTCTAAGAAAGGCGAGAAGCATTGATAATAGGAAATTGTCTTATTTGCTTGATCATAGATGAGACAATACTTTTAAGCCTCATGTGTTGTAAGATAATAGATAATAATAATAATATTATGTTTATTATGTAACTAATAATCATATTAAAATAATTTGCTACTATTAATCGGTATAGTTTGTAATATTAAAAAAATCTGCCACCAGAAATTCCATTTTCCAGTAAATAAAAACATGTCAACTCAGCTCCTTAAGACAACTGAACGTTTAACAACCATACAATACCAGTGCAACAAGTGTGTTGGGATACAAAATATAGCAAGTGGGGCTGCCACCAAGAGTGTGGGGGTACAAAATGTGGCTACGCACTCATATTGTTATCTTCATTTGTTATATATTTTTTCTATGTATGTTATTCAGGAAATTTTCCTATTGTATCACCTCCCATATGCCATATCGACTTTACCATATTTTGTATCCCCTAATTGTTTATGGGCTAATTGGGGTGCTCCACTGGAGCCAAATTGTTGCTAACTAGGTGTTTTTTGAGGGTCAGGACCAATGTTTGCAGAATCGGTTTGGATCGATGTAGTTTCCCAGCTTCTTTTAGTGGATCGGCAAAATATCAAACAAGTTTAATGACCCTCCATTACCCTCTTTACCCAAACCTAGGCTGTGCCAATATGGAAATTGTCCTGTCATAGACCTCTACAGCTTGTCACACTTCCCATCTTTTCCTGTACTGTAATCATCTTGTCTGGATGAACTACCCAGCCTGACATCAACTCCCGACAGGCCCTACACACCAACCAAAGGTAAACAGAAATCAACAAGGTGGTTACAGCAACAGACAAGCCAGGAACTGTGCAGGATTTGTTTGATATTTCAATGACTCTCCATTACCCTGTATCCAAACCTTGGCACCGCCAATCTGGAAACCGTCCTGTCATTTCTCTCTATGGCTTGTCAGTCACACTTCCTGTCTTTTCCAGTACTGTAACCATCTTGTCTGGTTGAACTACCTGGCCTGACACCAACTCCCGACAGGCCCTACACACAGTTACAGCAACAGACAAGCCAGGAACTGTGTAGCACAAGTCGGCCTTATTGTACCGACCCGCAGCTTGTCAGTAATAAAATCTCTGACTATATAAGGAGTATCAGTTTGCCCAATGCATCATTTGGAATCTGGCGTCTGACAGATTACATTTGACAGCGTTTCAAGACAGGATTTTCTTTTTTTAACAAATTTAGTGTGATTTAGTTTTGAGCAAACTTGGGGTCAAATACTTTCAAAAGTAATTAAACGCAAATACCTTTCAATTTTTAAAATGCAAATACTTTTTTTTCTTCAAATGCAAATAATTTTCAAAAGTATTTTAAATACTTTTTCAAATACTTTCATATACCTAAGTTTCATATGTTAGCATACATGAATATATTAAATGTGAAAATTATAATGCACATTAAAGGCGATAGGAAAAGAAAACTTATGAAACTCAACTAATATGCCCCCACAGCTTGTTTTCTGTGCTGAAACACATTTATAAAGTTCTTTCTTGAAGAGACTACACAATACAGCACATAATAAGCTTTCCATCTCCAATGTAGGAAAGGTGTGTATGTTTCTGTGTGAAATCCCTCCTCATTTGAAGTACGTCACTGTAGATAATGCACAGTGATCCTGTTTATCTCAGTAACTCTACATTTACTAAAGTCCTACTTGTGTTTTAACAAACATTAAAACTTATATGCAAGTTTTATGTTTAAAAGATTTATCAAAAAATTTAAGAAAAAAAGCATTTTTTGGGACCAATAAAGCTTATTATTCCTATGGATGTAAAAGTTAGTCTAATGATCTACGGATAAAAGTAAGAGTTCTGATGTGGCATATAGTTAAAAGAATTTTCATTAACTTTTAAAACTCTCTTGTTTTGTACCAAACAAATCTTCTGATACATTTGATGAAAAATATTCATAAAGCAGTCAAGAAAATACGCCCTAGTTGATTTATTTATGGTACATTGGTGAAAGACAAAGAAATATGTACAAAATTCTTACTTCAGTGTTGTAAACTTAACTTACTTTTTGTACAAGTAGAATCATATAGGTACAAGGTTAACAATTTTATTCTTGACTGGGTCTTATCATTTCTAGTTTAATAATTATTATATATATTACCAAATATGTACCCAGTTCCCATGCAGTTTATATATGAAGGCGTCAGAAGTTGATGAATAGGGTTTAAATGGATGATAATTAAGAATTTTAACAATCACATTTTTTCACTTTGTTCTCATTCATTTTAACTTACGTTACATAAGCATAAATTTGTATCATCTGTTCACCACTGTGTTCATTTTAATGAGCTGAACTAAACCATAGTGTAAAACCCCAAATAAATAAATATAATCTTGTAATATGGATAAAAACTATTACTCAAAAACAAATACTCACCTGTCTAACTTTATTGGAATTGAAGTGGCAGAATTTTTGTCCAATTTTAATGCCAAATGTGACATTTTTGATGTCATAAACATTGCGCCAAAATACACGTTCAGACGAATAAATATTTGGAAAATTTATATTTCAAGTCAACTGCTTCAACAGAAAACACCCTTTATTCATTGCTACCAGTAACTAAAATGTATAGCTGTGAGGCCGTCACTGATGGTAGCCCAGCCACTTCTTAAATAATTACAAGTTAGATATTCCAATAAGATTTTTTTTCTCATTCTGAAATAAAAGTAATAAACTTGATGCCAAAACATGTTGAGTTAATATCTCAACATGTTGACTTAGTATCCCAACATGTTGAGTTATTGTCTCAACACGTTAAGATATTATCTCAACATGTTGACTTATTACATGTCTGACTCAAAAGTAACTTATTGGCTGACAGCCTATCACCAACCCTGGTTGGATGATTATACAATTAAGAGTTTTTCCACACTATACTGATTCACAAATGAGTATTTAATTGACGGCCCACTACCGCCCCTGGCAGGGGGCTCAGTGGTGTAGCAGTTAGAGCTCTTGCCTCCAACCTCTTAGGCAAGCCGGTTCGAATCTTGGGCTGGGTGCTTCATGTTGGAAAGTTGGTAAGTTACTTGCCGATGCCCGGTGGTTTACAGTGCACACTGGTTTCCTCTAGCTGTAAACTACCTGTCGCGATATGACCCTGGTTGTTGAACGCGAGGTAAAACAACAAATAAATCTAAAATAAACTACCGCCCCTGTCTGGACTAAAAGGGAATTCGCCCCTTAATACTGATAAAAAATTAGGCAATTAACAATCCCCCAAACATGCATCATACTAGTTAGCAGTTCAGAAATACATACATGAACTTTTCATATGAACTGTTATGAATTAAGCTAAATTTCATCAGAAAACCAATCAGAGAGCACAAACCCTCACCATGTAAATTTCTACCAATGACAAAGAAAGACAAATTAATTTAATATTCAAATTGTGGTACCCATAATTTACACTTAAAAAGTTTGTTAATATTAGGGCTATCAGAACAGAAGGGGGATTAACGTGACATGCAATAATAGATTTACATAGAAAAATGCAAATTGTAAACATTTTTATAGACCAGTCTGGTGTTGCATTTAGTAGATAACATTATATCCAAAACCTAGTAGGGCACATTGATGTGTGAGTATGACTTTGCACAATTACACCTGTCCTTCAACAAGTGCGTTGTAAAGTATCAGGATGTTAAAAGTCAACATTGCTATAACAAGTTTAATCCCATTTGACACCATGACGTTGCACACCTACACCACCCAACCAATGTTAACCACCACTTAACCACTTAACAAATATCACCATCCTATTCCTTATCATTCCAAAGATATGGCCTAGAAAAAATTTTATAGGTGAAAATCTCTATGACAAGATCATACGTCAAATCCAGGTCTCACTATGGTGTTGCAGACCAACACACCCAACCTATGTCACTACCAAATATCAACATCATACACCTTACAGTTTCCGAGATATGGTCCGATTTAAAGATTTTAAGGGTCACTGTCACTACAGAAAGGTCATATGACGGTCACACTATGATGGCACATAGCGACTCCCCCAACAATGTCCCTACAAAATAATGACATGGTTTAAGAGATATAACCTGGACAAGAGTTTAATAGTCAAAGTCACTATGGCAAAGTCAAAGGTCAAATCAAGGTCACACTATGATGCTGCATACCTACGCCCCTAAACCAATGTCCCCACCAAATAGGTTTCTGAGATTTAAAAGGACAAGGTCACTGCAGCAAAGTCAGTGAGATATTAAGTCAACATGTTGAGATAGTAAGTCAACATGTTGAGATACTAAGTCAACATGTTGAGATATTAAGTCAGCATGTTGAGATAATATCTCAACATGTTGAGATAGTAACTCAACATGTTGAGATATTAACTCAATATGTTGAGATACTAAGTCAACATGTTGAGATACTAAGTCAAGATGTTGAGATACTAAGTTGACATATTGAGATAGTAAGTCAACATGTTGAGATACTAACTCGACATGTTGAGATATTAACTCAACATGTTGAGATACTAACTCTGTTGGTCTGGCAATGCACTTTTCGTTCAACTAACCCATAAAGTAGATTTGTCATCATTTCATATTTTTCCTCTTAGTTCTACATTTATTAGTCGTATACATACTTACTAACAGTATTCTTCGAAATGCATTTCTTGCATTTTGCCGTTTACCTCATACTGAGCGGCATCAGAGTCTGTGACTCATCTGAACCAGTCATGCACTCAGGCCATCCTGTGATCATTGATTCGGGGATTCACCCATGTGTAGATAGCATCAATTTTGCCTATCTGGCTTTCCAGGGTCACTGTCGAAGCGTGACACATAGTTTCCGGAATGTAAGTCCGTGGACATCATTGCTCCTAGCTCTTTCGGGTGATATCAGTCTCAATCCAGGCCCTGGTTCTAGATCTCTTAATGGTTGTCTTCTCAATGTTAGATCTATCAGAAATAAATTGGCTTCCTTTCTGGAGTTCGTCAAAGATAACAATGCTGATCTTATAGCTGTCACTGAGACATGGCTTAGGCCAGAGGATAATGAAAGTTTTATCTCTAGTATCCCACCTCCTGGTTATAAGTTCACTCATTTACCTCGAAATGTCAAGAAAGGGGGCGGAGTTGGCTTTTTCATCAAGGAGGACCTGAGTTTTGAGCAAGTTTCAAAAAACAGTTATCAGGCTTTTGAAAGTATCTCCATTCAGATTAGCACTGAGGGTGCTAAAGATGTTATATTTCATGTAGTCTATAGGCCCCCCAAAACCGCAGTTCCTGGACGAATTTGGCATGTTCCTCGAAGGTGCTGCTTTATCAGGCTATGAAAATATTCTCCTTGGTGATCTTAATTTTCATCTGGACAAACATGACACCTTGACACTGAAATTTTATGATATCCTTGAGCAATTCAGTTTTACACAACTTGTCAATACACCCACACATATTCAGGGTCATATTTTGGATGCTCTATGTGTGAGGGATTCCTTCTCCTGGGCCATTAGTCCCAAAGTTATTGGGGGACTACCAGACCACCAGGCAATCATATTCAGCTTTATCTTCCCTGTCAGAGAATCCTGTAAGTTTCAATGTGTTCCCATCCATAAAATTCACAAGATAAATATTTCAGATTTTAGAATGGATATCCTGAAATCCGACCTCATGAGATGCCCATACAAAACTGCCAGTCTTCTCATTCATCAATACTTTAATACTTTGAGAAGCCTTCTTGAAAAGCACGCCCCAATCATGAAGAAAAATATACCGAGACATGCCGAGACTGGTTTCATGAACTGTGACATCCTCAAAGCAAAACGAGGAAAAGCAAAAAGAGGAAATATGACCGGGCATGGCATTGTGAAAACTCAGCTAGTAATCGTAGCCGATACCGGGCTGCAATCAACCACTATAATTTCCTGCTTGAGAAGTCCAAATGCAATCATTATCCCAACATTGTGGCTGAAAACCAAGGAAATCCCAAGGCTCTGTGGAACTGTTTCAAAAAGATCTTACACAGGTCCTCTGTTGCTGTTCTACCAGACTACACAAATAAAACTGACCTTGCGAACACTTTCTGTAAGTTCTTCTATGACAAAATCCTCAAGATAAGATCCACACTGCAGTCATCAATACCATCTTCAGTTACTAGACCCAACCCCACTAAAAATACTCTGTCCTCTTTCACACCTGTGTCCGAGGAAGAACTACTCAAAATTCTAAAGTCCTCACCATCCGAATCATGTGACCTTGACCCGATTCCGACGTCACTGGTCAAGGAGTGTGCTGATATTCTCATCACCCCCATCACTAAAATTGTAAACTATTCAATCACTGAAGGTAGTTTCCCCAACTGTTTTAAGATGGCATATGTCACCCCCTTTCAAAAGAAGCCGAGCCTTGATAGAAATATCCTCAAAAACTACAGGCCGGTGTCAAACCTCAGCTTTGTATCTAAACTTATTGAGAAGGTGGTGGCAAAGCAGCTAAATGAATTTATTTCGCATGAGGGGCTCGTAAATGTCAACCAGTCTGCTTATAAGAGTTCCCACTCCATTGAAACCGCATTGTTGAAGATTCAAAATGATATAGCTCTCTCAGTGGACTCAGGAAAGGCAGTGGCCCTAACATTATTAGACCTATCGGCGGCGTTCGATGCGATTGATTATCCTCTTTTATATGACTGCTTGCATGACTGGTTTGGTCTAGATGGTACTGTTTTGTCATGGATCAAATCATATCTTTCAAACCGTAAACAAAAAATTAAAATAGGTGATAGCTTCTCTGAGGCGGTAATTCTCCCTTTCGGAGTCCCCCAAGGCTCTGTACTGGGTCCTCTCCTTTTCACCCTCTACACTAGTCCCCTCAGTCAAGTTATTTCAAAATTCAATATTACTCATCACCTGTATGCCGATGACACCCAGATCTACCTAGCAGTTGACTCCAGGAATTTTGACTCTAGCATGGAAGAGCTGACCAAGTGTCTCAAGTCTGTACAGGAGTGGATGGACGGTGTCAAACTAAAACTAAACCCAGAAAAAAACGAATTTATCATTATAGGTCAAAAAGCCATCAGAGAGTCGCTTGCACCAAATTTCCCTGTTCCACTCCTCCAAAACAATATTTCTCCATCGGTGGAAGTAAAAAATCTGGGTGTTATTTTCGACTCAGACAACTCCTTTGACAATCATGTTGCCAAGGTTTGCAGAGCATGTTACTATCATCTTCGTAATTTGCGATGAATTCGCAAATTCCTTGGAGTTGAGACAGCAATACTTCTGGCAAATGCTATGGTCAGTAGTTGTCTAGACTACTGTAACTCTTTACTCTATGGGGTAAGCAAGTCCAACATAGCCAAACTACAGAGGGTCCAGAATGCTCTTTGCCGCATCATCTTCAGACTTGACAAAATGAGTCATGTTACACCCTTTTTGAAAAAACTCCACTGGCTTCCAATTCAACATCGCATCCTGTTTTAAGTATAATCTTTTGGTATTCAAGGCTATTAATCTTTCACAGCCCCCGTATCTTTCAGCTTTAATAGATCGAGCAGTCTCACTCACGGCAACAGGCTATCTATCTCCTCAACCCGCCCTAATAAGCACATAGGAAGGCGTGGCTTTGCAGTATCTGCACCAGCTGAATGGAACAAGCTGCCACAGACTGTCAGATCTCAGAAAACAATAGATGGTTTCAGAAGCCAGCTAAAGGCCTACTTGTTTAGGCTGGCATACCCCCCACCTTAGTTATACCCTGGCAGGTGCTTTTTAGATGTTGACCCATGCCTGTCCCTGGACTCTCCCTTCTTGGACTCAAGTACATTAGAGGATTTGTATCAATTTTGGGCTATATAAATCCTACTATTATTATTATTATTAACATGTTGAGATACTAAGTCAACATGTTGAGATAATAAGTCGACAATTCGAAAAAAAAATTTTTCTGTGGCACTAATACCCTTCCGTGAAATAGTATCACTTTGTAAAAATAAGTAGTGAAAACAGCAGAACACAGAACTTTTGTATAAGCAGAGCAATGGTTTGACTTTAGACTTGTTTATGTTAATTGAAATATTACTTTGAGAGATCAGTTAATGTTTCTTTATCAGCTAAATAGCTTCAAAGAGGCATATTTATAATATTATTAATATCCAATAAGTTAATAAGATAAAATATTTTTAACTTATTACTTTTATAAAAGTACTTATAAAAATCTAATTAAATTGAGTTCACTGATACATAACATTAATGTTAATAAAAAGAACAACTTTGCAAAAAAATGAAAAAGCAGCAAATTCAGTCACTTGCAGAATAAACGCTATTCGCAAAATGTATTTGAAAGTACTTGAATAGTATTTGAAATTTTTATCTCATGCAAATGCAAATACTTTTCATTTCAAAACTTTACATGCAAATGCAAATACATTCGAAAAGTATTTAAAATGCATTTAAATGCATTTGCATTTGACCCTTTGTCTGGTGTTGAGATACAAATTGGGCTAACTTGTGTATAGGATTTTTTTTCAAAACACTATTTTTACAAAGAAAAATGGGTCCTAAGCAGGGCAGAAAACAGAGGGAGTTAGAAGTCACTACAGACACCCCTCTAGAATTTGAGCTTGGGTACACTGCAGAAGAGAAAGGGAGGAAGAGGCACAGAAACAGAGGGAGGAAGCCAAGAAGGAGGAAAGTTTTCACTGACCAGAGGAGGTAGTGGCCGAAAGCATGCAAGGACAGACAAAAGTGACACAGAAATGAATACAGAGACTGGAGGGGAGGTGGGCACATGACCAAGAAGGGGCACATGACCAAGATCTACCTGATGGACTTGGATGAGAATGCTATCATGGACTTTGAGAAGGACTACGAGGAGTTGTATGACAAGGAAGGAATGTCTTTGGGAGAAGTTCACCAACAGTTGTGGGCTGTCTGCCAAGGTGTGCTGTTTTGAGTCGCAAAGGACACATTACAGCAAACTCATGCAATTCAAGTCAAATTCAATTTTAACTTTTTAAAGATGCACATTAAATGTAAGGGACTTTGCAAGTTGTCAGGCTTAAAGTACCCTGAATGAGGAGCCAGTGCATCCACTGCCTCGGCACACGATTCAACCGACATGGATAGTATGAAAATCAGACACCACAATAGAGCCTTCAGTTACAAGCCCCAGCACAGTTTTTGTGTGTCCTTTGGTTGACCAGCAGGTCATGGAGCAGTTTACATAGAAGAAAGCCTCATTCCTCAGGCTAATGCAGGAGACAACAAGAACAACCTTCTGCAACTGCCTGGCATCTAAGGTAGAGGCTGTAGAAGATAAAGACTTTAAAAACATTCAGAAACGAGGCTGTGAAACTTCAAAAAAAATCTGGACAAAAAATATTGGGGTAAAGCCAATGAAACATTGGCTAAAATTTGCAAAAAAATTAAAACGCTTTGACATTTGGTTACAATATTTTGACCTTTGGATCCGACCTTATGACTTTTGACCTTTTGAGGTTCCCTAAAGATTTGATGGATTAGAACTTGAAAATATGTTGCCAATATGCCAGAAAAAACTTTAAAGTTTTTTCTTAAAAGCTTTATAAATTTTGACTTTTAATGGGGGACATTTTTCATAACTTGGGTTGACGTTTTTCAACAGGGCAGTTGTGATTAAGTTTCAATAGTTTTTAAACCTGTTGGGAATAGATTGGATTTTCTTTGGAAATTGGTTGGAATTTTGAGCAACACCAGCTTAAATAAAAGATCTGGTAATAATTGGGTAGTCCTGAAAAGTACTGATAGATGCCAGCCTCTTCTGCCCCCAGGTTTGTTTGTTGATACATCTGATATCCTGTCCTCCTGCCCAGCCAATATTCCCACGTGATTGAAGTAGTCTTTCAGTAGGTCCCGTTGATGTTTGGCCTCCCTCGAAGGAGTCCTGAAGTTGTCATCTAACACATACACTACCTTTTTATTTTGTAGGGCCGCTACAGTATTTGCTGGGGTTGGTTCCTTGTCTGCTCCACCGTGGGGTGTCCTCACCATTTTGTGCAACACCACACATGTAAAAACAATGTCTGACAACCTTTGCCCTTTGCTCCATGGTGCCCAGTAGTGCCCTGAATCTGCTCACCAGTATCCAAAATGTGTTCTCCACCACCCTCCTGCCTCTGGGATCCTGTAGTTGGCTATTCTTTCTTCCCTTGTTAACTATCTTCTGCTGTAAGGTTTCACCATCAATGGATCAAGGTAAATGAGTCATCAACCAGACAGAAATAGAACAAATCTTGTCCTCCCTTCCCCAGTGGATCAGGAGGCTGAATCCACAAGATGCCATCCTCGATCTTCTTCCTCAAATCACTTCTGTTGAAAATCTGTGCATCTGATGAAGGTCCATTTGACCCCAAATTGACCTCGAGAAAACCGTATTTTACATCCTAAGCTTGTGTGGAAAGTCTGTCTCATGTAAAGCTGGCATCTTTGCAGTTACAAATGCTAATTTATGACAGCCAGAGGTGGTTTATATAGTGTGGGTTCGATTCTGACTCTCAATCCTGACTCCAAAAATTAACCAGTCCAGTCGGGTGGATCGGGAAAATGCTCCAGTCCTGTCTATTTGTCAATACGGCTTGTTGGGGCTTGATATGATTTAACGGTCAGGGGTTTACAACTTCTGCTGGTAGTTTCCTGTCTTGCAGTAGAGAAATCATCCTGATCCCAAGTTACGTCGGGATCTTGATCCAGATAAACAGGGATGTATTACATCCTGTTGGGGAGATGAAAATGACTGTACATATTTACAGCCTTTTGGGGGGAATTTGGTCTCCGATTCAAGACTTTTGCAACCAACCCTAGAGTCATAGAATCGGTTATAGGGTTGACTCCAGTTAAATTAGGTGTATGACTAAGGAATATTCACAAATTTTACACGCTGTGAATACTGAATAAATTGAGGTAAATTGTACTTTTAAAATGATTTTCAATATGAATGTTAGTGGTTCTTAAATTATAATTCACAACACTGTGTTCTGTTCCCTATTCCACCCTTACTATATTATTACCTGTTGTTACGGTCACGGGCAAGCACGGTAGCAATTACCGGTTGTCTTTAAGTTGTAACAGAAAAAGCAAAAAGTTAAACTTAACAAATTTATTTAATAGTCAACAATAATGATTACAGTCAACTGGTATGCCCTTAACTAAGCACACTAATACAATAACAAGATCTAGCTGACCTGACCACTGAGATTAAGAATAAGTTTATCCGCCGTATCCCGCAATCTGTTCTGTAATCCGTCCTGTGGTATATTCTGTGGTCTGTCCAATGTCATGTGGTCTGTCCTGTGATCTGTCCAATGTTCACTCACACACGGATATCTATATCTTGTGGCCTGTCTCACACTCAACAACACAAAAGGTTCTTGTGCCGCTATCCTTTATATATCCAGTCAAACAGAATGTCTGTCTGGAGATATTTAGAGAGTTAACACAACTGTACTGTCTGCTCCAAGATGTGGACAATGTCCAAAATGCAGTAAATTCACTCTCTGTTATATGAATGTACAATATCCAAAATATCCAAAGTACAATAAATCTGTCCAGATGATGTATCCAGTTCACTCCAGTAAAAGTTCACAGTAATATAAGCATATATTATATTCCAAAACACAATAGCTCTCCTTATAGCCAGCGAATACAAAGTTTACTTGTGGTCAGATGTACATTCCTTATATACATTCACAGATTCCTCTGGAATTGTACAGAACCAACTCAAAAGAAGATTAAGCCATCTAGGCCAAAGGAGGAAGTTCTAGAAACTACTGGTAATTGGGTTTCCCCAAATCTAACATAACCACTGAGGGGGGGATTTCCCCCAGTCTGTGAACAGATCAATAAACACTAAAACACAAAAATCAATAACTCCCTTACTTTAAATGTCAACACACAAAAAGAACCAACAACACAATTATCTTTTATGACAATGTATAAATATAAAGCTTAAATTAAACAATGCACTAATATAGTGCCTAATATATGTAATATACAATGTACTAATATAGTGTCCAATATATGTAACACTGTGTACAATAAATTTTATCAAATATCATTTCATTGATACTGTTACCTGTGGATAAGCCAAGTCATATTAAGAGCTCTTTTGTGGATTATTAATCTGTTTAAACCATGTGTATCTTTAATATGTGGACATATCATGGCTTCCTAAAAGTTAAAACACAGAAAAGTAAAAAAATAACAAGAAATATTGTCCAAATACGTGAGTGGAGCTGTAGATGTTGTATATAAATCCTAACATTTGAAGTTTCAGTGATACTAAGTTGTTTCACGTTTTTGCTTATTGACAATTAATCCAGTTTGGCCATCATTTGCCCCAAAGTAAAACAAACCAACAAAAAAGGGAACAATGGAAAAACCCAGGACTAATCATGTAATTAATATTGACCTTATCACAAACAAAACAAGTGTAATCTTGTTGATTAGCCCAACAAGCTTACAAAGTGTGAACTGGTTATGTAATCAACTACATTAACTTGGACATTGAAGAGTTAATTAGGGTATGACCTATTGTCAAGTAATAAATGAATTACTTGGTATGATTTGGAATTTAAAACTTATTTTCAGTACTGTATTTAATATGGTTTGAATGAGAACAATCATCCCAAAACAATGGCAACTTAATCCTCTCCAGCTGCGTTAGCTATTTATAAATCCCCTTAATCCCCTATTGTTGGGATACAAAATATGGCAGCCACATTCTGTATCCCCTAAAATATCAAAGAAGGGATACAGAATATGGCAGACATACAAAATAGGCGTTACACTGGCACAAGTTGATGTGTACCAAGTCTTTATAATGACTTTGTAACACAACTAAAATTGATGATTTCCACGTTGCAAGCATAATATTTTAGATAATGTTGTACGAACTGTAAAAGGATGAGCGGCGGGGTTGGAGACTTCATTGTCAAGTTGCAAGCAACTGGAAGGTCAAAATCAGGACCGCCAGCATAGACAAAACCAGCAAGCAATCTTCAGCGTCAAAGCGAGTAAACCTTTTGGCATGGTCACTTTAAATATACTACCAGTGAAGACAAGAACAAGGAATTAGTTCCAGAACACTTGATCCTTATTGTATAAGTGGAGAGTAACCTGTCTTCTGTCAAAACCATCTGAAGAGAAAAGGAATCTGTAAGCATCCCTTCTATTACTGAGCTAAGGAAGTATGGGAGACAGTTGGACACATAAATTCAGCAGCCATATATATCTAACAAATAGTTACAGATTGCTAGGGCTTTAATGACAGCACAAAATATGATTATTCATTCAAAATTTATGACACAATCAAAAGTATTCGCATTTATATTTGAAGTTTTCAAACGAAAAGTATTTGCATTTGAAAAAAACTTCAAATACTTTTCAAATACTTTCAAATAGATTTTGCAAATATTTTATTCTGCAAGTGACTGAATTTGCTGCTTTTTCATTTTTTTTGAAAGTTATTTGTCTTAATAATTATTAAATAATAATGTTATGTATCAGTGAATTCAATTTAATATAAAATTACATACAAAATTCTTACACCTGGCCAATCAGCATTCCTCAGCAAAATTCCATCTGCACACTTCATGCAGAAAAACCGAACATAGCTAAGCAAAGTTTAAGTTTCTTCAGGTCCTATCTTTTAACTCTAAAGTTAACAAATCACCAATTTTTTTTTCAAACTTTATCAGCCATTGTGTACTGTAATACTGGAAGTCTAATTTCTCTAAATATGAACTAGTCCTTTAGTTATAAGTTTTAAAACATCTTAAGAGTCACTGCTTCAACATAAGTTTCTACTGAGTTTTGTGCCCTCGACTCACACCCACCATCCTAGATAACTGACTTAAATCGTCATTGATATTGTGCCTACAAAGCATTAGATTATATTACATGCGTTTGCACAAACGTTGCGAGCCAGAATTCTACATCACCAGGGTTGGGTGCAGGTACAGACTGCTTAATTTTACAGTATCTTAAAAACACTGATGTGGCCAATAAAGACCTATCACAGCGTACGTCAGTATTGGAGGCTCAAAAAACTATAAATCCAACGCCTCTTGCATCCCCTAAGCTTGCTACACCGACAGACATACAAGTGAATGCAATCCTTACTGGTGCAGGTCCGTCGTCGGGATTGCAAACCAACACTGGCTCAGACAGCACTAAACAAGCTGTGGTCGGACAAATGGGACAGCCATCATCTGAACTGCCCGTGCATAACCTTGGCGCACAGAAACTTTCAATGGCAACATCAGGTCATTGCCAGGAAGTCACACCTAGTCTGGAAGTCTTATGTCAACTACCTATGATAAGGGTAGACAGTCAATGGGCTGCTCACGTAATATGAGCAGGCAGCCAGGCAGGAGCTTATCCAAGGTAAGATGACTAAACATTGTGGCAGATACAACAATACGGACATAATTTATGCCGCGCCAGAATTGAGATGGCCCAATGAAGGTTGTATCAGATCAGAGAGTAAGAAAAACCAAACTAGGACGACTAAGATATGTCTCAATGGGTAGCTGGGGCTTTGAATAATATTCTACAGCTAAAGGACATTCGTTGATCAAGGCCATTCTTTCACAAATCATGGCAGCAATGCAGGATGCATATTCTCTAGCATGGTCAGCAGTTCACGGAGCGTGGGCTTCCTCCATGCATCTTGTCTTTGATTGTCTAAATTGGAACAATGGCACTAAGAGGGCCCTCAACCGTATTAGCCTGTCTCAGGTGGCCATGCTCAACTCCCAGTCAATCACTCAATCGCAAAACCAAAAGACTTGTGCTTGTAAATTTTTGAATGATGGTAGATTCTACATGTCTCCACAATGACCACCACGGGAATTACAAGCATGTCTGCTCGCATTGCTTCAAGCTGGGATGTATGAACCCATATAAGGAATCTCGTTGTAGTCTGAAAAATGGAAATAGAAATCGGGGACCTCCCAGGACACAATAGTATAAAGCTGAATCACTTGCACCTTTGTTAAATGTTGGTAGTCATATTGGTCGCAAGCAAGGCGTGAATAAACATACTGGGAAGGAAATTCGTCAGAATACTGTACAGACCGATAATACTAAACACATTTATTTTCATAATATTGAAATTGGGGTCGATCACAAGTGTATTCGTGCATAAGACTCTGATTTAAATGTATCGCGGGGTTATGACAGCAAAACAAATATTGAATGTACTGTCTCTGGTGGTTTTAATCACGCCTTGAGTACTGTCTGTATATCTGGTGACAAAAATTATGGTGCAAAAGGGTTGTCGCATTCGTTGATCTCCTTTGCTATACCATCCATGGTAGGAAACGTCAGATCAACTTCATAGCAGTCAAACATATGGTCTAAAAGTGTTAATTTACAGATTGAACATTTGAACAATGATGCAGTGAACACTGTCAGCAATTCGAATATTAAAATGGATATTGATGATCTTAGTATTAATGGGTATTAATGTTAATCTAGATTCCAATACTTTGTCAGATGATCAAAAGAAATAGAATTCTATACACCAAGAATGTGCTTTTGTTGTGCCCCTTCTTAATGTAGCTTTAGGCTAATTTTTCTAAAATTTTTATTGGGGCCACGGTGGCATAGTGGTAACACTCTCGCCTCCCACCTGAGGCCGGGGTTCGATCCCCGTCATGGCCTCAAGTGGGAAAGCTGGTGGTTGCTTGCCGTTGGTCGGCAGTTTACAGTACAGAACCCTAGCGAACGCTATGTACTGGTTTCCTCTGCCCTTCCAACTACCCATCGTGATATGACCTGTACAGTGTTGAAAGCGACATAAAACCCCAAATAAATAAATAAAATTTTTATCACAAGTTTCTTCAATTTTAGTAAAATTTATCTCTTTTTGATTGTTATATATATTACATATACTAACTTGTACAGAATAAAAATTTATTTCACAAATGTTATCTTCATTAAAGTGGAATTTTTACTTTGCATCTAATACTCGCCTTCAGAAACTGCTTTATAAATTCTTAACATTGTTTTACATATATCTTCATACATGAGACTGAAAGTATTACAATAAAGTATAATGTAATATTTAATGATGTGATTTAGGTCAATAGTACTATAACATATATTTTCAAAACTACATTTTTCCCAGTTGGAGTAAATAGCATACATGACTGTTACAACAACAATATTTTTTATTTTATTTTGAATGGAAATATTCTGTAGGCTTAAAATGATATTGCTTCAGTTTGATATCTAGCTGTAACATTTCACTTAGCCATTAAGCTCTTAATCCCAATGCATTCGTTGCATATGTTGTATATTTTCAGTTTCTCTACAGTGACCACAAATCTTCATTTTGTTTTATTTCACTTAGAAATCAGTTTCTCACAGAGAAGTATATTATGAAGTGGTGTGTGTGTGTAGCGCTGAGTGATAGCAGCTCCCAACAGTGTAGCGTTTTATTTTGTTTTGTTCTCTGTTGTTATATGTGTACTAGATATCATTCTTAATCACCAACAGGATAAAACATCCAGGATTCCAGTGGACTATTTTGTGGTCTGATAGTTTTTGTGTCAAAGTGTTACGTCTTGTGATTTTATACAGTGTGATGTTTTATCGCTCAGCACTGCTCTCTCTGATTTGTAAGTAAGTAAGTAAGTAAGAAACACTTATATAGCGCTGAATTTGATGTAAACATCCTCTAAGGCGCTGATGTGCAAAAAGGGATAGTCCAGTTCCAGAAAAATGTCCGTTTCCATATTAGCGTCCGGTATGGGAGATAGGCTATGGTGGAGGATAAGCCAATCTAAAAAGGTATGTTTTCAACTGTTTCCTGAAACCAGAAATGCTTTCTATGGTTCTGATGGCTTGAGGAAGCTTGTTCCACTCTGTGGGAGCCCCTGCTATGAAACTGCGTAGCCCTAAGCGTTTATTTGGTTTAGATGAGGAAATTGATAGGCGATTGCCCCGTGTGAGATCACTCCGCCTAATTAGAGCGGAGAGATATGGAGGTTGGCTCAAATGTATTGCTTTATAAATGAGGAGATTATATTTGAACAGTATACGGTAATGAATGGGGAGCCAGTGTAGTTTGTGCAGGAAGGGTGTAACATGACAGTATTTATTTAGCTTGAAGTACAAACAATGCCT
The DNA here is from genome assembly GCA_964017235.1 of Sabellastarte sp. h YS-2021. Classification (NCBI taxonomy): domain Eukaryota; kingdom Metazoa; phylum Annelida; class Polychaeta; order Sabellida; family Sabellidae; genus Sabellastarte; species Sabellastarte sp. h YS-2021. The sequence goes on along the minus strand of OZ024935.1, from coordinate 75,896,885 downwards.
ACAAAATGAGTGATGAAAAAGTAGCCTTTCCAAAGCTTAATGGATTATAGTAAAGTTTAATAAGAAATCCATAGGACACAATGGCATACCCTTTTTCAAAGATAAAGATCTGCATACAGTTATCTAAAGATCTAAAAATAATCATTTAATTGTTAATGGGAAATGTGTTCCCATACACCACTTATTACTAAACAAAGTGCAATTAAAAGTAGGGAAGAATTACTTGGCATAAGAGAAACAGTGAAACACTCAAACAACATAGGCCAACTACAACCAGAAACCATTCTAAAAATAAGACAGCTCAGATTAAACAGAAGAAAAACTCGTCGATCTAAAAGAGGTGGAACAGAACAAAGTATAAGAGCATTGAAAAATAGATATCGAAAAACAGAGACGACGCAAAACAGCTTAGTGAAAATTAAATCTCTTCCATCAGTAGAACATAATGTCTCCATCAACTACTTCACAGTTAATGCAAGGTCACTGCTCAACAAAGCCATTGATGTCAGAAACTTTATGTGTGAAACAAAATGTGTCTTTGGAGTTATCACAGAAACCTGGTTTGACAATAGTAAATCACATGATTAGGAACTGTGTGACCTGAATGTCAATGGCTTAGCTCAGTATGCCATTCTAAGGGAAGAGGAGGTGGATTAGCTTTTATATACAGAGATAATTGTATGGTTGAAAAACTTAACTACTCAAGTAACAAATGTATGGAACTGGGCCTTTGGAAGGTTACTTATCACAACATCAACCACACTGTACTTGGGATTTATAGAGCTCCTTATTCCCCTTTAAATAAAACTACAGACAATCAGTTTGTTGAGGAATTTTTAAATGTGCCAGCAGAACTTCTACCCCATCACAACAACTTGGTTATTCTAGGTGACATAAACCTTCATCTAAATCAAAAAGATGCTCCCCTGATAGATGTGTTAGACCAGAGTCTGTCTGCACCTGGCTTAAAACAACATGTGAGTGAGTACACCCACAAAGATGGTAATATACTTGATGTCATTATAACAGAGCTGGATAATACATACACACACAGCTGTGAAGTGAGAGACTTTTTATTTGATCATTGTTATGTGTTGTTCAAAAGTACTAGATGCAAGGATAAAATAGAGCATCACAAAGTAGAGCACACAAACCTCAAATGTGTTACACAATCAACATGGAGAGAAAAACTCAGTAACATCAGTATAATAGATAACTGCTGCATTACAGAGCAGGCCAAAGCCTTTGAAAATGATCTTACGAAACTCTTGAACAAAGTGGCCCCGATCAAAAATAAAATTGTCAGGAAAAGAACACCAAAGCCATGGTCCTCTGATAATGTGAAAGCTGCCCGCCTAACCTACAGAAGATGTGTAAAATGATGGGAGAAATCTAAATCAGAAGACAAGTGGAGAGCTGTAAAAAATTCCGCCATGAATACTGTAAACAACTAAAACATGCAAAGAAAAGTTTCTTCACTGAGAACATGCTATCTTCAAAAGGAAATGTAAAAGGCCTATACAACACCATAAATGGCTTAATCAAAAGAGAAAAAGAAAATCCAATGCCAACTAATCGATCAAATTATGATTTAGCTCAACATTTTACTGATTTCTTTAGCAATAAAGTCAGTAAAATTGCCGAAGCACTAAAACAATATCATGATTTTGTTCCACCAGAACGTCAAGTTACAAAATTAGAATCATTTGATGTTGTATCAGACGATGACATTATCAGCATTATGACCAAGCTAGGAAATAAGCAGTGTGAACTTGATCTTTTCCCAGTTAACATTCTGAATGAACATAAGGCATCCATTGTCAAAGAAATAACAAAACTAGTCAATTCATCTCTTCAGAGTGGCAGTTTTCCTGAGAACTGGAAAAAAGCAGTAGTAAAGCCCTTGATCAGAAAACCATCCGCAGGTCCAATCGATACAAATTACAGACCAGTTTCAAATCTAAAGTTCCTAGCCAAAATTGTTGAATGCACAGCCTTAAAACAAATTGTCCACCACTGTGAGTCAAACAAACTACTTCCAAAATTCCAAAGTGCCTATCGCAAAGGCCTTTCTTGAGACACAATGCTTGTCAAACTGGCTGACTCTGTACTAAATGGCATGGAGCTTGGAAAGATCTCTGCTGTATTGCTTATGGATCTTAGTGCAGCATTTGACACAGTTAATCATTCAATTCTCCTTGAGACTTTTGACAAATACTATGGTATCAATGGTCAGGTTTCTGCATGGTTGAAATCATATCTGTCTGATAGATCATTTTGTGTGTCCAAGCTTCTAACTCTCTCTGTCCCTCAAGGAGGTTGTGGGTCAGCCTTTTATTTTATCATGTATGCAGCAACACTGTTCTCATGCATCCCTGATGACATCAATCTCTTTGGTTTTGCAGATGATCATGTGCTAGAAAAAGTTTCAGTTCAACATCGAGTAAGGATGAGTTAAAAACTATTAAATTATTAGAAGACACATTAATTGATGTACAACAATGGATGAATGCCACAAAATTGAAGATGAATCCAGACAAAACTGAATTTATATACTTTGGCAGTAAAGCTCAACTTTCAAAACCACGGATCAATACTATGGATGTTTGTGGCGATAAAATAAAGATATCTAACAGTGTGAGATACTTGGGTGCATTCCTTGATGAAACACTATCATTCAAAAGTCATGTCAATAAAAAATGCCAGGCTGCAATGATCAACTTTGTCAAAATCAGGAAAATTCGCCAGTTCTTATCCCAAGAAGCCTGTGCTACTCTTGTGTTAGGATTAATTATGTCACACCTAGATTACGCCAATGCTCTTCTCTGCAGTGCTCCAAAAACAACTATTCAGCCATTCCAGCGATTACAAAATATGTGCGCTAAGTTAGTACTGAAAAGATCAAAATATGAGAGCTCACAAAAAGCACTAAGAGACCTACACTGGCTTCCCATCCAAGCTAGGATTGAATTTAAAATCCTGTCACTCATGCACCAATGCACCTATGGATGTGGTCCAGAATACCTGAAAGAGTTGCTGACAAGGAAAACTGTCACTAGAAGTTTGAGAACTAACCCTGATGACCAAAATAACTTTGTGATACCGTTTAACAAACACAAAACTTTTGGAGACAGATCTTTCAGCTATTGTGGCCCACGTCTCTGGAACAGCCTACCAAATGAAATCAAAACAATACAACAGTACCCCTGCTTTAAACAAAGATGCAAAACTTTCCTTTTCAGAAAATACTTTAGAAATGTTTTATAATTATTTATTGTATATGTGTGTATATTTGTAAAGCGTAAATAATTATTCTTCAAAGAGTACCATCTGCACTATATAAACTGTACTAAGTTTAAGTTTATGAAGGAATTTGAATTTAAATTCTGAATATTTTCTGTACTTGGTAGAGTTTGTAATATTTTTGTATATGTTTGTCCAAACATGGTTCTGTAAGGTTAGGTTAAGCTCCTTTTCCCAGATTTCTTCTGAATAAGGTTGTTCAATTTTTTTATCTCTCAATATTGTGTAGAAGAGTTTTGCATTACAGTTATCTTCAGATATATTATAAATTTTTAAACATGTAGTGAAGAACAACCTATTAAGCAGCCTATTTTGGATATATTTGCAATTTGAAAAATCTTTCTTTTGTAGGTATTTATAAACTCCTTTTTAATTATTATCAGTTAAGCAATCTAATTGTTTTTCTTTTGCAGTCTAGAGATTAATTCTTGTTCACTTAGCCACATTCCATCAATGTTTAAGAGCTCTTTCACATAAATAAATCCACTTTCTATAAATTTGATTGAGAATACAGTTTTTTATTGAGATTTGAAATATTCATTTGCCCATATGCATTGAGTTAACAGCTCCATATTGGTTAGTTTATATATGGGTTCGATATATTTGGAATGATTGAATGCTAAGAGTAGGTTGCTATAGAAATCTAGGAGTTGCAGAACAACATCAAATTGGGTTTTCTTGTGGAAATTTGTTTTAAATAGTATTTCACAATTGATATTCTGCTTTTGTAAGAAATAGTCTGAAATTACATGGCATTTATTATTGGTATCTAGGATTTTTGGGATCCACGAGGCTTTAAGAGATTTCTCTTTGGAAAACATATTGACAACATTAAGGCCCCCACGATCATGTGTGTCCATTGCAATATTTCTTTTGATTGGAAATATGTTGCCCCATAAGAAGGTAAATATTTCTCTTTCAATAGTTTTCAAAATTTCTGAGATGGGTAGTATTGTCAAAATATAAGTAAGTTTTGGCAGAGCAAGTAAATTTATTATTATTGATTTCCCATAAAAGGTAAGCTTTCTATTGTGCCATGATAACAGAACATGTCTAAATTTGTTTAATTGTTCCTCCTATGATTTTGCTTTACATTATTGGCCCTCTGTACCTAAGTATATCCCAAGGCATTTAATTCGATCATTAGTAAATGCTACATTTTCAAAATAGGCAGATCCTTTCTTTCATGGTCAAAGCCATAATCCAATACATTTTTGAATATTTAATTGTGGACCAGCAACATGGGAAACGTCATCAATACTTTTGAGAGCATGGTGCATCAAGTTTTTGATCCTTAGATTAAATATGGTATCAACTGCATATTGGCAGATGTTTGACTCATATGTTCCAATATTTATCCCTGTGATATTTTCATTACATTTAAATTTATAGAGAGAATTTCAGTGGCTATAATAAAAAGTAATGCAGACAAGGGACATCCTCGACTTCTCTCCATTGTTAGTTTTCTTGATAACCAGAAATTATTTTTATTGCTATTGTGGGTTCTGTATTAAGAATATTAACCCAAGATTTAAAGTATTCTCTAATGCCAAGTTTGTTTAGTGTTTTGACATAAAGTTCCATTCTAAAGAGTCAAAAGCTTTTCTGAAATCTAATGTTAATGGCATACTTGAGATTTTGTTTCACAGTAATTGGTTATGTCTGATAGATATCTAGCTGTATTTATTTATTTATTTGGGGTTTTTCGTCGCTTTCAACACTGTACAGGTCATATCACGACGGGTAGTTGGAAGGGCAGAGGAAACCAGTACATAGAGTTCGCTGGGTTGTGTACTGTAAACTGCCGACCAACGGTAAGCAACTACCAGCTTTCCCACTTACGGCCATGACGGGGATCGAACCCCGGCCGCAGAGGTGGGAGGCGAGAGTGATATCTAGCTGTAAATCTGATACATCTTTTTTAAATATAGGCTTACTTTCTGAAGTGTTGATGATAAGGCAAACAAGATTCTATAATCATAATTATTTAGACTCTACTACCCATCGTGATATGACCTGTACAGTGTTGAAAGCGACGTAAAACCCCAAATAAACAAATATACCTGATGCTGAATTTTATATCCAATCTTCTAGCATATTAAAATACTGTATTATCTCTGTTTCAATATTTGGTGCATAAACAGTTACCACAGAAAATATATTGTTTTGAAATTCAACATTTGACAATAAATTTCTTCCATCTTGACTTGAGTGGATATCCAAAATTGTAATATCTAAATTTTTTTAAACGGAATTGCTACCCCTTTGTTGTAGTTTCAGTAAGAACAAAAATTAAACATAGCACCTTTCCAATTCGATTTTATAATAATTGTATTTTTGTTTGTACCAAAAGTTTCTTGCAGAAGAATTATGTCTGCTTTTGTATTTTCAAACCAATCAAATAATTTTCTATGTTTGATACAGTTATTTAAACCTCTTACATTTAATGTAAGAACTGAAAGCTTATATTCTGTTGTACAGAATGTCATTGTAAAGACAAATCACAGACAATATATATACACATATAAAACACATAAAACAGCCGCACTTCTCAATATTCATAATCTGATTCTGAATCAGTTTCATTTTTTTTAGGTTTTTTACGTCTTTTTTCTGTTTTTTCTATATTCCTCAGTTTTGTCCTTAGCTCACGCAGCAGTTTCCCCATCACATTTTGTCCAGGCCAGTGTCTTTCTTGGTGCTTTCTGGACCAGTAATACTCTTTGTGCACAGCTTCAGTAAGAATGTTGTTTTCTGTTTTCAGTAAGGCTGTTTGAAATTCTGGACAGGATTTCGCTTTGGCTTCAAGAACATATTTCATTGTTGCTTGTTTCATTGTAGGCCAGTCAGGGTTGTATGGCATGAACGCACTTTCATCTTTTGCTATTTTTCCATTTTTTGATTCCAGGATTATTTTGGAAGTTATATCCTGCCCACTTTGCGTTACTTTGTTGGATTGGTAAGCATGGTCAGTAGTTGGTAATTTCTGGCCAAAAATGCTGATTACATCCTTGACTGGGTAGAAGTTACTTAGTGGGTCAGTTTGACCCTGGAAAGGTATTGCAGTCTTGTGAGGCTCTTTAGCCATAGCAATACAGCATCCATCACCAGCTTTATGTCTTAGTTCTTTGCAGAGCATACAAGCAGTGGGGTTTCTCCAAGATTTTCATAAGTGGCCTTTCTGGAAACAGTTGGATACACAGTGGAGATTCAGTTGACTGTCCCTTGAGATAAATCAGGGCAACGTTGTCTCCGATTCTTACCCTCCTTGGGAGTGGCTTTGAGAATTTGTCCAATGAATACATGCAATAAGGTGTTGGTTTTATCCCTCAACTTTTAACCAAATCCAACAATGACAATATTTCTAAAGTCCACACTACCGATGCCTTTTCTGACCATTTTTCAGTTAGTTTCATACTAAATTTTATAACTCCTAGATCTCAGGATAATGCTACTGTCTCCTTTCGTAAATACCACAAAATCAACAAAGAGAAAATGAAAGCAGATCTCCTTGCTTCTGAACTGATTAATAATCCGTCCAAAGAACCTGATACACTGTACAAACAATACCATACTATCTTGTCAACCCTTATTGACAAACATGCTTCATTACACACCAAACACACCAAGGCCAAGTACATCCCGGGATGGGTGAACGATACTGTAAAGGAAACTAAGCGTTCGTTAGAACGCATTTGGCGAAGAAATAAATCTACTTTCAATCGATCCCAGTACATGCAGAAGGTCCACCAATATAATAGAATCTTTAAAAATTACAGGCCTGTCTCAAATTTAAACTTTATCTCAAAGATACTTGAAAGGGTAGTAGCCGTCCAGCTACAAACACATCTTGATGAAGCCGGCCTTATGACTGCCTTCCAATCCGCTTATAGAAAACACCATTCTACTGAAAGTGCCCTCCTCAATATTCATAATGATATTCTTCTTAATATGGCCAAAGGGTCTGTCACTGCTCTTACCCTTCTGGATCTATCCGCCACTTTCGATACCATTGACCACACCATTCTCCTAGACAGACTCAATGTTTATTATGGAATCAGTGAGCTAGCACTTGGCTGGTTCAAATCATGCCTGTCGGCAAAAACACACTCGGTCTAGTACACTATCCTATCCTGCTCCGCTCCAGTATGGAGTTCCCCAGGGTTCCGTCCTTGGACCAATTCTGTTCTCTCTCTATACTAACCCTATTAGCTCAATCATTCATTCCCACAGTAGCATCAGCTATCACTTCTACACCGATGACACCCAGTTATACATAGCACTTTCACCAGCAAATTTCTCTCACTCTATCCAAAAACTAAAGGACTGCCTAAATGACATTCAAAATTTCATGTTTACAAATAAATTAAAACTTAACCCAGACAAAACTGAGTTTATTCTCATAGGCTCCCAAAAAAATCGTAAACAACTCCTCCCTCACTTCCCTATCAATATTTTGGGAAATCAGGTCTCGCCAGCACAAAGTGTCAGGAACCTTGGAATAGTGTTCGACTCCAATTTCAATTTCTCAAATCACGTCTCACAGGTCATAAAGTCCACTAGAGTACATGCGAGAGACCTCTACAGAATTCGTCTCCTTCTAGATCTCAACACATCAGTCCAGTTGGCAAATGCTTTGGTGAGCAGCAGGTTGGACTATTGCAATTCACTGTTCTTATCGCTCACTAATTTTGAGCTAAGGAGATTGCAGCTAGTCCAAAACTCACTCTGCAGGGTTGTCACCCGTTCCTCTAAATTCTCTCACATTACCCCTCAACTAAAAAAACTCCACTGGCTACCAGTCAGATACAGGGTACAATTTAAAATTAGCCTTATTACATACAAAATTCTCAACCCACTCAACCAGTTTATCTAAGAGAATTAATTCATCCGTATACCTCTTCTACAAATACAAGGCGAAGTACCCCCAAACTCAAGTTCCTTCAAACCCCCACTTTCGATCGTAGAGTTCACAAAATCAAATCACTTCTCTAATTCCTTCTGTCACTATGCCCCTGTCCTTTGGAACTCTTTCCCCTTTCATGTTACAAACAGCCCCTCTGTTGCATCTTTTAAGAAGCACCTCAAAACCCACCTCTTCAGCTCTAGTTTCCCAACTTAATTTTCTTCCCTCCTGGTCACACCCATAATCCTGGATCACTGACCTTGAACGCCCCTCGACTCTCCCTATGATTTTAATTAATTAGCGCACTGAGTTCCCCTCTGTGGGGAAGATATTGCGCTTACAAAGCAGTAGATTAGATAGATTAGATTAGAACTTTCCATTCTGAATAGATTTTCTTAGATTGATATTCAGCTGTCCTAGAAATTTACTAATTTAGTCATTTCCCTTTGACAGTGGGATTCTTTCGATCACTATTTTAACAATGTCATTGTCATGCTCCCCTGCCTTTAGACCCACTCTAAGTGGGTTATTTGAGAAACATTCAATGGTTTGTTCACTTGTGCCAATGTGTTAAAGAGTTTCAATCTACTCTCTTGATTAGTAATGTAAATTCTCCAGAGCATTCCAATACGCTGTATTCCAAATACATTTTCTCGTCTAATTTTTTCTGACACTGCCTTAAACATGTCTATTTCCTTGATAGCTTTAACGTTAATAATGTCTTTTGCTTTTACAAATTCACGCTCCACATGTGGTCACTTCATTGTTCTTCTCAGTCTTAGTAATTAACTAATTAACTGACCACTGTCAAAACACTGAACACGACTTTCTATCATCAATGATTTCAAAATTTCTGAAAACTTTGAAATTAAAACTGTCTGAATTATCCTTTAAAGATTTGAATTTTAAGTTGCAACTTTGACAATGTATCCTCTGAATATTGATCTTCAATGATATTGAAAAATTATCCAACTATAGATCTGATTTCTCCAGAAATAAAAGAAAAAGAGCACTGCAGAAAAAAGTGTGTCCTCTCTTTCTGATATAAAATTTTCTCTTCCACCAAAGTGCATTATTACCAATAAAGTTATTGAAAGAGATGTAAAATCAACTTTTAAATTTTACATTTTAGCCACACATAACAGAGATGCTGATCATTTATATATGGCCTGTGAAGACAATGGGACAGAATATGTTAATGGTTTGTAATATATAGCCTAATATGAATTACATGTTTTGAAATAATTTGAGTTTTATAACATATTTGCATTTTTGATGTATACTTTCTTAAACCTAAACTTAAAATAAATAAAATGTAAACTTTATAACTAAAGGTATCATGTTTTAAGGATTTTGATTTTTTTGAGCAGCTACCTAATAGAGAGGTTTAATACAACGTTTAAAAGGCACATATTAAGAGGGATGTTACCTTTGAAGTGGATTCATTTACCAGGGTTTAGAAGTACGTCCATATGAAGAAATGCAGGCGAATTGATGTACTGCAAAACAAGTATGCTTTGTAAATAGTCCTCTGGAATTCATACAGGAAATTTAGTAAACTTAGGTGTGACAAAATGTTCTGTACATATGAATATTGCAATGGAGCAATCATCTTTATATAACTTGTCGTTTGAACACAAACTGGATGGATAATGTAAGGAAGCTATTCTTTACATAAAACATAACATTATTGACCACCAAAAACATTAAAATTACCTGATGCACATCTAATGCTGATGTGAATAGGTATGGGTTTAAAAGTTTCTCTCTAATAAATCTATCAAAAGATCACTAAACTTTTATCATTGTGGTCATCTGTAAAAGTACAGCTGATGACACTCTATTGAATATATTGTCTGTCAGAACATAATCCTAGAACTAGCTTTTTGTGAAAATACTGGGAACTACATCCTTTGTAAATTGAGATAACGCAAAACTTGATTGTTACCAAACAGTGGGTGCAACAGAAAGTCCAACACGTATATTGGTTAAAGATTTGAAACAACGTGTTGAAGTTATGAATTCTGGGACTTATGCCTACAAAGACGAATATGAGGTAAGCATGTTTGCACATAATTCAAATATGGCAATAAGTTAACATATAAATAAAAGTCCATTTTAAGAAGTTGAAGAAGTTGTCTGTTGATTTTTTTTTCCATAAATGAGGATATCAGTGCAGTGTGGCTTATATTATTGTCATTTAAATCACTAAGTTTATGCCAACTTGCCAACATACCTTTGATAAGGAAATATTGTACCGCAAATTTAACAAACTATTGTAATTAAGATAACCATGTATAGACATTTCATAAAAATCCCAAAAGGGAGTTTCATTTGCAGAACGTTTGTATTTCAGGATATTCCACAAACCACTTCATCTACTACTGAAGCTAAAAAACCAGAACTGAAAATAAAAAATAGATATAAAAATATACTGCCATGTAAGTCCTTTTTTTGTATTATTTTGACAAACTATAATTAAAGAGAATTATTTAGACTTAAAATTTAATAATTGGGTACATGTTAATTTTTTAAATTTTCAATATATCACATAAACAGGTTGGATTTAAATGATTTGCTTGTCTAATTGCAAAAGATGATTTATTTATTTATTTGGGGTTTTACGTCGCTTTCAACACTGTACAGGTCATATCACGACGGGTAGTTGGAAGGGCAGAGGAAACCAGTACATAGAGTTCGCTAGGGTTGTGTACTGTAAACTGCCGACCAACGGCAAGCAACTACCAGCTTTCCTACTTACGGCCGTCGCGGGGATCGAACCCCCGACCTTAGAGGTGGGATGCAAAAGATGAAGGCTTTCCATACATGTGTTCTATGTACCTGTTATTACAAGCTGTTTTACTCGTACCTTTAATTTAGAACAATATATATTTGTATTTATTTAACTTTACTAATAATAGACTGAAAGTTGTGGTATATGGACGTTGTTATACATCCATTACATTATTTTTATTCAGATAATCATAACAGAGTTCACTTGAAGGTACAAGATCAAGATCCTTTGTCAGATTATATCAATGCAAGTTTCATAAAGGTAGTGTATATTAATTATCTTTCGTAAAATGATTCTCTTTCTGATAGATATAAAATGAGACTTCTGAAACACTTCAACTGGAAATGTTACTATAATAACCCTTCTTTTTGAAAAAAAGTAAAACTATTTCAAAGACTGTTGCGACAAATGTTTTTGCATGACTTTTAAAATTAATTAAAGAAACAAACAAGATCTTAAGAACCAGTACCTTATCATTAGGTAACTATGTCTTGAGTAAACATAAAATATGGTGCTGCAACACGAATGGTCTTTTTGACTCATTTTCTCATATGTAAAATGTGATAAATGAATATATTGGTCCATTTGTCATAAAACAATCACATTACTTTGATTATTTAATGACTCATAAATGTAACCAATACAAATCATGTTAATTATTGTAGGATTATCATGGAAAGATGTCATACATTGCAGCTTTGGGTAAATATGAGGTTTTTATCTTCTCAGCTATAAGTAGTAACTGTGAGTCTATATTTTATAGATACTTTTATAATATTTGCATGTTCTAAGTAATGTACAAGCCATTTTACCCTGTTATAGGTTGTACGAATATAACACTTCCTGACACCTGGCGTATGATCTGGGAACATGATATTAAAAGTATCTTTATGGTGACCAACTGCACAGAAACTGAGAAGGTAAACAAAACATTTATTAAAAGTTCTACTACAGTTCATTTGAAAATAACATAAGTATTATTTTAATGTAAATAACATCATGTATACTTGATTTAACAATGTAGGTCCTGAAGCCCACTCTTTGAAAATCATAATAACAGCATAGTGATCCAGTGATTATGCCAGTATTGCAACATTTAGATATTTGTAATTGTTTTTGTGAAATAATATAGCTTCTTTAGAATATTATGTTTATGTAGATCAAGTGTGAACAATACTGGCCATCTGAGGGACTACAAACATATGGTGAAAACACTGTAATGTTGGAGGAAGAAAACGTGGATCCCCATATTGTAATAAGAAAACTCAAGCTTACCAATGTAAGTGAATTAAAAAAATATAATTATCTTGCTCTCTGATATCAACTTATCATATGTCTAGTTGCATTATTGTATTTGTATTAGGACACTATGATTCCAAACTTGCTACAACTTCTAGAATTGTCTTTATTATGAGTTATTTCTATGAGTCAAAGTTTGTTTGATAATTGATGCATAAGTTTGCGGAATTTTCATCTAATATACAAATCAACCAAAACATTTTAGGCTGGAGAACACCGCTTTGTTACACATTATCACTATACATCCTGGCCAGACAAACGACTTCCACTGAGTGTAACCAGTGTTGTCAAAGTGAGGAAATATCTCAAGGAAGAGAGGCTGAACCATTCTTCTCCAGTGCTGGTGCACTGCAGGTTAGCTACCATATTTTCTCTTTTGTATGTGTATTGTCCAGACCTAGACATTAAAAATCAAATGGTTGTATAAAGTCTATACATTACAGAAAATAATGTAGTTATGAATAGTGGCAAGCCAAAATAAAGTCCTCTAGCAAATACAAACCATGGGCATAATTTCTTTTCTGAATCTTGGAATGATTGGTATTTTCAAAATTTTCTGGAAATGCTTCACATATTAATAGTTTTCTTAAAAATACATTTTCACAATAAAATTGACGCACACAATAAAAATTTAATCATGGAAATGTCAATGATGGTGTATGATTTTAGATTACTGTCTTTTGAAGTTTTGAAAAAACCCTAAATTTAAAAATATTTATACTTTGCAAATTTTTATTTCTAACTTTTTTAAAAATAAAAAAAAATAAAGAATATTAGCCCTGGACTCATATTATTGTTTTCTAAAAAATTTTAGTGCTGGTGTTGGTAGAACAGGGACACTGATAGCATTGGATATTTTATTTGATCAGATGGATGCTGAAGGTGCTATTGATGTTAAACAATGTGTGCATGAGTTAAGACACCAAAGAACACAGATGGTCCAGACCCTGGTACATTTCCTTTTTCTAATAATAGATTGTGAAACATATAGATTCATTTGTAGAGTATGACATAAATTCTCATCATCAGAAGTAGTTTTTAGTGTTAATTTTAAAAATAACAAACATCTACATTTAAATTCTGTTGGGATTTTCACATTGATTTGTTGAAAGGCATTTTATTACCAAAATGGATTCATGGTTAAAAAGAGTTATATAACTGGTGATGTTACCATTTTATTAATTTTGTTGCACGTTTAACAACTTCTTTATTATCAGGTACAATATAAATTCATCTATGAATGCCTAAATCAAATTTCAACATTGGGATCAACTGTTGTTACCCTCAGTGATGTGCCCATCTTTCTCAACTCTGAGGAATACATAAAAAGAACTCAAAAGGAATACCAGGTAAAACATTGCACTATTTTTCCTTTAAATATTGCGTTTTTTTGTGTATGCTTATGTTGATTAAAAACCCAAGTTAATATTATCTTTGAAAATGCATGTTGTTTATGTTGTATCGTGGCATGTTTGCCGACAATATTCAGCTATTTCAAAGTATATTTTAACACATGAAGTCATACATGAAGTTATGCACGGTGGTGCAGTGATAGCACACTGGCCTCCAGCCTGTGAGATCAGGGCTCAAATTCTACCCTGTCTCCAAGTGAGAAAGCTGGTAGTTGCTAGCCGTTTGTTGACAGTTTAGAATAGAATAAAAATAGTTATATAGTACAAAATTGATACAACATCCTCTAACATGCTCTAGGTCAAAAGGGGGAGTACTGGGATGTATCAGGTCGAGATCCAAATAAGCACTCCCCGGGGAGATATACTATGGTGGAGGATATGCTATTCTAAACGAATAGATTTTTAGCTGGCTTCGAAAACCAGTTATTGTGTTCTGTGATCAGACTGATTATGGGAGTCTGTTCCATTCTGTGGGGGAGGCCATTGCAAAACCCCGCCAACAAATGGCCTTTCTAGGACAAACTGAGGAAGGAGCCAATTTCCACGAGTGAGGCATCTGGTTTTGATAAAGGATGATAAGTATGTAGGTTGGGAGATTTTGATGGCCATGAAAGTTATAAGATTATATTTAAACAAGATGCGGTAGGAAATGGGGAGCCAGTGTAGTTTTTGAAGAAATAGACTGACATGGCTTGTTCTATCAAGTCTAAAAACCATTTTTCAAAGCGCATTTTGAATCTTTTGCAGTTTAGCCACATTATATTTACTTATGCTATAGAGTAGGGAATTACAGTAGTCAAGTCGACAGTTGATCATTGAGTTTGCAAGCAGGCCTGCAGTCTCCACACTGAGGAATTTGCCGATGCGTCTTAGGTCCTTGAGGTGATAGTAACAGGCATAACAAACCTTGGTTATGTGACTGGTAAAGGTGTTACCGGTGTCTAAATGACACCTAGGTTCTTGAATAAATCCGTAGGGGAGATTTGGGTGGGAAATATTTTGCATGAGGGACTCTCTGGCTTGTCTATCACCAATGATAATGAATTCGTTTTCTCTGGGTTGAGTTTCAGTTTCACACCGTCCATCCACTTTTGAACACAGGTAAAACACTCAGTGAGCTCAGCAAAACTGGAATCAAAATTCCTATGATCAAGTGCTAGGTATATTTAAGTGTCATCAGCATACACATGTGAGCTCAACAGTGTTACCAAAGTCTATGGAAGCAGCAATATCATTTTGGATTCCAAGTAGTGCTGTTTCTGTAGAATGCAATCTCCTGTATGCGGATTGGTTAACATTGGTTAACCCCTCACTATTAATGCAACTATTTAACTGTTTAGCCAATAATTTTTCGATCAGTTTTTATATGAAACTAAGGTTTTGGCATAATCTATTTACAGTACTGAACTTTGTCTACTGTATCTTACTCTTCCTGTAAAACGCATCATGGTATGACCTATGGTATGACCTATACAGTGTTGAAAGCAAGGTTAAAATCCACAAATAAATAAAACAGTAAATGACTTTTTGACTTGTAGTTTCTTCAAACTGTAAAGCCAGTTTTCACAAAGGAGGAGACAGAAATTGCTAGAGTAAACCACAAAGACAAGAACAGAGACAGCAGAATCATCCCTTGTATGTACAGAAAGTGTATATTTTATACTAAACACTTGGTTTTAGCCATTGAGGCAATTGGTTCAAATACTGCTCACAGTAATCAGCCCAAGGGGCCTTCATCGATATGACATAAGATGTCAGGGGATTTAGAACTCACTCCCTTTTTCAAATTTAAGGGGTAATGAAAGAAAATATGTACAATCATTGGATGCTTTAAGGTTTTATATATTTAGTAATTCAATATTTTATATACAAATTTTATGGTAAAATCATTATGTTTTCCTGGATTTGATTACAAATTTTATGGTAAAATCATTATGTTTTCCTGGATTTGATTTGGGTAATATACCCTGTATAATTCTTTCTAGAATCTTCTATTTTCTGTATTCTGTAAATTTCTGGCTAGAATATTCTAGAAACCAGAGCAATATAAAAGGGTTGAAAACCCGACCATAGTTTAGTTTGTCAAAAACTTGTGTTATATGGATAGAGGTTTTTGAAAATGCTATACTGTGGATAAATTGTTTTGTGTGTCATGTGGATACAAACTGCTTGTTATATAAATTTTATTTTGAACTCCTTTCAGATTATCAGACTGGTTTAATTATTGTATTAATTATTGTATTGGAGTATAAACTAAATTAGTATATCTAAGTTGATTATGATTATTATCTTATTGTTAAATAAATTTGTTAAGTAAAACATTTTGTATTTTCCTGTTATAACTTGAAAGCAACCAGTAATTGCTACCATGCTTATCCTGTAACCATAACACAAGTAAAGTTCCACTCCAGCAATTTATCAAATTAGAAATAACTGCATATAAATACGATATTTACATTTGTTGGCTTATCTTAAATTTAGCCATGCACCAAAGAGTGAAATTGTCACTATTCCCAGAAATCTACATCAATGCAGTTTATGTGAGGGTAAGTATAATTAAAACAAGATTATGAACCATTCTTTTTAATTCACAAATATAATTGAAAGTATGTTATAATAGTGGTTTATCTGAAAGATAATAGGTTCAGGGACCGATTTGACTTAAATCTAAGACTTTGGTCTTAGCCAAGTCTGGGGCTTAAATGGATTTCACAAAGGGTGACTTAACTAAGTCCAAGATTATCATATAACCACAGTGGTTTTCTGTGTCATGTGACCTGTTATGTCTATTCAAAATATAATATTGGTGATCTATATCCTTCATTTAATACAAAAAAAAACTTGTTTTCACATATAAACTTCCCGAAGACTATATTAGTGAGGTGTTCAGTATAATTATACTTTATTCACAACCGTTTCAAAATTTGAAGTGAAGAAAAATTTATGGTGGCCATATTTAAGTCCTCTTTACAAAATTTAAGCCCACTACCTATCAGACTTAAAGCTAAGTCCACTGACTCAGCAATTTCATGGACTTAGCTGCTTTGTGAAATCCGCCAAGTCTAAGAACACAGACTTAGCATTCTGTTGACAAAATTTAAGACCAAAATCTTAAATTTAAGTCTAAGTCTGGGCTCAAGTCCCTTTGTGAAATCGGCCCCAGATCTACATAATAATACTATAATGGATCCATAACGAAAAAAGGTTTTTATAATAAGTTTGTTGAACAAAAATTGCAAAGATCAATGGGCTGGCAAAAAAATTCCATAAAATATAATCTGCATCATGTTAAATCAAACTAGACTAAGGACGCATCTGTGGCCAGATGCTGGATGTATCCACCGACAAAGGCCAACTAACATAGTTTAGAAGATAAACAGCATTTTTCGTTAATAAGCAAGCTGAAAGCACTTTTAAGTTTGGTTACCCTTATTTGACCCTGTAGCAGGGGCCCAAGGTGAAGTCTGACCTGATCAAAAGATTCGCAGCCCATGATTTCCTATAAGTCGTTTTCACATTGCAAACCTCTAGGACCAATAATAAGCAGGAGGGGCCCAAGGTCAAATCTGACCACATGAAAAGATTTGCAGCCCATGACTTCCTATAAGTTGTTTTTATATTAATGAGTTATTTGAGAAATACTGGCTATCTGCAATACTTCTAGAGATAATTCGCATTTACTCATTTTGAGTAGGTGAATAATTAGCTACGGGTCTGAAACTTCACCAAGTGAAAGCTCTCTCAAAAGTAGGCGAATGAGTTATTTGAGAAAAATTGGCTACCCACAATACTTTTAGAGATAATTCGAATTTACTCATTTTCAGTAGGTGAGTAATTACCTACGGGTCTGGAACTTCACCATGTGAAAGCTGTCCCAAAAGTAGATGAATGAGTTATTTGATAAAAATTGGATATCTGTAATACTTTTAGAGATAATTAGTATTTACTCATTTTGAGTAGGTGAATAATTAGCTACAGGTCTGAAACTTCACCAAGTGAAAGGTCTCCCAAAAGTAGGTGAAGGAGTTATTTGACAAAAATTGGCTATCTGGAATACTTTTAGAGATAATTTGCATTTACTCATTTTCAGTAGGTGAGTAATTACCTACGGGTCTGAAACTTCACCAAGTGAAAGCTCTCCCAAAAGTAGGTGAATGAGTTATTTGAGAAAAATTGGCTATCTGCAATACTTTTAGAGATAATTCGCATTTACTCATTTTGAGTAGGTGAGTAATTACCTACAGGTCTGGAACTTCAGCATGTGAAAGCTCTCCCAAAAGTAGGTGAATGAGTTATTTAAGAAAAATTTGCTATCTGCAATACTTTTAGAGAAAATGCAGAATTACTCATTTTTAGTAGGCAAGTAATTTAGCCACAGGCCTAATTTAGACATAAAGCCTACCAATAGAATACTGTGGTGCACCCTCTGATATACCTTGCAAACTTAAGAAGGCTAGCTATAATATTTTTTTCGTTAGAGCGGTAATGGTGAAATCTCTCTACACACTGCGGCTATCCAGTGGATACAATGATTTACTCAACAGTGAGAACCTGAAAGTAGATATTGGTAAGCTATGCCATGACATAGAGGTCTGCAATTTCACTCTGTTATAGCTGACCAAAAATTATGTGAATAACATATTTAAACAAAATACTGTAAATGTAATAGTTTTCACGTTATAACTGATTTACTCAACAGTGATAACCTCAAAGTAGCTATTACTCAGCTATGCAATGAGCTACATGTCTGAATTTTTTCTATGTTATAGCTGACCCAAAATTAGGTGAACAACATATTTAAGCAAAATACTGTAAATGCAATAGTTTTCAAGTTACAACTGATTTACTCAATAGTGAGAACCTGAAAATAGCTATTGCTCAGCTATGCCATGAGCTATAAGTCTGTAATTTCACGACGTTATAGCTGACCCAAAAGTAGGTGAACAACATATTTTAACAAAATACTCCAAATGCAATATTTTTCAAGTTACAAGTCATTTACTCAACAGTCAGTACCTGAAAATAGCTATTGCTCAGTTGTGCCATGAGCTACAGGTCTGTAATTTCACTATGTTATAGCTGACCCAAAAGTAGCTGAATAACATATTTACACAAATTTCTATAAATGCAATAGTTTTCCAATTACAACTGATTTACTCAACAGTGTGAACTTCAAAGTAGCTATTACTCAGCTATGCAATGAGCCACAGGTCTGGAACTTCACTATGTTATAGCTGACTCCGAAATAGGTGAATAACATATTGCAACAAAATACTCTAAATGTAATACTTTTGAAGTTATAAGCAATTTACTCAACACTGATAACCTAAAAGTAGCTATTACTCAGCTATGCCATGAGCTACAGGTCTGAAATTTTACTATGTTATAGCTGACCCAAAAGTAGCTGAATAACAGATTTACACAAATTTCTGTAAATGCAATAGTTTTCCAATTACAACTGATTTACTCAACAGTGTGAACTTCAAAGTAGCTATTACTCAGCTATGCAATGAGCCACAGGTCTGGAACTTCACTATGTTATAGCTGACTCCGAAATAGGTGAATAACATATTGAAACAAAATACTCTAAATGTAATACTTTTGAAGTTATAAGCAATTTACTCAACAGTGATAACCTAAAAGTAGCTATTACTCAGCTATGCCATGAGCTACAGGTCTGAAATTTTACTATGTTATAGCTGACCCAAAAATAGCTGAATAACATATGAAACAAAATACTCTAAATGCAATAGTTTTCAAGTTACAAGTGATTTTACTCACGATGGAAGTTACTGAAAAGCCCAAAAGTAGGTATTACTCACTTAGCTATTGAGACAGACACCCAAGTTACTCACCATGTTGTAGCTATGAAAAAAGTATCTGAATAACATATTTTAACAAAATGCTCTAAATGCAACACTTTTCAAGTTACAAGTGATTTAGTGCATGATTTCATGAATTTTAATGCATTTTAGACATTTTTGTCTACCAGAGGCCTAATTTAGACATAAAGCCTACCAAAAAGATAGGGTGGCGAGTCCTCTACCATATCAAGCCACCTGCCAAATATGAAAGAAATCCGGAAAGGAATGTGGACTGTAGGTCGCTAACAAGAAATCTCTGCGGACGTGGACGACGACGATGATGAATCCATAGTATCCCCGCTTCGCGTCGGGGATACAATAATACATGTGATTGGTGCCACTTTCAGGAAGAAACAATAGAGCACCTTTTGTAGAATGTCAAATAGTTAAAAAATTTTAAATCGAAAATATAACTTTAGGAAAACTTTATCAATATATGACATATTGTTTGAAATCATAAGCAAGAAAAAAATACTGTTAATGAAGTTAACATAATTATAATTCACATGGAGAGCGAACATAAAAAAGAATGCCCAAAGTTACAGACCCTGAAGCACAAACTATAATACATTGGGAATTGTATTGTAACATATGAAATTGCTATGCAATAATAATCACATAAACATCTTTGTGTTTGTTCTTGCGAAGCAATTGTTGTGGGATAAACAAAGAGTAAAGTTATATTTTTTGTGAAACTGATTAATGAATGTGCTGAATTTAATTGAAAAAAAAAACTGCAGTTTTTAAACACATTCATTGCTTCTTCAATTATTATTGTAGCAAACAAGAGCTAAATTCTTGGTCAGTGTTTTACTTACCAAAAATGTATAATAAGTGAAGAAAATAGAAAACGTGCTACAAATACATAGTCCTTTCCCTTTGTGAAATCGGCCCCAGATCTACATAATAATACTATAATCGATCCATAACGGAAAAAAGTTTTATATAATAAGTTTGTTGAACAAAAATTGCAAAACTCAATGGGCTGGCAAAAAATCCCATAAAATATAATCTGCATCATGTTAAAGCAAATAATACATGTGATTGGTGCCACTTTCACGAAGAAACAATAGAGCACCTTTTGTAGAATGTCAAATAGTTAAAAAAATTTAAATCGAAAATATAACTTTAGGAAAACTTTATCAATATATGACATATTGTTTGAAATCATAAGCAAGAAAAAATACTGTTAATGAAGTTAACATAATTATAATTCATATGGAGAGCGAACATAAAAAAGAATGCCCAAAGTTACAGACCCTGAAGCAAAAACTATAATACATTGGGAATTGTATTGTAACATATGAATTGTTATGCAATAATAATCACATAAACATCTTTGTGTTTGTTCTTGCAAAGCAATTGTTTTGGGATAAACAAAGAGTAAAGTTATGAATGTGCTGAATTTAATTGCAAAAAACTGCAGTTTTTAAACACATTCATTGCTTCTTCAATTATTATTGTAGCAAACAAGAGCTAAATTCTTGGTCAGTGTTTTACTTACCAAAAATGTATAATAAGTGAAGAAAATAGAAAACGTGCTACAAATACATAGTCCTTGCAAATAACTACAAATTAAAATGTTTAATTACTGTGTTTTTTATTACTGGAATACTTTAGGCTTTAAGATGCATTCCTAATTGACTTGACAAAAACAATGAAAATGTTATCTACCATACAACTCAAACTCTGCAAATGAAAAATATTGTAGAACCCTGTTGGGAAGTTGCCACTTTCAGTCCTATCACAAGGAGCTACTACTGATGTACAAAATGCTAATTAAGGGATGTTGATTATTTATGTATCAAAAATATTCTTCATTGTCAGGGATATGAGGGACCACAACAATTTTGTGCCACACAATGGCCTATGGAAAGTACAGCTGGTGATTTCTGGAAAGTTGTATTGCAAGAGAAAAGTGCAGCAATAGTGTGCATGGAGAACAATATAGATGATGGCAAGGTGATTCTAACTATTTAATGTATAGTGCATGCCAAAACAAGACAAAATGAAAGTTTTGGTTTAATGTCCCGTTGAACACCCAGGGTCATGTTGGAACAGGTACTCAGCATTGTAACTTGTGGGAGAAATCTTAAAACATATATTTTACAAATATTCCATGTGCCTATACTGCTACACTTTATGCTAAGCTATCCTGTTTTAGCAGTTCATATAAAAATCAGGATGGTAAACTTCTTATGTTTCTACAATTTTTTGTTCATCTATTCATTAATTACTGAAACAATATTTACAGGTTTTCTTTAGATGCCACCTTAATGTTGAATGAGCTGGTACAGTGTGCTCTTTTTTTCTTTCACAAGGAAACTTTTAGCTCTTTCTCAAAAATTATCCATCATAGCTCTTTATTTAATCTGCATCTCAATGGTGCTGACATTTTACTGCATACTGAAAATTACAATATGTTCTTATTTGTCAAGAATTATGATTTGCCATATTTAGCAATAGTGGCTAAGTGCTAAACAAGTCTTCAATTTATAAGTTAAGGGGCCATGGTGGCAGAGTGGTAACACTCTCGCCTCCCACCTCTGAGGCCGGGGTTCGATTCCCGGCATGGCCGCAAGTGGGAAAGCTGGTAGTTGCTTGCCGTTGGTCGGCAGTTTACAGTACAGAACCCTAACGAACTGTATGTACTGGTTTCCTCTGCCCTTCCAACTACCCATCGTGATATGACCTGTACAATGTTGAAAGCGACGTAAAACCCCAAATAAATAAATGAATAAATTTATATGTCATTAACTTAATTTAAACATTTTAAAACAAGTAATTTCTGTTTTGTAGTGGTTTAGCAACCAAAACCTGACTGTAAGTTATGATGACATTACTGTGTGTGCCACCTGTATATTAGATGATACAGATACAACGGAATATGATATCTTCATACAGCAGCATGAGGCCACAGATTTACAAGATAGAGCAGTGGAATATGCAAATTTATCTTCTGTAGATGTCAGTATGAAAGATATATAATTTTTGTGGTAATTCAGCAGAGCTGGACTGCAAAATCTAACTATTCCCTTTAGTCCCAAGAGGGATTCCAAAAGATAAGATTTCAAGTTTTAGATAAACAGAAACCTCCATTGCTGAAAATAAAATGTTTAGTATGTTAGTAGGTATTAAAAATGCTATTTCTCTGCATAAGAAAACGGTGTGGTCTTAAAATCTATTGCCCATATTCTCGTGACGTAGGCCACACCTATAATATTATACATAATTTGTAAACTATTACTAATACTAAAAACTAATACTAAAATTTCTCTTTTAATACGAATAGGACTTGATAAGACATATCATTTGTAAATTTGCTGTCAACACTGGTATCAATAGTACATGGCAATGGGCAGAACTTCTTGTTAACTCTTTGTAAACCATTTCACCGACATTATATTCTTTTGATTATTATCGTCATGCATTTTGTAAAATGGAAGAATTAAATATTTGTCACTGGTTAACCATGTGCTTTGTAAAACCCTGCCTTTATGAATTATGGTTAGTAGAAAGCAATTACTCTACCAGCTACATTTAATGAAAAAAAAACACTTGGGGCAACGGAGGGAGACTGAATTTTTGAAGCTTACAATTGAGGCCTGCCAATTTTATTTTCAGAGTTTATATGAATTTATAAGAAATAGTTCTTAACATTAAGACTGACCAGGAGGGATACTGTTCTCATTAATTTGTTTAAGGAGGTGAACCTTAAAACTGAACAGCATCCCCGTAAACTTTAAATTATGCATTAGCATACATAACTCTCATTTGGATTAGTAAACAACATTTATCATATTGCATAACAGAAAACTGCTATTGGTCTAAAATTGATTAACTGATCTGATATTGTACATGTATCAGCCATTGTTGTCTTAGGTAGTTTGAACCAAATGTCTTGATTATTATTGTAAACCCTGTAAAATGTATGCATCATGTATATCATGCAACTGCATTCCTGAAAGGCCAAGATTCGGGTCTTCAAACCACTTGACAAGAATAAACAAATATAAAACTTTTCTATTTGTTCGTGTTGAACAATAAAGAAGACCTAGAAATTTCTCTGCCAATATATTTATACAACTATTATATGTTAAAGGAATCAAATACCCACAAATTGAAGATGGTTGTTCTAAAGACTTGGACTTCCATGGAAATTTGTAAAAGGAATGTATCACTGATTCCTGCAGTATATAGGAAAGTTCAGGCCATCGTACAAAAGACCTTTCAAAATGGAGTCACAGTGACTTGCAGGTGACTATAGCTATTTTCTAATCTAATAGGTGAACAACAAAACTAGACATATAATTGAATGAAAACTCCTTTATTAGATTTTGAAAGATATAGTCTCTGCATTATTTGCTGTTCTTTACAGAACATTTCTACTATAACATATTCACATATATACTATACATACTATACATATATTCACATAATATGTTTTAATATTTTAAAAAGCATTTGCCTTTGTAGAACACCATTCTAGTATGTAATGGTTTTAATTATCTTTACACCTTGCTTAGAATCAGTCAAGTAAAATATGAAACAAAGTAGCTTTGTCAACAAACTCAAAGTATTTCCAACAACAAATGTAGTTGATCACATTTCAGATACAAGTGATCAACCAATTTCATGAAGTTAATAAATATACAGATCAAGTAAATATTCATCTTCACTAGCGTTTACCTGTTTTCACTAAAAAATGCTGTAACATAAACATGTTTTTACTTTTTAACATACACTGTATTTGCGAAAACATACACATATCTTCCAGAAATGGAGTGGATGAGACCGGGCTGTATATTGGAGCTTCCATCTTGTTTGATATGATCAACAAAGAGCAGCAAGTGGATGTGGTACAGGCTGTAAAGCAAATCAGAAATACCAGGCCAGAGTTTATCACAAGTCAGGTGAACAAAAGTAGACAATACCATTACTTAGTTTTAAATAGTACCAGTTCCAAAATACAGTGATCTTTGTAGCACTGACACTTGTTAGACTAAACCTAATTTACTATTGGTAATTATATAAAATAGTCCAAGATTGAATTGCTGAATATGGAAATACATTTTCTTTTTATTTTGATGTTAAACCTTTACAATAATCTTTGTTTTATCATTTGTCAAAATTAAATCACTAAGAAATGTTAATAGATTCCTAACAAATTTATATTTAAACTTACTTTATAGGCACTATTTTTGTTGTCTTTAGTTATAAAACCTCAGTGTTTATATCTAAATATGAATACAATGGTGTATATGAACAATAACAACTTTGTCGCTGTAAATAGAAGCTGCATGATGTATTCAGGTAGTTATTACTGAGTTAAATATAATAATTCATTTAAAAGTATTTAGATATGTATCATTAAAATGAACAGTGGTATAAAGTATGCAGAAATGTTGGGATACTTTTCATAACTATGTCTGATTTTAATTGTTTCACTTCTACATCCTATTAGAAATATCTAGAGATTATTGTTGGAGTTAAAATACTTATATGAATGTACTTGTATGATTGTTGTCCAATGTATTAAAATTTAAATAAATAATGTTGGGCTTTTTACATCCCACTATCATGGTCATTTTTGGACAGACCCTCATCATCACCAACCTGTGATTAGATGTCAGGATGTATTTTAATCACACATACATATACTTTCAGGAACAATACAGATGGCTTTACAATGTGTGTGCTGCATATTTAGCAGAAATGGTATAGTTTCACTTGGGACAAGCTAACAATCCCTAGAAATATAAGTGTCAATATGAACAGTTAATGGAAATTTTATATTTCACTAAGCAAAAAACACTCACAGCATGTACAAATGCTTTAACCTTATGTGGTTCTAATGTGTAATGGCAAATTTATTTTAACTTCATATCCACATCAGTAGACATTCTGCTTGCTTCAGTGACATGATGTTGCTTCCCTATAAAGTTAAAAATGTAAAAATGTAACACCTATTATCTTTGTGAAAATTCCACTCATGTTTTGGATCTATTAAATAGTTATAATCAAGTTAGTTATGCATACATTGCATATTATGAAGGGATGTTTAAGACATTTCATGACGCCACATATTTGTGGCAAGTTTTACAGAAGCAGCATTGTGGTATTTTAGACCAGTTGGGAAAACCTAAAAAAGTTTAAATTGACCTACTGTCACATCATTCATTCAGTATCACTGACATACTTTTAAGGAACATCTGTTGTTATCTGTATCCACCAATCAGTCACTTCTTCAAGCCTCATAGATTCCACCCTAAAGGACATCTGCCTGTTAAGACTTGATCAGCAAGCTGTACATGTAAGCAAAAAAGTCAGTGATCTACTTACCCAATATTTGTAACCACTTTACTTCAGTTAATAGAATATAGTTGGCCCTTCTGTTTGGTTTCCAAAAGTTTTATTTGATCAAATATGAATTTACAACCTGGGGAGATCAAATGTACCTGGTCATATCACCCATACATTGAGGCATAATAAATTTGTTAGTGTGGAACAACTGATGATAGGGGCATGCAATTACCTGGTGCCCCTTTATTGACAAAAATTAATATATGATGTAAACTAACATTTATACTTGTTTATGCAGATGGAACATTTTAAATATTGTACTTAAAACTCTGACAGAGTTATGTATATTTTAACATCTGTTTCCCAACATTTGAACTAACTGATTAAATAAGGTTTTTAAATAGCTTTTCAATATTTAGCCGGAACTGTCAGCTTTCTTAGTTCAACCTAATCTAACTTCTGACGTCATTAGCAAAATTGTCTAACATATTTAGGCCAACATTTAACTTTTAAAATGAATTGATGAAACATATTAAATAATATTATCTTGAATAACTGTCATAAACTTGTGTATAACTTCATCCATTTAAGGGAAACTCACCTTTCATCACTCAAAAAGAAATAAAATTTATATGATCATTTTCAGAAGGTGAACCTACTGCACTCATTGTGTTTTATCCGTTATTTTCATGCTATTGATCAAAGTTACCTTATCTTCTTCTCATCTGTGCTTTTGTTAACCTTACAATGATTCCCTCTATACACAGACTGCCATATCCAGGGTTCTGCATACTCTATATTATGTAAACAATTGTGTAGCACTCTTCAATCATTTTCTTTGCAAAATCAAGTCTGATGGTCCCTCCCCCATGAAGCGTGGTAGCATGATAAGCTGATTAATGCTATGTCCACTTTGATTGAAATTTCTCAGCATATTCACATAACCACTGGTAACTTGGTGTTCACTGGTTCATGATTAGTCAGGAAAACAAGCTGGAGGCAAAAAGTACATGCACTAACTTAGCCTAACTTCAGCTTTAAACAACAACTAAAGCCGTATCAATCATTTATTTTAAATCAGATTTATTTTTCATATTTTAACTAATATATTTTTGGCATGTTTTATTATACCTTATGTGCCAAAAGTTACAAGTTACAGTGATTTTTCATATATTCTGTGTCAACCCCTTAAGTGTGTCTTAATTTGGCTATCCTTTGTCCCTTGCAGATGTTTCTTGGCGGTACATTTTAGTTTACCCCTCAATTAAGCTATTTTTTATTAAAAATACTCATCGGTTGGGAGCCAAAAGCCTTGTTGAATTAAAACAAAGTTAAACTTTTTAACATATAAATATAAATGATCGTTATTTTTATAGACCTAAGTTGTGTGTTACTGTAATGGCTACTGTATAATTTTACTTTGACTGTGAGACGAAACCTGTATACTGATATATTGGTTACTATTATACTTATTCTGTACTTAAAAGTAGTATTAGCACTTTTAACACAATAAACTACCATAAGTTGAGCACAATGCGTTTGTCTTTGTGTGGAGGGGGACTGGTACTCCATTTGTTCTTTGAGGAAATGCATGAGTATATGTATAATGTCATAAACTTCTATGTTATTCTGATGATACACATCTATTCATCCGTCAAATCCACCAAAAGTATAACATTGGTCCTAAAAATCCCCAGAAGTTGCATCATCTGCATTCCATTCAAAGTAGCCTTTCTGGGATAGAAAATGTTAAAAGACACCTATTTAGCCAGTAAATTTTACCTCTGCCAAAAGAGTTATATTTCAGTATTCTCGTATTGCTTTTGTCTGTATGTTTGTAAAATAACTCCAAAAGTTGTGGATGTATTTTCATTAAATTTCTGGTCAACAATGGCACATGTAACCCATTGTATTACTTTGGATGTAATACAAATCACTGTGTGGATCCAGACATTCTTATAGGATGAATTCTATCACTGCACTCATAAGCAGCTGTCTAAAACTAATAGGCCTCCTTAAACTGCATTATTGCATTATCAACATAATTACTTAAATCTCAAATTCTGGCAAAACGGTATGAAGATGATCCTAGCTTTAAAGCAGAGTGCTAGATACAGGTTTGGCAGTTAACTTAGCAATGAACCTTATGCAGAAATAAATTTACCCATTTACCCAAATTATGTGCCAGGTTCCCAAAGTTCTACGAGGATAGGACAAAGACCATGAGACATAAACCCACGATTAAAATTAAATGCAGATTTGAATTTGTCAATTTAGAATAATTTGGAATTTGTAGCCAGAGGAAACCATTCTGAAGAGTTCCACTTGAAGCAAACTGGTTAAAGGTAGAATATTATATATTGTGAGACATTAAATATAATTCACTACCTACTTCTCCGTACCAGCATCTTCAAGAAACATGGGAACTCCCACAGATCGTGCAAACAGTTCACTAAAATCAAGTACTAATAATGACATATAAAAATAAGACTGCGAGACTGGAATTAAAGGTGACAAGAAGGGGGCGAGATCAGAAAAATTATGACATTAAAAGGAATGAGGTTATATTTTAAAAGGACACAGCATGCAATGGGAAGCCAGTGGAACTTTTCCAGGAAAGGAGTGGCACGACTAATCCTATCCAGTCTGTTGACAATGCAACAGAAAGTGTTTGAATGATTCTGAAATTTAACAACCTGGCTTTCTAACCTTCTATAGTAAGGAATCACAGTAGTCAAATCGACTACTGGTCACAGCATTTTCCACCAGAACTGCAGTATTGATATTGGGGAATTTTTGGATATATTGATAATCCCTTAGATCATAGCAACAGACACAGCAAACCTTGGCTTTATGGTTATCAAATGAGTTTTCAGAGTCAAAGATAACACTCAATTATTTACTCCGACTGACAGAGAACATGTATTAGCACAGGTAATTTTGATACAAGTGACTCTTTGGTATGTTTGTCACAAATGATGATGAAGTCTGGCTTAAGTTTTACTTTGACACCATCCATCTACTTTCAAACAAAATTAGGACACTCAATCAGCTCCACAATACATGAATCAGAATTCTTACGTTCTGTTGCCAAAAGAAACCTGTGTATCATCAGCATAAACACTGACTGGCGTACAGAATGAAAAGCAGGGGGCCCAAAACAGAACCTTAGGGGACATCAAAGGGGAGAAGAAAATCATCAGAAAAAGATTGTCCCCTAGTTTAATATATTTTTGCAGTTTGTGAAAAGAGTATTAATCCACATTATTACAGTACCATCAGCACCCAACAAGTTAGCTAATCAGATTAATTAAGAGTTGTCTATGGTATCAAAAGATACAGACAGATCCAACAATGTAAGAGCAAGTGCATTACCCGAGCGTGCAGATGTAGATATGTAATTTTTTACACTGTTTTAGATTTGATATGAAACTGAAATTAGACACAGGTCTATCGTATTTAGGACATTTCTATCTAGACAAGGTTTTTTGAGATGGCGAGTGACATACACAGTTATGAAACACACATAAACCATCCTCTTTAAGTGTATATTTTATTACGTATTTGTGGTTACGAGTATATCAGCACACCCCTTAGCCAATGAAGAAGGTATGGGGGCAAGGTCACATAACTTGGTTGTGTAATACAGTATATATTTTAGTTCCACATCCTAAGGTCCTGGGACTGGGTCTGTTCTAACTAAGATTGGTGATGACAGCTGTAGGGCTGAACAGATTTTGACAATTTACTCACTGACAAAAGTGTGCGAATGTGTCAGCCTGACTCAGCCAAGTTAATAAATATCCAAAGACTTGTGTAAGATTCCTTGATCCTTTGCTGGAATTCTTGAGTAGTGACTCTATTTGGACTGTTCAAGATCAAAGGTCAAAGTTGGGTTTTTTAATCCTTTGCAACAACCAGTGGACTGCTTAATAAGGAAGTTGTAGCAATTTACTGTGATACTGTGGCTCTGATTCCTTGCTGCGTTGTCATGTCACTACACTAGCTGAAATTTCTTACATAATACACGAAGAAAATATGGCTTCAATAGGACATAAAAATAATGGTTCTAACACTGTTTACTTATATTACTTTAAAGCCAATGGTAAGTAGCAGTGGGTTATTGAAACCTATTACTGTACAAAATGGTTATATGGTGGATATCCAAACAACACTTTAAACAATGTATCCGCAAAATAATTTCTAATTCCTGAAATAAGAAATACCTGAAGATGAAATTTTTGTATCAGCTGTAGTTGACCAAATAGTATGAGCATTGGTTAAAAAGCATTTTCTCAAGAACCTACCTCTATTTAGAACTTCAAAAACTGACACTGGAACAAGCACGACTCAGATATCTGTCCCAAATCAGATTTTTATTTCATCTTGTAATTTATTAACCACCAGGCATAGAGTATTTGACCCCTAAATAAAGGAAAACATACAGACTGGGAAACATTTTTGTGTTGTTTTTTTTGCGTTGGGATTGATAATTAAAGTTCCAACGCATACAGATTTTTCAAAAATTTCAATTAATTTTGCAAGCCACAAATAAATAGATAGGCAGAAAGGTGCATACCTCCTCCTGGTGTGAGTAGCAATAAAATATATGCAGAAATGGTGTAGAAACCTAAAGTTGAGCATTGAGTATTGAAGTTTCACAGCTAATTTAATTTTGGTAAATATTGACTTACTTTACTTATTGTTAGAGAAAAGTGGTTTATGAAAAAGTTAAAACAATCCTCTTGGTGTATATATATATATATTTTTTAATTTATCAAAGTATAAAATATACGCAACTCCTATAATTTCCCTATTTTTGGTGAAATTCACTTATTTATTCTGGGGTGTAAAACAAATCCGACGATATCTTAACTTATCGACAAGACCACATCTGCAAACAAGGGGATTCCCATTAATACGTTCAGCATCATATGCCATACTGAGTTAATGCTAATTATTTTCAGTTTCATATCCTTCGACTTTTATTTCACATGGTTGGCAAAATCCCAACTTCTAATTGAATTATTTAAACACAATGAAACATAATACAAGGATGGATAAAATAGAGTATACTCTATAAATAATCTTTAGTAGGATCTCTTGCAATCCAGTAACAATTACAATGTGGGCAACAATAAGACCACACGACCATTATATTTACTTCTTGGTGTGAATAATAAAGAGAATAAAATAAACAACATGTCCATAAGTACAAAACAAAAAGCATTAACTTTCAGTCTGAACTTTGGCACCAAGAAGTAAACAGTGGTTTCATAATTTAAAGAAAATACAATGTATTTTATTGTGCCTGCACAAAGTTTCTATAAGTTTACATAAGTTAACTAGAAAATGAATTATCAAAAAAGAACTGAATTGTGCATTGTCAGTATTCTTGTGATTGTTGCACTTATTTTGCATTTTACAGGTAAGAGATTATTGTCAAATTCTTTATATTATAAAAGCTTTACCGATGTTATTGGCAATCATGATGACATAATTTGTAGGATAACGAGAGTATACAAGGCTAAACAATATGCTCTTTGAAATATGAAGGATCTTTTTAAACAAGGATCATACCTTGTTAACCTCTGACAAGGGGGTATATGTGAATGACTTCATGCATTTATCTGTTTGCTAAATAACTCGAAAAGCTGTATATGAATTCTGATGAAATTTTACAGTAACGCTGACAATGGCACAAACAACTGATGATAAAATTTTAAACGCTTAGCTTATTTGGGTTTTAACTTCGATTTCAACACTGTATATGTCATATCACCATGGATATTTTATTCACAGAAGCAGTAGTACAGCAGGGCAGTACATACAGTTGGTCAAGGTTCTGTACACTGCCTACCATCAGTAAGAAACTACCACACCTCCCACATAGTTTTTATTTATTTATTTGGGGTTTTACGTTGCTTTCAACACTGTACAGGTCATACCACGACGGGTAGTTGGAAGGGCAGAGGAAACCAGTACATACAGTTCATCAGTGTTCTGTACTGTAAACTGACGACCAGCGGCAAGCAACTACCTGATTTCCCACTTGAGGCCATGCCTGGAACCAAACCCCGGCCTCAGAGGTGGGAGGCGAGAGTGTTACCACTCTGCCACCGTGGCCCCTCACCTCCCACATAGGGTTTAGGGTTTGAGCCACCGACCTCAGAGGTGGGAGGCGAGTGTGTTACCACTGTGCCACTATAGCCCCTGGACCTTGAGTGAGGAGTGCCTCTCAAGTTTGCACTGGGATGATTAGTATACATTTATCTCTACCAATGATTTTTCACCGAATAACCTCGCCCCAGGAGTTTATGTAATTGTTGACTGGTAAATTGATTTTGGCTTAACATCTAATTCAACAGATATAGTGTCATAATCACAATGACTTGGGTGTTTATTTAAAAACCATGTAAACTATTTAGTCAAGTTTCTGTATTGAACAGAACTGGATACTGACAAGCAACTACCAAATTTCTCAACTATAGGTTGGGACCAGGATTCTAGTCTTTACCTCTCAGGTCAAATATATTTGCACTCCACGAATCAATGTTATTCAGAATAACAGATAATTTCATATATATGTTAACACAGAAAAGTAGGTGAATTCACATCCTTTTGGAAGACTTTCAGTTTCAGGTTGTATTAGTTTAGAAATATGTTAACAAGATAACTGTATTCGTTAAAACTTCCATAAATAAAATAAGCACAAGCGAAAAGTATTAACACCATCTCATGAAATGAAGACAATTACATACTAAATTGCTGTAGAACCGTCTTTGTACAGTGTCTAGTGATGTATTTAAATGTGTAGAGGGTAAGCAGGTTATTTTCATAGGTCCCTCAGACTGAATCAATGAGTTGGTATCTGTGTTGTTTAAACATCAAAATATTTCACAAAGAAAATCGTGTCTACTACATATATATCTTGTTACAAGTTTCTTGAAATATCTTACATATATATATTGGTTTTAGGAGTAAATACTGAGGGATGCATTGTTATGCCATAAATGCACTGGCAAAACTAAAACAATAAATGACTTCTGATATTACTTGATTTCTACAAGTGCAGTTATTTCCAGCAGTGGGTTAAACCTTCATTTTACTATCCACCATACACTGTAGAGTAACAAGACACATAAATCATTGTATTTTATTCCTTGAGTCACGAGATACAACGGAACTGGGAAGTCTACTGCTGTAGGCCGTATCATTGCAAATCTCAACTTT
This sequence comes from Sabellastarte sp. h YS-2021, assembly GCA_964017235.1. Taxonomy (NCBI): domain Eukaryota; kingdom Metazoa; phylum Annelida; class Polychaeta; order Sabellida; family Sabellidae; genus Sabellastarte; species Sabellastarte sp. h YS-2021. The sequence goes on along the minus strand of OZ024935.1, from coordinate 75,863,771 downwards.
GCACAAACCATAAATATTTAGCAATATTTGCACAACTCATGTATTTTCATATATCTAGTAAGGAATGACAACGGAAATCAATTGGACTGTTCTGATATTTTATGAGCAGATTAGGCAAAGTTGGGGAGATATGTTCTAATTCTAATTCTAATTTGACTTTTATAGCGCTTAATCTCCACTGAGTAGTGGACTCTAAGGCGCAACAAACAATAGCAATAGGCAAATTCAAAGTCCAGGGACAAAACCAGGTCGGCACCACGGAGAAACCATAAGAAAAGTGAGCTAAGGAGGATACGCCTTTGCATAGAGATAGGTTTTGAGCTTCTTTCTAAAAGAGGCCATAGTGGGTGATGCACGGATGTCTTCAGGGAGTGAATTCCAAACAGTGGGGGCGTCAAAGGCAAAACTGAAGCCAAACTGCTTAGTGGACTTGTGAATTGTGGGTTGAAATTTTGGTACATTGAGGAAATTGGCAACACTCTGACTGCGTCTAGTATTGTAAGTAGTGTGGTATGTGGATAGATGTGGAGTGAAATATTTAGGGAAACCAGTATGAATAAACTTGTACACCAGGGTAGCCAGTTTGAACTCTGAGCGAAACTGAATAGGGAGCCAATGGAGTTTCCTGAGTACCGGTGTTATATGAGTGTATCTACACGAATTTGTGACAATTCTAGCAGCACAATTTTGGATTGACTGTAATCTATGGAGACTGGCTTTAGAGAGACTCCTGAAAAGTGAGTTACAGTAGTCTAACCGACTACTAACAAAAGCATTGGCAACCGACACAGCAGCATCCTGAGTCAAGAACTGCCTGATATTTCTAAAATCCCTCAGTTGACAAAAGCAGCCTTTACAGACTTTCTGTACATGTTTTGAGAAGGAAAAATCAGAGTCGAACCACACACCCAGGTTCCTGACAGACTCAGTGGGGTGAAGGGGGTTGCCCAGGATATCAATTGGGAAACATGCACTTAACCTTTCTCTCTGCTTCTTGGAGCCAAAAAGTATGAACTCAGTTTTATCAGGATTGAGTTTAAGTTTGCTAGACGACATCCATTCTTTTACATCTTGAAGGCATCTATTCAACTTATCAAAGGCAGCAGAGGCATTCCTGTGTGAGAGATGGACATAGAGTTGTGTGTCGTCCGCATAAAAATGGAAGTTTACACCTTTGTGTCTACCAATCAGTGTACTTAGGGGAGATTTGTACAGAGAAAATAGGAGAGGACCCAAAACAGAACCTTGAGGTACACCAAACAGGAGTTTTTTTGAGTTAGACAATGTGGAACCAATCTTTACAAACTGATAGCGTTCAGTCAAATATGAAGAGAACCATTTCAAAGCTGAACCGCCAACACCGAACCAATCCAGAAGACAGCCAAGGAGAGTGGAATAATCAATAGTATCAAAGGCAGCCGAAAGATCCAGAAGAACCAAGGCAGTGGCTTCACCCCGAGACCCCGATGACAAATGAATATCATTTTTGATGGAAAGCAGAGCCGTCTCAGTTGAGTGACCTGACTTATATGCAGACTGGTATGAGTTATCCAAGTCATGTTGATGAATGTGATTAATGTGATTAGCAACTACACGCTCCACCAGTTTAGAAATGAAGCTAAGTCCAGATACTGGGCGGTAGTTTTTTAAGTCCTCAACAGGAAGAGAGGCCTTCTTGATAAGTGGAGTGACTACAGCTTTTTTGAAACCATCTGGAACCAGTCCCTCACTGAGTGAACAATTGACCAACTTGGTTATTGATGGTAGAAGGATGTCCATGCATTCCTTAATAAGAAATGTGGGTAGTGGGTCCAACAAGCATGATTTGGTGGGTGATTTACTGATTATCTTTTCAATTTCATCTTGAATGACTTGAGTAAAGACTGTTAGTTTCGGAGGGTCAAAGGGGGGATGGACAGTGTTACAAGACTCAGATGAAGAAAAACTCTCACGAATTTTCACGATTTTATCTGAGAAAAAAGTAGCAAAGCGATCAGCCAATGACTTTGATGATTCACAAGAGGGCAGAGTAGTGCCGTGTGATCTATGTTGGACTTTATGTAACTCCTGCCATAGTTTCGTAGAGTCATGGCTATTATCAGAGATTAGTTTCCTGTAATAGACAGTTTTATCCCCGTTTGCAAGACGATTACACCAGTGACTTAGCAAGGCGGTAGGACTCAGTCAACCAGTCAGCACGCTGTTTTGTCTTTAAACTGGACACAAGAGGAGCATGCCTGTCAAGTACACAACTCAAGTCTTGTACATACTGATCATAGAGCTGTGAGACAGAATTTGCTGGACATTTGACAAAAGGCATTTCCTTAAGGTCAGACCGAAAGTCAGACATATTGATACGATGATACCTCCTATAGGAAATTCTTGTTTGACAGGTAGCAGGAGAGGAAGCAACGTCGATAGCACATTTAATGACTGCATGATCAGATATGAATTCACAGATGTCAACATGCACGCACATATATTGATCACTAGGGGAAAGAATGAGATCTAGGATATGACCGTGCAAGTGAGTGGTCTTGTTTACTGACTGTCTTAGATTACATGATTCTAAGAGGGCTTTCAATTTGTCGCTATCAGTACAAGGTATATCTACGTGTATATTGAAATCACCACATATGAAGTACTTGCAATCAACAGAAGACAGAAAACAAACAAAGGACATAAATTCATCTAGAAAAATGGAAGAACACGGCCCAGGAGGGCGGTAGATAGAAGCTAGGAGCAAAGTTCGACCTGGCACTGAAACTGATATGACAATATTTTCAAAGGAACCATAATTTGGGGTATCCACTTTGTGACATTTGTATGATTCACGAATGAAGAAACCAACTCCACCACCAATACCTGTTGAACGTGGCCTATGTATCAAAGAGAAGCCATCCGGGGTAAGTGAACGAAGAAAATTATCAGAATCAGTGGTACGAATATGTGTTTCAGTCAGACAGAGGAAATCAAAGGAGTGAGATGCTATGGTGTCAGCAAGGAGAGGACCCTTATTCCGGATTGACCTTGCATTTACTAAGCCAAGCATAATCGGTCCAGGATTTATGGCAACATCACCGCACATAAGAATCAATAGCATGAGCCCGCTCTGTTTTACGGTATTAGGAAAAACATGGGAGGTGGAGCTATAGGAGTAATTTTTGGCAATCCTTAACATGGATGGAATGAGGAAACCATTTCCCAAAAAATTATGTGAGACACTCCTGAGATGAGTAGCAACCATCAACATGATGCAGAAGAGTAGAATGCGCATGGCAAACATCTTAGCTGTGTTGGTCAGCTGATAAATGCCCTAGGATCAAAAAATCACCTGTGGGTGGCCTAAAACCTCTATGGCCTTAAGGACTCACACTTGAAAACTTCGTCCCGTGGGCGACTCACGGGCACCCTAGCAACCCACACTAAAGCCAACCTTAGGAAACTCAAACCAACTACAACCAACAGAGAATTTTGACACTAAAACTAAAAGAAAGCCTATCAATCTGACAAAAGAAACAACAGGTCAATAAAACATTGGGAAAAGTGATTAGCCACAATTAAATATACATACAGGTAGCAAGAATAGACAGTAGGCATTGACAGATTGGAAAACAGTTACCGGTAATTCCCGTCTGGGTGGGCGATAATACCCGAATTGTTGTATTGTCACAATAGGAGTTCTATAGCAAACAAAATCAACTCTGCATCAGGTAAATGATAAAATACATATAAAAACTACAGCATAAAAGCACAAAAATAATGTATATTGGCCGCGAGATGTTACTGTTTACAACTTATTTTTAAAAGACGCGTTCTCCGCGGTGCGTACTAAACTTCACTTCGACAAATCATATTATCACCCCTTAAAAACGATTCTGGAAGGTTTAATGGTTAAATTATTTTACACCCGTAACAACATATATTACTTGCATTGTGTCAATTCATATTTGAATAATAAAGAAATCTACATAATCATACTTAAAACAATAGAAAATAAGGTTTTTGTGTGCAAGTTCTGCAAAGTTATTGCTAAGAACGTTGTAGTTGATTCTGATTTGATCCACTTCAAATGTAAGTAGGACATCATTGGTGGGATGCCTTGTTATTTAACACAATTTGGGAAATATTTTGCATTGAGTACCACCTTTTAAACGTTTCAAACACCTGTCATGAGCTTTCTTGAGTTGTACTGAAATATTCACACTGGAGGGATGAATTGGGAGGAGTATGGTGGGAGGCATGTTTTGGTTGGTTCATTTTGCAACATGCTCTACCCAAATATGAAGGCCCCTTTTAAGAGCCGGAAGGACAATATCATTAAGTGGAAATCAAATAGGTTCAGATTCAATCAAAAGTTGGGTTTTACGTCCTGTTTAACAACCAGTGCCCCATTGAGATCTTCAGCATTGTCACTTTTGGGAGTTGAACCCTCACAGAGGTGACAGGCTGTGATAAGATGCCACTGAGGACCTCTTAATCATAACGAAATGTGTAACTGGGCCATTAACATGCACTTGCTGCTAGCTATGGATATGTGTTGTCAAAATTAAGTAAGCAGGTGCCAGGGAATATTTTTAAACTCAAAATCTACAAATATGCTGCATGTATATTTCACGGATGTACTGTAAAGAGATATTATTGATTGGTTCTACAGGTACTTGATCTCACTACCTCAGGAATGGGCGTACAATACATAAAGACAGTAAAACCTGGTTTGCGGAATTTTATTTACATGCTAAAATAAATTACGACCAGAACCCTAAAACGAGGAGTTTTTAAATATTTGGTACAAATTTTAAAAAGCACCATACGCAATACCATGATGGTGAACATAAAACATAAGCAAGTTATAACACTGTCATATGCCCAATGGTCAAAGACTACTACCCAAAGGGTTTACAACATTACAAATGAAATGTTAGTAACAGAAAAAAGACTTGATCTTGTACACACAATAGTCATGTTTGTCATTTTCGAGATGGGGGTTGTCAGTCTGGTCCTGCCTAATCCTACACAGTGAGCTGCCAACTGTCAAGGTAGATCAAAACTTGAAAGGTATAGCTCAAGATCGGAAATGAGTAGTCCAAATCCCTGGGAGCTACATCAATCCTTCTCCGATGAGTGGATTAGTGTCATGGGGTCCAGCTCCAAGGCCGAAAATTAACCAAAAATGCACCCTTGGAGAAGGTTATGTTCCAAGGGGCAAGAGCTTAGTCATATTCGGTAGAGGGAAGCCAGAGTCAGTCTGGACCGTCTAATCCAGAAAATACCAGTAATCCACATCAATCCAAATTGAGATGTCCCTAAGCTGGATCAGAACTGAGGGGTCAAGCTTATAGGTTGAAAGTGGTCAGTTCACTGGCATACATATCAATTCCAATATGGGAGAACTCTCAAGAGGAGATCATACTCAAGAGGTCCAGCTCTTAGGTCGAAAGTTAAACCAAATAGCACTCTTGGAGTGGGTTGGTGTGCAAGAGGGCATAGTTCTTGGTCAATCTGGTAATCGTAGCACCTGTGTTAGTGGAGAGTAGGTTGGTTCAAAACATTTCACATGTTTTGCCTTTGATTGGCACTTTGTAAATGACTTGGAGAACCCCAACACATTGGGCTAATAGTAGTAATAGGATGATAATGAAGCGAGACCAATAATTGATTGTTGTAATTAATGAATACGTTAAGTTTACCCAGTCATGATGTACAGTATACCCATGATTTTAAGGTAGTGGTCTTGTCATAACAAGCTTCTACATAGCCATGCTATACAAAGTCTTAGCACAGAAATGTGACAAAAATTAAAGCCACATAGATGTGTGTTTGATGTGACAAAGCCATTTTCTGCATATAGTCCGTTAGGCTGACACTATTGATGTTATAAAAATGATGTCACACACAAATATTACTGAGGTGTAACATACCAGAAAACAGATAGGGGCTGGAACATTTTTAGCAACCTGTCTTCAATAATACTCTTTAAGTAAAATACATTCACCCCTACTTTGTAAGTAGTAAGGAGTAAGTTTTTGTCACAAACTGGTAGAGCATATTCTAAAACTCTATCACTGGAGAATATAAAACATACAGTTGTCATTTTTTTTAACTTTCATTGTTTGATCTGTCTTGTGATAAAAAACTTCCTGTTAATTTTATTGTTATAAAATAACAAAAACCTGTCACTTATACAACAAAACCACAACTTATCAAGTGAATATATTACCAATTTACTTGTTTTCAAATGAATAGAAGGAGGGCCCCTGTGAAAATATTTTAAGCACTTTAGACTTTGTCATGAAATAAAAGTTTATTAGTCGACAAGAATTAACAAATGAAATGTTATGTGTTCTAACAACATTTTCTATTTATGCAATGTAAAAATGAGCTTCGTGGCAGTTAGGAAATTACACTGAATTAAAATTAAAGATTAAATTTATAAGATTACACAGATAGAAATTAGACAATTGATTACACAAATACACAGGCCTAAAGAATATAAGTTCATATCAAAAATAACAAAGGTTGAGTTAAGGTTTTTAACTTCTCTTTCAACAGCTAATTGAAAACAAGGAAGCTGAAACATATATAATCTCAAAAGTACAGATACAAACTGTAATTTAAATCATATTCAGCCAGCTTTTTAATTTACAGCTTTTCAATATATACACACTGTTGAAATTAATGCAACATATTATAGAATATTAAAGATTTGAAATTTTAGATGCCGGATGCCAAGGTTTATTTTTTGTAAACAATATCGATTTACAGTGATTCAAATATGCTTGTACATTAGCAAAGAATATTGTAAACAAATGCATTTCACATTTTCACATATATATTACAGATGGATAACAAAAGTAAAAGAACTCTTATACTGAATATGTTCGACTTTGATCACTGCAGACTTTGAATGTCTTCTATTGTGATAAAGTTTTAAAATTGTACAGTAGTCCTGAAACTTTATCCTTTTTTCCATCATAACTTGGTTACTTTATTTCTCTTCCTCATTACTCAGATTTGTTTCCAGGATGTTTTAATTTCAAAATATGTGGTAATTGCTCTGCTAAATAATAAGTATCAGCTAATATTTCTGTATGAATGTCAGTTTAAAGAAATATACTTCTGTCTCAGATAATGTAATCTAACAGTTTTTTAAAAATTATTGTTTTTTAGCGTAGAACTACTGAGTGTTTTCAGGTCCGCAGCAACAGGATTCCTCCATACCTACAACATACAAACTCCCCCTTATCAAAACTAAAAAAATTGGTAGATTCAAACCTACATTATAGGCCTGCTATATATTTTTTGATATTAACAAAATCAATGGGAACAAACCTGTAATAAGTGATCATGCTATAGTCACCTTAATGGGTTTTTTACACTGGAACCAGTCCTATAACCGACTTTATGACTCTAGGGTTTGTTGCAAAAGTTGGGAATCGGGGAAACAAATCCAGACAAAAGCGAGCAAAAATGTTGGGTCAATTTCATTTCCCCAACAGGACCTAGTGCATTCCGGCTTGTCTAGATCTAACTCTCAACCTGACTTTGGGTTTGGATGATTTTTTTCAACAAAGTGGGAAATTACCACAACGAGCCATAAAGCCCTAACAGACAAGTTGTAGCAAGCCCCGACAAGCTGTACTGACAAAGAGACAGGACTGGAGCATTTTCCAGATCCACCCTGACTGGACTGATAATAGCCTGGAGTCAGGATCGAGAGCCAAAATCAAACCCACACTAAATAAACCTCCTCTGACTGTTATTTGTCACTGTAAAGAAGCCAGCTACAGAGAGACTTTTACATAAGCTTAGGGTACTTTTGTTTTTTATTGAGCTTAATATTTTGATTTTTATCGTGATTTTCACGTTTAGGGTATTTCGTTTTTTATTGAGTTTAATATTTTGATTTTCATTATGATTTGCATCATGAAAGCCACCAAACCCCTGGGTCATGCCCTGGATACTTCAAAGTCAAGAAAAGGATCCACAGCAACCTCCTGGCCAAATTAATACACACTGATATCCCAGGATACCAAAATTTTGTCAGGATGCCACCTTCCTTTTTAACCTCAATAACGCCTGGCAACATGAGAGACCTACATCTCCATGCAGTATCAATGGCTGTTTGGCCGAACCACCATCTATACAATTGCATCCCTGAGGTCTGCTGAGCCATCCTGGCTGGATTCCAGAATGAATATTTGCGCCAGATGGAATGCCACCCCATGATGTACAGGCAATACACTGGTCAATGTGGGGTCAAGTGGATCTTCATCTGATGCACAGATTTTCAACAGAATCAATTTGAGGGAGAAGATTTAGGATGGCACCTTGGGGCTTCTACCACCTAAACCACTGGGGGAGTGAGGACTAAATTTGCAACGCCTTTGCCCTAATGCTATGAATGGTGAAACCCTACAGCAGACGACAACTCACAAGGGAAGAAAGAATATCAAAGTAAAGGATCTCCAGAGACAGAAGGGGGTGGAGAATGTGTTTGGGACCATGAAGCAAAGGGCGAAGGTTGTGAGAGACATTGTTTTTACATGTGTGGTGTTGCACAACATTTTTTTATTTATTTATATACATAAAATACAATACTTTTACACTGACATATATGGTATTACCCATAATTTCCTCAAAACGGAATAACAATACAAACATACATGACATAGACAAATGTAGACAAGTACTGAAAACATATATGCAGATAAAACAAAACAAAGCCAAGACAAAACCTACAATGACGTTAACCTGTATTTATTTTTTAAAAAGTAAAATTGTTTGTGTATATTAATATTACTAGTTTATTAAAGATTATACATAATCCGTCTTATTCTTTGTTTGAATTTTCTTAATTTGTCCTGCATATTGTAGATGTCTGAAAGAATTTTAAGTTTACTTTTTATTAAGGATAAGTATTCAGTGATAACTATTGCTTTTTATGCCTTCTTATTGTTTATGAACCACTTTCCCATTAGTATTAAATACTTAATGATATGCAGTGTATCATCCTGTGTGAAAATGATTCCTAATAAAATTTCACAAACTGTAAACTTAAATTGTAGCCCTAAATTGTCAGTAATCTACTGCTCAATTTTACTCCAAAACTTTCTTGATTTAACACAGTAAAATAGATGATGTTCTAATGTATCAACAACTTCAGTTTCACATTAAGAGCATACTGGTTTTTCTACCTTCTTCCAGTTAAACATATTATACTTGCAGTTCAAGGTTCTATGAAGTATTTTAAATTGGAAAGTTTGAAGGTAAGTTTCTAATGTAACATTGTAAATCAATGTGAATATGGGCTTCCAATTGACTGTTTCAAGGAAAGGTTATAAATTAATCCAGGTCTCAAGTGAGGTTGGGGGTTCAGATTTAGAGTGAACAATTTCCCAATAGATATTGTTGTTTTTAACATGGTTAATTGGTGTTAATACCTTTTCAATCGACAAGGAAATGACATAATCCTTTTTCTCATAACATGTTGGATTAAACAATTTTAATTTTGACTTCCAATCAGATGGAATTGCTTTAATAATACTATAATACTGCATCAGTGTTAATTGAGAGGACAACTTGGTGCACATATCTTGGAAATTTAAAAGAGACCCATCTAATTTAATTAAATCTATCATATTTTTTTTCAGAAGTCTTTCATTATTGTCTACGTTGCTTAACTCAAGACAGGATTTATCTGCAAGGATGAACTCATTATAAAAAAGATACTTGTTCAAAATCTCATCTACTGTCGTAGGTTTTTTATTTTTAATTGAAAACCAACAGTTCAGAAACTGTTGGTAGAATTGAGTCTTTGCTGTATGATATTTATCAGTCTGTAATTTGAAATCAATGTAGTCCTTAGATAAACCTATCAAGGAAAATGACAAAACTTTCCATTTTTTTGTACTATTATCTAGCAAGCATTTCACCCATGCTAATTTTTGAGTAGTGTGAACAGTATATATATCTGGCATCTTAAGACCTCCATTTTTGTATGTCATTCATTATTGTACCCCGCTTCACTCTTGGAGGTTTATTTCTCCATAAAAAGTTGAAGAGGAGTTTATCTATGTTATCCAGTATTTTATACACACTTTATATTGTATACACACTACTAAATAGGTGTAGAAACTTAGGGATAATTAGAGATTTGATAATTGTTATTTTTCCTTTCCATGATAAATCTCTACCACTCCATATAAAAAGAGATTTCTCAGTAGTCTTTAACCTTTCTGTATCGGTATGTATATTTTCCTACAACTTGTAGCCACCTTGCTTGACCTTAGATGAGTATTTGACCTTGCAGTCAGGTAGAGGCGGGGCAATTTGTTTTGATCTGGTTCTTATCTTTATGTACATTGATCATAATATCTACATGTATATTTTATGTTATTTTACAAGAACATATAGTAGTCATATATTATTGGGTTAGTGTGTATAATAATTATAATAATAATGTATAATCCCAATTTTTGTTTCATTGTCTTGGGGGGACCTTTGGGGAGTGTGACCGCAACCATACACAGTTCCACAAGGGGCAATCAGAGGAGATCTTACAATGTTCGTGAATGTGAATAAACATTGCCATATAGAATCCTGTTTGGATTTCTAAATGAACTTTGAATGACGTATCCTATAACAAAGAATGAGTAAAGTACAATTAGTACCAATATAAGTAATGCTTCTATCCTTATCAGATTGATGGTGAAACCATTTTTGAGATCAAAAATGAACATTTCAGAAAGAGATTTTAATCTCAGCTGCACGACTTAAGGAAAATGATACCCTTTATAGAGGATATTTACCCAACGGCTGTGTATGCTAGATCAGTTTTACTGCTAGCGTACCCAACGGTTGTGTACGCAAGATCTATGTGACTGCTAGCATACCCAATGGTTGGGTACGCAAGATTTATGTCACTGCTAGCGTACCCAACGGCTGGGTACGCTAACAGAGATATCAGTCTAGCGTACGCAATGGCTGTGTACCCAAGATTTATATCAGCGCTAGTGTGCCAAACGGCTATGTACATACACTACTGGCATACCCAACTACCCTGCACCCAAGGCACTGAACACTATGTTCTCAATGGGTGTGTACACTAGATCAGTTTCACTGCTAGCGTAGCCAACGGTTGGGTATGCTAACAGGGATATCAGTCTAGCGTACCCAACGGTTGTGTACGCAAGATTTATATCAGTACTAGTTTGCCCAACGGCTGTGTACATACACTACTGGCATACCCAACTACCCTGCACCCAAGGCACTGAACCCTATTTTCCCAAAGGCTGTGTACACTAGATCAGTTTCACTGCTAGCGTACCCAACGGTTGGGTACGCAAGATGTATTACACTGCTAGCGTACCCAATGGTTGTGTATGCTAGCAGGGATATCAGTCTAGCGTACCCAACAGTTTTGTACGCAAGATCTATTTTACTGCTAGCATACCCAACGGTTGTGTACCCAAGATCTATATCGCTGCTAGCGTACCCAATGGCTGTATACGTACACCACTGGCATACCCAACTACCCTGCACTCAAGGCAGTGAACCCTATATTTCCAGTGGTTGTGCACCCTAGGTCAGTAGCTTTCTTAGCATACCCAACGGTTGTGTATGCAAGCTCTATTTCACTGATAGGTTGTGTACATTAGCAGTGATATGGGTCTAGCTTACCCAACGGCTGTGTTTGGAAGACCCATATCACTGCTAGCGTACCCAAGAGCTGTATATGTACACTAACGGCATACCCAACTATCCTGCAATCAAAGCAGTGAACCCTTTGTTCCCAATGCTTGTGCACCCTACATCAATAGCATTGTTAGTGTACCCAACTGTTGTTCACACAATATGTATTTCACTGCTAGTGTACCCAAAGGTTGTGGACTCTAACAGTGATATCTGTCTAGCGTACCCAACGGTTGTGTACACAAGATCTATATCACTGTTAGCATACCCAACGACTGTGTATGTACACTAATGGCATATGGCATGTTTTCTCAGTGGTTACGTACCCTAGATTAACGTCATTGATTTTTCTTTTGTTAGTGTAACCAAAAGCTGTATAAGGTACTGGCATACTCAACTACCCTGTACACAAGGCAGTAAACTCTGTGTTCCCAATGGTTTTACACCCAAGATCCAAGATCAATATCATTGCTGGCATACCCAGTGGCATGTGTACACAAGATCCATATCACTGCTAGTGTACCCAGCAGTTTTGATATTGGTCTAGTGTACCCAGTGGTTGTGCACACAAGATCGATATCGCTGCGAGTGTAGCCAACAAATCCAAATTTTTTACAGCCTGCCCAATTTCTCATTACCCAAGTTAGTATGCGCTCAATGGTTGTGCACTCGATATCAATACGCTTTATAGTGTACTCAACAGCTCTGTATCCATGGCATTGTAAAGCAATTAGTTTTTAAGAAAATTTTTCGAGTAGTCAGAAATGGGCCAAGGACCACTCTCTGAATTAAACTTATTCAGCTTAGTGTGGGTTTGCACTGTGAAACAGCATAATAACTTGGTTATTGTTACATTTTGACAAAGTTAATTTAGGAAGAAGTGACTAAAATTTGGGTACACTAGCACTGATCTTGTGTACATAGCCATTGGGTACGCTAGTGATGATATAAATCTTGCATACACAGCCGTTGGGTACACTAGACCAATATCACAACTAGCATGCACAGCCGTTGGGTAAATAACCACTCCGATATAGGTGTTATATATAGGGTCCAAAGCAATAAGGATGAAAAGGAATTCCAACCCCCACAACCAAAAAAACAGAGTCATGGCAAGTATCCTACAGCCAGTATAGCATCATTTGCACCCGGGGTTGGGGAGTAATGTCACATTCATTTTCTTGGCTTTCTCCATTTTTCTCTTTCCATCTACCTCCTCTGGTAATAGATTTGACTTCGGTGAAAGCAAGTTAATTGAGTGTATCTAAATCCATAAGTAGTGGAAGAGTGACTCAGACTCTAGGTGTCCCCATGTGCGGTAGTATGCTATATGTGTGATTCCAGTGGCTTAAGACGGGTAACCAATCACCTTTAGCAATAAAGAGACAGGTATCTGCTATGGTGACCTTCGCCGATCGGTAATGCTGCATTCTGTGAATTAGACATTTAAAGTGAAATTCCTTATGCTTGGGCTACAGATATGTTTGAGGGTAGCTGTTTATGTTGGGTCCAATAGCAATTCATGATTAAGCTTCTGAGCATTAGAAAAACATTAGAAATCTTCCTAAAAGCTTCAAAATGACCATAAAACAAGATGAGAATCTCTTTAGGCCAAAACATTTGACATATACATTTATCGTTCATAGAGTATCAGTATATAATTTTTCAGTTTTTTTTTGGTGTGTGTTTTTTCACAGTGGTTGCAGATCCTGTGAGATTTAATATCACTGGAAAGGATACATGGCAGTCATCAAATCATAGAGACAACCGATACCTTAGCTCTGCTGCCGTTGATGGATGTGTAAATACTACTATGGCTAGTAACTGCTGCACACATACCAAAGTGCCTTCAGGACCTGGATGGTGGTCTGTGGACCTTGGACAAAGTGTCATTCTGAACTCGGTTAAAGTCTTTAACAGAAATAAACATCGTAAATATGTTTATACTTTTTTCCACTAGATATATTCTACAAATAAAAAGAGTTATGTCTGTGAGATCACAAATTGACCATGGGTGAATATCTCGGCCAATTCCAGTATTGCTTATGAGAGCAATGACAAACAAAATCCTTTTAAAAGTTCTTAGATTCCATATAGTGATCCGGATCAGCAACAAAATTGAATTATCTGTTCCTTGTGCAGGTAAATATGCAAAAGGAGAATATAAATTCAGTTTCTTATAAAATTAACATTTTGATATTATATTATCTTTTTGGTAGAGTGTTAATATTTTCACATTTAACCTTAGCCACGTATATTTATGACTCTCTTTATGAGTAATGAAGGGAAATGGTATCACAGTAGCAGAACTTTGATTTGTTTCACATTATGTATTGCTTTAGTTATATATTCCTATATTTGCTTATTACTGTAGTTTAATAATTTGTTGCAAGGTTGATTAAATTAGTGGTTAGAAAAGAACATGGTTCAACGAAATAAAATGTTGTGTTCACAGGTTAATATATATCTTTTTTTTCATGGCTATCAAATATATAGAGTAAGAAATCTAAAATTCGCCAGGAATCTAAAATTCGCCACCTCTAAAAGCTTAGTTAATTTTATGAAGAAAATGATGTTTTTGTCCAAAAATTGGTATTTTTCAGTTCAAAAAGCCTTAATTTACTATACAGTCAACAAATCTCACCATAATTCATTTATTTTATTAGTATTTTTACATGTGGCGAATTTCAGATATGTGGCGAATTTTAGATTTCTTACTCTATACTTTTGCACATTCAGAAGGCAGACTTTCCGAGTTCACGATTTATGGATCAAACAACAGCCACAACTACACTGAGGATAGTATAGAATGTGCTTACCAAAAAGGAAAAGTGAACAGCAGCCTAAAGTTAACTTGCAGGTCACCTGTGATGGCTCGGTGAGTGATAAAACACTAAAACCACCCGAAATTTAGGAAGTGTGGTCAATTTATCATTCAATAATACTTAATTAGGTGCCAAATAATCACTGATCACATGAATAAAGAACAAGATTTTTATCAGATGTTGTGAATGATTTTAGTGTCTACTTTATCCAGTGACTGTGGCAGCATTTTCATTATTTTGTATTACTCATTAAAGGTGTATATTCAGAATTTTTGATCAAATGTCAAAGTTATGTCAGAAAGGTAGTACTTTGTATAAACAGCATATTCACAATATTTTTACTTCCCAAAACCTTATTATATGTTCATATAAAGACCTTTAAGTAAATCGGAAAACAGTTTTATTTTGTTTTTGCTGTTCAACTATTATTGTATCACATGACATTTGGGACTTCCCACTTTCATATAATGCATGAGATATTCCCCATAAATGCGACGACACGCAAGGCTTGCCAGTGAATTCAAAGTGAAGTAATTACTTTGTGTGTTCTTTTGACAAAAACACCATAGATGCCATCTACATTTTTCTGTTAAAATTTTGAGAAGATTTGGAAAAAAACATGTGTTTTTTCTTATTTTCACAGACGGTTTTGAAACAATTTACTTTTGTGCGTAGTATATAGTTGTCAAGTAAAATTAGAGCACATTTAAAATATGAATATACACCTTTTTAGCTGAACGTTTGTGAATTTAATTTGAGGGATAACACCCAAAGCATTGTATGATTCAATATATAACATGCCCGAATATTGTTGTTTATTAGTTCATACACACAAAAAATATAAGATGGCAATTAACCAATTCAAATCATCCTGCTAAATCAATAGATTTTCTTATAATCTCACATCAAAGCTTACGTTAGAAGATATTTTTACAGCTTTTCTGAGTGAAAATCTTTCTTGAACTTCACCGCTAATGCCCTGATTAACCTACAGACCCTATTTAAAAAGTTTATTAGCATTCGCCCCAATTATCCATGCACTGCTAAACTTCTGTTATTAAAGTTTGCATATGGTTGAATTTCTTACTTTCCACGGCGACACATATGCAGATGTTTCAAACTATTTAAGACTTTTGTATATGAAGGTCATCGTGGTTTGAAGGTAACATCCAATAACTGGTCATAACTATGCTATCATTTCTGTAGCTGTGCTGCTTCTTTACCTGCTAATGCTATCTCTTTCTGTATCCACAGTGAAGGTACAGGTGTACTGTAACCATTTCTCTCCTTGTCATGGATTATCTGCACTTCCTCATCAATCCTATCACTTGAACAAGGTAAGGCCCATGTTACTCGACTTTTCAAAACAAAAATCATCCTCACATAGAGAAGTGCTTAACTACCGGCCTCAATTTGACTTCAGTTATTCTTGGGAGGGTAGTTGCTTCTCCGACTCAAACCCATCCTTATGAATCTGGTCTATTGACTGGTTTTCAGTGAGCCTAATCTCCCTAATATGGTTAAAGAGTCTGTTAGAGCCCTCACACTCCTTGTAGATCTCCCTTTCACTTTTGATATCATCAATCACACCATTCCCCTGGACAGGTTGAACACACTATGGCATCAGTGATCTGGCACTAGACTGGTTCAAATCTGACCTGTCAGACAGGACACAGTCACTTAACCCAAACAGTTCAATCATTAAGTCATACAGTTTTCCCCCCTTAGTCTCCTTCCCTCAGGTACACCAATAACTCTGGACTGCCACTGGTGGGAAGATATTGCACCTACAAAGCAGCAGATTAGACTAGATGTCCAAAGCTCACTATGTAGGGTTATCCTTCGTTCTTTCAAGTATTCCCACATTACCCCAATTAGAAAACTTCCGTTGCTTTCAGTTAAATATAGGTTCTAATTCAAAATAGGTCTTATTACATTCAAAATTTTCAAAAACGACTAACCAGCAAACCCTAGTGAAATAATCCACGCCTACACCTCATTAAGAAATACTACACATAGTAGTCCAAAACTCAATCTCCTTCACTTTTCTTTCTTTGATTGTAAGGAATTTTTTTCTAACTGTTTAGTCATCATCCCCAGGCCCTCTGAAACTCTTTGGTTAATCTAGTGCAATGAGCTTTCCCCATTACAAAAATATGTAGTTCCTGCAAAGCAGTATATTAGATAGGAATAGAGGAGCGCTTTATGTTAATTCGTGGCTATTCTGTTCCACTATTGTAATTATATTATGTCAAATTATGACTTTGTTCTCAGCTCTGATTGCTTTCTAGATCATGATTTCTTATCAAATATCAAAAATTAGTTTGCATGAGTAACGTCACATTTGCACTTACATGAGTGCTGATTGAGGCATAAATTTATTTTATGACAAAATTGTACACACTTCCGTGACAAAAAACATACTTACTGGGAAAGTTAACACACAAAGATCATGGCAAAGTCAAAGTCGGTATTTTTATATCCTGTTCAACAGCCAGTGTCATATTGGTACAGGGCCTAAACATATGCCACTTGCGGGAGCCGAATTAAGACAGAGATGACAATCTATGATTAGATGGCAAGCTTGCTAACCACTAACGACCATTGAGGGAGAATTCCCTGTGTGTACAATGGTTGCGTCCAAGGCTATCAGATATTGCAAAGATTAGCATGCAGATATTATCAAAGCTACGTCAGGCAGGTTTGGAAATTTTCACACTAGAGGACAAAATAGGAAATACTAACACCAAGACCAAGTCAAGATGTTCTGATATCTGATATTCCACTCGCAGGCTGAGGATGCAGTTGGCCATCACACTAAATATCTGGTGATGAGTAAAGATGAACAATATTACTAAGACTCGGTGGTAAGCAAGACTAGAAGCACACATGCCTATATGGTACCCTCTATCAGTACCCTGCAGTCTTCAAAATGGATCCAGAAAAGAAGTACTCAAGCAATTAAAACAGTTTAACAAGCAGTGGGTGAAAATGCACAAAAGCCTTGTCTACCAGTAGTGCAGAAAAAAATTGACTCATGGTTCAGATCCGGACCCAAACTATCTTTGAAGAGGACCAGACCACACTTTTTGTAAATATATGACCCAGATCTGACATATATAGCTGTTAGTTATGCACACTGATACTCAGACAAACAGACAGACCCAGTTACAATACCCTCACCCCTCCCATTCTGTAGACCATGTTAGTTAACCAACAAGGGAGACAGTGACATGATCTGAAAATATTAACTGAAAAATAGAACAATTGACTCATTCTAATTGCAATAATACCTTTATATCCCTTAATCCTCATCTAAAGACAAACTCTAGCTGAACTATGTAGAAAGGCAGAACTCCATGATCATTCCAGAGACAATGCAGATGTCAGCACTACACAAGAACTGGTAAAAAGCCAGAAACTATGGCGGTGTGCTTTTTTGTAAAGAAATAGGTTTTAAAAGTATTTCTGAATGAGTAGAGAGTAGTGGCCGAATGTGCTTCATCATGCAAATCATATGCAAATCTGAGGTTGAAATGCTTAGTTGACTGATGAAACAGTCTTGGTGAGTACTTGGTGGTATTGGCAACAATCTTAGTACAACTGTTCTGGACCCATCGCAGTTTATGAAGACCAAGAATGGAGAGACTTGGAGAATGGAGAAACAATGAATTATATTAATTGAGTCGACGATTAACCAAAGGACTTGAAGCCATATTAGCAGCATCATGTGTGAGATGACTGATTCCAGGTTTGATCAAAACAAGATTTACGGTTGATCTGAATATGCCTCAAGAATGAGAAATTGGTGTCGAACAATACACCAAGGTTGGAAGTTGCCATGAATGGTAGAAAACAATTGTTGAGCTTTACACATTGCTTCTATGAACCAAAAATAATGAATACTGTTTTATCTTGCTTTAACCTTAGCCTGTTTGTAGACCACCACATTTTGACATTATCTAAGCAGTTTTTCAACCTGTCAAATATATTGGCTACATTATTGTGAATACACCTATAACTGTGCATCATCAGCTTCAAAGTACAAACTTATGCCAAGATGATTTCAATAAGTATTAATGTGGGGGTAGTATATTAGGAAAAGAGTAATGAACCAAGGAGAGGTAAGATTTGAACCAGTACAGAACTACATCACCAACACCAAACCGAGAAGTCCGACAATCAAGGAGTGTAACATGATTAATGGTATCAAAAGCTGCTGACTGGTCAAGTAACACAACAGAGGTTGCCACACGTCTAGTCAGAGCGAGATGGACTTAATCAACAACAATGCAGTATCACTTTAGTGACTAATTAGCTTATAAGCGTACTGTTTAACATTCTGAAGTCCATTAGAAGTGGCAAGTCGTTTGCTAGGGAAGGAACCACTCACTCTACAAATTTAGGAATGAAATGCCAGCCAGAAACATGATGGGAGTTCATAAAATCATCAGGTTGAAGAGGCCTTTTTGATCGGTGGAGGGATCATCAATTTTGAAACCACCTGGAACAACACCTTCAGACAAGGAAGAACTGACAAGTTTAGTGACTGAGGGCAGAATAATGTTTTAACACTCCTTAACCAAAAAAGTTGGTCATGGATCCAACAAACAGAATTTTGATTTCATTATTGCCTTTTGCACTGCAAAGAAACCTGCAAGGAAATTATTGTTAATGTTTTACCATTATCGACATATTTGTGACCTCTGTTCAAATGAACTGATGGTTTGGATATTGTTTCTAATCTGCTCTTTACTTTACAGGTATGTAATTATTGCCAAAACACAAAATGCGAAAAAGAAGATTTTAACTCTGTGTGAAGTAGAGATTGAAGGTAACAATTTACAGATATTTTATGATTTGAATGAGGGGACCTACCGTTAATTTATCTTCTTATTACCTATATTATATTTTTTGTCTGGAAAAACACTATATTCCTAGTTAACAGCCTGCCTTGCTTGTAGAAAAGTGGGTAAACAGGCATCATTCCACATTGCTTCCCTTTTCCAAAATAAAAAATGTACTTACTACCTTTTTTTTAATGTTATGCATAGAAAAAGAGAAAACAGTGGCTGATAACATAATTAACAGTTGAACTTTTCTGAGGGGATCAACTGTTAATTATACTCCTTACTAAACAAAGTCAAAATGAAATGGAAAGATAAGTTTACTTTGTGTTATCCTTTTTCAACTTCCAAAATGAAAATAGGTAATAGGTAGAGCAGAGTGTTACTTATTATTGGTCCAACTTTGAAAATAAATCATACTTCAGCTTCCTGTTACCTATTTCCCTTTTTTTCTTTCATGTCATAGGTTTTTTGTTTTTTTGTTTCATTTTTTTTGGGGGGGACTCAAACGCCTGTGATGTCACACATATTGATGATGTCACAATGTAGTGGACCTTACAGTATACATAGTTATTTATGAAAACATGTAATTTCAAATAGATGTGAGCCATATGTGGAACATAAGTTGATGTAATATTTAGTCACCTTAAAGTCACTAAAATCAATTTACTGTTAGTTATTTGTAACCTTAAACTAGTGTAACTTTAGAAACTATATGTACTATCTATTTGTGAGCCTTTAAATTAGTAACCTTAAAGTCATTATAATGCCAGTATTTAGTGTTTAAGGCCACCTTGCAGAATGTAACTTTCTAAGTAACACCCATTTTCCAATTGTAGCTGAAGTTCACAAAGTATTTTTTCTTACTGGTCTTTAAGTGGTAACCTTAAAGTTGGCATAATAGAATTATTGTTAGGACTTTAAGGTCACCATAAAATATAGTCTCCTAAGGACTACCAATTATGATCTGAACCTATATATCAGTTTTTAAATTATTTACTGTTTTGACAATACAAAATTATAAATCCCAAAGCACAATGCCAATCTTGCATTGTGACATCACTAACATGACGTCACAGACCTTTTAAGCGCCACAACAAGTACTATTTCTCACAAAAACACACCCCCCCCCTCAAACTCAACCCAATCCAAAAACTTTCTCAGGGACCTAGACCATGTACCACACACACACAAAATAGGTAATGGGTAACAGGAAAAGAGAAGGAATTTTGTTTTCTGTTTATCCTTTGTTGAGGTATTATTCTATCACACTGATATAAATAACTCAAGATTAACATATTCTGCAGGGCAGTCTGAAACACTGTAAATGGCTGTTTTTCTTTATACTGTATACTGAGAGATGATGTGATTATTAAATTAACAGTTGGTCCCCCCACCCCATGATTTATCCCAACTGTTTTTTAATTTATCAATTGCTGCATTAAATATAAGAAATCTGTATGTTTTGGTTATAGAAGTAAGGCTAGAAAAAACAGTAAATGGCATTTTTCCAACCTTTAACTAATGAAGTGATATGTGTTGAATAGGTAGACTATACTCCTCTAGAAAAAAAAAGAATATAGGTTATAGGAAAGTAAATTAACGGTAGGTCCCCTCATTGATTTGTTATTCTTTCAATTTATTCATCATTTGTTAAAAATAATTAAAGACCAGGGATGGTTGTAAAATATGCAAACATAGCAGAGAACATCATCATTTTGTAAGTTATTCAGCATAAACTCCGAAATAAGAAAAAGTAACAATGAGAGTATTTTTTTTAATTTGTAAAAGGATATAATAATACAATAACATTATAATAACATAATATATGATACACAAACCTTCCAACTCTCAAATCTTGATTTCAACTACTGGTCAAACCTGAAATGGGAAAGCTGGTGCTTGATTGCTACTGTTTTCAGTGCAAATCTTAACCGTCTACTGTCCAATGGTTTCTGCAATCATGTCGACTAACCACTGTGATAGGACTTGTACAGTGTGCGTAAAGCCAATTATTAACCTTTTACTATTCTGAAACCAAAAAAATCCATTTTTTTCACATATATCTAGAGAATGCCACATTGATTCTGTATACACTGTATTGAAAATGTTTTGGTAAAACCTGTATCCTGTACAGTCTTTGAAAAGGAAGTACAGAATTTGAATGCACAGAATTAGTTTGTGTTTCCATCAGCAATAACCAAATTTTCTGATATGTTGCAGGTATTATATTGTTGTTTCGAAAATATCATTCATGTTACCTGGCAGAGTTTTTGCTTCCGATATATAACTTAAGCTAAGTTAGATTTTCACACTGAATATCATATTTGGTAGGTAGAAAGATACGTTTATTATTGATTCTCCACTGCCTAAATACACACAGCGGGTTATGGTAAATTATATTTCTCATTTGCTTTACTCTTTTTCTGTGAATTAGTATGCCCATCCAACACCTATGGACAGAACTGCTCACAATGTGGACATTGTGAGAATCCTCAGTGTGACTGGACATCTGAGACAGGAGTCTGTTTTGGTGGCTGTACTGCTGGATATACAGGCAGTGATTGTCAATCAGGTATTCAACTGATGCATTTGTGTAAACAGAGTATTGTTTATACAGTTTTGGATTATAAATATTTTGTACGTAATAAATTGGAAAGTAAAATGATTATAATTTTATGTGTAAGAAACTGTACTTGCTAACATTGGGGTGGAATGCACAAGCGTGAGGGAACCCTAACTAACTGAGTTGTGATTCACAACTAATCAAAGCTAAACTGACTTAAACTTTATACCTAAAAACCGTGCATGTTGGCAATAGAGTTGAATGTATAACTGTGAAGGAAACTTAACTAAACAGCGTTCCTTACTAAAATTTTACATATTCCTTAGATTTTAAAGGTCATAGGAAGCATTTTGAGAACTATTGTCAATAGACCCACATAGATGTGAAACTTTTTTTGTAAAAAATAAGATGCGTCTGGACAAGGTTACATGCTATATTCAACCATTTTCTGTCAGTTTTTTTCAAGCTTTTTACAACTGTCGCCATTACTTTTCACTTGATACTCTTTAGTAGAAAATACTAGCCTTGACATCACAGGTTCATTAGTTTGTAAACAAACTGCCGTAGTAAGCTATTTCATGTACAAACATATTTAGTTTCTGTGTGTTGGAATGTATTTTTTGTTGATATAATACATTAGTCTGGCAAAGTAAATTACAAAATTAGCCTTGATAAGATTGTTGGTATTTTTTCAAATAAAAATACATATGTTTGAAGAGGAAATATAGTCAAACTGTCTTTTCATGTATCTATTAACATTTTCAAAAGTATGCATTTTTCAGTGTGCAACAATGAACTACACAAATAGCCTTTGGGGACCTTTATATTACTCTCATATTGAAACTTACATGTTTAGGGAAGTAGGAACAAGTTTCATAAATAACACATATAAATGTATAGTACGTATATGCTGGACCATTTTTATGATAAATTTGAATGGATTTTTCCTTGTTTTAAAAACTTATCTTGCCACAAAATAATCACTAAATACACATTGAATCAATATATGAGACATTGGGCCCATGCAAATATATATAATGTTCAAACTGTAGCCAGACCCATTGCATGACTTTCAACCATAAAACCTATAAATATATCTGACTGTGTAAATATTGTTCCAACCTTGGTTGTTGTTTTTTTCGTTTTTTTAGGCAATGTTTAAACTATATAAAAGGTTAGCCTTTAAACAAGCTACAAGCTATCTACATAACTGAAATTTACTTACATATACTTGAAAAGGTGTAATTAAAGAGTACTGTCACTGATTTTTGCCTCTGACACCAATATATGTCTAAATACATTGCATTAAATCAAAATAAATACAATTCAGTACCATTTACAACAATGCTGAGTGCAGTATTGACCAAATCTGTCAAAACTCTTCAGATATGTCAAAAAGTTCAGTTTTGACTTTAATATTTCTACAGCTCATAGAATATTCAATAAAGTGTTTCCTTATATGATAGAATTTTACTAGTTTAATATTTTTAGACAAAACCAACTGTAAGCTTTTGAACTGATACATGTACATTTGCAACATTTTGTTCTTACAATTTGAGTCTTTATCAAGACTGTTAAAATTATTTAGCAGAGGAACAAAGTGGGAAATGGAAGTATATATTCCAAGTTAGATAAGTGCACACATATTCCTTACGCTGGCTGACTTTCATTTAAGTGTTTATATTAACTGAGATCGTTGTAAAACCAGAGAAAATTCAGGTGACGGCTGATAAAAAGCAGCAACGGGTGAATAAATAAGATTGATGGGCTGTTTTTGCTTCTATGTAAACTAAAACTTTCAAAAAAGAAAAAAAAACTTAAACTAATTTAATTCTCTTAGTGTGTATTTATATGTTTATCTCAAACCCAAACAATCTTTGCTATGAACCTGTGATGTCATCAATCATCATCTACTAGAAAAACAACATGTCGGCTTTTCACAGCACTCGGGATTTTTACTATTTAGATTGGCATTTGTGACTCTTCTACCATATATTTCTTAAAAACAACCACAGTTTCCATTTCATTAAGCATTTTTCCATTTAACAAAGGTAAATTCACAGTTTTCATAAAAATGCTTCCTATGACCTTTAAATAAGAAATTGTAACACCCATTTGTAAATAGTGGTAACTTTTACGTGATATTAGAACCCTTAGAAATTTGTACATGCTCTAAGGTTACCCTAGAGTTAGGAATTTTTATAAAAACTTTTTTCATAATTCCTCACATAAAATCTAAGTAATCTTTAAAATTTAAGTTAGGAATGTTGTTGTTCATGAACTTTTTGTCTGCCCCATAGAGTTTTTCTGTAGCTAGAAGGTCTAATATAGTTGTGTCAGGTACATTTATAAACCTAAAGGTACTTTTATCCAAACGTTTACAATTTTAAGAATATAGTTTCTGATCTGTCCCAGGTAAATGTTATTTTTTCAATTTTGACTTTGATTGTTCAGCCTTAGACATCACTTCCATAGAATATGCAATTAAAAATATGTGGATTAGATACATTTGAAAACATAAATAACTTCTGTCTTTTAATATTGTTTCTTTCATGCTCTTGTGTTATTGATGATTATTTTTCAATTAATGTGATATTTCTGTACATATGTCAATATCTCTTATATCTTATAATCTTTTAAAGCGCAAGCATAATATTTTCCTGATTATTCGTTGTGTATTATTCTGAGCTGGTTATTATATTAAGAGAAGAGGCTATAACTAGGAAAGTTAACACTAGCCAACTAATCACCAATGGTTAGAATAGTGTTATATATTGTTAAGACAAAGATAAGTTCCAAACCATCAAATACTTGTATATTGCCACATAAAATAAGTTGACATTAAGCTACAGTTATGTTTGTGTATTGTTTATGCATTCACGTGATACAGGAAGTACCGCATAGATCTGATATTCCCCTCTTCCTGTCTGACACAATGGATCAAAACTTGCAATAAATTAGCTAATTTAATATATTGTACAGATTATGGTCATGTATTTTGACTTTAGTTTTATGTATTTAATTTATAATTAAATTTACTTTAGCTTGCATGAAATATGGAAATTTGGGACATCCCAAGCAATATTTTCTTAATTTGAAATATTGGTTTTAAATCAATAGAAATGAATGCTAAGCATTATATTATGTAACCAATTAGATCATAAATGACAGAAATATTCAAACACTGGATCTTAAGTGTTTTCCTTAAATATGTATGTGATGTACTTCTGGATTTCTAGTAAATTAGATAATCATTTCAGAATGTGAAAATGGTACATATGGAGTTGGATGCCAGCCATGTTCATCTAAATGTTTCCAGTCAAGATGTTACAAGTTTTCAGACACACTAAATTGTACAGATCGATGTATTCCAGGATATCAAGGAGTAAACTGTTCAACAGGTAGATTTTGCTTGTATGAGAATTTCTATATGGATGTAAAGTTTCTCAAGGCACTACTTGCCTTTTGATAAGTGGTACAACTGTGCTACAGATTCATTATTGTAGTTGAAAAGATTACAAACACATTTTGAAGTTCTTCTTTTAATATTGTCTTGCAGATCAAGAGAGGATGAATACTATTCAACCTAGGTTTTAATATATATATATGTTTTGGTTGTTTCCAGGGATGCTATTTACATATTTCAAACCATAGTACAAGTCATATTACGACTGGCAATACAACTAAAGCAAGATAACAGTGTTAAGTAGTTTGTCATGATTGCACATGGTATACTATTTGGCATTTCAAAGTACATGTTTAGTGTCCAGTTTAAGGCCTGGGGCGTATTCTTCAACAATACTTAGCTAAGGTCACCTTCAATCCAAGTTAGGAATGGTTTTCTACTTACCAAAGTATTACTTAGATTTTGTATTCTTCAACCTCTACTTTGTTAAGTATTACTTAGATTCTAAGTTAGGAACACTCCCCATACTTTGTACTGTAACTGTAAATTTGGAAACCACTATATCTTATTCTACAACAATTCTTACGTAAGGACTACTTTTTTTACTAAATCACATACTTTGCTAAAAATGGTGAAAAGCTCCTTTTTGTGAGGGAAAATGTTGTTTTTAATATTGTGGCACAGTTTAATATAAAAAAAACCCACAAAATTCTCTGCAATAATTACATATTTTAAAAACATTCAATCCTCTAAGGTACCTCTATAGAAAACTTGAAATCTAAGTAGAGGTCTAAGGTGATCTTAGAGTTAGGAATGTTGATGAATACCATTTTGATCTAAGTTTAGTAAAAGCTTCAGAAAAACTTAGAAACCAAGTTAGGAACAGTATAAGTATTGTTAAAGAATACGGCCCCTGGTCCAAAGTCGTAAGTGTGATGTAAACAGTTTGTTACTCTGTCTAACTTTTTTCGCAAAGGTTATATTTTCATTTAATGTGAGGGAATGTAATATTGAAAATATGACTGGATGTACTGTCAGAAAGGTAACTTGAAGAATATTTTCATAGTATGACTTTCTATTGGTAAATAAAAAAACTTGAAATAGGATGTTATTTAAAATATTCAAAATAGTACACACATATTATATGGGCTTTATTCAGAGATGAACTCAATTTGTTTTATACAAAACTAGATATTTTACTACAGAAATTGGTAATCCTAGTGCTAACCAATGCATATTTGACAAAATTAAACACCTATTAATTGAGAAAAAACATATCCATTATTGAACTTAATTATGAAGTAGACATTAAAACATACATCTATTGTTTCTGTATAATTACAGGGGCGTAGGAAGCGATTTTTGGTTGGGGGGGCGAGGAACTAGATTTTACCGACTCGACACCTGTATCAACAGACAGGCCATGCTTTATGCTATAGGCATTAACTGGGTATTTTTGGTGTGATTTTGTGTGATTCACAATTATAAATGATCAGAATTAACTAAAATCTTTCGTTAGGATGTTATTCGGTAAAGTTCCTTTACCAAAGGAAATCTTTGTGACGACAGTGTGACTGACATTACCCTGACCTTGTCCGATTAGAAAATACATATGATCACCTCTGCATTTGAAAGGTATTTCTAATATTTTGACTACATGTTTCCAGAGCTTGTGCCTAGCTGAAACAAGATCTATTTTGAGCAAGGTTAATACCCAAACTGAGGGGGATGTATGATCATTGGACTGGCTTGGTCTAATAAACACACAGTAAAGAAAGAAGAGTTTTCTGGAAAAAAACTTTTATCAGCTTACAAATTGCTGTGCTAAACTATTGCTCTGTGTGAATTTGAAACTACATGTCTAAGTTCTAAATAATTAGCGACACGGTAAATTAAATGTAAAAGATTACTATATGTATGATTTTGATCCTCATAGTGAAATGTTTCACAGAATTTTGCAAATCCCATGACAGGTTAACTGAAAATGTTTTATAGTTCAAATGGTAGCTTACACAATGGTACATATGAGCAGTGAATCGGTAAAAGTGTAATTTGACCACATATTATTACTGAGTTACCTGTAAAAATTTACATAACTTCAAAATTGGAGTTTAGTTTTGTTGCAAAAAGTTGGGGGGTGAAAAGATATCCCTGCCCCCCCAACTTTATGGTTGTGCGGGCGTCCGCCCACGCTTTCCCCCAGTTCCTACGCCTATGATAATATTGAAACAGTACCTTCAATACGTGTATATGATTAATGATACATTGTTTCGATATTTACATTGCTATGGAATATATGACTGTCAGAGGTATCTTAACTATAACACAGATTGACAATTCAAGTGATTTATCTGGAGTGGTTAAAGTGACTGCTGTATAAAACTCCTTTGTGTAGGTTTAAGTACTTTTAAAGTACTCTCACTGCATTACATTTTAGTTTTTAACCTGAGGGGCGACTTGCCCAGAGCCGAGTTTTTTAGGGGGCTGATTTGCCTAGGGCCGATTTGGCAAAGGGCCGAATTGTCCAGTTCCCCATGAAGCTAGAATAATATAGAAGAAGAAAGAAAGAGGATGTCATATCCTGATTTCTTTAATTACATTTTGCTATGCCTGTTCTTTTTTAATACACATTAAGTATAGTCACAATTATACTGATTATGTTGCATCCTTTATTCACAATATCTATGCCAAAAATGCTCTGCAATACATTATGTATCTGATGAAAAACATTAATAATCAAAGCCAATGACTCAATAAGTGTTTACAACAATTGATAAGCATGATTAAATAATTAATGTTTTTTAATTATGCTGTAGCGCTGTTATTATTTTTATATTACTTTTATATTACATGCTATCTGCTAAAGAAATAATATAATTACCATTGGGGATGTCCTTGACTAGGGTACTTTTATGTTGCTGTTTTACTGAGTTGATTCGGCAAATGTCCTATCTCACAATGATTCCTGTGCAACTGTAAGGTTAAATTGGAGATTAATTTATTTTTAAACAAACGATATACTTAATTATTTATACATTGATAACCAAGGTATCATTTACAAATATTTGACGATTTACTTTCTTTTTGTAAGCTAGGTATTTATGTAAATATATACATAAAAATGAATACTAAAGGTAAGATTATCTTCAAATTTTCTATTTCACTCAATTTCGTCATGTTTTGTTATTTTATTCCTCAGAATGTTCCGAAGGTACCTATGGTTATGGATGTTTGCCCTGCTCTACGCATTGTGTGAACTCTTCATGTGACAAATTTTCTGAGAATGGCATTTGCTTGCATGGGTGTGAGGTTGGATATACTACACAGACCTGTACTGAAGGTATTACATTTGTTGTATGTATTTAACGAATGTATTTGAATATGTATTTACATATATTTGAAGGTGCACTTATTTTTATAAATGCTAGACTATACATGTATACTAGATAATCAACAATGTAATGTTATCTCTGTCTTACACTTCACTAAATTAAGTTTTGTTATTCCATTCCTCAGAATGTTCAGATGGTGCGTATGGTTTTGAATGTCTACCCTGTTCTGAACACTGTGTGAACTCTACATGTGACAAGTTTTCTGAGAATGGTGTTTGCTCACATGGGTGTGAAGTTGGATACACTCTTGAGAACTGTACTGAAGGTATTTTATTTGTTATATATGTTAAAAGAATGAGAACAGAAAAACTGAATTTGCAATAAAACAGTCTTTTATCTCTTTTGGAACTACGAAATGAAAAGTTTCTGAAACATCCTATTTCAAGATGGGATGTTTTTGTATTTGCATTAAAACACTCTTTTATCTCTTTCAGAATTACGAAATGAAATGTCCTATTTTCGTTATGGAATGTATTTAAGCTTAAAAGTGGGGCATCCAAACTGATGCATTCTGATTTAGCAATTCATTGGTGCTTTTAAAGAATAATCTACAAAGCCATAACCCAAATAATAGTTGACAAGCAAAAACAAGCAACATAATTAATCAATACAGGAGAAAGCCATTAAGATTGGGAGTTTTGTTTGTGAACAGCGCTTGAACCAGGATTTTTATATGCATTTCATTTAAATTAATTGGGAATTATACAAGTCAATAAAGATATATTCACTGGTTTTATTCATCTACAGTACTGAATGAACTGGGTACTGATATACAATACAAACTTTATTGGCCCAACAACCAATAAACCCACAGGTTAAATAGCTTATAAAACACACGTAAATAAAACTTTGGAAGATTGTGTTCATTACCTCAAAAACATTTATGACAGGGGATGAAAAAAGGCTGGTCATTGTACACTTGGGTTTTTCAAACATTGACAAAGTTGCTAAAAATAATCTACAGTCTCTCAAGAACTCTGTACTGACATGTATAACACACTTTATTGCTCCAGTAATTAATAAATCCACAAGGGAAACAAATTACGTGGCAAAGTCATTTGCCATGTAAAAAACGTAACCTTGTGCAGTTAAAACCTTATAAAATTACGTCACACACAGATATCAATTATGTGTAACGTAGCGGAAAGTAGATACGGGTATCAAAAACATTGTTCGCAAACTCTCTAATAAAACATGAAATTTATCAGTAACAATTTGTGGCAATAGCAGGTCACTTAGATTTAAGAAAATCTTGAAGAGAAGCTTAAAACTGAGTTTGATATTTTACAAATAAATGATAGTCCATGTGTAAATTTATTCTCTCATTAAGGTAGTCTTAAACAGTAATTGTATCAGGTAAGTCATGGAATATGGTAGCCAAATTTATTTTGATCTAAGCTCGACTTTGGATCATCTCAATAATTGTTATTTATGTTTCATACATTCTCACATAACATCACCGTAGTTGCTTCATGATGGTGTATTTCTGAGTGCAGTTGATATTTAATGGCTGTTTAAAATTTAAATTATATTTAGTTACTAGATTGTAGCATTAGCGTGGCATACTATTCATGCTAGAAAATTTAGTAACAATTTTCTGCTGTCTTCTGTGATATATATTAAGCTCAATTACCTAGTATTTGAAACTGAAGTTATGTCTTAAAAGAGATGAAATTTAGTGCAAAAACAGAAA
This sequence comes from Sabellastarte sp. h YS-2021, assembly GCA_964017235.1. Lineage (NCBI taxonomy): Eukaryota > Metazoa > Annelida > Polychaeta > Sabellida > Sabellidae > Sabellastarte > Sabellastarte sp. h YS-2021. The sequence goes on along the minus strand of OZ024935.1, from coordinate 75,833,348 downwards.
GCAAAACCTCATGTAAAATAGATCATCAGATTAATTATTAAATGATTTTGACAGAGAATTGTGTGACCCAAATGAAAAAAAAAAGATCAGTACAAAAATCGTAAGCTCAAAGTAGTCACTTCCTACCACTTTTTTTAAAAAAGACTAACCAAGTTTAGGGGTTTTAAGAATTAGCAAAGCAATATTGTAAATAGTATCTGGCACAAATATGAATAGATAAGAAACCTTATTATCTTAGATATTAACACTAAAACATATATGAAATACTAGATGTGTTATTGATGTTCAAAGTAAAAAAGTCAACTAAGTCAGATCCACAAACTGATCAATGCTTCAAATCAATTTTTTTCAGCTTTATGTTCATTTATTTGAAAAAAGTTTTTTTTAAAATGTGTGACAGAAAAGGGTTTTCAATGATAATGATAATCATTCAGTAGAACAACTGTCCATTAACGAAGAATTGGTTTACAATTTCCACAGAAAGAAATCTCAGGCGTAATTTAGCTTTCTACAAAAATCATTCATTTTCTTGATTCATGAAGCCATTTCCAGTCATGTTATGGAGAAGCCCCTTAAGTGGGGTTCAGGCATAATTGCTGACTTTTGTACCGGGTTATCGAGTGAGATCGCTGTCATATTTGAAGTTTATCAGAACAACATTAGAATATAAAATAGAATTTTTGGATTGACTTAGGAATGACTCCCAAAATATTCCAACTGACTTACAAATTGTATCTGAATCTGACAACAATCTCTAAATATGAGAAGACATTTCAAAATGAGGTGCTGCATCAAACCTAGTGTAGCACTGATTCACTTGCCGAACATTAGGAATGCTCCAGAAACCTTATGGATGGTGCGGAATGACCATATAAATAGGTAAGAATGTTTTTGAACATAAATATTTAACATTTATATATCTCTCATGGATCATCAGTGTACAATTTTAAACTTTTCATTTCATTCTTTTCACAGTAATTGCAGAACCTGTGAGCTTTAATATCACTGGAAAGGAAACATGGCAGTCATCAAATTACCAAAACAGATACTTTAGCCCTGCTGCTGTTGATGGATGTAAAAATCCTATTTTTGCAAAAAACTGCTGCACACATACAAAAGGATCTGCAGGACCCGTATGGTGGTCTGTGGACCTTGGACAGACAGTCATCCTGAACTCTGTTACAGTCTTTAACAGACAAAATTTCAGTAAATATGTTTCTAATTTAATTTATTTTCCACTACACATATATCACAAATGCTAAAAAAAACATAACTGTGAGATCATAAACTTGATAAGTCAAAAAAATTAATAATGTTGATATAAAAAGTATTTCGCATCATATTTACATTGTGAAATATGCCAATGAAAAATATCATCTCAGAACCCTATCAATTTAAACAATTGATACTATTTTTGTTCTTTTTGGTTGCGTCTAAGTACTTTGGGATCAAACCTTAGCTACATTCATTTAACTGACTGATGTTTGCAGTATTGTAGAAACTTTTTTCTGAGTTGTTATCACTTGTATTGTATCCTGCTTCAGAAAAGGTCTCCTTTTATTTGAATGTAAAGTTGAAGTCAATCAATATCAGTGGGGCCTTTGACATAATATTATAGCATCACTGCCTTCCACGATGTTATTTAAACAGAAGTAAAGGGACACCACATTACAATAATTATTACTTGGTTCACATTATCGTAATAAAATTTTCACTATTGTGATAGTATTGCGGTATAATAATTTATTGAAAAGTTGTAGCATGAAATTCATCAACAAAAATCTGGCTACTCTGTCATCATGAATTATATTGAATATATTTTCAACGATACAAGATTAATTATCATGTGCTGAGGCAAAAAAAATATTATGTGATAATGTGATAGTATGGAATCATAGACAAATTGGCCTTTTGCCAAATTGACCCCCCCCCCCCCCCCCCCCCCCCCCCCAAATAAAATACCCTGGTCAAATCGGCCAACGGAAAATACTGTTGTCTAAAAGGATACAAAATTACAAAAGTTAAGTGCTAGTTAATTGGAACCGTAGGTTTACCCCAATATATACTCTAACAAAAACTTTTATGGCACTTAATCTTCATAAAACCAGTTGTACTTTTAATAATCCTAACATTAATCAAGTGAGTAGCGTACAAAGAATAGCAGGAGTTGATTGCAGAATCCCATAATCTTTGATATATGTCAATTGCACTTTGGCAAAATATTAAGCAGGAAATTATCACCCTTGACATAATGTGATAATAAAGATTATTCCAAAATTATTTCGCATAAGTACATCTAATTTTTCTAACATAGTAAACCAGGACATAGGTTAAACAAACTTGATTACAACATCCAAATAGATTTAATATGTAAAAATCACATTATGCCAAATATGACTTTAGAAGTTGTTATCCTTATGACACAAACGTAGTCTGCCACCTTTTGAGTCTATCAAATGACCGAGATTAAGCGCTATAAAAATACTCTTGCTGTGTTATATTTTCTTGCTTGTTGTAAACTAAGGGCCTAGTTTGCACACGTTGAGATTTTAGACTTTGCCTAGGGCCGAGTTTTTACGGGGGTGATTTGCCAAGGGCCGATATGACCAAGGGCCGATATGTCCAGCTCCAAATGTATGTATACCTGTATGTATATTTTTCTTTCTTTACACATGATAGTGCCAGTTTTGTAAAGTAACATCATAATGTGTTTTATTAACTATTCTGTTTCTTCTTGTGAAAAAAAGAATACTATTACTGTTTTCAGGAGGTGGACTTTAAAAATTTACAATTTATGGATCAAATAAAAGCCTGAACTGTTATAATTTTCAACAAAAATAAGCAGAGTAAATATGTTTGATGTATAAGTTAAGCCGTCTTCCCAACTGATATACATCATACATAATAAGATGTAAGAAATCATAAACTAACCATAAAATAATACAGAAAATGGGGATGAAAAAGTAATCCCATGGCACAACAATTGCTCAATTACCTATGCGTGTAATGATAAAAAATCCTTTAAAACTTCCTGGATTCCAGATGGTGAGCCAGATCGCCACCCAAATTGAAGGGACAAGATAGCACATTTTCTGCAGTTGCCATTGCATTGTGGTTTAATATTTTGTTGTAAAGCTAACCACTGGTGACAATCCTTAATTATACTGAATATTTTGCTAAAAATATGATAATTTAACGAAATAAAATATTGTTTGGTCGAGGTTAATGTTTATCATTTCATTACATTCTACCTGTATGTGCACATTTTGAATCTTCAAAACACGATGCGATAGAAAAGGGCCAAAACAAAACAAATATAAATCCGTTGTTAATGAAATAGCCTTTGCATTTTCAGAAGAAAGACTTTCTAAATTTACAATATATGGATCAAATAGAAGCCACAGCGACACTGAAGATAGAACACAATGTGCTTCTCAGGAAGGAGAAGTGGACAGTAGCCTTAAGTTAACTTGCATGTCACCAGTGATGGCTCGGTGAGTAATGAAATGTCAACATGAGAAATTTTGGAAGTAAATTGGAAACAATTAATCATTCAAATATACTTTAATTAGGTCCCAAGTCAGCGCTGACCTTATGAACAAAGTACATATTATTTATTACATTTTATCAATGCATTATGTGTATTTTAACCCAGTTGCTGTGGTGATATTTTTATTTAAATTTAAGGTTAAGTTGGATGCTTGTGAATTTCATTTGACGTATAACACCCACAGCTTTATCCAATTCAGCACACCACTATGTGAGAATCTTATTATTTATTAGCTCAAAATAGGTTATTTTTTCATTGTCAATCAACCAGACCAAATTATCCCACGAAAACAACAGGCTATCATCAGAAACATAAATTAAAGTTTGCATTTGCAAGATGTTTTGCAATTTTTGTAACATTGTCAACTGTTCAAGACTTTACCCTAGGTGGTATTAAGGTCACCTCCCAAAGCTGACCCTATAACTGCATTGTGCTTATTATTCATGTAGCTGTCCTGGTTCCTGTTGTGCTAATTCTGTGTTATTCTTTCTGTATCTCGAGTTAAGTTACATGTTTTCCATAAAGTAACTGTACTTTTAGAGTATCTTTATTGTGTCAGAAACTTCCCTTTCTGTTTTGCTTTTTACTTTTGTCAATATTTGCTCTGGTATGGGGAATAAGTTTTTTTTTATGATAAAGTTGTGAACTCTACAGCGATAAAACCTAGATATTGTGAAAAGTAACACAAAAAAGCCCATGATAGGAAGATGCTGGCATACACCTTTGAATGATGAGTATATCATTTACTTCCTTCGTGCTTGACAGACACAAGCAGTTGCTGAAAATACACAAGGCCTTGCCTACAAGTACTGCAGAGAAAATGCAAAAATAATTCTGGATTCATGGTCCAGATCCGGATCGAGACCATCATGGAATAGGGCGAAGCCACAGTTATGCCCACCTTGTGTAAACTTATGACCCAGATCCAGTGTATAGTTATCATGTACACGGATAGATACAGACAAACAAACAAACCCAATTACAATACCCTCACTAGTCCCACTTATAGACTATATAACTGAAGCAACAAATATAATGGCAAAGGGAGAAAGTGGCATGATCTGAAAATAACAACTGGAAGACAGTACAACGCGAGTCCTATTGATACTGACGAAAATCATATATTTGTGTCTGGTTAGCAATTTATATATGATCTATTGTGCTCTATATGGTAAACCAAACAAGTTAACTTGTAGTGAAATACAATCTCAGTTTTATAACTCAAGCTGTATGTGACTCTAAGTACAGTGTAGATTTATAAGCCACAACGTAAGTTCAGAAAAGGTTTGGATTAATCCAGTTTCTAAGAAGCAAAAGTCAGTAAATGTTTCTAACACCCAAAAACTCCTTTACGGTATTTATAATAATCCCATTAGAGCCCAAACTGTGGTCTTCAACTATGTTGCATTCAGACATAATGTGACAAGTAGTGTCCCGTACTTCTAGAAAAGATCAGCACCAGCAAGCAACACTCTGGAGTGTCAAAATGCAATGCAACAGTGGCGACGCAACATGATATCATAGGTAACAAAGGAAAGAGGAACGTTGAATTCGAATACACAAAACAATGAGTGTATATTATTCATCTTTGAAGTATATCGAATTCTAAGGAGCTTCAAATCCTAAGGTGTATGAACATTGGATAAAAGACTTCTGACCCTTATGATAAGCTGATATGTCTTGCTACCCAGAAATATGGGTAGGGGTGACATATTTGTGTGCTACAAGTGATTGTCCGGAGACTGAATTAAGTTGTAAGTGTTTGAAAATATCACCTAGGGAGAAAACGGGGAAGAGGGATGTCACAATACAGAAGACACTAGGGCATTAGCTGAGGTTATTGTCATCCAGGAGGCTGAGAGGCAGTAAGAAACTGGGTGGCAATACAATGAGATTGCTATATTGTTCTGAATGCAAAAGAGGCGGAAGATAGGGGTTGTGTTTCTCACTAATCAAGATAAAATCTGTGACACACAGCCCTCTTTATCTGTTAAGTGTGTTATGTTGAATTGTTTCATAGTGCCACTAGCTAGGTTTTTAATGGTAACACATAGCTTAAAACTTGAAAAATACAACACATCTTTCTAACTGCTCATAACAGTCTGTGTAGATCATAAGATTCATAGCCAGGCCCCAATTTATACATGTTTTGGCAAATATTTTTGATAACTGCATACAAACATATAATTACATTTATATCATTACTATTTCAGTGAGTCGGTGAAAAACTCAACAACAGATTGTTGCCAATATGATGCAGCAGGTTTCTAACATTTGGTGCATAATGTAACAGAGATAAAATGCACATTATCAAAAATGGGCCTGTGCTAATATGGCATCAGCTATGCTGAAATGACATAGAGCCACAATTAAACATGCTACATGGAAATTATTGCAATTGATTTACCATTAACCTAATGTTTACGTCCATAATGAAGAAGCCAACACTCCTGAGTACATCAGATATAGGCTCCAGATATGAAAACTGTATATTGAAAAGCAGATCACCATAACCAATGGTGATCAGAAACAAGAACTACAGACAGTAACATGTTCACAATAAAACAAACTATAATAACAAGGGTATATATAGATGTTGTTGCACATGCCTTCAACTTCAACATGGTAGAGTGAAGAGACCTTTGACCCCTAAATCACCATTCAGAAGCCACCATCTGTACAATGGGTGACCACTAAAATTTTCTAAACGATTCAAATCACGTTGCCAGCACTAACCTGGCTCAATACCCAGTCAAAACAGTTCCCAGAAAGTCCAGGAACATTAACAATGGTAACATGGGATTTATAAAGTTTATTTTAAACTACATAATTTTAACAAAGTAGATAATAATATATTTAAGTTTTGTACACAATAATTGTTGCTTTGAACGAGCCCTATATTGTCCATTAGTCCATTTGCCAATAAAAATGTAATCTGCATGAATCTGTTTAGATCATAACCAGGTATGTCAAAGGTACTTCAAGAAGGTCAAAGCCAAGGTCAAAACTCAAATCTGAAGGACAGGCGAAGTAAATTGGAAAATGACTTGGACAGAAAGAATAAATAATGTGTGTGAACCCCAACAAAATGACAAGATTTTTTTAACAATGCTAAGTAAGTATAGAGTGTTACTTGCTATTCTGGTACTACATTTTGGTTAGTGTGGGGTCTAAGATACTCAAGGGCCAAGTAAGAACTAGGAATGTAGGGTTTGTTAAAATGCTAAAGCCACAATAGACATAGCAGTGGCATAATAAGAGAGGTAGGACCAAATGGCAACTGCTTTCCATGGGTGCCATGTTTCACAATGTGCTCAAAAGGGACAACTCGCTGGAAGGCCCGGAAAGCACCTGCTGTCCTGAAATTATGAAATCTCAATGAAGTCTCATCAAGGCCTAACAAAGTAAAATCATCTTTCCAGTGGTTTTTTTTTGCAACATCCTTCACATTTTGAATTGTGTTAGACAATTTAGGGCATTTGTCTAGTATGATTAAATGTTCAAGGTGAATATGGGAGTAAATTCGAAAGACGAAAAAGAATGCTAGTAAATAAAATGAATTGAAAATAAAATTTTAATCGGTCACATATATCTGACTAATATCCTAATAATTTGATAAATTGGTGACAGACATAATCTTTGCAACAAATCCTTTAAGAAATAAAGGAGAATATGTACATTTACCATGTCATCACGCCACCTTCTACGGTACTGTACGAGACTAGGTGGCCAGCTGAGCTGCTGTCTCTGGTACATGTACAAGCAAAATATACAATTTGTCAGATCGCATTATTAAGTAAAGTAAGGTCCAAATGGGTTGGTATCCCGATTAGAACAGGCACAAAAAATTCAATTTGTCACACTTATCTGGTGAATATTGCAAACTGGACAGAAACATTAGTCTTGCTTGTTTGAAAAAGGTGCACAGCAACCATATATTCCCGACACATTTTGCCGGGGTGAGCTTCCTTGGCCCTGTCATACTGAAGGAATGATTCTTTGATTAGGCCAATATGTGGCCAAAATCCACGAAATTAATGATTTCAAGATGCACTGTGTTGTAATTCATGTAGCCTATTGGTACAGGGAGGAAATTCACCATATTTTGGAAACTGTCCCCTAGGCTTGCGAAACATGCATCCTGGTGTACCTCAGCATGACAAGTTTTTATCATAATATATGGCACCAAAATATTGGTCGAGGAAAGTATTGAACCAGTTTATGTCCTTAAAATTTGATGTTGTGAGAATTTTTGACTGTTGACCATTATATCTAAGCATTGTCCTGTGAATTAATTATTTCCTGTTATTTTGGTATGGGAATAAGACAGTTCTAGAAGCTGAATCAATAAGTATGCCCAAGGAAGCAACTGAAGTTGGACGTGGAAATTAATTTTAATCTTATATCAAGACCAAGCTTTATCAATAGAGACTGCACTTCTGGATTAAGTCAGACTGCACAGGTATTCGGACACCACAAATGTTGGATAATTTGATATGCCTCAATAGTGTCAGGATGGACACTATTGTCCTAATGGACTGGTTTGGCAGAATAAATCTGTAAAGAAGATTCAGGGACATATCCAAACTTTGCACTAGTTTGCTGTAGACAAGTAATTGTAGCGTGCAGTTCATTGACAATATTTGTAGCTCAAATATCAAACAGGTTCAAATTATTGTGGCTAAAGTTTCTGTTGGGAGTATATTGACTAAAGGAGGTGTTTTTGTTATGTGAGACCTGGCAATTGACTGTAAATTCTGATTTTTCTTTTCTGTTTGGCGGTGAACTGATTCAGAATCCCCTTTCAATAACCCATTTCTGTTATTATTCCCAGTAAGAGTCTGTTTTGCGTGAGGAGCTGGCACAGGCTTGGTAACACCACAAGTAATTGTTAGAAGTGAACTATTTCCCTCAGAACCGTTAATGTCCTTTTTATGTGTACAGCAGTTGCTCCCTGCCTTGAAATAGTAGGAATCTATTTTAACAACTACTCCATTGGTTCAGTAACATGCTTTTGGAGGCTTGCCTGGGTCACAATGCTACCAGTACCTTGAGGTTTGTAGTTACATATGAGCTGTAGGTTTTGCAGTTTCATTATATTTCATCACTGACTTAATTGCGAAGGATTTTTTGATGGAATGTTTAGCTCTAGCCTTGTCGAAAGTCGCAGTTTGGTTTTTATTCCAGTTTTTAGAACTAGTCATTTTCTTGTGATTCCAAGAGGGTCCATTACAATTCTGAAATACTCTTGCAATGCTTTCGTTATTAGAACTTTTTTGGTGATTTTTTAAATCAGACTTACCCTCTTGTGCTTGTTGAAATGCTTTATTGTATCTAAATTATGACATGGCCGTAGCTTTTTTGAAGATTAACTACAGCAAGACCTAGTGGCACTGTTGTACTATATACTAATCAGGATTTAAATATCTGAGGAGGAGCTGTTTTGCAGCCACCCCCTACTTACTTGTTTTTTAAAAACTTTCTAGTGTAAATTGTGACAATCTTGCTCCGACTGGTGAAAAGTTTTGCCAGATAGTAGAAAAGAGTAAGGGCAAATGTACCTGCAGGCAGTGCCTTAAGTACCAAATGCCTATCATTTGTTGGGAACACAGGTGCATTTGCTGAAATATGAGCAAGTATACCACTACGAAGCCATTATGAGTGTGACAGTGTGACCAGGGTAGCTTGCAATGTGTTTTTGTTGCAAGAAAACCATTTGAGCTTCTTCAGAACGAAACTGTACTCAGTGTACTTTTGGCTACTTGCTTATGTGTACAACACTGCAGTTAAATTCTCTTTCATCTGAAGATTCAACATCAGAATCAGGTTTTGCGTTTGCAAAAAATTTTTAAGCACAAACTCTAGCGATGACATATTTGGTGTCATGAATTCTTTAATGGTTCATTGACCAAGTTATGTATCAAGGTTTTGATTAACTACAATAGCAACACCTGCGGCATTTGGCATTTGGTAAGTTTTTAAGTGCGAGCTCTAGCGAGGCTTGCGCTTCTACGGATCAGTTGTGTTTTTTTTTAGTAACAGCGGTAAGAACATTCAAAGTCATTTGAAGTTTTATTCATAAATTTTATAGATGTAGTCGAATGCGCCTTTAACTTTAAAATGAAAGGAATTTCTGAACCTTGACCGCTAAGTGACCAATCAGAAGCAAGTAAAGGATTCAAACCACATTCCAAGACAGTCCATGCTAAACACCAACATGTCGGACCGAAAATGTTTCAAAGCTTAAAAAAGGTGGAGAAAGGCTTGTGAGCTGGCCCAAAAACATATGAAATAATCTCAGTAAAAAATGAAGATCCTTTATCTGCCCAGGGAACATACAACAGGCCAGATAACATGGGCCATACTAATGGTAAAATGAGTAGATATTCTGCATTGTGTTATTGAAAACCCTGGCAGGAGAAAGTTAAATCAAGTGTGAGAAATGAATATGGTAAAAATATGGTAACCCTAGCTAGTTTGCAGCTTAGCCATCTAAGACAAGGCTATCACCTTTGTTCAGGTTCTACTTCCAAAATGCTGACGACCCTGGCTGTTGCATGGAACTTTTAACCTAACTTAAAACCAACTTGACCTTTGAAATTGGTGTACAATGGCTTGTAATGGCTACTGATTGTAACACTGTTAATGACAAAACTTTGTTGTATAAATAGGACTTGTTAAATCTAAGGGAGCGGCTCCTGTTATGGTGCAGTAACTCAAGCATTTAGGCTTCAGTTACTTTGGTGTATGTGAAGACTCAGAACTCCTGCTACGGCATCATAAAATATTCTGAACATGTTGGTAGGGAGTTGGGATTGTCTATTAATCCTTAATTATTTCAAAAGAAGACAGGGTAGTTCATGTTGAGATGTATGATGCTGTGATCATTAATTGAAGGGTAGCAAGACAAAATAAGAACCACACCACCTTTATTTATCAGAAAATATTCAAAACATTAACAGTCAGACCACACCACTAAAGTAGCCGGGGAAATACTGCATGTGTATAATGGCCTTTATCTAGAAATTGTATTTAAAGTTCACTTAAGCATAATGTCAGTCTACCAGTATATCACAAGGACAATGTTATTTGTAGCTGCTGAAGAGGTCTACTTAGTACTGACTTTTTCTGTTCTGTGCTGAAGTGATCTATTTGTATATTACACTTCTAGAAGGAGCCCTGTATGTTTTCCTTTCCTGGAAAGGTGTTGAAATGTTTACAATTCTTTATTGAGCCTTTTGAGGTCTGCTTTGTTTATATTCTCTCTAGAACCTTTTATGCTCTCCAGCTATATATAAAGAGTGGAAGACCTGTTTTCAGTTGGTATGCTATATGAACAGATATCTTTGAAGTTATTATATTTATTTGTGCACCACGAGGTTATCAACTGCCTGTTATATAGATTTGTGAACTCTTGTTGGAGTGAACTGGATATCGTGTGTGGCTCTACCAAATAGTGGATTTCCAGAGTTTTGGACATTTTTCATATCTTGGAGCTAACAGTACAGTGGTGCAGACACTCTGAAAGTCTGAATATACAGATCACAGGATACAGGCAATTTGTTTCAGTGGATGCTGAAATAATCACAAAATAGATTTTTGGATATAGTGGAAAAGTTGTTTAAATGTTAGTTTGATAGAACTGTGGTGAGGTCAGATTGGTTTCATTAATGTATCATTGTAGAAACTATTAAGACTATCCCAGGTTTCTGCTATCATTACTTTGATTGTTAAATACATTTCTTAAATAAAATTTTGTCTTTTCTGTTACATCTAGAAATCAACTTGAAAAATCTTCTAAAGTTATTGCAGTGGAACAGATGTAAAAATTTTGGATTTACATTCGCCAGTACTTTTATTCTAAGAATAAAGATGTTTGCATATTTGAACCCTTTGTTGCAATTTGTGTGTTGTAATTGTCTAGTTTTCTAATCTTCTCTTTACTTTTCAGGTATATAAGTATTGTGAAGAAGCCGAGGGAAAATAACATTTTAACTCTATGTGAAGTAGAAATTGATGGTAAAAGTTTTCAGATATCTTCTGATTTTTGTTATTATCTTATAACTGCAATAATCGAGCAAAATTGAATATTCAAGCCTTTATTGAAGAAAATCCTGATCATGATACTGAAAATTGTTAGTAAAAATAGTTATTATGTCCTTGTTGTGCAGTATTTCCTGCCTTAATATGTTTAACTTTTTGATTATTAATTTTGATAATTTAACTTCTGGTTAAACCTCAAATGGGAAAGATGACGCTTGCTATTGTTTACAGTGCAGTATCTTGATCATATAATGGCCATTTCTTTTTCCATCCTGTAAGCTACCCAATTTGATATTACCTATGCAATATGCTGAAAGTGAAATTACAACCATTTATTTATCTCAAAGAAATGCATTTCCTTTTTAGTGTAAACATCAAGAAACTTCCAATCTAATTATGTGCCCATAAAAAAATTTAACGATATCTGGAAGAAGTATTCTCTGCAATCTTTAAAGATAAGGCATATATTACATAAAATGTTAAATAACAAGTTTAAATTTACATCAGCTAAACCAAACAGAATTGGTCCCAGCTGTAACATGCCTGTTTCAAGTATATTTATTCAAGTAGAAACGAGATGTTTGAAAAGTCTTGTAATCTGAGGTACCTGGCATAGTTTTGCCTCACATATATAAAACTCTACTTAAACTAAACCTTAAAGCTGAATATCATATTAAATAGGTAGTGAGATGTGTAAATTATTGATTCTCCTCTTCAGTGATCCCAAAATTCTCACAGCAAGTTATGGTAAACTATATATTTTATTTGCTTTACTCTTTTTCTGTAAAATAGTATGCCCAGATAACACATATGGTCAGAAGTGTCAGCGGTGTGGACACTGTCAGAATCCTCAGTGTAACTGGTCATCTGAGACAGGAATCTGTTTTGGCGGCTGCACTGCTGGTTATTCAGGGGAGAATTGCCAATCAGGTATTCAAATGAAATGCTTGTTTAAATAAAGAACAGTTTGTTCCATATTGATGACAGATGCTGTGTACATGATTCATTTAAAATAAAGGGACTATAATGTAGTTTCTAAGAAACTCTCCTTGATAGTATTGGAGTTGCATGCACAAACGTGAGGGAACCTTAGTTAATTCAATAGTGCTGGGACGCCTGATTAATTGAAGGTAAAATTACTTTAAATTTTCTACCTAAAACCACTACATGCTAACAATATAGTCGTGTGCAGAAGTGTGTCGAAAACTTAGTTAAGGCAGCAGTGTTATGAATCCAGGTCTGTCTGGTTAGAAAATAAGAGGTATGTAGGTTTGAGACAAGTGATTTTGAAAAGTGTCAAATGATAAAAGCAAATTTCACTTCTTGCTTAAGATAAGGCTGAACCTGCTTAGGTTAGACTTTTGCAGATCTGTGATTAGTTTAACTGTAGAATAAAAGGTTTGGATGCAAGACCATTACTTTTAGGGTCATGTTTACCTTTGACCATTTTTGTGGCACTTAATGGAGGATAATGCATAATGCAGTGCATAAATTCCCCTATAGCTGATATAATAAGGCCATAGAAATTGATAAAAATATTGGTACATTTTATCCAAAGATATTTTTGCACCATATACATACTTTTTCCAATTGCAAATGAAAAACCCTTTAAAACATTATACTCTATATAATTCATAATTAAAACCTCAGTGTCATGTCAGACATATAATTATACATTAACCTATCATAAATCATCACAGTCTAACTTGAAAACAGTTAAACTAACATGAAACATCCAAGGATTAATCTGTTCATAATATGTGCATTTGCATTAAAAGTTGATTTCATCAGCTCTGGAGACGAGACTGAACTGTTCAAATTTTTCAAACCAGAAACCCCCTTTTCCCCCTGGTACACTCACAGTATTTGTGTTATTAGACTTTAGATAGCTTCTGTCAAGTTTCCAATGAAGTTCCGATCCAGACTCATTTCACACATGGATGGCTCTTCAGCCTCTTTCGTACCAGAATTATGAAGAAATTATATGTCAAACATTTACAAAAGAAATAATACATTACAGTCATGCCCTTTTAAAGTGTCATGACTGAACGTTTACTAAACATACTATTATAACATATGTGATTATCACAAGGAAGCCTCAACAACAAATTTATAATTAGTAGAACCAGCGGTACAACAAACAGGTTGTCCACAGGTTACAAGTCACAACGTAACTTTTACTAGGCTAGTGTGTGCTAACCAAACCACCATGTCCCCATATATATCATAAAGATGTAACATTGCAACTCTTAATCAAGAAGAGATTGTTTACTTTTAGAAAAAAAAATCTCATACTCTAAGAGAATAAATACCTAACTTTATGATGGACTTTATGATCTTTTTTTTATTTTTAAAAATATAAATGCCTGACGTCATGATATTTCAATTTGTTATTGCCCAGGCTTAGGTTTTGTTTGCAGAGAATAAGAATGTAAAAGTAAGCAAATTACATAGGATTGTATAAGTTTACAAATATAAATATTTTTGATTATTTAGTATTTTTTCTGTAAGGGTTTTATGTTATTGACGGGTGTGTCTGTTTATCGAAATAATCTTCTAGTGCTGGTTTTAAGTGTAATCATAATTATGTTCCTCAGTTATTACGTCAATATATCAAGTTTGGTTTTCCCCTGTTGTTGGTGCAAGATAGTAAGCTGAATAATACTTAGATAACAAACATTTTTTCTGCTGGGCAATACGCAAAGGTAGTTGATGATTATTTAGCCAAAGAAATCAACTTGGGGTCAATCCTTGGCCCTATCGTTAGTATTGAATTCGCAGAATATGACAAAAAGGGGGATTATCCTGGATCTGTCTTACCCCCGAAGCCTTAGTTAATGGTCTAGTAAAAAGGTTTCATTTGACAATCACCCTTTTTATTGAAGTTTCAACAATGGATGACATAGTCTAGGAGATTGTTATAGACAGTGTTGATAAATTTATCGTCCAAATTGACACTGTGTTTTTTTGTGCCAAATTGTGTGCTTTTTGCAACATAAGGGTGGACACCGACAACGCCTTTAAATCTGGCATTCAGTGGGGGCAGAAGTGCTATGTCGATGTTGCTTTGATATTCAGCTGGGTTTACAAAAGCATGTTGTTTCAAATGGTCAGTGATGCCATTGTATACATTATGTCAAAATTAGGATACAAGAGATTTGCCTACATTGACGATTTTGTATCAATTCTGCCATCAAGTGTGGCTGATGAGGCTTTTCAGGCCTTTTCTGAACTAATTCAAAAAATAGGATTGTCCATCATCCCTTGTAAGGCCCTTTGCCTTAGCATTCATACTGACTTAAATATTAAGACATCAAGCATTGATTCTGATGAAGTGAAGGTAATCTATGATGAATGTCACCGCACTAAGTTTAAGAAACACCTGTTCAAGAAAGCCTTTTTGTCCCTCTTGGCCAAGCTGATCTATGTGCACAAATGTGTTTATTCCTGCTCAGATCGTTGTAAACAGGATGCTTTCCTTATTTAGGCAACACCAAAATGACATGAGAATAAAGTTAACTCCACAGTTTTACAAAGATTTTGACTGGTTTCTGCAATTTTTGCCACAGTGAAATGGGACAAAAATTTTTATAAGATCCAGCCTCTTGATATAGACACTGTGCATGTGGATCATCACTCACAGTCTTAGGAGGGACCTGCAGAGATAGGGTCTATGCTACCCCAATATATATGATCCAGGATTTGAAATCAGTATCGTCCACTGGGAGATGATCAATGTTTTGGGGACACTTAGGGTATAGGGTAGGTAATGGGCTGGCTCCCATATACTGTTTTTCTGTGATAGTGCAGCAGTAGTCCAGATGGTTGACAGTAGAAAAACAAGACACTCCTCATTAGCTTGAGAAATATTTAAATCTTCATGCGCCTGCCAGTGGAAGTCAATATCCACAATATTCTTATTCTTGGATATTTATATTGCAAGCATACTTCTACCCCCTATTTTGAAAACTTATTTCCTCCATTTGCTCAATGTACTCCAAATTTAATCTGGATTCTTCCCCACTTGACCATTTCACTGAATCCAGATATTTCAGGAGCATTAGTATAGATTCTACTTTTCACTCCAGCCCTCGAGGCATCTTTGACATCAAGACCTTGCCTTACCAGATCTCCTTAGCATGTGACCTTATGTGTGACCCTCCATCTTCAGGGCTATTTTCTTAGTGGCCTTATTGGTCACTTTCAGTCACCCTGGAGCTTATGTTCTCATCAAGTGGGCCAAAATCCTTCGGGATTATAAGTACCCCATTTGGTTCAGTTGCTCACCTTTCAAAACATTTACCTTTGCCCTGTCAGGGCCCCGAGAGCGTTGTTTGTCTCTCGTCGACTTCTACCTCATGCTCCCCTCTTTGAGGTGTATTTATGTATGTATTTAAATTATAAAGAATTTCTACCCATTGTGTGCATTTTAAATAACAAGCACAATAAGATATGACAGATATATGTTTAAATGTGTCTTGTGTTGTGGGTACATTGGCTTCTTGTCCTCTAGTTGGGCCTCAGCTTCATAATTTGACCTTATCATCTGTGGATATGACCTTGCTTGCAAGCTTGTGTTTGAAACTTAACCTCTAAGACGGTGCATTTGATTGTGGCCCCTCTAGGCTTTATTTGCTCTACACATGGACTATCAATACTTCAACCTCGTCTTGAGGTTCTGTGTTTGAATCTGGCAACTGTAACTAGCAGGGCACAGTAAGGTGCCTGTTGTGTTGACAGCCACCTTAAACTTGTGGATTTCATTTTTAATGACAGAGCCTGTGACCTTTGGCCTACCAATCAGAATTTGGGGCACTCCACACTGATTTCAGCATATGAACCTCTTTTTCATTTAAATTCTGAAAGTCAAAGTGAATCCAACAATAGTACTAAAACCTATACAATGTATTTTTAACTTTTAAGTGGACATAAATTGGTGTGTCATGTTTTGCCAATTCATGAGTGTCGCTTTTGAAGAAAAACTACTTCACTTTAATATAAGTAATTGCCCATTCTTTCACAAAACTCACAAGCAAACTTGTAGACCAGTAGTTGCCTATATCACTAGGTCTGAATACATATATCGTGTAGGTAAGATTGTAAAAATGGGATGTTTTACATGTAAATTTTTACATTCAGGGAAACCTAGTTTTTTTCACTCAACACGAGTTAGATATGTAATTTACTTTACGCCATGCTAGACATATAAATATTTAAATTTTGTAACTTAATAATTACGGGTGATTTTTATATTGAATCATTGTTTCTGTACTGCACTTGTATTGCCTCTGTTAGCTAAATACTCTTTATGTATATGTGTTAATGCCTATAATAAAACACATTCTTACAGGGTGATGTGAATTTATTGTACCTGTTATATCCTAACATCACTTAACAACACCTAACTTATCATATAACTGAAGAATCCGAGAGAATACTATATCCTGATTTCCAATTTAGTTCATGTAAATTCAAACACTTACAATATATAGAGAAGACATCACTATGTACTTTATTTTATGCCAGGCTAGACAATTTAATTTTTGTAACTTAATAATCACGGACCATTTTTATACTGAATCATTGTTTCAGTACTGCACTTGGATTGTCTCTATTAGCTAACATACTATTTATGTACATGTGTTAATGACAGTAATTAAACAAATTCTTACAGGGTGAAATTATTATATTGTTTCTGTTATATCCTAACATATTGTTATATATTATTACTACCTATCAGAGATAATACCATATCCTGATTACTTTATTTCAATTGTATGACATATGATCCAATTTATTTTATGTCAATTCAAACACTTACAATATATACAAAAGACATCAGTATTGATATATTTAAAGAACTATTTACTTACATTCTAGCTAGGTGTTTGTACAAATACACAGAAAAATAAAAAAATAAAGTACTATTATATTTACATTTGATATTTCACTAAATTACTTCAACGTTTTGATATTCAATTCTCTCAGAATGTTCAAATGGTACATATGGTTATGAATGTCGGCCATGTTCTGAACATTGTGTGAATTCTTCATGTAACAAGTTTTCTGAGAATGGTGATTGTTTACATGGGTGTGAAGTTGGATATACTACAAAGAACTGCAGCACTGAAGGTATTAACTTGGCTGTGTCTATTGAAGGAACTAGATTAGAAAACTGAATTTCCTCTGTTAGCTAAAATAATTTTTGTTGTAATGACTGTAATTAGACATAATCTTATAGCGTCAAATCATTATATTCTTTCTGCCATGTCCTCTCAAATTCTTAAATACTATGACTGTCTACTGCTGGGTTATCACTTAAATAAAAAATGCTAGAGAACATCATATCGTGATTTAATTTTTATTATGTGCTGTCTGTTTCAATTTATTTTATGTAAAGTCATACACATAATTTTATGACATAAAGTAAGAAGATATCATTTTGCATATGCATAAAGAACTATTTACTTAGATGCTAGCTCAGTGTTGCTTGTACATATACACACACAAAATAAAAAATAAAGTGCTATTATATTTACATGTGATATTTCACTACATTACTTCAACTTTTTGTTATTGAATTCTCTCAGAATGTTCAAATGGTACATATGGTTATGAATGTCGGCCATGTTCTGAACATTGTGTGAATTCTTCATGTAACAAGTTTTCTGAGAATGGTGATTGTTTACATGGGTGTGAAGTTGGATATACTACAAAGAACTGCACTGAAGGTATTAACTTGGCTGTGTCTCTTAAAGGACCTAGATTAGAAAACTGTATTTTCTCTGTAAGCTAAAATAATTTTTGTTGTGATGACTGTAATTAGACATAATCTTACAGTGTCAAATCATTATATTGTTTCTGCTTTGCTCACTCATATTCTTATTTATTATGACTGCTTACTGCTGGCTTGTCATATAATATGAAGAATGCTAGAGAATACCATATCCTGATTTCTTTATTTTAATTGTGATGTCTCTTCCAATTTATTGTTATGTAAAGTCACACACATAATTTTATGATATGTATTAAGAAGATATCATTTTGCATATGCTTAAAAACTATTTACTGATATAGTAGCTTGGTGTTGTTTGTACATATACATAGACAAAATAAAAAATAAAGTGCTATTATATTTACATTTGATACTTCACTAAATTACTTCAACTTTTTGTTATTCAATTCTCTCAGAATGTTCAAATGGTACATATGGTTATGAATGTCAGCCATGTTCTGAACATTGTGTGAATTCTTCATGTAGCAAGTTTTCTAAGAATGGTGATTGTTTACATGGGTGTGAAGTTGGATATACTACAAAGAACTGTACTGAAGGTATTAACTTGGCTGAATCCATTGTACGAACTAGATTAGAAAACTGTATTTTCTCTATTAGCTAAAATAATTTTTGTTGTAATTAGACATAATCTTACAGAGTCAAATCATTATATTGTTTCTGTTATGTCCTCTCAAATTCTTAAATACTATGACTGCCTACTGCTGGGTTATCACTTAAATAAAACATGCTAGAGAACACCATATCCTGATTTAATTTTTACTATGTGATGTCTGTTTCAATTTATTTTATGTAAAGTCATACACATAATTTTATGACATAAAATAAGAAGATGTCATTTTGCATATGCATAAAGAACTATTTACTTAGATGCTAGCTCAGTGTTGCTTGTACATATACACACACAAAATAAAAAATAAAGTGCTATTATATTTACATGTGATATTTCACTAAATTACTTCAACTTTTTGTTATTCAATTCTCTCAGAATGTTCAAACGGTACATATGGTTATGAATGTCGGCCATGTTCTGAACATTGTATGAATTCTTCATGTAACAAGTTTTCGGAGAAGGGTGATTGTTTACATGGGTGTGAAGTTGGATATACTACAAAGAACTGTACTGAAGGTATTATTTTGGCTGTATCTATTGAAGGAACTAGATTAGAAAACTGAATTTCCTCTGTTAGCTAAAATAATTTTTGTTGTAATGACTGTAATTAGACATAATCTTACCGCGTCAAATCCTTATATTCTTTCTGCCATGTCCTCTCAGATTCTTAAATACTATGACTGCCTACTGCTGGGTTATCACTTAGATAAAAAATGCTAGAGAACACCATATCCTGATTTAATTTTTATTGTGTGATGTCTGTTTCAATTTATTTTATGTAAAGTCATACACATAATTTTATGACATAAAGTAAGAAGATATCATTTTGCATATGCATAAAGAACTATTTACTTAGATGCTAGCTCAGTGTTGCTTGTACATATACACAGACAAAATAAAAAAGTGCTATTATATTTACATTTGATATTTCACTAAATTACTTCAACTTTTTGTTATTGAATTCTCTCAGAATGTTCAAACGGTACATATGGTTATGCATGTCAGCCATGTTCTGAATATTGTGTGAATTCTTCATGTAACAAGTTTTCTGAGAATGGTGATTGTTTACATGGGTGCAAAGTTGGATATACTACAAAGAACTGTACTGAAGGTATTATTTTGGCTGTATCTATTGAAGGAACTAGATTAGAAAACTGAATTTCCTCTGTTAGCTAAAATAATTTTTGTTGTAATGACTGTAATTAGACATAATCTTATAGCGTCAAATCATTATATTGTTTCTGCCATGTCCTCTCAAATTCTTAAATACTATGACTGTCTACTGCTGGGTTATCACTTAAATAAAAAATGCTAGAGAACATCATATCGTGATTTAATTTTTATTATGTGCTGTCTGTTTCAATTTATTTTATGTAAAGTCATACACATAATTTTATGACATAAAGTAAGAAGATATCATTTTGCATATGCATAAAGAACTATTTACTTAGATGCTAGCTCAGTGTTGCTTGTACATATACACACACAAAATAAAAAATAAAGTGCTATTATATTTACATGTGATATTTCACTACATTACTTCAACTTTTTGTTATTGAATTCTCTCAGAATGTTCAAATGGTACATATGGTTATGAATGTCGGCCATGTTCTGAACATTGTGTGAATTCTTCATGTAACAAGTTTTCTGAGAATGGTGATTGTTTACATGGGTGTGAAGTTGGATATACTACAAAGAACTGCACTGAAGGTATTAACCTGGCTGTGTCTATTGAAGGAACTAGATTAGAAAACTGAATTTCCTCTGTTAGCTAAAATAATTTTTGTTGTAATGACTGTAATTAGACATAATCTTACCGCGTCAAATCCTTATATTCTTTCTGCCATGTCCTCTCAGATTCTTAAATACTATGACTGCCTACTGCTGGGTTATCACTTAGATAAAAAATGCTAGAGAACACCATATCCTGATTTAATTTTTATTGTGTGATGTCTGTTTCAATTTATTTTATGTAAAGTCATACACATAATTTTATGACATAAAGTAAGAAGATATCATTTTGCATATGCATAAAGAACTATTTACTTAGATGCTAGCTCAGTGTTGCTTGTACATATACACAGACAAAATAAAAAAGTGCTATTATATTTACATTTGATATTTCACTAAATTACTTCAACTTTTTGTTATTCAATTCTCTCAGAATGTTCAAACGGTACATATGGTTATGCATGTCAGCCATGTTCTGAATATTGTGTGAATTCTTCATGTAACAAGTTTTCTGAGAATGGTGATTGTTTACATGGGTGCGAAGTTGGATATACTACAAAGAACTGTACTGAAGGTATTATTTTGGCTGTATCCATTGAAGGAACTAGATTAGAAAACTGAATTTCCTCTGTTAGCTAAAATAATTTTTGTTGTAATGACTGTAATTAGACATAATCTTATAGCGTCAAATCATTATATTCTTTCTGCCATGTCCTCTCAAATTCTTAAATACTATGACTGTCTACTGCTGGGTTATCACTTAAATAAAAAATGCTAGAGAACATCATATCGTGATTTAATTTTTATTGTGTGCTGTCTGTTTCAATTTATTTTATGTAAAGTCATACACATAATTTTATGACATAAAGTAAGAAGATATCATTTTGCATATGCATAAAGAACTATTTACTTAGATGCTAGCTCAGTGTTGCTTGTACATATACACACACAAAATAAAAAATAAAGTGCTATTATATTTACATGTGATATTTCACTACATTACTTCAACTTTTTGTTATTCAATTATCTCAGAATGTTCAAATGGTACATATGGTTATGAATGTCGGCCATGTTCTGAACATTGTGTGAATTCTTCATGTAACAAGTTTTCTGAGAATGGTGATTGTTTACATGGGTGTGAAGTTGGATATACTACAAAGAACTGCACTGAAGGTATTAACTTGGCTGTGTCTCTTAAAGGACCTAGATTAGAAAACTGTATTTTCTCTGTAAGCTAAAATAATTTTTGTTGTGATGACTGTAATTAGACATAATCTTACAGTGTCAAATCATTATATTGTTTCTGCTTTGCTCACTCATATTCTTATTTATTATGACTGCTTACTGCTGGCTTGTCATATAATATGAAGAATGCTAGAGAATACCATATCCTGATTTCTTTATTTTAATTGTGATGTCTCTTCCAATTTATTGTTATGTAAAGTCACACACATAATTTTATGATATGTATTAAGAAGATATCATTTTGCATATGCTTAAAAACTATTTACTGATATAGTAGCTTGGTGTTGTTTGTACATATACATAGACAAAATAAAAAATAAAGTGCTATTATATTTACATTTGATACTTCACTAAATTACTTCAACTTTTTGTTATTCAATTCTCTCAGAATGTTCAAATGGTACATATGGTTATGAATGTCAGCCATGTTCTGAACATTGTGTGAATTCTTCATGTAGCAAGTTTTCTAAGAATGGTGATTGTTTACATGGGTGTGAAGTTGGACATACTACAAAGAACTGTACTGAAGGTATTAACTTGGCTGAATCCATTGTACGAACTAGATTAGAAAACTGTATTTTCTCTATTAGCTAAAATAATTT
This sequence comes from Sabellastarte sp. h YS-2021, assembly GCA_964017235.1. Classification (NCBI taxonomy): domain Eukaryota; kingdom Metazoa; phylum Annelida; class Polychaeta; order Sabellida; family Sabellidae; genus Sabellastarte; species Sabellastarte sp. h YS-2021. Next base: position 75,810,771 of record OZ024935.1, on the reverse strand, counting down.
TTGTTGTAATTAGACATAATCTTACAGAGTCAAATCATTACATTGTTTCTGTTATGTCCTCTCAAATTCTTAAATACTATGACTGCCTACTGCTGGGTTATCACTTAAATAAAACATGCTAGAGAACACCATATCCTGATTTAATTTTTACTATGTGATGTCTGTTTCAATTTATTTTATGTAAAGTCATACACATAATTTTATGACATAAAATAAGAAGATGTCATTTTGCATATGCATAAAGAACTATTTACTTAGATGCTAGCTCAGTGTTGCTTGTACATATACACACACAAAATAAAAAAATAAAGTGCTATTATATTTACATGTGATATTTCACTAAATTACTTCAACTTTTTGTTATTCAATTCTCTCAGAATGTTCAAACGGTACATATGGTTATGAATGTCGGCCATGTTCTGAACATTGTATGAATTCTTCATGTAACAAGTTTTCGGAGAAGGGTGATTGTTTACATGGGTGTGAAGTTGGATATACTACAAAGAACTGTACTGAAGGTATTATTTTGGCTGTATCTATTGAAGGAACTAGATTAGAAAACTGAATTTCCTCTGTTAGCTAAAATAATTTTTGTTGTAATGACTGTAATTAGACATAATCTTACAGCGTCAAATCCTTATATTCTTTCTGCCATGTCCTCTCAGATTTTTAAATACTATGACTGCCTACTGCTGGGTTATCACTTAGATAAAAAATGCTAGAGAACACCATATCCTGATTTGATTTTTATTGTGTGATGTCTGTTTCAATTTATTTTATGTAAAGTCATACACATAATTTTATGACATAAAGTAAGAAGATATCATTTTGCATATGCATAAAGAACTATTTACTTAGATGCTAGCTCAGTGTTGCTTGTACATATACACAGACAAAATAAAAAAGTGCTATTATATCTATATTTGATATTTCACTAAATTACTTCAACTTTTTGTTATTCAATTCTCTCAGAATGTTCAAACGGTACATATGGTTATGCATGTCAGCCATGTTCTGAATATTGTGTGAATTCTTCATGTAACAAGTTTTCTGAGAATGGTGATTGTTTACATGGGTGCAAAGTTGGATATACTACAAAGAACTGTACTGAAGGTATTATTTTGGCTGTATCTATTGAAGGAACTAGATTAGAAAACTGAATTTCCTCTGTTAGCTAAAATAATTTTTGTTGTAATGACTGTAATTAGACATAATCTTATAGTGTCAAATCATTATATTCTTTCTGCCATGTCCTCTCAAATTCTTAAATACTATGACTGTCTACTGCTGGGTTATCACTTAAATAAAAAATGCTAGAGAACATCATATCGTGATTTAATTTTTATTGTGTGCTGTCTGTTTCAATTTATTTTATGTAAAGTCATACACATAATTTTATGACATAAAGTAAGAAGATATCATTTTGCATATGCATAAAGAACTATTTACTTAGATGCTAGCTCAGTGTTGCTTGTACATATACACACACAAAATAAAAAATAAAGTGCTATTATATTTACATGTGATATTTCACTACATTACTTCAACTTTTTGTTATTCAATTATCTCAGAATGTTCAAATGGTACATATGGTTATGAATGTCGGCCATGTTCTGAACATTGTGTGAATTCTTCATGTAACAAGTTTTCTGAGAATGGTGATTGTTTACATGGGTGTGAAGTTGGATATACTACAAAGAACTGCACTGAAGGTATTAACTTGGCTGTGTCTCTTAAAGGACCTAGATTAGAAAACTGTATTTTCTCTGTAAGCTAAAATAATTTTTGTTGTGATGACTGTAATTAGACATAATCTTACAGTGTCAAATCATTATATTGTTTCTGCTTTGCTCACTCATATTCTTATTTATTATGACTGCTTACTGCTGGCTTGTCATATAATATGAAGAATGCTAGAGAATACCATATCCTGATTTCTTTATTTTAATTGTGATGTCTCTTCCAATTTATTGTTATGTAAAGTCACACACATAATTTTATGATATGTATTAAGAAGATATCATTTTGCATATGCTTAAAAACTATTTACTGATATAGTAGCTTGGTGTTGTTTGTACATATACATAGACAAAATAAAAAATAAAGTGCTATTATATTTACATTTGATACTTCACTAAATTACTTCAACTTTTTGTTATTCAATTCTCTCAGAATGTTCAAATGGTACATATGGTTATGAATGTCAGCCATGTTCTGAACATTGTGTGAATTCTTCATGTAGCAAGTTTTCTAAGAATGGTGATTGTTTACATGGGTGTGAAGTTGGATATACTACAAAGAACTGTACTGAAGGTATTAACTTGGCTGAATCCATTGTACGAACTAGATTAGAAAACTGTATTTTCTCTATTAGCTAAAATAATTTTTGTTGTAATTAGACATAATCTTACAGAGTCAAATCATTATATTTTTTCTGTTATGTCCTCTCAAATTCTTAAATACTATGACTGCCTACTGCTGGGTTATCACTTAAATAAAACATGCTAGAGAACACCATATCCTGATTTAATTTTTATTATGTGATGTCTGTTTCAATTTATTTTATGTAAAGTCATACACATAATTTTATGACATAAAATAAGAAGATGTCATTTTGCATATGCATAAAGAACTATTTACTTAGATGCTAGCTCAGTGTTGCTTGTACATATACACACACAAAATAAAAAATAAAGTGCTATTATATTTACATGTGATATTTCACTAAATTACTTCAACTTTTTGTTATTCAATTCTCTCAGAATGTTCAAATGGTACATATGGTTATGAATGTCGGCCATGTTCTGAACATTGTATGAATTCTTCATGTAGCAAGTTTTCGGAGAAGGGTGATTGTTTACATGGGTGTGAAGTTGGATATACTACAAAGAACTGTACTGAAGGTATTATTTTGGCTGTATCTATTGAAGGAACTAGATTAGAAAACTGAATTTCCTCTGTTAGCTAAAATAATTTTTGTTGTAATGACTGTAATTAGACATAATCTTACAGCGTCAAATCCTTATATTCTTTCTGCCATGTCCTCTCAGATTCTTAAATACTATGACTGCCTACTGCTGGGTTATCACTTAGATAAAAAATGCTAGAGAACACCATATCCTGATTTAATTTTTATTGTGTGATGTCTGTTTCAATTTATTTTATGTAAAGTCATACACGTAACTTTATGACATAAAGTAAGAAGATATCATTTTGCATATGCATAAAGAACTATTTACTTAGATGCTAGCTCAGTGTTGCTTGTACATATACACAGACAAAATAAAAAAGTGCTATTATATTTATATTTGATATTTCACTAAATTACTTCAACTTTTTGTTATTCAATTCTCTCAGAATGTTCAAACGGTACATATGGTTATGCATGTCAGCCATGTTCTGAATATTGTGTGAATTCTTCATGTAACAAGTTTTCTGAGAATGGTGATTGTTTACATGGGTGCGAAGTTGGATATACTACAAAGAACTGTACTGAAGGTATTATTTTGGCTGTATCTATTGAAGGAACTAGATTAGAAAACTGAATTTCCTCTGTTAGCTAAATAATTTTTGTTGTAATGACTGTAATTAGACATAATCTTATAGTGTCAAATCATTATATTCTTTCTGCCATGTCCTCTCAAATTCTTAAATACTATGACTGTCTACTGCTGGGTTATCACTTAAATAAAAAATGCTAGAGAACATCATATCATGATTTAATTTTTATTGTGTGCTGTCTGTTTCAATTTATTTTATGTAAAGTCATACACATAATTTTATGACATAAAGTAAGAAGATATCATTTTGCATATGCATAAAGAACTATTTACTTAGATGCTAGCTCAGTGTTGCTTGTACATATACACACACAAAATAAAAAATAAAGTGCTATTATATTTACATGTGATATTTCACTACATTACTTCAACTTTTTGTTATTCAATTCTCTCAGAATGTTCAAATGGTACATATGGTTATGAATGTCGGCCATGTTCTGAACATTGTGTGAATTCTTCATGTAACAAGTTTTCTGAGAATGGTGATTGTTTACATGGGTGTGAAGTTGGATATACTACAAAGAACTGCACTGAAGGTATTAACTTGGCTGTGTCTCTTAAAGGACCTAGATTAGAAAACTGTATTTTCTCTGTAAGCTAAAATAATTTTTGTTGTGATGACTGTAATTAGACATAATCTTACAGTGTCAAATCATTATATTGTTTCTGCTTTGCTCACTCATATTCTTATTTATTATGACTGCTTACTGCTGGCTTGTCATATAATATGAAGAATGCTAGAGAATACCATATCCTGATTTCTTTATTTTAATTGTGATGTCTGTTTCAATTTATTTTATGTAAAGTCACACACATAATTTTATGATATGTATTAACAAGATATCATTTTGCATATGCTTAAAAACTATTTACTGATATAGTAGCTTGGTGTTGTTTGTACATATACATAGACAAAATAAAAAATAAAGTGCTATTATATTTACATTTGATACTTCACTAAATTACTTCAACTTTTTGTTATTCAATTCTCTCAGAATGTTCAAATGGTACATATGGTTATGAATGTCAGCCATGTTCTGAACATTGTGTGAATTCTTCATGTAGCAAGTTTTCTAAGAATGGTGATTGTTTACATGGGTGTGAAGTTGGATATACTACAAAGAACTGTACTGAAGGTATTAACTTGGCTGAATCCATTGTACGAACTAGATTAGAAAACTGTATTTTCTCTATTAGCTAAAATAATTTTTGTTGTAATTAGACAAAATCTTACAGAGTCAAATCATTATATTGTTTCTGTTATGTCCTCTCAAATTCTTAAATACTATGACTGCCTACTGCTGGGTTATCACTTAAATAAAACATGCTAGAGAACACCATATCCTGATTTAATTTTTATTATGTGATGTCTGTTTCAATTTATTTTATGTAAAGTCATACACATAATTTTATGACATAAAATAAGAAGATGTCATTTTGCATATGCATAAAGAACTATTTACTTAGATGCTAGCTCAGTGTTGCTTGTACATATACACACACAAAATAAAAAATAAAGTGCTATTATATTTACATGTGATATTTCACTAAATTACTTCAACTTTTTGTTATTCAATTCTCTCAGAATGTTCAAATGGTACATATGGTTATGAATGTCGGCCATGTTCTGAACATTGTATGAATTCTTCATGTAACAAGTTTTCGGAGAATGGTGATTGTTTACATGGGTGTGAAGTTGGATATACTACAAAGAACTGTACTGAAGGTATTATTTTGGCTGTATCTATTGAAGGAACTAGATTAGAAAACTGAATTTCCTCTGTTAGCTAAAATAATTTTTGTGGTAATGACTGTAATTAGACATAATCTTACAGCGTCAAATCCTTATATTCTTTCTGCCATGTCCTCTCAGATTCTTAAATACTATGATTGCCTACTGCTGGGTTATCACTTAGATAAAAAATGCTAGAGAACACCATATCCTGATTTAATTTTATTATGTGATGTCTGTTTCAATTTATTTTATGTAAAGTCATACACATAATTTTATGACATAAAATAAGAAGATGTCATTTTGCATATGCATAAAGAACTATTTACTTAGATGCTAGCTCAGTGTTGCTTGTACATATACACACACAAAATAAAAAATAAAGTGCTATTATATTTACATGTGATATTTCACTAAATTACTTCAACTTTTTGTTATTCAATTCTCTCAGAATGTTCAAATGGTACATATGGTTATGAATGTCGGCCATGTTCTGAACATTGTATGAATTCTTCATGTAACAAGTTTTCGGAGAATGGTGATTGTTTACATGGGTGTGAAGTTGGATATACTACAAAGAACTGTACTGAAGGTATTATTTTGGCTGTATCTATTGAAGGAACTAGATTAGAAAACTGAATTTCCTCTGTTAGCTAAAATAATTTTTGTGGTAATGACTGTAATTAGACATAATCTTACAGCGTCAAATCCTTATATTCTTTCTGCCATGTCCTCTCAGATTCTTAAATACTATGATTGCCTACTGCTGGGTTATCACTTAGATAAAAAATGCTAGAGAACACCATATCCTGATTTAATTTTATTATGTGATGTCTGTTTCAATTTATTTTATGTAAAGTCATACACATAATTTTATGACATAAAATAAGAAGATGTCATTTTGCATATGCATAAAGAACTATTTACTTAGATGCTAGCTCAGTGTTGCTTGTACATATACACAGACAAAATAAAAAAGTGCTATTATATTTATATTTGATATTTCACTAAATTACTTCAACTTTTTGTTATTCAATTCTCTCAGAATGTTCAAACGGTACATATGGTTATGAATGTCGGCCATGTTCTGAACATTGTGTGAATTCTTCATGTAACAAGTTTTCGGAGAATGGTGATTGTTTACATGGGTGTGAAGTTGGATATACTACCAAGAACTGTACTGAAGGTATTAACTTGGCTGAATCCATTGTACGAACTAGATTAGAAAACTCTATTTTCTCTATTAGCTAAAATAAATTATGTTGTAATTACTGTAATTAGACATAATCTTAAAGAGTCAAATCATTATATTGTTTCTGTTATGTCCTCTCACATTCTTAAATACTATGACTGCCTACTGCTGGGTTATCACTTAAATAAAACATGCTAGAGAACACCATATCCTGATTTAATTTTTATTATGTGATGTCTGTTTCAATTTATTTTATGTAAAGTCATACACATAATTTTATGACATAAAATAAGACGATGTCATTTTGCATATGCATAAAGAACTATTTACTTAGATGCTAGCTCAGTGTTCCTTGTACATATACACACACAAAATAAAAAATAAAGTGATATTATATTTACATGTGATATTTCACTAAATTATTTCAACGTTTTGTTATTCAATTCTCTCAGAATGTTCAAATGGTACATATGGTTATGAATGTCAGCCATGTTCTGAACATTGTGTGAATTCTTCATGTAACAAGTTTTCTGAGAATGGTGATTGCTTACATGGGTGTGAAGTTGGATATACTACAAAGAACTGTACTGAAGGTATTAACTTGGCTTTGTCTCTTGAAGGACCTAAATAAGAAAACAGTATTTTCTCTGTAAGCTAAAATAATTTCTGTGGTGATGACTGTAATTACACATAATCTGTTGTGATGACTGTAATTAGACACAATCTTACAGTGTCAAATCATTATATTGATTCTGCTTTGCTCACTCATATTCTTATTTATTATGACTGCTTATTGCTGGCTTGTCATATAATATGAAGAATGCTAGAGAATACCATATCCTGATTTCTTTATTTTAATTGTGATGTCTCTTCCAAATTATTATTATGTAAAGTCACACACATAATTTTATGATATGTATTAAGAAGATATCATTTTGCATATGCTTAAAAACTATTTACTGATATGGTAGCTTGGTGTTGTTTGTACATATACATAGACAAAATAAAAAATAAAGTGCTATTATTTACATTTGATACTTCACTAAATTACTTCAACTTTTTGTTATTCAATTCTCTCAGAATGTTCAAACGGTACATATGGTTATGAATGTCGGCCATGTTCTGAACATTGTGTGAATTCTTCATGTAGCAAGTTTTCGAAGAATGGTGATTGTTTACATGGGTGTGAAGTTGGATATACTACCAAGAACTGTACTGAAGGTATTAACTTGGCTGAATCCATTGTACGAACTAGATTAGAAAACTCTATTTTCTCTATTAGCTAAAATAATTTTGTTGTAATTACTGTAATTAGACATAATCTTACAGAGTCAAATCATTATATTGTTTCTGTTATGTCCTCTCAAATTCTTAAATACTATGACTGCCTACTGCTGGGTTATCACTTAAATAAAACATGCTAGAGAACACCATATCCTGATTTAATTTTTATTGTGTGATGTCTGTTTCAATTTATTTTATGTATAGTCATACACATAATTTTATGACATAAAGTAAGAAGATGTAATTTTGCATATGCATAAAGAACTATTTACTTAGATGCTACCTCAGTGTTGCTTGTACATATACACAGACAAAATAAAAAATAAAGTGCTATTATATTTACATGTGATATTTCACTAAATTACTTCAACTTTTTGTTATTCAATTCTCTCAGAATGTTCAAATGGTACATATGGTTATGAATGTCAGCCATGTTCTGAACATTGTGTGAACTCTTCATGTGAGAAGTTTTCTATGAATGGTGATTGTTTACATGGGTGTGAAGTTGGATATACTACAAAGAACTGTACTGAAGGTATTAACTTGGCTGTATTTCTTAAAGGACCTAGATTAGAAAACTGTATTTTCTCTGTAAGCTAAAATACTTTTTGTTGTAATGACTGTAATTAGACATAATCTTACAGTGTCAAGTCATTATATTGCTTCTGTTATACCCTCTCATATTCTTATTTATTATCATTGCCTATTGCTGGCTTATCATATAATATAAAGAAAGCTAGAGAATGCCATATCCTGATTTCTTTATTTTAATTGTAAGATGTCTGTTCCATTTTTTTTATGTAAAGTCATACACATAATTTTATTATATGTATTAACAAGATATCACTTTGCATATGCTTAAAAACTATTTACAGAATAAGGAATGTCTTTCTGGGTAATATTGTGATTTATGAAGCCCAAGTTCAAGTGATATTGCCCCAGGGTCGATATTATTATACTGAAAGTATTAATTTTTTATCTTTATTTATTTAGTAGTAATTGTATAGAAAAGTGCAGCAGTCTGCATTTGGAGAGATAAGGCATTACAAAAGCATAGGAGGAGAGAGTAGAATGTTTGAAACCACTGCCATCCACTAGGCCACATACAACCTTAGTTTTATGAAGAATAAATTACCATATATCTTGCATTTCATTTTTTTTTTTGCTAATTATACAATGAAATGTGATGTCACAAACCAATTCCATTTACATCACTTACTATCCAGTTCTTCTATGAAGAGACTGAAGAAAATCAATAATCACCCCCCACTTGTTACTGAATGTCATTATGTGACGCAACAATGACGTATCTAGTATACAACATCTAGTTTGTTTACATTCTAAATGCATGCGCATTGGCGATTTCGAGACAAAGGGGACATCTGGGTGATACATTTTATCCAAAATGGGGAATGTCATGTTATATTGCCAGCAAATACTGCAGTCTGATTGGGTAAAACAAACTTGAGGTTTAATAATTACTTATATGCTAGCTCGGTGTTGTTTGTACATATACACAGACAAAATAAACAATAAAGTGTTATTATATTTACATTTGATATGTCACTAAGTTACTCTAAGTTTTTATCTTTATTTCTCTTAGAATGCTCAAATGGTACATATGGTTATGAATGTCAGACCTGTTCTGAACATTGTGTGAACTCAATATGTGAAAAGTTTTCTGAGAATGGTGATTGCTTATATGGGTGTGAAGTTGGATATACTACAAAGAACTGTACCGAAGGTATGAACTTGGCTGTATCTATTGAAGGAACTAGATTAGAAAAATGTATTTTATTGTGCTACAATAGCTTACCATGTGGAACTGAATGCTTACTCAGATGGCTGCAGGCAACAGCCAACGTCTAAGAAAAATGGACGAAGAATGATGGCTCGCTACCTTAATACTGTAGGTGAACCCTGTAGTGAAATATCACATGCTCCCCATCTTTTCTGGTTGGCCGCGTGTAAATGCAGACATATTTTATTTGCAACAAAAACATGTCATATTTTTATGGATACACTTGTCGTTGGATACTGAAACTACATCAGTTTCTTTATTTTAATTCATAGAATATTATTTTTGTGAAATTTCATAGAAGAGATACGTATATCTTACATATTTAACAAATTAAATCCACTTCTGGGTGCACGCTGTGAAGAAAGAATTGAAGACTGCAACTCGTACATGTACCTAAAATTCAGAATTAGTGCTTGTTGAAATAAAATAAAATAAAATATTTTAATGGTTTATCCCCATTAAACAGTCCTTCTTTGGGAAAATCTTCGAGGAAACCCCTGATAAACATCTATCCAGCAGAACTCGTGTATGTAACTTATCTACAGGACCTTTGCCTGTTGAAATAAATAAATAATTCAACCCCTATCTGCTACATTATTGGACCATTTATAGGGTTTAAATATTAAATAACGTACAAAAACGAGTCTTTGATTGTGGAGATCTGTGGGAATTCCCCTCCCAAATGTCTTTGTCTGCACAGCAGGTGCTTGCCAAGCTATGGTTAACAACATCATTTAGGTGACCTTGGTTTGTCAATAGTAAATGTCATTCTTTTCGTGCATTTTTATAAAATATTTTAAACAATCTTTGATTTACAATGAAAATATAAATAATTAGAATATTTTATTTATAAGGTCTTTGAGAAAAGACAAATGTTTAATGCACTCTCACAAGGCATTGACAAACGTGACATTTCACGTACATTATAGCTTGACTTCCTTAATGCTTCACAATGAATAGGATTCTTTTTTAAAATAATCTCTGTATTTACAAAGTTTTTAACCCTAAACCAGACTCAAGTCAACAATCTGTCTGTCGAAGTGAGGGTGAATTAGACGCCCATTCAGATTATCAGCCTGGTACTTGTAAACAAACTTGCAAAATTCACCCGAATAACACTATCCCGAAAGTATTGGCCGCATCTATCAGACTAACCTTGTAGACTGACTTCTTTATTCCTCCCTTACCTCGTCAAGTTACTCAGAGGTCTGAAGCTGAGGTCCCCGACCAAGCACTTAGTAATAAAGCCAAAAAGAAAAAAAATACTGATAAGAAGAAGCACAAGGTTCGAGCGCAGTACCTTAATCTTCGTCTTTGGAAGGGACTTCTTCCCAACAAGGCAATTCAAACCCAGATCCTGTCTATTTTAGGGAAGTAGACATGTCTGACTTACTCTCACAATATACTGAGGACATAGAGACACTCAGGCAAATCCCTACCTCCCGATCCCAATAACAGCTTGTCTAGGTTCAGCTATGCTCCCTCTTAGTCCTGTTCTTAAAGATTCATTTGACAAGTTCAAACAAGATTTTCAAAATGCAAATTTACCAAAGGGTAAATACATAAAACCCCCTACTTCCACTGCAAAGTATCATTAACTAGGCAAGCCTTGTTTCGAGGACAAAATTCAGTTTCGAGTTAAATACAGATTTTTCAAGAATTGTATCTCTCCTAGACCCTTGTAACAACTTATTTTGCATCAACAACTTATTTTGTATTACCTGACTTATTTTGTATCAATTTTTGACTTATTTCGTATTACCGACTTATTTTGAAAATTTGTAAATTGCCTTATTTTGTATTACTTGGCCGACTTATTTCGTACCAACAGCTGACTTAATATGTTACAAAACGGTGCGCAGAATTTTGGCAAGATGTCAGGGTGATACAAAATAAGTCGATAATACAAAATAAGCTGCTCTATAGATAACTTGTTTTGTATCACTGACTTATTTTGTAGTAATTTCAATTCACCTTTTATAGTGGCTTGTCTCCTTCAAAGGATGGACTCAAAGGAGGGGGTCAGTACTAGTCAGTAGTATATTGAAAATTATAGCTGCGTCTGTAAATGAACTTGAGTTTGGTGTTAAATCTTGGACTGGAATATATTTTTGGAAGTATAAATGCCCTTGTTGAGTCAGATAAAGTTTATATAGAGCTCAGATTTGGTTTATCAGTAGTAACACTAGAATAAAAAGGTTAAAATGCTGCAACTGGTTGCAACAAACATGTTGTTTCCTGATAAAAAAATATCATCAGAGATAGCCAGATCCCTCAACTTTGGGAAAATCAATGAACTCAATGAGATTAATTGTTAAAATGTACACTTCGTACACTTAAGAAACATCTGCCTAAATATTATATTCATGTTCAACATTACAGAGTAAACGTTATAGGGAGCATTGATGTAAGACTATGAAGTTGAACAAGACACCTGTCCCCCGGCCAATATTCATGTAAAGTATCAACCTTTTAAAGACTATAAAGGTCAGCATTGTTATGACAAGCTCAAAGGTCAACATGTTACACTACACATTGCTAACCAATATCCCTACCAAGTATCAACATCCTACAGGTTACAGATTGAAAGATATGGGTCGGATAAGATTTTAAAGATCAAAGTCACTACGACAAGGTCAAATCAAGGTCATACTATGAGTCTGCACACCTACACCCCTTAACCAATGTCCTTATGGTTTATGAGATACAGCAGGGATTAGTTATTACTGAAGCCAGCCCGTCCACTCGGCTGAGAGACCGCCCAACTGCCCAGCCTGACACCAATACCTGGGTGACAACAATACCTGCACAGCGTAAAAGCTACATATGTCCCAAATACTGTTTTGCAAAATGTCCAATTCTATAGACAACAGGCGAATGGTAATCACATGTCAGCTAAGCATTATTCAATGGAATATAGAGAAGGTGGCACATGTGTTGATCCATTGGTAGCATTAAGCATTTTTTATGTATCAGAAAGAAAACAAGAATGACTGTGTATCATTTTAATAACCAAAATCTTTTCAATACTAAAATTTCAGGGAGAAATACAATTTTTCCATTTCTTATATGCTAATTACCATTGTAAGAAGTCCTCGTTCTACAAAATTATCATGAAAATTACATGAAAAGAATGAAAACATAATGTCAAGTTTGGCATATTCATCATCATTCCAAAAGATTGCTATGTCTTTCTTAATGTATTGCACTTATTGTAGTTTTTGAGATGTCCAGGGATCTTCAATTTGCAATAGGAATGGCTACACATCCAAGGAAAATTGCATGGTCTTTCATGGAATGGCTAATAAGAGGCAAATATTTGAAAATTATAACAATTTGGATGTATTTTCTAACTTATGATCTATGTGAAATGAATGAACAAAGAGTTCCACAGTTTTAAAAACAAAATTCCTTACACAGTTTGGAGTTTTATAACCTGATAATACAAAATAAGTCAGTGATACAAAATAAGTTGTCTATATTAAAGCTTATTTTGTATTATCGACTTATTTTGTATCAATGTCAGTGCCGAAAATAAGAATTACTAGCAGGCAAATGGTAAATGGACTACAAGATTGAATCCAGTAACGATAACATTCCTTTGAGTCCATCCTTTGATGGAGACAAGCCACTATAAAAGGTGAATTGAAATTACTACAATATAAGTCAGTGATACAAAACAAGTTGTTTATAGAACAGCTTATTTTGTATTATTGACTTATTTTGTATCACCCTGTCAAAATTCTGCGCACCGTTTTGTAACATATTAAGTCAGCTGTTGGTACGAAATTAGTCGGCCAAGTAATACAAAAAAAGGCAATTTTACTACAAAATAAGTTGGTAATACAAAATAAGCCAAAAATTGATACAAAATAAGTCAGGTAATACAAAATAAGTCGTTGCTACAAAATAAGTTGTTACAGGCCCTATTGGGCCCCATGGGCAAGACCCCTTTGACAGTAATAAAGGAGTTTGAGCGTCAGGCAAGGCAGAACCTCAGCACCCTTAACTTCTCAGGTGCTTTCACTAGGGCTGCATCTGAGTGCAACCTTGCTATGCAATAGTGTCAGGACAGTATCACACTACTGTCAAAAGAGTTAAATGTCAAATCCAAAAGGGTAAAATCCAGAAAAAGCAGCCAGGCATGTGTATGAAAAAACCTGTGACTACTTAAACATCCTGAATAACAGGATTGTCATGCAGCAGAGTGCCTTTGCCTGTCAAAGAAAGGCCTTTATCCATATTCTCCATAGTGAGTTATATACCGTGAGTAACTCAATCTTGGTTATACATGAGGCTGAGATGACCCATCTGCAGCCTCATTTGGAACAACTAGGCGTCCGAAACTTAGGAACTCCCCCTCTTTGCCCACTTTTTTGTTTTGGTCTGAGTTAGTTAAGGAGGGAGAAGCATTCTTCCTTTAAAAAGGCACCCAGAAAAACACTCAGGGTTTCATACCCTATCAAATCAGCAATTTTTCAGCCCCCACCACAACAAAAGAGGCTCTTACAGGAGACGCCCCTATGGGGGGCATTCCATTCAAAGCAGTAACCAATCGTTTTTCCTCAGGCAGGGGGAAATTGAATAACAGAGGCTTCAGAGGTCATTTTTAACCTCACCCTTAGGGACGATGGTGTGGAAACACCCCTGCCCAATGATTCCTTAAAAGCTTCAAGCAGTCCACCGATAGTAGATTGTTTCTGTTCTTTCAGGAGAGCCTGGCAAACAGAAAAATGCTCAAACAGTGTGTTAAACATTATTATCAATGATTAAATTCTACCATTTGTCACAAAACCAAAATTAGCCAGAGTTTTCCTAATTCAGTCAGGATGCAAGGCCCTTCAAAGATTTAGCGCTGGCTGCTTCTGGTGGAAATCAATCACGAGAAGTCCGAACTCAAACCTACTCAGGTGTTTTTCGTTCATGGGCTACGAATACCACCTAGATTCAGCCCTTATAAAACCCACTCAAGACAGATGGCTCAAACTTCAGGATTTGATCCTACACTTAAAGTTAAACATGTTTTGACTGCAAGATGCTTTACGTCACTAATTGGGTTGCTTGTCTCAATGGAGAAGATAGTCCCGGAAGGACACCTTCACATAAGACCCTTTCAATATCATCTCAAGGAGCACTGTAGATATCCTCAGTCATTGGACAGCCTCCTTCCTTGGTCGCAGACTATTTCTGCTCACCTAGGGTGGTGGCAGAATCCTACAAACGTGATGAAGGGTGCATACCTTACTCGCCAAGACCACAGTATCCAGATCTTTACAGACGCCTCAAACAAAGGTTGTGCTCTGACTTAGAGCAAGCTCTACAAAATGTCAGTGGTTGGACTGGGAAAAAAGGCTACACATAAATATTCTAGTGCTGAAGGCGGTATCCCTGGCCCTGAGAAAGTTCAAGGACCAGTGTCAAAATCAGACAGTGTTGGTTGCCACAGACAACATAAACAAGGAAGAACCAACTCAGCGGAGATGTGTGCTCTCCTGTGGAGATTCATGACATGGTACCATCACTACAAGATAAATCTCAGGGCCAGGCACATTCCATGGTGCCTGAATGTGATGGCTGATCTTCTATCCAGATCAAACCAAGTCCAATCAACAGAATGGTCAGTGCATCCCCAGGTGTTCAAACAGATCTGTCAAAGATGATTCACACCTCATGTGGACCTATTTGCCACTCGTCTGAACCTCAAAATTCCATTGTACATATCTCCTGTCTCAGATCAACATGCCGGGGAAATAGATACTCTGAACGTAGTCTGGTCGGGTCTCTCTGCCTATGCTTATGCTCCCATGGCTCTCCTTCACAGGGTGATCCAAAAAATCAGGAAAACCCATTGCTTCATTATTGTAATAGCCCAAGGCTGGCCAGGGATGCCCTGGTTCTGGGACCTAGTGCAGCCCTCAACGGAGATCCCACTCCAATAAACCAGTGTCAATGACACTTCACAACAGTCCCACAACCAAGTGTTTCATAACAATCCACAGTTTCTCAACCTTTATACCTGGTGTCTAGGAGTGGACAACTCCAACTCAAAGAACAAGGCTTCTCTGTGGAAGTGGCAGAGAGAATTGCTGCCCCTCAAAGATCATCAACCAGGACCATCTAACAATCAAGTGGGCCCTGTTTGACAGATGATGCAGAAGTAATGCAGTGATTTTTCTTCTCTCACTGTAAAACAAATTTCAGACATTTTCATGTATCTGTACCAAGACCTGAATAGGTGCCCGTCGACCATTGATGATCACAGGATGGCCATTGTTGACAATTTGGGCCCAGTGGGGTCCACATTTTTCAAAGCTCTGACCTTAACAGGTTACTCTCCAGCATTCACAG
The DNA here is from genome assembly GCA_964017235.1 of Sabellastarte sp. h YS-2021. NCBI lineage: Eukaryota > Metazoa > Annelida > Polychaeta > Sabellida > Sabellidae > Sabellastarte > Sabellastarte sp. h YS-2021. The sequence continues at coordinate 75,794,854 of OZ024935.1, read as the reverse complement.
GGATCGCCCCAAAAGTTAAAGAAACCTTCCCATGTGGAACCTTATCGTGGTGCTTAATGAACTCACAAAAGCACTCTTTGAGCCTATGAAAGACATTGATCTCAAACATCTTACTTTCAAAACTGCTTTCTTGCTAGCTTTGGCCTCCGGCAAGCGCCACAGCAAAATCCACACCTTCGATGCAAACAAATTAAGGCCAATGGGAAAAGGTTACCTTGTTCCCCTCTTCAGATTTTATTGCCATCAAACAACTAGCAAGATAGGGTCCTCAAAGTGTGTCTCCAGTAACTATCCCTGCTTTGACTACCATCATGAATAGACAATTAAAAGAAGACAGGACCCTGTGTCCAGTACAGGCCCTGAGGTATTACTTGGATTGAACCAAGGAGCTAAGGGGTTCTTGATCCCTACTCTTTATGTCCTACAAAAAAGGGTCATGCCTCCAACATCAGAACTGCTACTCTCTCTTCTTGGTTAAAACAACTGTCCTACTTTGTTACAAACAAGCAGATTAACAGTCCTTGGACTTGGTCCAAGTTAAAGCTCATAATATCAGGGCCTTCGTGGCCTCTAAGGCCTTTTATGGTGGGATTTTGGTGGACAAAATCATGCAAGCTTGTCACTAGAAAACTCACAATATATTTACCAATTTTTACTTAAAAGACTTTTCTTGGTCAGATATGTAATCTGACAACAATATGTACCTGGATTCACTAGTAGCCTAAGTCCTTGACCCTTTCCCTCAGTCTAGTCATCCTCGGAAAGAAAAGTAGGGGAGCAGTCAAGTCTTTAAGAGTCTAAACCCAGGGTCTAGGCATAAGCATACCTTCTCAGGATGTTTGGGAGGGTCCTTTATCTTTTATTTATGTTAAAATAGTGTTATGTATAAATATTATGTGTAAGCTATGTAACCCATAATCTCAGTTTTCATTCTTACCTTGGTGTCAAGTAATAGAGATTTCAAGCCCAGGGCTTGTAATGTTGTAGTGAAATCCTTGGGAAAATACATAGCGTTTAATGGTTGCTTTTTCCCTTTCAAAATCTAGAAATCTTAACAGTATCTGTACTGTTCTTTGATAAAATTATGGTTTTTGGCTTCTTACAGGCCCAGTTTCCGAAACCAGGGCACTGTAAGCGGGAGTCAGACTGGTAATTTGGAAAATACTTTGGCATATATATTAGTTCAAAATCCAAGAAAAATTGACAAAATACTTCCAGCCTCAGCTGTAACCCTTCCGCCTAGCGGTTGCATTCAGCATTCAGTTCCACATGGTAAGCTGTTGTAGCTCAATAAAATTGAAAATTTTAATTACTTAAATATAGCTTTTATAAGCTGCAAGCTTACCATGTAGAACTGAGAATAGTCCCAACCTGCCTCCCCGCTGTGTTGAGCTAACAGGGTATTTCACTACAGGGTTCACCCAGAGTATTAAGGTAGCGAGCCATCATTATTCATCCATTTTTCTTGGATGTTGGCTGTTGCTTGTAGCCATCCGAGTAAGCATTCAGTTCCACATGGTAATCTTGTAGCTATGAAAACTAAGTTTAAGTAATTAAAATTATCAATTTTCTCTGTTTCCTAAAATAATTTTTGTATTAATGACTGTAATTAGACATAATCTTACAGCGTCAAATCATTATATTGTTTCTGTTGTGCCCTCTCATATTCTTATTTATTATGACTGCCTATTGCTGGCTTATCATATATATGAAGAATGCAAGAGAATACCATATCCTGATTTCTTTATTTTGTGTAATGTCTCTTCCAATTTATTTTATGTAAAGTCATACACATAATTTTATGATATATATTAAGAAAATATAATTTTGCATATGCTTAAAGAACTATTTACTTATATGCTAGCTCGGTGTTGCTTGTACATATATACAGAAAAAATTAACGATAAAGTAGTATTTTATTTACATTTGATATTACAGTAAATTACTTCAAGTTTTTTGTTTTTCAATTCTCTCAGAATGTTCAAATGGTACATATGGATATGAATGTCGGACCTGTTCTGAACATTGTGTGAATTTTTCATGTGACAAGTTTTCTGAGAATGGTGATTGCTTACATGGGTGTGAAGCTGGATATAGTACAAAGAACTGTACTGAAGGTATTACATTTGATGTATATATTTAACAAATAAGACCAATATATATGGAATAACAAGATATAGTTTTACAAGTATTTGAAGATTTATTTATTTTTATAAATAAATAAACAATAAATGTAATATTATCTCTTGATTTAACATTGCACTAAACTGCTTCAAATTTGTAATTCCATTTCTCAGAATGTTCAGATGGTACATATGGTATTGAATGTCTGCCCTGTTCTGAACATTGTGTGAACTCTTCATGTGACAAGTTTTCTGAGAATGGTGATTGCTTGCATGGGTGTGAAGCTGGATATAGTACAAAGAACTGTACTGAAGGTATTACATTTGTTGGAGATATTTAAGGAACAAACCCAGCAATTTGAATTTTCAGTTTTATTTTACTTTTAAAAATACATAATGATGGTATTAATAAAGCCTAAAGAATATCCTATTTCATTTTACTCTATGTAATGTATTTGACCTTAAAAGCAGTACATGCCAGCAAATCATGATTTGCTGATTCCATTGTGCCTCCTTTAAAGAAAATAATTGTGCTTTGCATTGATGTAATAATTGCCTTTATTCTTATAAACTCCCACCTCTGAGATCACAGTTCAAATCCTGGCTTGATATCATATTGGAAAGCTGATAGTTGCTTGCCACTGACCAGCAGTTTACAATGGAGAACTTTGACCAACTGTATGATCTGGTTTCTTCCGCCCTTCCAATTACCCGTCACAATATAACTTAAGGTAATAGGTGCGTCGTAAAATAAAAATATATAAATTATTCTCAGAAAACCTATAACCTGACTTGTAACACACCAGTGGGTCGTGAGCTCTGTCTCCATGTCGTCATGTGAATCATTATTATATGTAAGATTGCAAAAAATGAGACTGTTAACATATGAAATATTTTATGTTTCACTAAATTGCTTGAACGTTTTTCATTTCATTCCACAGAATGTTCATAAAGTACACAAAGATGATACTGATCTTAACATTAAGTGACAATGAATGCTTTATGTTTATTATTTGAAACTTCTATGCAGAACAAATACTTTGTAATGTTTTGTGTCCAAATAAAATTATAAATGAAAGAGTTATTTTAGTATTGAGATGTTTAGTGTCTTGCTTGTATGGGTATATAATGCAATACCCAGAATTACCGCCAATTATATTATCATTTCAAAATGCCAAAACGGTACATATGCAATTGGATGCCACCCATGTTCCTCTAAATGTTTTCAATCAAGCTGAGACAAGTTTTCAGACATAAAAACTTGTCCAGATAGATGTATTCTAGGATATCAAATGTTTATAATTTGTGGTCATGGTGAAATATTTTAAAGAGCAGGTCCTTTAGAAAGGTTCTGCATACAACAGCCAGTCATAACAGGACAGTCCCTTAGAAATTTTATGTAACAGTAAAATAAATATAAGTACTGCATGTTAATATCTTGGTTTATTTTCTTTCTGCATCATTTTACATTCGACTAAGTATCCAGTGGTTTAGTGTACATACCCTGACATGAGAGTGGTTGGTGTCTCCTACATTAAGATAGATTTTATAAGACCATATGAGCGATTTGATAACTAATATGTCCACAAATTTCATAAAAAATCTTTGCATTGAAGTTTGTAACTTCAGATTCAGTTTGTGCATATTAGTTACTTTTTTCAACATATTCTTGTAGATGGTGTCAAAACATTGCTTAATTTGATTAAAAATTAAATTGAGATACTTATTTGCAAAATTGTACAATATGTAGTTTTGAACAGATACTGCTAGTCGTAGATCTGTCTATCTATGTGTGGTTTAGTTTACTGTTGTACATTCAGTGGTGTAGCTTATGATTTTCACAAAACTAGGGTAAACCAAATATAAAGTTCTAGCTACCCGCGGTATTACATATAACATCAATTAAAAATAATGAAAATACACTCACAAGATGTGGCATATCAGCAGATTTGATTTTTCTCACAGAAACATACTATTTAGCAATTTTTGTACTGCCATTTTACTTCTCAGAATGTTCTCATGGTAGATATGGCTATAGATGTCTGCTCTGTTCTGAACATTGTAAGAACTCTTTGTGTGACAAGTTTTCTGAACATGGTGTTTGTTTGGATGGATGTAAAGCTGGGTACATCTCAGAAAACTGTACTCAGGGTATTACTCCTGCTTCTTTTATTTTAAATTTTAGTAATACTATTGAGAATCAGTTTATTTATTTATTTATTTGTTTGGGGTTTTACGTCACTTTCAACACTGTACAGGTCATATCACGACGGGTAGTTGGAAGGGCAGAGGAAACCAGTACATACAGTTCGTTAGGGTTCTGTACTGTAAACTGCCGACCAACGGCAAGCAACTACCAGCTTTCCCACTTGAGCCCGTGCGGGGATCGAACCCCGACCTCAGAGGTGGGCCACCGTGGCCCCCTTATTGAGAATCAGTTAAATATGGTACAACAATCTTGCTCAATAATCAAAATTATGAAAATATGTCAATTAAATATGTTAAGGATATCCAATTTTATTGTCAACTGCACAGTGTATTTGACCTAAGTGATATGCCAGTAAATATGTTTACATATTAGAAACATCATCAGTAAGTTTGTTTCACAGAACAGGATTAGCAAAAAGTCATAAACCTGTGAAATTGGTATATTATGTAAATATTTATTTTACAGGATATAAAATAACATTGATTTAGAACAGAGAATAAAGTATCACCTAGTAATTTTTCCAATACATGTACATGTATTTTAACTGTAGTCAAGGAGAGTGTGCATGACCTTCTTGACTAACAACCCATCAATGATTATGGCTTGAAATTATTTTTTTATTACCTGCAGAATGTCCTGATGGCACATTTGGTTTTGAGTGTGAGCCTTGTTCACCAAACTGTAAAATGGCAACATGTGACAAGTTTTCTGTCACTGGTGTTTGTACTGCAGGATGTGTAACTGGTTACAGTGGAGATGCCTGTCTGGAATGTAAGGCTTCGTTTAGCAAGTTAAACTAAAATGTATTTCTTTGAAGCATATTTTGGAAATGAAACCAAAGATTCTTAATTGTAATTTTACATGTTGACATATTTTGTTAATATCACAGATGTCAACACCATTATTATCTTTATCTGTTAAACCAATCTTGTGGTATAAATTACATATTTTTAAGAGCCAGAATTTAGTTATTCCTTTTACTTGTATATTATTATGGCTTATCAAGAAAATGTTGTTAACCTCAGTGTAAATATTTTCTTTATTATTGTTAAAATTGCTTCTGAATCAAGAGTGCAACTATTTATTGTCACATATAAAATAAAACAAAGTTGATTGTACAATTGGATCCAAGTGCTAGTAAACTATTGTATCAGTGAAGACAATTTTCCTGGTGAATTTGAAAATGCTGCGACTCCACTGAGGACGAAGGCATCTCTTGCTGGAAATGAACTCAAGGATTATGTTCTTCTATCATTATGATGTCTACTGTCCAACAGTCCTGTCAGTAACTAGAGAGTCATCAGCAGCGTGTGAAAAATCTTCTGGTCTATTTCTTCAAAGGGGCTCCTTTAGCTATTTTAGACCTTCCTTGTCTCTGAGCAGTTGCTCCAACAACACCCAAGATCATCAATCTAACAGGCATTACCTGACAGTTCCACTTTTCACCCTTCAGTTTGCAAATATCATGGTCACTTTGTTTATTGCTCTGCCTTCAGTGTACCCAAAATCTAGAATGACCTACCTTATAACATACACAATACCACGCTATTGCCTCTATTAGTAAACGCTCAAAACTTACATGTTTCTGAAAGCCAGGCCCCTCAGCTACCCCATCTACCTTGTCTCCACTACTTGGCTGTTATGGACTAACTGAATATGTACAGTCGTGCATTACAATCTGTCAAATGATGGTCATAAAGTGGTATAAACGTTTTACAAGATAAGATTATGATAATGCAAATTTTTCTGTACATGTTTCAATATTAAGCTTGCGTTGGATTGATTATTTGTTTTAATGTTGATTTCCACACAGATACATACTGGGTCTATATTTTCCAGTCATATACTTAGCAATCTGATCAGTCCTGCTCTTGTTGTATGGATGTTCTGTTTGATTCAAATTTTTCCTTTATTTAGTGTCTGTAGGTCATGTTTCATTCAACTAATGATCTAGGAGGGGGGGGGGGGGGGTTAGATAGTATGCCAAGGTGGTTACTAATAGCAATAGATATGTGCATGTGAAACCTATCTTGAGAAGTTTACACTGGCTGCCTATCATTCCATTTCAGAACACCAGAACTGGTGTACAAATACCTGCACATAGGTTACACTGAATATCTTGGCCCACACTTATCATAGTGTACCTCTTCATACAATATCAGGCTTAGTAGGTCTGACAGATTATTTCTATGGGTTGCTACGTTTTCACCTTCTCGGTGGTCACTGACTTTTTTATGTTCCCTGATATATGATTAGGAGTCTGGCTTATGTATATGTTATACCTTAGAATCTGCAGTTTGCAGAAATTAAACACCAGAAAAGTAGAATATGAATTAAAAACATTCTATGCATCATATAATGATGGGTAGTAACAAGGGTGAAGGAAAGTGAAGCATGCCAGTTTTTAGTCAAAATTCCGCACTGAAAGTCATTAGGCACCAACTTACAACTTCTGGTCAGGTAAGAAATTGTCTCCAGGAGTTTGTTACGTTCCAAACAACAATGTCAACGATTTTAGCAAGAAAGCATAATATAAATATCAGTTATTTAACATTTTTACAGATCAAATGTCCAAAGACAATGAACCAGGATATACATATGGTGCTACTGTAGGTGCTGTGGTTGCAGCATTACTGATTATAATTACTGCTATGGTGGCTTTAATTGTATTTATCAGGTAATTATGTGCAAGTAGTTTTCACTACCTTCTACTCGATTGACCAATTGTTGATTTTGCTTCATAATTATATTTATTTGTTTTCTATCTGTTTTTGTTTTATTATTAAACCGCTTTTGGTTTCATAAACAATTGAGTGATATAAGCACAAAGTGAATTTCTGTTTTTTTTTGCTCTGTTCAACAGTCAGGGTTGTATCAGGACTGGTCTATAGCCTTTGCCACTCGTGAGAGTTGAACTCACAAAGAGGTGACATCCAGAAATCAGATGCCAATCTTGCCAGCACATTCAGTTAGTGGGGAACCCACAATTGATATATACAAATTGCAATGAAAATTTGTGAAGCTATTGCTTCTAGAGATCACTTTTTTGTGTTTTCTTTAAGAGCTATCTCTGGTGACGCTCAAACTTCTAGAGATCATTTTTTGTGGTATTTTCTTTGTTACTAGACTTTCATGATAATTAGCATAATGTGTTGAGTAACCATGTCACCACTAAAGTTAAACAGCAATGGGCTGTGTTAGTACTTGGACAGGTGACCTTCCGAGTTCTAGTGCACTACTCATGTCCGTAATAGCTTTGCAGCTTGTGCATGTAGACTGAAAGGCTTTTCTATCTTTTTATGTTACCAAACTTTCATAGAATCTGCATTTCCAGCAAGCAATTTTCCCTTCTAGTGTACACATATATTCATGTGTTTTTATTGCTTTCAAGTTTTGACGTCAGTGCCCTAATGATGGCTTTGTGGCTCACAACTGTAGACTTTGGCCTTGTTATTGTCTATTTTCATGTTAGAAAACACATAAAGTCCAAATTATGAAAGCAAGGCTCTACAAGGTATCAGGTAACCATCTGCTTAATCTCCGAAAATTGCAGATTCTAAGGCACACCATCCAAATCATAATGCATAAATCATAAGTCATAAACCATAGCAGGGTTGTCACCAGGGGATCATCGTTGTTCGGTAGCAAGAAAAACTAAGGAGGAAAAGACTTCTGAAACAGATAGGTTTTAAGTCGCGTTTTGAAATAAGATAGTGTTGGAGCAGTTCGAATTTACAGTGGCAAATCATTTCAGAGTTTTGGAGTGTCATATGAGAAAGACTTGTTGAAATGAACTTTAGATTTATGAACTGAAGAACTATAGAAGGGGACTTTAAGGAACATCTTTTCTGGATTACTATGTCTAGTCTTAACAGCAGATGTATATAAAGACAAATGTGGGTCAAAGTATTTTGGCTTTCCAGTGGTTAGGTACTTGTATATGAATAACAGTGTATTGAAAATGATTTGCTGTTTACCAGAAAGCCAGTGAAGAGACTTTAAAATTGGAGAGACATGAGAAAATCTAGACGCACCAGAGACAAAGTGTGCCAAACAATTTGGGATATTTTGAACCCTTGTGATATTCTTGGAGGACAAACTGTGGAACAGAGAATTGCAATAATCCAGGCGACTACTAACCAATGCATTTGATACCATAATTGACACGTCATATGAGAGAAAGCGTTGGATACAATGCAAATCTCGAAGGTTGGCAAAGCAAGATTTAATGACAGAATTCCCATGATTGGTGAAGCTGAATTTAAAATCAAACATTACACCCAGATTATGAACAACATCCTTTTGGGAGAGGCAGTTTCCCAAAATATTCACAGGGAAGGAATCTTTGAGCCATTTATACTTATCCATAGAACCAAAGACTATAAACTCCAGATATGAGTATCATCCAAGCAGGCCTTTAGCTGGTGAAATGAGTTGGCACAACTTCCAGGAGATAGGTGGACAAACAACTGGGAATCATCCACATAAAACTGATATTTGACATCTTTAAATTTTGCAATTACCTTACTAAGGGGGGAAGTGTAAAGCGAGAACAGTAAAGGACCAAGAACAGAGCCCTGAGGCACCCCAAAATTTAATTTGAAACATTCAGAAATCACTGAGCCAATTTTGACAGATTGAAAACGACCCAGGAGATAAGTTGTACACCACCTAAGGACAGTTCCAGTGAAGCCAAACCTTGTTGACAGACAGGTGAGGAGTGTGTCATGGTCGATCGTATCAAAGGCAGCCGACAGGTCGAGGAGGACCAGGGCCATAAGCATACCTTTGGACAACGACAAGTGTATCTCATTCTGAATGCACAACAGGGCAGTTCCGTCCAGCTTTGTAGGCAGACTGAAATATGTTACCAAGATCATTTGAGTCAATGTGAGACCTTACTTGAGCAGCAACTACATGCTCCACCAACTTCAACAAGAAACTTAGCCCTAAAACTGGCCGATAATTCTTGAGGTCCTCCTTGGGCAGTGAGGTCTTCTTGATAAGAGGTGTGACTATGGCATTTTGGAAAAGTTCTGGAAAGACATCATGTTGAAGAGATAAATTGACCAGTTTAGTTATTGAAGGGAGGAGAATGTCTGTACACCTTTTCACCAGGAAAGTGGGCCAAGGGTCTAAAGAGCATGTTTTTTGATGGGGATTCCTTAATGAACTTAAGGACTTCAGTTTCGGAGACCAACTGAAAAGAAATGAAAGAGGAAGGCTTCTTTTCTAAAGGAACACACTTTGATGTGCGGTCTCTAAAAGTGTTTCTAATTTTATTAATTTGATCTATAAAAAATTAACCAAACTGATTTGCCAGTGATTTTTCATCGGTACAGGAAGGAAGGGTAGAGACCTGGGACCTGCCCAGTACCTTGCTCAATGCTCGCCACAACTTCTTACCATCCCCAGTATTGTCTTTGACTAATTCCTGATAGTATTGTCCCTTATTCTTATTCAGTAGGTGGTTACATCTATTTATTTGCCGTTTAAGACAGGCACAGTTCACTGGGGCTTTGTCCCTCCTCCATGTTCGTTCATATTGCCTCCGCAAACATTTTGTGGTTCTTAACTCATTAGCTATCCAACCAGGTGCAGATTTGGCCAGGCGCCTCATTTTCAAGGGTGCATGAACGTCTAGGAGATCCGACAAACTAGATACATATTGCTCATAGAGTGTGTCAATGTCATCTCATGGATTGGCAACAAATGGAGCGGCTGCTAGATATTCCTTGAGTCTGTCAACATTAATTTTATGATATTAATGAAATGTTACTACTTTGTCATGATGGTTCCCCACAAATGGAAAATAAACTAAGCAAGAGATAATTTTGTGATCACTGATGAAGCATGAACCATGCATCTCTGATATTGATGAGAATTCCGTAGGAGCAAGAAGTAAGTCAAGAGTATAACCATGAAGATTGGGGTCAAATATTGGGTCAAACAGCAGGCATCAATCACGGACTTGAATTCAGACACCAACGGGGATACAGAATCTACATGAACATTAAAATCGCCACAAACAACAAAAGCTGAGGATAAGGATGACAGAAAACCAATATAAGACATGAAATCTTCTAAAAAGACTTGAACCAAGGAAGCCGGAGGTCTATACAATGCACCAAGAATCACCCAGAGGTCTATACAATGCACCAAGAATCAAACTATGTCCATGGAAAGATAAAGAAATGGTATGATGCCTACTGCCTGTTTTATGGAGTAAATAAAGTCTTTTTGCACAGATTACAAATTGTACAAAATTCAGTAGCCCGTGTCATCCTCAAAATGAGAGAGTATGACCACATTAGTAGAGCAAGACAAGAACTTCACTGGCCTCCAATACAACTGCGGATTGCTTGCAGTATCCTCATTGATGTGTACAAAGCGTTGCATGACTTGCACCAACATATATTACTGACCTTATTTCGTTAGCACAACCAGCAAGATTAACAAGATCATCCAAAAATTTCAATATAGCATTTCTGGTCAAAGTTCCAAGAAACAGTTATGGAATATGGGCTTTTGTTCATGCTGCTCCAACTCTGTGGAACAATCTACCTGTTAGCATTAGATCTTCAATACAATATTTAGATCCTACTTACAGTGCTTAGAGACATACTAAGTGATAAGCGCTATATAAAAATCATGTGTTATGTTATGAAAAATTTGGAGCAAAATCAATGTTTTTGGATTCAAATGTTTTTTTAATGAAAAACCCAACACCACCACCACTTTTATTTGCTCTTGAAGTATGAACTAAGGAAAAATCGTCAGGGGTCAACTCTTTCAGAAAAAAATGGTGTGTCATGTGCCTTGATATGGGTCTCAGTCAGACCAAAGACATCATATCCACCGCTGTGGACTTCATCTGCTAATAACGGGCTCTTATTTCTGATGGAACGGCAATTGGCAAAACCAAATCTTAGCTGTCCTGGGTTAACTGCCACATCCCCTGACAACAAGATCAAACAAAGTTTACTAAGTGAAGCCATTTTACAGTAGGAAACCCTGTGGTTGCACACAAGAACATACATAGGGAATCCTGGATAAATGTGGGGGCACAAATGGGGTACCACATGTCTATACACATCATAATGGACCTCAGCAAGATTTGGTGTTCTGTTTTTATACAATATCAGCCCCAACAAGAAAAACAAAAACCTTGGAAACCACATTTTGCAAGAAACTATTCCATGATATGAGCTTTGCGGCCAAGCAGAATTGAAAGGTAACTCCCGCAAATGTGCCAGTAACTCCCGTTAAATGGGCGATAATACCCAATTTAAGGTAACTGACAAGAGGACAGCTATATTATGATAAAAAAACAATTATTGACTGGAAACTAAACTGCATGAAAAATATTCAAATAATATGTTAAAAATGATGAGGTATTAGATTTTAAAATACACATCAGTTAGGGGACTACCGAACACCGAAAACAAAGGAAATAACAAAAAATATATATATATTTCTTTTGTTAACAATAAAACAAATGTCAAACTTTTATTCATATAAGCAGTGCCTGAAAAGCCAATCCAATAAATAAAAATCTTTATTTTTTTGTGATTTGTATCAACTCTGCAGACAACCTAACAATGGGGAAACCCCATACGAATGAAAAGATAGCTCCAATTTTGAGTTTTGCACAAAAAGAATTCTGGATTGATGATTTTGATCTAGATCCAGACCATGTTTAAGGAGGGCCGAGGCATGGGTATACCCCAACGGGTGTAAAACATGACCCTGACCCAATTTATGATTTTCAAGTTAACTGTATAGACAGGCAGACAAGCAAACAGACCCGATTACAGTACCTTCGTCCCTCATATTTGTGGGCCAGGGTAATAAGGTGAAAATGTACAAATGCCATATAAACTTATATAAGCAAACAATATCAATCTAAAACTTTGGGTTGCTTTTTACGCTTATTATTCTACTGATGATATACGGATGTGCAAGATTGTTAATTTTAATTGTATTTCAATGTCTATTGTTGCGCTAGTATTGTATTAATCATTTATCTAACAGATCCAATAATTTTGTCAAATGTTATATTTCTTTGGATCCTCTTCATGGTCAAGTAAGATCTGACTAGTCATGGTGTAAGCCTATTGCTGCTACAAAACTGTGACAACAGTTTGCAAAATATTTTCTTGTAAAATTGTATAAATTAGCAGCAAGTGACAGTTATCAATAGACAAACTATGTTTAGAATGCTATTGCATCCATTTTGAGGGTGATACATATAGCCTTTGTTAGTGTAACATTAACTATCGTCAAGAACAAATATAAATATGTCTCTCGTAGTTATTTGCACCAGTTTAAGAACATCATAACTTAAAATATAACATTAGCTGTATGGTGTCATTTTACCAGGAGAAAGCATCAAAACACAGAAAAAAGAGAAGAAAATGTGGATTTAGAAGCAGTTGCAAATAGACACTTAGGTTTGTATTGCAAATTTAGACAACTTAACGGTTATTGATAAACAACTCAACTAAACTTTTTGTTAACACAATTTAGGACAAACATCACTCACTTTGTGGACAGATAATTAGATGATAATAGTCATGTTTTTCCAGTGCCAAGTGATGGAATCTATGTGAAAAGTGGAACATCAGAAATATCTAATGTCACTTCAAAAGCATCAGACATTCCTAACCGAAACAAGCCTCAAACATCCAGTTCCGTTAACAATGCTGTTTCATTAGGTATGTCATATAACAGTTTTGCGCTTTTGAGTGAATTAGATTTGGCAGCAACTGAAGAATGCTTTTCACACCGTAGTCATAGTAGTGAACGATAAGTGACTTACTTGAATTTTGGCATGTTGGTTTTCAAGTAAAAGTTATCCTTTGTAAGTGATAATAGTATTAAATTTTATGTAACATTGAACAACTTGTATATGTTTGTTGATTTACTTGGGGTTTTACGTCGCTTTCAACACTGTACAGGTCATATCACGACGGGTAGCTTTATGGGCAGAGGAAACCAGTACATACAGTTGATCAAGGTTCTGTACTGTAAACTGCCGACCAATGACAAGACTTGTATATGGATGAAGTGAAACTGATTTTTAAGATTATAGTTTAAGATTATTTTATTCTGCTCATTTGGATATTTTACATGCATCTACTTCCACAAAGTTACACATCAGCTTTTCCAATCCACTCCGAAATAATATTTTTATATCTCAGACAACCAAAGAAAAAGTGTTTAAGTGGAGTCTGACTTCACATGGATCTAGACTCTATTATCCTAGCTTAGAATCCAGGACCTTTCCTCATATGACCTCATCTCGTGAACAGTGTCATAAAATCTCAATTTTGGCATTGACCTACTAATATTACATTTAAAATGTACTTAGTGATTAATTAGCTTAATTAGCTAAATAAGTTACAAATTTGCAGTTCATATTACATTTTCCCCAATTTAACTGTTCAGCGAGACAAGTACATTTCTAATGACATATATGTAACATATTTTAGCTTACATACTATATGGAATATTTATGAAAAAATCGTTATTTGTTGACCTATTTGGAAAGCTCAGTAATACAGAAAAATATGTCTCTGTATGTCTAAAAATTTAGGTCAAATACATCGTGTGGGAGATTATTAAACCCGAAGTGTTAGATATTATGTATAAATTCTACTTTGTCGTCAATCAGGACATGAATTAAATATTACAGCATGTATTATTAATCATTTTTCTCATATATCATTGGGAAGTAAATAACTATCTCCTTACATCAAGATCCCTATTTTTGTGACTTTGTTCTGGACACATTATACCATTAATTAACAAAAGTTAGGCATTACCATATAGAGGCAGCATCAGAAATCCCTCGAAGTCAGACCTATATATGGATAAAAGATTTTGGACGCCACGTTGATCTTATGGATTCTGGAAGTAATGTTTACAAAGATGAATATGAGGTAAGCAAATTTAACTTTTTATAACTGTTTAAACCCAATTTATATAAATATATATATAAGCTGAGTAACATACAGAGGTCCTCAGTGACCTAGTAGTTAGCAATTTTGGCATCCAATCACAGGGACATAAAACCCCAACTTTGACTTTAAATAACATACAGCAGTAACACAATCTAATGTAGTTTTGGGAGCTTCATGTCTTCAGATCATGATCAATGATGCAGAGTTGCCTTCTTATTTTTGCGGTGTAAATCACAAACATTTGGATAACTAAACAACATGTTATTTGTCTCCTGAGTGTTGATGTACGTGAGCTAGTATGCAAGAAGTGACATATGTCAAGTTTTAACATAAACTTAGTTTAGTGCTTTGTGAAGATATGTGTTGGTACTGCTATAATTGCCATAAAAACCCAGTTATTTTCATCAGAACCTTATGCATTGCAGGATATTCCCCGAACTACTTCATCTACTACTGTAGCCAGCAAACCTGAGATGAAATCGAAAAACAGATACAAGAATATATTGCCATGTGTGTGACTTTCCTTTTTTCTACCAGTTTGGCAGATTTGAATTAAGTTAAATAATTTAGATTTGAGGTGGTATTAAATTATTAGAAACAATTAGATATTTTGAACAAGATGGTTGTATTTTGAACAAGTATGTCTTTTCTCATTGTTGCCAGTTGAATTACAAAAGTAAGAGGTTTGATATACAAATGTGTATTTCACTTGAGATAAAAATCTGTTATAATGTATATGTCATGGTAGAAAGTCCAGTCTGGTAGAATTTCAAATTCTAATGTTAGAAAGTCCAATTGGTTGATATTCCAATCTCAGAGATTGAGGTATTGTTCTGTGTACCAGAATCTATGATGAAACTCAATAAAAGCTTGAAAAAAAGTCCATCTGAAACACAAAAAGTGGTCCTTCTGTACATATAAATCTGTCATTTAAGCAACGTGCAGCTTTCAGAACTGATGAAAATGCATATTAAATAAAATATTTTACTGTAGCACAGATTTAACATAATTAAACATGACAGAAACTACAATTTTCAGCCTATTTCAAGAAATTGGGCAATTAACACCTATGCTTCTACAGCAGCAATTGTTTGTCACAACTGCCCAGTTGGTCTCAGTATGTAAAGCTTGTAGTACTGTTACCTCATCCAGAGTTACGATATCTAGATTGGAATACCTACCAAGTGTATTAGATTTCGAAACCCAGGGAAATACTCAAAACTTCAATTGGACTTTCTACTGGCAGAAACTTTAATTGGACTTTCTACCGGCAGAATTTGAAATTCTACCAGATTGGACTTTCTACCATGCTATATATGTATACATAAATATAGGAATAGCTGTGCAGAAATAAACAATTATGGGGTATAGATGGTGCATATATCTACTTCATGGTTCATAGTAAATAAAGAACAGAGTTTATTAAATGGGTGTTCTTCAATTATTGGGTGTATTTTTATCCAGACGATCACAACAGAGTTCTTCTGAAGGTACACGATGACGATCCCTTGACAGATTACATCAATGCAAGTTTTATACAGGTAGATGGCCCAAATGAGACAAGTCTCAATCAAAAATGATTCCTGAACAATATCACACTGACATCACAAACACTGAAACTAAAATGTAATATTGATTTATTCTCTTTGTAAAGTGAAACCAAAGCTGTAGGTATTTTGTATTTTTTGTAAGTTTTGATTGCACAATTTTAGATTTACTCCCTCATACATATTAGCTATAAGAAGAGACTGAACATTTTGTTCAGGAAACTGCATGTTAGAAGTAAAGAGATAACTTGATAAGTCACACATTGCCTTTTGTAAAAATGTGACAGATTAATTTTTGTATTAATGATGTTGATGATTCACATGTAATAAAAACATGTTATTTTATTGTGCTACAATAGCTTACCATATAGAACTGAATGCTGATCTCGGGAGGCCGCGAGATCTGGTCAACATCCTAGAAAAATAGACGTTTAGTGTTGACAGAACCGCAGGTTGTATGTGATCCCTGTAGTGTGCTTCCAGATTCTTCCTTCTTTTTTTGTTGGCTGCGTGACTTGGAAGTGTCTATATTTGCTCCACATATTTTATTAGACTTCTCAAGATGTTGTTAGATATTTTTACCTAGCCAAACACTTTTTAACTGCTATAGCATATTCTGTAAAGTTTTGGGGTTTACAGGATAAGTATTTTTTAATTTTCATCTGTTGTGAGAGTTGTCTTCCCACCAAGCCAGTTCTACCAAGCCCAGATCATTAAAGTGTCGCCACTATTGCTTTCCATTTGATCTGCACAACTATTGTCCAGCTTGCAGGGAATCTGGCAAGGGTTATGACCCCTGCGTCACAAGTAAAGGTTCCTGTACGATTTACAACTCATTTACTGATGAACAAATATTAAAAATTCGCAATAGACGCAGATATGTTCGGAAGCAAACATGAGTGGCAGACACATCTAAAGATGAACTGGACTTACTGGGGGACGATGTTGCGGAGTTTTCTGGCTCTCAAGCAGACCTTGAGGGTGCTGCCAAGACTTCATTTTATCTCCACCACGCCCCCAACCCTTACGTTTTGAAATGTTGTCTTTAAAAACTCCACAAAAAGCTATCCCCCCACACCAGGCACGGCTCTTCAAAATAAAATAGAAAGTAAGCTAGAAAAGAGCTTAGGTGCATCCCTCAATATACAAAATCAACAGCAAATGGGGTTGTTCCAGGCATCCATGCTTGAGGCTATGAAATCTCTTAGAGATGAATTCAAAACAATGCAAAAAGCCTCAGAAGTGGGGTGGATCAGACACCCGCTTTGGACTCCAAACCTAGAACAAGCAAACAAGATGACTTGCCTTCTAGCCCTCCAAAAATTCAACAACCGAACACCCAATCATCCGAGCAAGCGGATGAACCTATGAAAAAGGACATGTGTGATTCTTCTCTTCCTCCACGGTTGGACAGAGTGTCCAGTCTGATCAGGGCTCAGATCCAACCAGTTGGGATCACCATTCGATCAACCCGAACAACCCGAACAGGTGTGTTTGGCTAAGCCCAGAAAGCACTCGGACAAGAGGAAGCATAAAGTTAGGGCAAAATATGTCTCTCAGTCATCATCGTCAAAGGAATCAGAGTCCTCTGTACAAGTAAAAAAGTCTTCTCAGCCCAAGAGGGCTACTTCTGAGAAAGACCAACACCAGTCAGATCCAGACCCAGTTTTTATAGGGAAGTAGACATGTCTGACTTGCCCTCACAGTATGCAGATGAGGTTGAAACCTTCAGGCACATCTTGAAGCTCCCTGACCCCAGGGACACCATGCCTAGGTCCTCTACTACTATTTTGGGTCTGGAAAATGAAAAAGGCCAACAAGAGCTCAGGCCAAGAGGCCCTTCAGCTATGCTCCCATTAATTCCTTATCTCAAAGATGCCTTTGAGAAGTTTAAATAAGACTTCCAGGCCTCTGATTTACCTGAGGTAAATATATTAACCCCCTGCTTCCACTGCAAAGTGGTATAAAGTGGGACATCCTTGTTTTGAGGACAAGATGCAGGAGTTGATCTCAGATTTTGCTAAGATCTGTATCTCCCCAAAGCCCTCCAGGGCTCCTATGGGCAAAGTTCCCCTACAAGTTCTCAAGTTGAACTTGAATACCGAGCAAGGCAGAATCTCTGCACCATCAACTTTGTGGCTACTTTCACTAAGACTCCTTCCATCTGGAACTCCACCATGGAGAAATGCCAGGACAGTCTTAAGTCGACCTTCAAGAAGGTCAAGAGCCAGATCCAAAAGGGTGCCAATCCTGAAAAAGTAGCCAGGCGTGCCTATGATAACGCCTGTAACTACTTTGAGATTTTGAATAAGAGGATTTTTACTCAGCAGAGAGCTCTAGCCTCCCCAAGTAAATCCTTAGCCCATATCCTTCAAAGGGAGTTATACACTCTGGGTAACACAGACCTGCTAAGATGTGAGGCTGAGATGACCCTCCTTCAACCAAACCTAGGGGATTCAAGGCGACAAGAACTTAGGAACTCCCCTTTTTGCCCCTCTTCTTTGTTCAAGTCGCCATTTGTCAAGGATGGAGAGCAATTCCTCCTTTGAAAAGGCACCCTAGAAAGACTATCAGGGTTTCGGACCCTACCACAACAAGCCCTATCGTGGTCCCCACCACAATAAGAAAAGAGGTTCCTACAGGAAACCATTCCAAGCAGTAACCAATCATTTTCCTCAGGTAGGGGGAAATCGAACAAAAGAGGCTCCAGAGGTTGTTTTGACCGCACTCCAAGGGACGAGGGTGTGGAAATACCCCTTCCCAATGGCTACTCAATAGCCTCAATCAGTCCACCAGTAGGAGGTCACCTCCATTCTTTCAGAAAAGACTGGCAAACAAACAAATGTTCAAACAACGTGTTAAACATTATTACCAATGGTTATGTTCTACCATTTATATCAAAACCAACATTATCCAGAGCTCCCGTGATTCAGTCAAGATACAAGGCCCATCAAAAAGTTCTAACTCTGGATTCTTGTATCCAGTCTCTTCTGTCAACGAACACAATAGAAATGGTGGAAAATGTAAAATCTCTCCGGTTTTAGAGTCACCTGTTTCTAGTCCCAAGCCTCACCAAAGGTGGAGGCCAGTGACAGACCTAAGCAGGCTCAACAACATCCTACTCGTAGAAAGGCTCAAAATGGAAACTCCAGAGTCCATCAGGGCCTCTCTGGTTCCAGGGGAATGGGTGTCGTCCATAGATTTGTCAGATGCTTACCTTCACATCCCCATCCACCCAATCTCAAGGAAGTACCCAAGGTTTTGCCACAGGTCTTAGGTGTTCTAGTTTACTTTCCTTCCATTTGGCCTGGCCCCTCAGGTCTTTACAATGATTGTAAAGGAAGTGAAGCTCATGGCCCTGACAAGGGGAATCAGACTTCACCAATACCTGGATGATTGGCTTATCAGGGCCCAATCTCATAAAGTAAATGTTCTAAAGTTGAAGGCAGTTTCTCTTGCCCCCTAGAGGTTCAAGGACCAGTGTCAAAACCAAACCGTGTTGGTTGCTACGGACAACTCAACAGTAGTAGCCTACATAAACAAACAAGGAGGAACACACTCGGTGGAGATGTGTGCTCTCCTGTGGAAAATCATGGACCAAAATGCTTGAGACATAGATGCTCTGAACATAAACTGGTCGGGTCTCACTGCTTATGCTTACCCTTCACAGGGTGATCCAAAAAAATCAGGCAATGCAGTTGTCTCATCATTGTAATTGCTCCAGGCTGGCCAGAGATGCCCTGGTTTTGGGACCTAGTGCAGCTCTCAATGGAGATCCCACTCCAATTATCAGTGTCATCGACACTCCTGAAACAGTCACACATCCAAGTGTTACACAACAACCCACAGCTTCTAAACCATCACACCTGGTGTCTAGGAGTAGACAACTCCAAGAACAAGGCTTCTCTGTGGAAGTGGCAGAGAGAATTGCTGCCCCTCAAAGACCGTCAACCAGGACCATTTACCAATCAAAGTGGGTCCTGTTTGAGAGAAGGTGCAGAGAGAATTCAGTGGATTTCTCCTCTCCCACTGTAAAACAAATTTCAGATTTTTTTTCATGTATCTGTACCAAGACCTAAACAGGCGCCATTCAACACTTGATGGTTACAGGACGACCATTGTTGACACTTTGGGCCCAATGGGGCTCCACATTTCTCAAAGCTCTGACCTTAATGGGTTACTGCCCAGCTTTCACAGGGATCGTCCTAAAAGTTCCAAAAACCTCCCCAAGTGGAACCTTTCTGTGGTACTTAATGAGCTCACAAAAGCATGTAACAACAACATGTATTTGGGACCAATAGTAGTGGCTCAACAAGTCCTAGACCCTTCCCCTCAGACTAGTCATCTTCGGAAAGAAAAGGGGGGGGGGGGCAAGTCTTCAGGAGTCTAATCCCAGGGTCTAAGTATATGACTACCTCCTCAGGATGTTATGGTAAAGTTTTTTTATCTGTTACTTCAGTATTCACTTGTATTAAGGACTTCCAAGTGTTCCCATAATCTCATCATAAGGGTGGAAAGTTTATGAGGTTTTCAAGCTTAGGGCTTGTGTTCATTGTAGTGAACCCCCCAGGGCCTATCTTCTGCATAAGAGAGCATGGCTGCACTTACTCCTTCAATCAAACATCCAGGCAGTATCCGTACTGTCATTCATTCATATTCTGGTTTTTTAGCTTCTTACAAGCCCGGTTCCCAGAATTGGGGCACTGTAACTGGTACTCAGACTTGTAATTTGGAAAGTACTTTGGTATATATTAATTCAAAAGCCAAGAAAAATTGACTAAATACTTCCAGTCTGAGCTGTAATCCCGCCACCGAGGGGGGGGGGGGGGGGGGGGGGGGGGGTGGTGGCATTCAGCATTTAGTTCCACATGGTAAGCTTTTGTAGTGCAATAAAATTTTAATTACGTAAATGTAGCTTTTGTAAGCTACAAGCTCATGTGGAACTGGAGAGAGTCCGACCCTGCCTCCCCATTGTATTAAAGCTGAGGGGTTATGGTCAAAGTTTCAATGAGAAAAGAAGGAAGACTACAGGGATCATGTACAACCTGAGGTTCGGACAACACTAAACGTCTATTTTTCTTGGACGTTGGCCGGATCTCGCAGCCTCCTGAGATCACTATTCAGTTCCACATGGTAAGCTTGTAGCTTATAAAAGATACATTTAAGTAATTAAAATTTTCAAATTGCAGGATTACTATGGAAAGGTGTCATATATAGCAGCTTTGGGTAAATATAAATCTTTATATCTGAATATATAGTCAGTTATTGTTCATTTATACCCCAATGACATTATTTCATTGTACAAATATCTTACAGAAAATACTATCCAACATAATTTATTTGTTATAGGTTCCACAAAAATAACACTTCCTGACACTTGGCGTCTGATCTGGGAATACGGAATCAAGAGTATCTTTATGGTGACCAATTTGACAGAAGATGATAAGGTAGTCTTAGACCAAACAATCTCATCTAAACTAGCCACTAAACTAGCCTCATCTAAACACTTTGAGCAATAATAGCTGTAATATTTATATATGGATACGTCACAGCAGCAGTATGTTATACCTTGAAATAAAAATATGTTTGTTGGTATTGACATATCCGTCAATACTATTTTGAACACCCATGCACTATCAATACCTGTGACATCTTAAAATTTCTGTTTGCAATTTTATACATGTCTGCCATGGAATAATCTATTTATATAGATCAAGTGTGAACAATATTGGCCATCTCGAGGGCTGCAGGCATTTGGAGAAGTCACTGTAATCTTGCAAGAGGAAAATATGGATCCCCATATTGTAATCAGAAAATTTAACATTACCAAAGTAAGTAAATTTACAACAAAAATGCACAAAATGCGTTCATAATTTTTTTATCTCCTTCTCTCTCTGGTCTCACCTCATCATTTTAACAACAAACTATTTTCTCCAGATTGCATTACTGCACTGGAAATACATCTACAGATGCTCTTGGTGACTGTTGGTGTTTTTATGAGATATTTCATTACCATTCCATCATATGCGAGTGTAGTATAAGATATAAATAGTTCGGAGCATCTTAAATTTAAAATCAATATTAATTTGATTATTAGTTTCAGTATGTGTGTCTAGACTAAAGTTTTGCTTCAAACCTGATTTGCTATGTGCGAAACCTTTATATTGACTTTGCCAGCGTTTGACATTTAGGGGCAATTAAAAAAAGTATCTACTATTATATTATCTTTCTTCTATGATATATGAATAAATGTTTGCTGGGGTTTTACCTGAAATATAAAACCTCCAAAACATTTTAGGCCGGAGAATATCGAATTGTTACACAGTACCACTACACGTCTTGGCCAGACAAACAGGTTCCTGTCAGTGTAACCAGTATACTCAAACTCAGGACATATCTCAAGGAAGAGAGACTGAAAGAATCTACTCCCGTGCTAGTTCACTGCAGGTTAATTGCCATAGGTTTATTTTTGGTTGTTGTATAAGCCCAGTAAACATTTTTGGGTTTTGCAAACATTTGAAAGGAAACGTTTGGCAAAGGTTAAAAAATGATGGGTATGAAAACCATTTCTAATAGAATGTTTTCAAAACGTTTTATGTATACCGTTTATTAAACGTTTAATGATAAATGTTAGAAAAACGTTATAAATGAACATAATAATGTCTGAATAATAATGGGGTCAGAGGTCAAATTCAGTATCTTGGTATGGTTGCTCACTATTGAAAATATTATCTTTATGTCTAAAATTGTAAAATAGTGGCTTAAAAATTGTGCCCCCATTCAATTCTTACTTTTAGGGATTGCATGTGGAGCAATTTTTTACAAAGTCCTCTAAAATCCCCTATTATTGCTCACTGCCATCATTGTTTGGACATGTTTGAAGGTGAAGGTTTAAAAATGTTTTTGATAGAATGTTTTTAAAACATTTGACAAACAATGTTGTTTAAACATTTTATGTGTACTGTTTTTAAAACATTTCATGGTGAATGTTTGAAAATCACTTCCAGCAAAACCTTCATTGCTTCAGCTATTTTATAAATGCTTAAAAAAGGTATCCAGTCAAACCTAGATTTTTGAGTTATTTTATAAACATTTAATAAATGTTTTCAATTAAAATGTTTACAGAATGTTTATAAAACGTTTTTTAAACATTACAGTCTAAACATTTACTTACAAACGTTTAGCAAAACCATAAGATAGGGTTTAAATAGGTCTTAAAAATGTTTTGTAAACGTTTAAACCATTTAAAAACGTTTCTAATATGGGTGTTCCACCACACAACTAAGCTTCCCGATTAAGGGTTTTTTGTAGTCGGTTTCAAATATTTGCTTAGTCCCAGGCGTTCTGTATGGATCGGTAGTTATCGGTTGGGGCCATGAGAAAAATCAAACATGTTTGATATTTCTCACGACCCAAACTGATTCTTATTTCCCGCCGTAAACAAAATGTCCAGTCTCAGGCTTCCTCAGGCCTCCTCAGACCCAAATTTACACAGTCCTATGTTGTCTGAGGCTTCCTGCGACCCTTAGTCCCAGGCGTCCCTAGCTTAGTCCCAGGAAGCCTGTTGTCAGTCCCCGACTCATAACAGACCTTTGAAGTTTCATGCGTGTGAAAAAGAATCGGTTTCATTAGTCCCAGGAAGCCTCAGACCATCTCAGGTGTCCTGCGACTAAGAAATCTGGGTCTGGGACTAAGCCCCGACTAAGAGAAGCCGATCCAAACCGATCCAAACTGGTCTCCTCAGGCCACCTGGGACCACACAAATTTAGTCTGCGATGGTCTGAGGACGCCCCATGTGGCCTGGGACTAAGTACCGATTAACTACTGACTCTTTTCCGCGAGCTTGAAACCAAAAAGAGGCAATGGGGGGTGGGGTGTCTGGGACTATATAAGCGACCGCACACAGACTCTCTGTGTTTAGACTGGTTAGCTACTGAGAGACGTGTGTCACTTACTGCTAGGGGTTTTCAGTTTTTTTAGATTTTACATTTTACTTGAGCTTAGGGCAAATTTAACAGTTAGCAGACACATTTCAGGGTTTTTTTTACTTTTTTTGTGATATTCACTGGAGTTATGAGGAAAGAGAAAGGATGAAATAGAGAAAAGAAGAAGATGTAGGAGAGGCAAGAGGAGAGAGAGAAGGAAGGTGGAGAGTTGGAGGAGAGGACAGAGAAAAGGTCAGAGGAGAGGACAGAGGAGGGGACAGAAGAGAGGATAGAGGATACAGAGGAAGGATTAGAAGTTACTGAAGTTACTGAAGCTTGCGAAGAAGATGAGAGGTGTGAGGAAGAATCAGAGTGCCACTCAGCAGCCAAGAGAGCCAGGGTTTGTGCTACATTCACTGACAGCCAAGAACATGCCATTGTAGAGTTTGTGAAGGAGCACCCAGAGCTGTACGACAAGGAGGATGGACGTTTCCACAACAGAATCTCTGCAGAACTGAAGCTCCAGCCCTTTGATATCAGAAGGTGGTTTGAGTCACAGAGAACTCGTTATGGCAAGCTCTCCAAGCAACAGTCTGGCCAAGCCCCATGGGAGATGACCAAGAGACAGTCCTGGCTACCAGCAGATGGGGTTTCTTAAGACCCACATCAGATGCAAGGGGGCCAACAGAAGCTCTGGGTTCGAGGCCAGTCCAAACACCAGCAGGCATGACGAATCTCATGGATCTACTACTGATACAGAACATCTTGAGTCCAGTGTCCTGAGGGAGAGTAGGAGTCAACCAATACTTGCATCTACACCAGTTTCTACAGATTCCAAGATACTCAAGTACTTTGACCACATGAGGACACTGATTTCAGGATTCCGGCAGCAGAAGTCAGACAGGCAGCCATTCTTTGACTACGTGGCATCAGAGGCTAAAAAGATGACAAAGAGGAGTTTGAGGACCTCAAGGGCAGAATTTTTAGAGACATTGAAGCAGTAAGAAACACTCATAGACGTCAAGTACTACCCAAGAGAGATCAGCCACTATTACCATAGAGTCACAGGTCAGGATACTGCCAACAACTACTCAGCAGGCATCTAGTTCCATCCAGGCAGCAGCAGTTCCAGCAGTTATGTCTACTACACACCCAGCCCCATTGGCTTTGGAAACCCTCCATCAGTGGTCACAGTACAGGACGAGGGCAGCAGACACAACTTAAGTGGAATACTAAACCAGCTACCAGATCTAACAACAACACAGATCATTGAGCAGCCACAGCAGCAGCTCTACACCATCACCACCACAGCACCGCCTCAACAGCAGCAGCCTCCTTAGTAGCCAGCCAGTCCGGGTGGGTCTCGTACCCCCCATAGGCCCTTTTCAGGGCCGCCCAAATATTCCAAAAACAATTAATAGCTGCATGTTGTTCAAATTCCCCTCTCAAAACATAACAGTTCAATACAAATACTTATCACAACACACACACAAAAAGCCCAACACCCACACCACCCCAAACATGAAAGAAATAACCCATGGTAATACACATAACAACAGAAGGCCACATAGAAAAAAATTAGATAAATGAACTCCAAATATGGCCAATAATCTGCCCATTTGTAGCTTAAAATCCATGGGATTGGTTTAAATCTGTAATAAAAAAGTCCAACACTTACACCATCCCTAGAGTTAAAGATATTATACTATCACATAGCCACCAACCAACAAACCGACAAAACCAATACCAAACATAACCCCCAACCAACGGACTGACAAACCAATTTGCAAACCTAAGTACCCACAACCAACAGACAGATAAACCATACTCTAAAGAGAACCATTTGGGTGGTTATATTTTCTAAATTCTCTTGAAGTGGAAGAAAAAAAAATATTTTGAGATTCGCAATAAAGTAAAAACTTTTACTTTCAGTTATTTTTCCAGAAGACAAGAAAAATGTAAGTGAAATTAGGGTGTAGCTTTCAAAATGTCTGCAATATTTATTCCATTTAGCAAGTTATGTTGGGCATTGGGTTTGTCTGTTTCTTTGTTGGGGACTTATGTTTAGCATTACGTTTGTCTGTTTTTTGTGGGACTTATGTTGGGCATTGGGTTTGTATGTTTCTTTGTTGGGAGACTTAGTTTTTTGTGGGGCTTATGTTGGGCATTGGGTTTGTATGTTTCTTTGTTGGGGGACTTATGTTTGGCATTGCGTTTGTCTGTCTTTTTGTGGGACTTATGTTGGCCATTGGGTTTGTCTGTTTGTTTGTTTCTTTGATGGGGGACTTATGTCTGGCATTGGGTTTGTCTGTATGTTGGTTGGGTGACTTATGTTCGGTAATGGTTGGGTTATTTGGAACAAGCACAGCTGATTAATTGTTTTTGGAATATTTGGTAGTCCTGAAAAGGACTGGTTATTAGTCCTGAAAAGGACTGGTTACTGCAGTAGCAGTGATATTCTGCCATCTTGCCAAGCCACTGCTGCCTCATTATTGAAGTAGTCCTTGAGGTAATCCCTCAGTCTTTTGGCTTCTCTGGCAGGGTTTCTGTCGCGACCACAATCAGCAGCACCACCAATCAACTGACCATCACCAGGCACATCATCATCAGCAGCAGCACCAGACTGTTGACCCCACCATTTTGACCTTGATACTGGCTTCTCAGTATGTTGTGCAGAACCACACAGGTCAAGACCACATCCCTGACTGTTTCAGGGGGTTGTTCAATAGTGGTCATCATGACTCTAAATCTTGAAACCAGGATGCCAAAAGCGTTCTCAACAACTCTCCTGCACCTTGATATTCTGTAGTTGGCAATCCTTTCCTCTCTAGTTAACATCCTTCTGCCATAGGGTTTCATTAGCCAGGTCTTCAGGGCAAACACATCATCTGCCAGGATGACGTAGGGGACATCTCGACCACCCTGGGTTATAGGTGCTGGGTCAGGGAAGCCTATGCTGCCATCATCAATCTTCCTCTTCTGGTGACAGGTATTAAATATCTGGGCATCTGAGCAAGATCCAGCTGTACCCACATCCACCCATCTGAACTTGTACTGTCCATCAACCAAGGCCAACATTACTATTGAAAAGAATCCCTTATAGTTGTGGTACAGGACTCCAGAGTTCTTGGGTTTCTTCAGGGCCACATGCTTACCATCAAGGGCTCCCAGGGCATATGGAACATTCCACCTGATCCTGAATTCTGTTTCCAGTTCTTTCCACTCATCTGGAGTAGTAGGACATCTGAGGTACTCTCTGGTGAATTCATCCTGGATGGGCCTGCAGACCTCTGGTAGAAACTTGGAAATGGTGGATCTGCCAACCCTGAACTGACAGGATAATGATGTGTATGACTCTCCAGTAGCCAGATATCTGATGGTGAGGGCTAACTTTTCCCCAACTCTGATTGGAGCTCTGTAGTTGGTGGCCTACCTGGCTAGACGTGGTTCCAGTCTGGTCTTTATCATTTCAAAGAATTCTGGGGTCATCCTCATGAAATTGGTGAATCCTGGAATGTCTGTGGCATATAGTTCAGCCATAATGTTGTGGTAGGCCCCCTTCTCCTCTCTCTGTAGTAGCCAGGGCCTGACCCACATATTGTGCCTTCTTCTAGGTCTTTGTCTGGCTGGTGGTAGTGGTGGTGATGGTGGAGGTGCTGCTGGTGGTGGTTGCTGTGGTCAACGTAGAAATAGCAAATACATCATTATATGTAATTGAATAAAAACTAAAAAAGCCCTAAATTGTTGCTGAAGCTGTCTTCCATTGAAATGTGGCATCCTGCTGTGTTCCTAGAAAAGTAATGATAATTATATCCCGGGATTTATATATATATACCCAGACCAGACCAGAAAATGGCTTAATCGGTTCTTAGTCGCAGAACAGTCGGGGACTGTGTCGGGCCTCCTGGGGCCTCCTCAGGCTTCCTGAGGCCAATCTGAACTTAATCCCAGGCTTTAATACCGATTCAGTATTCCCACTCATTTCACCTTTTTCTTCACCGACTGTCTACGATTAAGGATCAGGGGCAGGATCGGGGCTTAGTCCTTTGGTGGAACAGGGGCATTATGTTTACTGGGAGCAAAGAGATGACTATTTTACAAAATGGCTATATTTATTTTCCATATTTGAATCCATATTATTCAATATTGTTCAAATACTTACAAGTGTGAAGAAATTAACTTCAAATCTGGGCTTCTGGTATGTATAAACATGGGCTTGCTGTTTGTATAAATCTTATTCTTAGAACTTCCTAAGAGGTACTTAGGTAGTTTTAAATACGTCAAAACTGTAAACAATTCAACAACTTTCACAAAAGTCTCATAAAACTGTATTTTTATAGCATTTTTTCCAGAAAGAATGCTGTCATAGTTGTAAACAATGATTTTATATACTATGTGCTAATTTCGTGTTCAATAATTCTCCTTAAAATCCTTAGGAAAAGAATCCTGAAAATTCTCAGGATCAGGAATTCAGAAATTCTTACCCTCTGTTTATCTTAAGAATGGAAATGTTAGTACTCCCCACAGAACTTTGCCGATCTGGGACACAAAAACTCTAGTTTTGCTTGTTTTAAGTGTAGTGGCGTAGATTTCTTTGGATCAAAATATGGATTGACGCAAATTATAAATATGTTTTACCAACATAAAATCAGTACAATTAGTCTTTCAAAATTTTCTACTAGAAATCTGTGCCCCAGCATTGCGCAATTTGCATACAGAATTTAAGGAAGATATTGAATTAATTTTTTCGTCACTTAGACTCCCTCATTTGGTATGTGAAAGTGCACGACTTTTGCCGATGACAACCAAATAGTAATATATAGTCTGACCTCCATTTTGTGCAAAAGTTGAGCTTTGTGCAAAGATAGAGCACCATAATCAGTAATGAATATTGACCATATACTTTCTACAGTTATATAAATATTTTCAGTGCAGGGATTGGCAGGACAGGAACACTCATAGCATTTGATATCTTACTTGATCAAATTGATGCTGAAGGTGCTCTTGATGTAAAACAGTGTGTGGAAAAATTGAGGCACCAAAGAACACAGATGGTCCAAAGTCTGGTACACCTATTTTTTTCTAATTATTGATAATGAGACATTACATCATACAGACTTTCAGAATCATGCATATTTGCTATTGACTGTTTTTTTTGTAAAGAAACATTGATTATAAATGGTGATGTAATACCATTTGCATTGTACCATATCTGTACAGTTTTTTTAATGTTACTTATGTGCTACAGCTATTTATACCAGAAAATTGACCTCCCAATTGTTTAAAAGATTATATTGTGGGTTTTATAAAACATGATAATTATTATTCTGTATAATCAGGTACAATACAAATTCCTACACCATTGCCTGAATGAAATTTTAACACTGGGATCAACTGTTGTGGCTCTTGGTGATGTGCCTGCTTTCCTAAATTCCAGCAAATTCATACAAAGAACACAACAAGAATACGAGGTGCAGTATTGCGCTCTATATCCACTATGAATTTGCAAGAAAAATTATGTCTTTTTTGTATAATGTTTAAAATGCAATTTAGAATTAAGGTCTGGATAAAATTTTGGCATATTGTTGGTTGTATTGCCACCAGCAGATTAAACATAAAAACACAGGGAAATTATATTTAAATAAATTTCTCCGAGTTTTCATTATTTATTCTAGAAGATCTATTGAAATGTCAGTTTTAATTTTACAGTTCCTTCAGAAAGTTAGGCCAGTGTTCACCGCAGAGGAGACAGAGTTGGGTAAACTTGACTTCAGTGAGAAGAACAGAGACAGCAAAGTCATCCCTGGTATGTTCACAAAGATAATGATTCTAATTGGACTTTTATAGTGCTTATTCTCCCCTTATTAAGGGGACTCTAAGGCACAACAGCACCAAAACACTCAACAAATTTCCAAAGGCAGAAGAGAGATAAAGGTGAAAATGCCTTGGTGGTGGGTTTTAAGCTTCTTTCTGAAAGAGGCTAAAGAGGGGGATGCACGAATCTCGTCAGAAAGGGCATTGCAAACATTGGGTGCGTCAAAAGCCTAGCCATAACCAGACTGTTTTACAAGGTTATTGATTTATTTTATTTATTTATTTATTTGGGGTTTTACGTCGCTTTCAACACTATACAGGTCATATCACGACGGGTAGTTGGAAGGGCAGAGGAAACCAGTACATAGAGTTCACTAGGGTTCTGTACTGTAAACTGCCGACCAACGGCAAGCAACTACCAGCTTCCCACATAAGGCCTTAACGGGGATCGAACCCCGGCCTCAGAGGTGGGAGGCGATACAAGGTTATTGAATAGATGGATGAAACTTTGGTACAACAAGGAAATTATCAACATGTGACTGTGCAGCCTGTTACTGTAAAAACTACTATAAAAAGAAAGATACGGAGCAAAATACTTGGAAAAACCAGTGTGTAAGAAACTTGTAAATAAGTGTGGCTGTTTTAAACACTGAGCGATGTTCAACAGGAAGCCAATACAATATCTTGTAGACATGAGTTATGCTATAGTAACTCAGTGGTCCAGTGCACAATAAGTGTTGCATTTATTCTGTATATCTCATCACTGTGACCATGGGTTGCAAAAACTCACATAACCATGTGGAGTAGATTGAGGATGTGTCATGGGCCCGTATTTAAAAAGATTCTTACACTGTTTTAAACACTCCTTCATAAACTCATTTCCTGAATTTATGCTTACACTCAAACTTTTCACAGTATCGATTCATGTTAAAACTCATCTTAAAACTCATGCATAAAGTATTTTATAAGTTTTTACTTTATACCTAAAAGTTGTCTGGCCCCTTTCCTTTGTTTTGGTTCTCCATGTGTACCTTTAAAATCAATGGTTTGAAAAGAAATAATTTTATGACCGATAAAAGTACAGGCTGTACTGCCAACAAACACTTCAGTTTAATCATAAACTCAATGATCGAGTTCATGCCTACTTGGGATTACTTTAAAACTACCCATTTCAGCATAATCTCAGGTGAGGCAACCAGTTGGGTTCGAACCTGATATAAAGTTATTTTAGTGTGATGCCTTTAAATGCCATTCCAATTCCATTTTGAGGATTAAGCACTATAGTGTTAGGTGAGTATTGTTGCGTGAACCTGAGGTGAGATTAAGGTTATATCAAAGGTCAAGGTCTATAGCTGAGGTAAAGCTCACAAAAACTAGTAGTTATGCTTGTATTAGCCATAAGAAAATGAAACACAAGTTTAACAAATTTAGTTTACATGTTAGTAAATTAAAATGCCACCAAACCCAAACTAGAAATGGGAAGGGATGTTGGAGGCGAACAAGGAAGGAATAATGGGAAGGGGCATGGGAAGAGTTTTGGTGGTAGATCCAGACAGCCAAACTGTGCCATAACCCATGCGCCATAATGTTTTTAGTGCTACATTGTGGTCATACGCGAATATGGAAGCCAAAACCCTTCAGTGGGTAATTTTAAAACTTAAAACTTCTTTCATTGCGTTACATACATGTGTATCAATAATTTGATGATGAGGGGGGATAGGGTGGCAAATAAAGGGGCATTAGATGGAAGGGGTCTGGAAGCCAATAAAGCAGATAGGCCTCTGACAGGGCAGAGGTAGATGTTACCTAGGGTAGGAACCTGAACTATATCATGTGACTTATTATCCCATATGGGCCACTGGAGAAGCAAAAATGACATCTTAATGTAGTAAGTGTCTAAGAGGGTCAAATTTAGAAAGACTATGAGGAGTGAAATTAGACATCCTAAGGAAAGCAAAGTATGCTGTAAGGAAAATAGCTCTGTAGACAAGACAAAGAAATGTGATACACTTTATGACGAAGATGCCTCTAGGGGTAGGTGCAAATTTGAAATTAATTTTGATGCTTCTGATGTGTCTACTTATTACTGGGTGTGTGCTGGCCTGTGTGGTAATAACCAGCCATGATGGAAATCCATGAAAGGTAATTCCTTGTACATCTGGGAGATGAGGAATTATTGCACAAATATTCAAGGAAAGTAAGAATATTGTGAACGCTTATGACAACAGGAAGTTGCATAAAAATGCAATGAAGGTCCTGAAGTGTCTATTCTTGGCTGACCACGCTGCATCAAACAAGGTGGAGTAAGGTCCAGTACAACATAAAATTAAACATGTAAATCAAGTTTAAAATACTGTGGTAAGACTTTATGCCAGATGCAATTATTACTCACTTCCTGTAGCAACTGATGCTTTACAGGTTTGTTAGAATAGAGTCGCAATAAGAGGTCGGCCTTGCTGTTATCTTGTCTCCTGATGTGTTGAATCTGAAATTTAATATCAAAATGTGCAGTACTGAGACACAAATTTCTTATACAAGCTGCTAAGAATGGATCTTTCTTCTTGCTTGTAGCCACTATCTGATCAACTGCTTCATCATCACAATAAATTTTTATTTTCTAGTGCTTCCATAGAGGTCCCCATAACCTGAGAGCAACTATGATGTTAAGCATAGTTTTCGTAAAACCTGGTACAACTGGGACTGAGTAGAGTACACCCTGTTATGCCACATGCCCCTCATGCCTGTGAGGCATGCATCTAAGTATAAAGCATTAGAATCAAGGATGATTGGTTTGTCATAGATTGTGATTCCATTGAATTGGGGAATAAATTTTATAAACCCTTTCAAATCTTTAAAAAACTTCTGAAGTGAGGTAAATCTTCTTTTTAGAAATATTTTTCCTAAACAGGTCAAGCATTCTGTTGATGAAAATACGGGCAGGAACCACACAGTTTTGCAGGTATATCAATTTCCCCAGGAGGGACTGAAGATTTTCCTTAGAGAGCCACATTCTAGTGAATATGTGTTGACATTCTCTAAAAATGGCCTGCATTTTGGGGGCATCAATGCTAAGGGAAGTGGCTGAGATGTCAATTTTGATCCCAAGACATGTAAGTTGCTTACAGGGGGGAGCCAACTTCACCTCATTGATAGGGAGACCTAAACGCTGCAATAATTCATGCAGATGCTGAAAACGACGATCAGCGTCACGCCTGGAAATCATTATTATATAATCATCAATATAAGCAAACTTTTGCAACTGGCCTTATGTATGACATATGTGATGGCATCAGGGACAATTTGGAACATCGTGCTCCTGTGCGTCAAGCAAAATACGATGCTCTGGTCCAGATAGTACTGACCCTTCCAGAGGATCCCGAATTTAGTGGCATCAACTGGATCCACTCTGAGGTTGAGAAATGCTCAGGCTATATCAGTTTTAAAAAGTACAGGATCCTGGTTGTTATCAAGGATTTCTTGTACTATATTATCATGGTGAGAAATTTCAGTGTGAACTTTCGACCGTCAAATTGGCTATTGGATACATGGTCATTCACTGAGCAGCCATAAGGATATGAGAGACTGAAGATCACACGATGCTTATGCATATCTTTGGGCCTAGTGAGTAAAGGAGAGCAGTGAAAGTGACTTGATTGGACCTCATCCACTGGGCCTAACATCACACCTATGGCTACTTCACTGTCCACATAATTTTGAACTGCATCAGGAAACTGATTGGCTGGGGCCCTATCTGGGCCAATGAAGTTAAATTACGCTGGCATATCAACATCTCTAGTAACACCCTTCAAAATGAGCATCAATTCCCAATGGAATACTGCTTTGTGTCTGAATGTTCTGGTTAGTATGCTTAGGGTTAGTATGGTTGTTACAACTACCTATACTCATATACAGTTGTATACTCTGTTTAACAACTAAGGAAGCAAAAGGGAAAACAGAGCATGTGATTATTTCTATATTGCCATAAGTGTAATTTAAGTAATACAACCCAGAAAACTGATCAAAATCAGTTGGATGGATAAAAACAAGGTGGTACCCATGCGGTTCTATACTAATCGGATGACAGAATATATCCACATTGAACGAAATCATATGTGCCTGGGGACTGTGACCATGGTACTGATGGCCAGTGTACTCCCACTTAGTAACAGTATAAGCCATTGATCCACAATTCGCTAAATCACACATTGTATCACTGTAAAATCAATCACCAGTAATAGTAGCATTAGTATGGCATACAAACCTCCCACCTCTGTTATCTACGTTAGAAGTGTCCTGTCTTCTGGGACATAAGCCAGATTAACATTTTGAGGCTGTATGCGCCTGAAATGATTTGTAACATTGATATTTGAATACTTATTATCATTATGGCCAAATTTTTCGTAATTCCTGTCAGTTTCTTGATGTTTGTGCCCATTATTCACTGACGTTTCGACCAAGTCTTTGTGTATTTAATTCCCTATTCATCAAGTCCTCTACACAATACTGACAGGAACCACACAAACTATCACTGTTATAACAATTGAGGTCATTAAAAGTAACGTGTCCATTCAACTGTGAAACCTTACAACAATAGAATTAACCTTCATACATTTGCTTACTTTTTGAAAAACACTATTTAGACGCTTGTTACATGTAAACATGTCTAGACCCCCCCCCCCCCCCCCCCTTGCTTGGTGTTAAATTCCCAGTCACACTGTGATGACAATCAAAAGATTCAGGTAATGGCTGAAGTCCCTACTTATTGCTTTGCTTCTCTTGTCCACTCTGTTTTGCATAACATTTGAGTTCTGAATGGGTCAAATTTTTGCCATATTTTACACAATATGAGCACACATGATGAAAATGTCCAAGATTCCGCTCAAATGTAGATGCCCCCTCATTATAATATCTACATACTTTCTTGTTTGTAGCATGGGTGGAGGTGATATTGGTATTTGCCATGGCATTGTGTCTGGTCATCCCAAGTTAAGGTTTAATGTTCCATCTCATGCATCGAGTGAGAACAGCCTGAATAGAACAGCCTGCTATGGCAGGGATGTGGCGTTCTTCAGCGCCATAATCGTCTCAGGCAGTGCTTTTTTTGATGTAACCTGATCCTGTATGTGACAGATGTTGGTCAGCTGACCTACAGCCCATTCTGGGAGAGACAACTCATCATACATTGTCTGCTTCTTACCATTTATACCATGGTGGCCCTCATTAGGCCATCTGAGTTCAGGGGATGCGATTATAGTATCTGTTGTGTTAAAACGTCTGGATTTACGATTACTGTGGTGCTTACCTAAGCCAGCATCCTGTCTTGCTTGGGCGTCATATCCAGATATGACTTGGATGACTGCCTGAGATATTGTTGGATTCTGCATCAGAGAGTTAAGACAAGGTATAATCCCGACTGTATTAAGACGGCGAGGTTGGTTATCCACCCCTAGTGAGCAAGGTACAGCTGATGTGTTCTGGGCTAAATGGATGGCCCAGATGGTGGTGGGGCTGCACATTTAACCAATGTTAACCAAGTGTTATGATATACTATTCCTGGTCCAGGTGGTTGAGTGTAGATGGGTGGTTGAACTTGCATGGCTGCGGGCCTAACTGCAGAAGACTGTGACTGGGGGCCCTGTGGTGTGGAAGTATGTGATTTGATGGATTCTAAATCACTCACCCTCCGAATTAAGGACTGATTGGTCTCTTCTATTCGTTGTAAGTATGCCAGGTTAGCGTCAGATGTATCAGGAACAACATCAGATGACGCAGTCACAGGATTACTCAAAGTTTGTGGTGGTTCTGGTGAAAATAGCAGAGAGCCCTCCAGATCTGCCCTTTTCACTTTCGATGAATTCCCCTTCTGAGGAGCAGGTGTCTTTTTCGCTCTTTTTGACATAATGTAACACAAATATCCACTCAACAACCACTAAAATATTCAATTTGAGAAACTTTGTATAAAATAAAAATGGCGGTCAACTCCTTGCCTTCTAAATTCAAACTGAAGCCCCAAGTCCAGTGATTATGCTTGTTGAGGCATAGCTAACTTACTACTGAGTGGTGTCAAAACATGCATGTTCACCTATATGCTGATGAGACCTAGAGTTTTAAGGTCGTCCAACTGCCTCACCAGGCTCCTCTATAGCGATGCCATACAAACTGAGATCTTGTCTGAGTTTGAGTACGAGTTTTATGAATCTTTGTAATTATGGGCTCTGGTTTGACATCAATAAATGATAACCTTATCAAAATGTTTAACATAAACCATGTAATAATAGTCAGCAGTATAAATCAGCAGTATGACATCATTTTATTTTCATAACATTTAAATCAAGATAGTGTAGAAATTATACCTACTCTAGTCAGTCTACTCAAACAAATAGAATGTGTAAATCAGTTCAAGACTTGTCTCATATTTCATGGCTTATTGGTTCATATCCCAGTCTCCCACACCAATATAAAATGATATCAGGTATTTTCAGAACATTGGTGTTAAATGTGGAATATTGTAAAATTAATATGCATGGCTTCATTCATCCTTGAATATTCATCACTTTAATATGTAGAACGATTGATAAATGATAAGCACAGGTAAAGTAGTATTTTTAATGAGTTAATTTTAAGGTAAAATCAAATATTTAGCATTATTAAACTGCAGCAATTATTTTACTTGTGTTTGTTTTCTTTAAACTTAGCAATGAGTCAAAGAGTCAAACTGTTGTCATTCCCAGAAATCTACATCAATGCCGTTTATGTTGGGGTAAGTGTCATTATAACACTGATTGTAGAATTAAATAATTGATCCACTGGATATAGGTGAAAGGAATCTACATAGATTACTTTTTATAGTTTATTTTTTTTATAAAGTGACATGTGCCATGCACGAACGGTTTATATAGGCAAGTGATAAATTTACCACCCAGCCCCCTAGTCCTTGTAAATTACTTCATCTGCTAAACTTTTAACATATGTTGGGTATATTTCAGCAAACACAAAGTAAATAAGTAATTTATATTTTGTTGATTTGGTGTTGAACATAGTGTACAAATTTGAACTATTAATGATAACAAATACCATTTGAACAACATGATTCTGTATTTCCATAGTTCCACAATAAAATAACCAAGAATCTTATGAAGGTTTTTTTATAATATAAAGACATTTGATATCATTATCTAATGTTTCAAATATCTGACTACTATGCAGATCTATTATTCCCCCTTTCGTCTACATTAACCATATAAAGATGTGTTACAAGAAGGCTTCTTAGAGTTTGGATAAATTGGTAAATAACTATTGTTTATGAAGAAAAAGAGTATAATAAGGAACTGGATCAAGCCTGCTTATCACCACAAATATAAAAATAATATCTATTTCTATATATTCATTGCAAATTAGAGATTTTTTTCATTTTATTTCTTTACAAACTATATTTACAGTATACAGTTTCTGGTACACAAATGAAAGTTATTACATAAACAGTGTACTTTTCATTGCAAACTATCTTACGTTTAAGGGATATGAAGGCCAAAAAGAATTCTGTGCAACCCAATGGCCTTTAGAAAGCACAGCTGGTGATTTCTGGAAAGTTATATCACAGGAGAAAAGTGCAGCCATAGTGTGTATGGAAAACAATATTGATGACGACAAGGTGATTGAAAATTTGCAATATGTGTGACACAAAAGTTGCATGTATACATCTTCGAGATATAAATATCCCTTCTCCATTTATACCATAGTAATGATGACAAATACATAAATGTATTCCACGTGATATGTTTGATACATTTCCAGTTGTTCATTATTTTATGTTTGATCCAAGACTTTGAAATAGAATAATTTCATCCTGGTGACATAAATTATGCTCCTTCATTGAAAGTGTGGGACTCATTTCCTAATAAGCAGGCAATTGGACTGCTATAATTCCCCCTTTGCCTCACACAGGAGTTCAGAACACACCAATGTGTTCAAAACATTTAACTTTAATGTGTATTCTGCAAACATTGTTTTTAGGTCATGCTTTAATTCCAGTGTGTTTTGCTTCCAACTATTTTTTTGTTTCCTCGAGGTGAGCATGTAGTGTTTTATTAAATTTTTCCTCCCATGCCGATAGCTTTTCATCCACAATTTTTTCAATTTTATTCACCAAAAGTGGACTAACGTCTGGTGACGGTGGAGAGAATTCACATTTATGTTTTTTACTTTTTTTCTGCCATATTTAAACTGGCAGATTAGTTTGCCGTGTTTTAAATGTCACTGTTATAAATCAGTTATACCAATTTATAGAAAACCAATTTCCACTGAGGACTAACCATTTACTGTCTATTTATCAGTTTTAATTTTTATTTAATTCTTTTTGTTTTTCACCGCTCACTAACTGTAGGTCAATTTCCAAAATTTCTGATGAAATTGACACCCACTGTTAACAAATCGGTTGTTTCTCCCAGTCTATAGTATGTTTACAGTCTGTTGTAAATGTCACCGTTTATGAGCCAGTTATACCAATTTATATAAATCCATTTTCCACTGAACACTAACCATTCACTGTCTACTTCCAGTATCAATTTTAATTTTAACTTAATTCTTTTTTTTTCACCACTCACTGTTTGTAGCTTAATTTCCAAAATTACCAATGAAATTGACGTCCGCTGTTAATAATCGTTCATTAGGTTAAGTCACTGGATCTTCCAGATCTTCCCACATTGGCCCACAAGTAAAAAAACTTTATTTGTTCCCAATAAAGTACAGGGCAAAATAGGGCTTATCATATGCAAAATATCTGAAACATGGCTCAGTGAAAACTTCATCAGTACACCTAGTCTACCAATACCAGACACAGTTGGTGGTGTATTGGTAACACTCGCCCTGCCACCTCTGAGGTCGGCGGTTCAAACCCCAGACCTCATGTGGGAAAGTTGGTAGTTACTTACTGATGGTTGGCAGTTTACAGTACAGAACCTTGACCAACTGTATGTAGCGGTTTCCTGTGCCCATAAAAATACCCATCGTAATATGATCTGTACAGTGTTGAAAGCGATGTAAAACCCTAAATAAATAAATAAACCAAACAGAAAGTTCCTTCAAGTCTCCTATTTGTAGAATAGTCATCCTTTGCATACAAGAACCAGTTCCTCTTTTAGGAACCATCTCAAGATCCATGTCTTCAACTCAAACTTCTCCATATAGCATTCCTCCCATTCTCATCACAATGCATCCTAACAATCCCTTTTATCAGTTATTTTTGTTAGTTTAACAATCTGAATTCCTCTACATAAGGAGGATATTGCACCTGTAAAGCAACAGATTAAATGAAAAATGCTAGATTCAATTTGATTTCCTATGTATAAAAGGTATGATTTATTTTTAAAGTGGTTTACTGGCCAAAACCATTCTGTAAGTTATGATGACATCACTGTCTCTGCCACACTTACATCAGATGACCAGGAGACACAGGAATATGAAATCCTTATCCAGAAGCACGGAGCCAGTGATTCACAAGATGGAGTGGCGGAATATGCAAACGTGCCCTTGGTAAACATCAGTATTACTGTTTTGCTTGGTAGCTCAGAACTAAAGCATAAAGCAACATTTGACATTTAACATAGTTTTTATTCACATAAAAAAGAAGTAATCTTACTATGGGTTTTTCAATGGCTTGCAATATATTGCGAGAGCTATGCAAAGGTTCTCACATTCAGACCAGCAAATTACATTGATCCACATATAAGAACTGCTAACTGTTATGCATGGTTGTTACTTTATTAATGTAGTTGTCCTACAATTTCTAGACTTGCATGCTTCTATGTTTCAGTACAAATGTCCTTGTGTATATACACCATAATTTTAGACAGCATATTTATTTAAAGAATAAGTAATACCAATTTAACCTGCCATTCATAACACTATCAAACTATGTTAAGAATGACACCAAAAGTTGAGGTAAAGAACCATAATTTGAAGTCTCCATTATCATTTTAGTGTGATTGGCAAAACTATTTCTAATATTCAAAGGTGCTTCCATTTCATCCAAAATCATTCAGGTTTAAATCAGCTGTAACACATTGCGAACGTCTTATCAGTGTAGACCTAGTGAGTTAGTGTCTTGCACTCTTAACCATCATGGGACAAATACACTTTATAAACTTAAGCTTCAAGTCGAAATATAAACAAAAAGCCTTAGTGTAAAGAGAGGGGGTGGCAAAAGGATAAGTGCACATAATATATACTTTATTTTATGTGGCTAAACTAATCTTTAAAGTACAGATAAGATTGAAATATTCTGCCTTTTATTCATTCATTCTTTTTGTGCCTTTTATGTGTTCAAGGAACCTAATGTCCACCACTTGAAGATGTTTATTTTGAAATCTTGGACTTCAGTGGAAATTGCTAAAAGGAATACATCTGTGATTCCTGCAATCTATAGTAAAGTTCAGACCATGCTGCAAGTGGCCAATAGAAAAGCTGTTACAGTAACATGCAGGTACAGTGCACATATTTCAAATACCAAATAACAAAAACGTTGAGACACTGACTCTGTATCAATTGTTTGTCTTTTTCAGATGGTTCTTCTACCTTTAAGTATATTTATGAACCGTACAATGTAATCTTACAGTGTTGCAGATATTCTTGGATAATTTGATATTGGTATGATATATTTGAACATACTTGGAAAGAGCCAGCCATATATCACACCTCTCTTGTGTGATAATTTAAATTTAAATAACCTTTTTAAAAACATAGTAAAGTCTCAGAACAAGATCTGTACACGATTCCTTGTTCTTACTCAGTAAACTTTAAAAACATTTTGAAATGGAATCGTTTAAACGTTTAAAAATGTTTTAAAACCTATTTAAACCCTATCTTATAATCAACTAAATGTTTCAATGTAAATGTTCACACTGTAATGTTTAAAAACGTTTTATAAACATTCTCTGTACAAACATTTCTGAAAACATTTATTAAACGTTCATAAAATAACTCAAGAAACTGGAGTTTGACTGGAAACTTTTTTTAACATTTTAAAAATAACTGAAGAAATGAAGGTTATGCTGAAAATGTTTTTCAAACATTCATGAAATGCTTGATAAACAGTACACATAAAGCATTTTAAAACATTTTTTGACAATGTATTGTGAATGATTGTTCTGAAAATGTTTTACAAATGTTTAATGGCAACTGGTTTTCATACCCATCATTTTAAGACATTTTTGAAATGTTTTCTGTCACATGTTTTAAAACGATTCTATCACAAACGTTTTTAAACCCATTTTTTTCAGAATGCTGATTATACGTTTACCATCATACATTTCCCAACAAAAGATGGCAGTGAGCAATAATAAGGGATTTTGGAGGACTTTGTCAAAAATTGACCCACATGCAATCCTTAGAAGTGAAAATTGAATGGGGGCTCAATTTTTAAGCCATTATCTTACAATTTTAGACATAAAAATAATATTTTCAACTTGAAAAAATACTGAATTTGACCTCTGACCCCATTATTATTGAGACATTATTATGTTCATTTGTAACATTTTTTCTAACATTTGTCATTAAACATATTAATAAATGGTTGACATAAAACGTTTTGAAAACATTCTAGTTT
This sequence comes from Sabellastarte sp. h YS-2021, assembly GCA_964017235.1. NCBI lineage: Eukaryota > Metazoa > Annelida > Polychaeta > Sabellida > Sabellidae > Sabellastarte > Sabellastarte sp. h YS-2021. Next base: position 75,753,669 of record OZ024935.1, on the reverse strand, counting down.
AATGGATTTTGTACCCACCGTTTTTAACCTTCACAATATCCTTTCAAACGTTTGAAAAACCCAAATAGATTTATTTGGTAACATTTGTTGTAGTGAATTCATTTCATTACAACATTCCTAAAAGGTCTGTCGTCAATATGGCCTCAGCTATTGCAAACTCAAGTTATTTTTTTTTTGTAAATTTTTGCTGATGTTTTGCATACATTTAACGCGTATATAAAGGAAGTTTGTATCTTCCAGGAATGGGGCAAATGAAACAGGCCTGTATATTGGAGCTTCCATCTTGTTTGATATGATCAGAAAAGAAAAACAAGTGGATGTTGTACAGGTGGTGAAACAGATCAGGAAGACCAGGCCAGAGTTCATTACAAGTCAGGTAAAACCATTACTAACTTGCGTCTCAAAACTAGTGTTGCCAGTTAAAAATAATCACTCAGTAACAAATCACTGGTGAAGGACATATATATATATACATACATGAATTGGTCGATTGATTAACTAGCATCTTCGGAAAATTAAGTTATGATTTGCTACTCGAAATCCAGCATTGGTAAGCAACTACCAACTTTCTTGGTTAAGATTATGCCAGGAATTTAAACCCGACAAAGTTTATGGTTGGAGAGAAGAACACTATTCACTACACCATTGTTCCACTGTATACATAAATGTAAATGAAATTCCCATCCATCATCATAAGATTTTAAATCATAAAAAACCCTTAATATGATACAATATACCAACATGCACAGATACCTCATTTTACTAACCATAAAATCTTAGTAACTGAACTATTTTTGTCTTATGTCAACCCTCATTCAGGAAAGAATTGCCATGTGCTATGCAATCGCTCAGCTACTGTTGCTTCTTGGTTCAAAAGCAGGTCATGGTAAAATGTAGAATTTGTAGTAGATCTGTTATGAAGAAGCTGATAAAATGACATGAAAAGAACTTTGACATTTGTAATATACTTAGTATTCACTTTATTTGATTTTATTTTAACTTTATTAATTATCATGACATTATTTTATTTTTTTGTTGACTTCAATATGTGTCCCCAGGAGCAGTACAGGTGGCTTTACAGTGTGTGTGCATCTTACTTGGATGAAGTCAATTGATTCAGTTATGGACCAGGACCGACAGAGTGACATTTTATATCATAGTAACAATATAAACTGTATAATCAAATGTACACCACGCAGACCTAGTGTGGGTTAGCTGAATTCAAAACACACACAAAAATGATCAATTCTTTTTTGCTAGCCCTTTTGCTTGTCTGTATGTATTTTAATGTCCAAAGCCAAAATTACTTATTTCAGTGTGCCCTTATATTTGACACTAGTATATATTTACACAGAGTGATGCAGAATTAAATAACAATTAGTTGTCAAATGTCAACTAATTCTAGCCAAAGTGAGATTTACGTAATGGTTCCATATTTCTGATAAAATCCATACCATTTTTTATGAATTTCTATAGGTCGAAAAACAGAATCGGGAAGTCCAGCAAGGTCGGCAAGGATTGCAAATATGTTAAATATTTTTAGAAAACTTGGCAATTTCTCCTCCCCACTCCCAAAACTGGCATTAGTCCCTTAACAAATCCTAATGATGATATATCACACCAGGTAGGTCTGAATGCACTTCAGCCAACTCGTATATCATTCCAGATTAAACAGGTTTAAATATCCAGACTTTTACACCCAGTTGGGATGTTGGGATGTTTTCCTGAGAATACGTAATATCTTTCCATGTCATATCTAGATACTTCCCCACATGTCCCACACTTGCCCCAGACTTTCACATTTAAGTTGGCAATATTTGTTGCCAACTCGATCCATTTTATTGAAACCTGAACCCCTTCCTGACCTAAACGTTTCAACAAGAAGACCCAGACCAAAAGGGGATGAATAAGATTTGAAGCGATGTTCTCCAAGACTCTCTCATTGGTGCTGTGTTGACTTTGTGGTCTGCATTACAGTATATTATGAGGGCCTATAAAACTGCACACAGTTTACTGGAGACTGATATACAACGTCTCAAGCTTGGGCTTTTCATTTTAGTTAGAGTAAGTGTAAAAGTCAGTTGATGTATTTCATGTTTTTTTCTTTTTTTTGGCCATTACATTATATGAAAATGCCAAGACGAAGTGAGCTATTGTGGAGAGAGAGAAACAGGAGAGCAGATTCCAAGACAGAGACATATTCTTAACCCATAAGAATTATACGTCAAGCCTGACAGCACACATAGACTTCATGGAGCACCTTTTTCAGAATTCAATTTTGGCCTCAGCCTCAGCCTACTTCCACATATTTCCCTCCACTGGCAGTTTTATATATTTCTGATCAGCGGCAGTAGCAGCAGCAGCAGCAGCCTTTAAGTCAGACATTTTTGTAACCCCTATGTCCCAAGCAGCAGCAAACTTGTGAAACTTGCAGTTTTTCTGACAAAGACATCCCCCAATCCTGCATCAGTTGGACGTGTTTCGTCACTTTTTGACACAGACACAACACACAACATTTCCAGCACCTCCTCTAGCTTTATCAGACATTTTTACAACCAACATTGGATCGACAGATTATCCACAGTTGGATATGCCAGTATGCATGAATACCACAGACACCCAGCACACAGCCAAGTCCAAGAGTAGAAAACCAAATTACTTGTTAAAATATTTGTTTAAACTTAAAGTCCCCAGGAAAGTAAATAGATGAAACAGTTTTAACTGATCTGAAAAAAATTGAAATATCAACTACTAACACTATAATTACAATCATTGGTTAATATTACATAGCAACACGTTTTATTAATGTTGGGGACAAGGAAGTAAATATCAGATGCTCAGGATATTTATCTTATCTCTGTTCAATAAAAGTGTTTCTCTCGACCATTAACATTGGAATTAAGAGAGTTTAATTGCAAACATAAGTGCACATGATTACCAAAATTACAGGACTACAAAGAGGGTTTTCATCTTTCAGTTGGTCCGTCCAAAGTAACACTGCATCAGCATACACAGGAGGCGATGGTAAACCCCAGTCTGGTAACTGAAACAATGGTGTCACACAGTGGATGTTGTGACTCTTTGTAAAGGGGAAGTTCTCTGGTCTCCAAATAACCTCCTCCATATCGAGGAAATTTGGGGGAAAAATTTAAAATACTAAAGATTGGCCTTCAAAACGATCCAATATCAATTGGTGGCCATGTAGTGTGACGGCTCCTAGCCCCTAATATGTCTTTTTCACAGTAGTTGGAGCTTTGACCCCCTACCCTCCTGCCATTATGGCCTGTAAAAATTATGGACCCAGAACAGTTTTCCATATATGTATGGAAATAGTCTACATTTCTCATTAGATGTGTTTTGTTTCATTTCAATCTCACATTACAAACTAATGAGTTTTCTTCCATTTTAAGTATGTAGGTTCGAGTCCACTCTGTGATATTATATATCCGAAGTTGAGCCTATTTTCAAAAATGAAGTATTTAGCGTCAAGACCCCATTTTGACATTTAAGCGCAACTGGGTTTGAGTCTGGTGTATGGCATTAAAGTACTTGTGGTCAAATCCAACTTTTTATTTCAGTGAGTCTTGGTTAGAATTCTCTGTTAGACAGTGATGTCAGGTATCTGCGTTAAGATCCATACATAAAGGAATGATATTTTAGATTATTTTTCGTTTGTGATTTTTTATGGATTTGGATGGTATGTAAGTGGAAATGGGTTTGAAAACAAACTAAAGTAAGGTTTTTTGGAACATTTGGCAGTACTGAGAAGGACATTTTATTGGTTTTGACATTGTACAGCCCCCACATTCACCAAGTAGTTCCTTAATAGAACCTGTCGCTACTTTGCTTGTCTGGATGGATCTATAATCTCATTTCTTACGTTGCCAGCCCCTAGCTGCTCCTCTCTGGTTGGAGAGGAACATTTTCAGGATTGTGCTGCTCTTCAACCCTGTGGCGCTTCCTCAGGATGTTATGCTGTACCACAAATGTGAGGGCAATGTTTGTGGTCTACTCTGTGTTGTGGTCAGAACTCTGATGTGATTGGCCCGGAACCTGAATGCACTTTCAACCACTCTTCTGCCCCTGGAGATTCTACATTTACACATCCTTTCATTTCTTGTGAGGGATCTTCTAGAAAAAGTCTTCATGAACTATGGCCTCAGGGAGAGGGCATCATCCCCTAACTGAAAGGGGTTCGTGATGCTCCCACCATCGATCAGTGGCTCAGATTTGGGTAGCCATATGGATCTGTCTAGCAGCTTTTCCTCTAGTTCAGAGCTATTCAAAATTTGTCCATCTAAGAATGACCCTCTGCAGTCAAAATTAACCCAAATGAGTTTGAACTCTCCATCTACCAGGGCCAGCAAGACAATGGAATGGAGTCATTTATCATTAAAGTGCCCGCTGCTGCATGAGATCATTTCTGTATTTCTTTATTTCTCTAGTTTTTTCCAGTCCTTTGGGCTGCTTGGGAGGCAGAGGTATTTATGTTGAAATTCACATAAGATTGCCTGGCAAATGTATGGTGCAAGCTTGCTGATGCCTGACTTGCTTACTGTGAATAAGCAAGGGAGAGGGCAGTAACATTCGCCAGTTGCCAGGTGCCTTAATCTAGTCACAAACTTGAACTTGGCATTCAAAGCCTTCTTAACCATATGAAAGATCATATGATATGGGGTTCAATTCTGTCTGTCTGTAATTTTCAGGGGTCATCTGAGGAAATTCCTGTATGTACTTTCTACCCAGGTCCTCAGCTCTGGGAGGTACGATATGTAGCATTTAGGGCTCTCCGTCTTTGAATCCAAGAGATACCTAGTGGGAGGGTGCCCTCTTTAGTGTCTTCTGCACTTTTCTTCTTCTTTCTGTAGCCCAAGCCTCAGTCTGCTGGTTGACTGTATGCCTTTACTCTTAAGGTACATTAGGAAACAGATTTCTAGGTCGAAAGAAAAAGATAAAAACTATTTGTTATCCCTTATTTCTGTCGTTCTGAATCAATATGGTATGGATAGTGTTATAAATATAGGGTTTTTATATGATCAGTGGGGTAATAAATGGTTTCCATAGCAGTCCCTACTCCAACTTTATATTTCAATTTATTAGTGGGTTGTTGATCTGGTCCCGTCAGATCCTATAGCCATTACAAACTGTCCAAATGTTATTTTTGGGGGTGTTTTGAGGTGGACCCCAGCAGTGCCTTGGGGCAGCTGTGGATTACCAGATCTCCACTATGTCCACTTCCGTTGGTACTTGCTTGGCTGGTTTTATGAGAGGTCCAGGGTCGCCACAATGACAGAAGCAAAACACTTGATTACTCCTTCACAGTTTATTCTAGTTCAATAAACACAAGTCACAATTACAATTCAACACATTCTCTCGAGTGAGAGAGCCAACTAAGCTCTCCCCCTCTGCATACTATTTCACATTCTCTCTTCTATTCTCTCTCTCTATTTACTGTTTCTCCACTGTCACTTCTCTCTCTATGTAATCACAGTTCCTTCAGCTCAAAGACTGAGTTCTTATACAAGTCACTGTACACTAACACATATTACTTGTCACCAATTACTGGGTTTATTTCTATAAGGTCTATCTCACAGAGGTGGGGATTCGCTGAGGCTATTATTAGAGGCGGTGTGCTATGTGACTATTGATTTCTACTGTTAAGCCCAATGAGAGTTAATTTACTGAGGCACTTTGCCCGTCTTTTATGGAATTTAAGGATTATTAATAATTAAACAGTTTCATTTAAATTCTTCACCATTACACAAACAGATTGCACCATGTTAAGTCATATCACTGTTAAATTGCATTGTTTTGAGATTGGGATGAATTCAGATAGGTCAGTTTGAAAAGTCCAGGGAGTTCAAGTAGGATCGGGATCAACTGGGATTTGTCTACAGACACATTGTGTAGTATCTAATCAGTATGGAATGATCAGAATGCAATTTCCCTTGTGCCCTTTTCGGGAATTTTTGGTGTTTTTCTCCCTGATCTACCCTGACTTTGAAGTGGGGTCTATGTACTGACAGTCCTTTAATATTAAACCACCAATTTAGGCTTTATATCAGATGAGCTTGTTTTCCCAGAAAAAAAACACCTAGTATCTATATATTTAATCTTTGTAGTGCATTGATACATGTGTATTACCCCAGATATAATTCATTATGTCATATGTTATGTCATTGTGTATTCATGCTCAGCACAATATCTCCATATACTACAGGATCAAAATCACTATTTAACCCAACTGACTGCACAAGTACAGCCCAGGCTCTCAAGTAATTGACATTCCCATAACTGAAAGACAGAGGCTCAAGGATGACTACTGATTATCAATGTTTTGGGGGTTCTTTGGCCTTCCACTGGGGATAGGACACAATGATAGAGGACCGCCATTTAATGTGGGTGTTCCACCACACGACTAAGGCTCCCGATTAAGGGTTTTTGAGGGTCGGTTTCAAAAATTTGCTTAGTCCCAGGCTTCCTGTAAGGGTCGGTTGTGGTCAGTTGGGGCCGTGAGAAATATCAAACATGTTTGATATTTCTCACGGCCCCAACATGTTTGATATTTCTCACGGCCCCAACCGACCACAACCGATTATTTTTTCCCGCCATAAACAAAATGTCCAGTCCCAGGCTTCCTCAGGCCTCCTCAGACCAAATTTACACAGTCCTATGCTGTCCCAGGCCGCCTGCGACCCTTAGTCGCCGACCCTTAGTCCCAGACCCTCTATTCTTAGTCCCAGGCTTCCTGCGACCCTTAGTCCCATTGCAAAAAAAAATCGGCTATCTCGGTCTGGGGGCGCCTGGGGACGCCTCAGGACACCTTGTGGGGTCGGGACTTAATCCTGGGTTAGTCGGGGCTTAGTCCCAGGAGGCCTGAGGCGTCCTGGGACCCAGTCGGTTTGTGTACGACAGGATCGTGGTTCAAACCGACCAGAGAAATGGCTTAGTCTGTTCTTAGTCCCAGACCAGTTAGGGACTGTCTGGGGCCGCCTGAGGCGTCCTGAGGCTTCCTGAGGACGATCTGTACTTAATCCCAGACCTTCATATTTGCAGTCCATTGGTCAATTTTTTTCCATTTGTTTCCAAGACTGTCCACGATTAAGGGTCCCAGACCCAATCAGGGCTTAATCCTTTGGTGGAACAGGGGCATTAAGTAATCATCCGAGCCACTATGTATCTGCCTGTACCTGGGTTTCAACCCAAGTCCGAGGCGAGTGTTACCCACTAGATCCCAGTTGCATATGGTCACAGTGGCCGAAAAAGTCACAGAAAGATAAAGTGGCAGACACAGAAGTCTTTAATCAATGAAGGTCGTGCTGAGGGTTTTTCAAGGCTGATAATTATTAAGTGTAACATATTGACATCAACAAATTGTGTGGCCTAAAACCATTTTCAGGAGTATAAGGGCTAGCGATTTTCAGGCTACAAATAGAAGCTGTAGTTAAGTGAATTACCGATTGTTTTATCCAATACAATATAGACGAGTGGCATTTTAACCACCAACAATGGGTAGTCTTATGTATTGTATACCACAAAATGCCTATGTGGTGTAGCTTGACCAGTTCCTGTCTGATCACTAAGTTAAGCAGAACTGGGCTTGGTTAGTTTATATGATGCGTGGCCGTTCTGTGCGAGGTATATCGTAACCTGGATGATCACTTATATGGCTGTCCCATAGCAATATGACTACGAAAAGGTACTAAGTGTGATGGTAAATAATGAATCAATTTATCCTTAGGTATAGTTACACAGGTTTTTTTTGTTAGCTATAGTTTTGTTACAGGCTATAATAAATTAACTGAAATCAAAGAACTGCCCTTGTGGCGTAACTCCTGTGCATCAATTTTAACTGAAAACAAACTTTCACAGAAAATGTAAGAAATTCTGGGTGTTTACCAAGACCTATGTTTTACAATTGGCATCTTAATATGCAACTATTCATCATATATTTCTGTAAATAAATATAAAATATATATAATATGTATTGTTATACCCAGCTGGCAAAATGATGTTATTTTGATATCTAACTGATGTTGGAAATATTAGTAACCCAAATCTGATCAAAAGATTGATCAAAATATCATATAATATTTTTTTATGTCAAACATTGTAAAATAGTCATTTTAAAATTATTCGCCTATTTTATTTTAACAATTCCGTGTTCTGTGTGGGATGATATTTTGACCAAGTTTCCCAAGAACCCCTTTACCTGCTCATCGCCATCTTGTACAACATCAATGTGGTTTGAGATATTGCTTTTTCTACATCATTTCTAATTCAATTCAACTAAGAATGACTATAACGTTTTATTAACAAAACACATAGTAAAATTGATAGTGTTTTTCATCGTAAAGATGTCAGAGTGCTAATGTCACATTAACAAGTAAAACAATGTAAAATCAAGATCAGTTTTGTCTAAATTATGTGAAACTGACGGTCAAAATGACACCTTGATGAACATTTGACTAAAAGAGATATCGCCACAATATCCTTTGTCTGCTGGGTGTATATTTCAGCATATTGGTTCTATAATGTATTCAAATAAAAGTAGAAAGTAGTGTGTAGGTACACAACAGGCCAAACATCAGGGGCCGGATTCACGAAAGGTCTCAAGTCTTAGCCAAATCTCAGCTAGGCTAAAGTTGAGATTCATGAAAGGGATCTTATCTGAGACCAAAATCTCAGACATGTTTTGAGTCTGGACCAATTAAAATTAGTGTAACATTCTGTTGAGATCAGTGTAAAGCATACACATTTATATTTACAGCTGTACCACATGTACCCACATTTTATAATATATTCTATCAAGTAAAATGTTTTCTTTGTTTCTGTAATTTGTACTGGCATACAAAATAACTGATTCAAACAGCAAAACAAACCATTCATGTAAATTACTAATGTAAACCTTTTACTGTTGTTTTCATACAAACTCTTAGTATATATTCATGTTGTTGTGTTAAAAGTTATAAATATGTCAAATCTAAGCCAAATCTCAGCCTGAGATCTTTTGTGAATCCCAGCTGAGCAAAAGGTCTCAAATCTGAGAAAAATCTAAGATAAATCTTAGACTTGAGACAAAATCTCAGATTTGAGACTTAAGACCTTTCGTGAATCCGGCCCCAGATAAAATATATTTTCTGGTTGTGACCCCAGCTGTAACCTTATTTTCTTTGCATTTGCATTTTAAATGTGAGGTAATGAGAACTGTACAAAATCTTTAAACAACATGTGAATATGTAAAGGTAATCAGTTCATATTACTGCATCTGTGTTTTCCTTTTCAATAGAATGTTTCTAATCCTTTACAAACATCAAGTATATATTCAGTGTAAAAATAAATGGAACAATTTTTCAATTTTTGCATGAACAAAAGAATTAAAGAGTTTCATATTTTGTAGAACTTTTGATCAAACCATTGTAATGTCAAATATATTGTGAACCGGCAAATTTAATGTAAGCCTTTTTATAATAATCCAGAATAAATGCATGCCAATTTTCCTCATATGTTTGCTGTTTTTGGGTCAAATGTAGTGTGTCCTCAGTCCAGTCTAAATCATCTGTTACTGATGAAAATGATATCATCAATCGAGTGATTTTACATATTACGTAATTGTCAAAACTTTCACCCAAACACCTCACAAATTACAATTGATACACAAATCAGTTGTAACATGCTCGATTTGATGTGACCTGTTTTGCATGGGTTATAAATTCTTCTATTTTTCGTTTTTAGACATTGCATGGGTTATAAATTCTTCTATTTTTCGTTTTTAGACATTGCAGTGTATGTTATTGCTGAGAAAAATGTCCACATACCTACCAGCCCAAAACCTACAAGCTTTTGCCTTGAGTTTGTGGAAGGTCTAAAAGACTATGATGGGTCAATGAGACAGGCCTAAGTATTTCACACTTGTTTTCATTAGACTTAGTCATATTAAAGCAACAAGCACAGGCAAAGGTGATCATTTCTGCATTTGACATTTCCATCTTATTCCTGAGAACAAATGTCCCCAAATAGTTCTTTTGTCAGAAGGAAAAGCTAATATTGGTGTTCCACTGTAGTCATCGTGTTGATAACCAAGGATTTTTTGAGGGTGGGTTTGTTTGGGTGGCATTGTTTACAGAGTTTGTTATGGTTGGTAGTGGTTTCCCAGCTTGACTTCATGGGTTGCAAAACATCAAACATGTTTGATATTTTGCAGACCCTCCACGATGCTTCAACATGACAATGGCTCCACCCACGTAGAAACCATCTTGTCTTTCTATGTCCTGTTGGATTCACTTCCATACCTGTCCTTTGCTGTAACTGTCTTGTCAGAAAACACTTACTGGTATGTTGTATTCAAGTACCCAGACATCACTCCATGATAAGCCAGAAAACAATACCGACTGTACTTGAAAATAAACTGGTCTTTTGTAATCAACCAAGACCTGACTTGGTTCCTTCCGATCAAGATGGGAAGTCTAGAAGACTTTGGCCACAGAGTCGATTTCATCAAAGCAGGACAAGCCAGGAACACAGAAGGAGAAGACATAAGAAGAAACCGGTGGTTACAGCAACAGACAAGCTGGGAAGTGTACAGACAGGTCTGTTTCATTTCACTACTCATGATTGCAGAGTGCCAGTTATAAAATCTATGGCAATAAAAAGGACCAGTTGTCACGCAAAATGCATCATTTGGTGTTTCAACACTCATGGTACAACTGGTAGTGTTTATTAAGATTTAGTGCAGAGGGTTTTGCTGACTGAGTGAATGGGTGAGTGAGTGATTACACTTTTGAAATAGATTTTCCTTTCTTCGAGAAATATGATGATGGGAGTTAGAACAATTTGATCTTCGAATAATCTTGGTAATCTCGGTAATTGGTTTTTGAAACTTTGAGAAATTTATCAAATTTGAAAAAGGTTAGGACCTTTGAGAAACTTTAATTGGTCACTGACCTTAGAGTTTTGACTTTTTACCATTTGAATAGATGAACAAAACCTCAAAGTTTATAGAATTTTATATTTACTGAGGGACTTTTTCAGAATTTCAGATTTTTAAATGTAAAATACATTTTTATGAAGAAAAATGTGTATACTTACCATATGAAAACACTTGGGTAAGCTTTGTTTGGCATTCGGTGACCGCCATGTACACCATACATAGATTTTAAAATATGAGGGGAGACCCTCTTTAAACCTATATACTTGCTACCCTTTGACCCCTGGTGACCTAATTCACTCTGCCATGCGCAGTAATACAGAAATAGTTCATTCTTTTTGTGAATAAGCATAAATGCTGAAAAAAGGTCTTTTAAATGCGGGGCAGGCGGGAGGGTGATTTGCTATTTTGATATGGTAAGTATATACATTTTTCTTCATAAAAATGTGTTTTACATTTAAAAATATGAAATTTTATTTCATAAAAATGTAATATACTATACCATATGAAAACACGTGGGTTGAATGTCCACATGGAAGGAAGGTGGTACAAAAGACAGACTGAGGTGCAACCACCCATGGTTAGAGTGTATAAAATAGGAGAATTCCTGGTGCCTAACCCAAAAACCCCTGTGGTGAAGGTGCAATTTAACTAAGTGTAAAGTAGAGAACTACATATTACCTTCAGCACTGCTGTCAACACCCAAAAGGTCAGGTGTAGGAAGATAAGCACTGAAGTGCCAAAATACCCAGAAAATGTGCCAAAAAGGTACACTACCAAGCACGGTTCCAAAAAGGAAGTCCCCAAAAGGGAAATACCCCCCCCTTTTCTGAGGCTAAGAAACCTCAGAAAAGACTAAAGAAAGGAAATTCAAGTAGAAAGGGAGACTACACGTTGTGCAGCAACAGTATCTCCCAATCTATAAGAATCCTCCAGATTCTTAAGTGACACATCCCTGAAATAAAAGGATGTGAAGGTAGAATGATTCTTCCAGGTGCAAGACCTCATGATTCAAGAGTGGGACTCCACCTCTGAAGGACCAGGACGCAGCCTGTGCCCTAACATCATGTGCCTTAACCCCTTGAAGAGATGCATTGTCTGTGGAACAGTTCTTAAGGGTGAAAAGAATTAAATCTTTAATCAAATTAGAAATCATCTGGGCAGCGATATCACCCTGTTTTGACTTCAAAAGAGAAACAAAGAGAAGAGACCTACCATGTCTAAGGTCAGACGTCCTAGACAAATAGTGTCTAAGGGCCCTGTTGACCAAGACAATTAGTCAAAGCAGGAATTTCAATTTCCGAAAAAATTGAAGAACCCTGTGAAGCCAGCTGGTTTTTAGCCAGAAAAGCAGGATCTGGTTTAAGGATGACCTTAGACCATCCTTTAGAGTGGGAACAACCCTTAAAAGTAAATTTATTTATTTATTTATTTGGGGTTTTACGTCGCTTTCAACACTGTACAGGTCATATCACGACGGGTAGTTGGGAGGGCAGAGGAAACCAGTACATACAGTTCGCTAGGGTTCTGTACTGTAAACTGCTGACCAACGGCAAGCAACTACCAGCTTTCCCACTTGAGGCCGTGATGGGGATCGAACCCCGGCCTCAGAGGTGGGAGGCGAGAGTGTTACCACTCTGCCACCGTGGCCCCCCCTTAAAAGTAAAGGCATGAATCTCACTCCTCCTCCTTCCAGAAGCAAGGGCAATAAGAAAAACCGTCTTCCAAGTGAGGAACTTTGGCTCAGCAAGAGACAAAGGTTTAAAAGGAGCCTTGGTAAGAGCCTGCAAAACCAAGGTCAAGTCCCAGGAAGGAATGTGATGACTAGCCTTAGGCCTGGACTTGTAGAAGCTCTGAATGAGCCTTCTAAGCTCCTTATTAGAACCTAACTCCAAATCAGCATCAAGCTTCATGGAGAGAGCTGACTTGTATCCCTCTATAGTCTGAGGAAGTAATTTCTTCTCAGAGAAACGAAATAAGAAAAACTCAGCTATGATAGGGACAGTAGGATGGCAGAGAAGCCATGTTCCTCACACCAAGTGCAAAAGCCGTTCCACTTTGCTTCATACACAGACTTAGAAGACTTTCTAATAGGACTCAAAATCCTTTTGGTCACTTCCTGAGAAAATCTGTTGTGCTCTAAGGAGACTTCAGCCAAAAGGCAAGAAGATTTAGACTCCTTAGATTTTGATGAAACTCCTCGAGATGAGGTTGCTTTAACAGATTTTCTTTTAGAGGAAGAGCAACTGGTCTTCTTATTGACAGTGCCAACAGATCTTGAAGCCACTCTTGGTTTCCTGGAGAGGAGCCACAAGAAGCATCCTGCAGCTCTGAGAGTTGATGAACTTTTTGGCCACAAGTGGACAAAGAGCTGTAGGAGGGAAGGAGTAAAGAAGAAGTCCAGACCAATTCATCTCCAGGGCATCTATTGCCAGAGCCTTGGGATCTGGCACTGGTGAGACATACTGAGGAAGCTTGTGATTTAATCTTGTTGCAAACAGATCTATCTGGGGTTGGAAGTCTATTTGAGACAACCACCTGAAGATCTGGAGATTGAGAGACCACTCTGTGTGAAGGGTCTGCTGAGACCTGGAGAGTTGGTCTGCCACAAGATTCATGACCCCTGGAACATGCCTTGCTGAAAGAACAACCTTGTTCTTGTGACAAAAGGCAAACAGGTGCCAAGTCAGGGCAAACATGTCCAAAGAGCAAGTGCCCCCTTGTTTGTTTATGTAAGCACAGACAGTTGTGTTGTCCGAGGCCACCTGGATAATCCTTTATTGAAGGGATAACTGAGGAACAAAGGTCTTGAGAGCCAGGAGCACAGCCTTGAGCTCCAAAACATTGATGTGCAGTTTGGACTCCTGAGTCGACCATAGACCTTGGGCAATCATGTGAGCACAATGAGCTCCCCAACCCTGAACTGAGGCATCCGTGTAAATGGATGTTACATATTTGGGTGGGTGCAGTGGATCTTGCCCCATGACATTGTTCCTTAGTAACCACCACCTTAGATGAACCTTCACTGAAGGGTCTAAGGAGAATGGAGAATCCAGGGCACCTTTCAGGTGGCAACTGAAATGTTTCCTGAGATGAAACTGAAGGTGGCGCATGTGAAGGCGACCCTGAGGTACTAACTTCTCTGTGGAAGCTAGAAGACCCAAAAGGTGCATAACCTGGCGTGGAGTAGTGAAGTGGTTGAAAAGCAGAGGATGAATTGAGTCCTGAATGGACAGGAACCTGGCCTCTGTAGGATAACAAACACCCTTGGACAGGTCGAAAACCTGGCCCAATAAGGTGAACACTTGCTTTGGAAGCAAGTCCGACTTCTCCCTGTTTACAATCCACTCCAGCTTGTGAGTCAACTCTAACAAAGTTAGAGTTGCTAAATGAGCCTCTTGACAACTCTTGGCCTTGATAAGCCAATCGTCTAGGTACATGTGAACTGAGATGCCCAACCTCAAGGCCATCCTCTTCACTTCCTTGACTAAGGTAGTCAACTCCCTGGGAGCTGTAGCTAGGACAAAAGGCATTGCCACAAACTGGTACAACTTGCCCAAGACCTGAAATCTGAGCAGTTTGTGAACCGAAGGAGCCATGGGAATATAGAAGTATGCATCCTTGAGGTCCAGAGAAGTTGTCCACTGGCCAACTTGAAGGGAATTTCTGATGGTCTGAGTAGTTTACATCCTGAAGGTGGGGAAGTCCAGATAAAGATTTAAATGGCTCAAATCTATTACTGGCCTCCATCCTCCTGTCTTCTTTGCCACTACAAAGAGTCTGTTGTAGAAAGCCACGGATGATGGATCCCTGACCTCCTAAATTGCTCCTTTGAACAACATGTCTGAGACTGCTTGACAAAGAACAGCATTCTTCTCTGGGGAAGAATAATGGCTGTTTATCAGAGGAACCCTGGATAAAGGAATTCAAACTGAACCTAGTGGGAGTTGAAGTCCAAATTCCAGGGTCTTAACAGAAGGATGGGCCCCTAGAAATCTCCAATTGAGATGGAAATAACCCAGTCGACCTCCCACTGGCAAAGTGGAGGGATCTGGAGGTATGAGTGGAACCTTGGAGAGTTCCAAGGTCAACCTTACCTCCTGAAGGACATCATTGTTGAGATTGAGGTTGGGGATTTTTGCCCCTACCCCTGGAAGACTTTCCACCACATGGTTTATTGGAACCTCGAAAGGAACCAGAACAAGAACCCTTCTGAACTTTCCTGTCTTGAGAATCCCTATCTTGGGATTTTGGTCTTTTGAAAGAATTGCCTCTGGAAGCAGAAGCAGAGAGCTGTTTGGAAACTCCTTTAGTCAGGACAGACTGGAACTGTTCCTGTTTGTACTCCTTAGTATGAGAATGAATAGCCTTCAAGGCAGATTCACTAAAGAGGACCAGGACCATAGATAGGATGTGACCTGAGCTCCCTAACAATATGATCAGGAACATGTTTAGGGAGAGTAGAGAGAAAAGAATCCCTCCTAGCCAAGGTCACAGTAGAGATGGAATGGGTGATGGAAGCCAAGAGATCAATCAAATAAAACTTCACCTGATTAGTCAATAAATAATTGACATCCAAGGCCTGCTGTATGTCCAGTGAAAGTTGAGACTCACTTTGGTCAACCAACTTAACTAAGTTGGTATGATTGACTGACAAAGCCTCACGAAAGAAAACTAAGGAATTCAGAATCATGAGATCTGATCTGAGACTCCTTTCCAGGGCGTGAGCAATATTCCTGGACAAGTAAATCTCATTTTTAGGAGCTGGCAAACCTGACCCCTGATTCGGATCTTTAAGAAGATCAGCCCAGACATCAGAAGCCATGGGTTTATACCTGGCAAAACTAAGCTTTGAGGGTTTGTTTGGGACAATTTCCAACTTCCTTAGCTTAGTTTGAGAAGCGCCAACTGGAGAAGAATGAGAATGGAGGTCAGAAAGATAAGAATCTGCCATCCTGAAGGAGCTCCTTAGTCTGGAACTGATGGGGAGACTCATTGGAGAGGACTTTGACTGGTCCGGATACAGGTCGGAGCAGTCGTCAGGGTCATGATTCTGAACCGAAGGCCTGGAGATCTTGTCTGATAAAATATCAAAAACAGAATCCAAGGCCTCCCTATAGTCCCTATTGACCGACTGGACATAGGAAATATTAGGCATAGAATCGACCACTTGCAATTCAGCTTCAAGATTATCTTGAGACTGAGACTGGCGAATCTCCTGTGAGTCATCCATAGTCGAACCTGAAGGTTGAGAGAGATCCTGACTTGAAGGTAATGGCTGTTGAACAACAGCAGGATTAACAATACCCTGAACTCTATCTAACATGTTGGTCATGAAAGATGAAAAGGTATTGAAGAAATCAGCCTGAGGCTGAAAAGGAGCCCTGGGGAATGATTGGTCATAAGAGGGATAGCCTGCAGCAGCCGGCACAGCCTGAGTAGGCTGAGCTGAGGTACCTACACACATAGGATGATGTGAAATAGGTCTACCCATCGACTGTGAAGAATTCACAGATCAAGAGGACATAACACAGGGCTGGGGGGGGGGGGGTAAAGGCACACCAGTTACTGGTCGTGTATCCACGGGTGGGGATTGAGTAACCCCCAACAGCCAACTAGTGCATGCTTCCAAAGAAGTCATACTAGGCTGAAAACCCGAAGGCAGAGTGGAAAAACATGAACCAGCAGAGACTGAAGTACCGGAACTAAGAGGAGGATCCATAAGGAACCGAGTGTGGTAGGTAGTTGTGAATACACAAAAAATTAGAATTTGATGATAATGCAGTACACAATATTGCTCTGAAATAAAGTACAGAATAAAACACTTGAAATTAAAGGAAAAGTAAGTGTGAAAATGCTGTACTCACTGAGAGAATGATTATTCCTCAGAAAGTTCACGGTTAACCTCCATTTTGAATGTGACATCACAGTCACGTGATCTGGTAAAGTTTTCGTACAACAGCTCAAAATACATGTTACAAAATGCGGTGATTCGAAAAATTTCGAAGAATGAATGAAGGAATACCCTGAATTGGTGAAAATAAGCATTTATGAATGAAAATATAATGAAAAACACCAGGGAAATGACTATTTCTGAAGGGAAACCTACATCCACGCCACGTGATAACATGAGCCAAGTTACGAAAAGGAAACACAAATACTGCAAAACAAGCAATAAAAACACCAGAAATCGATGAAATCAAAATAAAATGAAGGAAAAGTGACTGAAAACAGCATAATAGTACTTACAGAGCACCAACACACTAATGCAGGTCTTAAAATATGGGCAGCAAGAATACCGAGTTGAGAGTTCAACCGCCACAAAAAGAATGAACTATTTCTGTATTACTGCCCATGGTAGAGTGAATTAGGTCACCAGGGGTCAAAGGGTAGCAAGTATATAGGTTTAAAGAGGGTCTCCCCTCATATTTTAAAATCTATGTATGGTGTACGTGGCGGTCACCGAATGCCAAGCAAAGCTTACCCAAGTGTTTTCATACGGTATAGTATATTACATTTTTATGAAATAAAAAAATTATTTTGAAATTATAAATTATTATGGGACTTTTTGGTAAATTTTTGGAAAATGTTTTGGAAATCTTTGGCACATCAGTGCAATACTAGCTTAAATAAGTCCTGAAAAGGACTGATAGATGTCAGCTACTTCAGTCCCCAGGGTTGGTTCTTCGTATCTTATATCTTCAGAATCTCTCCACCTGCCCAGCCAAAGCACCAACGTGAATGAAGCAATCCTTGAGTAGGTCTCGCTGTTGCTTTGCGTCACTTGAGGGGTTCCTGTCATTTTTATCAGGTACATGTACTACTGATCATTTAGTATGGCTGCTACTTCATCTGTTGGGGTGGATGTCCTGTCTACTCCATCTTGTTGTGTCTTCAGCATGTTGTGCATCACAGCACATGTCAAAACTCTGTCTCTGACAAGCTTTGGCCTTTGCTCTATTGTGCCTAGTAGGACCCTAAATCTGTTTGCTAGGATTCCAAATGCATTATCTACTACACTCCTGTTTCTGGAGATCCTGTAGTTTGCTATTCTATTTTTCCTGGTGAGTTGACTTCTGCTGTAGGTTCTCACAAGCAATGGTCTCAAGGTGAAGACGTCACCACCTTGAAAAAAGTGCAAATCAGGCCCTCCCTCCCCCAGTGGTTCAAGTGGTAGAAGGATGCTATTCTCTATATTTTACTTAAACTGGCATCTGGCACTGTGGCCTAGCGGGTAACACACTTGTCTAGGAACTCAGAGGAAGGGTGTTCAAACCCAGGTACAGGCAGATACATAGTGGCTCGGATGACTGCTGAAGATGGTAGTCCTGTGTCATTGGGTACTATCCCCAGTGGCAGGCAAAATAACCTCAAGGACGTTTATAAATGGTCATCCATGATCCTCAATCTTTCAATTAGAGGAATGTCAGTTGGGGCTATACCTGTGCAGCTGGATGGTAAATAGTGCTTTGAGTCCTGTAGTATATGGAGATATTGCGTGGAGTATAAATACACAATACAAAAAAGTTACATATTTGTGCATCTGATGAAGATCCACTTAACCCAACATCTACCCACAAGAATCTGTATTTGTTGTTGACCAAGGCTGGCAGAATCAGGGAAATGTAGGCCTTGTAATTGTGATATTCACTCCCAGATTTCCCCAAAGAGCATGAGGGACACTCCATCTGGTTCTGAACTTCTCCTCTATCTGTTTTTAGTGTTCAGATGTGGTAGGGCAGGTCAAGTACTCTTCCAGGAATTCAGCAATGATGGCCTTTCAGACAATAGGAACGAATTTATACTTGGTTGTCTGGCCAACCATCCAGTGATGCTGAAATGCCATAAAGTGTCGCAGATGACTTCCTTCTTGATGCAGTTGTGTATCCGTGCAAAACTCTGGTAACCTTGAATGTCAGTGTGTATTGGGTTATCCTGGAGGTTGCTTTAGCATCCTTTTCGTCCCTTTGAAAGATCCATGGCATAACCCAGTTGTTTTGTGGCTTTGTTCTTCCTGGGTGGTGGTGGGGGCTGGGATGAAGGTGTTATTAGGATAGAAGGTGGTGGTCCTAGGTTCAGATGAGTCCTTTTTTGTCTGCATATCAGAATGAAAATCAAAATATTTAACTCAATAAAAAACAACAGGGCCCTAAGCTTCTGTAGAAGGTCTCTCTGATGTTGAGCTTGCATTTTTGAAGTGATACATGGTGAGTCATAGCAGCCAAAAGGGGTTTATATAATGTGCTTGGCTCCAGATCTGTGAGTCTGACTCCAGAAATTAATCAGTCTTGTCAGGGTGGATCGGTAGACTGCTATACTCCTCTCAGGTTGTCTCTACGGTTTGTGTTGACCAGTTGTAGCTAGTCAGTCATACCTTTATGGCTTTTGCTAAGACATTTATGACTGATTGTGCAGAAAAACATCCCGAGCCAAAAGTTATGTCAGAATCAGGATCCAGACAAGCCAGGATGTACTACGTCTTGCCTGAAATGTGAAACGGACCCATATTTTCCCCACACTTTTTTTGTCCCTGATCCCCGACTCAGCTTACCAACCCAACAGTTATCAATAGTTGGCTAGGGTAGGCTCCAGCCCCATTATATTCACGGAAGAGAAGTTCAGACAGCAGCATCACCTTTTGCCTTGAGGCTGTGGACGTATTCAGGGGTCTAGGTTAGGATAGTAAGAGGCCATACATACATATTGCACATGTGTTGACATGAAGTTGAGCCAACTCTAAATCTACAACAACAGAGATGAACAATTTTAATGATTTTCAATAATGGATAATGTAGACTGATACTTATTAGAATGATACACAAGGAAACCAAGTGATTCATTGCCAGACAAGTTCTAAATTGAAAGGTACTCTTTTATTTCACACTTCATGCCATTTTTTATCTAAATAGCGAGATACATTTTAATACATTTTACCCATTTAATTTATTTTTTTGCAGTGCATAAGTTTCGTTAAGTTATTGTTAGTAAATGTTTCCGATTTTGCACAAACAATTACTCATAAGAATTTGTGTAAATTTCTTTTGAACTATGTAATATAGAAATGTATGACTTCGTTTTTGTTGTATCCAAAGTAAAAGTAATTTTACACTTAATTTTGTTTCTTATAAACTTACAATCACCGGCTGTCCTATAAATTTACAATCACCGGCTGACTGATGGTACATAAAACCTTAAATCTGACTTTTATAGTAATCATCCCTTACTATCATTGCTCATGGCTGCTTTTTTGTGAAGAAATATAGTGGTAGTTAATAGTTTCGTTTCCAATAATATTGTCTGATTTCACTTATTTTTAAGACAAGTGGCAGGAAATAAAAATAAACTCATTCTTATTGTATATTTGATAAAGGTATCTCCCTAAGAAAAGCACAAGAGACAATTCTCATCCTTAAGACTCAGATTATAACAATTTGCCATATCTTGTGATATTTTTTTTAAATACGTACCACTTGTGTAATTGTCCTATTGTTGTGGTGTTATGAAAGCTATAATCCAGTGGGTGAAGCATGGGACAAATATTTACTCTTAACTAGACTTAACTTAACTCTTGTGTCTGAACTGAGAAGAAGACAAACTGACATTTTACCTAAAGCAAATCATCAGTTGACATTACTCCTATGTGTCTGTAGGTTCGAGTCTAAGTCATAGTTAGAGGTGAAATGTGATGAGGGTCAGTATTGACTTGACGTGAGCTATTCAAACTGATATAGCACCCAGACATCACCTTTATTTCAGTTCAGAACATCACTAAACACATATCATTGTCAACATTTGCAGTACTGTTTGTTTTCATTTTCAACAACCACAATGCCCAGAACTTATATAGATAATCAGGCGAAACCCGATTCACTCTACAGGCTGTATCACTCGCTGTAACCCACGTTTGGTGAAACATCCGCATGCGACCTTACAAGTCAGTGGCAAACCCTCATTACCTTGCGAGTCCCATGGTAGTTTCCAAAAGTTTCAAATATCTGCCTCTGATTCCAGTACAGTGAACATGCGCAGACGATACGCGCATAAATGTCTTACTACAGTAACTGAAGGTGTGGTCCATGGTGTACATAAGCTGTGAATCATCTTTTGGTATAATACAGCAACATAAGGTGAGTTAAGGTATTGTAAGTTTCGACACATGTTCGTCCCATGGCTACTGAAAGTGACTTGAGATTGCTTCTTGGTGACCAACGTTTGTGGTACTGTCATCCTACTGTTATACATGGTTAAAAAACCATATCCAATCAGTGGTTGTCTGCATGTAGTGTGAACAAACTTGGACAAAATATGGTGACCTGAGGGCGCTTGCGTACCACCTGTAGTGTGAATGGGGCATAATGTATGGTCAATTGTCACGAGGCATACTCTAAAAGCCATACTCTAATAGTTACACCTACAAGGCGTACTTGCATAAGTGCGACTTGCTGGTGCGGCTTTCGTTAAAATATTCAATCACCAAAAAAATTGTAAAAAAGGTTTGTTTACATGTAAGCAGAAAGAGGGTACAATTTTCAATTTTAATCGATTTCTGTGCAGTGACCTATGTTTTGGAGCATATCCTGCACATATTTATTGTTTTTGATCTCAACATTTACATCTCATTCAAGTGAACGTAGTAGTGAAAAACAGGATCAAGATAGGACCACAAATAAGGCGTTAATAAGTTACTAAGGACGTGTTAGCCATGTAAACGGGTTTAGTATGAAAATATTAAGCCGTGCTAATGGAAACAACCACTTATGGAGACTTTGTACCTAACATGAACAACCTACAGGATAGTGAAATATTTACATGACCAAATAATTTCATGTTTTCGTTTGAGGTTGACTTATAAACATCATAATTATCAGCAACTTGTAATACTCTATTAAACTTACAAAAAAGTTGTTTGAAATGCATAAACCTGCCACGTAAAATAGTTGTATTTGCAAAGGTTTTATAATGCCTTATCGATATCAAGTTTAAAATTCAATTGTTTGTGAAGTTTGCGTATGTTTAACAATCAAACCACCAAACAAGTTGTGTGAAATGTTCTGAATGCTTGCCTTATCCAAAATACATTCCTACCATTACCTATGCCGGGAATTAATGTTTGTGGGTGTGTTTATCTGTCTGTATTCGCACTTACTCAAAATGTAGTGAACAGAAAAATCAGGAACCATATTCTTAATACAAAAAAAAATCCAGAATTTTCGCAAATTTGTCTTGGTGAAGGTCTGTTGTATATATGTGCTTTCAAATTTGCAAACAGGATTTGAATCTTCTAAATACACATTTCCAAATAACAATTACTTAAAGGGCCCCTGCAACCAAATTTACCAAGTATACTTTTCAGATGAAAAACACAGAGTGTTATTCATACAACACTACTGACATAAATAACCAAGCCAGAATACACCCAATTGAGTATTATCAGCACTTTTATCTGTTGAAATGTATGTTTCTGCTACAGACCGGGAGAAATCAGGTCAGGCTACTGCTTCTGTGTACACGTCATCAACAGAAGAAGTCCTGGCTTTTCTGTTGTTTATGTATGCAGAGATCAGTTGCTTTGTCAGTGCATGCTCTTCATTTTATATTTATTTGGAACTTTTTTGGAATACTTAAAGGGCCATTGCAACCAAAAAAACTATTTTCTCAGTATATGGAGTTTTGGATAAACCAGTTGAAGAAAAATAAAGATGTATTGCATACAGACAGTTTGTAAGATGGTGCAGGGGATATCTAGGAAAAAAACAGTCCCTCTCCCTTCTTGTGTTAGTTACAACTGTCACTTGGCAAACATTTAATTCTCCTGACTTTGTTGGATTCAAATATCCACAAAATTAACATGAAGACTTCAAATTGACACTGTTTTATATGGACACATGTTTTGTTATACATTAACATTCTGTTGGTGATATAAACCAAAGTTTTCTTTTACATGAACAAAACAAATTAGCTGTGAAATGTTTTCTTTTCATGATATTCATTGTTAAAATAATTTTCATAAATCTAAAGTGACTGACTGTTTTAATCAATTGTGAGATCATTGCTTGCATAGCTTTTATGTTCCAAATTGCAAAGACTAGTCTGTGTGGCTGTCAATCAATTACAATTCATCTTCCGGCTGCTTTTTTAACTGCTATGACTTATTTAATAATTTTATTTCTTTAAAACTTTTTTAATGAATAAAGACACATGCATATGTGAAGCCCAATCCATAAAATTGCCCATTTTGTCAAACAGGTTTAAGAGTTTTAGTCAAATAAGACATAAAAATCCCATAAAAATATGCAAAAAAAAAAAATAAAATAAATAAAAATTACAGTGAATTCTAAATTATAAACACTAAAGACACTGTTCTAATACTGTTCATATGCAATAAATATATATTTTAATGTATAGCTGATACTTGAGTTAATAAGAGACATGTTTTATTTAAATTAATAAATGCCTAATTGTATGAAATATGTCTGTTTTATTGCAAATCTAGAACCATGATTACAATTTCTTTGGTAAAATAGGATTTTTTTTTGCATAAACATTTGAATATAAAGTGTCACAGTAACAGTGAAGCAATAAAAACTTTCTTTTTTCATACATGATATTGCCTATTTATGGGCAAGCAAAAACTAGACAAATTGGCTATTTACAATCATTATATAACTTTAAAATGGCTGCAAAATGGCTGCATCTGTATATTGCAGATGCTGAACATAAATATAATTCTAAATAATGATGCTATAAATGCTTTCTAATTTAAGAAAATACACAGTTTTTAGACTCCAAAATACTACACACACACTGTTTTTATTCTGATGTGTGAATACAGGAGATGTGCTGTGTTCATGTGATGACCTGTGTACACGTGATCCAGAGGTCAAATGTTCAGTGAGGCAGATTTATGCAGGAAAGCTAAATAAAAGCATTTTTTTGTGGCTTTAACAGTGGTTGTGTGTATATTTATCTACTGGGTTGGGTACTATGTGTTTTGATTAACTTTTCTGAGAAAATAGTTTTTGGGTTGCAGTGGCCCTTTAACTTAATGACTGCACTTTTTCATCTTGATTTCGTAGTTGTGCAATGTTTCTATAGAAAGAAAAAAAGGGTACAAATTGTCCAACTAATGTACATTTTGTTTGTGTATTTTGTCTTCAAATGTGCGTAAATTGAAATATATGTCTTAAGGGGTTTTTACATTAATTATCCACCATTTTGTGTTAATAATAAGTAAAATAAATCCTTAATAATGTGCAATAAATAATGTGCAAAAGCAGCCTTGAAATAGATGTATCGTAAGGGAAACAAATGAAAATAAAAATTTTAATATTTAACTTTACATTTCTACATGGATTTTAAAGCAATAAAAATGAGCAGATACTCTGTAACATATGTCCCTATCGATATATATGAGATTTATAAAAGGCTAAACTTAACAATAACGGGAAGCTGTTAGTTGTGATAAGATTTAAGTTCTTACTGCTGAGATCTAGGTTATACTGACACACAAAAAAAAAACAATGTATGACTCTGTTGTATAAAATCAGGAAGTAAATTGCATTACATATTTATGTGTCACCATGCTGGATATCTACATCGTGTAACTTCGATTATTTTCCAATACATATCACAAGAAGGAATGTAAAATGTGAATTGGAATAAATGGATTCATGTAAAATCAAATGATCAATTAGATAACCATATAAAATGGGCAATAAATTAAACTTACAGTTTTATACATTCTGTGTCTTGGTGCTAATTTCACTGATAACAGGTTGGTAATTTTTTTTAAAATTTTGGTTAATTTGAGGAAATGTGTCCACAATAATATTAAAGTTAAATTTATATTCTTTGGAATTAAACATAAAGCTATCATTTTATAAGGTCAACTTAACTTATTGCATATAATGCTCTAATTAATATAGTTTCTTCCAAATTCATTTTGGGGATTTCAGATGAGACAAACTTCATATTTGTGAGTGCACAGATTAAGCAGACCCTAGGTTGGAAATAACATGTGATATGTTAATATTACTTCAGTATAAGGAAATTGAACAATTTTAACTTCAATCCCCATCTCCTCTGTCAGGGGCCACGGTGGCAGAGTGGTAACACTCTCGCCTCCCACCTCTGCGGCCGGGGTTCGATCCCCGTCATGGCCGTAAGTGGGAAAGCTGGTAGTTGCTTGCCGTTGGTCGGCAGTTTACAGTACACAACCCTAGCGAACTCTATGTACTGGTTTCCTCTGCCCTTCCAACTACCCGTCGTGATATGACCTGTACAGTGTTGAAAGCGACGTAAAACCCCAAATAAACAATAAACCATCTCCTCTGTCGAAATAATGAGAATGCATAGCCTGGCTAAAGGCTGACGTTTCTATGTAATTAGGGAAAACTTCCAATTCAGATAATAAAGAGTAAGTAGATATCCCATAAGCTAGTTTTGTTAACATTGGTATGCTACTGAGACAAAAAAAGTATGATCACCCTATATCTGCCAATATGCACGAGTGCTGTATGAGTATCATATATCTGTATACATGTTTGAAAAATAAGATAGAAATTTGACCCGTACACAAGGTTAACCAATATAAGACTATGAGATCAGTAGTGGTTTAGGATGTGTGTAAATTAATATACCACAGTGTTCACAGATAAAGTATTTTATTCAAAAAAAAGTTTTATAGTTCCCTAGCCTGGCCCTGGAAATTTGGTGCCTTTCTGACTTATGTATTTCTATAATTGTTTAGTCAGAAATTCTCGATGTCACATATCTATATAACTTTCAATTGAAACACTTACTTCTGAACCCATAAATATTAGCTTTTATTATACTAGCCACCATGACCTAAAATACCAATTTTTCAATAATATTTCATTTATGATGAAGGCTGCAAATATGTTTTGGACATTATTTGAAGGCATTTTTTGCAGATCTTCTGCTTGATTTTGCTGAACTGACACTTGTTACCTGTTATTTACAAAATAAAAATATACGCTTAAATGACAGTCTACAGCAGTTTACAGATATACACTGACTAATGCAATCTTGTCATCTTCATTTGTGATGTATGTTTTTCTGTATGATATTATCACAGATTTTCTGTTATAATAGCCTGTAAATTGTAAAGGAAAGTATGCATCAAGCCAATCAGACCCAGTTAGACACAACAGTCCCTCCACAACTGAATTGGAAATTTATGTAAATTTTAAATGAGCCTATCAGTTGTTTTCTAGTGATATATTCTGATTTTATAAATGGTTGGAAGAGATCGTCAGTGGTCTAGTCACAGGCTGTTACCTCTGTGTTTTTTTTCAGTAAATGGAAATGGTGATAAACCACCCCACTCTATACATTGCACAATACTGCTGAATGGAACTTCCTAGGTGTTTATCTGGTGTAGCCTGTCTTAAAGCTCTACACGTTCTGTATTCACATTCATTAACCACCAAAAATCCAATTTGGTCTTAATATGGGGATATATAGACCGGGATTCATTTTTTTTCATTTCAAACTTAGTTATAGCAACATGTTCACTTATTATATCAACATGTCAACTTATTATCTCAACATTTTGAGTTAGGATCTCAACATGTTAGTCCAGGATCTCAACATGGTGACCTATTATTTCAACATGTCACCTTATTTTCTCAACATGTTCAGATGCCGTACATTGAAAATTGAGAAAATTATAATTTTCTTCACCAGTCCGTATACTCTTCTATAGGCGTCAGTTACTATGGATAAATAGTGTTACAAATTTGTCACCAAATCCTTTTTTTTTTTTTTTTGAAAATATTCCGAAAACTATGTAACCTACAGATATGCTATATACGTGAATTAGTAGTTATTACAGTAGTTATTAAGATCTAATATGACTTTACAGTGCTTAATTTTTGCAAAGTCCTGATTCTAATTAGCAACAAATCCACTAGCCCTAGACCATCAAAATCAGAAATCCGGGAAAAGAGACAACATAAAAGAACATAAACCAAGGTAGAACTGATAGGATTTTAATTTTCATCTGAAGGATGTAAGAAAGGTGGAAAATCGGATGTCATAATGAAGCTATCAGAGGTTCTTGGTAGCCTAGTGGTTAGGAAGGTTTGGCATTTGACCATAGGCTGTCACCTGTTAGGGTTTGAGTCCCACAAGTGGCAATGCTGGTGACCTGTCCCAATATGAACCTGGGTGTTGAACAGGATGTAAAACCCCAACTTAGACTTTCATGTAAAGCTCGGCTTGAATTTTATTTTATCAGTCAATAGATGGAGAAAAGGATGGAACCGGTAAAAACATTGTGTCAGGCCTATTACTCCTATTTTTCTGGAAAGGGATAAGTATGAACCATTGTGTTGAGGAAACTCCAAATAAAGGCATTTGCACACTAGTGTAGCAGTTTTAAAAGTAGGACATTATCCAATAAGTAGTCAGTGTAGACTTCTGATGAGTGTTACATGCACATACATATTCTGTGACAACCCTAGCAAGATCATTTTTAATGAACTGTAACTTACAGAAGTTAAGCAGCAAAAGATTTCTGTAGCGAGCATTGAAATAGCGAATGCAGCTACCAATGATAATATAGGCTGTGATGGTGGCAGTTTCATGAGAGTGGAGCTACCTATCTTTCGATCACTCAGATGTATACAAGAAGATCTTCAGGCTGAACATGACTTGAGAAGAATAAGTGACAATCAAACACACCCGAGTTCTTAATGACAAGATCAGAACTGGTCAGGTTACCAAGTAAAGTAAGAGAGGAATAGACCTTTCAACAAACAAAGGCAGTTTTGAGTCACATGACTCAAATTTGAGATCTGCATTCACAGTGTTGGTGTGTACACTGATTCATGTGCAGAGTCTTTATTTTCATTTTGTTTATTTGGAAAAAATTTTAAAACACAAAAACTTTATGCATCAATATCTTTTAGTGTACATATTTTTGGTATTTTTAATAATTGGCTATCAGTATATAACTTCTAATTGTTATAATACTGCATTGGCATCCCAACAAAGTTTACCAAGGAAGGGGAAACTTGTAAAACTAAATTTCATCTTAGAATACACCTTTTTCACAGAAATTGTATGGTACAGTTTAACAGAAAGTTTCCAAATGACTACAGAGTTACTTCCATTTGTAAGAGATTGCAAAACTTTAAAGGTACATAAATCTAATTATGTGCACGTTATTGATAAAAGATGCATGACCCTATCAACAACACTGAGGAAGAACTTAAATTATGGAGTGTGATTAGAATACTCCCCAAATTCCGATTCTTGGAAGACAACATTCAAACATGTTCAACTGCTTCTCATAGAAATAATTTTCCTTGCCTTTATACAATAAAATATATTGTGATTTTTACAGACTGGAACTTACCTGAAGAGTCTCAATATGGACACAGGATAAACTACATTTTTACTCACTATAATTATCACGCAAAATATTTCCTCAAATTTATTTCCTCAAAGATGATATTGTTTTGAACTATCAGCCAGTAAAAAGCCTAAAATATTGCAATTCTTCGCTTCTTCAATATTTTTTGTGTATGAAATTTTCTTCCTCAATGAAATCAAATGTGAAATACTGGTTTTGCCATTCCTACAACTTATTTCTAGGATGGTGTTTATACTTGGTATTTTAAGCAGAGGTTCAGTGATGCAGCCAGTTAAGAGGAAACAACTTCCTTGAAGTTTCAAATTGAACAAATAGAACTAACAAATGACACAATTCTTCCACAATGACACGGAAACTGTAATACTGGTTTTACCATACATATGATTAATTTTTAGAATGGCGTTGAAACTTAGTTTCATGTGATGGAGCCAGTAAACTGGAAATAATATAACTTCCTTGAACTTTCAAATTAAACAAATGTAACAGTGGGCAATAACTTATCCAATTGTGTCAACCTAGCCAACTTATACTTTACAGTATTGTCAGTCATACTGAAATGAAATCTGTTCACCCCCTACTCGTGAGACCCTCCATTACCCATTCTTGATTCTATAGATTACAAGTAAAGCTAAGCCATTGAGATTTTTTGAAAAGATCAGAAACTTTGACATTTTTCAAAGGAAGCTGCCAATTTCAAGTAAAAATGAATTCAAATGTTTGTTTTTTTTCCTATTGAAATACTACTTAAAACAATAAAGCTGTATGACAAGAATTCAAATTCTAAGTTTAATACTTAAAGTATGCATGGAGCAAAATTACTCAAGTTATAAAATATCATAAAACTGTTAAAATGCAGCAAAAACTGGTAAAATAATTCTGCACTCACAATAACATTGTCCGTTTAAAAAGACACACTGGCAGAGTGTCGTTTTATGTAACACATGGTTTCAAAAGGAATCTAAAATAGGAAAGCTTTTCGAATGGTATAATCAAAATTTATCATTAAATATTGTGTAACTGCTTAGCATGAAAACTATGGTAGGGACACTTTACTTTAGTATGCACTGTTTTTATGAATGACAGGTAAAATACCTCCAAATTTAAAACCAACATAAAAATAAAAAAGGCTGTGATACATACAGGGGCATCAGTAAATATCAAAACTTTTATTTAAAGTAGAATTTTCTGCTCCATGTCATGTGTGCCTGGAAATTAATGCAACAAAGATGAGCAGAAACTCGGTTAAAATATCTTTCAAATGACAATAAAGTTATATTATATGCAATATTATATCAGAAAGTTGTTGATTATACAGTTTAAGAATCATTAAGGCTAAATATGAACTAGGTCTATTTTGTAGATATCTTTATTTCTGTTGATAACAAATGATGAGGCACTGTAAACACAAGAGAGCTACTTACTATTTGTGTGAAGGTAGAAAAATTGGTCTTTATTGGCAAATTTGTACATTTATTTATTTTGGTTTTAACGGGGCTTTCAGCACTGAATAGGTCACATCACAATGAGTAGTTTTATGGGCAGAGAAAACCAGTACACAAACCAGCAGTTGGTAAAGATTCTGTACTCTACACTGCCGACCATTGGTAAGAAACTACCAACTTTGCCAGATAGGGTCCAATGTTAGAACCACAGACCACAGAGGTGGGCGGCAAGTGTGTTACCACTGAGCCACCATGGCCCTGCCTGGCAAACTTGTAACACAATTGGTACACAGTAACTGGAGCTAGGGAAATTCCAAAAATATTATATGGTTTTTAAGTAAAATATTGCTTGTGGTGGATAACTACAGTCCAATTTTCTTGTTGTAGACATATTCTCAACTTCATATTCTCAATGTCTTGTTTTGTCCTCATAAAATTCTCCGAAATACAAAACTTAGACAGGGCTGATTTAGTTTGATGGTATTTCAACAGAGCATCAACCCTTTTTTCATGGGATTCTGCGAAAGAGTATTAGTGAGAATTAGTGGGGTTGTTTTTGTGTTGGAAATATCTGTGTTGGCGACTTACAATATACATAATTTTCCACTAACACAGATGATATTTTCGCTACCATAGACGATATTTACAGCACCACAGATGAAAGTAACACCAACGCAGATTATATCTTCACCAATACTTGTAGATAAAAAAAATCGCCACCACAGACAACATTTTAGCCAATGCAGATAACAATATAGCCAACACAGATGATATTTTCGCCAACACAGACAAAAAAGCTGCAAGTTACTATGAATAGAATGTCTACTGTACATAGAATAGTCTGCACTTGGATAAATCAATACAATTAGCAATCTAATGTAATCTAATGTGGACGTTTACAGTGCTTAATCTCCATTAATTGACAGACTCTAAGGCACAACTGAACATAAAACAAGGTAATTAATGTTAATCCAGTGACATAGCCAGGTCATACCAAGGAGACCTTCAGGACGTTTAAGAAATATGTTTACAAGTTAAGGTGACCACAACAAAAGTTAAGGTCCAGTTCATAATTCAATGAACCTAAACACCAATTTAATGTGATCTGTATACACCAATGACGTCACAAAACAGTTAATTTGTGGGGTAATATAATACATATAAGATATAAAAATTCCCTATGATTAACATAAACACAGACTTAACATATTTCTAGTTACCATTAAAAATAAAACACATAAAAACTGGGCTTGGGAGGGTGGGAAAGGGTAACACGTTCTGCCCCTTGCAAAACAAAATTCAAAATGCTCATAATTCAAGGTTAGAGTTCTGCTTCACTAGACAGTATCTAATCATTCTAGGGTGGACTTAAGTAGTCCTTAATGAGTATTCCTCCGGGAATTACTGGCATACAAACCACTTAGACCTCTTTCACACTGCCCCACTAAAGAATTCCAGTACTGACAGACATGGTGCTTGTACACCACTAATGAACATGTGTTCAAGTTACTTTATACAATGAACCAGTTTTTATTTTGTGTTGGCTAAAGTATCATCAGTGTTGGCTAAATTTCCATCTGTGTTGGCTAAAATATTCATCTGCCTGGGCTAAAGTTTTCATCTGTGTTGGCTAAAATATCATCTGTGTTGGCTAAAGTGTTGTTTGTGGTGGCGAATTTTTCATCTGTAATTGTTGGTGAAATATCATCTGTGTTTGCCACATTTTCATCTGTGTTGGCTACATTTGCATCAGTGTTGGCTACATTTCCATCTGTGTTGGCGAAAGTATCATCTGTGTTGTCTAAAATCTTGTCTGTGGTGGCGAATTTTTCATCTGTAAGTGTTGGCGAAAATATCATCAGTGTTGGCTATATTTTCATCTGTGTTGGTGAAAATACCTTCTGTGTTCGCTATATTTTCATCTGTATTGGTTAAAATATTACCTACGTTGGCTATATATTCATATGTGTTAGTCAAGTTTTCATCTGTGTTGGCTAAAATATCATCTGTGTTGGCGAATTTTTTCATCTGTGTTGGTGGGAAATTAGGATTTTGTAAGTTGCCAACACAGATATTTCCAATTAAAAACAAGCCCAATGGTGGCGCTGATACTCTTTTGTAAAATATTCAGATCTGAATACTCGTCTGTTTCTTACAGTGCACAATTAGTGATGTTATCCTCAATTATTTCCTGGCCATTTCAGAAATTTGGACTACTTTTCCGTGCCTAAAAATGGGACTTTTCTAAAATCAAGTGTGTGGATAGTACATTGGTAGAACTTGATCTTGTGTACATAACAACTCTGGATTTTCAATACTTTATCAATACAGTTTTTCAATATCTTTTACTCAAAGGTTTTAACTTTCATAGCCGTTTTCTCCTTTCCTATATAGCAGATTTACCTGATATCTTCTTTAATCATTACACTACCAACCCATAAGAAGAACCTTAGATATTTATTACTTATAATTTGAGAATTTTTACATGAATTATTAATGCAATTTGTCCTGTAAAAGAACCATCTTTGAATTTTAATTAACATATGCTTTATTTTTGTGAGAGTTCATGTAACCCAGCAAGCACATTAACCACATCCTGCAATCTGCACAATTATCTCACGCTTACTTCAGCAGAATACAGAAATGTGCATGCTGCCCTTTTGCGAAGATGAATGTTTTGTTATGTCTATTTCTTTTCTTCAATGTCATTGTCAACATGAATACTTGTTATCCAGTATGTGTTCTGTTTCTGAATATATGTAGTCTTTATACACAAAACAGGTGATTCATTTTTCTCTTAATTTCTTAAAATTAATAAGTTCAAAGTTGTAAAGTTACTTTATTAGTGGAGAGTGATGTTAATTACTTGAAACATCAATGATAAAGATTTATATGTATAAAACATGATAAAAATTCTGATTCTGTTCAGTTATTTCTTACATTTTAGTTACACTTTATATGTAAGATCAATTAATTAAAACAATTACCTTTTAAAGTTGAAGTATATATCAGGATTCAACAGGGAACTCTTGGAATTTAACTAGTTATCTGGAGTTCCTGGTTAAGTGGAATATATGTTATTTTTGTGCATTGAGATGAAACTTTACAGGGTCTATGTATTCTAAATATGTCAAATTCACAGATATTCTATAGAAGATTCAGTCCCACCTCTGAGGCCGGGTTTTGGTTCACGGCTTTACCTCAAGTGGGAAAGCTGGTAGTTGCTTACCGTTGGTCGGCACTCGGCAGTTTACAGTACAGAACCTTGACCTACTGTATGTACTGGTTTCCTCTGCCCTTCCAACTACGCATCATGATATGACCTGTACAGTGTTGAAAGTGAAGTAAAACCCCAAATAAATAAATAAATATAGAAGATTAAGTTAATGACCGAAAAACCATCAAATGTCAGGTTAATAAGATCTCATAATTCCGTTGCAGTAATGCTTTATTGTACTTGGATTAAATTGAATACTGATGCTTGTGAATATGCTTATGAATATACCTACAGATTAAAATGTTATAACACAATTTCCTGTGTACAACATTTTTGAATTAAGTGCAATGTCTGGCCATTTTCTAGCATGCCCAGAAAATACTTATGGAAGGCACTGCAAGCCATGTGGACACTGTCAAAACCCTCCATGTAACATGACATCTGAGACAGGAGTCTGTTTGGGTGGCTGTACTGCTGGTTATAAAGGGGACAATTGTCAAAAAGGTATTGTAATTGTGCTAGTTTGTTATGTCTCATATAGTCTCAGTCAAATAACATTTTACATATAGTGATACAAAGGTAAATCATTTGATATTCCAAGCAATATGGATGTAATCACAGTGTTACATGCCTTTTAACAGTTAAGGTCCAATAAGGACAAGCTATTGTACACCCCACGTGCTTTTATGAGCTGGTCACAAACCCAGAACCACTGAGGTGAGAGACAAGTGATTAATACTACTCTTGTTAACCACTTAGTCATTGATGTCATATTCGGTGTATAGCTGTGATGATATTTCTGCTGCATTTCTGGATGGATGGTAATTAAACAAAAATGAACAGAAGCTCTGTGAAAATACCTTTCTGGTAATGTATAAAACATAGTTGTCAGCTATTCTCCTTAATGGGTTGTTTCACTGGAGCCGACCCTATTCGACCTTTAGTTGAGTATGGGTCAGTCCCTCTTCCCCGACAAAATGTAGTACTTGTACTGCTTGTCTGGATCCAGATTCTGACCTGCCTTGGGGTCGGGATGTTTTTCTTCACAGTCAGATGTCAAAGTAGTGACAAATATATAAGACTGAAGCAGTCTCCCAACCCATCCCAACTGACGTTTGAATCAGAAGTCAGGATCAAAGCAACACTGTATAAACCCCTGGTTGCTGCTGTTACTCATGATTGTGAACCAGTGAACTGGCACTTGGCAGGTACAAATCATACCTATCGGATTGGACACACTCAGTCAAGGTAGGTAGCATTTTTTCACACCCCTTGGAGCTGCACTTTGCTTTTTCCAGATTTCTATTCTTGGCCCAACCCAGTAATTTCAATCATTCAATAAAATAGTAGTATTAAGTACCAATTTTACGCCGATGACACCCAATTATAAGCGACACTCTCACGAACAATTTTTTCTCAATCTATTCAATGATTGCCTTAACAACATTCAGGATTTCACAAATAAATTAAAACTACACCCCAATAAATCTGAAATTATCTTGATAGGCTTTAAAACCAAGTGTAAACCACCCCTTCTTCATTTACAAATCAATATTCTTAATAATCATATATTACTGGCACCAAATTGGCACTGCTAAGAATCTTTGGGTTGTGTTCAAATTTGCCTTTCTCAGACCATATGTCACAAGTCATAAAATCCGCAAGAGTCTATAAAAAAGACATTTACAGGATTCGTCACCTGTTAGACCTTAAAACATCAGTTCTTCTACAAATGCTTTTATGAATAGCAGATTGGAATACTGCAATTCTCTGCATTACTCACTGATTTGAAGATGCAGTGCATCAATCACTAATTCTGCATGGTTATAAGTCACTCTTCTAAGTTTTCCCAGCTGACAAAAAAGCTTCATTAGCGTCCAGTTAAGTACAGGGTACAATTTAAAATAGGCCTTATCACATACAACATTCTAAAACATAGCCAACCACCATACCATACAAAATTAATTCACCTTTACACCCCTTCTAGAAATGCCAGTCACTTCCTAACTTTCGCCCATACAGCTCAAAAACACGTTTCTAACTTTTTCAATCATCATACCCCAGCTCTCTGGAACTCATTTTCTTTCCATATAAGAAATAGTCCTGATGTTACATCTTCAAGAAACATCTTAAAAGTCACCTTTTTAACTCAAACTTCCCCACTTAGTATTCTATCTTCTGGTCACATCCACAAATAAAAATTACTGACCTAGATAGTTCCTTGAATATCCCTTTGAAAACTATTTTTGTTAATCTGGCCTCACTGAGTTCCACATTGTAGGGAAGATATTGCACCTGCAAAGCAGTAGATTAGGTTAGATCTTTTGTCACTGCAAAAATGCTTGCTACAGAAGCTTAGGGCTGGCAATAACACTGAGACACCTGACGAAAGGAGAAATGTACAAGTCATTACAGTATCACTAGCTTGGTGGGTAAACCACCATATGTAAATCTGTCCCCAAGGTCTGCCACGCCATCCTTGCTAATTTCCAGGAAGAGCTTATCTGTCCTACTGCTCTACAAGACTGGAAACAGATCGAGGAAAAGTTCAGAACCAGATGGAATGTCATCTACGCTCTTGGGACACTAGATGGAAAACATATCACCATAAAGAAGCCAAGGTAAAATGGAAATAGATTTTACAATTATAAGGGCTTCTTGTCCCTGTTTCTGCTGTCCCTGGTCAAAGCCGAATACAGATTCCTGTGGGTAGATGCTGGTTAAACTGCAATTTCATCAGATGTACAAATATTTTAACACTGCAAGTTGAAAAAAGATAGTGAATGGCACTTTGGGGCTTCCACCACCTGCACCACTGGGAGAAGGAGGGTCTCGTGTACGTTATTTCTTGCTGCTTTATGATGCCTTCACATTGAATCCATGACTAGTGAAACCTTACAGCAGAAGACAACCCAATAGGGAAGAGAGAAAAGCAAACTACAGGATCTCTACAGCCAGGAGGATAGTTGAGAATGTTTTTGTAAATCGTAGCATGCAGATCTACGGTTATATCAGTTACTCTGAAGCAAACAGGCATCTATCAGTCCTTTCCAAAACTACCCAATTATTCCAGGAACTTTGTATTTAAGCACTTATGTCACACAAAGTTTCCCAAAAAATCACAGGTATTCTAAATAATGTATAACAACCTGAAAACAAGTTTTTTAAAGGTCCCACAGGAAATTTAAAAATCTGTGAAGTGTTAGATTTGTTCATCTTTCAAAATGTTTTAAAGGTAAAATGTTAACAAACTTTAAAATATTTGAAACTTTCAAAGTGTCTGAAGTGTGAAATCTTTTTATAATTTTTCAAGCTTGTCAAAGGTCAAAATCATTTCAAAATTTTCAAAGTTTCTCAAGGGTCAAAATCTTTTTAAAATTTTAAAAGTTTTTCAAAGATTAAAATCTTTTTAAAATTTTAAAAGTTTTTCAAACGTCAAAATATTTTCAAGTTTAATTAGAAAAAAAAAATAAATAAAAAACTTGATCACTTGCTCACGTTCTCATTTTGTTTTTCTATGTATTGGGATCCATGTTTTGCATCGGGTGGTGTAATGTTTTTGAATTCAGTTGTTTAACAGTCAGCTAAATAATTGTTTTGCAAAGAGTGGTCCTGACAGGGACCTTTGGATCAGCAGTGGTCATGAATGGAGCTATTATATGTATTTGCAGTAAGTCTACTGCTGCTGCTGCTGGGACTGTAATGACTGCTGAGGCGGTTGTGCGGGTTGCTGAGGAGGTTCTTGCTTCTGGGTGGTAAGGGGAGATGTGGTGTCTCGATGATAGTCACTTGGTGTAAATCATTGAGGCGAGTCAATCTGCTGGAAGTTCATGACTGACTGTATATTCCCAGAGAGGCTAGAGATGCCCGAGATGTTGTGTGGAGTTGCTTCTCTCATGACAGAGGATAAAGACAGTGGATTGAAGGTCTTGGTTAAGCCTATGTAGAGATGTAGCTGTCTTGATGAAGTCCCAGGTTATTGATCAATGGCAACTAACTATGAGGTCTGAGGCCCTCTGGGCTGTTGTCCTCCTGAAACCACTTGGCTTGATTGAACCAATTGTATGACCTGACTTGCTTGTGAAGAGAGCATCTGGGTGTATGGAAAAGTCAACATGTATTTCCTGGCAGCGGCTGCTGTGGCTGCTGCTGGTAAGTCTTTGGCACATATGTAGAAGTGGCACTGGAGCTCATAACAAGTGTAGGTTGCTGTGGCTGATGGTTCCGTTATTCTGCCCTGCTCTGTATCCCTTTTAAAAGTTTAAAACTGCCTTATTTAGAAAATTGGTAGTTGCCCAAGGCTGTTCTGGTGTTCTCTTGCATTGGCCCAAGGAAAGCTCTGACCATGGTCTTCATCTGGACAAACTAATCCAAGACCTGCCAGTTGACAGATGAATGATGGACACTACACTCGTACGGGCAGTGCTGGCAATGGATGGCTAGTTTGTTGTGTCAGAGTGGATGCTGGTCTCCATACTGTCTGTATCCTTCAATCCTTGTGCAATGTCGTGGACTGAAGTTGCACTAGGACTGGCTCCTCGCTATGATGACTTAAGGCTAGAGGACTTGCTGAGGCCCTTCCTTCTTCAGTATTGTATTGTATTTGTATTTATACTCAGCGCAATATCTTCATGCACTACAGGACTCAAAGCGCTTTATGACTCATCTGACTGTACAAGTACAGTCCAACTCTCAAATTACTGACATTACCCTTACTGAAAAAAGAGGCTCAAGGATGACCATTTATAAACGTCCTTGAGGTTCTTTAACCTGCCGCTGGGGATAGAACCCAATGACAGAGGACCGCCATTTTAAAGTGGTCATCTGAATCACTATGTATCTGCCTGTACCAGGGAAGGAAACCACGTCCTCTGTGTTAGATGAGTGTGTTTTTGGCTCTTCAAAAGCTTGAACTTATCCTGAAGCCAGTGTTGCCCCTCTGTCATTGTCTTAGGAGCCTGGCCAGACTTGGACTTGAACCCTGTCTTGTATACTTTCAATGACAGCTTGATGCTCCTTGCTGATCTGTACCACAAGCAATCCTTCCTGGCCTTGTTCTTGAACACGGCATGGGTTTTGTTGTAAAGTTCCCCATGATCTACTACAAAGTCTACTATAGCCCTACTCACCCGAGTCTGCTAAATAAATGTTCATCATCCTTCCTCTTTTTTGCCTTGATTGGCACTCAGTAGCTTTTTGACTGCCCTCTCCTCCACCATTTGTGTCTATTTTACTTTCACTCCTCTCAGCATTTTTGTCTTTTTCACCCACTGTCTTCCCCTTCGTGTGTGAAATATCCTCCTGCCGAATATCCTTTGACATCCTGGCTTCCTCCCTCTCTTCCTTCTGTAGCCTTCCAGTCCCCCTCTCCCTCCACCACCCTCTGAACGTCAAAGGCTGTATCCCAAAACTAAAACTCTTTGGGTGTGTCGGTGGGGACTTCTATCTCATTGATATTTTTTCTTGACTTTTTAGGACTTATCTTTTAAATCAAAGTGGCATTTAAACAAAACAAAAGCATATCAGTTATCCAGCCAAGAAAAGTCTGTGCACTAAAACCTAACTGTATTTCCAAATAAAACGAAGGCCTATCTCAGTGCTACCAATTGTCATCCTGAATTCAAATGGTGCATTCTGCAACATGACTCACCCTTTTATGGCCACACATCCCAAAACTGATAAACTGTGAATTGGTGAGATGAAACAGACTGGTCTCATACACATACCATGGAGTTTGTCTGTTGCTTAAGGGGCTATCAACGTAACGCATTATTTTTACGGCCCGACGAAAGTGGTTTCAACACGGGAATGATGTTTTCAGGGATGTATATTTCTTAGGCTTAAAGTCACACATTATTGAGGAGAATATGTTTGTTTGTTCTGTGATATGTTGAATAAGGAAAATAAAGTTTTACAACAAAATGTCCTTGTTGTTTTAAAGTTTTATATATATACATGTAAACACCAAATAACAAAGATAAATGTGAAATAAATATGTTCTATTTCTGGACATCTAAAACAGTGCATACCTTTCTGTTGTGACACATTTAGCATACAAAAAGAAAAGCAACAACAGTTTTTTATACAATATTCCAAAGAAAAATGTCTCACAAAAATTTTGAATGAATTACTTTTTATTTAATTTGGGTATTTATTTGCAGAGATAAAAAATAAAGAAACAGAACATTTTATGTTTTCATTTTTTCATTACTATTTCACATTACACTCATTTAAAATGTCAAGAAACCACTATTTAAAATTGTAAGTCATTCAAATTAATCTGTATGCGTTTGGAGGCTTGTGTATATATTTAGATCTTTATTTAGAACAGCATGGTTTATATATTGTGTCACAGTACATCAGCCTCTCGCTTCTCTCTCAACCAACTTTTATAGCCTCTCACCAGTAACTAAGGCGTAGTTATACAAAAAATACTATTTTAAATTTGGCTTCCTATGTTTTAGTGTATATATCTCTAAATAAAAACAATTTTTCCTTACATGTTATGTCTATATTTTTATATGTAAACTACTCCATTCTCATTGAATATATGTACATCTTATGTTCCATCAGTGAGAATTATATTTTATATGGACAGATACCCTTTCAATGTAAGAAGTGCCTTGACTAATGAAAACAAAGCTTTGTAAATTATTGTTACACTTAAGAAATTTTTATCAAAATAGTATAATACTAGATAAATTTATTATATTAACAATTAAGATAATACAAATATAGTTTCAGTGTGTATAAAAGAAATGCTTCACTGTAAGTAAGCAGAAAGGCTATATAGACACGCAGTGCATGTTTTAATAAAGTGGTTCATTTTCCGAGTGCAGGAAAAAACAGGGGCACATACAGTATTAAACTTGTAAGATCTACAAGATCATTAAATATTTTTTCCAAGGGGAAATTTGCAAATAAATAAGAAGTCAAGAGCAATGTTTACAAAACCTAGTACTGTACGTATGCAATGATCTTTTTTCAACGGCTGAAAGAAAATGACGCAAATATCTCTCGTAAATAATAGTCCGTGCATAGCAACAGTGACTCTGTCTGCTACACCGTCTGGTGGGCGTTACGTAAACAATTTTTTTGTACTTACGTTGATAGCCCCTTAACTATTTTGTCATTTTCTTTTTACATATTATCCTTGGCCTTTATTTACAACCATTCTTAAACTTAAATTCATGTTAAAACTCACATATAAACTTATCTTAATGATTTTATGCTTAAACTCAAACTTTACACACGACAGAATTTTACAGAAAGTTAAACTCACCTTAAAACTGAGTGCATGCTTTATTTCACATTTATTGACATTTTTGAAAATTCTTAGGCTAAGATTATGCTTAAACTCACCTAGAATGGAATGGGATAGCGTTTGCATTAGAGTCGATTCTGGAAATGAGTTTATGATCAATTAATAACAGGAAAGATGAGCCATTATATCTGTGGTAGTCTTTTGGAAA
The DNA here is from genome assembly GCA_964017235.1 of Sabellastarte sp. h YS-2021. Lineage (NCBI taxonomy): Eukaryota > Metazoa > Annelida > Polychaeta > Sabellida > Sabellidae > Sabellastarte > Sabellastarte sp. h YS-2021. Next base: position 75,713,210 of record OZ024935.1, on the reverse strand, counting down.
AAATTACCATGATTATAGGCCATATTTACAAAGTTCTTGTTTACTATGAGTCAGGATTCAACCATTTATTTGTCTTTCAAAATACACCACAAATTTGTGATTATTCATAGAAAACACCCATATGACAAATTCAAATGCTAAATTCATATATATGAGTTTAAGAATTGATGTGGTATCAACCAATGCAATGCTTGCTTACATATAAACTGAGTGCAAGTTCATCTCACATGAGATTACTTTTGAAAATACCAATTCAATCATGAACTCAAGTGAGACAAAACTGAGATTATGTGTCTGAGTTTAAGCATTATTTTAACAACTTTGTAAATCTGGCCCCTAGTGTGTCCCAGCTTATCATACTGTGATGTAATCGGCTCTGTGGCCATAGGCTTGGAGACTTCCCATCTTGATATGCAGACACCAAGTCTGATCTTGGTTGATTAAGACAGGCTGGCGTCCTTTTAAGTATGGTCAGTATTGTTCTACAGTTTGTCATGACTTGAGGCCGGGAACTTGAAACAGACAGGATAGCCAGTGCTTCCCGATAAGGTGGTAAGTGTATGGGGTAGGTCTGGAAGTGACTATGATATGACGTGAAGAGACAAAGACAAGTTAGTTCCTTGGGGACAGAACCACATTTAGGATCAAGAGTAGGGGTGAATAAACAAAATATCAAACATGATTGATATTTAGCCAAAGCACCAAATAAATCCAGAAACCATAACTGACCCTAGCCGACAATCTAAACGAAGATCCTGGAGTCCGAAAGGGTGGGTTCCAGTTGAGCACTGTTATAAGAAACATTAAGGCAGAAAAATCAGCACTTACTGACAAATTTGCAACACAAATTGTTTATATTAAGTGGAGCCATTTGTCAATGTGTCTTATGGTGGGTAATGAATTCCAATTTTTATGTTGTTGACATGTTCTCAAATTTATATTCTGAAAGTCTTGTTTTGTCTGTATGATCAACCAAAATATAAAACTTAAAGAGAAGCTTATGATGTAGTCTGATCACATTTTCAACAGAGCATAAAAGCTTTGTACATGGCATCACACCTTAGAATTTGATATATATCAAAATTAAGTGCATTAAAATACAAATTATAATAATGGCATTAAGATCTGAGTTCTTACAGTGTATAAAAGTGATGTTATCCTTAGTTCTTTCCAGACCATTTCAGCAATTCTGGGCCACTTTTTCCTTGCATAGTAATGAGACATTTCTAAAAAAATGGTGTTTCTTAAGCTTGTGAGCACAGAATTCTGCATTATCAGCAATTTTATCAATACATTTTTTCAATACATTTTACTTAAAATTTTAACAGGGATTTCTTAACATTTAACTGATTATCTCGAGTCAGTGGTAAAGTAGAAGAAATATTATCTTCATACATTTAGGTTAAACTTTACAGGGATCAACTGTATTCTAAATTGTGTCAAATTTGCAGATATTCTGCAGAAGATTCAGTTAATGACCAAAAGAATATCACCAATAGTCCCATTAACAAGATTTCATCTGCATTATTGTATTTGGATTTACTCTCCCAAATGCTCATATACTTTTATACTAATTTATATCTCATGTATATCCGTTTTTGGCCTTAGTGCCATATCTTTATCTGTTTCGAAGATATGACAATCCAGGCAGTTGATGTAAATAATTCTTTGTTTAAAATGCTGGCTCACTCTTTCTTCATATGATTATGCCAGTAGGGAAAGCATAGAATGTTAAAATCTACATCCAATTTATAATTTTCTTAATTTAATGTTCTTTTCTTGTATGACATACTTTGCCTTTTGTATCTATTTCTACATTCTTGCCAGTTATGATCTTACAGGGTACACAAGAGTGGTGTTACTCAGCTTGCCGGGATGTCTGTGTGTGTATAAAACCACAGGCGTATTCGTTTATTTACATACAATTATTTTAAATGGCTTGTCTGAATCCATTCATATTTAGTTTTTTGGGGTACTTAAAAATGGGGTACTTGAAATGCAACAAGCCTATATGGTTATTGTATAAATGGTTAGTATTAAAACTTTATTGATTTTATCTATCTATAATTGTTAAGCAGGTGTACCTATGTTCTGGTAAGGTAGGTACAGCAAGGTACCCTTAAACTTCCAAAAGTAGCTTACAGTGACTTGAGGGTATATAAATTAAAACTAACTTGATATATTTGAGTTTTATTTGTAAATCAGTGTGTACCTGTTACCTTCAGAAAACCTACTTAAAAGTATCTTAAACTCCCAAACTACATAATTGCATGACCTAAGTATATATGAATAGTATTTTAACTAGTATTTGTGCCTGTAATTCAAAATAGCACAAATACAGTATTTCAATAAACTAACTAATCAGTTGCATTTTGCGATAGAATGAGGTTTCCATATTATGCATCTTAAGCTACCGTACCTATGGGGTTGTTTCAGGGGATCCGACTCTAACCAACTACAGGGTCAGGAAGGCAGGAACATGAAAGGGTCGGTACATCCCAGCTTGTCTGTATCTGCCTCTGACATGTCTTGGGGTCAGGCCGATCAAACATGAAAAGTGTTAGGCCAAGCCAAAGATCCAGGGCCACCACCTCCCACACAGCCACCACATGCACCATACCCCGACAACCATCCAAACCAAGAATAAAGCCAATAAATAAATGGGGTTTTGCCATACATCCTTAAGACATTACATTGGCTTCCTGTTGAACATTGCACAGTTTTTAAAAGAGCCACACTGGTTACAAGTTTGTTTGGTTTTCCCAAGTATTTTGCTCCATATCTTTCTTCCTACAGCAGTTTTTATAGTACCAGGCACAATCAGAGTCATTCCAAAGTTTTACACTTCTATTCAAAAATATGTCAAACAGTTTGGTTATAGTTTTGCTTTTGATGCCTCCACTGTGTTGAATGCTACCTTTGTGTGAAATTTGTGTGTCTCACTCTCTAGCCTCTTGGAGAAAGCTGCTTAAAACCTACCTGTGCACCAAAGCATACCCACCTTAGTCTCAATTATCCCCAGCGATCTCTGTAGTGCTTGACCTCCTTCTTTCCCTTGATAATGAGATTGATTGACTGTTTTTGGCTCAGTTGTACCTTATAATCCTCTTTGTAAAGGGGAGATTAGGCACTATAAAAGTCCAATTGGAATTAGAATCCATCAAAAGAAAGATAAAGGATGCTACAACAATTTCCTGGCTGAGTTAATTCAAACTGACATTCTGGTCTACAAGAACTTTGTGAACATTTTGACCTTGTTCAGGATCACCACTACCAAGCCTTAGGCAGCCTTTAAAATTGGATTTAAAGCTGGTCATAACACTGAGACACTTAGATACTGGAGAAAGTTACATATCAGGGTGGGCTGAACAACTAAATGTAAATTTGTTCCTGCGTTCCTGTTATTTAAAATGTAGATAATTTTCAAAATTGTAAAATATATATTATTATCTAGAATATTTGAGTTAGACTAATATATGTTGATCCTTCATATTTTTATATTGTTATTATTCAATATCTGACAGATACATTAAAACAAAAAGAGAAAAAGTCATTTAAAACAAAGTCAAGGACAGAAACACATATCAGTTAAATATATGTGCTGGAAATATCTAATATCTCAAACATAGTAAAATATAAGAATAAGTTTGGCCTCGTTTCAGAGCACATAAGAGTTCATGTCAAGAACTTCTAAAACATTTCTTTTTATTGTACTCTTAGTTTTTGACATGTTTACAACAGTTTTGAGTGTATCTTGCAATTGATAGTAGATAGAGCACATTTAAACAGTGATATATTCAGTTTCAAGGTGATATATTAAATGTAGATCATTATTTTACCCACAAGTTTTATGTATACAAACAAATGGACCATACTGTTTTCAGGCAAGCCAACTGACACACTGCCTAGATGACACTCTATTATTGTCAATAATTTGTTACAGGATGTGTAGGAGATACATATGGCATAGGATGCAAAAATTGTTCAGCTAACTGCAGAAATGGAAAATGTAAAAAGTTTTCAGAGACTCTAGTTTGTAAGACGGGCTGTGTAGCTGGGAAAACAGGATCAGACTGTTCAATGGGTAAGAACAATTACTGTTAATACAAAAACCTTTTTGATGCTGCAACAGGTTTGGTTCTGTGGGCAAATTAAGTGTAACTGAAAAGGAAAGCATACTAATTCCATTATGTGTTATATCTATGTCAATAATCAAAGTTATGTAGCATCAACTGATGACGATAAGACCTACACCAATTTTTACAGACTGTCCAGACAAAACATATGGCCATGGGTGTCAAAAATGTTCAGATAAATGCAGAGAGTCAGACTGTTTGAAAACATCAACGAAAGCGCATTGTCTCAATGGATGCATTGCAGGATATAATGGATCTGACTGTTCTTCTGGTATGTGACATCTTTCAAATAAATCTAAATATATGAAAAATTTCAAAATCACTCAAGTCACATCGATAACACTATGCATACTATAACTGACAAATGTTTAATTTAAATAAGGGTCAAGAATCTAACCCTCATATAAGATGTGACTTTCTTACACAATAGGATACCCAGTTGCAGATGTTTTAAAAACTGTCATCAGTGACAGTTTCAAGGTGATATATTAAATGTAGATCATTATTTTACCCACATGTTTATGTATACAAAGAAATAGACCATACTGTTTTCAGGCAAGCCAACTGACACACTGCCTAGATGACACTCTATTATTGTCAATAATTTGTTACAGAATGTGTAGGAGATACATATGGCATAGGATGCAAAAAATGTTCAGCTAACTGCAGAAATGGAAAATGTAAAAAGTTTTCAGAGACTCTAGTTTGTACGACGGGCTGTGTAGCTGGGAAAACAGGATCAGACTGTTCAATGGGTAAGAACAATTACTGCTAATACAAAAACCTATATAATGCTGCAACAGGTTTGGTTCTATGGTCAAATTAAGTGTAACTGAAAAGCAAAGCATACTAATTCCATTATGTGTTATATCTCTGTCAATAATCAAAGTTATGTAGCATCAACTGATGACGATAAGACCTACACCAATTTTTACAGACTGTCCAGACAAAACATATGGCCATGGGTGTCAAAAATGTTCAGACAAATGCAGAGAGTCAGACTGTTTGAAAACATCAACGAAAGCGCATTGTCTCAATGGATGCATTGCAGGATATAATGGATCTGACTGTTCTTCTGGTATATGACATCATTCAAATAAGTCTAAATATATTAAAAATTTCAAATTCACTCAAGTCACATCGATAACACTATGCATACTATAACTGACAAATGTTTAATTTAAATAAGGGTCAAGAATCTAACCCTCATATAAGATGTGACTTTCTTACACAATAGGATACCCAGTTGCAGATGTTTTAAAAACTGTCATCAGTGACGTACTGGCATCACGGGTATCAGGCCTCCACCTCAGGAATCTGCAGCTGTACCTTAATTCTGGTGGTCATGTGAGGAGTTCGCAGTTGACTCCTAGCAGGATCAACTCCCTTCACTTTCATCTCAGCCAATAAAATTGAATCTTACATTAGGGGTTAAGTTTACATAGCTACCCACTTCAGTTTGAAATTAAGATTTGAACAAAATGGATGTTAATCAGTTGTGTTGTATATATTTAAATTTAATGGATTTTTACTGAATGGCCATTTAGTTAACTGATTTATTTAATCTGATGAACTGTATAATGATATATCATCTTGCAGCACTGATCAGTACCAATTGACAACCTCGTGCTTGACTTGGCCTTAGGGCCAATTTGAAGGGATGGTCTAAACTAGTCATTTGTCTCCTTATAATTGTTTTTGAGGCTATTCCAATTGTGGAGTAGGCACACCCATCACAGTTGGTGGGGTGCTGTAATGTCTTTTTATGTGCTTGTTTTTATTTATTTGGAGTTTACATCACTTTCAGGTTTGTACAGGTCATATCACGACTGGTAGTTTTGTGGGCAGAGGAAACCAGTACATACAGTTGGTAAAGGTTCTGTACTGCAAACTGCCGACCATCAGTAAGCAACTACCAACTTTCCCACATAAGGTCCGGGGTTTGAACTCCGGACCTCAGAGGTGGGAGGCGAATGTGTTACCACTGCAACACCATGACCCCTGCTTATGTGCCCACCACCGGCAGCAAACAGGCAGAAACAGGCCCAGGTAGTGCACAAGGAACAAGATCTGGGTCATATGACTTTTCATTACCTTCCGAGAAGACTTTTGCCAAGAGTCCCATGCTGTTAACCAAGTAGGTTACCAAAGATTCTTTGTCAGTTTCCAAGAAGAAACCTGCACACACATCAGTGCACTTGGCAGTTGATGAGTTCATATCATCAGTGGCAGCCACGTCGTCAGATGATTCTGTGGAGAAATCAGGAGAGCACCACTCTGGTGGAGTGCAAGCATTGGAAGAGACTGGATGAGGTGGAGTCATGAGTTGGGTCTGCAGCCACCACTAGGAAAACTGAAGGCCTTGCTAAGATAAGTACACTTACTGTCAAAACATTCATGTAAATTAATATATCTATTGTTACGTCTGACTCTCCTTGGATGAAGATTCACTTCTCTTAACTGCATCACTTAGAGCATTGAAAAGGTTACAAAATGCAGTAGCCAAGAAGAGAGCTGACCTTCCCCAACAGGTAATGAGACAGTGATTAAGTCAAAAATGGAAGATCGGGGGACATTATTGTAAAGAAGAGAGTTGCATAGCCACATGAAGCCATTCCTGGGACCGCAATAGACAGAGAATAAATTTTGACCAAATGTCAACACAATTTTTCTAGGGAATCACCAGAAATATATTTGAAGAGTGATTAAGTGTGAGATACTGCATGACTTGGCACCTCTGTTAATTAACGGAGGATGCCATGGATTTTTTGTGCTCTAATATTGTTCTCCTTTATGAGATGGAGCAAGGTGCTCTTCACTGGGGGCATACTAACAGAATAAATAGAATTTGAAGGGATTGTGCACAAAAACATGGTTCAAATCAAAGTTTGGGTTGAAATGGCCAAGATCAGTATAAAAAACCTTGGTACTGTAAGCAATTTTAAATGGGCGCATATTTATTTATGAAAGATCATGAGGTTTTGGGGAAATGGCACAAACATGTGTGTTCAAATTGTTTGTCAGCAGGAAAAGTGCAGAATCAGGGGACTAAGGAGTGCTAACAAATAGACAGCAGGCTGTTCAATCTCAGTGATTATCAAATACCTGAAATCGGAGCAGCAACTGTAACCAGGTTTTAGCTAAAGTTGTTAATGCCATTGTTACGGGTAAACTCAATAAAGTTGGCAATAGTGGCTATGGAATTGATGCTTCCACTTCTGTCGTTGCTAGTGGTTGCTCACGTGGGATCTGGGGCATGCAATCTCTAGAAACAAAAGTTTATCGTACCAAATACATTTACAATTCTCAATGTGACAAGATTAAGGTACAACCATTACTGCCCAGAAGGTACACGTTTTTTGTGGCAACACAGGTTAAATATGCTAGTGGGAAGTTAACCAGAACTGTGTATGATGAAATTCCCATGTGTGCAGACATAACTAATGAGAAGTATACAAAAAAAATTGTGTACTTCCTAGTATTCAGTGTGATGGTAAACAAATTAGGCAAACACAACTAATTTCCAATTCCAAACAAATCCCAGGGGTGGAGGTAAAAAGCCCCTCTCCATTCTAACATCGTGGTCATCGCAAGTGTGAATCACGTGTGGACAAGAAGAACCTACCCATTGTTTCTTTACAAAGTGTGAATGTACGTGAGGTGAGTGATAGTGTAAACAATGATGTGTTGAAACAGTCACCAGGAGTCGAAAGTATAAATGTAGCAAATGTATAAGGTGAAGTGTGTATTGGTGTCAACTCGTACATCTTGGAGAATGCAGGTGACATACGATTTCAATGTGATAAGTTGAATAGTTTTATTGATAAGTATGGAAACTGTTTAAATGAATTAGTCAATAAGACTGTATTCTGTGTTTCCCCAAAAGGGTGTAACAAGAATGATAGTGTCACCTTCCATAACATTCTGGCAAAAACAGGCAATTGAATGGCTTGCACTCAGTATCTATTTAACAATGACGATGACAGCTCCAGGCTGGTCACATCACAGAGTGATAGTATAAGTGGGCGTAAACAAACTCCAAATATGTTCATTAGTGATCACATTCTTTGTACTATGGGAACTCTGCTAGTGGCCAGAAATACATAAAAACTATCACCAGCTAAAGTGGCTGCAGCAAAATAATTAGTTTTAGTGATCAGTGTATTGTTTTTAAAAGGTGTAGGCAACAATTTAAATATGACTTTGGGTTCATACCATTGGGTGAACCAAAAATGCCAGAAAATTGCACAATCTCACAGTTGGACAATATTTTACCATTGTTAATGCATGAAATTTTCAGGGACTCAGGTCTTTTAAATTTTCTGGGTTGGTGCATTCCTGGCAAGTCCCAACTCAATGTCCAGATATGGCGTCACACTTCAACTGAGATTGGGATCAGCAGCTCATACAGTTTGGGTTCCCTTTCGATTTTAATAGAAGCAAGCCCCTCTGTAGTGAAAAAGTTAACCACGTGTCTGCTGTTTAGCATCCCAATGACATGGACACTTACGTAATAGAATAATCTAAGTTTGACGCCATGATTGGCCCATTTGACACCCCTCCTATAGACAATTTGCATTATTCTCCATTTGTAAAATGGGAGAAGCCAAACTCTGTCAAATTACACATCAACATAGATTTTTCTTGGAAACTTCATACTTCCCTTTTAAGGTGGCATCGACAGGCACTCTTACATTGACACTGAGTTTGCTCTTACCTTTCCCAGTATCAATGTCATCACAGATGAGATAAAACTTATAGGGAAAGGTGCATATCTACATAAAATTGACATTTGTTGCACATTCCATCACATCAAGATTGACCCCAACGATGAAGACTTATTGGGTATCTTTTGGCAAAATATCTTTATTGATAAATGCATCCAGTTTTGGTAGTCAAAATAAGTGGCACAGTGTGTTGCTTTATGCGATGCAACAGCTTCTGACATTGTGAACTATATAGATAATTTCATAGAAAACGGCACTCCCAACGTTGCACATTGTATGACTGCTTGTACCGCATCTTAGAGACTTTGGGTCTTACCATCAGTGCCAAAAAGTATGTCTGGTTGAGTGCACAGGATATTTGCCTTTGCATCCTTTTTGACATGCTTGATGCAACAATCTCTATTTCCCAGAGCAGCTAGAGTCAATTAACCACATGGTGACATCCTGGACTCAGAGATGCACCTAAACATGATGTCAGTAGCAGTCGGTATTAGGACAACTATTATATGTTCACAAGTGTATCCTTCCTGCAAGATTGTTTTTAAACAGAATGCTTCAGTTGTTGCGGGAAAACTATTACCGACAGCTCATTACTTTGGATGTGGGTTTTGCAAATGACCTTAACTGGTTTACTGAATTTTAGAATAAGTACAATGACTCTTCCATATACAATTATGCGTTTGTTAGGGACACTGTTGAACTTGACGTATGTCTTCTTGGCATGGGAGGCATTTTCAAGAATTATGTTTGTCACGTTCCCATTGCTAGAGGTTATAATAGCTCAAGCATTGTGCATTTACAGATGCTTAACATCCTTGTTGCAATGCGCATATGCATATTCATACATATTCATAGTTCATTTGACAAAGAAATGCATCCTTGTTAAGTGTGACAATGACAATGTTGTCAAGGTTTTGAATTCAGGCAGGGATGTCAACCTTTTCTTAGGTGAGTTTGCAAGAAACATATGGATGGAGGCATCCCTGAATGACATTGACATTACTTATATACACATTTTGGGTAAAGATAACAAACTTGCGGACATTTTATCCACGTAGTGCATGAACCAGAATAGAAATAATGAGTTGTTCCATTTGGTCCGGGATTCCTTTTGGATTCCCGTACCTGAGGGCCTCCTTGCAGTAGATGTTAATATACAGCTGATAATGTTCATTTATTGTACTTTCAGGTGCTGAAAAATTGGAACATCTTCCAGGGTCTACCAATCATAGCCTACAGTTGACTTATAGACAAAACACCCAGCATTGTTATGCAGCTTTGTCTAGAACTTTTCTCGGCTTCTGTATGTTCATGTAAATACACTATTCCAAAATTGAAGTGTCACATGTTCTATATTTGCTAGAATTTCTAGTCCAGAATTGTGTTTTTCTTAATATGGTTAAAATTACCTGGCTGCAGTCAGGTCAAAATTTTTCTTGTATAGTATCAATGACGCAGCATTATTTCATCCTAAAAATGTGTCTTTTCATTAAATCTGTAAGGATCAATAGGCATTTGAAGCCAATTGTCAGGAATATTATGTCAATTGAGCAACTCAAGTAGCTATCAGCTGACTTTAACTATATCTTCATGGGCGTGACTTACACGGCCATATTTCTGATGTGCTGTGCATCAATTTCATTCATATAATCACCTAACACCTGGAGACATATCATTTATGAGTAAGTATGATTAGCTGACACTGAAGTGGTCCAAGAAATTTTAGTCAACGGATCAGGTGCCGAGTTGTCCTTGTAGGGCTCTGAGGAAGATATTCAGGTTATATTCCACTGTGGGTTCAGACCCTTCCGTCAAGTCCATTCTAATGATGGTTGGATTTTTATCACAGATTCAAAGGTCTAAATTGAATCATATTATGGGTTTGGATCCTCATCACTTCACGTTCCATGCACTCCGACGTTCAAGATCAGGCGTATGGTGAAGCTATTGCTGACTCCTTCACTCTGCTCTCATATATGCTTGTCTACAACTATGTTGGATTTGAGGGTTTGGTACCGGCTAATATGGATTTTATTTATGTATTATGCTACATTATTATAGTCAGGCTAACCCCCTGTGAGAGGTCTTTAAATTATAAACTGTATATTAAAACCACATCCAGAGCTGTAATCTATAACTTGGCCATTTATTTTGTGGCAAATAACACTCTCACATTAATCACTTTGCTGTACATAAATATTTGACTCAATCATGGTTATTTTCGGTAAATGATAGATGTGATGAATTAAAGTGATTATCTATCATGATTAGTGATTACTTTGACTATACAAGAGTCTCTTAATGATTAACGGTTGGTCATTGTAATTTTTATTATTAATATGCATGTGATCACTGTAATGCATTCATACATGAATTTTACTTATGTCTATACACCAGTGTTAGTATTCTGAATGTGCTATTTTATTAGACGTTAGACTGTAAATAGACTAGTAGTCATATTTGACCTTGTATATAGAAAGCTAATAAAGAATTTCTGAAGCTGTGTCTTTCCCTGGGGTGGTGGGGGACTTTTCCATATCTTAAAATTGAAAATGTAGGCAATTTTCAAACATAATATATTTTTATTTAGAACATTTCAGATATACATATATATGTTAATCATTAATATTATTATTATTATTCAATATCTGACAGATACATTAAAAAAGCAGGGTAAAGGACAAAAACTCATATCAGTTAAACATATGTGTTTCAAATATCTAATATCTCAAACATAGTAAAATATGAGTATTTTTTGGCCTTATTTCAGAGCATGTAGATATCATAAGAGTTCATGTCAAAAAACTTTCAAAAACATTTCTTTTTTTGGTCGTCCTAGTTTACAACATTTTTGAATATATCTTACTATTAGTAGAAGACAGAGCACATTTAAGCTCCGTTTGAACCTATATTAAATGTAGATCTTTATTTTACCCACAAGTTTTATACATACAACCAAATGGTTCAACCTGTTTTCAGGCAAATAATCTGACACACTGCCTAGATGACACTTTAATATTGTTTTAATTTGTTACAGAATGTGAAGGAGATACTTATGGTATAGGCTGCAAAAATTGTTCAGCTAACTGCAAAAATGGAATATGTGAAAAATTTTCAGAGACACTAGTTTGTAAGCTCGGCTGTGTAGCTGGGAAAACAGGATCAGACTGTTCAATGGGTAAGAGTAATAACTGTTAACAAAATATTTAAAATTAATAATTATAGAGCAAAATTATATTTCAATATAAGTGCATGTGCATGTCACTTGGGCTGTCACGTAATTCATTATCAAATCATAATGTTTAAGCTTTTGCATATCACCAAAGTTTGGTGCGAATTTCCAAAGTTATAAAAACATTAAGGTGCATTTCTTATGTGTGAACAAAAACAAATAGCCCTATACTAATGTGTACAAAGGTCAAAGTTGGGGTTTTACGTCCCGTTCAACAGCCAGGGTCATATTGGGACAGGTCCTCAGAATTGCCACTTGTGGGACTCGAACCCACAGAGATGACAGCCAATGATTAGATGCCAAACTTGCTAACCACTAGGCCACTGAGGACCTCTATATACTAATGTGTAAGTATTCTTAATTATTGCAGTACAAGAGGTTGAAATAACCAAAGATAAGGTCTTAGTAGACATTCTGTAGCTACACTGGTGACATTTCTATAGGACATTCTGAAACACAGCTATTATTAGGTGTCTTTATGAGGGCGTAGCAACTGCATCCTGATCGGAAATGTGACATCATTTTAGTTTGAACTGTTATATTAATATTAACAAATTATATGTTACTCTTAAAGGATTAGGCAATTTTGAAAATGCTAAAGAACGCCAAAACAAGTCTTTTTATCTGTGGATTCATTCCTTATTTATTTGGGTTTAATGTCACTTTCAAATCATTGTGAAGGTCATATCTCAGTGGGTAGTTTTAAGGTCAGAGGCAACCAGTGAATACTAATTAGTCAAGATTCTGTTTGTTGTTGCAAGAGGCACAACTTTTCAGTCCAGCCAGGGGTCTAATTAGTAAGTGTCAAGTGTCACCTAACAATCACATTACACTAATGACCACTGTCAGGCCCCAGGGTTGACAACTCTCCACTTCCCACCAAAACATCTGGCCTCCCACACTTCTCCATAAGTTCCCTCATTATGGTTTTTGAAGTGAAGGAGTTCAAAAGCATTTCTGTGAACACTTGGCTTGTCAGCAACGGGTTGATGTAAAGTTTTAAGCATATTTTAAATCTGGGACATTTTACATGGTTTTATCTTGGTTTATCAATGACTGTCAACCATACTGGATACAATGTCAAAGTCCACACACACTAACATGGCAGGATGTTCCAGATGCAGCATCAAACACACTCGTCCTGTAGGCAACAGGTGTAAAAGACTGTTAAATGTCAGTGCCCCTGTTGTTTCTGAGACACATCAAGATGATCAGGCCGACACCAGTCAGCAGGCAGATCAGCGAGCAACTGAAAGCCAGCAGTCACTTGGAGAGTCAGCATCATCTGTAGGCACGGGTTCAAAGACTTCTCAGGTAGAGTCAAAACTTGACTTAATTCTTAAAAAGATGGATGAGCTAGAAAATAAAAACAATCAACTTGAAAGAAGGCTCGATAAACACCCTCAGACCTCAGGCACCATGTCCAGGCTCTCACACAGCTCACCAAAGCGCTCACACATCTGTTCTGGGCAGTGTGAACCTAAGCTAGCCACTAAACCACGTCGGGCAGCAAAACAAGTTAAACTACAGGAGTCTTCAGATGAGGAATACAGCAGTGTGCACACTCCTCAGGCATCTAGCACACAGGTATCACAACTATCAGACAGTGAATTTGCTGTAACACAACCTTCACTTCAGTTCCTGAGAGAAGACGACAGAACACAGCGGAAAGTCCAAAAGCAACTACAGAAACTGCAGGGCCAACCAAGGGGAACTTCTAACCAAGGTAACAAAACTTTTAAATCTGGCTTGCATAGGTCAGGCGACAACGCCATAAAGGTCGAAATCCCATGGCCCCACCATCACTGTTTTCCAGGACAAGGGGGGAACATGCCTGAGTACAAAGACCTCTCTCCCATACAGTTTATGATCGGGTTTATGGGTTGCATCCAGGAGGAGACCAGCAACAGTGTGAAGGCTAACATGCTGGAGTATGGCAGACACCTGCTGCAAGATGCCCTAGAAACCAACTGGGCGACTGCAAGGCATGCCCACCTGATGCTTCTACAGGAGATCGAGAGGGGGAAATGCTCCCGGAGACGCCCAGATGCCATAGAAAAGATCAGGATCAGGAATACAGCCAGAGTTATCTCGACCAAGACAAGTGGGACAGCAACCAAAACTGCAAAGCATAGCTCTTGCGACAAAGTGTGTACTGATTTCAACAGTAATAATTGTAAATTTCCAGGGGACCACATCGTGGACGGTCAGATCGTCAAGCACGCTTGCCCTTACTGCTTCAAAGAAACAGGGCGAATCTGCTATCACAAGGTCCAGGACTGCATACGTCGGAAGAATAGTGACTCCAGTGAGGACACAGCAAAACAGAGTTGATGTTTCAGTTTAAGCCGCCGCTACACTGACACAAATTGTTACATTAGGTCGCATTTCTCTCGCAGTAGGTATCACACAGCTACTTTCAAGAATGATAATCACACAACTAGCAATCTCACCCTGAACGCTTCCGATGAGACAGATAGGAACAGTGTTTTGGGCTCTCCCCTCAGGCTTAATGACAGTAAAAACTTCACAGACAGTAGTGACTTGGTTTCCACCATAATTGACAGTAAAATTTACAATCATAGTGCACGTACAGTTGAGGGTACATGGTCTGGTTTAAGTATAAGTGACAGTAACTATTATGACTATGATCCATGTGGTTTCAATATTGCAAATTCTGAATCAATACTAGTAGAACATTTATGTACATGTGGGAACAGGGACTTACCCTGGTATTTTGTTCATGAAAAAGTAAATGAAAATTGTATTGTCAACAGAATCAATGACTTTGGGTTCATGTGCGAATTCACAACTCCAGTGCTACTTTCAGAAAGAATTAAAACACAAAGCCATTGTGGGGCCTTGTAATGACCCCCCTTTCCTGTGCATTATTCACCTCTTCTGTCTCGACCAAAACCTAATGACACCCGTCGTGTCATAGTTAACTTGAGTGCCCCCCAGGGCTGTTCTGTGAATGATTGCAAAGCAAAAGATTATTATGATGGTGTCCCTTATACCCTTAAATACCCATCAGTAGATAATATCATTAACGCAGTACTAGAATTGGGTCCTGATGTCCTGCTGTCGAAAATAGATGTCAGCAGGGCTTTCAGGAACCTTTGCGTTGATCCAGGCGATTTTGATGTATTGGGCATCAAATGGCAGGGCAATTCTTACCTGGATATAAGTATACCCATGGGCAGTGCCCTGTGCCAGCGCACAACCGACGTAATTTGTCACGTCATGACGTCACATGACGTCAGGACGTACAATTATATAGATGATATCATCTGTATCCACAAGCGTCATAACGCTGACGCCGAATTTGACACCCTGTACTCCCTGTTCGAATTCTTAGGTGTTCCGGTGAATCCAAACAAAGTAGTTCGTCCCTGCAAGAGAAAAATAAGGTGCACTACAGGCATCAGAAAGTGCAATAAGAGTGCCATAATCTATTGCATATTTGTGTTCACTGTCAAACATGTATGTTGGGAAGTCTAAGAAGTATATAAGAAACATTGTGCATGTTTGGCAAAAAAACTTCCTTTCTAACATACCGTAAAACACGAATTCTACACTAATTTCATTATAAAATTATAATGATTTAGCATTGATAAACAATATATTTTGTAATTTATCAATGAAAATCCTGATTGTTTTCAAGATTTCTTGTTTGTATGATAATAATGACAAGAATGGCCATGTTTATTTGTGTGAGTTCATTAAACAAATATATGTGACATAAAGAACTTGAAGTTAACCTGTGTGTAGTTAACTCAGTCCACTGCCTAGTAATGAACTTTACCATCGATTGCAATTATATTGGGGGATTGTTTCCCCCCTGAGTGTAGAGTTTTGGAACAAAGGCCAGTTATGTACCAGCTGTCACTTGGCAGTGTAAGGAGATTATTGTCTAGTCTAAGTTAATGCCAGGTCATTGACATGCATGGGTATTGAAGTCGACTTAGATATGCACCAAATTCAAATTCCACATACCAAAATAATCGAGATATTGGATATGTGTCACTTTATTGCCACCAGAAGGGTAATCTTGAAAAAACAACTCCAAAGCTTGCTGGGGAAGCTGTTATACGTGCACAGGTGTGTACCACCAGCCCGTATTTTTGTAAATAGGCTACTTAATACGTTAAGAAATGCAAATGATAGAATCAAAGTGAATTCTGAAATGTTGAAAGACATTATGTGGTTCCAACAATTTTTGGGAAAGTTTAATGGTAAAATTATGTTCAAAGATGCCAGAGAGGCGTTTGACGTCTACATTGATGCCTCTCTCACAGGCATGGGGGCCTGTTGGAATGAAAATGCCTATGCAGTGTCAAGACACATCCTAGCTACTGTTAGCTTAAGTATCACTCAGCTTGAGATGCTCAACATGCTTATAGCTATGAGAATTTTGGTCACTCCTGGGAAAATCAAAAGATTAAGTTTCATGTAGACAATAAAGCAGTTGTGCATGCACTGAGCAATGGTAGAATCAAAGACAAATACTTGCAAAGTGTAGCAAGGTCAATATGGTTAATTGCTGCAGTAAAAGACATTGACATTGAATATGTTCATATCTCAGGTGTGCATAACATTAAAGCTGATGTGCTATCTAGGGTATTTCAGGATGTATACACTGTTGAAAAGCTAGAGTTATTCAAAAATTACACATGGTGGCCAGTTGATGGCAAGAATTTCTACCCAATTTTACTTGTATAATTGCAGGCAGATGTCCTCTCCTTAGCCAGGCATACTCACGACTGGAGTTGGGGCTTCGACCAAGAACAGCAGCTGCCTACTTATCCAAATTCAGACTTTTCTTAGCATTTTGTATTTGGTACCAGTTTCCCCTAGCCCATGTTGACACCATACTAAGTTTCTTAGAGTTCTTAACTCAGAATGGTTCTAAAGCAGTGGCTCTTACAAGTTACGTCTCGGTATTCAGACATTATTTTAAAATGTATGATCTTGACTGTTCACCACTTAACCATAGAAAAATTCACTTGTTCATAAAATCAGTATCCATGAATTCCCCTTACTGCCCCAAGGTTAAAGCCAACTTCACCATTCCCCTACTTATTCAATTATCAAAAGCATGTGACCACATACGTTATGGGTTCTTGTATAGGGCCATTTTCCTGTTAGCCTTCTTTGGGTTCCTCCGCCTTTCTAACCTTGCCCCTTCCTCTTCAAGGTTATTTGATCCTTCCCGTCATTTTCTACGTAGTGATATCATTTTTGGTCCCCCAGGGGCCCACATCATAGTGAAATGGGCCAAGGCCATGCAGGGGTCCCCCAAGTATCAAGTAATCCAAATCCCCTTCTTCAAGTCCTCTCCTATTTGTCCTGTGTCTGCCCTCAAACTCCTCTTATCCTCAATTAAAGTCCCTCCCTCCTCCCCCCTTTTTCTCGTCCCCTCCCCTTCTGGGTTCTTCCCTGTTTCTTCCCCCATGATCAGTGCCACTCTTTCCCCGCCTCCTGGCTTCCCTCAAGTTGGATCCTGCCATCTATGGCTTCCATGCCTTTAGAAGGTTGGGGGTATCTTGGGCTGTTGACAACGACGTCCCCCTGCAAAACCTCAAGGCCCATGGGGGGTGGTCCTCCTCTGCCATCCACTCCTATTTAAAGCATACACCCAAAGCCTCTTCCACAGTAGCCACTACCTTCAAACAAATACTCTCTACTTAATGGGTTTGGGGCCTTTTTATTGTCCTTTTTATGTGTAGATTAACAGCACTAATTTTATTGTAACTGTGTTTATTTCTGTCCTTGTAAAATAAAAGGCTCGTATCCCAACCCTTGTTTCATCATCTCTCATCACTAATATATATTCGTGAAACTGTAACTTCACCTTAACCTCACCTTTGACCTTTGGGCTGGACTGTGTTTGTTGTTGCAAGAGGCACAACTTTTCAGTCCAGCCAGGGGTCTAATTAGTAAGTGTCAAGTGTCACCTAACAATCACATTACACCAATGACCACTGTCAGGCCCCAGGGTTGACAACTCTCCACTTCCCACCAAAACATCTGGCCTCCCACACTTCTCCATAAGTTCCCTCATTATGGTTTTTGAAGTGAAGGAGTTCAAAAGCACCCTCCCTCCTCCCCATCATCCTGCCCTCTAGAAGTTGTGCTGGGATTCAAACTCCGATGTCAGAGATTGCAGTCCAAACGCCACTGTTTGACCCTTAATTTTGTGTGATATCTCTGCTTTTAGCATGTGTAAACACCAAACATATAGCAATTACAATCCTTTATCAGTTTTTACACAAGACATGAAGATTGTTTCTTGTAATTTTAACAGAATGCCCCAGTGGAACATATGGCTACAACTGTAGCCAGTACTGTTCTAATTACTGTGTGAATGCTATATGTGACAAGTTTTCTGATATTGGTGTTTGTCTAAATGGATGTAAACCTGGATACACTAAAGAAAACTGCACTGAGGGTAAATTAATTTTTTTGATAGATACAAATATAATTTATATTTATCAAAACAACACAGTTGATGAGTTGATGTTTTACAATGCACTGTGAATTTATTTCTTTGCTACTTTTTAATTTTACATTTTGTATACCTATTCACAAAATGTTTGTTAAATATTTAAGATATATTTTTATTGTTGAACTGGGTGATTGAGTTCAATATAACGTTTGATGCATAATGTGGGTCTTATCAAGATGATTAGTTGAGGGTATGAAGGAAAGAAATGGTAAATAGTTGATTCTAACCTGAAAACCATCATTGAGATGCAAATAACTACAAATTGTTCCATTGGTCGAATTCAATATTTGAACACATGACCTATGGGCAGACCACTACTGGAGGTCTCAGTGGCTGGATGGTTAACATGTCTGATACTTCACAACATGTCTCACACCTCCTGTCTGGCTCAGGGCATTATGGGTTTACATTAAAGAACCTTTACCAACAATATATGAAGGTTTTTTTCTGCCCTTCTAACTACTTGTCAACAAATCAATCAAAAATAACAGGAAATAAAGAAAATTATATTTTATTGGATGCACTGATGATATGATGTGATATCTGTTTAAAGTAACTTTAAAATCCCATGGATGAGACTTGTAATACAAGAATGTGTATAACGTTTGTGTGTGCCAACATTTTTCTGTTTACAGAATGCCCAGATAACACGTATGGTGTTAGTTGCAAACTTTGTTCTCCCAACTGTAAAAATCCACCATGTAACAAGTTTTCAGCAACAGGAATTTGTGCTGGAGGTTGTCTCCCAGGATATCACGGAGCAGCATGTCTTGACAGTAAGGTTTTATGCACTTAACCATTTGCAAATAACATGTATGTTACTTTTTGTTTAGTAATTTATTTATTAAAGGTATACATATCTGCATGATCAGCACAATTTTGGTATGGCCTTCTTGTTGCCAATGAATTTGACTTCTTGGAAAATCAGTGCCTTAGTCAATTATTATATAAATTTGGTGTTTTACAAATAATTCAAATCACATTAGACATCTTGCAGTAATCTACAAATTCATTATACATAGTTGAGATGTATGAAATTCAAATGAAAATTGTTGTTGACAAAACCAAAGACAAAATGTGCTTGTAATGTGGAGTGCCACTTTCAGGTTTTACAAGGTTTATGTCTGCTAACAAATTTACCAACATATTGACATGGACTTTCAGCTTTCAAATATGTCCATGTCATTAACTGTTCCTCTGAAACTACAATATCTGCATACAGGATGATTAATTATTCATATTAATGCGGCATGAAAATTCTGTTTCAATACAACATTAATAGTATTTGATCCTGTTTGAGCTTTCAATTGGGTGATTAAAAATTATCTTGCCCCCAGAAACTGTATTTATAGCATCATCTTTAAAAATGCTAACTTTGGTTGACATTTTCTACAGTAAACTGTATAACACTGATATTAAAACATTTAGATTGACAAATTGGGTTGGATTAGATGAATAACAGCCTAGTATAAGCAGTCATATTGTTAATATTTTATGAGTTATGAAAAAATTCAAAGAAATTTATTCTCTTGGTAATGCAAATAATTTGACTCAATGCCTTAATATTTTAGTCCCCCAAAAGGTCCCCTAAAAGACAGTCACACAAGAGCCAGAGTTAATAAGTTACAATACTGATTACATAATACTAAGACACATCCAATATATTTACACATCCATGTGACATAAACAACATCAATAAATGGGTATAAAATCAGTCAAGCTAACAAATACCGAAGGCCTGATTGATAACATTAACCTTATAAAAATTACTTATCTTTTGCAACACTAGCAATTAACAGTCAAAAACATGTCATGTTTTAATTTAAAATGATGTAAATAGACAAAATAATTCAACAGAATGAGTAGCTTGACGACTGGGTACATTTAACTTCTGATATTTTCAGTTAATTTACACAGGAAGTGATACACGAAGGTGACCAAAACGTCAATCCAATGTACACACGGCCCAGAATGGATCGAGAAATATTAGCTACCATCTCAAATATAAACACCTTTTACATACTTTACTAATTTACCTCTACAAGAGGACATAGGAATATCCAGTTTGATCAAAACATTTATGAGAGGTCCTTTCACTGAAAACATTAATGAGACTTAAATCTTACAGAAGTACATAATTAACAACTACCCATTGACATTAACGTGCTGTATAGTGGCACCTGTCATGTATTTCTAAAATAATAGTATTATGTAAAATCAATAAAAGAAAATAGATTGAAATGCATTAGAATTGAATTGCAATGGATAATATCATCCATATAAAATTTTAAAATCATTTCCTAAACTGAGAGCACCAATCAGGGCATGTATAATAATTTTTTACTCAGTGACGACAGCAAGCACCCCTTGTAACAGATAACTGACTGGTCATAATGTGAAACATCCCCCCCTGCAACTAAAGCAAGAATTAACCAATACTGGTGAGCAGGGCATATTTAGAAGTAATATTCCTAGCGCTGGTTCTCGGTTTCGAATAATCAATCAATCATTAGGTAACCAAGTGATTGTAATCTCAACTTATTGAAACACTCTCAGACTCTTAAGTGATCCCATCTTTGGGTAGGGGCAAGAGGTATTAACCCCCCCCCCCCCCCCCCCCCCGTCCGAGTGTCTGAACACTCAGGAAGACAGTATCTCCAAAAGGCTTGCTAGAGAGGGTAATAGTAATTTATTAATACACTAATAAGGGGGAAAACACTACTAAGAATTAATATCTCTAAGCATCCATATGGCATACACAAAAACAGTGAATGGATTTTGAGACATTTCATTATTTTTAGAAATATTAAAATTAGGCATCTCTTATACGTCGTTATACAGTTCAAGACATTTCATTATCTTTTAGAAATATTAAAATTAGGCATATCTTATACTTGGTTGTGCAGTTCAAGCTGGCTTTAACCCCTACTATTGACACAAGAGTCCTGGTAATCATTGAAATAAAATTTGAAAAAAATGCAGGGGAAAAAATTTGTGTGACTTAAAAATAAATAATTTCCAAAATGGTTTAGATATTTAAATGAGTAATAGTCATACAAGATACCTTTACAGAATTAATTACCTCTTAGACCTTAAAACATCAGTTTTTCTCTCAAATGCTTTGGTGAGCGTCAGATTGGACTACTGCAATATCCTGTTTCCATTACTCACTAATTTTGAGTTGACTAGATTGCAGCGTATCCAAAACATATTCTGCATGGTTGTCACTCACTCTTCTAGGTTTTCCCGTTTCACCCTCAACTGAAAAACCTGAATTTGGCTCCCAGTTATGTACAGGGTAAAAATTTTAAATTGGCCTTATCACATACACAATTATAAAACATGGCCAACTAGCTTACCTCAGTGAATCAATTTACCCTTACACCTCTTCTAGAAATATCAGAAGCTGCAGTTCTAAAGTTTATTTTCTTCACGTTCACACCCTTGACCACAGAGTTCAGAAATTACACTTATATTTCTTTAACTGTTTCAGTAATAGTGACTCAGCTCTTTGGAAATAGAAATATAATATAACAAATAGCCCCTCTGTCACATTCTTCAGGAAACATCTTAAAACTTCCCTGTTTAACTCATGCTTCCCCACTTAGTCTTCTTCCCTCTGGTCACGCCCATAACTCTGGATTACTGACCTAGAGTATCCCTCGAGTACTCAGATGAAAAATACTTTTTGTTAACTTAGCGCATTGAGTTCCCCATTGTGCCTACAAAGCAGCAGATTAGATTATAACGGTAGATTAGATCAATAATTAAATTATTCAGGAGTACCCATGCAATCAAATGATTCAAAGCTTTTTGTTGGAAGTGACAGTGGCTTTTGTTTTTAATGTCTTTCCTTAAACAAAAACAGGGGGCTCGGTGGTGTAGCGGTTCTCCCCTCCAACCTCTGAGGCCGCCGGTCCGAACCTTGGTGGTGTAGTGGTTCTCGTCTCCAACCTCTGAGGCCGCCAGTCTGAACCTTGGCCGGGCACTTCATGTTGGAAAGTTGGTAGTTACTTGCCGATGCCCGGTGGTATACAGTGCAGTATGCACTGGTTTCCTCCACCTGTAAACTACCCGTCGCAATATGACCCTGGCTGTTGAACGCGACGTAAAAACAACAAATAAATAAATAAACAAAACAACATTGCTCTTTCAATATATTTTGGACATAATCAAAATGTATTAAATTAATATTGATTTTTTGAGGTTTCTAGGTGCATCGTAACACCTTTAGATTACATTTTTATCAATGGGAATGGCTTCTTGTTAATATTGTTTTTGCCTTTAGTTGCCAGAGGCTTCAGTGCATGAGTGTTTAATAATTAATTAATTAATTTATTTATTTATTTGGGGTTTTACGTCGCTTTCAACACTGTACAGGCTTATTGTGTGAGTATATCAATTTATGCATTTTTGTTCTTGTAAATAGCGTCGATTTTTAAAATAGAAAACACAACCATCAACAAGGGGCATTTCTGAATATTCAGGATTTTGATATCTAGGACCTTTGCCAAAATTCTGTCACCTCATCCTTTGGCCTTACTTTCATAGTATGTGTTTGTGACTTTTGATAGTAATCACAGACAAACAGACAAACAAATTGCATAACCTCCTTGGTGCTAACATAACTTTTGCCACTGTGACAGTACAAGCTTCAAAATTATACACTATGTCTCTTAATTCTTTTTAGGATATGACCCAAAGTCTGGACAATCAGGAAGTAACATCAGTGTTATAGTGGGTGTTTTGGTTCCATTTCTTGTTATTCTTGTATTGGGTGTGATAGCAGTTGGATTCATACTATTCAGGTAAGAAAAATCAATGTTTGATGGTCACATATGTTACTCAAAATATCACTATTATTTGCAATATTTCTCAGAATTTTATTCCAGACTGTTGTTAGTTAAACCTTTTAGTTTCTGTATCCAGAAATACAAAAAGACATCCATGCAAGTAAATTTAAGGCAGTTACAGAGGGCTCAGTAGTGTAATGAGTAACATTCTTGCCTCCCACCACTCAGGTCTGTGGTTAAAACCCCAGACTCTGTGTGGAAAAGTTGGAAGTTGTTTACCCTTGCTTGGAAGTTTACAGAGCAGAACCTTGACCAAGTACCATGTACCTGTTTCCTCTTCCCTTGAAACTGCCCATCATGATAAAACCTGTGCAATTGTGTTGAGAGCAATGTCAAGTCAAACTTTATCAAATGAAGGCAGTAACATTTTTTTTTCTTTTTCGATCTCAACAGATTGGCAATGAAACCATTTTATAGCTGCTGATCACACTGATCGATATTGGGTATTTTCTTATCAGAATTATGAAAATACTTTATGTCTCTCCTCTAAATGACTATTTGGATTGCTGTCTCATATACTATACAGCTGGAAATAAAAAGAGTTATATTTATATAGTTTACTGAACAAATACGCATATATATATGTATACATAAATTTGTTTGTTAAACGTCAGGAAAAGAAAACAAAAGATGAAAAAGGCTCATGGTAATAAGGATATTGGACAACATGGAATTCCTTTATGTTCAGGTAATCATTCACAAATTGCCCTCTTGGGTCAGAAATGAGACTGTGGCCATGACGTATAAATAAAAAATTTCTTCTAAAACAATATCTTTTTATTATATGGATGTAAACTTATCAGAAACATAGCATGCATGAATCTTGGGATACAGTAACAACAAAACTATCTGCATTTATTGCACTACAGATTACAGTCAAAATACAGTTGGATTTTGACAAATGTACAAAGAGTATAGACAGTACTGTACCCATTTTTGATCTTTAAATTAGATATTTGTGAGCAAAATCGTTAACATTTCATTTCTGATGGTGTAAAATTAATCAATTCGTGAAAGCATCACTGACAATATGGTAAATATTTTCGCATTGATCTATCTTTCACTGTATCCTTTTGATAGCACACTCACTTATGAACACATATGAACTTTGTTTGATGTTAGTTTCATGTCTGAAGCATTCTATAGAAGAATCATCTTGACAGCAAATCCCAATATTATCTTATGTATTAATTCTGATGACTTTAACATGTACACGACATTGATTTCCTATGAATTGACAATTGCGCAATTGATACATTAAGAAGTTTCAGAATAATTTGTAAGCATTATTTATGATCGTACGAGGAGATACATTTCATTACAGAAGAATAATCAAATAATAGTAATTGGTTAATGTGCATAGAAAAAGTTATGTTAAAGCAAAATGTGTTTTGAAAGACAAAAATTGATTGTACATATTTTTGTACAAGAGATATTAATTAAAATAAAAAGTAGGAAAACATTGATGCAGAATGGAGTTATAAGTATCTATGTTTTACTGTTGTTGAATTTGTACTATTGTGAGTTCAAACATTGTGTTTGTATTTACCTACAGAAGACACTGGAACCAATGAGGTCTACACATCTTTGGTTTACGAAAACAATCCCCGCAGCAATGGTAAGACAAAATGGTTACTAGATAAAAATAACAGTAACACACTTTTTTACCTTTGTTTGATGGCAAGTACATGCATATACATTCTGGTTTGAATGACCACCTAAAATGGCAGTCCACTGTAAATTGGTGTTTTCCGCAGTGATGGAAGAGGTCATGCCTGAGCCTCTATCTCTTGGTATGGGGAATGTCAGCCACTATAACTTTAGTTGTACTTCTGCAGTTGCGATATGCTAAATATTCTGTTGATAGGTACCAATAGTAGACTATGGGATAATACCAGAGAGATCCTCCATAAATCATAAATATTTCTATTGACTAGATCCAAATACTCTCGACCACAGAGTTGATAGCCAATTGATTTAAAGCCACAATTGTTAAACCACTCAGTCATGCTGGCATATTTTGTATTTATATCTTTAACAGGCTAGGTTGTGTTTTTTCTGTTCTTTTTCAAAAACCTTTTCCTCCTCTGAAACCTTTTATAAAGAAGAATCATCTTAATAGAAAAACATCCACATCATTTATGCTTAAACAAGGGATAAAATAATTCTGATTCAGAATAGAATTACAAATATCAATGTTTTACAAATATTTGATGTGTACTATATCATGACCCCAAACACTGTGATGTATTTACTTACAGAAGACACTGCAGCCAACCAGATCTACACCTCTTTGCGTGTGGAAAACAGTGGCCGCCTTAACGGTAATTTAACTTACCACAATAAAACTTGTAACATATAAGACCAAAAGTACTATCCTGTGTAATATGTCATATACAAATGGAAAGAAACCTTCATTCATGACTCAACATGCAATGATATATTCATAAAAGTACTACAATATTGTGTAGTTATAAAAATCAATAAAATTTTTCTCATTAAAAAATAAAAGGAAGCAAGGTCTCTTAAATTGTTTTATTACCTAGATATTGTTTTGTAACACACACAACAAAGTAATTTAAATAAGGTCTGGGCGAATAAGGTTATATGTGAAGTGTTACAAAAGTATACATTATGCGTAGTTGTGCATCAGAAACACGATAAAAGTGATTTTTAGTCGAATCTTCGATTCGAGTTATGTACTGGGTTATGGCTGCGATTTTAAATCGGCCGTTTAAGCCCTTAAATATCAAATTCTGCATAATATTTGTTTACATATCTGTACATTAAGGTGTATTGTATACACTCTGCCATTTTGAAAATTTTTAATGCTTTTATTGAGTTATATTTTATAAAGTAAGAAGCTTGTCTAGCACTACGTCTGGGTTTCTGTAAGGTCCCGTATGTCTTAGAAACTATTGTTTGCTATTGTGATGGCCTACTCAAACGAGTCTTTTTTAACGGTTTCATCTGCTGGTTTCTAGATGTGAAAGCCCAATTAAAGTATATATATTTATTGGTCTGCTGGTTTATCACGCAATCACTGTTAATGTACAATCGTTGTCTGCGCATCTACGTGACTTCATTCATCGAAGCATGACAATTAATTTAAAAAGTATTTATGAACCAATCACATCGCTTGACAGATATTGTAGAACTACGGAGTTGTGCCACGAATCAATCTGTAGTAAAATAACATCCATTCATTTTTCTGTCTATCCATTTTGAAGGCCGATATTAGAAGACTTAAGACTGAGTGCATGTAAACTGTGAATTTGCGGTATTTTCATTCTAAAGCAAAACCGACCTTTTACAGTTATATTAATTCCAAAAATTATACATTTTCCAGATAAAATATTTCACAACTTCTACCAACACTTTGAAACAGACTGACATACAAACGTCTAGTACTCAGTAAAAGATATACTACTACGTATATATTGGTCAATAAAAATATTGTCAGGAAACCCCCTCAAAGAACTGTCGTGACTGCGCATATTTGCTCATTAATATTAATGAGGCAAGTCCGTTAACAGGAAATATGCTGGTAGTTTTCATCTTAAACCAGCCTTGTAAAACTGCGCATCTACAGACCCTTTATATTTGTAAACCTTTCACATCACGTCACTACAAATACCCATCTCACTGCACAAATCTGAAAACTTCTCTGGAAGCGGTTTGCAAATGCGGGCAATAATACCGAGTTTACAGATTTCAACACCCAGTGCTGTCCTAAGATTCGACTCTGTGGTTGGCAGAAAGCCAGCCACTGCACCCTTGTTTTTAAATATACCACCTCTAATAGATGCATTGTGTTCACAAATTTTCAGTCACAGAAAAGGGGGCTGAGGTGTAACTGTCAGAGTGCTCACTTTCAACCTCTGAGATCGCTGGTTCGAATCTCGGCTGGGCACTTCATGTTGGAAAGTTTGTAGTTACTTGGCGATACCCAGTTGTTTACGATGCAGAATCATGAAAAACTAGTATGCACTGGTTCATCCGCCCATTAACTACCTGTCGCAATATGACCCTGGCTGTTGAATGAGACGTAAAACAACAACAAAAAATAAATCTATAAAACTAAATCAAAGTCATAGAAATGATTTACATTCTACAAAACCTTATGAAAAATTACTGCAATCAACATTTATATTTCTTTCGTAAATTTGTTAAATCAACATATGAAAGATGATAAATATATCAGCAACATTAATGAAAAAGGTTAAATTAGAAAACACTGGTACAGCTCAGACCTTCACCATGGAGTGTTTCAGAAACTTTTGTATTTGTTTTACTTCCAGATTATAATCTCAATCTTTAAAAAAATGAAATCACGTTTTGCTTTAACCATAGTGTACCCACATAAAAATGCATTAAGATTTGCGCATTACTGTTGATTTACGTGCACCAGAAAGCCAGGATCAATGAAAAACATTCAACATGGGACCTTTGAGAACTGGGATAGTTTTATATCCAGAATACAATCCAGGTCTTCTTAAAATTTAATCCCTTCTTTCTTTATCTAGTCCTTATCCACATAAATTCACAGAACTATTCATTACTGTTATATTAATTGAGAAACACAAATAAACAGATAAATGAATGCACCCAAAATGAACCTCGGGCAGAGGAGTTAATTGCTATTTAACAAAGTTAAATCCTTGTACTATTGTGAAACCAACACTTGTATTGTATTTACTCACAGATGAGACTGTAGACAACAATCTGTACACATCACTGCAGGAGGAAAACAACCTTTATGCAAATGGTAATGCAGTATACTTACTAGACAAATATAGTATTGCCAATAAAACTGGTCAACTATCACACGTAATATTATGTGTACAAATGGACAGAAATCATCACCTATCAACCAATGTGCAGTGATATATTGATGCTTGAAGTACTACAGTATTATCTAGTGATATGAATAAATAAAATGATCCAAATTGCTAAAAAGGTAATAAGTTTGTTAATTACTTATCATCATTTTAAGACCCAAATGTTTTTTTTTTTTGATATGCATTATTTTCTACTTTAAACAAGTAATTATCAAACTGGTTTGTGGGTAAGGTGTGTCCAAACTATACTCCATGTGTGGTTATGTATAATAAAAATACCAATAAGAAGAAAATGTTAAATATACCATCCATCACAGATGCATTATGGTCACAAATTTTCAAAGATATGTAAATTTTAAAATCTGTTACATCCAATAAAGCTTAGTGAAGAGCTAAAAATTCCCGTTTTTGGTAAACTTCTTAAATCGAATATTTGCAAGATAATCAATATGTCAATTACAGTTACTGTATAAAAAACAAGTTGCCAAAATTATGTCAGTAAAAACTCATGTATCATTGGTAACTTGTTTTCAAATATATGAAATATTGTCAAGATGTCAACAATACCTATTGCGTTTTACAGTAGGAAATGAGGCAGAACCAACAAGTAGACCAACAAAAATTTCCAGTAGTGAATTACAACACCACATTGAAACTATGGATGAAAAGGCATATAAAGACGAGTTTGAGGTAAATTATCATCTTTCGGGAAGATGATTGATTTTAAATGTGTACTCCCCATGTTTGAAGGTGCTATTTTAATTATTTTATACAATAAAATAATTATGAATCCTGCATATGTTTAATTAACTAAAATACAACACTTAAATCTTCAGATGAGCAGCCAACCTGGTTGGTTATGTTCACAAAGATTCACAAAGATAAGGTAATATACACTGGAGAATTCTGGAAAATCTGATCTCATCTATACTTAAAGTCAGAATTTACATTAACAGGAACACAACGATGGCCACAAAGATAAAAGGTCCCTAGCATAAATACATGTAGGTAACGGTTCAGCGGACTAGGGGGACACGTAAAAACAGTCTTAGGTTAAAATTTCATGCTGGTTTAGCAAGATGTTGTCTCATGGATTTTCAGCTGTCTTCATTTTGCAGTATATTATTAAGTCCAACATTAATTACTTAGTAGTTATGTTACTGAATATTATATGATATGGGAAATAATTTGGACACACGTCAATTTTACTACAAAGAATATCTCAGATATCATAGATCTGTCATTATTTTTTACGTTCTAGTCACATGGTCAGATAGATGACAGAAATTACCAGATGAACCCAAGACATAAATTTAAAAGTAAAGACGTTAGTCAACTCACTAAGCAAACCAAATTCAAAGTTAAATTCACCAAATCTAAGAATAAAAATATTATGTTAATTATTTATAATTTATCAGATTATTTATATGCTTTTTAACTTTATTTTTTTCAGATAGAAAGTATTCTCAAAAATTGCATTACCGTTTCTGAGAAGTTGCTATCTTTTAAGACTATAATGCTATTTCTAAAAAAAGCAAAAATACAAAAAAATACTTGAACGAAATTGTGCTAAATATAAATATTAGGCTATGATTTTAATAGGATTAATTGTACATGTTGAATTTTATAACATGCAACAGACATTTAATAATTATCACATATTATTATTATACAGGATATCCCTAAAACCACATCATCTTTCAGTGATGCCGACAGACCAGAGCTTCAATCTAAAAACAGATGCAAGAACAGCAAACCATGTAAGTTGAAATGGCTTACCATTGTTGGTTTTATATACTATAATAAAATAATTCAAAATTGAGCTCAGTCAGAGAATACAGTGAAAGAGTATTGGTGCTGTAGCATGCCGAGGGTGGTAATATGGTTCCAAAATGAATAGTAATGTTTGATTAATGGTTCATATTATAATATCAAGATCTGAACATAATGAATTGTCTAAATTGTCTATACCCATTTAGAATGATTTCCCTAAAAGGCCAAGTTCAATCCACATTGTTTAATTATTCTAGGTTCAACAAACTAACAGACACTATGTACAAATATGTACAACCCAGTATAACTGGGGCTGGCCACTTCTCTCCCTTTAATTCCCTAGATCATGTTAGAAGAAAAGTTTAACTTGTATCCATGAAATTTGCCTATCAATTTCCCCCCTTTACTTCTAACCCAAGTTACAAAATAAACCTCACCCTTCTTGTGTTGATCTGGGCATCTTGACAGTCTTGGGACTTTTAATAATGCTTGCAGATGTGCTGTCTCCTAAGGGAGAAAGTGAACCAGGAAGAAACACTCCAAAGTTGGTCCTTTTATAGGGAATAACTGGGTCAACAAGTGTCTAGCAGTAAAACACATTTTGGTGATTGGATTAAAAATCCCCAAATGAACTGTTGAACTTTGGCATTTACCTGATTGGACAAGAGCTTGAGATGTTTAACCTTTGCAGTAGCAAAGATGACTGACTTCCTGTCATCCCACTTCAAAACTTTAACAACAAACTATGATTAAATGAAGATATATAATCATGTAAAAAATATGTGAAATGTAATAAAGCAGCCAACATAATGTTATAAATGTACTTTTAATGTGATTTAATGTGATTAACAATATGAAATTACCGGCAGTTGCTGATAGTTGAAACTTTGCATTAACAGCATCACTGATACACGACAATGCAGCATTCTAAAAAGTCGGCAACAATGTCTGGTCAGTCATCCAGGTGTGGAACAGGTCTCTTCAGTCATTAAGCACTGTGCACAACTCCAGATTTGAGACCGAGTCATCAGTCACTGATTACTTTTGTTTATTTTAGCAGTATTTTTATCATTGTTGGGTTAAGTTTCCGGTGTCATTAGCGAACTTTTCAACATTGTTAGCAAAGTTTTACCATAGTTGGTATTGTTTTTATTATTTTGGTGCTGTTTCCACCATCATTAAAGTACCGATAATTGTTGGTGATATTTTTTCATTGTTGGCGAGGTTTTTGTATGTTGTTAGAAAAGTTGGGTGTTATTTCCAGTTTCATCATTTTGTAAAAGTACCCATCATTATTGAAGTTTTCATTATCATTGCTAAACCATTTTTTCATCATTTTTTATCATTGCTGGCGAAGATTTTTGTCATTGTTGGTAAATTTTTATCATTGTTAGCAACCGTTTTGTCATTTTGGGTGAAGATTTTTGTCATTGTTGGGGAATTTCCCGTTTTTCTTGGGGAAGGTTTTTGTCGTTGATTGTTAAGATTTCAGCATTTGTGGTGGAATTATGTCATTGTTGACGAGATTTTGTCACTGTTGGCCAAGTTTTTATCATTGTTCCCTAAGTTTTGGGTGCTAGCATTTCAAAAACACAAATCTATGATAATTTACAACAGTACAATGTTGCGTCAATACTCTTCTATAGAATTAATATTGGAACATCGATACTGTCTTTGAAAATGGGTTACATACCATAGACTTATCTAGCAACAAATATTAAGAAAAGTTGTAAATTATGGTGGTATTATTTACACAAACAATACTTTGATACAAACCGGTGTATTTACGGTCTTATATACCTTCAAAAATATAATAATATAAGGTAATATTTATATTAGAAAAAAGGGGGGGGGAACAACTGAGTGCAAAATTGTTGAAATAATATTCATGAAGAATCACACAAATTGGTTGATGTCAATTGGGGCTAGAGAGTGTAATTTGAATATCTAACTCAGCTCAATTCTTCTTCTATTGGCAGTCATGGATGTGTCAAATTATGGTGTACCCCACTCTAGCACAGTGAGCTGCATATGTTTGTGGCTGTGTCCATCATTATTAAAATGACATGAAACTGGTGTGGGTTGGCCATCCTTCTGGACTGATGCTTTATGCTCATACATCCTTTTCCTAAGTGCTCGGCTGCTTTCACCGACGTAGTGTTTTTTGGCACTTAGTGCAAGTAATGAGATAGATGACATTGCTTATTTCACATGTGATGTGTTTTGGTAAGACTTATGTGTGAAGTTACATTGAATTGTCCTTAGTTTTTTATCAAGGGACAATAAGTGCATTTACCTAATCTTGTACATATGAATGGCTTTGGTGGGGCTACCTCCATCTTTACTGGTGGGTATTTGAGGATAACATTTGTGCGGGTGTCTCTTGGGTTTGGTAATATTCTAAAACCTATTATGGTTTTTGTAATGATGTTGTTCCATTCCCATATTTTGTGTATGCCATCTATTGTATAAAACTTACAGTTACTATGTATGTAACATAGAAATAAAGATGCTTTGAAAGAGTCAACATCGACTTTGGTAAAAGACCCACACAGAGAATATAAAACATGGTGTCAGATGTGGGATCTTGTTTCAAAGGATCTTGGTTCTATGGATATTGAGGCTATTGGTATTAATGCTATGGATATGACCTCTTGTAGCCTAGTTATTAAAATAGAATATAGTTAAAGCAGTACATAAGACATTGTTGGATAAAATCATTGGTGAATTAAAAAAAAAGTCTTGACAAAAAGGTTTAACAACGTGCAAAAGGTAGACTGTAAAAATGGCCAGCAGTACCTTACCAAATCCACAAATGAACTGGGATAGTGGAAATATTGAAGAAAATTGGAAAAAGTTTCTACAGCATGCTAAGTTGATGTTCTCAGGTCCCCTAGCTAGTAAGTCTGAAGAACAGCATGTTAGCTACTTTCTCATCTGGATTGGTGAAAAGGGAAGGGACATCTACAACACATGGGAACTTACTGATGAGCAGCGAAAGAAGCTTGATATCTTGTATGCAAAGTTAAAGGAATATATCACACCCAGATCAAACAAAGTATTTTCGCGATTTAAATTCAACCAACATGTCCAACAAGAGGGTGAAAGTTTTGATCAGTTTGTCACAGAACTCAAACTACTTGTTAAAGATTGTGGATACACTGAACCTGAAGAAATGGTACGTGACCGGATAGTATTCGGGTGCCAATCAAAGGATCTGAGAGAAAAACTAATCGAAAAGGGGTCAACCCTCACTCTAGTCAGTACATTGGAAATTGCACATGCACATTTATTGTCTAGGGAGCAAATGAAGTCTATGTCTGAAACAGATGTACATGCTATAAAACGAAGGATTCCACAAAGGCAACAGAAGAGTCCACAAATCTCAAAATCCAAGCAGCCAAATGGAGCCTCACGTATATGTCAAAGATGTGGCAAGAATCACAAGACCACAGACCAGTGCCCTGCAAGAGGGAAAGAGTGCTACAAATGCAAGAAGAAAAACCACTTCTCATCCATGTGTAGGTCAAAGCCTGTCCACTCAGTTGAAGACATGGAAAATAACACATATGCTGATGAAGGTACAGTCTGTGAAGAAAATACAGAATTCTTTGTAGATATGGTCAAAAGAGGAGAAAATAGTCAAGACACTGCATTTATAAAGCTAAAACTAGCCAATAAATGTGTCAGCTTCAAGTTGGACACTGGAGCTGAAGTAAATGTGATGCCCATGAAAGTCTTCAAGACCTTTCAACAGGTTGAGTTAAAACCAACTGAAGTCAGACTCACTTCATATACTGGTCAACAACTAGATGTCGCTGGGCAAGCTGAGTTTGAGTGTTCACACAAAGGAAAGCAGAGCAAACTGAAATTTGTTGTGGTGAAGACAAATGCAGTTCCTCTCCTAGGATTTAGGTCATGTCAAGAATTAAACTTGATCAAGGTTATCTTGGCAGTTGACACTGTGAGGCCAGAAAAAGAATACCAAGATGTATTCAAAGGAATTGGGCTATTCCCTGGAGAATATCACATCAAAATAGATGAAACTGTCTCACCAGTGGTCAATCCACCTCGCAGAATTCCGCAAGCCTTACACTCGAGAGTAAAAGATGAGCTGGAGAGAATGGAAAAGTTGGAGATTGTTGCCAAGGTAGACGAACCAACGGACTGGGTCAACTCCATTGTGATTGTTGAAAAACCACAGACAAAATCACTACGTATTTGTATTGACCCTAAATCTCTAAATTCAGCCATCAAACGCGAACACTACAGAACCAGAACAATTGATGACCTCCTACACAAGCTTAAAGGTGCAAAAATATTCTCCAAAGTTGATGCAAGATCAGGTTACTGGAATGTAAAGTTAAGTAAAGACAGCTCATACTTAACAACATTCAACACACCATTTGGCCGGTATCGATTTCTCAGGCTCCCCTTTGGACTAAAATCAGCTCAAGATGTCTTTCAAAAGAGGATCGATGAGACATTTCAAGATATACCAGGCATCGAAATAGTTGCAGATGACATTCTGATCTTCTCAACAACTACGGAAGAACACAATGCCATACTTAGAAAGCTATTTGACAGAGCTCGTAAGTATGGAGTGAAATTCAATATGGAAAAAGCAGTTTTTGAATGGATGAAGTTTGTTTCTATGGACATCATATCTCCAGAGATGGTTTAAAAGCTGACCCATCCAAAATCGCTGCAATTACAGATATGAAGCCACCTGAATCAAAGAGTGAACTTCAAACCCTCTTAGGAATGGTCAATTTCCTATCAAGATATGCACCAAACTTAGCAGATGTTGCTGCACCTCTAAGGCAGCTTGTGAAGAAGAATGTTCAGTTTCAGTGGAACAAAACATATGACAAGGTCCACAGTGAGATCATCCAATTACTGTGTAGAGCCCCAGTGCTGACATATTTTGACAGCTCTAAAGATATTACAATCCAGTGTGATGCATCTCAGAATGGAGTAGGGGCATGTCTCATGCAAGATGAGAAGCCAATTGCTTATGCATCAAAAGCACTCACCGACACACAACAGAGATGGGCACAAATAGAAAAGGAACTATTTTCAGTTGTATTCGGCTGTGAGAAGTTTCATGAATATGTATATGGGCGCAATGTACGAATCCAGAATGATCACAAGCCCTTAGAATCCATCTTCAAAAAGGATCTGTGTAAAACTCCTCCAAGACTTCAGAGAATGTTGCTCAAGTTACAAAAGTATGACATCACAATACAATTCACACCAGGAAAAGATGTACCGGTTGCAGATCTCCTGTCACGAAAAAATGGCACAAAACTGGATAGCTGCAACCAGAAGTTTCCTGAAGAAGTTGAATACCATGTTCATGCTATGTACAGCCATGTTCCAGTTGCAGATATGAGATTACAAGAGTTGCATACTGCCTCAAAGGCTGATGCCCAATATCAATTGCTACGTAAGACAATTGAAGAAGGATGGCCAAATGACCGCAAAGGCTGCCCTAAAGGGATAGCTGAATACTGGTGCATCAAGGAGGATCTACACATTGTGGACAACTTAATCTTCAAAGGAAATAGGCTGGTTATACCTCCCAACATGAGGAAATACTTTCTGGAGAAACTCCACACAGCACACCTTGGCATTGAGAAAACCAAAAGCAGAGCCCGCCAGGTAGCATACTGGCCAAGAATAGACAATGACATCGAGGTTATGATTAGTCACTGTGCTATTTGCCAAAGACATAGATTTTCCAACCAAAAGGAACCACTGATGTCCCATAAAATCCCTGAACTGCCATGGGAATGTGTAGGAACTGATTTATTCATGTGGAATAATGAACAATACTTGATTGTAGTGGATTATTAC
This sequence comes from Sabellastarte sp. h YS-2021, assembly GCA_964017235.1. NCBI lineage: Eukaryota > Metazoa > Annelida > Polychaeta > Sabellida > Sabellidae > Sabellastarte > Sabellastarte sp. h YS-2021. The sequence goes on along the minus strand of OZ024935.1, from coordinate 75,677,281 downwards.
TCTCGGTTCTTCGAATTTGAAAAACTACACACCCTGACAAGTCAAACAGTTATAAACAAGCTCAAGAACATATTCGCAACACATGGAATTCCACAAACTCTCATCTCCGATAACGGACCTCAGTTCTCATCTGAGCTGTTTACCAACTTTACTAAGACATATGCCTTCACTCACAAGACCTCCAGCCCTCATCATCCCAAATCCAATGGTTTGGCTGAAAAAGCAGTTGGGATTGCCAAACGTCTGCTTACTAAAACAAGAGAAAGCAAAGGCGATATTTCACTCAGTCTGCTGGAATATCGGAACACGCCAATTTGTGGTTCAGCTTCACCAGCCCAACTTCTTATGGGTCGAAGTTTGCGTTCAATTTTACCAGTCACCACCAAACACCTAGCTCAGAAGGCCCCAAATAATCAGGAGATCAGAAAGAAAATTCTTAACAATCAGAAAAATCAAGCTACATTCTACAACCGACAGGCCAAAGCACTACCACCACTAACTACAGGTGACCATGTTCGTGTCCAGAAAGAAGGAAAATGGGACCCTGCCATTGTTACTCAAAAACATAATGAGAGATCTTACACTGTGAAAACCAACGATGGTGAATACAGGAGAAATAGATTACATTTAAACAAATCTTTTGAGCAACCAGACAATGAATATCACAGTACCCCAGTTCGAAATCAAAGTCAGGAAACATCAGTTACTTCACCTAGTTCAAAAGTAAATGGACAGACTAAAACACGAAGTGGACGGATAAGCAAGCCACCAGATAGATGGTCCCCATGTTAAACATAAGTTACATTCTAGGGTCACAAATGGACTTTAAAGGGCAGAATAATCCCTATTGTGACCAGAGGAATATGGGCAGTCTACCCCAATTCCAATATAGTTAATTAGATCCTAAAAAAAAAAAAATGTGTACAAGTTGCTATAACTTTCAATGCATAGAATTTCTTCTAACAATTGAATTAAGAAAATTCTAAAAAAAAAAAAAAAAAGAAAATCACTCCCGTATTTTTTGTATACCAGCTTTGAAGTAAAAACAAAACAAAAAGAAACATATTTCAGTTTCCTCATTTCAGGATTTTCACAGAAGAGAGTTATAACAACCCACACATTTTTCTCAGAAATAAAGCATTAAAATAGTTGAAATGCAAAACTCTATAATTTTCCCTGATGATTGAAGGAAATACCTTTCTACTGATGCACTAAAACTGCACACATATAAACTGTCAGAATATTTATAGCTCTCAGCTGATAAAACATGTCAAACACACAGCTGATAACACAGAACATGCTTGCCACAGTGGCATTTAGAATTCTGACTAGCCAGGCAAAGACTCTCTTTCTGAAAAGAATTTTAATTAGTAAACTCGTTTTACTTGATTAGAAAAAGAGTTTAAAAATAATATAACTATTATTTTTCTATTAAAAAGAGGGCATGTAATGATGTTGTTCCATTCCCATATTTTGTGTATGCCATCTATTGTATAAAACTTACAGTTACTATGTATGTAACATAGAAATAAAGATGCTTTGAAAGAGTCAACATCGACTTTGGTAAAAGACCCACACAGAGAATATAAAACAGTTTTGTCTTGAAATAGGTGTCCACAAACGACACTGTTGGAGATAAAGTTCCAATTTTTGTGAAGAATGTCTTTTATGTTGGGATTGCATGGATTGGAATTAGTTATCACCACAGGAGTGCCTATCTGTGGTTTCTGTATTACTTCAAGTAGATCATCCTGTGTGTATCCTGATGCCCTTTTGCAGTGTTTCCTTAATGCCTTTTCAGGGTATCCTCTGTTAAGGTAGTATTCTATCAATTTTTCAGCATTTTCTTGGAAATCCTTGTCATATGTACAAATTCTTCTTAATCTTAAGAATTAGTCATACGGTCCCTTTGTTTTACATGGGTTGTGGTGTGAAGAAGTGTAGTGAAGATACAGATGTGTATCTGTTGGTTTTTCATATAGTGTAGTGTATAGCTGTCGAGATTCATTGATCTTGACAGTGGTATCTAAGAAGTCAATTTGACTGTGAATCAGCTCATGTGTGAATTTTATTGTTGGGTGAATACAATAAACCGTATACAGGTTAATTATATCAGGCCTAATTTATATTTTACTAAAGCCTAGTCTGTCTAGAGCAGGAAGCAGATTTGATATAATATTTATATTAATTGGATAGTTTTGTTAATATACTAAATGAACAAAATGGTCACCCATACCAGCATAGAATGTTGGTAGTTGGATCTTATTTTCATGACAAAATTTTATCAATTAAGTTGATATAAGGAAAATAAATTAATGTACACATTAACATAGTCATCATCATCGTTTGTATAATGTTTGTAGCTTACTTCATGTTAATTAATTAAACTGTTTTCTTGTCAAGTTAAATTATTGCATTCAGATAATCATAACCGAGTTCAACTGAGTATACAAGATGGGAACCCCCTGACAGATTACATCAATGCAAGTTTCATTAAGGTTAGTTGCAATATATATTTTTTGTGATCATATCTCATTCATAATTTTTGTAAAATATTAAATATACCACACAATTATTAAATACATCTTATTCATTGCAAAATAAAATAATGATAATTGTTAATTATTTTTAAGGAAATATGGTTATGAAATACTTAATTGTTTTTCAGGATTATTATGGGAATGTATCGTTCATTGCAGCATCAGGTAAATAAATATTATTATTCTTTGAATGTAAATATTGAAGTTTTCTTATCAAAATATTGACTGCATTGGATACTTTTCCACGGACAAATTATGCGAATAGGTGATATCTGTGCGAGCTTTAAGTGTAGAAAAGGCAAGGGTTCAGCAAGAGTTTGGGAAACAAATTTCATGCATGCAAAACATTTGTTATGTCTTTCAGGCATGTAGTCAGACCTTATTGTTTATTTGATTAATTGTTCTGTATTCTAGAAATACACATATTAAATTTTTGTACAGTAAATGGTTTTTATGAAAAAATTATGTTTTAACAATATTATGGGGTGTTCCACTGGTGCTGCCTTGTTGGTAACTAGCTATTTTTCGAGGGTTGGGAGTAATGTTCACAGAGCAGGTTAGGATCAGTTGTAGTTTCCCGGCTTGTTGCAGTGGATCGGCAAAATATCAAACATATCTGATATTTCTCCAACCCTCCACAACTCTGTATCCAGATTCTACCTCCCAACAGGCCGTCCACACAAACCAACTGTATTTGAGAGTAAACATGCTTGTCATAAACATAACCAACCTGACTTGGACACTTCCCATCAAGATTGGAAGTCTCCCAGTCTTCAACGTAGAGTTGGTGACATCTCAGCAGGAAAAGCCAAGAACACTTCATGAGAAGCCATAAACAGAAACCGACAAGGTGGTTACAGCAACAGACAAGCCGGAAACTGTGTAGAACAAGCTGGCCTCATTTTTCCCAACCCACGGCTTGTCTGTGATGCAATCTTTGTCAATATAATGTGAGTTGGTTTGTGAATGCATCATTCGGAATCTGGCATCTGAGAGATTACATCTGCCAGCGTTTCAAAACAGGGGTTTATCTTTTTAAGTTTGGATGACTTTTTGGCAGATTTTTTTGTTTACAAAACATTGCTTTTACAATGAAAAATGGGTCCTAAGGAGGGTAGAAGAGTGAGGAAGATAGTTAAGTTCCAACAGACAGTATTCCTAATTTTGAGATGGGGGACACAGGCACAGATATACAGCGGAGGAAGAACAAAAAGACAAAGGGAGGAAGAGACACAGAAAAGAGGGAGGGAGCCAGGAGGGAAGAAACTACACACTCAGCAGAGGGAGTGTCAGAAAAGCATGCAAGGACAGACAAAAGTTACACAGAAATGGATACATGCACATAGGGTAGAGGAGAGGCGAGTACATCTCGATCCCACTCAAGACACAAGAAGGGGCAGATGACCAACATCTACCTAACAGACTCAGATGAGGAGGCAATGCGTACTTGCTGAAGGACCACAAGAAGTTGTACAACAAGTCTAATGAACATTTTAACGAGAAAGCAAGGAAGGAGTTTATCTGGGAGAGGTTTGCCAACAATCCCAACCTGGCTGTCAAGGTGTGTCGCAAAAAACACATTACAGCAAGCTCACGCAATCCAAGTCTGGACAGACAGCCTTGAGTTACAAGCCCCAGTGCAGTTTCCATTCTTCGGTCGACCAGCTGGTCATGGACCAGTTCACACAGATGAGAACCATGGTATCATCATTCCTTGGGCAAAAGCAGGAGACAACAAGAACAGCCTTCTGCAACTACCTGGCATTGAAGGTAGAGGCCTTAGAAGATAAAGACTTTCAAACATTCAGAAACGAGGCTGTGAAACTTCTTAGCAGCATCCAAAGTAGGGCGGGGAAAGAGGCCCCCAGCCCCAGCAACCACAGCAACAGACACTTTCATGAAGCTCAATTACAACTTCAACATTTGTGCATTTCAACAGCCACCATAACCAGCACAAGCTGCAAGGGAATACATCTTAACCATCTCAGAGACTCAGACACCTGCAAGCCAGGTCATCAAACCTGCTCAGCAGAGCTAAGTGGCAACAAAAGGACAGTTGCAGCAATCCAGAGGGCAGCCAACTTCCTTCCTAGAAGTTGACAACCAACTGGTTGGACCACTCACCTTCACATTGATCCTGGTAAAGTAGTTCAACCCACCATCAGTTGCCTCTCCTATGGGCGAAGAAAGCCAAAACAACGTATCACGACTCTGAAGCTTCTTCTGAAATTTTTAACCCACTATCTTACAATTTTAGACATGAATTAATATTTTTTTTGATGAGCAACCTAAAACATGTTAAATTTGACCTCTAAAAAAATATCAGCATGGAACTAGCACATTCCCAGCCTCCTCCATAGTCAGCCGATGCCAAACAGCAGCAGTGGTAGAACTTGCCTCCAATCAGTCCTTTTCAGGTCCACTGCTGTTAAACATTTAAAGGTACTTTACAGGACCACCCAAATCTTCCAAAACAATTAATAGCTGCTTTTTAAAGACTCCCAATACAAGAAGCATTACACTGCCCCATAAAAAACACTTTGTCCCAAATACAAAAAAATGAATGAATGAATGTGTGAGTGGATTTTTAATAAAGTTAAAAAACTTCAAAATTTTCTAAACTGAACTGAAAAGATTTTTAAACTTAGAGAAAAAACATTAAATTAGGGAATAATACGTTACATCAAAAATTGTATTAAAAACTTGTGGGTTCGATCCCAACTCAGGATCCCGACTTCAGGAATTAATCAGGCCAGTCATGGTGAGTTGGAAAAATACTCCAGTTCTGTCTGTTTGTCAAAACGGTTTGTCGGGGCTTGCTACAACCTGTCTGTTAAGGCTTTAAGGCTTGTCATAGAAATTGCCTGTCTTGTGCAGAAAATCATCCCAACCCCAAGTCAGGTCGGGTGGTAGATCCAGGCAAGCTGGGATGCACTATGTCCTGTAGGGGAGATGTAACTGACCCAAAATTTCCGCACACTTTTTTCTGGATTTCTGTCCCGGATTACCGACTTTTGCAACTTCCCCTATCGTCGTAAAGTCAGATGTAGGGTTGATTCCAGGGGAACACCCCCCAATAACAACAAAATATTAAATACCATTTGCGACATGAATATAAAAAACATCTATTTGATTATATAAAATACTTTAACACATAACTTTATTCAGTTGCAGTCCTCCGAGGACTGTCGGCAAGATCTTGATCTGTTTTAGGCAGTTAAAGTTTTTTTATCAATTTCTTTACATGAAACCAACTTGTCTTTCCAAAAAATCATTTGTCTTGGTTAGAATTTTTTCGCTCCTGAAATCCTCTCTTGTGAATGGCATTTAGATCTGTAATATTTTTCTTGAATGCATTACCTATAGAACTTCACAGCTTGACAAATGCCTCATCATCCAACCTGATTTTGTCAAAATTATGAAGTTGCTCGCATTATTTTAGGCCACCCGTTTCTATAGGGCTGGGTTATTGTATGTCTGGTTCCCCACCCCAAATAAAAGTAGAACAGCCTTTCCAGTTTATTAATGAGAAAAGCAAAAGTGTTTAATGAGAAATTATTGCTTAAGCTGAGATCATGTGAGAGGTTTTTTTTTTATTATTTTTATCTACATCTCATTTTTCCTGTAATTTGAAAACAATATAATTTCATTATATGCTTCATCAAAATTTCTGACAATAACCATACTTTCCCTATGTGGGAAAGTTGGCAGTTGCTTACCAATGGTCGGCAGTTTAAAGTAAGGAACCTTGACCAACTGTATGCACTGGTTTTCTATGCCCATAAAACCACCCATCGTGATATGACCTATACAGTGTTGAAATCGACGTAAACCTCCAAATAAATAAATATATCAAAATGCATGCCTAACCCAGTAAACATTAGGAATGTTTTAAAGTATTTAAACCTTACAACATTTAAACAACATTTGTTAGCAATATGTTTTGTAAATGTTTGCTCTGAAAACGTTTTACAAACATTCCATATCAGCTGGTTTTCATACCCATCATTTTAGAATGTTTTTGAAATGTTTTCTATCAAATGTTTTGACACCATTCTATCACAAATGGTTTTTGTACTTTCATTTTCAGAATGCTTATTAAATGTTTACTTACAAACATTTGCAAATAAAGATCGCAGGGAGCAACAATAGGAGATTTTAATAGATCTTTGTCAAAAATTATCCAACATGCAATGCCTTAAAAAAGGATTGAATAGGAGGCACAATTTTTAACCCACTATCTTACAATTTTAGACATGAATTAATATTTTTATTGATGAGCAACCTAAAACATGTTGAATTTGACCTCTAACCCCAAGTAAGGTTAATATATTGGTAAGCAATGGCGAGATAATGTTTCTGAGACACAGAAATGTAAATTTGTTTTTTCTAACATTTGGCATTAATAAATGGCATACATAAAATATTTTAATAACCTTCTGATATACATGATTTCCGTACATATCACCTTTTAACCTTTACCTGACGTTTCCCTTTACATGGCAAACATCAAAAATGTTTACTGTAAGCTAGTACAACATGTGTTTATACCTAAGGTTTGTCTTTTGATAATTTCATTCCCTCAATTTATCCTCATTTTGTCTTGTAAATTCATCACAAGACTAGAAACTGTTCCATAGCTATGTAATACAGTTAATTATGTCTGAAGGGAAGGTATACAACCATACAGGAAATTGGTGTCATCAGGAAATTTGGTTTATTTCAAGTTTTGGCCTTTTACATTCTATTCCTCTAATCTTAATAGTGTATTCATCGGGCTTGCAAAGAATCAAATTCCACGTTATGTTCGTGAAGAAGTTTCAAAATAGTAGTTGGGGTGGTGCTTGCAAGCTTGGGATTATTTTTCTCTAGCCAGAGGAGTTCGCAAGGTCAAAGTTGGGGTTTTACTACCGTTCAAACAGCCAGGGTGATAGTAGTACAGGCCCCCTCAGGATTTGTGACTGAGGGATATTGAACCCAGACATTGCCATCCAGCATAGTGAAACCTGTAATTAGATGTCGAACATGCCAACACATGGAATCATATCCCATATTTATATTGTGGACTGAGTTTTTTTGACAATAATTTTATGAATACTTCTAAATACTCAGTAGTTGCAGGAGTCATGATCTAATGTTTAATTGTGGTTTAACATGGCATTTTTGTGTCTGAAAAGAATTGTTAAAATTACAAGTATCAATGAAACAGTAAGAAATAAAGCAATTTAAACTTAGTTTTAAACCCTGCAGTATACAGCATGCATGATTACTAATAACATGTATTAAATTATTTTGGCGATGCTTTAGGAAAACTCCTCAAACAGAAATGTTGAATTCATATTTTATCAAGTAGTGAAAGTGTTATTGAGGGGGCTCAGTGGTGTAGCGGTTAGAGTTCTCGCCTCCAACCTCTGAGGCCGCCGGTTCGAATCTCGGGCCGGGTGCTTGATGTTGGAAAGTTGGTAGTTACTTGCCCATGCCCGGTGGTTTACAGTGCAGCATGCATTGGTTTCCTCCACCTGTAAACTACCCACCGCAATATGACCCTGGCTGTTGAACGCGACGTAAAACGACAAATAAATCTTAATCTAAATCGAAAGTGTTATTGATGTTGTCATTGCACCATTTCATTTACAGGTCCTTCAGAATTAACACTTGCTGACACCTGGCGTATGATTTGGGAACATAATATCATGAGTATATTCATGGTCACCAATATAATAGAAGAGGACAAGGTTGGTTGTAATTGTTTAGTACTTGATCACAAAGTGTTGTTGAGCCACGCCCCTTAAATCATGTGTCATGATAGTGTTGTCACAATATCACACAGGAAAGAGGTACATTTTTTACAAGTATGATGCCATCCTTCCTTGATGAATGTAGCCTCATTACAACAACACAATGTAAAAACTGAGCACATTTTCTTGCCAATCTTCGAGTCCATCAAATAGATAACCTATATTTTTTACGTTAGTTTTAGTTCTAGTTTGTAGCCATTAATTGCTAACATGGTCGAAATAAATAGATGGGCAAAAGCTTCCCGAATTATATGAGAGGATAAAAATGAACTAAAAGTGTAAAGCTGAAAAATAATTGACTTTTGTTTTGAAAATATCAGATAATGTGCGAACAATACTGGCCATCACAGGGACTTCAAGCTTATGGTGATGTCAGTGTGATGCTTGGTGAGGAAACACAGGATCCCCACATTGTTATAAGAAGGCTAAAGGCCACCAAGGTAAAAAAAAAACAATAACAGTTCACAAACTCGTATGCTGGACTGATTCAAATACATTGCTCTCCTAGATCTTAGATACTACCAAAACAGATTTACTATTGAAATTGCATGAAGTGTACATATAAAATTATATATCGCACAGAACCAATGTGGTAAAATTAAAATCAGTCTTAACTTTGTATCTTTAGTCTTTTCTGGAAAATTAGTGGGAAGTGGTATTTTATATTACAATCATCCTTATTTTTCCCATTCTTTTGCTTTAAGAATAGTTACATGTGTGTTTAAAATACTTACAACTGCAGTTTGTTTCATATTTTAAAGTGGTTACACATTTTACAACTGGAAAAGTCTCATCTCTTATCCAAGAGAACCAACGTGGTAAAATTAAAATTAGTTTAAACTTGGTATCTTCAGTCTTTTCTGTAAGATTAGTGGAAAGAGGTATTTTATATTGCAATCATGCTCATTTTTTTCTCATTCTTTTGGTATCAAAATAGTTAAATGTGTGTTTAAAATACTTACAACTGCAGTTTATTTAGTGGTTTCATATTTTTTGTTCAAGTTTCAAAAAAATGTGATGAAAACCGACTTTCGACCAAAACAAATTGCTCTGAATTCAAAGTGCATGAAGTGTACAAATAGAGTGACACATCACAAAGAACCAATGGGGTAAAATTAGTCTTAACTTCGTATCTTTGGTCTTTTCTGAAAGACAAATGGGAAGCAGTCTCTTATATGCCAATCATGCTCATTTTTAAATACTTCTGATTTCAAAATTGTTTAATTTATGTTTAAAAGCGGTTGGATGTTGGTTGCAACAAAAGTGACACATACCAGAGAACCGATGGGGTTAATGTCGCAGTCTGTGACAACATAATAAACTTGCCAACCACAATGCCAATGAGGACCTCATAATTTATGATTTCTATATTGCATATATCTAATCATTTTGTGAATACAATACTTCTTCTTATTAAAGCAACTACATTTTTGTGGTCACTGTTCTCCAAGCAATTACAGTAAAGTCAGAATGGTCAACACGAATGAAAGCAACTCATATATACACATTCCTACAATTTGTCAATTGAAACCAAAACATTTTAGGCAGGAGAACAGCGAAGAGTCACTCTTTACCATTACATCTCCTGGCCAGACAAACAGACTCCTCTGAGTGTAACCAGTTTCCTGAAACTAAGAGGATACCTGGCGGAGGAGAAACTGAAACAAAAGAGCCATATACTAGTGCACTGCAGGTTTGTATTTGACAGGATTTTGACATTTATTTGAATTACAGGAATGTCTCGGGTTAAAAAGACCATGCCAACCATAAACAATTAATGTGTACACATTTTTCATGCCAAGTTAATGCTTTTATTGTCATGGTCTTTGTAGACCTAGTTCAGGGCCCTTCCTTAATGCACTATGAGTCTCTAAGACCATTTCTCCTGAGAAGAAAGGACCTTATTCACTCACCTGGAAGTAACTAGAGCCAGGAAATCAGAACTATACACCATCAGATTTTCAACAGCCAATTAACTCAAACTTTCCCTACAATGTTTACGTGGCAACAATATATCACAAGGACTCACCCGAACTTAAAAGGGTTCATTTGCCTGACCTGATATGGAGATGCTGTTCTAGAACTCTGCGAGAAGTTTGTTTTGTGGCGTGCTATCACCACTGTGTTTACATACACTATCCAATGTTTGTGATTTACTAGCTGATCTTTATCTTTTAGTTTGCATAAAGAAACATTTTTAGTTTATATACAGAAACCTTTCGCTCACATATTACCGTAAATATATGTATTTAAGTGTAAGAAATTGATAGATAAATCACATATCAGTTAAAAACTTCAAGCTGATTCGTTTCATAACTGAACAAAAAAACAGAGCACATTTTGTTTATCACCTACTGGAAGTGGAAAATTTACAATGTATAGTATTACTTCTTTGGTTTTTTTTAAATTTACACAACAGGAACACAGAAATAGAGAAGCCATCATTGCAATCCATTATGTGGCTTGTTTAATTAAAGTAAAAGGGCCTAGGTATATGCAGTTCCTAACATCGGATCCTCAACATGTAAATCAGAAACTAATATTATTTTCATTATGCACCATATGACATATCACCACAAAAACATAAATACTGTCTGCAAGGTTTTAAGTTATCAGAATATGTGTACACAACAAAATAAAATACTCTCTACAAGGTTTTAAGTTGTCAGAATATGTGTACACAAACACAACTGTTAAGTTTCTTTATGTAAACCACATTTCTTACAATCGCTTATTAAAACAAGAACACTTGGAGAATGTACACCTCCATCAATGATAAAAAAAATCCTTTAAAAATTTCTGGATCCAGATGTTGATCTGAATCACCACTAACATCAAATCATTTGTTCTTTGTACCGTTGTTAACATGTCCTGAATATTTCATCAAAATCCATCCCATACTTTTCAGGTTATTTTACAAGCAGACAAATACACAAAACCAAACACACAACTTCCTTGGCTGAGGTAAAAATGGAAGGCATTTCTTCACTCCTTGTTATGCCAGCTGACTTGTCAGTAATCTGACATTATGACATCACTCTGTGGTGTCAGCATCCGGATACAAGAGAACAACCTCTCCCCAAAAGTACAAGGCTCAGAGACACCTTATCTATCATGGATGATAATACGTTAAAGTCATGCATATCTGTCTGTTCGTCTGTTCCCCAGAACCATTAGAAGCATGGTACCCCAATCCAAAATGTGAAAAGTCTATCACAGTTTTCTCATTGACTATTGAAGGGATTTCTATCTTATCTTTCATACATGTACTAGGTCACAGGTAGATTGATTTGAGTGAGTGTCAGACATGGATGTTCTTTTTAAATTATATTTTATGAATTTTTCATAAAATTTTTAATGCATTAAAATTCATGAATTCATGCAGTAAATCACTTATAACATGAAACGTATTGCATTTACAGCATTTTCTTAAAATAAGTTGCTCAGCTACTATTTTTATAGCTACAAGTTGAGTAACTTGTGAGTGTATAGCTACTTTCTGACTCAGTACCTTCGATAATGAGTGAAATCACTTGTAACTCAAAAACTATTGCATTTAGAGTATTTTGTTGAAATATTTTATTCATCTACTTTTGGAACAGCTTTTACAAAATAAAATTTCAGACCTGTAGCTCATTGCATAGCTGAGCAACAGCTTCTTTAAGGTTATCACTTTTGAGTAAATTACTTGTAATTTGAGGTAGCCACTTTGAGGTTCTCAGTGTTGAGTAAATCACTTGTAACATGAAAACTATTACATTTAGAGTATTTTATGGACATATGTTATTCACTTACTTTTGGGTCAGCTGTAACATAGTAAACTTGTGGACCTTTAGCCCATTGTATAGCTGAGCAAAGTTTCTATTAGGTTACCACTTTTGAGTAAAGCACTTTTTAAATTGAAAACTATTGCTTTTACAGTATTTTATTGACGTCTGTTAGTCACCTACTTTGGGGTCAGCTATAATAAAGTAAAAAATGCAGACCTGTACCCAATTGCACCGTTGAGCAATTCCTGCTTCGAGCTTCACTGTTGAGTAAATAACTAGTAATGTGAATGCTATTGCATTTATAGTTTCTTGTTGAAATATGTTATTCACCTACTTTCGGATCAGCTATGATATATAGCTATATAATACAATAACCGTGATAGGCATTAGTTCTCATTTTCTTTGTTGTAATATTGTAATTTATTGCTGTTATATTCTCAGCAATCAAATCGGAATAGAAACTAGACATTGATCTTTACCCCTTTAAACAGTCCTTGTTAATGTTTTAAAGTTTTCTTTGTATATGTTTAACTATTTACAGTGAAGGGGTAGACAGGACTGGTACATTTATTGCTCTAGATATTTTGATGGATCAAAAGGATACTGAAGATGTAGTTGACATAAAAGCATGTGTGACTGATCTGAGACATCAGAGGACACAGATGGTTAAGTCCCTGGTAGGCTGATTATAATCATGCATTGGTTGTACTCAAATTCATTTGTTTAGTTCATTGTCTAATAGAAGAATCTTGCAAAACTATAGACAAGCAAATAATGGCATATGGACATTAATTATATTGCCAGACGAAAGGCAGGGACATACTGGTTTCACGTCTGTCATGAACGAACTGACCGCACCATGCATTTCGAATTTGCGTGTGTGATAACTCAAAAACAGTTTCACGGCTTTCATTCAAATTTGGCACACATGTATTCGGATCAGGAAAGGTGACCTTAAACTCACAATAATAAAGAAGGTATGGCCACCTTAAGGTCTCAGATGTATTTTGGCCACTAAAATGCACTCCAGGTCACCAACTATGTGACTCATCTCCCTACAATTTAACCTTAAAACACATTAGTATATTCGTCTGGATGACTGTAATGTGAGAGATGGCCTGTCTCAGGATATTTTAGTATCGAGTCGGTGCAATCTAGTGTAACAAAGTTATTGGTCACTTTTTCATGCAAGATGCTGTAGACAATGGGTAGCACTATATCTTTCCCTAGGTTCTCAATTCAAGTGAATGAAGCCCAAGTGGGATTTAACAATGTCCAACAAGATTTAAGTTTATTTGCTTTTTAACGTCACTTTCAAAACTAAAAATGCCATATCATGACGGGTAGGTTTATGGGCAGAGGAAACCAGTACATACATTTGGTCAAGGTTCTGCAGACCATCAGTAAGAAACTACCATCTTTCCCACATAGGGTTCGGGGTTTTAACCTCCAACCTCAGAGTGTGTTATCACTGCGCCACCGTGGCCCCTTTATGCCCTACAAGAACACAGATAACTAAATTAGTTGATACAAACATGCCAAAGACACTCCACTAAAAGGCAGCACACCTTCAGCAGTTTAAATGACAGAGACACCCCTCCCCCGGGAAACATTCATATTTGCCGACAACCACATCTCACACATCTGAAGATAGTAAAATAGAACTGTATAGTACACTCAGAGACAACCAAGAAATTTGAAGGAGCCATTAATGACAGAATTTAGGACAAAGACATTTGCCTTTCCAGAAAAAACTCCTTGTCAGACTAAAAGCAGCTAATACAGGAGCAATCATGCGTAACCACTACATTTGATATGGAATCACCATCAAACTGAGCACAACAATCACCACAGCCCTTTGCCCAGTCTCCGTCATCATGTAGTAGGTCTATGTATCCACAGCAGCAGTATCTGTCTCCTGTAGCTGAACCATTTCAGCAAGACTGAAAACCAAAGCAATCTGAAAGACCAACAAAACAGAAACAGCCCAAGCCACAACATGGAATGGGGCTTTTGATCCGGCTTCTCTGCAGAAGACACCAGCACCGAGTCATACTTTGAGGACATCTCTTCACTTGAGTCAGACATCCATAACTTGTCACCTATCTGGTTAGAAACAAAGACTATCGGACTATTAATATACCACAGCCTCCCCATCAGAGAAGAATGCCCAACAGCCACACCAGCCACACCAACTAGCTCCACTTAGTTAGGTGTGTGCACTACAAAATAATGGGTATAAAAAGAAATAATCTTCCCACTTAAGACAGGATTAGCAAACTCAAAATATACAGTAGGAGTGTCTCTCTCAAATACTTTACTTAAGATACTTTGTCAATTTACAAAATAATCACTGGTCACAGTACGCTCTTTTTGCGCTTGTTTACACAATATAGCTGTCATGTAATTATGTTATGTAATGGTTTCATCTTCCAGGTTCACTACAAATTTCTCTATGAATGTTTGAATGAAGTGTCAACACTGGGACCAACGTATGTTCCAGCACACAAAGTGAATGCTTTTCTGAAATCACCTAAATTTATGAAAAGAACTCAACAGGAATATGAGGTAAAGCTTAAGTTAAATCTGTTAAGACCAGATTTATCTGATCTGTTTGACATGTTCATATGTAGTACGTTTATTTAATTTATTTTGTGGCGAGTAACCAGATCAGCAAACAGTGCATACAGATGGTAAATATTCAGTACTGTTAAACCGCTGGTCAACACCAAAGCAACTACCAGCTTCCTCCTTTGGGCGGGGTCAAGATTCAAACTCCAATCTCAGAGATAGCTTTTAATATTATAAATTATATCCGGCATTAAAACTATAAAGCATAACTGCCGGAAACAGGAATATTTGTATAATACAATATACAAATCATGAAAAAGATTATTTGACCTAGTTCATTTTATTATAAAGTCTTTTGCTCTTTGTGATTTTATACATTGTAGTATCTTGGGAAAGTAAAACCAGAATTCACCAAAGAAGAAACCGAATTTTGCAGAAATGACAACAGCCACAAAAACAGAGACAGCAAAGTTATTCCAGGTAAGTGAGACACTTATAAAAGTAATGAAGTCCAAATGATTTTGATTCACATCTGACATTGTGCCAGAATATTTCTAGTGTTTAAGTGTTACTGTGGCCCATGAAGTGACAAGAGTTGTCGTGTAAAATTACAGATTTGTTGTCTTCTGATATGGTGAGCTTTCTAGTAAAATTACTGATTTATTGTTAATGGTTCATTGTGACCGGACTTGGCAAGAGCTAATTTGTTTTCTGCTGATGGGACAAGAGCTGTCTTGTAAAATTCCTAAAATGGTTGCTTCCTTACTTGACAAGAGCTACCTATCTAAATTATTGATTTGTTGTTGTCTCCTCACTTGGTAAGAACATTCATGTAAAATTATTATTTCTGATATGACAAGAGCTGTCTTGTAAATGACCAATTTGTTGGATCATGGATTGGCAAACACTTGTATTGTTAAATTTTTATCAACTGTCTTGTGACTTTGCTCAAGCTGCTTTCAGCAATTGTTGATTTGTTGCCAGGCCAAATTTTGGGGTTTAGACCATTTTCAATATGTAAAATTTTCAAAGGATCTACAAATACCAGTTAATAATTTGTACATGTGTCATACATGTAAATGGTGGTAAATTATAGATCAAAATCAACAAATTTACAATTTATTCCTTCAGCTATTCAATCTAAATCGAGTCGTTGAAGTTAAAACAGTTAAATGAGCTAAGACTGCGTTCAGAAGTATATTTCTATAAACTATTCATTGTTACATTTTTAGCAATGGACCACATGGTAAAACTGACCTCATGCCCCCAGATATACATCAATGCTGTTTATATTGCTGTAAGTATTATAAATTTTGAGATATATAAAAAAATTGATTCACTTACATCAATAATGTTTATTGGCACTTTTTTCTTTTTTATGTAGAAAGGCATTTCCTCAAAAGGTTATATTACTGTGACAAAAGTTATAAGAAAATGCCATGAACTGCTGGTCAATTAGTTTGGTAACTAATTACAGGCAGTCACCACTGTGTGATTTTAACCCTCACAATGGACAAGTGCAGATGGTATGTCCCAATATGATCCCAGCTGTTGCATGGGATGTAAAACGCCACAGGGCGCTGTTTTTCAAGTTTGAATGATGCTAAACTTTGTATATTCAGTTCCCTAACCTGGGACAGCTAAATTTTGGCCGAATATGGGAATATCTCAGCTAACATTAAAAATGTTGATACTGGTCTAAAAAATTTTAAACCCTATCTTTTGGTTTACTATACGTTTTCAAGTAAACGTTTACACTGTAATGTTTAAAACACACTTTATAAACATTCTTTATACAAACCTTTTTGCTGAAAACATTTATAAAAAAACTCAAGAAACTGAGCTTTGACTGGAAACGTGTTTTAAACATTTCTAAAATAGTTGAAGAAATGGAGGTTATACTGGAAATGTTTTCCAAACATTTATCATGAAATGTTTGGTAAGAGTGTACATAAAACATTTAAATAGCATTTGTTGACATTGTTTTGTAAATGTTTGCTCTGGAAATATTTACAAACATTGACAACAACTGGTTTTCATACCCACCATTTAAAATGTTTTTGAAATGTTTTTATCAAATGTTTTGAAAATATTTTATCATAAACGTTTTATACACATATTTTCAGAATATTTATGAAACATCTACCTTAAAACATTTGCAAACAAAGATGGTGGTGAGCAATAAATGGGATTTTAGAGGACTTTGTCAAAAATTTTAATGTGTAAAAGTAAGAATTGTATTATGTAAAAGTGAGAATTGAATGGGGCACAAGTTTTAAGCCGCTTAAGACATAAATTAATATTTTCATTGGTGAGTAACCTAAATATATTGAATTTGACCTCTGGCCCCAATTTAGGTTAATATTGCTAAGCCATGTCAATGTAAAATTTTGTAGATATTATCATGTTCATTTCTAACATTTTTCATTGAACATTTGATTTCATTAAATGGTATACATAAAACACAAACATTTAAAGGTCTTCTATTATAAATGGCTTTCGTACAAAATTATTTTTTAACCTTCGCCAAACATTTCCCTTCAATGGACAAATTTTGACACAGTTAATAAATTTAGATGTCACAAGTAAATTGCTTTAATTTCTTATGCTTCTGCAAATGGATCTAGTATAAATGAGGTATACTGTCATACTATTAATTTGTCATACTGTCTTATTACTGGTTCTTGTCATATAGCTATTTCAACCAGAGATTTGTCATATTCTGAATCAATTCAGATACACATTCTTAATTTAATATATCCTTTGAAGCCAATATATACATCTGTTCTTAAAGCTCTAAAGTGGTTGCCTGTTAAACAGTCCTCCATTTTCAAAACTCTGACTCTGTGCAAGTACCTTCAAACAGCCCATACCTTATTCAAGCATTGCACAGCCAACCTGTCAGGTATTACCTGAGGCTTCCACAGTTATTGTTTCAAATGAAAACATCTCATTTGTTTAACTTTTTGTATAGTTGTAATGCATCAAAGCCTATCATATGATGGAGATTAAACACTACAAAAGTTCTGATTACATAATTACTCACTCCAAGAGTTTCAATAACAATATTTCCTAGAGAATTGTAATAGGAACTCCTGTCTTCAATAAAAACATATATGTCAGATTGTGAAGATGCAAAATAATATTTAGCAAAATGGGTCCTTATTCTAACTTGATCTAATATTCAGAAATATACATGTGTAGTATGTGATAGTTAGATAAAGTAAAATAGGTGGGAACAATTCTTTCCTTTATTTTAATTTTTCAATATATGGTTTTAGAACAATTATTTGCCCTGTTGATATTAAAACAAATTCATACAATGATTAAGTGCTAGAGTCTGATTAGATAAGCTGTGCCATGACTTGCATCATTGATCCCACTTGTATGTTCTTGAGAACCTCTGGTAATTGTGACAGCCGAGTTTTTGTAGTTTCCGCGATCTCGCATATTAGCGGCTAGAATATTGAGGGCAGGAATCTGGCAGTATATAAACGAATTGCGGGAGTGAATTGACGTCAGAAAGTTTGAATTTTAAACAGTAGCGGACCAGCCATGTTGTATGTATGAGGCTGTGGAGTGATAAGGTTGATATTCTTTCGTTGGTTTGAAGATTTATAGTTTGGAAGAAGTGATGATGTGTTGAGCTGAAGCTATGGGTTGGTGTTAACTCTGTTGGGCTGCTTGCAGGTTTGTTGAATGGTTGATTGTGAATGAGTGATTGATTTTTTAGTTGTAGTACTTTTTAGTTTCTATGATTTTTGCTGCATGTTATTTGCATGTAAATCATGATTAATTTGTGCTTAGATTCAGTGCTTGTAGTTTCACAGTGCTTACTATAAATTATTGCTTATTTGGTTGCTAATGGCTTATCATGTATTTTCTAGTCAGTAAATTAATCTAACCATGATGATGCAATAATGCTTAGTTATATTATTTAAACTAATTAGTGGTATTCTAACTAGTCATTTCACGGTCGTAGCTTGTAGTTGTAGCGTGTATCTATTCAGTAGCATTTACTCAGTATTATTTATTCAGTAACATGTATTTAGAATGTATTTATTTCATTTATTGATCTGCGGGATATTATTCCTGTAATCTGTGCTAATCTTTACTATTAGTTGCGGGAAAGTATATTTTTCCACTTTATGTTGTAACTGCCATAATTCATAATTTCTGGTTCAATGTATAACCAGGTAGCTAACGTAGTGATTGAATTTGCAGGTGTTTTGATGTACTGATGTTTTGGTGATTTGATGTACTGATGTTTGGTGATTTGATGTACTGATGTTTTGGTGTGTCGATGTACTGATGTTCTGCTGAGTCACCGTGTCTTGTGACGGCTGCACACTTTCACTCACAGTGATTGGAAGAGCGTTTGACAGTGTTACTGGTATGACGAATAAAGTAGTCAAGTTTTAGTCAAGTGTTTTTCCTTGTGCGAGACCTCACCCCTGAACCGGACAGCTCAGGTCGAGCCGTATAGAGAGTCCGGCCACATTTGGAGCCCCTAATGAGATCTCCACGACTTGTGAGTTCAAGAATCCTATAGTATTATCGTCTACACGACCCAGGAGTTCGTCAAGAGTATCTGTGAGTCACACCTGCAAGTGGTGATTATTACATTTTCTCTGTGTCGTATTTCAAGAATTCATATTGTGGGAAGGCTGATGCTGTTACCACCTTTGAGACTTTCGATCGCAACGACAATTGTGAAGTAAATTAATTTTTTTCTTCATGGGATTGTGACCCGTGATTTAGTAGACTAATTTCATTGGTATTCATGAACGGTATCGAGAAGGGACAGTGATATGATTTGAGCTGTGTGGTTACTATTAGTATAAGTTACTTTTAATCTGCTTGCTGACTGGTTAACTGACTATTTATCAAGTAATCTGCATGGAGGTTATTTTCTACCGAGTATCCTGCTGTTATGTGCATGCTAGTCAAGCTATATGAGTACTTTAACCTTGGGGACAGTTAATATGTGTAAGACTGATAATTCTGCATTTTTATGTAGTTAAGTTGGTGTGTTTTATGTTTTCAGTGTTTTATGTGTTTTATTTATTTTATTTGTCTGTATTGATATGGTGAATCAATTAATGCAGTTGATTGAATAGACTTGGAACATTAGATTTAAATGATTTGAGTATTTCTACTTAACAAGAAAGGAAAATTTAAATTTTTTTTTGTTTTTTTGTGTGATTATTTTTTTTGATATTACTCTATTAACTGAAGTATTAACTTGGTTGGAATCTGAATTTGGTTTAATTTTGTGATCATTACTAATGGTAAATTGCCATTGTGTTTTTTTGTTGACTGGTTTCCGTGATTGGACTATTTATTTATTTATCAGTGGTGTCAGTTATAACTGCGATTACTATTTTTTTTTGTGTGTGTGTGGGGTTACCTATTTTTAGTATTGTGGACGGTGGATATAATTTTAATTTAGTTAAGTGATAATCAAGCTAAATAATTTTGAGTTTGAAAAAATTTTATAGAAATCTCAGTGAAATTGGTTTAGTCGTAGTGGGATATGTTTTTTTGAATGATTGAAATTAAATGTCTGATAGTGATCAATTTTCCGAAATATCCTGATAATGTGATTAACTTTCTCTATTGTGAATGAAATTTGTGTTTGCAGATTGGTTGTTCGTCTGGTGTTCTTTTTCTAAACAGCTTACGGTATCCATACACTTTCTGGTTGCATGCGAGTCTGTTTGTTGGAGGAAATTATTTATTGTGAATGCACGGTTTGGTCACGTGTTGGTTTGTTCGTCTGTATGTTTGGTTGAAAAGTTGATGGTTGTCAATGCATGCTTTGGTGGTGTGTTGATTGATTGTATGGTTGTAAATTTATTCATTGTCGTTGTATGACAGGTTTTACAGTCTGTTCATTTGTTGGTTGAATTGAAGTTAATTGAGTTGTGAATGGAGTTTGTTGTCTGAGGTAATCGGGTTATATTGAATATTACTGTGAAATTTTGTTGCGTTTCAATTGAAAGCCATTTTGGTCTACTAACCAAATTCTGTATTGTGTCTGTGTTACATAATCCTGATAAGGTGTTCAGAATTTTGTTGCGTTTCAATTGCCAGCCAGTTTGGTCTGCTTATCAGATTCTGTATTGCATCTGTTTTACATAATCTTGATAAGGTGTTAGAAAAATTTTATTGCGTAATCTAGCATTTGCCTGTTTGCAATTATGTTTTAATTTTAGCTGATACAACAACAGGCGTGTTGTATAAACATTTATAATTTGCAATTGTTTTTTCGTTGTTTTTATTTTCCTCTGAGAGGTAGAACTTGTAAATATTTTGCAGAATATTCATTATTTATATCCAAGGTGAGTTGTATATTTCTGAAATCGATACTTGAATACTTGTTTCTTGTTGCTTTTAGCATTTGATACTTTAAGTCGGGTTAGGCATTCAGTCAGTACAGTATTTGGTGAAAGGTAAGTTAATGCAGCGAAAGATGGATGTTTCCAACATTGTGTATTTTAGTAACTTGAAACCAGGTATTAATGTTAGTGAGTTGTGTCAAGCACTTAACCTGGGTGTCAATATTGATGAAGCCATCAGAGATATAGTACCACATGGTAAGAATGCCACTTTTATCATACTTAGTGATAGGAGATTTGTGGATGCGGTCATTTCTCATCATCATGGTAAGCCATTTGTGGGTGAGTACATTGCCAGTGTTACTCGTATTACCGCAGAGATGGGTAATACGCTTTTGGCGTTGAAACCTTCTGCACCTGTTACTCGCTGCAGAGATGTTAGCATTCAGATGGAAAGCGAAGCATTTTCTGCACCCGTGTCCCAACCCATACTTGGTGTTAATGCCATCGTGGATGCCATCAATGGTTTATCCCGTGAACAGCAACAGGCAGTTCAAGCTGCTTTACAGCATCCTTCAGATGATCTTGGAGCTTCATACTTACCAAGGGGTCCATTATCGGGGTATGGGATGAATGATCTTGGACATGTTCATCATCCGCCAGTGACCACACCACCAGCGGCTGTTCATGCTTCTACTCCACAGGGGGATGCATCATTCCATTTTGGATGGTCCAATGCCATCCATAGCATCAGGGTCAGTACCTTCTCTGGATCAGATCGTGACTCTTGTTATGAACAGTTCAGGTATGATGTCAATTGTTTGATCAACCAGGGTGCACCTAAGGGGATGATTTTGACGGCTATCAAACGGTCCATCAAGGGTCAGGCACAGGACATAGTACTTCATATGGGTGAATCAGCTTCTGTCAAGGATATTCTCAGCCGGTTTGAGATGATGTTTGATGACGTTGACCCACCACACATACTTCTTGCTCAGTTTTATGTAGCAGAGCAAATGGCAGGATAGAGTATTACAAACTGGTATACTCGGCTACAAGACATGGCGAGTAAGGTGATGAAAAAAGATTCCACTTTGATTAATCCTAACAATTATGATGTCACAGTCAACACTCAGTTCTGGACCAGACTCTTTGATGAGAATGTTAAGAATGCTCTTCGACACAAATTTGATGGAATGGCTGGGAGTTCTAACTTCATGACCGAAGCTCGGAGAGTAGAATCTGAGTTCAAAGGGGATAAGGCTAAGGTGAATCAACTTAGTAGTGACTCAACACCACTTCAGAAGAGTTTGGATGAGATACTCAATCGGTTGAGTTTGTTGGAAAAGCAAGTGGAGAACAAACCCAACCCAGGGCCAGTTAGTCCTTCGTCAAATGAGGTGTCAGGAGGTCAGAGAAAAAATTTTTCAAAGACTGTTAAATGTTTCAAGTGTCACAAGATGGGTCACATTGCACGCAATTGCCCATTAAACTCCAAAAGGTCGGATTCCAGGAGCGGTCCGACCCAGGAACATTAAGCTCCTACTCGAGACCAAGACCTATTATTGGGAAAGCTAACGAAGTTGCTGTTTCGATTCAGGGAAACACTGTGCAAGCACTTTTGGATACCGGATCCATGGTCAGTACTATGGCAGCGAGTCTTCAAACTTCTTTGGGACTTCAAATTCTAGAATTGGATCGGATGCTCACAGTGGAAGGAGCTGGCGGCCATCGCTTACCCTACCTTGGGTATGTTGAGGTGGACTTGTTCATCAAGGGGATGGAAGGACCAACTCAGAAAGTTGTCATGTTGGTTGATACTGCCTACCACCAACGGGTTCCAGTCTTGATTGGCACTAACATCCTAGGAAATCTCAAACAAGTTGTTGATGGAGATCCAGCTTGGAGGATTGCCTTAGCAAGTATTGCTAAACATCAGGCTATTGTGAACACCAGTGAGTCCTTGGGATTTTTGAGAACGACTAAGCCAGTTGTAGTACCACCTCGATCAAGTGTTATTATCCATGGGAGGACCAGAGTTCAGTCTATCTCACAGCGCATCAGCGTGTGCCTGGAGGAAACAAGTCAGCGGATTTTACCCAAGGGATTAGTGGTATCACCTTGTGTGTACAACCTCTTGCCAGGAACATCCACTGCAAAGTTGCCTGTACAAGTCATCAATCATTTGGATCAGGAGGTAAGTATCCCGGCCAAGGCTAGGGTATGTGACTTGTATAGCACAGAGGATGTGACACCTTTACCTACTACCACCGCTGTGGATCAGCCTTTACTTACAGGATCAGAAGATGGTTTCCTTGATAACTTTCAGGATTTGGCAAGTACTTTAGAGAGTGATGAGGTCAGCAAAGTTCAGAGCCTTCTGAGCAAATGGAAGTCTGTGTTTTCTCTCCATGATCTTGATCTTGGATTGACGGATAAAACGGAACATAGGATTCGATTGAAAGATGACATTCCATTCAAAGAAAAGCCCAGACCCATACCACCTACGATGTATGAAGATGTTCGTAAGCACTTAAAGGAGATGCAGGACTTGGGAGTGATTAGGAAGTCACGGAGCCCCTATGCTTCAAACGTCGTGATCGTTAGGAAAAAGTCTGGAGCTCTGCGCTTTTGCCTGGATCTCAGGGCAATCAATGCCAAGACCATTCCGGACAGATACAGCTTGCCAAGAATTGATTCCACGCTTGATGCTTTAGCTGGAGCCCAGTGGTTTAGCGCGTTAGACCTGAAGTCCGGTTATTGGCAAGTGCCATTAGCTGAAGAGGACAAGTGCAAAACTGCGTTTACCGTTGGCCCACTCGGATTTTGGGAGTGTGAGCGCATGCCTTTTGGTCTCACAAACGCACCAGCTACATTTCAACGGCTCATGGAGGATTGCATGGGTGATCTTCATTTAAAGTTCTGTCTTCTGTACTTGGATGATGTGATCATTTTTAGTAAAACCTATGAGGAACACCTAGAGCGCTTAGCTGCTGTGTTTGAGAAACTCTGTGATGCTGGTTTAAAACTCAGCCCGAGCAAATGCCATTTTTTCAAAAAGGAGATTAAGTATCTTGGGCATGTGATCTCAAGCAAAGGGATTGCTGTGGATGCTGGGAAGATATCCTGTGTCAGGGATTGGCCTGAACCTAAGACTGTAACTGAACTTCAGCATTTTCTAGGCTTCACCAGCTTTTATCGGCGGTTCATCAAGGGGTTTGCTAGGATTGCCAAACCATTACATGAAGCATGTCAAGGTGGCATACACACTCAAACAAAGACTAGGACTAGGGTACGCTATCCACCCTTGAGATGGGGTGCCGAGCAACAGAATGCTTTCATCCAGTTGAAGAATGCGTGCTGTAGCACACCGATCCTGGGTTTTGCCGACTACAAGAAACCATTTGTGCTTCACACCGATGCCAGTGGAGAAGGTCTGGGTGCTGTTCTTCATCAGCAACAGGATGGTGTGAATCGCGTGATTTCTTATGCAAGCAGAAGTTTGTCAAAAGCAGAAAAGAACTACCCAGTACATAAGTTAGAATTTCTTGCTTTGAAATGGGCTGTAACGGAAAAATTTCACGATTATTTGTACGGCAATGAGTTTACCGTTATGACCGACAATAACCCATTGACTTATGTTCTCAGTTCCGCAAAGTTGGATGCTACAGGTCATCGATGGGTTGCCCAGTTGGCTAACTATCATTTTACTCTGAAGTATTGTACCGGGACTTCTAACAGAGTTGCAGATGCTCTATCAAGGGTACAATGGCCAGAGGTGACTCAAGATGTTATCCATCAAGTTTTAGACGTTCATGTGGGTCAGGATTGCCCTGTTGAGGGCTTTTGCTTTAGTCAACAAGCTATTCCAAGTGATTGGGAGGACCCCCCAGATCTTCTCGGTGGGGGTATTGATTGGTCTCATGAACAGAGAAAGGATCCAGTGATCAGTAAAGTAATTTTGAAACTTTCACAGGGGATGTCAGGATGTGAAGTGTCACCAAGTAGCAAGTTTCTGTGGAAGGAGCGGAAGCATCTATCCCTGGTTAGCGGTCAGCTAATGAGGAGCAGAACTTGTCGTGATGGGACACACTTGCAGCTGGTTTTACCTAAGAAGTATTGGACCGTAGCGTTGAGATACGTGCACGATCAGATGGGCCATCTTGGAAGGGACAGGTCCTTAGAGTTGCTGCGGGAGCGATACTATTGGGTTGGCATGCACAAGACAGTTGCAGATTACATCTCTCGCTGTGATCGATGTATCCGTCGCAAAGACTGGAACCCACAACGAGCTCCGCTTGTGAGCACAACCAGCACACAGCCCATGGAACTCGTTTGCATGGATTTTCTGAAACTTGAACCAGCCAAAGGGGGGATAGAAAATGTTCTTGTCATAACTGATCATTTTACGAAATATGCTCAGGCATACGCAACAAAGAATCAAACAGCCAGGACAACAGCAAAAGTTTTATTTGAGAACTTTGTGGTGCACTACGGATTTCCGAAACGGTTACATAGTGACCAGGGACGTAACTTTGAGAGTCAAACCATCAAGGAGTTATGCCAGTTGGCAGGAATTGATAAAAGTAGGACAACACCTTATCATCCAATGGGGAATGGGATTGCCGAGCGTTTCAATTCAACCTTGTTAAACATGTTGGGGACTTTGGAACCCATAAAGAAGTTGGATTGGAAGTCGCATATTGGTCCCCTTGTACATGCTTACAACTGCACCAGGCATGATACTACAGGATATGCTCCTTACTTTCTCATGTTTGGCCGACACCCACGTATTCCCGTGGATTTAGTGTTAGGACGTTTTGAGGGAACATCAACCAAGTCAGTGGATAACTACGTCTCTACTTTACGTCAGAGATTACAGAATGCCTATGATCTTGCTGCAGCTGCATCCAGGAATAACCAAGCAGGGCAAAAGGAAGGTTATGATAAGAAGATCAGAGGTGCTACCCTTGATATAGGAGATCGAGTTTTGGTTCAAGTCACAGGTTTGAAAGGCACTCATAAACTTGCTGACAGGTGGTCTGAGGAAGTGTATACTGTCATCAGCCAACCAAATGCTGAAATTCCTGTGTATGAAGTTAAGATGGAGAAAGGTAGAGGGAAGCCAAAAGTGTTGCATAGGAATCTACTGCTGCCAATTCCATGCTTACCACTTGATATTGGGAAGGATGTGCAGAGGACAGAGCTTGTCAAAGATGTAGTAGAGGGGATTGTTGCTGCACCAGATGTTGTCTCGGCAGATATGGAATCTGTTGAATTTGATACAGAATCAACTGGGACTGTTGTACTGTCCGTACCAGTTCCTGCACCCAGAAGTAGGCGAGGAAACTTGCCGGTAGTCACTCCGAGAAGTTTGAGTGGGACTACACCGGCAATGTCTGCTAGTAGGGGATATGTTGTGTCGCCTGATGGTGATGTGAATTTGTCAATAATTGAACATGAGGAGTCTGTAAACACGGACATTAATGAATCTGAGGAGGAAATTGTTGATAGTGGGATGGAGTCAGAGCAAGGCTTCAGTCCTTTATTGGAACCAGATGATAATGTTAATCGTGTGATGGAATCAGAGGAAGTTTTCAGTCATTTATTGGAACCAGATGATAATGTTTCTAAACATGAGTTAGATAGTGTGAATTCTACCACAGAATTCATTGAGGTACCTGAAGAAGGACCTATGGATGTTTCAATGAAGAGTGTAGAATCAGACCCTGAGGTGGGGGAAGTTAGTAACTTGACTCCAACACCAGCCCCAAGAAGATCAACTAGGATCAGATCACAGAATCATTTGGATACGAACTTTGTTTATAATTTTTCACAGTCTTCAAAGGATGGTGATGATGCAACTGTTAAAATCAACTTTCTGAAACAGGTATTAAGTTTGTTTTAATGTTGGGAATGTGTATTGCATTTCAGCTATTTGTGTTTTCAGTAATTTTTATTGCTTTTATTTTATTTTAGTATTAGCCATTGGTACCAGTAACATTGTATGAAATGTGTTTGTACAGCAGCTGATTGCTGATTGATGGTCACTTGGATCATCTTTGGTTTATTATTTGTATTTGAATGTTCACACTGACAGCTGTTGAACGCTTAGGTTGGTAAGGAAAGATTATTTCCTTTTGTCAGGTAAGGTAAATGGTAAGAGTTAATGTCAGTAGATGACATTGGAGGGATGTTGAAGTCAAACGTCAGGATGACGTTTCCCAAAACAGGGAAGTATGTGACAGCCGAGTTTTTGTAGTTTCCGCGATCTCGCACATTAGCGGCTAGAATATTGAGGGCAGGAATCTGGCAGTATATAAACGAATCGCGGGAGTGAATTGACGTCAGAAAGTTTGAATTTTAAACAGTAGCGGACCAGCCATGTTGTATGTATGAGGCTGTGGAGTGATAAGGTTGATATTCTTTCGTTGGTTTGAAGATTTATAGTTTGGAAGAAGTGATGATGTGTTGAGCTGAAGCTATGGGTTGGTGTTAACTCTGTTGGGCTGCTTGCAGGTTTGTTGAATGGTTGATTGTGAATGAGTGATTGATTTTTTAGTTGTAGTACTTTTTAGTTTCTGTGATTTTTGCTGCATGTTATTTGCATGTAAATCATGATTAATTTGTGCTTAGATTCAGTGCTTGTAGTTTCACAGTGCTTACTATAAATTATTGCTTATTTGGTTGCTAATGGCTTATCATGTATTTTCTAGTCAGTAAATTAATCTAACCATGATGATGCAATAATGCTTAGTTATATTATTTAAACTAATTAGTGGTATTCTAACTAGTCATTTCACGGTCGTAGCTTGTAGTCGTAGCGTGTATCTATTCAGTAGCATTTACTCAGTATTATTTATTCAGTAACATGTATTTAGAATGTATTTATTTCATTTATTGATCTGCGGGATATTATTCCTGTAATCTGTGCTAATCTTTACTATTAGTTGCGGGAAAGTATATTTTTCCACTTTATGTTGTAACTGCCATAATTCATAATTTCTGGTTCAATGTATAACCAGGTAGCTAACGTAGTGATTGAATTTGCAGGTGTTTTGATGTACTGATGTTTTGGTGATTTGATGTACTGATGTTTGGTGATTTGATGTACTGATGTTTTGGTGTGTCGATGTACTGATGTTCTGCTGAGTCACCGTGTCTTGTGACGGCTGCACACTTTCACTCACAGTGATTGGAAGAGCGTTTGACAGTGTTACTGGTATGACGAATAAAGTAGTCAAGTTTTAGTCAAGTGTTTTTCCTTGTGCGAGACCTCACCCCTGAACCGGACAGCTCAGGTCGAGCCGTATAGAGAGTCCGGCCACATAATTATCTTAGTGTAAATTTCAGGGATATGAAGGACCCAATCAATTTTGTGCAACTCAATGGCCTTTGGAAAGCACAGCTGGTGACTTCTGGAGACTCATTTTACAAGAGAAAAGTGCAGCCATCGTGTGCATGGAAAAGATAATAGATGATACTAAGGTGATAAAAAAATTTGTATTAGGACAGGGTATTTTTAACTTAAAATTGGTCATCTGCCACTCTTGCCTAGCGGATAACACACTTGTCTAGGAACTCAGAGGACATGGGTTCAAACCCAGGTACAGACAGATACATAGTGACTCAAATGACCACTTGAAATGGTGGTCCTCTGTAATAGGGTCCTATCCCTAGTGGCAGGCTAAAGAAGCTGAAGGACATTGATAAATGGTCATTCTGGAGCCTCTATCTTTCAGTTTGGGGAATGTCAGTCACTCGTGAGTTGGGGGTGTACCTGTGCAGTCAGATGGATTAAATAGCGCTGTGAGTCCTGTAGTATATGGAGATATTGCGCTGTGTATAAATACACAATACAACACAATATAAAGTAAATTGGGAAAAGTTTTAATCTTTCACCACATGTAATGATAATATGTAAAGAAATTGAGGGTCCTACCTGCAGTAAAATGATCAGTAATTTTACAGAACTCTTCATTTGACTTTGATGACAATATATGTGTGGATTTCATTCCCTCTGATTAAAGTTTAAGAACAACTAGAGCCCCAAAAGAGAGAACAGGGTCAGGAAAAAAGGAAAGCCAGGGCAACATTGGGATGCTTTTTCGCAAGAAAGTTCTTTGAAATCCAACAATCTTAAGATTCACAGACTAGACTTCTCAATCATCACATTTTAAAAGGTTATGTTTAGACTTTCCAATTATTACAATACAAGGCATTTGCAAATATCAAGCCCTATTGGCCTCAAATAATATTTTTTTCATTTGATAAGTATTAAATAATATTGACACAACATAGACTAATGGTGATATTAGAGAGTTTAAAATACCCGTACACGTGATGACCTGTACACCAAAACTACAAGTACAGGTACATGTTCCAGTTGAGGGGCTTTTCAGTTAAAATACACGTTTGGTGAAAACCCTCTTTCATATACCAACAGTCTTAGGTGTTGATGAGAGTGAAGGGACGAACTATTCACTTTTTTTATTTATAATTTTATTGTTAATTCACAAATGACCCAAACACTGCACTTTCACATTCATCACCTTAAAAAGTAAAACACATATGGTAAGAAAGCCCACAGCAAAAATGTCAACACTAACATACAGTTTCATGCAAAACACATGAAAACTCTTCCATGCCCACACCCATACCAATATTAACTAGAGGATCGCTCGCAAAAAAAAAGATAATGTTTTTGCATAGCAAAAACAAAGCGTCCCGAAAAGGATATAAAGGTGAGTGCTAAAGTATTAAGAAAATGCTTCGTTTCTAGCCTTATACTGTTGTGGCAACCAAAGTCAGCGCAGTCTGCTCTATCTAGCACGGTTTTCAAGATATAAGCATTTTTGTGTTTAGCAAAAAATAAAAAAATTAAAAATGTCCGCTATATTTGGCGAGACAAAAATATTTTGAAAATTGGCATGGCTACTCTGCAGAGATACCCAGCAGGTCCAAAATTTTGTTGAGTTCGCTCCATATAGCACGGTTTTTGAGATATAAGCATTTTTGTGTTTTGCAAAAAATAAAAAAATTAAAAATGTCCGCTATATTTGGCGAGACAAAAATATTTTGAAAATTGGCATGGCTACTCTGCAGAGATACCCAGCAGGTCCAAAATTTTGTTGAGTTCGCTCCATATAGCACGGTTTTCGTGATATAAGCATTTTTGTGTTTTGCAAAAACTTTGAAAATTCAAAATGGCCACCATTTTTGGGGAGACAAAAATTTTGGTCAAGACCACTGCCGTGGTGTGTATCTCCCGCCGAGCATTAAAGCAGAAGAAATAGCTTTTCCGAGATATTCACAATTTTTCATTTTCGTGTGTGAAAGGTCTTCCAAAAGTAGGTGAATGAGTTATTTGAGAAAAATTGGCTATCTGCAATACTATTAAGAGATAATTCACATTTACTCATTTTGAGTAGGTGAATAATTATCTATGGGTCTGAAACTTCACCAAGTGAAAGCTCTCCCAAAAGTAGGTGAATGAGTTATTTGAGAAAAATTGGCTATCTGCAATACTTTTAGAGATAATTCGCATTTACTCATTTTGAGTAGGTGAGTAATTAGCTATGGGTCTGAAACTTCACCATGTGAAAGCTCTCCCACAAGTAGATGAATGAGTATTTGATAAAAATTGGGTATCCGCAATACTTTTACAGATAATTCGCATTTACTCATTTTGAGTAGGTGAATAAATAGCTATGGGTCTGAAATTTCACAGAGTGAAAGCTCTCCCAAAAGTAGGTGAATGAGTTATTTGAGAAAAATTGGCTATCTGCAATACTTTTAGAGATAATTCACATTTACTCATTTTGAGTAAGTGAATAATTAGCTATGGGTCTGAAACTTCACCAAGTGAAAGCTCTGCCAAAAGTAGGTGAATGAGTTATTTGAGAAAAATTGGCTATCTGCAATACTATTAAGAGATAATTCACATTTACTCATTTTGAGTAGGTGAATAATTATCTATGGGTCTGAAACTTCACCAAGTGAAAGCTCTCCCAAAAGTAGGTGAATGAGTTATTTGAGAAAAATTGGCTATCTGCAATACTTTTAGAGATAATTCGCATTTACTCATTTTGAGTAGGTGAGTAATTAGCTATGGGTCTGAAACTTCACCATGTGAAAGCTCTCCCACAAGTAGATGAATGAGTATTTGATAAAAATTGGGTATCCGCAATACTTTTACAGATAATTCGCATTTACTCATTTTGAGTAGGTGAATAAATAGCTATGGGTCTGAAATTTCACAGAGTGAAAGCTCTCCCAAAAGTAGGTGAATGAGTTATTTGAGAAAAATTGGCTATCTGCAATACTTTTAGAGATAATTCACATTTACTCATTTTGAGTAAGTGAATAATTAGCTATGGGTCTGAAACTTCACCAAGTGAAAGCTCTGCCAAAAGTAGGTGAATGAGTTATTTGAGAAAAATTGGCTATCTGCAATACTTTTAGAGATAATTCGCATTTACTCATTTTGAGTAGGTGAGTAATTAGCTATGGATCTGAAACTTCACCAAGTGAAAGCTCTCCCAAAAGTAGGCGAATGATTTATTTGAGAAAAATTGGCTATCTGCAATACTTTTAGAGATAATTCGCATTTACTCATTTTGAGTAGGTGAGTAATTAGCTATGGGTCTGAAACTTCACCAAGTGAAAGCTCTCCCCAAAGTAGGTGAATGAGTTATTTGAGAAAAATTGGCTATCTGCAATACTTTTAGAGATAATTCGCATTTACTCATTTTGAATAGGTGAGTAATTAGCTATGGGTCTGAAACTTCACCAAGTGAAAGCTCTCCCAAAAGTAGGTGAATGAGTTATTTGAGAAAAATTGGCTATCTGCAATACTTTTAGAGATAATTCGCATTTACTCATTTTGAGTAGGTGAGTAATTAGCTATGGGTCTGAAACTTCACCAAGTGAAAGCCCTCCCAAAAGTAGGTGAATGAGTTATTTGAGAAAAATTGGCTATCTGCAATACTTTTAGAGATAATTCGCATTTACTCATTTTCAGTAGGTGAGTAATTAGCTATGGGTCTGAAACTTCACCAAGTGAAAGCTCTGCCAAAAGTAGGTGAATGAGTTATTTGAGAAAAATTGGCTATCTGCAATACTTTTAGAGATAATTCACATTTACTCATTTTGAGTAGGTGAGTAATTAGCTATGGCTCTGAAACTTCACAGAGTGAAAGCTCTCCCAAAAGTAGGTGAATGAG
Source organism: Sabellastarte sp. h YS-2021 (assembly GCA_964017235.1). NCBI lineage: Eukaryota > Metazoa > Annelida > Polychaeta > Sabellida > Sabellidae > Sabellastarte > Sabellastarte sp. h YS-2021. The sequence goes on along the minus strand of OZ024935.1, from coordinate 75,645,036 downwards.
TTATTTGAGAAAAATTGGCTATCTGCAATACTTTTAGAGATAATTCGCATTTACTCATTTTGAGTAAGTGAATAATTAGCTATGGGTCTGAAACTTCACCAAGTGAAAGCTCTGCCAAAAGTAGGTGAATGAGTTATTTGAGAAAAATTGGCTATCTGCAATACTTTTAGAGATAATTCGCATTTACTCATTTTGAGTAGGTGAGTAATTAGCTATGGATCTGAAACTTCACCAAGTGAAAGCTCTCCCAAAAGTAGGCGAATGATTTATTTGAGAAAAATTGGCTATCTGCAATACTTTTAGAGATAATTCGCATTTACTCATTTTGAGTAGGTGAGTAATTAGCTATGGGTCTGAAACTTCACCAAGTGAAAGCTCTCCCCAAAGTAGGTGAATGAGTTATTTGAGAAAAATTGGCTATCTGCAATACTTTTAGAGATAATTCGCATTTACTCATTTTGAATAGGTGAGTAATTAGCTATGGGTCTGAAACTTCACCAAGTGAAAGCTCTCCCAAAAGTAGGTGAATGAGTTATTTGAGAAAAATTGGCTATCTGCAATACTTTTAGAGATAATTCGCATTTACTCATTTTGAGTAGGTGAGTAATTAGCTATGGGTCTGAAACTTCACCAAGTGAAAGCTCTCCCAAAAGTAGGTGAATGAGTTATTTGAGAAAAATTGGCTATCTGCAATACTTTTAGAGATAATTCGCATTTACTCATTTTCAGTAGGTGAGTAATTAGCTATGGGTCTGAAACTTCACAGAGTGAAAGCTCTCCCAAAAGTAGGTGAATGAGTTATTTGAGAAAAATTGGCTATCTGCAATACTTTTAGAGATAATTCGCATTTACTCATTTTGAGTAGGTGAGTAATTAGCTATGGGTCTGAAACTTCACCAAGTGAAAGCTCTCCCAAAAGTAGGTGAATGATTAATTTGACAAAAATTGGCTATCTGCAATACTTTTAGAGATAATTCGCATTTACTCATTTTGAGTAGGTGAGTAATTAGCTATGGGTCTGAAACTTCACCAAGTGAAGGCTCTCCCAAAAGTAGGTGAATGAGTTATTTGAGAAAAATTGGCTATCTGCAATACTTTTAGAGATAATTCGCATTTACTCATTTTGAGTAGGTGAGTAATTAGCTATGGGTCTGAAACTTCACCAAGTGAAAGCTCTCCCAAAAGTAGGTGAATGAGTTATTTGAGAAAAATTGGCTATCTGCAATACTTTTAGAGATAATTCGCATTTACTCATTTTGAGTAGGTGAGTAATTAGCTATGGGTCTGAAACTTCACCATGTGAAAGCTCTCCCACAAGTAGATGAATGAGTTATTTGATAAAAATTGGGTATCCGCAATACTTTTACAGATAATTAGCATTTACTCATTTTGAGTAGGTAAATAATTAGCTATGGGTCTGAAACTTCACCATGTGAAAGCTCTCCCAAAAGTAGGTGAATGAGTTATTTGAGAAAAATTGGCTATCTGCAGTACTTTTAGAGATAATTCGCATTTACTCATTTTGAGTAGGTGAGTAATTGGCTATGGCTCTGAAACTTCACCATGTGAAAGCTCTTCCAACAGTAGGTGAATGAGTTATTTGAGAAAAAATGGCCATCTGCAATACTTTTAGAGGTAATTCGCATTTACTCTTTTTGAGTAGGTGAGCAATTAGCTATGGGTCTGAAACTTCACCCAGTGAAAGCTCTTTGGGATAGCTGCTCTGCAGAGATACCCTGAAGATAAAAAATTTCGTCGAAATCGCTCTATGTAGCACGGTTTTCGAAATATTAGCATTTTTGTGTTTTGCAATTTTTGCGCAAAAATTCGAAAATTCAAAATGACCGCCATTTTGGCAAGACAAAATTTTCTTGAAAATTGGCATGGCTACTCTGCAAAGATACCCTGTGGGTCAAAAATTTCGTCGAAATTACTCTATCTAGCATGGTTTTCGAGATATAATCATTTTTGTGTTTTGCAATTTTGCGAAAAATTCGAAAATTCAAAATGGCCGCCATTTTTTGCGAGACAAAATTTTTTTGAAAATTGGCATGGCTACTCTGCAGATATACCCTGTGGGTCAAAAATTTCGTCGAAATCGCTCTATCTAGCAGGGTTTTCGAGATATAACAATTTTTATGTTTTGCAATTTTTGCGAAAAATTCGAAAATTCAAAATGGCCGCCATTTTTGGCGAGACAAAAATTTTTTCAAAATTGGGATAACTACTCTGCAGACATACCCTGAGGGTCAAAAATTTCGTCGAAATCGCTCTATCTAGCACGGTTTTCGAGATATAAGCATTTTTGTGTTTTGCAATTTTTGCGAAAATTTCGAAAATTCAAAATGGCCGCCAGTTTTGGCGAGACAAAAATTTTTTGAAAATTGGGAAAAGTACTCCGCAGAGATATCCTGTGGGTCAAAAATTTTGTCAAAATTGCTCTATCTAGCACGGTTTTTGAGATATAAGCATTTTTGTGTTTTGCAATTTTTGCGAAAATTTCGAAAATTCAAAATGGCCGCCATTTTGGGCGAGACAAAAATTTTTTGAAAATTGGGAAAGTTATCATCCGGACAAGCTTCCCCATCGAAAAAAGACATTTTTGGTCATGTGACCTCTCTGATTGGTTGAAATGTCACTGCAGCATATTCAAAAAAATTCCCCAAGGCTACTGCCTAAACCTGCCAAATTTGAAAAGAATCCGCCTAACGGTTACAGAGTTATAAGGAAAACAAAATGCGGAGCCGGTGGAGCCGGTGGAGCCGGCGGAGCCTGAAGCTCTCCCATACACAAACAAGCGTCCCTTGCGGGATGCTTAAATAGTTTGTACCTTCATAGGCCATAGTTACGGTGGGAGAGTGGTAACATTCTTGCCTCCCACCTCTGAGGCCGGGGTTCGATTCCCGATATGGCCTCAAGTGGGAAAGCTGGTAATTGCTTGCCATTGGTCGGCAGTTTACAGTACAGAACCCTAACGAACTGTATGTACTGGTTTCCTCTGCCCTTCCAACTACCCGTCGTGATATGACCTGTACAGTGTTGAAAGTGACGTAAAACCCCAAATAAATAAACATAGGCCATAGTTTTACACAGAAATACCAAGGTTTTACAAGATTTTTTAAACAGCACTTTTTACCAGGAAAGGTTGTCCTGATTTAATTTTTTATATAAATAAGGTTTAAATGCATATTGAACTCCCACTTTTCTACAATATTCATGTATATAGTCTGTTATAAAAGCAAGAAAACCAGTTTTACTTTACCAGTTTTGATGAACTTTAAATCACCTCCTCCACATTGTAAAACTTCAAGCTTGATGTTTTACCAGTGAGCTGATAACGTCATTTTAACACTTTGCAGTACCAGTCACAACGGGAACCGATATTTTAAACCCTCTATTAAAGCAAGCGAAAACCAATCAGTTTATACAAGAGGTTCTTGTTTGTCTTATATTGGTGTATTGTGTTTTCTGGTAAGGCTCTTGTCATATATTGGTAAATTATGTTCATATAAACAAGTACTTTTAATACTTTCTGTTTAGCACATTTTGTTTGTGATGTGTAGTTTCTTGCTTTATGCAATACAATTTATTTCTGCTTACAAAGTACAAAGTTTATTTACAAGGGTTTTGTCTTGTATTAGTACATTTTTTTGTTAACAGGATTCAAAAGATCCCCTTAAAAGAGACCATTTAAACATGATTGTTTAGAACACAACAGGCTTGTAAATTTTAAAATCTAAATTTGTGGTGATATTCTCCTCAAAACATCATAATATATAAAAAACATAAATATATAAAAATAATGTTTATAGGCTTTCATAGTTACATTTTCTGAAAATGTAGTTCACAACATTATTCATTTAGCCATTTCATTCCTGCACTCAGGAACTAATTTTCCCTTGGTGTGAGAACCAGTCCCTCAGTGACATCTTTTGGGATGGATCCTAATACTCATCTCCTTAAATTAATTTTCTCCACTTTGTATCAAGTCTGGAAATTGACCTAGATGGTTGACTATGACTTTTTTGTTTATTATTTTGTTAGATTCCCTTGCTGGAAACAGCATATAATATTAGATTTCTGTTTGGTTTCCCACAATGGTTAAACAGATGCTTTATCTGTGTAATTGTAGTACACTAATTGCACTAGATGTTTCGTGATTTAAACACTTTGATAATTGTCAATAGCAATGTTTAAAATTTTGTATAATGTGTGACTAAGTTATCTCATCTGTATGTTGTATTTCCAAAGATATATAATTGTGAAAATGTCTCCAGCAAAAGTAAGATGACAATTGTAGGGTCATTTATTATCTAAGGCAGTTAACAATATTTAATCAATGTAACTCAGTCGCAAAGTTTTACATAAAAAGCATCTGTTTTGCACAAATAGTTCCGCACTGAAAAGGCAGCATTCTCATGTAACTTATTTGCACCTATACTGATAAGAAATTAAAAGACTTTGGGCTCAGCTTTACACACTTGAATCATAATATAAAATTCTACAATAGATACATTTCCAATTTAACCTTTGAATGGAAAGTGTTTTCCTGGTAGTCATTTTCAACTATATTACCTTACTGAATAAAACTTTTTATAGGCATGCAAAATTCATGGATAACTTTCACACTTGTTAACAACTAAGCCACCGATTCTCCATTACTCTCTTTCTAGACTTATATGTTTATTTTATTTATTTTGGGTTTTACATCACTTTCAACACTGTACAGGTCATATCACGACGGGTAGTTGGAAGGGCAGAGGAAACCAGTACATAGAGTTCGTCAGGGAGGAGTACTGTAAACTGCCGACCAACGGCAAGCAACTACCAGCTTTCCCACTTGAGGCCATGACGGGGATCGAACCCCAGCCTCAGAGGTGGGAGGCGAGAGTGTTACCACTCTGCCACCGTGGCCCCCACTAGACTTATATGTTAAATCAAATCATAAATCCTCATAAAAGTCATCATATAATTCTGTTTTTTTCCATGTAGAAAAGTCATACTTATGATTTTTAGTGGTTTATGGGTGAAAATCTCTCAGTCACTTATGATGGCATAACTGTGTCTGCTACACTTACATCAGAAGATCCAGAGCTTCACATGTATAACATCTTTATCCAGCAGCATGAAGTCCAAGATTTTCAAGATAAAGATGCAGAGTATGTCAATGTACAACCTGCTAAGGTACTGTTAACACTGCTAATATTAAATTTATAAGTTAAAATAGTCTTTTTATATCTCATCTGACAGTACAGTAAATTTGGTGTCAAAATAATTTTTCAGTGAGTTTTAAATATTGCCATGACCTTGATTAAAACTCATGACAACACAGCTGAAAACCAAATGATCTTAGGCATATCAGTGTAATGTGAGGTTTTAAACTCAGTCAAGATTTAAACTCTCATTATACCCTGTCAATGAAGACTTGCTTAAGTATAGTGAGATTCTAATTTATAATTTAGTGACAAGTAAATATGATACCAAGCTCATGAATTTCACATTAGTTTTAATCTAATTTTGCCTTGAAACAATTTTGCACTATTTTGTTTTACCATTGATTTAACTTTGGTTTAGCATCCCCAGTATCAAAGCTGACTTTCTGTCAAATAACAATGGGTTTATTTTCACCAATAATTGCCACATTTAAAGTAATAATAGCATACTGTAACTTCTTCACCACAGAAATCTGGCTGTCATCAATTGCAAATGATTGTGCTAAAATCTTGGACTTCAGTGAAAATTGACAAAAGAAACATCAGGCTGATTCCTGAAATTTACCAAAAGATTCAGGCTACAGTTCATTTGGCAGAGAATAAGGCTGTCACAATAACTTGCAGGTATCCTTAAATGGTTCACATATTTTCAATATATAGTTCTCTAATTTAGACAATTGTTACATTTTGGATCTGAATTGAATTTCAATTTAATGTCAATTCCATCATGTACATTTGATATCACGAAAGGAAGTTGACTGGGTGGAGAAAAGCTGTTGTTACCAGTTGGCCCAGATTAGCCACTGTAAACACACCAGGCACAATCAAAACAAACTAAATCTCATTGTAGCTATCAATGTCTACACATCAGTTTTGGTACAGGATAAACCCAAGCTCCAAAGAAATGTGTGACCAGTGTGTTATGATGATGCCAAACTAGCTTCACAATACTGTGGAATAATATCTCAATATATTGGATTCACCATTTAACAATGAACTGAGTGACTTTTGGACTACAGATATTGTATATCTTTACATGACCGTTGGTGTGTTGTTGAAGTGTTGCTTTGTGAGCTATATAGTTAAGTTATAGAAAGAATTGAACTCAACGAGAAGCCCTGACAGTATAAGTCAATGCTACCAGTAGACATACTGCAATTTACTTGGTAAAAGACAGAGGCTGCAAAATTCATGAAAACTGGCAATATTTTAATCCCAATCAAGGATAATTTAATAAATATTTGTGATACATTTTAACAATTAATTCCAGTATCATATAATCAGCCATGGACAGAATTAAGTACTTCTAAAAAACCAAAAACAAAAGGCCCATAACCAATAAAGATAGGTGGAATTTTAAAAAAATTAAATACAATTTATATATAGCTATGGAAAAAACATAAGATTGCCTACAAACACAATCTAAATATACTACAGTTTCAAATTCGTGTTTTTAAATTATGATTTAGCCCTGTATAAAATGTATTATCCAACATCCAAGGTTGATAACAACTCATCATGCTGCAAAAGTTACAATAAACAGAGAACTAAATTTATGACATCTGCTTTTTCGTATGTTTAGAAATGGAGCAAATGAGACAGGACTGTACATTGGTGCTTCCATCTTGTTTGATATGATAAACAAAGAGCAGCAGGTGGATGTGGTACAGGTGGTGAAGCAGATCAGAAAGACCAGACCAGAGTTCATTACAAGTCAGGTACAAATAGGATCACTGTCTAAACACTTTTCACAAATAATCCATGTAAATATTAAAACAAATTAACAATAAATATTATTGGTGGCAATGAAACAGGGGTAATTTGTATTGCAGTAACCTACTCTAAACTGTTTATATTTTTTCCTATAAATTGATAATGTCCACTGAAAAACTTTCTGTCAATGGACATGTATCCAGTAATATTTGCTTAGTATGTTCAACAGTTCACAGTATTTAGGTTCTATTAGACGCTATAGTGGTTCTAAATTGAGCAATAATTAAACAGTGATTTGCTTTCTCATGTGGCATGTATGTTATGCATGTGCAGAACATTACTGGTTATGCTTGATCATACCAGTTTTCTCTTACCTTCTCGACTTTATATTTCGTTTCCTCTCTATACTAGTGCAAATTAAAAAGTAATATACTAACAGTATATACAAATATGAAGTGACATCTTTCAGAAATCAGTCAAGTAGTATAAACATAATGTGTATGCATCAAATTAAACATTCATTTGTCAACAGGAATAATTAAATAATTGACCTTTCGAATAAAACTACAGAACACCATTTTCTAACATGACCTCGAACTTACTACTGTTCTAAGTTATTCTCAATTTTGGAAAAACATTAAATAAAAAAAAAACGGCTGATAAAATTGAGGTATCTTGGACTTCATGTCAAAAAATGACTGCTAAATGGCCATGTTATGACAATCATCATTTATCCCAGGTTAATCTGGATTGCAAGTTTTTTATTTGTTTGGTAAATAATATGCATTTAGGTAGCCATATTTTTGAGGCCATTTCACCGTTCATTTCTGTGTATTTCCAGGATCAATACAGATGGCTTTACAATGCCTGTGTTGCTTACCGAGCATATCAACTTGTTCAAATCAAAGACATATACAACAAATAGATATGTCATTTATTTTGTATGTTGTCAGCCTTACTGAACAATTTATCGATATTATGTAGATTACACTTACATTAGATTCATCTATTTGTACATGATACCAATTTGAAAGTGGCAGCTTTTTGGAATAAAGTGCAAAAAATGGATTAACCATGCAACAAGTATAACAATCAAGTTCACAGCACCAAAACTTTTATTGGGTGAATAAACCCGGTTAACCCTCGTCCAGTTGGAACAGTTATTCTTATTATTAAAATTTATATGTTCAACTTTGATTAAAAGGAGGATTCTAAAATTATGTTAGAAGGTAACTTGTACAGAAGTAACCATATTGTAGTGGGAAGGGAAAAATTATTGATTGGTTCTGCTCTGTCTTGAACTCACAGCCTTCTGATTACGCACAGATATAAACACAAGTCTAGCTCTTTAACCAACTAAGCTAAAGGGGAATCCCCCGGAAGCCTACATATTAATAGAACTGATATACGTGAGGATATTACATACCACCCCTCCAAGGAAAAACCTGTCCCCAGGTCTTACATGACTACATTATTACACTTAACTCGCTTGGCTTTGAGAGGGAAGGATCTTTAGGCATCTCACCATGTAGTGGGAAAGGAGAAATTATTGATTGGTTCTGCTGTGTCTCGAACTCACAGTCTTCTGATTACACACAGATATAAACACAAGTCTAGCTCTTTAACCAACTGAGCTAAAGGGAATCCTCCGGAAGACCAGGTATTAATCAAACTGATATACGTGAGGATATTACAATATGGAACCAATTCTTTAGCTTTGTAGTGGAAAATGCAGCTTTGTTTCTCTCTTTTATTGTATCATTATTGTTAAAAAGTGGAGGGGTCCACATTAAATTTGGCATGTAAAATATGTATCCATATGTAGTTGCAAAGTTGTTGGTTACATTTAAAAAAAAATCATATGTCTAAAAGTTAGATTATACTTTTTGGTGATTATTGATTATGTGGATAAATTGGTCCAGTTGATCAAACTGTAATTTATGTAAAAGTGTAGGAGAAATAATAGTAAAAAAAGAAAGAAAAAAATGTACATGATATATGTATATGAACCAAAAGTCATAACTTGTAATATTGAATAACTGATCGATATATATTAATTGAAAAATAGCTGTAAACGGAGAGAGCACATTTGGGTGAAACTACATGTAATAATCAGCTGCTGTAATTCATATAGCTTGATGAGATAGGTAGAAAATATTCTAGAGGAGCCAAAGTCACACTATGATACTGCACACCTACAACCCACAACAAATATACCTACAAGGTCACAATTTCCTTGATCATATGTCACCTGAGATATAGCCTAAACAAGATTAAAATAGTCAGGTTTGCTATGGCAACGTCAAAAGTAAGATGAAGGTGACAACCCGAAGCTGCACACCTACTTACCCAACCAATGTCCCCACCAATTATGAATTTCCTGTACCTTAAGCTTTCTGAGATAAAGCCCACACAAGATTTTACAGGTTAATGTCACTACAGCTGAAGGCCACACTGTGACAATGCACACTTACACCCCAGCTAATGTCCCCACCAATTATCAACTTCCCAAACCTTATAATTTTAGGTAGATACAAGATTTTAAAAGACAGGGTCACTACAGTTGCACTATGACTCTGCTCCCCTACAGCCCCAAACCTGTGACCCCCACCAAGTATAAGCTTCTAGTACCTGACAGTTTCTGAGAACCAGTCCGAGTATGATTAATCCTGCGACACCCACCAGGTTGTCATGGATTAACAGCAGTATTCACAGAGCCTTTAAAGGTTGTGGGGTAACAAAATCTGTGTGTCATGGAAACCATTGTACACCACTGCACCATTTATCATGGTATTATTTCCTTTTAACTTCAATGCTGGTTTTCAACAGCAGTACCAGTGTGTGTGTGTTTAAACCTACTGATCTATATATTGGCCAGCACCCATAGAATGCTTCTTTTTGAACAATAAAACGAGTGCATTTTTCAGAATATTTAGTTTTTATAAAATCAAAATTAGAAGTCTTATTAGAAGTGAATAATAATAATAATAATAAATCATTCTTTATATTACTTGATAAAATACTAAACAGCCTACAGTGAACCAATTCGTTACAAAAAGGAAAGAGTTTTGCATTTGTTTTCACCATAACTGATGTTATTTACAGCTAGAACTGTGTTTGGCATCAATTGTGTATAAACTGCACATTTGTCTTGTGTTTTTGTGTACCTTCGTAATATTGCATTGTGCTTAATTGTGTTTGTACTGTATTTTTGTACTGTATGTTTATGTTTACATGGATAATAAAAATATGAAAAAATAACCAGATATCATTTTATATTATATGTACACTGTTTGTATATGTTTTAACACCGTGATAAAGCAGTTGAGATCTAAGTAAAATGGTTGGTCTTATTTTCTACCATTGTGCATGTCTAAATAAATATTTTAGTTTTTGTTTGGTTACTGAAACTCGCCAATTTGATGTTGAAACAAAAAACACACGGGTCATTGTGAGACTTGTTACAACTGTTAAAAATGAAAATGTCGAAGTTTCAAATGTATTTTGTCAGTACTAACGAAATCAACAGTACATGAATTTTTGGGGGCTTGATTGTGTGAAGATATTCTGAGGTTGAAAAACAAAATTAAAAATATAATTTATGTCACTTTAGGCTTAAGTTTGCTAAAATAAAAAGGACGTTGCGTACATGAAGCTTAACTTTGTAGTCCATTTACCCATGTGTATGACCGCCAGACATATCTCATTCTGACATAGATGTTTCATTTTAATCAATACATATGTTGCGCACAATGTGTTAATCCCATGAGGTTGTAAAGGTAGTATTGTGACATCAGGATCATGTGTTTTGTAATTGTTGTGAGAAGAAAAGCATTTTTCATTTTAAGAATAGTAGACTAAGCAATTGAATTCCCTTAAAATTTTAGTTTTTTTTTATAATCACTGATGCCTGTATATATATGATAGCATATCAAGCTTTCTTTTCTTAAATATGAACTTATTTTAATTATTATTCATACATATTCTAATCTAATCTACTGCTTTGCAGGCGCAATATCTTCCCCACTAAGGGGAACTCAGTGCGCTAGTAACAGAAATCATTTCTTATAAGGAGAGTCGAGGGGCGTTCAAGGTCAGTGTACCAGGTTTGTGGGTGGGACCGAGAGGGAAGGAGACTAAGTTGGGAAGCTAGAGTTGAAAAGGTGCGTTTTGAGGTGTTTCCTGAAAGATGCGACAGAGGGACTGTTTCTTATTTGGAAGGGGAGAGAGTTCCAAAAAACTGGGGCATAGTGACTAAAAGAATTTGAGAAGTGTTTAATTGATTTATGAACTCTACGGTCAAAAGTGGGGGTATGAAGAAACTTGAGTTTAGGGGTACTTCGTCTAGTATTTCTAAAGGAAGTGTAGGGGTGGATTAGTTCTCTTAGGTAAACAGGCTGACCTTGGTTGAGGATTTTATATGTAATGAGGCCTATTTTGAATTGTACCCTATACCTAACTGGAAGCCAATGAGTTTTTTCAGTTGAGGGGTGATGTGAGAAAATTTTGAGGAACGGGTGACAACCCTGCAGAGTGAGTTTTGCACTAGTTGCAATCTTCTTAGCTCAAAGTCTGTGAGTGATAGAAACAGGGAATTGCAGTAGTCCAATCTGCTGCTGACCAAGGCATTGGCTAAAAGAACTGATGTTTTAAGGTCTAGAAGGGGGCGTATTCTGTAGAGGTCTCTTGCATGAGCTCTAGTGGACTTTATGACCTGTGACACATGGTCAGAGAAAGTGAAATTGGAGTCAAACACCACTCCGAGGTTCTTGACACTTTGTGCTGGTAAGACCTGATTACCAAGAATATTGATTGGAAAGTGAGGAAGGAGTTGTTTACGGTTGTTTTTGGAACCTATCAAAATGAACTCGGTTTTATCAGGGTTGAGTTTTAATTTATTTGTGAACATGAAGTTTTGGATGTCGTTTAGGCAATTTTTTAGTTTTTGTACAAAGTAAGAAAAATTTGCTGGAGAGAGTGAAATGTATAGCTGAGTGTCATCGGCGTAGAAATGGTAATTGATGCTACTGTGAGATTGAATGATGGAGCTGATTGGGTTGGTGTAAAGGGAAAAAAGAATTGGACCAAGGACGGAGCCCTGGGGGACCCCATGCTGAAGGGCAACAGGATTTGAGAGTGTGCTGCCTACCTTGACCGACTGTGTCCTTCCCGACAGGTATGATTTGAACCAGCCAAGTGCCAGTTCACTGATTCCATAGTAACCATTAAGTCTGTCCAGGAGTATAGTGTGATCAATGGTGTCGAAAGCGGCGGAGAGATCTAGAAGGGTGAGTGCTGTAACAGACCCTTTGGCCATATTGAGAAGAATATCATTATGAATGTTAAGGAGGGCACTTTCAGTAGAATGGTGTTTTCTATAAGCCGACTGGAAGGCAGTCATCAGGCCGGCTTCATCAAGGTGAGTATGTAGCTGGGCTGCTACTACCCTTTCAAGTATCTTTGAAATAAAGTTTAGATTGGAAACGGGCCTGTAATTTTTGAAAACTTCCTTGTCTAAGGATGATTTTTTGAGAATTGGGGTTACATGGGCCTGCTTAAAGAAATTAGGACACGTACCTTGTGCTAGAGAGGCGTTGATTATTGAGGTGATGGGGGTAATAAGGATATCCAGGAATTCAAGAACAAGAAAAGTGGGCCAAGGGTCAAGGGAACATGATTTAGTGGGAGAGTCTTGAATGATTTTGGTGACCTGCTCTTCAGTTACAGCAGAGAAAGAGGCGAATGTGGGTGGAGGAGAGTCTGGGGTGATGTGTCGGAAATTGAGTGAGGTAGAGAAAATTGAGTGTATTTTTTCAATTTTTTCTGTAAAGAACTCGACAAATCTGTCAGCCAAAAGCTTTGGGGGGTTTATAGATGGGAGAATCTTTGCTGGGATTCTGTGCAACACATCACCCAGGACTCGCCATAGTTTTTGTGGGTTGTGGTGATTGTCTCGAATTTTTTCTTTGAGGAATTCAGATTTGACCTGCATGCAGATTTTATTGTACTGGTGGACTTTCTGCATGTATTGGGATCTATTGAAGGTAGATTTCTTTCGGCGCCAAATACGTTCAAACAAACGCTTGGTCTCCTTTGCCGCAATTACCGTTTCATTAACCCATCCTGGGATGTACTTCGCCTTGGTATTTTTGGTGTGTGGTGGTGCATATTTGTCAATAAGGGTGGACAAAGTAGTAGGATATTGTTCATAAAGAGTGTCGGCTTCCTTGGAAGGATTATTAAGTAGTTCAGAAGCGAGGAGATCTGTTTTCAATTTGTCTTTATCAATTTTATGGTATTTACGAAAGGTGACAGTAGCCTTGGTTTGGGTTGTAGGAGTTGAGAGATTAAGAGTAAAACTAATTGAAAAGTGGTCGGAAAAGGCATCGGTGGTATGGACATTGGAAATATAGTCATTGTTAGGTTTGGTTAATACCTGGTCAAGTGTATGTCCATGAATGTGAGTTGGAAAGTTAACTTTCTGAGTTAAATCAAATGAATCAATCAAAGAATGAAAGGTTTTTGAATTTGAACATGTTGTTTCGAGGTGAAAATTGAAATCGCCGATGATCACCAGATTCTCCGTGGTATGGTGAATATCCTCCAAAAGTGACTGAAACTGGTCAAAAAAGGATGTAGTACTGGAGGACGGAGGTCTATATATATTTAGTAGGTAAAAGGATTCTTTGTGAAGGGTTATCTTGAGGAGGAAATTTTCGAAAGTGGTGCAGGTCTTTGTTGGAACTACGGAAGGATCCAATCCGTCTTTGACAAAAAAGCCCAATCCTCCACCGCGACGGGCCGCTCGTGGCTGTTGATAGAGTTTGTAGCCTGGTGGGGTAATTTCGGACAGATTTGCACTTGTGGTGTCGGGTCTTATCCAGGTCTCAGACATGGCGAAGAGATCAGTGTCATTATCAGAAATAAATTTTGCAATGGCAGGATATTTGTTGTGTATTGATCTAATGTTTGCATAGGTGACCTTTGGACACCTGGGTGGTCCTGGGTTTGGGTTTATGTCACCAGCAAGCAGGAGTAGAATGAAAAGACGGAAAGGTGGTAGGGCAGGTGGAACTGAAATTGTAGATTTGATGATAAAATGTAGACAGAAGGTGGTGGTGGGGTTTTGAAGGGGCAGAAACTGACGACATCAGGGCACTTAATGCTGGAGTTGTTATGGTGCTGATATGAAGCAATAACTGGTTGGATTGCCAGTAAAAAATAAAGGAAAATCATGTTTGAGGTCTTTAGAGTAGATTAGAGTGGTTTGGTGGGTTTGAGTTTGATGATCCCCGATAACGGGGAATGTGAGCGATAAAAGGGGATCAAACGATAAAGTGGGCAGTTTGCATATGTAAATATCAATTAACTATGTCAAAAGGGGGTAGATTAAAAAGATTATTATATTAGTTCTTTCAATAATAGCACCAAGGTAGACGTAAAGTGGGGTTATTAAATTTTTAACTTTATCGGATCTGATTTTCTGATTATCGGATCTGTTTATTAGCAAAAGTATGTTACTGGTTGCATCTTCATAGTCCAACTTAGATCCCATTAAATTTGGAGAGTTCAACTCACTACCTGGATACAAAAATTCCCAAATTCAGGTTCTCAAATTTACTTATTATTGAGCCGTCTGTGATTTCTGAGTGCACTTGTTTCGAATTTATTCTCACTAATATTAAATAAAAGTTATTGCTTATATCAGAAAAAATGCACAAAACAAACTGGCCAATTTCCGTAGTAAAGTGAACAAGTGAGTATAGCAGCTTCACATTTGAATTTTAGATTTCCCTATGGATTTTATAGCAACAAAAGAAGCAGAAACTCTGGAAATATATTTCTAATGGCATATATGTTACTCATATGTGTAAACACAGCTTTAAACAAGTAGACTAATGCATAAGAAAAAGTGGAAACCCACTATATCCCAATCTCTAAGTGGCCAGTCTTTATTATTCTCCAATATTAAAATCAGTCAACTTTTATTTTCATTTTACTTGTGTTTTTATTTTGTTGTGTACTTTATCCAGGATGTTCAGCATTACTAGTGACACATAAAACAAAAACAATGTATGATTTGACTCTGTTGTGTAACATCTGAGTAAGTACATTGCAGTTAAATTGTCTTATTGTGTGTATATTTACTGCCTTAAAATTGAAGGACTACATATTTGAGGGGAAACTTGCTGGATATCTACGTCCTATAACTTCCATTATTTTCCAGAACTGAGCACAATAAGGAATTTAAAATACAAAATGGAATAAATGGATTGATGTGAAATCAAATGATAAACTAGATATTGATGCAAAATGGGCAATAATTTAAACTTACAGTTTTATATATTCTGTCTCTTGGTGTCAGTTTCACTTGTACTAGGTTGGTAATACTTTTTATTATATATAGGGAATTTTTGGTTTGGAAATATGTACACAATGTCATTAAAGTTCAATTTATAAACTTAAGAATTAAATATAAAGCTAAAATATATAAACATAAAACTTTTATAGTGCCAACTTAATCTATTACACATAGTGCTCTCATATAGAGTTTCTTCCAAATTCATTTTCAGGATTCCAGTTGAGGTAAGCTTCAGTTTTGTAAATTTGAAAATTGTAATTACTTAAATGTAAGCTACAATAGCTTACCATGTGGGACTGAATGCTGAATTCAACCACCCGGTGGCGGGATTACAGCTGAGACTGGAGGAATGTTGTCCATTTTTCTTGATTTTAGAATTATAAAATATACCAAAATATTGCCAAAAATACCAGTCTAAGTCCCAGTTACAGAGCCCCAGTTCTAAAGTCGGGTCTATAAGTAGCCAAAAAACGAAATTTAATGAATGACAGTACGGCTACTGTCTAGATGTTTTGAGAGAAGACAGTGCAGCCATGCTCACTCAAGATAGTAGCCCATAGGGGCATCACTGCTATAATAATACAGCCCTAGGCTTGAATCTCATTAATTTTGCCACCCTAAATATGAGATTATGGTACACTGATAAACACTAAATACATTATACAGTTAAGATAGACCTTACCATGAACATCTGGAGAGGTAACCAGTACCTAAACCCTGGGATAGACTCCTGAAGGCTTGGCTGCCGAGGGTGTGCCCCCCTTCTTTTCTTCCCGAAGATGAGGATGCTGAGGGGAAGGATCTAGGACTTGTTGTGCCACAACTACTGGTCCTAGATATATTATGTTGTCGCTGTCTGACCAAGTAAGGTCTTTTAGGTAAAAATTTGTAAATGTGTTGTGAGCTTTCCAGTGACACGCTTGCATGATTTGGTCCACTGATACCTCACCGTAAAAGGCCTTAGAGGCCGCGAAGGCCCTAATGTCAAGTGCTTTGACTTGGACCAGGTCCAAGGCTTGTTGGTCTGCTTGTTAATAACAAAGTAGGATAGTTTGTTTTCACCTGGAAGAGAGAGTAGCGGGTCTGATGTCTGGTATGTCCTTTCTTAAAGGAGATGAAAAGAAAGGATCGAGACTCTCTTAGGTCTTTGGTTCTATCCAAATAGTACCTCTGGGCCTGTACCGGACACAAGGTCCTGTCTTCCTTGAATGGTCTATCTACAATGGTAGTTAGAGCAGGAATAGTCACCAAAGACACACTTTGAGAACCTTCTCTTGCTAGTTGGTTTTTGGCTATGAAATCTGAAGAGGGGAACAAGGCAACCTTTTCCCATTGGCCTAGATTAGATACTTTGTTTGCAACCCAGGCATGGATTTTGCTGCGGCACTTGCCGGAGGCCAAAGCTAGCAAGAAAGCAGTTTTGAGAGTAAGATGTTTGAGGTCTGTGTCTTTCATAGGCTCAAAGGGTGCTTTTGTGAGCTCATTGAGAACAACAGAAAGGTTCCACTTAGGAAGATTCCTGGAACTTTTGGGACGATCCCTGTGAAAAATGGAGAGTAACCTATTAAGGTCTAAACTTTGAGAGATATGGAGCCCTGTTGGGCCCAAAGTGTCAACAATAGCCGCCCTATAACCATCAATGGTCGAAGGGCGCCTGTTTAGATCTTGGTACAGGTACATGAAAAAGTCTGAGACTTGCTTTACAGAGGGAGTGGAGAAATCTAACGAATTTTCTCTGCACCATCTCACAAATAGGGCCTACTTTGACTTGTAGATGGTCCTTATTGACGATCTCTGAGGGGCAGCAATTCTCTGCCACCTCCACAGAGAAGCCTTGTTATTGGAGCTTTCCACTCCTAGACACCAGGCGTGGAGGTTGAGATGTTGTGGATTGCTGTGGAACACATAATTGTGGGACTGTTTGAGAAGAGTTCTTGACACTGGAAGTTGAAGTGGGATCTCTGTTGAGAGCTGCACTAGGTCCCAAAACCAGGGCATCCCTGGCCAGCCTGGGGCTTATTACGATGATCAAGCAATTGGATTGTCTGACTTTTTGGATCACCCTGTGAAGGAGAGCCATGGGAGGGTAAGCATAAACAGTGAGACCAGACCAGTTTATGTTCAGAGCATCTATGTCCCAAGCATTTTGGTCTGGGACTGAAGACATGTACAGTGGAACTTTGTGGTTGAGGCGAGTGGTGAATAGATCTATATGAGGAGTGAACCACTTGAGACAGATCTGTTTGAACACCTGCGGATGCAGTGACCATTCTGTTGACTGAACTTGGTTCAACCTGGACAGTAGGTCGGCCATCACATTCAGACACCTTGGAATGTGTCTGGCTTTTTTTGTTATCTGGTAACAATGGCACCAGGTCATGATCTTCCACAGGAGACCGCACATCTCCGCCGAGTGGGTTCCACCTTGTTTGTTTATGTAGGCTACCACTGTTGAGTTGTCTGTGGCAACTAACACTGTTTGGTTTTCACACTGGTCCTTGAACCTTTGAAGGGCCAGAGAAACCACCTTCAGCTCTAGAACATTTATGTGTAGCCTTTTTTCCCTCTCCGACCACAGACCTTTTGCAGAGGTTTGCTCTAAGTGAGTGCCCCAGCCTATGTTGAGAAGGTGTTGAGCCTGCTCAGGTCTATTACTGGCCTTCACCTTTGGTGAGGCTTGGGTACAAGAAACAGGCGACTGTAAAACCTGAGAGATTTTACATTTTCCCTCCTTTCTATTGCATTGTTTGACAGAAGAGACTGGATACAAGAGGTCAGAGCTAGTTCTTTTTGAAGGGCCTTGTAACCTGACTGAATCAGTGGGGCTCTGACTAAATTTGGTTTTGAGGTGAATGGAAAAATGTAACCATTGGTGATAATGTTTAACACGTCTGAACATTTGTTTGTGAGCCAGTCTCTTCTGAAAGAATGGAGGTGACCTCCTACTGGTGGACTGTGGGAGGCTGAAAAGGAGACATTGGGAGGAGGGGTTTCCACACCCACGTCCCTTTGAGTGGGGTCGAAAACTACCTCTGGAGCCTCTAAAGTTTGGTTTCCCCCTACCTGAGAAAAACGATTGGTTACTGCTTTGAGAGGAATTGCCCCCATAGGGGCATTTCCTGTAGGAGCCTCTTTTCTTGTTGTGGTGGGGACCACGAAGGGGCGTGTTTTGATAGGGTCCAAAACCCTGAGAGTCTTTAGGGGTGCCTTTTTAAAGGAGGAAATCTTCTCCATCCTTCACTAGTTGAGACTTGAAAAGAGGAGTGGGCCAAAAGGGCGAGTTCCTCAGTTACTGACGTCTCGAGTCCCCTAGATGTGGTTGAAGAAGGGTCATTTCAGCCTCTCTTCTCAGAAGACCAGTGTTGCCCATGGTATATAGTTTCGTCTGGAGTATGTGGGCTACAGACGTGCTAAGGCAGGCTAAGGCTCTCTGTTGAATAAGAATCCTCTTATTCGGAAGTTCAAAATAAACACAAGCATTTTCATAACCACGTCTGGCAGCTCTTTCAGGGTCGGCACCCTTTTAATATGGTTTTTGACACTTTTGAAGGTAGCCTTGGCACTGTGTAGGCACTTCTCCATAACAGTGTTACAGGAGGAGGCAGTCCTAGCGGAGGTAGGTGTGAAATTGATGGTAGAAAGATTCTGCCTAGCTTGATGTTCAAGTTCCTTAAGAACTTGTAGAGGAACCTTGCCCACAGGGGCCCCAGAGGGCTTTGGAGAGATACAGATTTCGGCAAAATCTGTATTAAGTTCTTGAAGCTTATCTTCAAAACAAGGTTGTCCCACGTTATAGTACTTGGCTGTTGAAGCCGTGGTTTGATGTATTTACCCTCAGGTAAATTGGAGGCCCAGAAATCTTGTTCATATTTCTCAAAAGCATCTTTGAGAATTGGATTTAAGGGGAGCATAGCAGAAGGGCCTCTTGGCCTCAGCTCCTGTTCGCCTTTCTCATCGTCTAGGCCTAGCACAGTGGTAGAGGACCTAGGCAAAGTTTCCCTGGGGTCAGTGAGATCTAGTATTTGCCTGAAAGTTTCCATTTCCTCAGCATATTGAGAAGGGAGGTCAGACATGTCTACCTCCCTGTAAAAGACTGGATCTGTGCTAACCTGATGTTCAGGCTCCTGAGGAGCCTTATGTTGAGGTTTAGTAGGCTTTTTAGATGGGGCAGAGGACTCATCTTCCTCTGACGAAGATGACTGAGAATAATACTTTGCCCTTGCCTTGTGCTTCCTTTTATCTGAATGCTTTTTAGGTTTAGGACACACCTTTTTGGGGTGTTCGAACTCAGAATGATGTTTCGAGTGGTTGGATTCAACATCTGATTGCTTGGAAGCAAGCTCGGACTGGACATTTTGAGAAGACTTGGGAGGAAGTGGAGGTCCATAAAAATCAGTCTCCATAGGTTGAACATCCAAGTAGTCGGATGTCCTAGAAGTATAAGTCCAAGTCGGAATAGGGTCGGGGTGATTACTGGGTCCAGGTTTAGGTCCAGCTTGGGCAGAGTCGGATGCTTTTTTGAAAGAAAGCGTTTGGTCTCTGAGAGACTTCATTGCCTCCAGCATGGACGCCTGGAAGACCCCCATTTCTTGCTTAAGTTGGATGTTAAGTGTACTACCCAGGGATTTTTCAAGCCTACTTTCTATTTTATTCTGCAATGCTATACTTGGGGTGGATGGGACAGTATGTGGAGTCTTTAATGATAGAGATTCAAAATGCAAGGGTTGGGGACGCATCACCATTGTCGCCCAGTAAGTCAAGATCATCTTTACTAGTATTCACATCCGACGCCTTCTGCTTCCTGATATACTGACGTCTATGTTTTATTTTAATCTGCTGTTCCTCGGTGAAACAATCACAGATATTGCAAGGAGACTGATCCAAAACACAGGGGTCGTCTCCCGTGCCAGATTCCCTACAGGTAGGGCAATAATTGTGGGTATTGAATGGATAGCAGAAGTGACGGCATTTGGATGATCTTGCTGTTGCACTTGCTTCATGGGAAGACATTTTTACTGCAATAAAAAGATCCGAGTTGAAACGCGGAAAACTCACAAAGACATTAAATATTCAATGAATACTTATCCTGAACTTCCCAAAATTTTACAGAATGTTCTATGCAATAAAATTAAACAAATGGCTGAATATGAACATCCAACAATATGTATCCGCTGAGAAAACAGTAAATTATCGAGAGATATTTCAAACGTCTTTCCAATATGGCGGCCAATGAGAGAAGAAGGATGAATTACCAAGTGGCGCTGCTATGGTACATACTAAACCACGGACTCGGCCAAATCCAAATATCCATTTTTCTCCCGCGTTAGCATTCAGTCCCACATGGTAAGCTATTGTAGCGCAATAAAAGCACAGTTTAAATTGACCCTGTGCTGGAAATATATTTTCAATATGTGATATGTTATCATCACCTTACAAGAGTATAAAATAAATTTAACTTAAATCCTAATTGCCTCTCTGCTGAAATGAAACAAATCTTCCAAGGATATGTGAATTCATAGTCTGGTTAAATGCTCAAGTTAGACGCCCCCAGTAGAATATTGGTTAGCACGTTTGGCATCTTATCACAGGTTGTAACCTCTGTGTTGGTTCGACTCACACAAGTGACAATGCTGAGGACCTGTCAAAATATGACCTCAGCTGTTGAATGGGATCTAAAACACGAACTTTGACTTTAAAGGCTCAATCCCGTACCCTTAAATAGGCTGGTTATTACATGGGCATACTGCCAAGACAAAAACGTCTGCCTGATCACCTTATATCTCCTGTAGTGTTTTATGAATAACATTGTCATCTTCATCTGTGATATATATTTTTATGTATGATTTTCATGAAGTCTTCCAATCATAATAAATTCTGAAGGATGGTATGCATCAAACCAATATGAACCAATTAGACAACATAGTCCATCTTCAAACATGAAAGTTGGTGAAACTTCTTTTTAAACCAGAAATTTATTTTAATTTTAAATGAACATGTGACCTGTTTGCTAAAATATATTTGGATTCTATGAAAAGTTGAACAAGTTCAAAGTTGGGGATTTATGTCTCATTTAACAGCCAGGGTCATATTGGGATAGGGTTCTCCACATTCTCAATTGTGGGGGGGGGGGGGGAGTGGAACCACACAGAGGTGACAGCCTGTGATTTCATGCTAAGCTTGCTAACCACTAGGGCACTGAGGACGTATGACCACTTGTTGTTGTTTTCTGAATAAAAATGGTTAAATTATAATTGGATCAGTCCTGATTGCTTTGTGTTCTATTATTGTTTAGGAATAGAAATTTTGTGAGACCATATGTCGAAGTTATTGATTTAAATATAAACAGTTTTTTACACTTCCACAAGTGGTATTAAATAACCATGTCAAATGGAAAAAGACAGGAGAAGACTACAAAAAGACAAAACCCTTTAATCATAGTGTAAGGGTTATAGTGACTATTTGTTTTTGAAACTCATATATCAGTTAAGAATTAGTATAATATTATTTGTATATTAAAGTTGAGTAACCTGAATATGCAATTTTTAATCTGAATATATGAAATAGTAACTTGAACATACAAGTAAGTAATAATAAGAGTAAATACAAATTTGATGATTGAATTTATCAACTAAAATCTTTGCAAAGACCAGTGTTCAAAACTACGGAGCCCAGGAAGGGACATAGAACTGTTTTCTTAGCATTTTTTTATCTCGTTCTCACAAGATAAGAAGATGTGGCCACGAGTTAGCAACTCATTACCACAAGTTAACAACTCATTACCACAAGTTAACAACTCAATACCACAAGTTAGAAAGTCGTTCCCACAAGTTAGCAAGTCATTCCCATAAGTTCGAAAGTTGTTCCTGCACGTTAGAAAGTCGTTCCCACAGGATAGCACAAAAAATAATGCAATTGGCCAAGCTTATCTTGCAACATATATGGGATAATGAGTAAAATTACATATAGAATGGTTTTACAAGGACTGAGGAAAGCAGTGCCCACTAATTTACATAGTAAGGCCTGGTGAGTGGTATGTTGCTCCACTTTCTATCCACTATATTTGTTTTAGGTATGCTGTGCTTCCCCATGCTGATCAATCATGTAAGATTTCAAGCTCCAATGGGCATGAAATATAAGAACTATGATGATGATCTGACCCCCATCCTCCCCTGTGCATCAGTGTAACATGACAGATAAGTCAGTCAGCCTGAGATGGCCTCAGGATTTCTGATGAACTAAGCTCTTAAGCCAGGATTCTAAGCAGTTGATACCCTGAAAAGTGTCTCCCTCTGGGTTGATGCAGACTTGTGTGTGATTGGGATGGGCTGGGCCAGACAAACCCTGGTTCCACGTCTATACTTTTACTTCCACCACAAGTTTGACCTGACTTTACCTCTCAAGTCACTTTAACGTTCTAGCATTGATCTGAACTAGATCACTCAGACAGGATTTCTTAGCACTCACTGTTTATCTCCTGAATACTGGTCACTTTTAGGTTGTCAATTTGCCCTAATTCACATCAATGTTGATTCGAATTAGACATGAGCTCTTTTAGTTTTCCCACTGAAAGGGAGGTCTCCCTCACTCCACTAACCCTCTCATTACTTTTCTTGTTCTCTCTTTGTTTTTCAATCTCCCTCTCCTGGACGGCTCACAGGCTGTCTTCTTAAATAGCAGAGGGCTGTGTCACTGCTCAGAATGTCTGGGCAGGACAAGCAGGGATTGGCTACGCTTAACATGACAGTCTGCCATGGACATTGATCTGTCTAAGCACTTGAGTGGAAAGCTGCTAGCTGGCTGTGTGGGTTGTTTGTATTGATTCATGAACTTTAGAGCTGGTTTCTAAGTAGGCAATTTTACTCAATTTCTAACCATTACAGTACCTGTAAGGGTCTAATATGACATTAAAATCACTATTATTTTTAGTTTTCTTTTGCCTTCCAATTCATCCTATATTTTTAGGACCAGTACAGATGGCTTTACAGTGTGTGTGCTGCATAT
The DNA here is from genome assembly GCA_964017235.1 of Sabellastarte sp. h YS-2021. NCBI lineage: Eukaryota > Metazoa > Annelida > Polychaeta > Sabellida > Sabellidae > Sabellastarte > Sabellastarte sp. h YS-2021. The sequence goes on along the minus strand of OZ024935.1, from coordinate 75,621,747 downwards.
TTAGAGCATACCTACTAGTGTAAATTGAAGACATTTGCAACAAACAAATTTGTTATTTATGTTATTTGTGTTATCAACCTAAAATTATCAACTTTGAATTAGATTAGATTTAGATTAGAATCATCTATTTGTGTATTGTACCAAAGTGATAGCTTTGGGGAAAGAAGCGGAAGAATGGATTGAACATGCAACAAGTATAGCAGTCAAGGTTATACCCAATTCATACTACAGGCGGTATCACCTGCGGTGAAATGTCCCTGTCCTTGGATCACCATCTGACTTCTGTATGCGTCTTTGCAAGTCAGTGGCAAACCATCCATTACCTTGTGAGTCCCACAGTTGTTTCCAAAAGTTTCAAATTTCCGCCTCTGATTTCCTGCAACTTGGATGAAATGGGGCAACCTGGGAATGGTTCTAAAACTGAGTAAAACTTCCAACCTACTGCATATAGTGTGAATGGGGCATTACAGCATCAAAAATTTTATACGGGTGCATAAACGGAGTAAACTCTAATCTAATTAAAAGAGTCATATTTGAGGGTAAAAATGTATATGTTCTGAAAGTCAAGAATTTTATTTAGAATTAATTTTTGGAGAGCTCAAAACCAAATAAAGGAGAGGAAAACATGAAACAAACTTAAATTTTCATCATTGCAAGTTTGACAAAAAGGATTATTCCAAAAATATTAGAATATTAGAAGTATTCAAATGTTAAATATATACCTGTAACTAGATAAAACCAATTTAAATTATACTAGTTGCTTTGTAGTAGAACATGCAATCTTGTTTCTCTCTTTTATTGTATCATTATAGTCAAAAGTGTGGAAGGGTCTATATTAAATTGAGAATGTAACATATATATCAACATTCTTTTGTAGGTGCACAGAATATAACTAACTCTTTTTTCGAAATGTTCTTAGTTACATTTATAAATCATACTGCCAAAAAGTAGATAATGTTTTCAGGTGATTCGTGTTTCTATAGATGAATTGTTCAAGCTGATCAAATTGTAAGTTATGTAAATGTGCAGGAATAATAACAAGTTTCTAAACATGACAATTTAATAACTGATCGACTGATTCATTTATAAATTGAAGTATACCTGTAAATGGATATAGCACATTTGGATAAGTATGTACAATAATCACTTGTGGCAATCCATATAGCATTGTGAAATATGTCTCATATATGGCAGTAGAAGACATTCTACACTAGTAAGAATACCTGTAAGACATGTTTTGCTCAAATGCGGGATCTTAAGTGCCTCAGAGGCTATCCTATACATGATACCTGCTGTTATGGCTGCAGTTGCCTTGGTTGGTACTCTACTTGACCACTATATAGTTCCTTGTTTAGGAGACACTCTGTTTTTGACCTTTGTAATCCGCAATGTGTCTGGAACAGTCTTGCTAAAATCCTTTCCATTACAACTAAAAACTCAGACTAAAGACAACTAAAGACTCTCCATTGGCTACCTACTGAATATAACTCTGTATTTAAAACTGCCTTACTGCTGTACAAGTTCCTACAAAGTGGTTATCCCAAATATTTTGATACTTTTCTTAGAGATAGACATAGTGTTTCCAATTCAGAAGCCAAGCTGATGGTGTGCTGCCCGAGGGTCCACATATTGCCTCAATTTCATATAAGTCTACAAAGCATTTTGGCATCAGCTTTGCATATGATGCACGAATTAAAATGATTTGCTTGTTGGTATGTTCAGCCATTGCACTCTGCCTATTTGGACAGTAGTTGGAAACATATCCCTTTGCAAAAGCATACCCACTCTAGTTTCTGGCTTTGTGCTGGTTTTGCTCTGTCGTGCTGACCCTACTATGTCTCTTGTTATATAACTATGTGTTTTAGCGTATCTGTATTATGCACCTAGCATGGAGATTAAGCCCCATACCATTATAAGTACCATTAAAATTAGAATTAAAAGAGCCAAGTTCAAAGGTCATACCAAGGTCACTCTATGGTGTCACACCTACAATCTAAAACCAAGTCACAGTTTTGTTCACTGTATGGTGTCCAAAATATCGCCTAAACCAGGACCCACATTAAGACCAACAGCAATATCCAAGCAACCTTTAAAGGCTGTGTGGTGACAAAAACTGTACACCACTGTGCCAATAATCATGGTATAATTTTATTTTAACTTCAATTTTTGTGTTCAAGAGCAGTACTTGGTTGTGTGCCAAAATCTACGATCGATATATGGGTCAGTACTCACAGTAGAATCATCTATGTCATATCAAAGACGTAATTTGAAATATTTGATCAAATGTAAACCACATGGATTTGGTGTAGCAGAAACATAATCCAGCAAAACTATTATATAATCGAATATCACTTTGTGATATCTGTTTGTACAATTTATATATATAAGTATTGTGACACAGCCATGAAGCAGCTGAAATCAACGAAAAAATGGTTAACCTTATTTTCTATAATTTTGCATGTCCAAATTAATGCTTTAGTTTTTATTTAGTTACTGAAAACCATACATGTTATCACCAATTAGTTGTTGAAATAAAAACTCATTGATCAATATGGCACTTATCAAATTATAAAAATGTTGGATTTTAAAATGTAATGTATTAATGCTGACACAGCCAACAGTATTATAATACGCAAATTTCTTGATTGATTGTCTGAGGATATTTTGATGTTGAAAATAAAATCAAAATACAAATTATACCAGTGTGCCACTGTATGTTATACATTGGTAAATTTATACTCTGTCAGAGTTTAATGGAATTAAAAACAAGTTGTTATACATCAAATGAGCTTTAGGCCTAAATTTTCCCAAACAAAAAGGACCTTGTGTACATAAAGTTAAACTTTGCCATGCATTTACCTGTATGTATGATCCTAGATGCAGCTTATTCTGGCATAGATGTTTTATTTTAATCAATATTAATGGTGCATATAAGGTGGGTATATCATTGGGTAGTTTAGGTAACATTGTGACATCAAATTCTTTTGTTTTGTAATTGTTTTGAGGGGTAAATGGGAAAGTATTTTTCATGTTAAGAATAGCAGATTGAGTAAATGAATACCCTTACTATATTAGCATCTAACACAAATAATTTACATTTTCCACAACCATTGTCATAGATGTCATGGAGATAAGTGATGTATGTTACTGTATGCATAGTTAGCATTGCAAATTTATCTAGTGAATATTTCTGAAACTGTGTAACCTAAACCTATGTTATATGCATCGTTATCATTGTATTGCTACAGTGTTTCTTATTTTTATTGCAGTAAAGTCCATGTAGAAATAACAGAGCAATTACAACTTAAAAATTGAAGTTTTCATATTCAGTGATGCCCCTATATGTATGATGGGATATTGTTATTCTTTCCATTAAATATGGATTTGTTTTACTTATTTTTTCAAATAAATTCTGGATAGTTAAAGTAAAATAACCCTCGGTATGTGATGTACGCAAAACATATATTACTCATGAAGGCTAACAATATAATACATTCGTGCATTTTTACAATATTGTAATCTTCTTGCATGCTAACATTAAGTAAAAAAATTGTGCAAGATCTCAATTATGTGGCTTAACGAAAGTGAGCCCTTCATATAACATAAAGTATCTACATGGATCAATGTTATTAGTATTAAATGGTATGAAAATACAATATAGCTTTTAATTTTTATGTAGAATATTTAGAGTGCACAGCCAACAATGCTTATATCTTGAACACTTTATGTTTACACAAATTTAATGCAAGCATTCTTTGTAATGCATGTACTCCAGAATAAACGCATACCTAGCTGCTGCATTTTTGTCTACATTGTTCCCAAACTTGCAAGTTTTGCAAATCTAATACGTCTCCATCTCAGTCTGACATCATATGTTATTGCTAGAAATCAAATCATGAATTAAGCGAACTGTTGTATTAAACTTAATCAAATGTTTACCCAGGCAAGTCACAAATTACATTTGGCACAGGAATCAATTGTCTCAAGCTGTTTCAAGCTGCATTTAAAATAAATGATAAACTTGAATGTTAAAGAAGCCATAACCAAGACATGTGTATATTTTACAATGTACAATAACCTACCAAGTTTAAAACAAAACAAATATTTACCAAAATGTCCAAGTAAATTAATTGCACAGTTTTATATAAGACATATATTTCATTTGGATTCTTTGGTTAGCTACCTGCCATGAAATTGCCGGTTAGAATATAAAATTGGCAATCGTTACGTAAAAGTTTATACTTATCTAGGAATAAATAAATCATGACTTTTTTAATATTCCGTGCTGATTGTCCAGCGAATTGGCACACATAGGTAATTTACATTATAAACCTTTGTTTCTACATTGCTATTTTCTTTTACGTCCATACTATAAGTTAAAGTTTTATAAAGTACTTTCATGACAATGGGAGATTATGTATAATTATTAAGGGTTTATGTTGATTTTTCAATGTCTTCAATATTAAGTACAGCAATATTCAATATTAAGTACAAGACAGCCAAATTTAGTAATACTTGAATTCAAGTTTTTTAAGTGATTGGATTTTTTAAACGCCACCATCAAATTCCAGTTTTTGAGTCCCATGAAACAGATAGGGTCACGTGGTGGCAGGAGTAAAATGACCATGTTGGCATGACATAGATTCGAACACACAACCACAGATGTGAACGCCAATTGCACATTCATGAACATTGCATTGTGTGTTACCCCTGAGCAAAAATAATGCCATCCAATAGTTCTAGTGTAACTCACCAGCTTTTGCCCCGGGTTTGTGTAGTATATCACTCATATTGTTGTGAAAGTGAGTTGAATTAAAACCTACAAGGTCAGAGGTGAGAACCACTTAATTTATGGCCATGATATTTATTGTATGTTGCTATTGAGAATAAATGTTCCTAGGTGGTTCTGGTAACAATTTAAGGGAACAGTTCATTGAAGAGAAGTTTTCACAGCAGCAAAGCTTCAGCCATGGGGTTGCCAGGATCTGCTTGTGTGGTGTAGCTTGAGCAGTTACCATCTAGTTACTTCTTTGGGTGACAGTCTAAGTTCTGTGCCAGGTGTGGACAAATACATGGTGACTTGGATGATTACTTGAATGCCAGTCCTGTCACAAGATAACTAAAATAATTTTTTTTTGTAATAGTCGTGACATTCATCAATTGTGGTTGTTGGAAGCATTCAGAGTCCAAGATGAAATATTAATACAGGCCATACATATTTAACACATGTCTGAGCTAGATTCAAATCCACACCAACAGAAATTACAATATTACCATTGCCTAAATTAGAAAGTTTTAAGTAATGTATAGTGTAAATTAATATTTACTCTAAAGATAAAAACCAAGCTAAGTGGTTCACTGCCAGCCTAGTTTTAAATGGAAAGACAATATTTTATTTTGAATCACATGACATATTTAACCCAAATAATGAGTCATATGAACCAAATAATATTTTTGCTTAAGCGCTGTTGCTTTACTGATGATACATTTTCACGATTTTCCACAATTATCCATGTCAATCTGGGAAAATTGCATTTAAATGTAACTATGTAACATACAAATATGTAGCCTAGCTCTTGTTTTGTTGCACCTAAAATTCATGTAGACAGGGTGGAGAAACTGAGCACTTAAAATTCTTTACATAGTTTTCATAATAACTAGCCTGATATTAAACAGGCATCAAACCTTAACTTTGACCTTCATAATCACCATTGTTTTACTAAGGATAATTCAACTGTAATGAATTTACATATTTCCCAGTTAATATTTCCTCATTTTAATTATTCAGAAGTGCTGGAAAGTAAAAAAAACTACTCTTGTTGCGCATGTAGATGTTAAAGTTGTGTCACTTGAGAAGTAAACGAATACATGTAATTTCCATCCACTAGTCTTGAATTGTATGATTTGACATCTCTTACGACAATAATAGAAAACATGCGTACCACTGTCCTGAGGCCGTATTCACAAAAGGTCTTAGTCTTATCTTAGGCTTACCCTAGTCTTAAATCTAAGATTATTGTCCTAGCTAAGAATTATCATAAATTGGCATTCACAAAGCAAGTCTTAGCTAAGACAAATGTCATAAACTTCAGACCAAGTTAAGACTGATTTTTGATATAACCACAGTGGTTTTCTGTTTCACGTGACTTCATTTTGTACATTTTATGTAGTTAGTGGTATGTCAGACAGCACATTTTGGGATACCAAAAATAACAATGTAATTCAACATGTGTTTGACACAGCTGTGTACATAATAACAAGGTAAATTCCATGCAACTTGAAATCAGTTACTCACAAATTTTATCTTGCATTCAGACAGGTACAAAATATATATGGGAAAAACATAGGGGCACCACAGGTGTCATGAGTGCAATAAGAGAGCACCATCTATCACATGTTTTGTTAACTGTCAAACAGATGTGTTGGGAAGTCTAGAATATATATAGTTGATCTAAATCAACTGTCATGTGTAGAATACATTAAATATATATAACCTGCTCTGATATCACACCATATGTCAGGCTTGGAACTCATAAATTCAAATAAACAATGTATGTATATTAATATGCACAGATGAGGATGTCATAATTATTCAGATTTTAGTAACCATAATCCGTTATCTTTTCATCTGTTATAATGAGACTGTAGAAAATATCTGCAATGAAAAATTGTTGTTTTTTTTATTTACACATTACAATTACAAACTTGTTCATTTTGTAAATTCAGTACATGACTATGAGAGCATTTTCATTGTAATTAGTCGTGCATTAAATGAATTACAAGTAATGGCTATGTGTTAAATATTTGTTTTTACAACAATCTTGTTATGTATTTAGCTGAATATGTGTTGATGTACACTGTAAAACTTGGCCACTTAATGTTAATAAATGGACCAGAAAGGGATAAGTTTTGCAGTTGAAAACCTTAAAACCAATTTAAAACATAAAATAAGATACTTTACAGAGATGTGGTAAATATTTTAAACTCAATTTTAGCCATATGAAGTCTTGAAGTGGGGAAAACATGACATGGCAGCCATATTTAAGACTGGTCTTAAATATTTAAGACCACCATCACCCAGTCTTAGAGTTATGACCAAAGATAAGACTAAGATAAGACTAAAACCTTTTGTGAATTGCTCTAAGACTAAGACAAATGTCATAACAAGTTTTTGTCCAAAGTTATGACAAAAGCCTTAGATTTAAGACTAAGATTAAGGTAAGACCTTTCGTGAATACGACCCCTGGCCTTCGAAAGATTCCCTTTAGCTCAGCCGGTCAAAGACTTAGACTTGTGTGTAATTCAAAGGTGTGGGGATCGAAACCCACCAGAAACTATCCATAATTGCTCTGACACTACAACTGTTGAACAAATATCACTTTCAATGACTGCAGTAATATTAGTCTTCATTATACAACAACCACACTACCCACTATTTACAAGGTCATCCAGTAAAGAGTAATCAATGGTTTGTCAAGAATTCAAACCCAAGTGCTAGTTCTCTCAGGAAAGGGGTTGAATATTCCAACCACTGAGCAATCTATTGCAGATCCAAACCCAAAAGGGTAGCCCTGCAGTTAGTGAAATATTCAGTTCAGACAATAAAGTTTCAGTTTATATAATGTACTCATACATGAACTGACTTTTACATTAGCATACAGCTAAGACAGAGAGCCTTATAAATCTCTGTCTGATAAGCTTCTACCTCACAATATATATGAGTGCTTTATAAATACTGGATATCTGTGTGCATGTTTGAAAAAGATATCACGCAAATTTGAGCCTCACGCAAAGCTACCAAAAGGGTACAAACACAGATTTCTAAAGACAATAAAAGACACTTTGAAGAATTTTATTTACATGTTAGTAAAACGACAGTTTGGTAAAGCATGATTTAAAATATTTGCTAGTGCAAATTTTTAAAAGCACCACACAGAATACGAACAGGTCAAATAACCTAAGGTCAAACACATACGATAAAAGATTAAATACCTGAAGTTCAATGCATGCAATGAAATTACTATAAATTATACAATAAATGCCAAGAATGAAAGTGCAAAGTGGCAGAAATGACAGAAAAACAGGTGTGTGGAATGATGAATGGGGATTGTGTGGAATTTTGAAGGTATGACCATACTGCAGAACTTTTCTATAAACCATGGGCCATAATATTTTGCAAGGGTACATTATGGTGAAATGCCAGTGTTGCCTCAGAGCTGAAATCCATGGCTCTCAGGGGCAGATTCCTGGGTGAGAGAAGGGGTCTCAAGGTTCTAACTGGACACAACTACAGGTTGAGCACCTGGGGAATCTGTACCACATGATATAACCTGGAATCCTGCATGGTTTTGGACTATTTTAGTATAAGAAAGATGGGCATCTGGGGTGCCAAAATAACATTCTACCTCATAAAATGCTTATCAGGACTGAATTGCTTATAACTGTGAGGAGCTATGTTGACATCCTCAGAAAAGCATAAAATATTACGACAAAGATTACCCTCTACAGTATGGGGTCTGAAAGTACTTCGCACTTCTGTGATATCAAATACAAAGTTCTGATGTCAAAATACTGGTAGCAGTCGTAAAAAGTGATACAATGGGGAGAGGTCTAATATATTTGGAGAGTCTTGGAAGAAATATATCTTGGTGTGAATATTGTAAAATTTTGCCATGTTGTCAATAAAAGAAATGTAATTTCTTATTTGTTTGTGCGACAAATAGTTTTGGGATAAGTACTCCAGGAAATTAACTATATTATGCACAGTGATGACAACAGGTAGTGCCATGAAAACGAAGTAAGTCACAAATGTTCTAAAATGGACTGAATGTGCTGTGGTTGTGGATGGCCTATGAGCCTGTGAATCGTACTGCCTCGAAGAGCTGAAATGAGATGTTAAAACTCACATTAAAATATGGTACAGGGACCTTGTACCAATTATAATTTTCTTGTAGGTCTTTGAGCATGGCAGCATCCTTCTGCATGCCTACATATAATCTGGAAAGAAATCTGCAATGTCTTTTGACACCTTTAACATGGTTGATTTTAATTTTAATTTCAAGAGTGGTTAACAAGGATGTAGGATATACCTTTTCACCCCTGACACCAGGGAACCCTGTTAATGAAGCATCAATATGAAGAGTATTGGCTTCCTGTATTTCTGGCTTCTAGATATATGTAATGTCACTGAACTTGGGGGGATGTTGATGCTTACCAATATCCTTCCCAAAATCATCTGTTAGTGGAATTCTTTTATTGCTTTGATTTTGTGTAAAAGTAGCGACTAATTCCTTGACAAATGCACATGCTGGTTTTGCACATTGACCCAGTTCATGTCAAAGGTCAGTAGGCGTGTTAAAGGCCTGTTGCGCATTTTGTAGGAGTTTACGAGGATAACATCCCCTGTGTAGGTGAATATATTGCAGCCTTTTTGTCTCTAACTGAAATGAGGCACTACAATGCACCCAGCTGTACTTCCCATTCCCTTTGATCGGACAAGTAAGTGAGTCAATAGGGTCAACCCTGAGATTGCGAAAAGCACAGAGATACATCCATTTAGAAGAAGTACTTCCCTCTCTGTTTTACAAATTTCCTCTGCAATGTCATCCACAGAAGGGACTTCAATGAAGAGAGTTTGTAATGAAAATGGCATTTGTCCACATGTTTGTCTGTTTAACGATTTACCTTCTGGATATGATAAGTTTAAAATAAACTTCCTCTTATCACACTATTTTGGGGTCTAGTAAGAAGTGGAGAGCAACGGAAGTTATCTGAATAAAGATGTGCAGCAGGGCCTAATATGGCCCCTAATGACTTTTCTTTGCCCAAGTGCTGTTGTAGATTTACTGCTAAAGGATATTGGCTAGCTGACTCTCGCGATTGACTCTAACGTCTCACTGCAGAATATTAAGTTGTATGGTGCTTGTCAGAGTGAGGCCGTCTGGACATATATCTCTGATAATACCACCCAAGCTTTGCAAGTCCATTAGTTTTCCAACGTTTGGCTAATTCCCTACCATAATGCTGCTTGAGCTGGGCTTTTTCTCCCCTCTTTATCTTATCATTTATTGTAAATATATGAAACTCTAACGGGCTATAAATTAATTATTCAGGTTATTCCCGTTTTTTATTGTATGTATGAGGGGCTTTTTCTCCCCTCTTTATCTTGTCATTTATTGTAAATCTATGTAACTCTAACAAGCTAATAATTAATAAAACTATATATATGACTATAGCAGCAATCACCCCTTGTGACACGTCCGCATGATTTGAACTCTTCCAGCAGTGACTTGACCAGTCATCTCCCTTCAAACTATTAGCCAATGGGCTTTAGTTTTGCAGCTCCGGCTGCACTATATAAAGACTCTCACTTCACTCTGTGGTATATATATATCAGTGATCAAGTGAAGAAGATTTTAGTTCCAACCATTGCCACTTACCCTTTTGTGTAGTGCTGTATTTTAATTATTTGTGTTATTCCCGTTTTATTGTATGTGTGTGTGGTTTTTTCTCCACTCTTTATCATATCATTTATTGTAAATATATGTAACTCTAACGGGCTAGAAGTTAATAAAACTAGATTTCCCAATAAAACATTAGTGTTTATTTCTTTCCGTTTTTGCAGCTACAAGAATGACTGAATCTTTCAAATATGTTTTATTTTGTGTGGATAGGGCCTGAGCAAAGAGAAAAAGTGATTTTGGAAAAAATCCAGATAATATTCTGAATACATAAACAATCCAGACTTTTTGGAAATGTGCTGTGGTGGAGGTCTGGGCTCAATTAGTGTTTTCATGTTTACAAATGTGACTTGAGACCTCTAAAATTAATATACATCAACAAAATAGCTTCGATTTCAAATTTCACCTGACAGATGGACATTTTGTGTACTATGTCTTCTAAAGTAATCACATTTAAACAGATTTCATTACCTCTGCCAAGAAGAGACTAAAATCACGATTGTTTTGTTTTCTTTGTTAGGATTATTATGCAAATAATACTTGTTGGATCTTCATGGAAAAAATAAGATGGGTCTTGATCCAATTTAGATCCCGTTACATTTTATGACTGAATCACAAAAAACAAATGAAATATCCGGGTTTTTGCATTTACTTATTATTGAACCATTTCTGAGGAATCATGCATGCCTTGGCCGAGTTATGCTGTTGTTTCACATTTTATTCTAGTGGTTAATTAAATATTAAAAGAAAAAAGATTCATATATGTAGTTAAATAATGCACCAGTCCCCCCCACCCTGGGACACAGGAAAAACACATGGCGGAGCATAGTTTTATTATACATAGTTATCACAAATACTAAGTCCAGATTACTAATTACTATACTTATGTACAGACCAATGTGTAATGTAAATGCAATTACAGTAATGTATATCTGTTACACATGACACGCTTTAAAACACACATGGTTAGTGCTACATAAGGGTCCAAGCCCACATTAAGGTTACCACATACTTTAAAAACATGACTAAGTATTAAGACTGCCATAGTATAATGACTCACTACAAAAATAGATAGCAATAAATGAGAGAACCAAACCCACAGCAGGGGCAGGTTCAAGATTCAACTCCAATGACCTGAGATAAGGTTAAAGGTCAAATGACCCTTACACAGGCCATCCCTGGGGAAGTATAAGGATACCTAATTACCAAAAGCCCAACAGTAGGAGTAGTTACATGCTATGCACTAGGGATGCAAAACAGGAGGCAATATGAGCACTATGAGAGTTGTCTTGCTCTATATATGTCCAGACACAGTCCCACGTCCAGGAGCCATGATGCTTGATACTCTGGATGGGCATGTGGGCATTATAAGCTAGAGTAGCTCCTGAGCGCCGGAAGGAGTGAAATGTGTAGTGGTTAGGGGCCACCCCTAATTTTACATTAAGTTTACTAAGGACTTTCCTTATCCTGCTATCTATCAATGGCTGCCAGACTCCAGCAGAGGGTAATTGGAACAAGGATTCATCGGGAGCTGGGTTATATGCCTTAATGGCTGTTTTCAGAGCTTTGACAGGATACAAAGGGGAATGCTTTAATTTGGGAAGAGTAATAATATGTACCTTGTTTCGGTATTGTAGGGTTTTGGACCATTTTATGGCAATTTGCATTGATTGTGGTTGAAACGTAACATCTGCAATGGTCATGTTGCTAGAGGGGTCAAACGCAGCAACTGAATGAGGGGCCAAATTAGAGATCCTTAGGCAGCCAAAGAATGCTATGAGGAATACAGGCTTGAACACAAAGCCAAACTGAATCTCATCACATGACAGTGCCAAACGCTTGAGAGTTTCCAAGGACATGACATTCCTCTTTACCACTGCTAGAATATGTACTAAGAGCATATATGTGTAAATGTACTAAGAACAACTGTTAGTTATTATACCTATATTATATTTCATAATCTAATTCTAACAGAGATGGATCAGTATGCAACCAAATTGGGTTTTCCACCCAGGCCCACAATTGGGCCACTTGCTGTTGTGTATTCTGCCACCTTGACAGGAGGTCAGTGACCTGATTGTTTTCCCCAATACATGTGAATAACTAAGGTTTATGTCATTTTGGAACATACAATACCAAAAGGGCCTCTGGTCTTACCATTATTCAGGACCTGTACCACAGCAGCATTGTCACATCTGACAAGGATAGACTTATGTTGCCAGTCCAGAGCAAAGATTCAAACTGCCACTAGTATGTTGACCATCTCAAGGTGTACAATACCTAGGTTTTAAAAATGTTTAACAACTGGTAAGTGGTACACTTTGTTATTGTATCTGCCACCAAGGCCAGTGAGACAGGCATCCAGGTCCAGAACCCCAAAAACTGGTTTATGATCAAAGAAAGACCTGCCATTGTACTTCGATAGGAACTTATCAAACCAATGCAAATCCCTCTTGAATTCAGGAGTCAGAGTGATAATTGAGGCGTCACAATTGTTCCTGAGGACTTTCAGCATTCTGTTTAAAAATATCTGCCAGGTTTTACACACTTGTGTACATAAAGCAAGCTACCTAGAAGGGACTGCAACTGCCTCTTGGAATAGAAATGCTTTTTTAACCACTCTTTGATGCAAAGCACACTTTGATGCACCATACGTTCAACACTCTCCACGTCGACGCCCAAACACGTTACTTTGTTGCAGGACTGACCAATTTTTTGAAGCTGACCTCAAGACCTAGTTTCTGAAGAAATTCTAGTAAGGTGTCATAAGAACAACGGGCGATGCTCAACTTCAGGGCTACTGGGACGTCCAGTTGTTGCAATTACTCAAATTTGGATTTCCCCTTGATTTCAACAGGAGTTCTGATCTTAGGCATGATAACAAAAACCACACTTCTGCCCTTGACTTTCCAGCAGATGTGGACGCATATTTGTCTGAAGCACTCAAGTATGGTGCCATATTATGCCCATATGCTCAGTGTCCTATTACTGATTGCCACTTCCACCTTCCACCAATAGGCATCTCATAATTGATTTATCATGGCCCAAAGACTACTCAGTCAATGCTGGTGTAGATAAGAACTCTTATCTGGGTACAGATTTTGTGCTCTCATTTCCCACCATTGATGATATTACTGAGGCAGTTAAGAAAGTTGGTAAGGGCGCTCACACAACACAACGCTCCCGTTCAGGAGTCGTCACGGGACGCAAATTTTTCAGCATCTGAGTGACACCATATGTCATATGATGCATCGCCAGGGGTTTACAGTGCTGAACTACATAGACAATTTCATAGGAGTCAAGGAATCCAGGGGGAATCCAAATTTGAGTAGTTGCAACAACTGCACGTCCCAGTAGCCCTGAAGTTGAGCTTGGCACTCTTTAATATTTAACTGAGACTTTATTGTGAGATACGACATTTGAGAAAATTCAGATTCCCAATAGCCTTGACTTTCCTGTGACATTCAATTGAACATGAAACATATTCACTGACAGATTCATCACTAGGCAAAATAAAGTCTGATAGTGGTATAAAACCAAAATCGAATTCACTTTGGGCACGCCATACTCAAAAGGTCACAAGCCAGGTGTTGATTCCCACTCAGGGCTTTGCTAAGCTTTTTGTTTACAATCGTGCACAAAATTTTGACCATCATCACCCCCTGTGTATTGTTAAATTCTTGGTTTTCATGTGTGTTGATGTTCACACCTTCAACATTATTCTCGATTGCAATTGGTTCATGTATAGTGTCAATATCACACCTGCCCATAGCCGGTGAAACCTCTTTCATGTGACCCCCAGCTACAAAACCCCCCAACTCAGGGCCATATTCAACCTGAGAGGCCAGCGGGTGGACTTGAGGACAAACAAGTTCACCTGATGGTTTACTTGACGTAACCTGATGTACAACTTTGTGAGCAGTATCATTGACATCACTAACATGGGGGGTTGGGATAATACTGTCACACCATAACCACTGTCTCTATTATCAGGGGCACCACTAGTTTTGTGAATCTGGGGAGCGTGGTTTTTAGCCTGTCTGCCCTGTCTCAATATACTCCTCTTGTTCCCTCTGGAAAACAATGCTTTGACATTTTATTTCTGACAGTTAGAATTATAAAATACTCTGGTGGTTACTGTCACATTGTCACGATTCTTTTTACAATTGACACTATCACTAGGCAATGCCACAGACCTCCTATCACACGCCACATTTGTGTAACATACATCAGACTTAAAAACATTGTCATACATTCCTTTAAAATGCACTGATTACTTGACACATCAGATATTTTTTGTACACTGCTGCCCAGCTTGCTTACAGTTGGACAGCCCCTAACTGTTTTTTTCTGTACTTTGACTTTTCTTCACAAAATGGCAGTCCTTCTCTGGATGACTAAGAAACCTGCCCTGAGATAAGCCGTAAGAGCATAAGTGTTTGAGAACCCTCCCCCCCAACCTCGTGATCCTTCTGATGAGTGCACAGTGCACAAACCCAACTGAAACTGCCTGCAGTACCAAGGCTTCCTATTACTGTCAGACCCTCTCCCCCAATTTTCTTGTTTGGTGCACTGTGCCTCTGTGCATGAGCACGCCTAAGTCTATCAATATGCTCAGAATCAAACCATGTCAAAGACCCTCTCTCCATCTTGCAAAGCATCACACCATGTGATGCTTTAGCGTTCACCCAACCAAAATCAGTAGTAATGTCTCTAAGAGATGCCAACATCCTATCCCTACATTTTTGATCACTTTCTTCAAATATATTCTTCACAAATCCCTGAACAAAATGGGTCAGGCTAAGCTGATCATAAGTGATCCGCTGCCTGCTAGGGCCACCCAAAATGGGCTCATGGGGCCAAGCTACTTTCTTCTGCACAATGACATCTACAGCTCCCCCCCCCCCCTTTTAGATTTAATTTTACTAGCATGACTGTTACCTCCTGAGCACTGTTTTGACTCAAGGTCTGCCATAGTGTAATCTACTTGATGTTGAACACGCCTAGAGGACCTCAATGTTGACAAAGATGGTAATTGCATATCATCTTCAGATGACTCACTATTTTCTGAAATTACCTAGCTTTTCCAAATGTCTTATGTTTTTTAACAACTCTGGCAGAAGTACTTAACTTTTGCTTGTCCTTCCCTGTCGGCTGGTGATCCCTTGACGCCGTCACTTATTCCTCTACCTGATCCAGTCAGTCATTGACCTTCTGGAGTTTCTGAAGTATCAGGAGCTGCAGATCTGAATTCTGATATGCACCTGGGGCGGCTGCCATGTCCTCTCCAGAGACACTGTGGTCTAACAGACGTGAGGCCGAAGCCTTCTTAACAGACAAGTCCTTGTTGCTAGTGGCTGTGGTACTGGTGCATTTGACTGCACCTTTAGAAGCCTTTGACTTCTTTTTTGACAACAAGTCCTGGTTCATTTGTCCATCACTTGATGAATTAGCGCCACTGTTCACATCAGAATGTTCTGAGTCACTTAGTTTCTTGTTTTGACATTTTTCCTGTCGATGGATAGTGCTTCAACGAGCATACAGTACACCAATTTTTAAGTTAAAGTTTAGAAATACTGAAAAATACAGGAACAACGCCCTGAGGATGCAGTCAATATCAGTCTTGGTTTGGCTTTTTAACTGACGCAAGATAAAGTATTAGGGTTGACCATCCCTTTCTACAAAACCAAACAAAGCCTGTCTAATAAGAACTGCACCCTGTGGTGTTTCTAAACATTGACAGTTCAGTTCCAGCTGTTCCAGTGCAGAAAGTTCACTAAGTCCATGTAAACAATGTCTATACGACCAATATCAGATGAAGTAATCAGAACATGTAAAACACTGGTGTATAATATTGTATAAAACTAAAAATTGTATCTTTGACAAAAACAAACTACAAATGAATAAAATAAATCAGTGTTCAGTCGACACAAAAATAAAACATTTTCAAGAACATTTTCACAGTCCATTCTCATTACTGGCAGTTTCAAAAGCGAGGGACAAAGCCCAGCATAAAGGGTAAACAACTAGGACAGCCACTCAGAGATCTAGGTTATTTGAGACACATAAAACAAAAACAATCTGTGTTTTGACTCTGATGTGTAAAACCAGGAAGTAAAGTGCTGTTACACAGTTTCTGTAAGCTCCCAGATAATATAAAAGGTCATAATATATACTTTGCAATGAAAGATGCCATTGCGAAAATAAAATTTTATTTTATTTTATTGTTAGTAACATTAGTATATTCCACTACTTTTCACTACCTCTACTACTAACTAACTACTTTACATCTAAACCATGTTGACAACTGTGTTTATAGTTGTAAATGCATATATTAATGTAGCCGGGGTCTTATTCACTTTACAATACCATGACACATGCTGACCCCTACTTATATATTTTATCATATTTGTTGATAACCATGAGAGATTGCAAACCACCGCCTCATGTTGAATTACTGTGAATGATTACAATTAAAATGATAAATATGTATTAGTTACATTAAAACACTAAATGACTGTTACTGACTATGTACACTATTTAAAATTCATTACATAAAGAATACATTTATAAACTTGCATATTAAAAACCCTGGTTTGTGACACAGTATATGAGTGCCTTATATGTTACATACAATTCACAATGTTATCTTAACAGTCTTTTTTCTGAAGTTTGATTGTGCTGCCAAATTCACTGATGTACATACCATGTTACAGCATAATAACTTGTACCAGTACTTGAGTACCTATAAAGTACCTTTCACATTAGACCACCCCCCCCCCCTAGAGTGGAATTTTTCCACTTGTAACAACCTAGGGAGGGAGGGAGGGAAACAAAGTTCCTTTCTTCAATACATTATTAAGAAAAGTGGCGCCAAAAGCCAGCCAAGAATGCTTATATATGGGCCTGATGGCGTAAGAATCTTAAGAAGT
Organism: Sabellastarte sp. h YS-2021; assembly: GCA_964017235.1. Classification (NCBI taxonomy): domain Eukaryota; kingdom Metazoa; phylum Annelida; class Polychaeta; order Sabellida; family Sabellidae; genus Sabellastarte; species Sabellastarte sp. h YS-2021. The sequence continues at coordinate 75,604,355 of OZ024935.1, read as the reverse complement.
AGTTCTTAGCTACACTACCACACTTGAGGGGAGGAACTCCCCTAACCATGAATTACACAACTGGAGGTCACTCTCAGAAACTGACCCGCATATCCTGTCTAGGGATATGCCTGCACAGTTTCTGTAAGCTCCCAGATAATATAAAAGGTCATAATATATACTTTGCAATGAAAGATGCCATTGCGAAAATAAAATTTTATTTTATTTTATTGTTAGTAACATTAGTATATTCCACTACTTTTCACTACCTCTACTACTAACTAACTACTTTACATCTAAACCATGTTGACAACTGTGTTTATAGTTGTAAATGCATATATTAATGTAGCCGGGGTCTTATTCACTTTACAATACCATGACACATGCTGACCCCTACTTATATATTTTATCATATTTGTTGATAACCATGAGAGATTGCAAACCACCGCCTCATGTTGAATTACTGTGAATGATTACAATTAAAATGATAAATATGTATTAGTTACATTAAAACACTAAATGACTGTTACTGACTATGTACACTATTTAAAATTCATTACATAAAGAATACATTTATAAACTCGCATATTAAAAACCCTGGTTTGTGACACAGTATATGAGTGCCTTATATGTTACATACAATTCACAATGTTATCTTAACAGTCTTTTTTCTGAAGTTTGATTGTGCTGCCAAATTCACTGATGTACATACCATGTTACAGCATAATAACTTGTACCAGTACTTGAGTACCTATAAAGTACCTGAATGGACTGCATGTTATGGAAAGAAATACTGCATAAGTAGAAATTTAGCCAAAGAAAATTTGACTAATTCTTTATTTAATAGTATTTTTTTTACCAATGACAAGTTTGTATTTAAGAAATTAATAAAGATTTAAAATTTCACTTGGACTTAATTTTATTATCCAAAATCATTAGCTGAAATTATTTACTACTGCAACATAAACAATATATTTCAGTCCAATAAAGGTTTCAAGAATTATTCAAAATAAAGATGATTCTGCATTGGATAACATAATTTTAGTTGTAAAAGGACAGGTTATACTACTTTCAGCTAAATTATCAGATATGTCCGGATCGTCATGTATCCTGTCATGGTTTGTGAGTATGGGCCTATCAAGTCCACATGTCAAACTTATTGATTGCTGTGCAAAATAATTATTTCCCTTCTTTTTGAACGTGTAAAACAGCTTTTGTCCGCAATAGGAAATTGTGATAAATTAGTACACTTGACATTGCACAGTTCCACAGAACTCAACTTCCTTGATCTTTGTCTGATGTAGATAGCCTGTCTCAGGCATTACTTTCTGTTCTGATATTTACTATACATCCTACATCGTCCTATATACATGTATGTACTCTCACATGGTGGCCCAGTGGTAAGCAACTTTGGCATCTAATTATAGGCTGTCACCTCTATGCGGATTCGACTCCGACAAGTGACAAATGCTGTGGGCCTGTCCCAATATGATCCTGCCTGTTGAATGAGACGTAAAAGCCCAACTTTGAAATTTGTACATCAGCTAGTTTTATACTTTATCATCCACCACACACTGTATTAGACATAAAACACTGAGACATACAACCTGGTTACATTTTTTATTTTCCCAGAGTCACGTACTCTGCATATTTTTTAACAAATTATTTAGAATTATTTACTCATATAAGTAATTCGTAATGTGACATCATTAAAGATTCTGCTAATTTTATTGTGCATTGAAATCCTTGCAGAAAGAGGAAAGATCTCTTAATTTAAAAGTGACATTTTTATATTCAATGGTGCCACTGTATATCACAGCCTTTTTCATATTCTTTCTTTAAATATGGACCTATTGTACATATTGGTCAGGCAGAATGGTGAGATACATACCAAAACTTTACTTGTAAAGATGGACAATATTGTATTCATGCTAAGCATATAGCTTTCCTATTATATACTGGGCAGCCACATTTTACCAAAACAAATGCAAAGGTATAGGTCAACAACATACTTTAAATTTCTGAAAAACGTTCTGCTCTATTTTTTGCCATGCATTCATGAGGTTTTATGTAAACACAGTTAATGAGATCTCTAATTGTGATTCATTTTTTGCTTGCCATTCAGAAAGTTTTTCTGTTATATCTTTAGCTATTTTACATAATCATACTTCATTAAAGTATGTACCAGTTTGTACCAGTTTGCATAACCTTGATTTGGGGTAAAAAATAAACCATCAAATTCAATGACACAAAAATATATATTTGTCACCATTGCACACTTATTTCCCAGGCTGTTATAATGAAACCTGACAAGAAATTTGCCCCTGGAGCTGCAGCCTTATTACCCCCACCAAGGAGGCTATGTTTGGGTGTGTTCATTTGTTTGTCTGTTAATTGGTGTTCCAAATAGTCCTAAATTAATAAACACCCCTGAAATTTTTATGTTGGTAGGGACTGGCAAAAAGAACAAGATATTAAATTGTAGGAAAGATCCAGATCACACTCTGGATTTAAAAAATCTTGAGGTTCTATCTTCAATATATTTTCAATTAATTTGACTGGACCCAACTCAAATTCGGAAAGTTGGTAGTTGCTTTCTGATGCCCGAAAGTTTACAAAGCAGAATCTTGACCAACTAGTATGTATTGATTTCCTGTGCCCTTCAAATTACACGTCATTATATAACCTATAAAATGTATGGAAAGTGACATTAAACCCTAAAAAAATCAATAATTCTGGTTGACATCACTCCAAATGAAATGGTTCATCATTAATTATTCCTTGTCCGCAGGGCTTCAACAAAGGGGGAAATGGTTAGAGTTAGGGACGTCTCAGGCAACCATAACAAACAAACTAAACGTCACATTAAAGTAGATGCTAAAAATTGCTAAACATACCCATATTAGTCTGTTATTTAAAAATGTGTTGTCAAAATGTAAATACAGCACCAATATCCAGTCATAGTTAAAATAGGAAGATCATATAAATCCCATGGTCTGTAATTACCAGGAAAGGGATAAATAAATCTTTTTCGGCCAGAAGTAGCTCACCAAGTATGCAGACTTAACATCATGTTTGGGGATACACTTACACATACATCTAGCAGTAAAAATAAAAGGTGTCACTATTCTACTATGTTATTCTACAAGGGTCAAATATTTTCGTAACTAAGAGATATACAGCAAAAAAATGTTCATTTTGCATAATGTACTCTTACATTTACATGTACTGATTTTTGTTGACTTTAACAAGTAATTCTTATAATTACAGCCCTCTTTGAAGTAAAGTGTCTTTGTAATTAAGAGAAAATTTACAGACAAAATGTTCAGTCTGCTTAATGTACTCTTGCATTTACATGTACTGTATCAACATGTATGGCTGCTTTATGAATGCCAAATATCTGTGTACAAGTAAGAAAACATATGGTATGAATCTGAGCCTTAAGCAAGGCTACATTGCAAGTAATGTTTCATAGTTTTTTTGTTTTGTTTCAAGAATTAAAAGTTTATATTTTTATAGCACAAATCTACAACAGCTCTGATCTGTAGATGTCTATTAAAAGTAAGCCAACATAGTAAATCAAATGGATGACTTAATACTTAGTATATACAACATACCATACATTTATTTGACAGAGTGCTTTGTATAAACAAGTTGCATAAATAATATGAATTTGCAAATTTCTAAGTTATATATTCAACTTTTCCATAAAGCTAACAAGGGTGCAGTGGCTGGCTTTCTGCCAACCACGGAGTCGATTCTTAGGACATCAATTGGGGCGGGGTCACTGGGGGTTGAAATCTCTAAATCGTTCTATTATTACCCGCATGTGCAAACCGCTTGCAAACACGTTTACAATATTTACACGGCATCGTAAGCTTATATTAGTGTAACCTTTTTAGAATAGGAATAAAAGACAAATTTTCATGCTTTATGATGGTTTTAAACTATTGATTGACTGTATTAAAGCACTCGGCCCTTTGGGCTTTGTGACTTTAATATTCAGCCAATCGATAGTTTGAAACAATCATAAAGCACTCGAATATGTCTTTTATTCCTATAACATGACACGGCTCTGTCCGCGATTTTGATTGGTAAATCACCATTGTAAAACCGAGCATAACCTCACGGCCAGTAAAGGAAGGTGGGCGATAATCCCACTTCAGTTTTTAAAAGCGAAATTACAAAGATTATATAAAATATATAAAATATTTTAGAACTTCTTGTAACACTTCGAACAGACAAATACATTAAATCACGTAAGAACTTCTAGGAAATGGAAACCACAATAACGCCTTCAAGTGGTTGAATGTGGAACTACGGAGTTATGCATATATTTTTACACTGAAAGATCTCGTCACGGATCAATTTGTAGTAAACCCTCAAGTGTTGCGCAGTCAATGTTAGTGTAAAACCATTGTCTGCGCATCCTCCCATATTTTTATTGATCAATGTCTAGTACTACCGTGACATCATTTCATTCATTAAATTCTTTACAGTTTACTGGTTTGACAAATGGGTAAGACTACAACTACATATTTTAAACTCAAATATATGTCCAGCTATGTGATTGGTTCATAATAAATGTTTTGTAAATTAATTGTCATGCTTCAATGAATGAAGGCACGTACATGCACAGACAACGGTTTTATGTTAACAGTGACTGCGTGATGCACCAGCAGACAAATAAGTATATATACTTTAATTGGGCTTTCATGTCTAGAAACCAGCAGACGAAACCTTTAAAAAAGACTCGTTTGAGTAGGCCATCACAATGGGAAATACAATAGTTTCTAGGACATACGGGACCTTAAAGAAAGCCAGGCCCCTTCATCATCTCTGGCTCTGCCTGGAGTAGAATCAAAATGGCATATAGACCTGCAACAAGAGCTGCCCACAGGACCCATCTCAGGACTTGCCTATCATTTGTAGTTTTCATGGACCTACCTTTGCAATTTACTATACATTCAGTTTTGGCTTTTCTTGAGAACTTATATGATAACAACATATCTTATAGAGTAATATTGAATTATGTAGCTTCCCTTAGGTCCCTGGCTAAGCGTTATGATTGGGACCCATCTGCTCTTTCCCATCAATTAGTATTGTCATACTTGAAAAGTATTAGTAGGAATACCTGCTTCAACCCCCCTTCCAGGGCCATATTTTCCTTACAGAATTTGAGTGCCATTTCAAAAGCTTCTAGTATTTTGACACCCCCCTCTTTAGAGCTGCTTTTCTCTTGGCATTTTTTTCATTTTTAAGGATGTCTAATATAGCCCCCCCCCCTCCCCCCCCCCCTCCCACTGCAAAGCCCAATTCAATCCCATGAAACACATCCTATGACAGGATATACTTTTTCTGGAACCTGGAGCCCATGTGCTCCTTAAATGGACGAAGACTTTACAGGACAATTCATCCTTTTGTCCAGATTCCAAAATTATCAAAATCCAGACCTATGTCCAGTAAAAGCTTTGTTTGAACTCCTTCATACCATACCTCTTGACAAACATACCCCATTGTTTGTTCATAGAACTCCTCTGTTCCAACCAGTTATTGATACTACTATTTAAAGATGCCCTGAAAATGGTTCTCAACTATCTGAATATACCATTGCAAGGCCATGGGTTCCACTCTTTTTGAAGGTCGGGAGCAACCTTAGCCTTTGATTCAAATATTCAGTTACAAGACATTATGGCCCATGGCCTTTGGAAAAGCTCTGCAGTTTGGCAGTATTTGCAGAACGCATCAGTGGCTCCCTCCATCGTACCCACTACTTTTGCTTCTGTCAGTCACTCTTCTTTATAGTTTGGTTTTGGTGTTTTTCAAATTTTTACTAAATTTTCAAACCTTTTAATGTTTTTAACCCTGTGTACATAAAGTAACTTGTAAAATAAAAACCGCAAACTATAATCATTCAACCTTATAACATGACCTTGAGAGTCACCTCTTGACCTGACCTTTTAACCCCATGCAACACCTGCAGAAACTGTGATAAGCAAAGCCTGAACAGGGACTGCTTCCTCAGTTTCTGTACAACCATAACACTTTAAAGTTAAAGAAAATTATTCTTGTTAAAGGTCACATCCAATCACAAACTAGGTCACGCTTCATTTAACTTCTGTTGGCGATAGGGGTCTTGCATATTGATTTAGAAGTCAAAAGACACACAAGGTTATTTTATTTCCAACCTACCCTTACCTGGTACAAGGACTTAGGGTGCTATAAACGGATCCGGATTCGTAAAGGCTGGGCCAGGCAGACCCTGGTTCCCCCTCTCGGATATGACGTGTCAAATGTATGATATTGTAGATCAAGGCAGGGCCAGCAATTCCTGGTAGCCCCCTATAGACTATGAGTTTCAGTAAATTACATTTTATATTTTGCTAGTCACTAGAATTCGTTGTAGTAATGCTGAGTATTAAATACTTGTGGTAATACGTGCTAGTCACTATGAATTTTTGTATGTTATGCCCTTATGAAGGGTTGATATATACCCTGGTTATGGACTGGTGTTTTTCAAATTTTTACCAAATTTTCAAACCTTTTAATGTTTTAACCCTGTGTACATAAACTAACTTGTAAAAAAAAACCGCAAACCATAATCATTACCTCTCCATTCAACCTTATAACATGACCTTGAGAGTCACCTCTCGACCTGACCTTTTAACCCCATGCAACACCTTCACCTTTGTCACGCGCCATTCAACTTCTGTTGGCAATAGCGGTCTTGCATATTGATTTAGAAGTCAAAGGACACACAAGGTTATTTTATTTCCCACCTACCCTTCCCTGGTACAAGGACTTAGGGTACTATAAACGGATCCGGATTCGTAAAGGCTGGGCCAGGCGGACCCTGGTTCCCCCTCTCGGATATGACGTGTCAAATGTATGATATTGTAGATCAAGGCAGGGCCAGCAATTCCTGGTAGCCCCCTATAGACTATGAGTTTCACCAAATTACATTTTATATTTTGCTAGTCACTAGAATTCATTGTAGTAATGCTGAGTATTAAATACTTGTGGTAATACATGCTAGTCACTATGAATGTTTGTATGTTATGCCCTTATGAAGGGTTGATATATGCCCTGGTTATGGGCTGGTGTTTTTCAAATTTTTACTAAATTTTCAAACCTTTTAATGTTTTAATCCTGTGTACATAAACTAACTTGTAAAATAAAAACCGCAAACCATAATCATTACCTCTCCATTCAACCTTATAACATGACCTTGAGAGTCACCTCTCGACCTGACCTTTTAACCCCATGCAACACCTTCAGAAACCGAACATGGCATTGTATGTTACCCCTGGGCAAAAAATAATGCCACCCAATAGTTCTAGTGTAACTCACCAGTTTTTGCCTTGAGTTTGTGTAGTATATCCCTCATATTGTTTTAAAAGTGAGTTGAATTAAAACCTACAAGCTCAGAGGTGAGAGCCACTTAATTTATGGCCATGATATTTATTGTATGTTATTATTGAGAATAAATGTTCCCAAGTGGTTCTGTTAACAGTTTAAGAGAACAGTTCATTGAAGAGAAGTTTTCACAGCAGCACCAGCTTTAGTCATGGGATTGCTAGGCTCTACCTGTGTGGTGTAGCTTGACCAGTTACCATCTAGTTACTTCTTTGGGTGACAGTCTGAGTTCTGTGCCAGATGTGGACAAATACATGGTGACTTGGATGAATACTTAGCAGCAGTCCTGTCACAATATAACTAAAACACTGTAATAGTTGTGACATTCATCAATCGTGGTTGTTGGAAGCATTCAGAATCCAAGATGAAATTGTGACACAGGCCATACATATTTAACACATGACTCAAATCCACACCAACAGAAATTACAAGAATATTATCATTTGCCTAAATAAGAAAGTTTTAAGTAATGTATAGTGTAGATTGATATTTACTATAAAGATAAAAACCAAGCCAAGTGATTCACTGCCAGACCAAGTTTAAATGTAAAGACAATCTTTCAATTTGAACCACATGTATATTTAACCCAAATAATGAGACATGTGGACCAAATAATATTTTTGCATAAGAGCTGTTGCTTTACTGTTGATACATTTTCACGATTTTGCAGTTATCCATGTCAATCTGTGAAAATTTGCATTTAAAAGTAACTAATACTATACAACATACAAATACGTAGCTTAATTTGTTTTGTTGCACCTAAGATTCAAGTAGCAAGGTGGAGAAACTGAGCCCTTAAAATTCCTTACATTATTTTTATAATCACTAGCCTGGTATTAAACAGGCATCAAACCTTAACTTTCACCTTCATAGTCACTATTGTTTCACTAAGGATAATTCAACTGTTATGAATTTACATATTTCTCAGTAAATATTTCCTCATTTTAATTATTCTGAAGTGGTGAAAAGTAAAACAAAAAACAACTCTTGTGCATCTGGATGTTAAAGGTGTCACTTGAGAAATAAAAGAATAATTTCCATCCCCTAGTCTTGAATTGTAATGATTTGACACCCCTTACAACAATAATAGAAAACAAGCACACCACTGCCCTATTGTATGGCATTAGAATGAGATTGATACAATATTAATAACCTAATTCTTTCTCAACATCAAAGGAAATCTTCCTCTTAACTACAGAGAAGGGAACTAAAACTTTAATCCCGGTGTCTAATTTTAACTATTGAAAGAGATGAACACCCAAAATTGGACCTCAAGTTCAAATAAAAACACCGTGTAATATCGCCACAATATCAGTTCCTTTAACATCTGGCCTTCGAGAGATTCCCTTTTAGCTCAACCAGTTAAAGGGTTAGACTTGTGTTTATTTCTTTGTGTAATTCAAAGGCACTGGGACCAAATCCCACCAGAAACTATCAATAATTGGCCTGACAGTACAACTGTTGAACAAATATCACTGTCAGTAACTGCAGTAATATTGGTCTTCATCATACAACAACCACAATACCCACTATTTACGAGGTCATCCGGTCAAGAGTAATCAACGGTTTGTCAAGAATTCAAACCCAAATGCTAGCTTTCTAAGGAAAGGGGTTGAATATTCCAACCACTGACCAATTTATTGCAGATTCAAACCCAAAAGGGTACAAACACAGATTTCTGACGACGATAAAAGACACTTTGAGGAATTTTCTTTAAATGTTAGTAAAACTACAGTTTTGTAAAGCAAGATTTAAATATGGGCTATAGCAAATTAGATATGGGATATTGCACCATACAGAATACCAATAGGTCAAATAACCTAAGGTCAAACACATACAATAAAAGATTAAATACCTGAAGTTCAACACAAAATAAAATGACTATAAATTATACAACAAAATCCAAGAATACCAGTGCAAAGAGGGAGAAATGACAAAAAACAGGTGTGTGGAATGATGGGTGGGGATTGTGAAGAATTTGATATGACCATACTGCAGAACTTTTCTACAAACCATGGACCATAATATTTTGCAAGGATACATTATGGTGAAATGCCAGTGTTGCCTCAGAGCTGTAGAAGGTATGAAATCCTTGGCTCTCAGGGGCAGTATTTAGTATTTTGAGAATAATTTTGAGAGTATCCCTAATGTTGGTATCTATAACTTGATTAAAGGGAAAATAAAAGGAGGCTGTGGTTGGAAGATTCCTGGGGGAGAGAAGGGTTCTCAAGATTCTCACTGGACACAACTAGGTTGGGCACCTGGGGAATCTGTATCACGTGACATGACCTGGAATCCTGCATGGTTTTCGGACAATTTTAGTATGAGAAAGATGGGTACCTGGGGGTGCAAAATAACATTCTACCTTAGAAAACTCTTATCAGGACTGAATTGCTTAACTGTGAGGAGCTTTGTTTTGACATGCTCAGAAGAGATGGATTACACTTTACAGTATGGGGTCTGAAAGTGCTGACAACTACAAAGTTCTAATGTCAAAATAGCACTAGTAGGTAGCGTAAAAAGTAATACAATGGGGAGATGTCTAATATATTTGGACAGTCTTGGAAGGAATATATCTTTGTGTGAATATTCTAAAATTTTGCCATGGTGTCAATGAAAGAAAAGTAATTTCTCATTTGTTTGTGCGACAAAGAGTTATAAGTACTGACCTTCACATAAGCCCATACTACTGTTGACCCTATCTGCAACATCAAATTCCTTGTAACTTTAAGTTTCAATAAGGTTATACAAATTTGTGTCTATATAACACTCACATGACATGACACGCCATACATTTTTCAGATATAACATTCTTTTACAAAATAAGCAAAAACTGAATTGCTACTTGGTAAGGCCATTAAAAAAATTATATTGTTTACACTAATTATCCATAACAACTATTGGGGAACAGTATCACAGTGAAATAAATGACCAAGTGAACTGCTCAGATATGTAAAAAGTAAAATTGTCCATTAAAATTGTCCAGATAAGTAAAAAGTAAAATAGTCTATTACTGTTATTTTATTTTCTTAACAAACACAATTTGTATTCAACTCAGGGTGTGTCCAATACGAGTTAGTATAATGGATCTCACATACATTACTGACTTCAGTACTTGCATAACTGTTATGACCTGTGATGTTACCCCGTTATGTTGAAAAGAACTCACTTACCTGTAGGCTACAATAGGGTGATTAAGGTTGTTAGTATCTCTGTACACAAACCCACCAGCTTTGTTATTCTGATGACCAAGCTGGATATGCGATGATCCTGAAACTACATCCTGGCTGCCAGTTATTATACAATATATAACTGAAAATTCAGAAATATCGGATATACAATATCATTTTGACTTTGATTAGAAAGTTTATAAACAACATTATCTTATACCAATTGAGAAACATCTGTTAAATGATAAACTTCATTTTGACCATAAAATTAGAATAACTTGGGTGTATGCTAACAAATTTTACTTCAATAGCATTTATTTTCTGAATACTCTTAAAATCAAATTTACCATAGTTGATTTCATTTGCAGAAATGCTCTGCTCAAGTGCTGCCTGTTTTTTCTGCGAAGTACAATGTGAATCAACCATTGTGACTTGAGAGGCACTTAATCTATTCTAAACCCATCTTGTTAAGTCAAACCATGAAAGCTTCTCCTCTTGAAGCTCATGTATTGAACAAGCCCCGCCACATCTTCAACAGTTGTAAAGGCAAGTGACGTAGCATCTTTCATTGCACAAATAACCTGCACTAAAGCCTGCTGTGCAGTGACTGGATCCTGCATATGTAAAATATTAGTTGTCTTACCACCCACTGGGGTATTGAGAAGCTGAAAATCCTATAGCATCTTGGTGATGTTGTTTAATGATGTGTGAATCAGCTTGGATTGACATAGATGGTGCTGAATTTTGGTTAGAGAATGAATTTTGGTTCTCTAACTGTAACATTCTATCAGATAACACCTTATTAAAATCCTCAATTCTAGTTGCATGGACAACAATTCGTCAGTGTTGCTCAGACAGTGAATGAAGAGAGCTGCACCAGCAGGAGATGAAGTTGAAACAGTACTTATTGATTTAAGCTGTAGAAAAGAGCCATAATTCGACTGATTCACTTGGAGAATCTTGCTCTAGTTGAGGCTGTGACCTTTTTCCATGAATTTGCTGGTGTTTGTGGTATTTCCCTCCATTGTTATATAATGTTAAAATCTACACTAAAATAATAATTAAATTCTTTCGAGAAATTACAACTTAAACTTTGTAAATCTTCAAAAATTGTTTGCACATGTTATTCTTTCAAACACTTGCTTTGTAAATGATTTGCGAACCACAAAACATGGATTAAATCATGCTTGACCAATCAATGATTGGCCATAGAAATCAAACCATTTTATAATGACCTAGTAACGAGGAACACTGTACCAAGATATTTAAGAGTCTTATTCAAACTCCAACAGCAGGCTCCTGACATAGCCATGCCTATCATTGTCTAGAGACATACACGAAAGGCCAAAAAGATCACTAAATAGTTACACTTACTAATTCTTGGGTGGGAACATTATTTGAACAAGATCAATTCAAGACTGAAAGCATTCATTGGGATTTAAGGTTACTCTGGGTATAAATGTATTGCATAATGACCCATAAAAGTTCAAAACAAATTATTACCACTCACATTCAATCAGCGTATGGGTGCAGCTTTTGACTTCCATTAATTTTGAAGCAATATTCTCACAATAAATTTTCTGTACCAAGTTTAAACTCACTTGTTCCTTAACGCTCTGATAAATGTTTTGAATGTTTACATTGTAACTAACGTTTGCTTTGTAACTAATATATTTCTTGTCATTTTTCACCACATAAAGGTTATTTTTAGAGTGTTTGTCCATCTGTTGGTTTCCAATACCTCCAACAGCAATGAATGAATCTTGCAAAATTGTTTACATTTTGTGTGGATAGGGCCTGTGCAAAGGAAAAACTTATTATATTTTGGAAAATATCCAGATAATATTCTAAATACATAAAAAATCCAGACTTTTTGGGAATGTGCTGCAGTGGTGGAGGTCTGGCCTCAATTAGTGTTTTCCTGCTTACAATTGTGGTTTGAGACCCTTAAATATACATCAACAAAATAGGTTCGATTTTTACCTGAACGATGGACATTTTGTGTAATATGTCTTCTAAAGTAATCAAATACTTCACTACCTCTGCCAAGAAGATACTAAAAGCATGACTTCTTTTTTGTTTGTTGGGAGGATTTTGCAAATGCTACTGGTTGGATCTTTATGGAAAATATAAGAAGATGGGTCTTAATCCAGTTCAGGTACCATTGAATTTTATGACTGAATCACGCAAAATAGAAATATCAAATATCTGAATTTGTATTTACTTACTATTGAACCATTTCCTAAAATCCTACATGCCTTGGCCGAGGTATGCACTCTCTGAATGCTGTTGTTTTGTTGAATGTTTGTTGTGGTTAAATTAAATATTACAGGAAAAAAGATTTATATATACATAGTTAAATAATAAACAAAACCAACTTCAGTATTCAGGCGCAAAAATGAGCATAGAAGCATCAGTTTTTAACTTTATGTTTCTGCATGGATGTTAAAGCAACAAAACAAATAGAAGCTCTGAAAAATATAATTGTAATGATTCATGTGACCATTTGTGTATTACACAGTTTTATACAAGTACATTAAATGTTGTGTCATAAAAATTGACAAACCACTCGATTCCAATCTAGCTGCCAGTCTACATTATTTTATATTCAGGAAACTTTTATTTTCATTTTGCCTGTGTTTAAATTTGGTTGACGTAATTGATGCAGGATCTAAAACTTCCTATAAAAAGGGATGCAATAAGGGAAGCTTTAAGTTGTAATAATATGCATGTTTTCACATCACTGCTGAGATCTAGGTTATTTGAGACACATAAAACAAAAACAATGTATGTTTTGACTCCAGTGTGTAAAACCAGGAAGTAAAGTGCTGTTACATTGTGTTATTATATGTGTGTAGTTATTGTTTTAAAATTGAAGGACTGTTTAAATAAATGTTTGACTTACTGGATATAAACATCATAGAACTCCCATTATTCTTCCACAATTGTGTACAGGAAGGAATGTGAAATACAAACTGGAATAAATGGACAAATGTAAAATTATAGAATAAATTAGATATACATTAAATATGGGCAATAAACTAAAATTACAGTTTTATGCACTCTGTTTCTGGATGCCAGTTTTACTTGTAGCAGGTCAGTAATGCCTTTTGTTATAAATAAGAAATTTATGGTGCTGGTTAGTTCAAGGAATTGTGTACATAATAAGATTAAAGTTCAATTTACAAAACTTGTGAATTAAATATAAACCTTGACCTACTCCATATAACACACTTACATCTACAGATCCTCTAAAGTCATTTTCAGGATTGGAGATGAGGTAAACTTAAAGGTTTGTGGGTGCACAGTTTAAGGTGACCCTGTGTCTTAATTGCTAAAACATTTTGTAAGTATCACTTCGGTATAATAGCATAAAATAATTTAAATTCCTCATTGCTTCTTTTGAAACAATACAAATTTTAAAAGGTCGTACCATTAGACAATAGTTATTAGATCAGTAGTAGTTAGAGAAGTGTGTAAGTAAATATACTATAGATGGTATACATTATATTCACATAAAACCTCATGTTTCATGTGTGCATGGAAAAAATTTTTCAGTAAAAGGTTATAAGCATGTTCCACTAGCCCAAACTGATCACAGACCTACTTCCTTATAGAAAAAATAAAACTGTTCCCGATATTATAGTTTAGTACGGAAGAGTATTAGGGCCAAGTAAAAAAATTTTTTTCAATTTAGTGAGATAGTATCTCAATATTTTGAGATATTAAGTCAATTTTTTGAGATAGTTATCTCAATTTGTTTAGATATTATGTCAATTTTTCGAGATACTAAATCAATATTTTTGAGATAGTTATCTCAATTTCTTGAGGTATTATGTCAATTTCTTGAGATATGTTAATTTTTCGAGATAGTTATCTCAATTTCTTGAGATATCTCAATTTTTTTAGATAGTTATCTCAATTTGACATAATATCTCGAAAAATTGACTTAATATCTCAAGAAATTGGCATATCTGGAAAAATTCACTTAATATATCAAGAAATTGACTTAGTATCTCACAAAATTGACTTAATATCTCAAGAAATTGAGGTGATATCTAATAAAATGGAGATTTATTTTCACTGGTGCTCCTATATGCCAGACTTTTTATTTTTCATTTTTACTTTAAACAGACTTATTTTGCAGACAATTCATACAAAATGATAGCTACAAAAGTGAAATATGCCTCAAACGACGTGCAAAAACATTTTAACTATCTACTCACAGCAGTTTACAGCTGCACACTGTTATGATATTGTCATGTCTTTGTGATATTTCAAATGAAAAAAGTATGTGAATTTTTTTCCAAAAATGGACCTGCAATAGAAAAACAAATTATGTTCTCAATTGAACTATATGTTGCATGCTTCTGATGTCTTCACGTCTCATTAACATTTAAATAATTGTTTAAAATAAAAAGAGGGATTTGCATTAAATCACATCATTTTCGGTACAGCAAGACAGACTGCATCACTTCTGAATATATTATTGTATCTCTTCAGATTGTCTCACATATTATTGTGATTTGTCTTTGGAGTCCACATGTCCAATTTATTGATTAAAATGTAAAACAATATTTTTCACCTCTTTTCAGAAAATAGCTTTTTGTCAGTTATAAGAATCAGCCCACTCTGAACATTCCAGCTTTATACAAAATAACTTCCTTGATGTATGCCTGGTGTAAATAGCTTGTCTCAGGTACTACTTTCTGTTCTGATATTGAACACAAATTTGTGCCATAGAAAAGTAGGTTCACACAGGTGTCTTTCTGGAATAAAGCAGTTAATGTACATGTAGTATTTTTTCATGACCCTGTAATCTTCTGACAATGAGGTAAATATAATTATCATAGTGAGTTTATTACTTTGCTTGCAAAATAATTTCAACAGTTGCGGATGGACTTTGATGAAATTTTCAGCAAATATTGACAATGACACAAGAAACTGATGGTCATATTCTGATGGTGATCTAAATTACTGTCTGGATTGGCCAGTTTTTAAAAGACTTTTTATAATTGTAAAGGTATTGGACCATGAATGAAGACTGCTCGGAGTTCTTTTTATGTTTTATTAGCCACCAAATGTTGTATTTGACATCATAACTGAGGCATGCAGAATGGGTTATATGTTTCATGTACTCCTTGAACCACTTAGTCTGTATAATAAGCATACAAATTTGTCAACAAGTGACGACTCTGCATGAATATTTCTTAATATGTATATATGTTATGTACAAGTTGACATTTTGTACCGGTGCAACTTGTACAAGAAATCTGTACAAGTTGCAACTTGCACAAAGCCCATATTTTTCAGTTAAACAATTAAATTTAATGGATTTATGCTTTAAAATTCATAAAATCAACATATTCGATATTAATGAATGGCAAATTCACTGTAATGCAGTGTTTCCACTGGAACCGACAGGCCGGTAACCATGCATTTTTTGAGAGTCGGGACCAATGTTAACATGGTCTGTTAGGGTTGGTTTCAAGTTCCAGGCCTGTCAGGGAGAGTCGGTAAAATATCAAACATGTTTGATATTCTATGACAGTTGCCGACCCTTGTATCCGACCCTAATTTCAGGCCTCTAGCAACAGGCCTGTCAGTTAATTTAATGGCCTGTTGGTTACACTTCCCAGCTTGTGGCTTAATCAAACAGGCCTGTCTGTAACAAGTATCTGGCTTGTCCCAAATATGGACTTCCCGACTGTATGTGATGACTCACCGACCATACAGGATGTGTTACAGTACAGTTGGTAACTTTAGCCAGCCAGCCTGTTCCCAACCGACCTGTAAAGTTTACAGGCCAGTCAGTAACTTTTACAGATTGGGTCCTAGAGTTGGGAAAATTTTAAACCGACAGGCCGTAAACTGAAACAGACAAGCCGTAAACTGTAACCCACAGGCTGGCAATATTTTTGCTTCTCACAGCCTGTCTGTTTCAAAGTCTGTGGGTATATAAAGGTGAGTCAGTATACAATCTCCATATATTTGGGCTTGACTTGTTGAGACAACTTGGTGTGCAGCTTCTCTTTAGGTGTTTATTTTTTGGAAATTAGCTCAAGTACTTGAGCTAGGTTGGACTAGTTGGGAGTGAAATCTATTATGTGAGGTTCACTTTTATTTTAAGTTTTTGTTATTTAAAACAAGCTGTACCATTGACTGATTGATCAACATGCCAAGGGGCAGAAGGAGAAAGATTGAACTACCAAGTGGAGACACTCAACCACAGTTTGAGTTAGGAGATACAGCTGAGGATATAGAGAGAAGAAGGGAGAGAGAGGAGAAGGAGGAGAGAGACCCAGATAGCAAGACTCTGTAGAGCCACCACTGGCCCACCGGTGGCATAGCTGTCGGTCCGACATTGGCTGTAGGTGGAGGCCAGCCATTGGTGTGACTGGCTGATAGGCAGTGGTCCACCATTGGTGGCGGACAATAAGGTTTACTGGTGGTCCTTCAGTGGCCCACTGTCGGCAGCCAATGATAAGCTTTTCTATTGGTCCACCAGTGGCCCACCTTCAGTAGCCGACAAGGTTGACTGGTGGCCCACCAGTGGCCCACTGTTGGGTGCCATCAACTTTTTATGGTGGTTCTTTGGTGGCGTGACCAGCTGATAGACAGTGGTCCACTGTTGGCAGCCAACAATAAGGTTTACTGGTGGTCCATCAATGGCCCATTGTTGGCAGCCAATGATAAGCTTTTCTGTTGGCCCACCAGTGGATCACCTTCATTAGCCAACAACCCAGATAGCATGCAGACATTGGCCCAACATTGGCATATCCGTCGGTCCGACATTGGCAGCCACTGTTGGCCCAATGGCTTTTTGGCTGGTGGATGCTATGTCAGCCAATCGGCATCAGCCAATCAGATTGAAGCATCAAGTTATGTGGCCATTGTTAACAGAAAGCAAATAATTGACAGATTGTGGTTGGTTTTTAGTTAAGGGAATCCCTGATAAGTCACATGACCAAACATAAACAATGGTGGAGCAGTATCTTAGGATGATATAATCCATAATCAAATAACAAAATTATAATGTTCAGAAACAACTTTTCTTACTGTGAATTTATAATGAGAATGTTATTCTTATGTCTAAAATTGTAAAATAGTAAAATAGTGGGCTCACTGAAATATGATTTTTAGACATACTATAATGAATCATTTTTTACTAAGTGTCTTAAAATCCCCTATTATTGCTCGCTGCCATCTTGAATAAAAAGCCACCAGTGGCCCACCGTTGGCCCAACCTCAGTAGCCTGAGTTTTGGTTGGCAAGTCTTCATTGGGCCAACGTTGGCATGGGTAATTCAGCCACTGATAGGAATATATTTCAAGGGTAATTCATCCACTGATTGGAATATGTTTCAAGTGTAATTATTCCTTTCAATTTAAGACACTTTATATTTTATCGGACAAGGGTAGTCCAGTGGTGGCTACATCTCAACCCCAATTAATAGTTTTGATTTAATATCATATTTTTGTCCTGTATATGTTTTATGGTTTGCTTACAGGGGAAACTTTCACCTCTGTTAACTTTTCTGTGTAATTCTCAGATGATTTTATTGATTCGATCTAAAATCTGGGTGAAAATTAGAAAATTCCCATCAGTGGCCCATCGATCATAGCTTGTATACCACTGATATAGTTGGTGGGCTGCCAGTGGTAAACCTTGGAAGAGATATGTGGCACAAGAGTTGGAAAAAAGAAATATATATTAACACGCAGATGTAACATCTGTTATTTAAAAGTGTCGGTGTCTCATTGATTTACACACACATACATAAAGTACCCATTTACTTTGCCGTCTGTGGGCCAACGTTGGACCAACAGTATGTGTACCATCCAGGCAGAAGGTGGACCACCGATGGACCACCAGTGGCAAATCTTACAGTTGTTTTGTGTAATAAAATTCAGAACAACTACTTTTGGAAAAAATTCCCTTAAAACTAACAAATTTAAGCCTACACAGTCTCTTTTCAAGATCTGTCAAAACAAATGCCGTTCAGCAGAGCTTGTGGTGTAGCCACCAGAGGACCACTATTGGTCACCAACTAAGTCCCAGATAGTGAGACTCTGTAGGGCCACCACTGGCCCACCAGCGGCATTGCAGTTGGTCTGATATTGGCTGTAGCTGGTGGCTAGCCATTGGCATGACCGGCTGGTAGACAGTGGTCCGCCATTGGCAGCTGACAATAAGGTTTACTGGTGGTCCATCAGTGGCCCACTGTCGGCAGCCAATGATAAGCTTTTCTATTGGTCCACCGGTGGACCACCTTCAGTAACCAACAATGTTGACTAGTGGCCCACTAGTGGCCCACTGTTGGGTGCCTTTTATGGTGGTTCTGTGGTGGCGTGACCAGCTGATAGGCAGTGGTCCACTGTTGGCAGCCAACAATAAGGTTTACTGGTAGTCCATCAGTGGTCCACTGTTGGCAGCCAATGATAAGCTTTTGTATTAGTCCACCGGTGGACCACCTTCAGTAACCAACAATGTTGACTAGTGGCCCACTAGTGGCCCACTGTTGGGTGCCTTTTATGGTGGTTCTGTGGTGGCGTGACCAGCTGATAGGCAGTGGTCCACTGTTGGCAGCCAACAATAATGTATACTGGTGGTCCATCAGTGGCCCACTGTCGGCAGCCAATGATACGCTTTTCTATTGGTCCACCGGTGGATCACCTTCATTAGCCAACAACCCAGAGAGCATGCAGACATTGGCCTAACATTGGTATATCTGTTGGTCCGACGTCGGCAGCCACCGTTGGCCCAATGGGTTTTTTGCCGTGGGTATGACATTGGCAAGCCAGTGGTAAAGCTAGAGCCACTGACTTTGGTAGTTGGTGGGCCAATAGTGGGCCACGCAATATATTTATATTTTGAAATAATGTGTTTTTAACATTGAATATTGTTAAATAATATGTCAGAAAACAATAGTTGAGGTTGCTTATGAAGTTATTTATAAGCTTTAAAAATTTTGAAAAAAATGCAGTCCGTGGTCCAGCTGTGGCTCAGAGGTGGCCCACTGGCTATATTTTGCCACCCATAGCCAACGGTGGCCCATTAGCGTCTTGCTATCTGGGGAGAGGTTTGAACAGGTGAGGGACACAGAGATGAAGGAAAGAGAGAAGCGAGCCCGGAAAGAGGACAGAAGGGAGTGCAAACTGATACAGATACTGATGTAGAATCAACTCAATCCAGACAGAAGAAGAGCCAGATGAAATCCATTTTCCTGAGTGATTCAGATAATGAAGCCATCGTGGAGTTCGTTAAACAGCATGACAAACTTTATGACAAGACCAACAACAGTTTCAAAGACAAGCAGAATAAGGAAGGACTTTGGGAGCAGCTAGCAGCTACCAGAAACTTGCCTGTAAAGACAGTGAAGAAGTGGTTTGACACTCAACATACCAGATATGGCAAGCTCATTCAGACGAAGTCAGGACAAGTAGCTGAGAAGAGTGCAGAACGTCAGACTTGGCTGAAGGACAATTTCAGTTTTCTACGAGGTCACATCAGAAGGAAGGGAGTTTCCAAGTCCTCTGCATTCAAGTCACCTCAGAGGCCCTATGCAGCTGCAGCTTCAGTTGTAGATACATCCAGGGACACAGAATCTAAGATGGAAATCAGCATTACATCAGATGTTACTCATCAGCCTTTGAGCACCAGTCCCAAGCAATGACAGCCTCCAGTCGCAACTACCACCACGTCTGCAGATCCAGTGTTAGATCATTTCCAGCAGAAGAGGTCAATGATTTCCACATTTCTGGGTGAACGTCGGGACCCCACTTGAAGAAAGGGACTTTTCAAACTTCAGAAACGAGACAGTGAAGCTTTTCAGTGAAATACAGTACAAGGCTGAAGAATGCAAGAGACAGGCCACCACAAGGTGACCACATATCAACTTCCAAAAGCATCACAGTCCACAACAGGACGGGAATACGTACTCACCATCCCAGAAACTCAACCAGTCTCCATTCCAGTTTTGCAGTATCAACAGACTACCACAAAACAGCCTGTTACAGTGATTGCGAAATTACAGCAACCATCAGGGCCTCCATCATCGTCAACACAGTCTGCTATTTCTTACGTAGTTGTGGATAACCAACAGCCTGAGACTTCCAGACATGATTTTTAACCCACTTTTAGTTGCACCTTCACAGGAAAAAACAGGAAAAGACTCAGCACAACACTTCCTTATTCCCAGTGTGCTTCAGTATCAGCAGATCGACAGATCACAGAGGGGGGGGGGACAGAGGGGGGCACAGTGGCAGATTGGGAACACTCTAGCCTCCCACCTCTGAGGCTAGGGTTCAATACCCGGCATGGCCTCAAGTGGGAAAGCTAGTAGTTGCTTGCTGTTGGTCGGCAGTTTACAGTACAGAACCCTGACGAACTGTATGTACTGGTTTCCTCTGCCGTTCCAACTCCCGTCGTGATATGACCTGTACAGTGGTGAAAGCAACATAAAACCCAAAATAACTAAATTGACACACCACTGCCATTTTTACCTCTCAACTTCAACCAGCATCGTCACCAGTGCCATCTTCCACTCATCAAGAACCGCCAAGACCTCCCAGCTAGTCCAGCCAGCACAGAGTCAGCCCAAATCAGAGAATTAGCCCGCACAAGTCGCACCAAACCCTTCCCTTTTCAGGGCCACTCAAGTCTTCCAAAAACAATTAACAACAACGTTTGCCCAAAAACAAGAAAGCACACCGTCCAACACTTACACTTCCCCACAGTACAAAACAAATTGTGTGAATGAATGTGTGAATGTGAAACAAATATATTAAAACACTTCCAACACCAAACAAAAAAAAATAAAAAAAATAATCCACTGAGAAATCAAAGTAAAACCAGCACCACCAAAACAAAACAAAATTTTAAAAAAATATCCCATCCCCCAAAAAGAAAGATGTGGACTCAAACCCACAACCTCCCCCCCAAAAATGTGAACTCAAACCCACAACCCAAAAAAACAAAGATGTGGACTGAAACTCACAACCCCCCAAAAATGTGGGTTGTAGACTCAAATCCACGTCCCCCAAAAACCAAGATCCAGACTCAAACACATGTCTCTGTCTCCCAAAACCCAACCTTAAATAAAAAGCCACATTCACACTGAACGACCAACAAACGTGAGGTCTAACAAAATATTCAAAAATGTGAGTGGCAACGGATTGATAAACTGAAAAAAAATTATTTATCTGGGACTGCAAAGCTTGTATTAAATTTTCTTTTTGGCCAATTTCCTAGCATTTGCCAAATTCTTGGCAGGAAATACATCCTGGTATATCTTTAGAAACTTTTTTTGTAATACCACTTTGGAAATTTTTTTTCAGGGAATAAAGCAAGGTCATGTTGGGATGGGATGTCTGCTTTGTAACGTGAGGGCTTGGGTTTGAATGTGTGATATAATTTGCTTTTTTCAACTGAGTGTGGGATGCAATGGTGTTTGTGATGTTGAATATTTCTGGTGAAATTTAATTTGACTTAAATTGTTGGAAACTTGTGGTTATTTTTTGGGAGGCAACACTTTGCCATATTAAAGTTCCTGGATTATTTGGGTAGTCCTGAAAAGGACTGATATATGACAGCATCTTCTCCCCTCAGTCTTCTGCCCTCAGTCTTCTTAACCTCTGTCCTCCTGCCCTGCCAGTGCCCCCACATGATTGAAGTAATCTTCCAGTAGGTCTCGTTGATGTTTGGCCTCCTCAATTTCTGAAAGTCTCTTGTCTCTGTTCCCCCTGGTCCCCCTGTGGTGCTTGTATGTCATCAGCTGGAGTGGGTGGTCTGTCTGCTCCCCCCTGAGGGCATCTCAACATGTGATGTAGTGCCACATATGTTAACACAATGTCTCTCCCAACTTTTGGCCTCTGCTCCATGGTGGTCAACAGTACCCTGAATCTCTTGACAAGTATACCAAATGGGTTCTCGACCACCCTCCTCCCCCTAGATATCCTGTAGTTACCTATTCTCTCATCTCTGGTCATTTGGCGTATACTGTAAGGCTTGGCCCCCCAGCCAAGGCATCAGGGCAAAGGCCCCCAGCAGGAAGTAATGTAGATCTGCCCCCCAGGTCCAAGTGGTTCAGGTGGTGATAGTCCCAAGGTTCCATTTTCAATTCTTCTTTTCAGTTTGCTGCGGTTGAAAATCTGTGCATCAGATGATGGCCCACTGGCCCCCACGTTGACCCACAGGAACTTGCCATCTGCATCGACTAAAGCCAAAAGTACCAGGGAGAAGTAGCCCTTGTAGTTGAAATATTCACTGCCTGACTTCTTGGGCTTCTTGATAGCAATGTGTTTTCCATCTAATGCACCAGCTGCATGGGGGACATTCCATCTGTTTCTAAATCTTTGTTCAATTTTCTTCCAGTCTTCAAGATCAGTGGGGCACACCAGATACTCTTGTTGAAATTCTTTGAAAATGGCTTTGCAGACCTGGGGGACAAATTTTCTGATGGTCGATCTTCCAACCCTCCAGTGGTATTGCAGTGAGGTGTAGCTTTCCCCTGTGGATAAGTGTCTCAAAGTAACTGCCAGTTTCAAGCCGACTTCCAGTGGGTGCCTAAAGTTGGTGATGGACTTCCTGCGGTGGGGGGTGATTCTTTCTTCAATCAAATAAAAAATGCTGGCTCCATCCGGCTGAAATTTCTGTAGCCTGGTATGTCACTAGTGATCAGATCATCCAAAAGTGTTCTGTAGCAACCTCTCTCCTCTCTCTGATGTATCCAGGGCAGGACCCATGGATTCTGTGGATTCCTTCTCCTTTTTTGTAGTGGGGGTGGTGGTGATGCTGGTTGGGAAGGTGCTAGGTTTGGCTGTCGTCTGTGTGTTGTAATCACAAGATATAAAAATAAATTCAACTCAATAAAAAACAGAAGGACCCTCAAGTGATCTATCAGTTGCTCTTGATGTGTTCCTGTTATCTTTTAAGTGTGAAATGAATGGCACATCACAGTAGAGTGGGATTTATATAGTGTGATATGGATCCCGATTCAGGATCATGACTATAGATACTGACCCACAAAAACAATCAATCCTGTCGGGAAGGGTCAGAAACATTTTCCCGTCTTGTCTGTTTGTGTTTATGACTTTTCTGTTATGTGACTCGGCTTGCCTGTTAGGGGTTTAGAGCTTGTCATAGAAGTTCTACGATTGGCCGTGCAAAAAAAGGTTCCCGAACCTACGACTTGTTGGGATGGCCATTATGACCTGTCTGTAACTTTACTATCCTGTCGGGGATTTCATAACAGACACCATTTTCGCACCACTTTTTCTATGACCCTACGACTTTTGCAACCAACCCTAGAGTTGTTGTGTTGGTTACAGGGTTGGTTCCAGTGGAAACACTGCATAAAGTATACTTCTTTGATGGGAAAGCAAAGTGTTGACCTGTATATGTTATAATTTTGTTGACAATTATGGCACTTTTAGTGTATATCTTTATCAGTTTAAACACTTGAGTCGAACTTGCCCAATGGAAGCTTGTGTCTGACCTTTCTGTTTTGTGGTGCTGGAAACCTAAAAATCATGTTTTCTGTTAACAATGCTCATAAAATTTATATGTTCTAAAACAAAGGGATAAATAAAATTAATTATTTTATTATGATAAAACCACATCTGAATTTTAAGACTATACAAATATTTTATTAATTGAAAACACATACCATTTACAATTATGCATATTGGGTTATCAACTTAAATATCAACTTAATATATTGATACACATATATTAATAACTTTTTTTTATTTTGAGTGTTACTGGCAAAAATTTTCAAATTATTTTTATAAATTCAGTGTTAAATTTACAGAAAATTATATTTATGTGACACTTCCATATTAATTTGGGTATTTATGAACATAAAATGAGAAATATTTTCAACAAAATTGTTAATTCAACAGTGCTGTACAAGTTGGGATTATTTGAATGTGAAATTCTGTACAAGTTACAACTTGTACAGCCAATCTTGTACAAGTTGTAACTTGTACAACCTGCTTGTACAAGTTGCAACTTGTACAAAATCTCAACTTGTACATAACATATACATTGTTAAAAATTCTGCTGGTTTTGTTGCCTTAAAATCTATGCAGAAATGAGGCAGAACCTGCACGTTAGAATATTCTTCGGTGTACCTATATACTGCAACCATTTTTATGTTCTTCTGTTCAGATATGTAGAACTATTTCTTAAAAACAAATGCAACATTAAATGTCCATAACGTAATATATAAAGCTTGCTTTAAAAGTTTTTTCATGCACACATGAAGTTTTAATTGAACAGAATTTGTGCCAGCTTCATTTGTGATATACATTTTGTATACTTTAGGAAGTTTTGTCTTGCGTATTTAACTATTTTAGTTGATAATACTTCATAATTTAAAGCCTTGATAGCCTGTCCAAAAATATGGAAATTTGTAACATATCCATGTATTTCCCTATGGATTAATAACAAATTCCGACAATATGCCCCTGTAATTGTAGCTTTATTGCTTCTGGCAATGTGTTCACCTGTCAGTGTTCATAAATATCCTAAAACTGAATAGCTATTTATGAATCTTTTAATATGGGGAGGGTGTGGTCAAAGGAAGAAGATATTAAATTTCCGGAATGACAGGGATCATATTATGGATACCATAAAATCTTGAATGTTCAAACTTCCCATTTTCAATGTATTTTTTATGACTTTGGATTTATTGTTGCCATTAATCGATGTAATGTGTAGATTATCATTTGTCTTCAATAGTGCTTTCTAATTATAGATGTTCATCAGAATTTGACACATGTCAATAAAATTTGTTGCTACTGTGCACACCAACAATGACATTAAGGTGGCTGTTCATATAGGTTTTTCATTGGGCCACAGTGGTAGAGTGGTAGCATTCTCACCTCACACCTGAGATCGAGTTCAGTTCTCGGCCTGACCTCAAAAGTGGCAAAGCTGGTAGTGGCTTGCTGTTGGGTTACAGTACAGAACCATGACCGACTGTGCATACTGGTTTCCTCTGCCCATAAAACTACCTGTCATGATATGACCTGTACAGTGTTGAAACCGATGTAAAACCCCAAATATATAAAACCTATATATGTCAGCAGTTTTCCAAGATATCACATGACATGTGTTTTTTTTAATTTTGATAACTTTTCTTTTGCATCCAGGTTAAAAATTATACATTTCAATAGTATTAATCTACAGCAGCTCTGAGCAGCCAAAATTTGTTTTATATTTAGTCAAATATGTAACTTAGTAACCTATATATGTGACTAAGTAAATTGTTTATACAATATAAAAATGTGTGCCTAACATTAAGATGAATATACAACCTATTGAGTGATATGTATAACATACAAAGTTGGAAAATTTAATAGTAATTTAAATTTTTATTAGAAATACTTACCATTTCCTAACAGTAGCTATTTGTTGGAGCCATCCAACCCAATGGCCAACGCAGAGATGCGATTTTTAAGGTTATATAACAACCTTAATCAAGCCATTGGGTTACAGTAGTCCGTCCTCCCGCCAATTAGGTCACATGACCACATTGTTTACTTTATTATTTTTGTTGCAAGTAAAATAATGACTTGCGGGGAGGCGGGAGGGAAATATGAGTGTTAGGAAATGGTAAGTATTTCTAATAAAAATTTAAATTACTATTAAATTTTCCAAGTTTATAGCGAAATACCCTTACCATTTCCTAACAGTAGCTGAATTCAGCCTTGTAGGATGGAGGGAATTCTTTTAAGAAAAACCACTACCCAACCTACAACTGAACAACCTGAGAACTTCACAATGGAATTTACATGCATTAATAACATATAAAACTTCCAACAATCACAACATACAACTCCCAAAAACTGAAAGTATGTAGTTGTAGTTCTCACAACTGCTGATAATGTTGGTGTTTCAAAAGGATATCATAAACAGATAGCCCATCTACATTGTAACATCTGACCCCAAGGTCCAACCAACCTAAAAGTGTCATCAGCATAATGCCTAATCCTTCCCAAGCAAGATTTAGGCAACATTTTACCTACAATACATCCAGCATTGCAGACATACCAGCCACAAACTGCAAATGTACCAATATAAGTATGAAACACATACTTATGAAGTTACAAAACTATAACTGCAACTGTAGGACCCAATTTCAAATCTGACCCTATGACAACAGAGGTTTTTCAGACAGAAATTGGTATACATACAATGGAATTTCCAATAACATGAACCAAGAAACTCATGTAAGGAAATAACCTACAAAAACTAAAGATGCAATCAAAACATACATCAATAGCTTCTGTGACTCAATCTTGACTGACTCAAGATGAAAAGGGCGCCAAAAGAGAAGACCTTTTTAGAAACTTTCTTAATGGCAGTAAAACAAAAGATTTGTACTATTCCAAACCTTTTGATCATCAAACCCTTAACAGGACAAACAGACCCATATTGAGGCAATACTGTTGTCCAAATAGCTAAGAGCTGGTATGACCACAGGGTTAATTGCAGTAGACCCATCCAAAGCCAACTGGTTCTGGCAATTGAAGGGACCAGAGTTACTTGTGACTCATTCTCCTTAACTAAAGGAAAAATATACCAAGCATTAATGTCACTCCTTTACCATGATTCTGTAATCCACAAAGACAAAGACCACTGGCTCAATTGCAGTAATCACAGTAGGCCCATCTGAAGCCAACTGGATCATGGCCAAAAAGGCAGTCAATGGGCCAAAGTTACTTGTGACCAATTCTCCCTACAACTAAGGGAAAAGTTCACTACTATACCTGAAGTCAAAACAAAGATCATCTTGAAAGGTAATAACTCCAAGAAAGCCTTCCTCACAAGCTCAAAGGTTGTGAGATAAGAGCATGAAGGACCAGTAACAAAATCCAAAACTATTGGTTTGTCTGTTTTTAACAGTTGCTAATCTAATATTATCTCAACCTTTAGATACTTTTGACGCTTTAAGTGCCAAACCATCCGTAATTGCTGTTCTATAGCCCACAATAGCAGATGGTATTAGTATGTTCCTTAAACTAGAATTCCAGGAAATTTGCTCAATGGGAATAGTGGAGTGTGAGATATAAACCTGGCTCTCTTCACACCACTTCCCAAAATAGAACAATTGATTCTCAGATTCTCCTTGAGGAGTGCTCCTTGTTCATTGTTTGACCACTTCCTCTGGGAATCCTCCATAATATTCATGCCTGACTCCAGATGCCAATCATGAAAATTCAAGTAAGCTAGATTGTTGTGAAGTCTGTTGCTGAATGGTTAAATTACAGACTCACCCATTTAGGAGTTTTGTGGACAGATTCACCTGCCCCAAAACCAAGAACTCCCTAGCCACCCAATCATGATGATTCTGCATCTGTAGGTGGTCATCTGTTGAATCACCTGAGAGATGAGGCCACTGGACATAGCTGACCAGACCCTCCCCAGAGACATACAATGCATCTATTTCCCAAGCCTAACTGTCTGGGACATGAGACACATACATTTTAAAATTACCTGCAGGACCAAGACCCTGGGCAAAATACACATCTGTCCAGACCATCACAAGAGGTGTCCAAGCACCTGTTTCCCAAGCCTGACAGCAGACCTACCTAGGAAACTTGTGAGTCATCTTTGTTGCAAACACATCAACCACTGATTGATGGCAGCAATGTCTAATTTGATTGACAAAGCTGGCGATTGGTCTTTTTGCTTTTATCTTCCTAGACAAGGAATCTGCCGGAACATTAGATTCACTGGAATGTATTCCCCTGAATCTGAATCACTCTGGCATTGGACTAACCCATGATTCTACAGATTAAGGTACATATTCCCTGAGTGGATGCCTCCCTGGCTGTTCATATAAGCAACCACTTAAGAATTGTCTGTGAAAATCAACTGATTTCAACTCAAACTGATTTCTGAATCATTTAAAACTAACAACATTGCTTCCAGCTGTATAATGTTATGTTATGAGGAGTCTTGCCTCTTCCTGACTCCACAGACCAATGGCTGTAGATGCTTCAAGAGAACACCCCAAGCCTTTAGGGAAGCTTCTGTGAAAGGAGAGAGACTGAGCTCCTTCCAAAGGAGTGGTGAGTCCTCCTTTAAATTGAATGATTGGTCGACCACTGACGATGAACCCCTGTGAACCAGAGAAACAAGTGAAATAATCCGAAACTAAGGATATCTGCAGTGTTTGCAGATACCATTGGAATGACTTCATGTATAGAAAGCCAATGGTATAGTCTTCTCCATTGAAACCATGCTTTCATAGTGACATGAGCTTATACAACATCAAATTCGAGGTCGAATTGTAACCATAAACTCGATCAGTGGAGTTGGAACTAAATCTGATTTTTAGAAATTTGTGATCCAACCCAGGCCTTTCCACAACATGCACCACCCAGTGGGTGTATCCCTGGCAATGCTGTTGTGAGTTTGTCATTAACCAACCGTCTATATACTGGTGAATACTGATGCCTTCTGCGAAAGCCATCAGCTTCAACTCTTTTGGTACCTTGGTGAACTCGCGAAAAACTGTAGCAATACTGAAGGGTAAGGCAGTGAACTGGTATAATCTGTAGCCTCCAATGAAGTGAAGATACTTGTTACAGTGGCTGAGTCTACCAGCGATGAGAGTGTACCCATAAGGTCGAGTCGTAAGGTCGTCATGCACCCACCTTATATAGATGAATTCCGAATATTAAACAATACCCATAAAGGGAAGACGGGGGCATCTGGGTAATGGATGCCATGAGAGGGCATAACTTCATACAAACATATTGATGCCTGCAGGGTGGAGTGTAGGGAATGCCCAAATATAATATAGTTCTTGGCTTCTGTGCCTTGAGGTGGCATTTGGGCTTGTTGGATCCCCCATCCATTGAAAGATGCTAAACTCCATGTTTTTCACAGAATGATTGTTCTGTGTAAAATGTCTAGAGACAGGAGTGGATTTTTCTGGTTGGAATTTTTGAACACTATTTTGGTGCTCATACATCCTGTTCCTGAAGGGTCTTTTGGTTTCTCCAATGTATTGGAGGCCACATTGGTTGCAATTTATAATATAAATTACATTTGATAATTCACAAGTGACTTTGTGTTTAGGGGGCAGTGACTTGCATTTGAATACTTGCTTAGTGTGGAAGCTGGTTATTTGTTCAGCTTTCCTAATTCTGGGGCAATAGGTACATTTCCCAAGTCTGGTGCAGACAGGGGTGTGTACTGATGGTTTTGCATCAGTTGTAGGTTTAGGAGGGTAAGAGATAGTGCTACTGGTCAGAATATCTCTGAGGTTTGGCAGTCTTCTAAATCCCATTAGAGGTTTGGAGCTAAATATTTGTGTTAGTTCCTCAGTATTTTGGATAATGTTCCAATTTCTTTGTACTAGAGAACCGATTTGTGGGTTCCTAGGGTTGTATTGGGTGACCATTACTGGTGCTTCATTAGCCTTTTTCGAGACAGTCTCTAGTAATTCATCCTGTGAAAATTTACGAGCTCTGAGATAGTGTTTTTTCAGGCTTTTAAGTGGGTATCCCCTTCTGAGGTAATATCCAGTGAGTTTTTTGGCGTTAGCCTCAAAATCAAGGTCCAGAGTACAGATCCTTCTTAATCTTAAGTATTGACCAAAGGGTCCTTTAGTGAGGACACTTTGCGGGTGAGCTGAGCTGTATTCTAGATACAGATGGGTGTCTGTAGGTTTGTTGAAGAGGGTTGTGATCAGTCCTCTGTCTAGGCCAAATTTGACAGTTGTGTCCAGAAAGTCAATCTGGGAATAACTCATTTCATGGGTAAATTTGATTGTGTCATGTAAGGAGTTTAAGTAGTCAATGAACCTTTTAAGAGACTCCTCTCCATGGGTCCATACTAGGAAAATGTCATCAATGAACCTTTTCCAAGTAAGTGGTTTAAGTGGGTAACCAGCTAAAGCCTTGGTCTCGAACCTGTCCATGAACAGGTTAGCATAGTTAGGGGCTAAAGAGGTGCCCATAGCTGTGCCGCCTGTCTGTAAATAATGATCTCCATTGAATGTGAAGTTCATACTGTGTAATACTAGTTTAAGTAAGTCTAGTATAAAATTGGTGATTGGCGTTTTAGTAGGGTCACTTCTAAGTTTCTCTGCAACTGCTAATATCCCTTCATTATTTGGGATATTAGTATAGAGTGAGGAAACATCTAAGGTGCATAATATTGCACCATCAGGGATTGGTCCAAGTGCTTTTATCTTTTTAATAAAGTCCTGGGTGTCCCTAATGTATGAATTGGTTTTGGGGACATAATCTTTGATGTGTTCATCAACTAATTTGCTAATCCTGCTAGTGGGGTGATTAACAGAACTGCAAATTGGTCTGCCTGGTACACTTTTTTTATGTATTTTGGGTAGCATATAAAACCTAGCTTCAGTGCAGTTGGTTGGGTTGAGGTGCTCGAAATTCTTATCTGAAATCAAGCCTTTTTCTCTCATTTTAGTGAGTGTCTGGGTAACATTTGTAGCTACTTGATCAGTACAGTCATGCCCAAGTTTGGTATAGAACTTAGAGTCGCTGAGCTGTCTGTACCCTTCTCTTAAGTAATCAGTAGTGTTCATTACTACTACTGCTGACCCTTTATCAGCTTTTTTGATTACTATTTCAGGGTTCTCTGAGAGTTCTCTCAGACTCATGGTTTGCTCCCGTGTCAGGTTTGGTTTCCTGATCTTTTTTACTTTACTGTTGAGAAGACCAGTTTTGAAGGACCTTTGGAAAATTTCCAGGGATTGATGTACCCTGTTGGGTTTCCAAGTACTTTTATCCACAAAATTCTTATGTATTTTATGGTAAGGGGAGGTTTCTTCTTCTAGATTCTCAGCCATGAAATTAATCAAATCTATTTCTTGGTCTGTTAAATGATCAAATTGTTGATTGTCATTATAGAAATGGAATTTCAAACATAATCTCCTGTGAAATTCCTTGAAGTCAGTCCAAATTTTTGCTTTATTTGGGGGTCCTGGTGTAGGGCAAAAGGTCAGACCTTTTTCTAGGGCTGACACTTGGTTCTCAGTTAAAGTAATGTCAGACAAGTTTATGACTGTGTGACCCACTAGGCTATCCATAGTTTTACCTTTAGGTAGGATGCCAGGGGGGGCTGTTTGGGCCTCCTCCTTAATTTGATTAAGTATCTCATTTAAGTCAGAAGTTGCCATCATAATATATGTGGAACTCCAAATATAGTTATATCTGGCCCCTGAAGTGGAAAAAGCTTATCCGCTGTGAGCCTCTATTTTAGGGGGCTCATCCGCTAAGAGCCTCTATTTTAGGGGGCTCATCCGCTAAGAGCCTCTATTTTAGGGGGCTCATCCGCTTAGAGCCTCCATTTAGGAGGCTACTGGAGTTTCAGAGAAATGTATGGTAAGATATAGTAAGTCCAATAAGGTAGTTGGAAGTTTCAGTAATAACATGGTGAAAAATGATTTCAAGTTATTTTAATGGTTGAATAAGCCACATAACAAAATATCATACATACAAATATACTGTAATTTTGGTACAATATAATAAACAGAACATCAGTTAATTTGATTATTTCTGGAGCAGTTTGTTAAGTCCATTGAGGAGCATGGTGAGCTGTTTATTCTGGTTCTGAGGCCTCCTTCCTTGCCATCCCTTTTTGTTGGGTCTGGAAAGTTTCTTCTGTTGTTGAGGTTGCAGGTTTGGCTTCATCTTCTTCTGTAAAGAAGTGCCAGCTGCTGATTGAAACTTGCTTGTCAAGGAGTCTTTAATTTCCTTGAACTGAACTTGATCAAGGTGAGTCTCTAGTTCAGACATAATGCTCTGAATTTCCAGTTTGACACTGGAATATTTTCTATTCATTTCTTCCACCCATAATAGGGTGAGTTCTCTCTTGCATTTGCATGTCAAATCAATCCACTTCTTTTTGAAACATTCATCTGTACTTTCAGGTGGAGTACTTCTGAAGTTACTTTGTGGTGGGAAGGAGCCATTCTTCAGACTATTTTTAATAGAATGAAGATTAGTGGCAAGATTAAGTTTCTTCCTGAACTGATTCTTCGTTTTCAAGTGGCAGGAGATTGTGTTCCCTTCCTCTTGGTGCCTTTTCCTTTTGTGGAAACAGGGTCCTTCAGTTTCTTCACTACCTTGTCTAACAATGCTGTAGTTTCACTACTGACACTGGTGGTGGGAATAGGTGTGCCACTGGTTGGAGTGTTAAAAGCACTTGCACTATTATCCTGAACTTCTAAGTTCCTGATGTCAGCAGACAGGGCTGTGTCACTAACACTCATGGTTACCCAAAGTAAATAAAGGTTAAAAAGTAATATGTGCAGTGACTAGAGTGCAGTTACCTATGACTACTGCCTTATATTGGCCAATATGCTTGGCAATATTTCGAAAATTAAATTAAATTTTCTCATCAGAGGCTGAAGATTTTAACCCATTTTGCCCCTAAGGTGCAAAAATCCTATCCGCCTTGAGCCGTCAAAATGAGCCGTCCTCCGGCGGATAGAGCCTCTGTAGGAGGCTCAGGAGGATAAAATCCTGAAAAAAGTCATTTTTTGCTTTAAAACCATTATTTTTAATTTAATAATGGGGAATAAATTAATATTCTACAGTTTTCAATCCAAGATAGGTTTTGATAGCCCTAATTTGGTTAAGAATAACTATAATTAGCTAACTGAGTCAGTAAACTTGATCATTTACTATTAAATAATAACCCTTAATTCCAGATTATGGTTATAAAGGTTCAAATTTTAGGTATGTTTTGTACCTAAAATTTTTCTGGGGTAATTGGGAGTGGCCAGGTAATATTTAACCCTATATTAAAATCAGAGTCACTCATACACTTTTAATAGGTCTCAATATTGATATATATGAGAGGGTTTGATTGCAATCCAGTGTGTATCACTGAGAGAGCACAGTCACTCAAGTGTCTTTGGAGTGGAGGTGTACTCAATTGCGTGTGCGTGATTGCATAGCAGTCTGACTTCAGAGATACTAGTCTCTAATAAGTGAAACTTGATGATGGTGGGTGAATTACAGAATATACCATTATTAAATGTGTATGATTTAATTCTGTAAGACTCGAGCCTGACCATAAATCAGAGGTGTTAACAGGAGTGCTAAATGATGCATATGTGGAAATTAACGTGAATTCCATCAAAAATGCAACATTCAAAATTTAAAGTATGTTGGACATAGTGGTCAAGTAGGAATAGTGGTGGTCACTTGACCAGGCTTATTTTTGGATATCATATTAATCGCATAATTTGTGATATGAGGTTATCAACAAATTTTAAATCTGATGAAAAAAACATATCAAAGAAAAAAAACCAAAATGCTGGTTTTCAAGGAAAAATCTCATTTAATGCATTAGAAATCAAATATACATAGTGTAATAAATTAAAACACAACAGAACTAACAGAATAATGTTAATTATAGTTCATAAAGTTAATATCCAGTGTCACAGTTTTATGCATATACATTGACAGCATAAAATAAATTACAAAAAATTTAATGGAGGAGTAATGTTGGAGCAGATAGAGTCCAGGTAATCAACCAATTGGAATGAAGGGGTGGTGTTGTTGGTCACTGTTCCCCATTGTGGGTCTTCAGGTGAGAGGTGTGGGGGGAGTGGATCTTCCTCCTCTGTTGCACCTTGATATGGTACAGCCTCAGGTAGGTTCATAGATTTCCTCCTTTCCTGATATTCCACTGTGTAGTAGCAAGGTATATCTAAGAATGGAGTGTGAGGCGAACTGGTGACCGGCGAATCCCAACCTTGAATGGTTTGCTTGGGTGACAACATGAGAACATGTGGTGAAGTTCCAGTGTCTATCCTGGTGGGTGCCAATTGAACAGCCTTATCTTTACATATGACTGGGGTGGTGTTGGTCCCTATATGTACTGGCTTCCTGATGGAGGGTAGAGTGCATATGTCTGTTTGGGTGCAGACATTGGTACAAACCATATTAGACTTGTGAGTAGATGCATATACTGAGTCCGGGTTTGGTGTCTCAGAAGATGGGAAATCAATGTTCTCCAGGAAGGCATCAACTTCATCCCAACTATCCTCAGTAGGTGTGATCACTGGATGGAAAGTGGGTGTCACATCTGGGGAGTTGTCTGTAGTTACACAATCCGTAATGTTGCCGAAAGTATAGGTTGTTGAAGGCGCCTTGTGGGCTGCCTTCAAGTGTCTGTTCAGGTACTCCCTTCTTTTATACTCCTTGTTACAATACCCAATTAAATAAGGTACCTGCAAACTCATTAGCTGACCTTAACAACTACTGGCTGCCATTTCTTCCTTGTTTGTCACAAGAAATAACTGTAAAGCTCAAGCGATCTGACACTGGTGACTGGTGTTATCGCCCTTTTGTCGATCATTCCATAAACAGCTTCCTTCAAAACTGCTGTTTCTCTCTTAACCCATTTCCAGGGTAACTGTCAAGATAAGGACAAAAAAATCCACTCTAAGGCCTGGTGTTCATTTATTAGTCAAGACTAGGAGTCTGCTCACTTCTAGACTTACTCCTCATCCTTACTTCCATGAAACACTAGATGAAAATCCTCTGAACATCTGATATGTCCAGCAAGAGAACCCCATTAGGAGTGAAAAATCCACTGTATGTTGCTAAAAGCATTCTAAGCCACATCCCTCATTTGAGTCACAGATTTGAACACACACTAGTCGACTATGAATGATTGATTGTCCAGGAAATGCAAACACATTGCACACTGTCCATGGCATTATTGAAGTCTATAGCATATCATGCTGATCCCTTCAATCTTATGAATCAGATCTGAACTGAGAAAGTGAGTCAAAACAAGTTCGCTCTCACCTCCCATCTCCTACAGCAGATCTCCTGCAACTAAGGAGCTGACAAGAAAATTGATTGAAGTAAAGAAGTCCAAGCAAAGACCTCCTGCATAACTGTTCTTTAGCAGCTCTTGAAACTATTGGGCACATTCAGTACTGGTTGTAACCCAAGAATGTGGAGACTTCTTGATGTAGGTAAATGTGACAAAACAATGGGAGTATTCACAGAGTCTATGCCTGTTTAATCCCTAGCCACTCAATCACAGTCAACCAAGTCACTGAAAAAAGTACTAGGTTCCTTGTATTCTTGAGATGAAACCCTATTCATCTCCTGACAACCCGAATTCTGACCTTCTAAGAGGTATAGAATACTCGATTGTACTAAATTCTTGTGCAAACCATTGAATCAAAAGCCTCTCCTTGTAGAAATGAATGACACTCCCAGACATCTGACAACCCGAATTCTGACCTTCTAAGAGATATAGAATACTCGATTGTACATGGATGCCCTCACACAGGTATTTCCTCTGGTGAATGTTTTGACTGGACTTCGACGGAAGTGTTTTCCGAAGAAGTAGTCTTTCCTGCATTCAAAACTCCTCCACGATGCCGTGTCCATGGCAACGTAAATAGCTGCCCCCAAGGGAGATTCCTTCTACTGACTCGTCAACAATCTATTCAACTGGGATGCAAAATATGATCAAAAAATTGCTTTCAACGCCTGGCTAATAGAACCCGACATGAACAGCAATAACGGCCACTCGAATTGTCATTCTCATCCAAGATGGCGTCTTCCAGATCGCTTCTATTATTGACGAGTACATTCTTTCTAACATGAATGCTACAAAATTATAGCTTCCAACATCCAGCAAAGTGAACCGAACGACTGGCAAGCTATATAAAGATATTATTGTTGCATAATGACCTTCTTTATGTTGATTTATTTCCTCGAGGTTGACGACGATGAAACCTCGAAGTCGCCATTCAAAAGTCCTTATTTCCATAATAGAATGCATACCTTCAAAAATTTAACAAAGGTATAAGTTCTGTATGATATACATGTAAAATAATAAGTGAGATTGACTATAAAATCTCAAAAAATAAATAAAACCTTGACAAAACTTCTCCTAATTTCCAAAGACGTCCTTACTGATGATGGCCAACAAAAATAATGAAGTAAATAATGTGGTCATGTGACCTAATTGGCGGGAGGACGGACTACTGTAACCCAATGGCTTGATTAAGGTTGTTATATAACCTTAAAAATCGCATCTCTGGATTGGCCATTGGGTTGGATGGCTCCAACAAATAGCTACTATTAGGAAATGGTAAGGGTATTTCGCTATAAAAGTACATATTCGTTGAATATACAACTCCATAACTTGTATAAATGATTAACTTGGTCATATATAATATTTATTAGGCAATACATATTACTTAAATGCTCACAATGCTATCAAAAATAAATTGAATATACAATGTATGAAGCTGTATGTCCTATATACAAATTACCACCTAGTGTAAATGACTTACTAATAAGCTAATAAGTTGTATATATGACTTAGTCGCTGCTCAAATTTATTTCATACTAACTTGAATATGCAACTTACAAAGCTATTAATACATATTTTACTTAGGAAAACAACTAATGATAAAAATTTGACAGCTCAGAGCTTCCACACAAATGATATACAATAAAATTTTCTAACCATTGCTAGTCACAGTTTTAAGGTCTTGTGACAATAGGTGGCTTGTTCCACTGGAGCCAATCCTGTAACTGACCCTGCGACTATAGGGTTGGTTACAAAAGTCGTAGAGTTGTGAGAAAAAGTGCAGGAAAATGGTGGGTAGGTAATGAAATCCCCGACAGGACGGTATAGTTACAGACAAGACGTGATGACCTTCCTGACAAGACGTAGGGACGGCAATGTTTTTGACATGGCCAGTCGTAGAAGTACTACGACAAGCCCTAAACCCCTAACAGACAAGCCGTAAAGACAAACAGACAGGCCTGTTGCATGTTCCCGACCCTTCCCGACAGGACTGATTGTTTTTGTGGGTTGAGATCCAGAATCAGGATCTATATCACACTATATAAACCCCCCTGCCCTGTGATATGCCATTCATTTCACACTTCAAAGATGACAGGAACACATCAATAGCAACAGATAGACCACTTGAGGGTCTTTTTGGTCTTTATTGAGTTTAATTTTTATTGTACATGACATTTTCAAGACACAGAAGACAGCAGAACCCAGCACCTGCCTAGACAGCATCACCATCACCCCCACCACCCAGAAAGAGAAGGAAGCCACAGAATCCATGAGTCCTGCCCTGGATACTGCAGAGAGAGAATCACTACTGACATACCAGGCTACAGAAATTTCACCAGGATGGAGCCAGCATTTTTTATTTGATTGAAGAAAGAATCAGCCCCCCCCACCTCAGGAAGTCAATCACCAACTTCAGGAAGCCACTGGAAAACGGGTTGAAACTGGAAGCTACTTTGATTTATCTTGATTTTGGGGGACTTGGGTTCTAGTCTGGATTTTGATTTTTTGGGGGTGGAGAGTGTTTATTTGGGTTTCCTTGGGGATTGGGGTTGGTTTTACTTTGGGTTATAGGGGAATATTTTTTCTGTACTGTAACACTTCTCGCACAGTCAGTGAGTAACAGGACGGTAACTTGCAACCAACTCTTGCTCCCGACTCTCAAAAAATGAATAGATACCGGCCTGTTGGCTCCAGTGGAACACCTGCAGTAGGCTCTGAATTGGCTTTTAAACAAGCTGTTGCATCTGCTATTGCATGGGTGGCTGCACCTCCCTGGAATTCGTCATCACCTATGGTGGGGGTGGCACATGGCTGACCTCTTCATTGTTTTGTAAAGGTTTGGGGGAGATTCATGATAATCTTGGTGCTTCTGTCGATCCATGTCTGCATCTAACTGGAACCATCTTTATTGAACTTGGTTGTGTGACTGGGGACTACTAAGACTCCTCTGATGGGCCAAAGACTGGGTGGCACAGAAACTGTTTCTTGATGGGTTGGGTTGAAGGCAGTCTGTTAAGAATTATGATGCATACTGTGGGTGTTGATGAAGCCAAAGTCCTTTTTAAGCCACATCTGTCTGTCAGCCAGATGAGGTGCAACCTGCCCAGATATGATATACGTGATCCTGAAAAAGAATGCCCTTTGACTCTGAAACCACCTCTTGTAGGCAACCGTGTCTATGTTATTCTCTGCATAGAAGTTGTTCTATAGGGCCTCCCATTTGTTTGGTTCTTTATCATCCATCAGTCTCTTGTCATATAGAAGTTAAGAAGTTCCTATGTCTATCTTTTCCATTTCAAGCTCCATCTTTAAGATCAGGGCCCGTATTCACTAACATTCTTATACTTAGAATAAGAATTTTCTTAGAAATTTTCTTAGAAAATTCTTAGAATAAGACTTTTTGGTATTCACTAAATTCTTATTCTTAGAATTTTTTCTCAGAATTATGTTCAAACCTAAGAATGATCAAGACCTTACTTAAATTAAGAAAGAAGTGATATATTTCATGTTTTATCAATATCAATTGCATGCAAATAGACATTTTCCTGTGACCAGAAAATTTCAATGTTTGTTTTTTTTCTGACCATGCTTTTTATATCATGTTTTATCAATATCATCGCATGCAAATAGACATTTTCCTGTGACCAGAAAATTTCATTGTTTTTTTTTCTTCTGATCAGAATTTTTTAAAGAGGTTTATATTTGCAGTTAAAGACTGAGGTGAATGATTTATGCTTTCTTGTTGACTGGTTTTAAATATGGCCGCCATGTATATTTTCCCCACTTTAAAATTTCATATGGGCAAAATTAAGTTGAAAATATGTTTTTAAGTGGTTAGAAGGTGCTCAACTGCAACACGTATCCCATTTTGATCCAAGTGTCAACAGTAAGTGGAGAAGTTTCACAGTGTACATCAACATATTCTGAGAAATACATATCCACAAGATTACAGTTAACACTAACAGGGTTTAGCAGCACACATCCAGTGGAATGTATATATTGACATTGATTTTATGTACATATCCCGCTGTGAAAGTTTTTTCACTTTGCAAATTATTTCATCCATTTGGTGGTAGCAACTATTTTAGTACATAATAACTCAAAATAAATATGTACTAAGGTTTACAATTATCCCACAAAAATGGCAAGTACACTGCTACACCAAACTGTGGTAATTTTGTTTTCATTTTGAAGTGTAAATCTGATTCGAAGTCTTTTATGATTTTATGAATGATTAATATAAGAGTGATAAATTGGATAGGTTAATGCACTTATTTTATAGCTGTCAGGAGATGAGCGAATCAGTTAATATTAACGGTTTACCTGTGTGGGATATATTTTACAGTTGATATGTATACTGCCTTGTGATTTATTTTTGATAAATTTGGTTATATGAAAAAATCAGTCTTGGTCTTAAGTTGATGACTTTTATTCTAGCTTAAACCTGCTTCATGAATACCTATTTATGAAAATTCTTAAATGAGAAAAAATATTGTGTTTAAGACTGGGATAAGTCTGAGAAAAGACTGAATAAAATATATGAGAGCACAAAAAAAAAAGGTCTGAGAAAAGGCTAAGATTAAGACCTTTTGTGAATCCGGCATCTAATTCTGACTCCATTTTAAACAAAATAGATGTAAATAATCACATGAATAATCATGTCACATCAAAAACTATATGCATGCACATGTTTCTGTTTAATAGTCTTAACTAAGGAAATTCTTATTCTTCGAAATAATTCTGAACTAAGAATTGCTTTGTGAACACAATTTTTTTCTAAGAATAAGAAAATTCTAAGATAAGAAAATTTTCTAAATCTAAGAAAAATTCTTATTCTAAGAATAAGAATGTTAGTGAATACGAGCCCTAGAGGCTTCTTTTACGATAGTGCACTTTTATTACATTCGGGAAGGTGATCCTTTTGGATCTTTTCAAATGTTGATGACAATGAAAAAAGGTTTACAACAGGCACCTGATTCAAGAGTTCATAATAGGTTTGTGTCCAAAAAGATGTTTTTAAAATGTACATACAATGTATGGTCAATACTATAAGATAAGGAAAACAAAAACATCATAAGAATCAGGAACATTTTATGACAATTTCAACCCATTTCAATTCTGGGGAAGACACACTATACCTTTACAGATGCATGACCCTCCCAAACATCCAGATCGAGGTTTACTAAAAAACTTACAAATTACAAAAGTTATGGTAGTACTGTTCTTCAAACACTAAATGGTAGGCCATATTGTTATCAAGCAATATAATAGCCACAAACAAAAAATTTACTTTTTATTTTCCTATTGCCTTACAAAAGTGCCCTGAAATGCCAGAAAACTACATAAAACCCCATTTTATGCTAAATGTTATTCATTCCTAGTTTTATAACCAAGGTAAACACATGGAAAATTATTCACAGAATTATTATAATGTCACAAGCAAGGTCATTGTAGGAGAAAGTTGGAAAGCACATGTCATAAAAGTACACTGGTTAGGAAACTGAAGATGATGTGGTTGACACAGTGCTGCCACATCCAAACCCCTTAGCCAGGGATAACAAAGGAGAAGTAACAAAGATCAGGAGTACATGTCTAAGAAGGCCTCTGCAAGACAAGAAAAGTGCATCTAACTATGGACTGGTTAATGTGGGTGTTCAACTGCAGCAGACCTGTCGGTAACTATGTGTTTTTTGGTGTTGGGACCTATGTTTACATAGTCAGTTAAAGTTGGTTGTAGTTTCCAGGCTTGTCAGGAAGAGTCGGTGAAATATCTAACATGTTTGATATTTTTACAACCGTTTCCAACCATTGTAACAGACCCTAAATTCATCCACCTAGCAATAGACCTGTAGGTAACACTCCCTAGATAGGCCTGTAGTTATCACATATCCGGCTTGTCCCAAATATGGTGATCCAGACTGTATGGATGACAAACAGACTGTGCGGGAATACATACCATACAGTCAGTTACTTTAGCTGGCCTGTCTGTAAATGTTCCTGACAAGCCGGTAACTATTACAGGCCAGTCAGGAACTTTTAATGTCTCAGTCCTGGAGTCGGGAAGCTTTAGAACAGACAAGCCCTAAAATGAAACAGACATGCTGTAAACAATAACTGACAGGCCTGTTACACTAGCAAACAAGCGGGGAACTGTAACCAACAAGCCCCCAACATTTTTGTGTCTTACGGCATGTCTGTTTCAAAATCTGTGGCTATGAAAGGGCCAGTCGGCAAGCGCACTTCATTCATTGGGGTTTCAACTCATGAGAGTCAAGAGATGTGCAGCATTCAGTTTTAAGTTTTTCCTTTTTTCAATTAGTTTTGAGTTAGGCTGGACTGGCTGATAGTGAAACTAGTTCACTGAGGTTTCACTTTTTAGCAAGCTTCAATCATACATATAATTTGACAGCATGCCAAGGAACAGTTTGAGAAATATTGAAGTACCTACTGATACTCAGCCACAGTTTGAGTTTGGAGATAAGCTGAGGATATAGAAAAAAAAGAAAGAAAGAGGGAAGAGAAGAAGGGAGAGGAAAGATATGGAGAGGGAAAGAGTGAGGTTGGGATGAGAGAGGAAAGAAGGGATCGAGCAGATGGAAGAGAGTGAGAAAAGGGCAGAAAAGCGACCTCATACAGATACGGATACAGATATTGAGTAATCTCAACAGACAGAAGAAAGGGCAAATAAGTATATTTTCCCGAGTTGTTCTGACAAAGAGACCATTGTTGAGTTTGTAAAACAACATGAAGAACTGTACGACAAGACTCACGCGAAAAGACAAGCAGAGGAAGGACCATCTATGGGAAAGAGTACTGGCCTTTGGTTTAGTACAGACCCATCATGAGACGCCGAAGACGCTGAAAAATGAAATATTAATTTATTT
This sequence comes from Sabellastarte sp. h YS-2021, assembly GCA_964017235.1. Classification (NCBI taxonomy): domain Eukaryota; kingdom Metazoa; phylum Annelida; class Polychaeta; order Sabellida; family Sabellidae; genus Sabellastarte; species Sabellastarte sp. h YS-2021. Next base: position 75,562,054 of record OZ024935.1, on the reverse strand, counting down.
CCGTTTTTGATCGTCACTATATACATATATTTCATATGTTATTGATGGTATTCTGTCTTTATATCGATTTTATTTCATATAAAGGCTCTGCAAACAAATTGCCAGGTGTAATTCACCTGCCAATAAAGACAAAGCCACATATTACAGAGCTCTTGTCAATAAAAACGGTGATGAAAAAACTGAGGCAAGTTCTGCGTTCTGCCTTACACCGTTTCCCTGACAAGGCTCTTCCATCAAATAATTCACAACTGGCCAATCAGTTTGCCGCTTTTTTCACCAACAAGATGGCTAAAATCCGAGAGTCTTTTTCCAGTTCTTCTTGCCATCTCCTGTGAATCAGCCAGGGCTTGTCAAATTTGATGATGCCTCTCCTGATGATATTGTGAAGGTAATCAAAAATTCTCCTACAAAATCCTGTCTCCTGGATCCTTGGCCTACTTTTCTAGTTAAGGATTGCCTTGATATATTGCTTCCTTCTATCACAAAACTTGTGCATTGTTCTTTGTCAGAAGGTGCTGTCCCAGATGGCTTCAAAAGTGCTGTTGTTACTCCACTGATAAAGAAATCTTCTTTATCAAAAGATGATCTCAAAAACTATAGTCCTGTGTCTGGGCTGAGCTTTATCTCCAAACTCATGGAATGTGTAGTTGCCTCACAACTCAGCAGTCATGTCTCTCTCCATGGGTTGGAAAATGAGAATCACTCTGCCTATAGACGTGGCCATTCAACTGAAACAGCTCTTTTGTCTATAAAGAATCAGATTCACCTATCTCTAGCCAGAGGTGAGGCCACAGCTGTGGTGCTGCTTGATCAATCTGCAGCTTTTGACACCACTGATCATGACAAACTCCTTGATTGCTTAAGAAAATGGTTCGGTGTTGGGGGCAGATGCCTTGACTGGTTCAAGTCATACCTTTCTGATCGTACCCAATGCATCGGGATTGGCTCTGTTCTCTCTGAGGCTAGAAAGCTTAAGTTTGGTATTCCACAAGGTTCAGTTCTTGGTCCTATTCTTTTTTCGTTGTATACCACACTCTTGAGCAAAGTAATCTCTAAACATCCAGATGTCAAATCTCACTTTCTATGTGGACACCCAGCTGTTTATCCACCTGACACACAAAAATGCAAAAATTGCCTTCGATCAGCTAGAAAAGTGCCCAAAGATGTCGAACTGTGGTTGTGTGCAAATAAACTAAAGTTGAATGCCGATAAGACTGACCTTATTATATTTGGGTCCAAGTCTCAACAAGAAAAGTTAAACCTATTCTTTCCAGTAAATATATTGGGTGAATCACTGACACCCTCAGATGCCGTTAAGAATCTGGGTGTCTGGTTTGACCAAACATGTTCACCAAACATGTTAAAAATGTATGTAAACTTTGCTTCATCCAGATGAGGGATCTTAGACAAATCTGACATTACTTAGCTTGTGATGCTGCTCTTATGGCTGCAAACACACTTGTGGGCAGTAGGCTTGACTACTGTAACTCCTTGTTTAGGGGTCTATCTGTTGCTAATCTATGCAAGCTACAATCCACACAAAACAGTCTGGCCAGAATTGTTTGTAGAGCCACACGTCTTTCTCACACCACTCCACTAAGAAAAGCCCTTCACTGGCTACCCATAAGGCACCGTTGCATCTTTAAGACTGCCTTGTTGGTATACAAATACCTACATACTAACTGTCCAAAATGTTTCAGTCCATTTCTCAAAGTTAGACAATGTGCCAAAAGTACTCGGTTGAGTCAATCTGATGGTATAATCCTACATGTACCTCAATGTTTGGTTTAAGCTTTGCATATGATGCTCCCAAAATATGGAATGAACTCCCTGATGATGTACAATCTGCCACTTCTATTGCTTCCTTCAGAAAAAAACTCAAGGCATACCTATTCTGCCAGGCTTATCCTCCTTAGTATTTTTCCACCTCATATGGCGTTCTCCGTGATGTTGACCATTGCTACAGATTAGGACAATGATTTTTGTGACTATGCTTATGATGTTGCGCCTTAGAGTCTGTCACTTTGGCAGACACTAAGCGCTATAAAAGTTGAATTGGAATTGGAAAGACTAGCAGCTTCCAGGAAATTATCTGTCAATACTGTCAAGAAGTGGTTCGAGACTCAATGTACCAGATATGGTAAGCTCACTTAAATGAAGTCAGGACAAGCTGCAGTGAAGAGCACTGAAAGACAGACCTGGTGGAGAGACAGTTTTAGGTTTCTACGAGGTTGCATCAGAAGGAAGGGAGTGTCAAAGTCTGCCACATTTAAGTCATCACTGAGACTTTCAGGGGCCACAGCCACAGTTCCAGATATTGAAACGAGAGACTGAATCTGAGATCGAAATCTGCATGGCATCAGATGTTACTCGTCAACCAAAAGCTCTTCACATCGACCAGCTTCTGACACCGCCACCACTGCTGAAGATCCAGTTTTAGATCAGTTCCAGCAGATGACTTCAATGATTTCCAGTTTCCTTTGTGCACGTCAGGATTCTACTCCAAATCCACAACAGTCATTCTGCAACTATTTCTACTCAAGTGCGAAGAATGCAAGATACAGGTCACAGAAACTCAAAAGGTCACAACATTTCAAGATCCAGAAGCAACTCAGGCCACTGCAGGACATGAAAACATCCTCATCATACCAGATTCTCAACTAGTTTCACACCAGCTGTGCAGCCAAGTCAGACAGCAGCACCACAGCCTCCAAGAGTGAAAGTGAAAGTTCAACCAGCGCCATCACAGCCAACATCTTACCTTGTTTTGGATGAGCAGCAGCCTGGCCCTTCCTGACAATTGATGTTTGCTTGAGCCCAACATTTAACCTGCCATCCATCGCCTCCAGACAAAAAAAGACAGTTGACACAACACTTCTAGATTATCAAGTATCTTTGTATCTTTGGAAGTGTTCCATCCATCCTACAGTACCAACAGATTGACACACCACAACCATTTTCACTCTCTAAAGTTCACCCAGCACCGTCACCAGTACTAACTACCACTCAGCAAGAAAAAGCAAGACCTCCTAGCCAGTACAGTCAACAGAGTCAGCCCAAATCAGCAGATTAGCCTGCATTAAGTCGAACCTAAAAGGCCCTTCTCAGGGACACCCGAATCTTTCCAAAACAATTATTCAGCTGCATTTTCTTCACAAAAAAGAATACACCCTCCAACACTCAGACGTCCCCAAACACATAACAAAAAGTGAGTGTATGAGTGAGTAGTGAAAAAAGAAACTTAAAGTGGAATGCATGTGTAGATGGACTGCCAAACAGACAGGACTGACAACAAGTTAACTTTACAAACACATCTTACAATGACTGAAATGAACATTACAGAGGCAGGACTGACAGAGATTTACAGACACCACTGACACTGACACTACCGTTACTGAATGCCACAGTGACTGACAGCACGACAAACTCATAGGTGACTCGACCAAAATTAATGAGCCATGTACTTAATTTTATCTTGAGGTGACTGACAACCCATTGCATTATATTACATGATATTTTAACTTTGAGGGGTTTCTTTTGAAATAATATTTTTTTAATTATTCATTAAAAAATCATAGCCAAATTGCTTGAAAATTGTTTAAGATGAAATATACTTCTGCATGCAGTTGCAGATTTAAAATTACTGGTAATTTGGGGAGAGTTTGGGCTTGATGTAAAACGTCTTTTTGTTTGAGATTTAATGTTGATATTTGAAAATGTATTGCATGTAGGTCAAAAAGGGGTTTGAATTGTGAGAACAGCAAGTTGGAATTTGTTTCGAAATTTGTTGATCAATTAGCTTAATTCTTTTGTAACATTTTTAATGTAAAAGTTCTTGGAAAAATTGGTAAGACCTGAAAAGGATTGATAGATGACATCTTGCAGTCTTCTCAGATCCTGTCCACCCAGTGCCACCCGGTGCAAGTTATTGAAGCAATCTTTCAGTAGGTCTCGTTGATGTTCAACTTCCCTTGAAGGGTTTCTGAAATTTTCATTGCGTCCGTTGGCTGCCTGGTTAGCCTGTGGGAGTTGAATATTTTCTGCTGGGGTTGGTGGCCTGTCTGCTCCACCCACATAATGTCTCAGCATGTTATGTAGTACCACACCCACATTAACACAATGTCCCCTACAACCCTTGGCCTATGCTCCATTGTCATCAGTAGTACCCTGAATCTGCTCACTAATATGCCAAAGGCATTCTCAACCACCCTACTGTCCCTGGATATCCTGTAGTTGGCTATTCACTCCTCCCTTGTCAGTTGTCTTCTACTGGCTTACTCGGCCAAGGCATAAGGGCAAAGGCATCGCCACCCAAAAGGAAGTAGTGTAGATCTGGCCCTCCTTGTCCCAGTGATTCTGGTGGTGGCAGTCCCAATGTGCCAATTCCTCAATTCCTCTTTTCAGTATGCTATGGTTGAATATCTGTGCATCAGATGAGGAACCACTGGACCCAACATTCACCCACAGGAATTTGTATTCTGCATCGACCAGAGCTAGCAGTACCAATGAAAAGTAACCCTTGTCTTTGAAATATTCACTGCCTGACTTGGCTTCTTGATTGCAATATGTTTACTATCTAGTCCACCAACAGCATGTGGAAAGCTCCATCTGTTTCTAAATTTCTCCTAAATGCGTCTCCAGTCTTCTGGCTCTGTTGGACAGATCAAATATTCCTGCTGAAATTCTGCAACAGCAGCTTTGCACACCTTCGGGACAAATTTACAAATGACAGTTCTGTCAACCCTCCAATGGTATTGCAGTGAAGTGTATCTTTCTACAGTGGACAAGTACCTGAGTGTAACTGCTAATTTCAAACCAACTTCCAGTGGCTTCCCTTTGTGTGTGACTTCTTTAGGTGGTTATAAATTCCTTCTTCATTTAAGTCAATAAAGGCTGGTGGCATCCTGATGAAATTTCTGTAACCTGAAATGTCAGCTATTACTAGTATTGGCTCATCCAAAGGTGTTCTGTAGCATTCTCTCTCCTCTCTTTGAAGTATCTAGGGCATAACCCAGATTCTGTGGCTTCCTCCTCTTACGTGGTGGGACTGTGGCTGTAGAGGTGGTGCTGGCTGGGCAGGTGCTGGGTTCTGTTGTCCTCTGTGTTCATTTTGATGTTTATCTGTCATCTTTGCAGTGATGAATGCGTGGCTCATCACATATGATGAGGGGCTTATATAGTGTGATATGGATCCCAATTCTGGCTCCTAACTATTGATACTGACCCCACAAATCAATCAGTCTTGTCGTAATGGGTTGGAAACATGGTCCCGTTTGTATTTATGGCTTGTTTGTTTGCCTTGCAGGTTGTCTGTTAGGGGTTTAGGGCGTGTCATACAACTTCTACAACTGACCATGAAAACAACGTCCCCGACCCTATGGCTTGTCAGTTTAGTCCACACGTTCTGTCGGAAAGTGTACTGCTTTGTCAGGGGTTTCTTAACCAAGTATGCAGTTTTGTGCCCTTTTTTCTACGATTCCACGACTTTCACAATCGGCCCAAGAGTCATAGGGTCAGTTGTAGGGTCGGCTCTAGTGGAACACCAACATAAAAGTTAATTATTTGGTCAAAAGATAAAATGACTATAAAATGTTTGTACATGTGGGGTGGAACTAGATTACATCAAGCAGTGATTCAGAAATGACTGGTACAGGGATAACTATGTTATTTGACTTCAAATCTGAATAGTAGTCTCTGTCTTCCCAATGTTTATCACCCATCAGGCAGTTTTTAAACATGTATTTATGTATGAACAAATATGTAAAGAGTCCAAAACACCATGCAAAGCCGATAAATAAAATATAGGAACTCTACTACACAGCATAGCACATAGCACAGATAGAAGATGGGGTTTTAAGTCCTGTTTTAAGTCATGTTTATCACCCAGGGTCATATTGGGAAATATTTTGAAGATTTTTGTGAAAAAGAAATACGTAATATTAAATATATTCTGACTGAAAATACATAAAATCCACCACTAACAAAGTTATTCATTTGAGTGATGAAGTACACATACGTTTAGTTCAGAAGCTTATTTGACACAGGTAAGGAAACATTGGTTGAAATCCTACAAATCTTTGAAAGATGGAAATAAACTAAAACAATTGTAATACAAAACTATTTACAAATCAGTGTGTTCTTACTAGTAAGGTATTTTTATTAGTTGAATCTTGGATTCGAGTTATGTACTGGGTTCTGGTTGTTATTTAATAAACCCCATTTTATCGTCTAAAAGCTAAAGGTATATGCAATTTCTATACACATATATTAAATATAAGAGGTACTTTATATTCTCTGTCATTTTGTTTTTTGTTTGATATTTTCTTTAATGTGCAGTTTATGAAATGAATACAATGTCTAGTCTTTGTCTAACTTCTTGCAAAATACCAGGATGTAGAAAATCCTTTGTGTTATTTTTTGTCATCTGGTGCTCATTCGAGTAATTTTCCCCAATATAAATGTCTGGTTCTTCAACACATGACTTCCAGACCTGTCTTCCAGACACACTAATAGGTTCAATAGACAATATTCAATAAACAGTCTTTTATGCTTGTGTTGGTGGTTATTCAAAACACTGGTAGAAACACCATTTACATATTTGGAAGTGGCATTATTAATTATGTAGGTGCAAGCTTTTGCACAAATAAAAGTTCAGAAAAGTGGCCTTTGTGATGAATAAAAAGTCAGAAACTTAGTTGAAAATGGTTTATATGTGAACTGGTATTAATATAATATGTGTGACACGTGAACTCTTAATTTTTTTTTATACATTTACAAAGTTGACAATTCACAATTACAAACAAGAACAAAAACAAGACATGCACATTATCATGACATTAGCACAACATGTTTTAGAATAAAAACACAAATACAGCTATTCAATACACCTATACAATTTCAAGTTATATTGGTAAACAATTTAACCGTTAAAAAAGTACATTACAAACTCATCTTTTTTCTTTGCCTGTTGTTCAATTCTAGAGATTTTATTTAAGTCCTACAAACATTTTATTAAATTTATTCCATTGTTTCAGAAAAACATCATAATTTTGTTTATTTTGTTTAAATATCTAATGAAATTTTGGAGGTTTATTTGGCTATTACTTTTAGAGTTTTGAAAGATGTATGTTTTTGCAGCCATATATATTGTATTTAAAGCACTATGTGAATTTTCTGCAAAAAGTCCAAAAATAATGTTTATCCCATTTATTGGAAAATTGACTCCTAGGTTCAGCTTGATAAAGGTTTGGATTTCTCTCCAGAATTTTTTTACTTTTTCACAGTCTACAAATAGATGCTTAACTGTTTCTACACTACTCCCACAAAATGCACAGGTTCTGTCAGTGGTTATCTTCATTGTAAATAAATAGTCCTTTGTTCCTAAGATTCGGTACAAAATACGATACTGTGACCATATGAGGAAGTTATCTTTAACAGTTTTGAAACAAGTTTTAATATTTCATTCCAATCTGAATATGAAATGGTTGTCCTGAAACTTTCATCCCAGAAGGAATAAATTGGCCTATTTTGGCTGTCAGTGTCAGTTACGGTTCTGTAGAAGTCTTTGCTTCCTTTTCTTACTTTTAGGAGAAGGCTGAAATTGTTGGGATAATTTGGCTTCACATTCTCAGAACATTTTAATTTCAACTTTGCTAAAAGTCCACTAAGACAGGTGATTACTCTATCTTATTCTAGAAAGTTGGTTTTAATACCATATACTTTTTCTAACATGTTCTGAGAAATATATGCACCATTTTTGTACATCACATCACCAACGGTTAATATTCCTTTTTTATACCAATGTGGTAAGTATAACTGTGCCTTTGAGATTGCTGGATTGTACCACAAAGGGTTACAAAGGGCACTATTAATATTTTTGACTTTGACTTTGCACAGTAGCTTACCCCAAGCATTTAAAACCTGTGACCAGAATTTATTCTTGCATTTTCTTGCAACACTCAGAGCATGTTTTTGTCCTAGCATAACAGGATTTGCTGGAGATTGGATATACGGTTTTGCTGCAGTTAACCAAGTTGCATTGGAGCTGACACACATTCTATGAATCCAAGTACATTGCAAGGCAGCTATGTAATTATTGAGATCTATCATATTGAGGCCACCCTTTAGACAGTGTTTTTTCAGTGTTGATCTTTTAATCTTGTCAGGTTTGTTGTCCCAGATAAATTTAAAAAAAAAATGCTTTCTAAGCTTTTTACTATATCCTTTCCTGGAGATGGAATCGATAAAATTAAGTGGCTCAATTTTGATAGGACCAATGTTTTTATTATTGTTATTTTGCCAACTGGCGTTAGATATCTGTGACTCCAATTAGAAAGTAACTTTTTAATACTTGCAATTACAGGATTGTGATTGAGTTCTACCATCTCATCCAGATTTACTGAAAAGTTGACACCCAAAAGATTGAAATTAGTAGTTCCCCATTCAAGATTTTCATTAATATTCATTTTTTCAGCTGAATTGATTTTATTTCCATATCTGTCTTAGTTTTATCGACATTTATCATTAAGCCAGATAGAGAACCAAAAATTTTGAGGGTATCAAGAGCAGCAGTTAGTGATTGTTTGGTGCCATTTAAAATTAAAGTTGTATCATCAGCAAACTGGGTAATTTTATGTTCACATCCATCAATACTGATACCTTTGATTTCCTTATTTTGAATTTTTATCATTAAATACATTACTTGAGCGCATAATAAGAATAGGTAGGAAGATATTGGATCCCCTTGCCTACAGCCTCGTTCTATGGTAAAGAAGTCAGACAGGGTTCCACATTGCATTACACTTGCTTTTACACTTTGTATTCAATATTTCTATCCATTTTCAAAAGCTCTCTTAATTGATATTTCATCAGTTTTACAAGTCACATGTCGTACATAACGTGAACTTGTTCAAACCTGTTGTGTGTTTAAACTTTGCATTTTAGGGAATATCTTTTATCCTTGACAGCCTGTATCTGTCTCCTGGTAAAATATTCCAAAGCAAAAACCAAAGTCTGTACTTAATGTTGTGTGCAACATTCAGGGTCATATTTGGACAGATCTGCTGTTGTGGGCAGTTGTGTAGCCACATCAGAGATGTGTATAAACCATGTAAGCCTCTTTAAATATAATGTAGACTACCAATATTGAGTATCTCTGGTACTTGCACTTGAAAGTCATGGGGTGTGTGATGTATAAAGTTATACATATATACAGAATTAGTTTAAATTGTTTCTAGTTGTTATAGATCACATCTTGTCCTTTAAACTTGTAATTGATGAAATACCGTAATTCATTCTATTGAGACCCAGGGAAATTCGCTTAATTATGGGGAGGTCCCAGATAACATTCTACCATCTGCAAAACACTAAATAGTCATAAAGCATTAACATTATGTTTTTACTTTGGGTGAATACTAACGTAACAGTGACTACAGTAGGCAACATATTTTCTTTGATTAGATTTTGTTTAATATCAAGTAAAGTTTCCATCATATATGTCAACCATGGTAATATTAAAGCTTTACAATGTCATTTGTCAGAGTTGAACCAGTAGAATCAAAAATGACACTAGTATTGGCTCTAGCTATAGTACAAATGTAACTTTACAACAGACAAGGCAATAAATCTATCTTTGTTATGTCACAACATGTAAATTTTTGCAGTGGCAAGTGAATGTGAAGATATAAATTGTCTTCTGTTTCGTGCAAAGTCAAGGCATTTTCCAAGTTACAGTTTGAAGCATTAGACAGCCCCAAAATCTGTCTTTCATTGGCCATGTTAAGACAACTTAAGTACAATTTAATGCTAATTTAAATGGTGTTGCTCTAATGGCCGTGGTTCGATTCCTGGCACGGCCTCAAGTGGGAAAGCTGGTAGTTGCTTGCCGATGGTCGGCAGTTTACAGTACAGAACCCTAACGAACTGTATGTACTGGTTTTCTCTGCCCTTCCAACTACCCGTTGTGCTATGACTTGTACAGTGTTGAAAGCAACGTAAAACCCCAAATAAATAAATAAATAAAATAAATTGAATGTGGAAAGGGAAACAGAACATATGCCCATGAACGCCAAGGCAAGCAAGTACCAACCTTATGACAATACATGATGAAATGGGGAAAACTAACATTTAACTTATGATGTAATCTTGGAACAAGGCCTTCACATTATTGGCATACTGATCATACAATATTTTATAAATTCTGTCTTATTGTCAATGAATAATTTAAAGTTAATTTTATTATTCATGCAAGTTAACCATATAGAAATAAAAGACAAATTTACCTTTAACTCTTGTATCAAAAATCTACTTATATTTTTAATATTGAGAACTATGATTTATAGCTCACCCACCATGTCTCCTATAATCTTATTTTACAAATTTGAAGCTTACTTCACAACCTTCAGCTTTTCACCTGCAATGTCTCATCCTTAATAATTATTGATCTCTGATTTTTCTTGTTTGATGTTCCTCAGAATCTACTTCAACCCAGTAACTGTCTTCAGATAGAGATTAAATACTAGAGAAATACTATTAGAGTTAGAATTACCTAGTGTTGATTACTCTGCAAATAGACACAACAGAAACTGAGTCAACTATATGTCTTGAAAGTGTCATGTTTACATCCAAATCTTAACTAACTGTATGTAACATGTGTCAACAAAATCCCATGCATTCAGCATCAATTTCTACCATAAATGAGGCAGAAATTAAAACCCATGATTCAAATAATTTTGGCTCATAGGGAATCAGAAGTTAGCATGGCACAGTGTTGTCTGGTGTATTAATCACAGACACTCTCATTGTAAATTTGGTATTAAAGAAAAGGGGCATGAATTAAAAAAATATATGGTATATGTAATGATCATTATTTATCTTCATTTATAGGTCAATGTTTAAAATGTATAATGAAAAAGCCATGCATGGGGATTATGTGTCTTTATGATGAAATACAATTTGTTTTGGATCACAAAAACATATTCATCATTCTGGTGACTCTACACATGAAAGCCTGTGGACAGTAACAGTTTCATAGATGGCAGACACAACATGACTAATTTAATAAATTAGTTTGGGTTCTGCAAATCTATTTAGAATTTCTCCCTCAGAAAAGATTATTGCCTTCTCTGTTAGGATTTTCATTTGCAAATCTATCATAAAAACACATTTTAACAGTCTTGGTAAATGACATTATTCTATTCAAAAACACTATTCAACATCTTGAAAGTTATTGAGTAATAATGAGCTCTCTCCTTCTTACCCTTGTGGTATATGTATATTGTTACCTAAACACAATAAATTGATATCTATTATTCTGGGTTTAACTCAACTTTAATCTAAAGATTCGACTTTGTGGTTATCTTAAAGACAACCACTGTTCCCTTGTTATTATTGTGCATTATACTCAGCACAATGACTCCATATAATACTGGACTCAAAGCACTAATTAACCATACAGTAAGTGTAGCAACAAACAATACTTATGAAGGTGTTCCTCTGAGGCCAACCCTACAACTGACTCTAAGGTCAGGGACAAAAATCCAGAAAAAAGTGACCCAAAAATTTGGGTCAGTTTCAACTCATCGACAGGACATAGTACATCAGGATTGTCTGGATCAGTATCCTGATGTGATTTGGGTTTAGTGTGCCTTTTTCCAGGACAAGATAGACAATTAGACAATTAGGACAGGCTGTTTTTTTTCAGGCCCTGACAAGCTGTAGTGACAAACTGATAGGACTGGAGCAGTTTCCCGACCAACCCCAACTGGACTGATCAATTTCTAGAGTTGGGATTGTGAGTCAGGATCAAACCAATGCTATATAAACCCCTTCTGCTGAAACTCCTCATTTATGACTGCGAAGATGTCAGCTACACATCAGAGGGACTTTCTACAAAAGCTTAGGATCCTTTTGTTTTCATTGAGTTTAATAATTTGGTATTCATTACGATTTGTGGACAGAAAGAAAGATTATGAACCCAGGACCAGCACCTGCCCTAGAGCCAGCACCTTCACCACAGCCCCTACCACCATCCAGGAGAAGAAGAGAACCATAAAAGCCCTGGGTCATGCCCTGGATCCTTCATAGAGAAGAAAAAGGATGCTAAAGAACCCTCCTGGCGAAGCAGACTGATATCCCAGGTTACCAGAATTTTGTAAGGATGCTTGCATTTTTCTACCTCATTGAGGAATGCATCAAGAAGTTAGTCACCAATTTCAAGAAGCCCTTAAAATTTGGATGGAAACTGGCAATAACACTGAGACACCTAGCCAAAGGAGACACCTATACGTCTTTGCAGTATTCCTGACTGGTTGACCAAACCATCACATGTAAATTTGTCCCTATTGTTTGCTGGGCCATCCTTGATGAATTCCAGGAAGAGCATTTGACATACCCAGGACTGGAAAAAGGTGAAGAAGAAGTTTAGAACCAGATGGAATGTCCCCCATGCTCTTAGGGCACCAGATGGGAAACATATCACCATGAAGAAGCCAAAAAAATCGGGGAGAGAATATTACAACTACAAGGGCTTCTTTCCCCTGGCGCTGCTAGCCACGGTTGACGCAGAATACAGATTCTTCTGGGTAGATGTTGGGTCAAGTGGATCTTCATCAGAAGCACAAATATTTAACCACAATGAGTTGAGAAAGAAGATCACGGATGACATTTTGAGGCTTCTGCAACTTGAACCCCTGGTGGAGGGAGGAGCAGATCTGTGCTACTTCTTGCTGGGTGATGACACCTTCACCTTGATCCCATGGCTCGTGAAATGCTAAAGCAGTAAACAACTCACAAGACACGATAACAGATTACAAGATCTCTAGAGGCAGGAGGGTGGTGGATAATGCATTTGGAATCCTAGCAAGCATATTTAGGGTCTTGCTGGGCACAATGGAGCAAAGGCCAAAGGTTGTCAGAGACGTTTGGTTTTGCACAACATGCTGAGGACACACTAGGGAACATAGGGCATCCACCCAAGCAGATGAGATAGCAACCCTACAAAATGAACAGGTGGTATATGTCCTCAATGGCAACTACAGGAATCCTTCAGAGGAGGCCAAACATCATGAAGACCTACTGAAAGATTACTTCAATCATATTGGTGCATTGACTGGGCAAGAGGACAGGATCTAAGATGAGAACTACCCTGGGGACAGAAGAAGCTGGCATTCATCCGTCCTTTCAAGGACTACCCAATTATGCCAAGAACTTTTATTTAAGCTGATGTTACATAAACTACCAACAAATTTCCCAACATATTCCAATACATTTCCAAAAATTTCCCAATGAAATCGCAAGTCCCATAATACTGTTGAATAACCTCAACACAACTTTTGTAGATAATCTTACAAACTAAATGTAAACAGCATTTTTAAAAACAAAACCCTATGAGCAAGCCAGCCCAACTTGTATATTTACACTAAATTCTAAGTTAATTTGTAAACCAAAAGCCTATCTGAACACTGCCAGGTGAAATCCATCGAAGTTGAAAATCCCCATGATGCATTCCTAAAACCAACTCACCTTTTCTTCCAAGATAGTATAACCGAAAAACATGGGGTTGATAAAATGAAACCGACAAGTCCTGCACACTTCCTGGCTTGTAACTACCTTGTCGATTTCGATTCAAGTCTTGTCCTGGTGTGATCCTGAGATGTTACCGACTCCACCAAAGACTTGTAGACTTCCTGTCTTGGTGGGAAGTCTGATGCAGTCAGGTCAGGGATGTTTATGACAGGTCAGTTTTCTTTCAAGTATGGTCAGTGTCCACAGCCTGTAGTAAGGTGGTGTCCTGGTACTTGACTATGACAGGCTGGGAAGTGCTTCCAGACAAGATAGTAACAGTATAGGACAAGACAGGAATTGCCTACGACAAGAATAAAAGTCATAAAGGTACATGACAGGACGGTTACCAACTGGGTGGAGCCACAGTTGGGATCAAGAGCTGTGGGGAGTCAGTGAAATATCAAACATGTTTGATATTTTGCCAATCCACGGCAACAAGCCAGGAAACTACAACTTATCCTAACCAAATCTGTTAAGATTGCTAACAACCTTCAAAAATATTCATAGGTCTGGGGATGTTCCACTGGAGCCGACCCTATAACCAACCCTATGACATTAGGGTTGCAAAAGTCTTAGAATTGGGGACAAAAACCACATAAATGTGGCCAAAAATATTGGGTTGGTTACATTTCCCAAACAGGACACCACATGACTCAGGGCCAGGATCATTTTCTTCATGACAAGGCAGGAGTATTTTTGGTTTTCATCGAGTTTCATATTTTGATTTGCATCACGATTGGACAACATAGGACACATCAGAACCCAGCACCACCACCTGCCCTACAGCCACCACCACAGCCACAGCCAGCCCCCAGGAGAAGAAAAAAGCTACCCAACCCCTTGGTCATGCCCTGGATCACTCAAAGACAAGAAAAGGATGCTACGTAGCAACCTCCTGACAGACCTCATCCACTGATATCCCTGGTTACCAGAATTTTGTCAGAATGCCACTCACCTTTTTATGTCATTGAAGAGCGCATACACCACCTCATCAAGAAGTCAATCACAAATTTCAGGAGGCCCTTAAATGTTGGACTTTGGCAATAATGCTGAGACACCTCCCAGGCAACAGGAGAGACATACACCTCCCTGTAGTATCACAGAGAGGCGGCTGGTGCTGGTGTGTCGGCGGGTGAAAATGGCTGCAGTGTGTCAATCTGCTGGTAGCTCATCACAAATTGAATGTTCCCAAAGAAGCTTGAGAGTCCCGATATGCTGTGTTGACTTTCTTTACCTGTAACAGAGGCAACTGACAGAGGGTTGAAGTACTTCAACAGCATCAATGTGAAGGTTAGTGGTCTTGAAGGTCCAGCCTGTTAGTCATCAACAACAAGAAAGGAACCTGGTTGCCCTCTGGTTTGCTACTATCCTTTGATTGCCATTTGGTTCTGCTGAACAGGTTGGATTGGCTGGATTGTAAGCATCTGCATCTCATGGATGGTTAAAATGTATTTCTTTCAAGCTGGTGTTGGCTACTGTGACTGTTGAAAAGTCTGTGGCACAAAGGTTGAAATGGTACTTAAGTTTTGTGAAAGTGTCTGTTGCTGAGGTTCCTGGACTTGATGACCATGTTCTTCTGTCCAGCTTTAAATGATGCTAAAAAGCTTGACAGCCTCATTCCCATATGTCTGAAAGTCTTTTTCTTCTAATCCCTCCACTTCTGATCCCAGATAGTTGCAGAAGGTTGTACGTGTTTGTTTCCTGCTTTTGTCTGAGGAATGAAGAAAGTATTGTTCTCATTTTTGTGAACTGGTCCATGACCTGCTGGTCGACTGAAGAGTGCACTGAAGCTATGGTGGGCTGGTGACTTGTTGAGGCTGTAATGTGGTGTCTGTTGACCGCATGCTAGAGCACTGGCTTCTCAAACCTGGGACTTGAATCCTGATCACTTGCTCAGCCACTTGTATCGAATGT
The DNA here is from genome assembly GCA_964017235.1 of Sabellastarte sp. h YS-2021. Classification (NCBI taxonomy): domain Eukaryota; kingdom Metazoa; phylum Annelida; class Polychaeta; order Sabellida; family Sabellidae; genus Sabellastarte; species Sabellastarte sp. h YS-2021. The sequence continues at coordinate 75,546,577 of OZ024935.1, read as the reverse complement.
GTGACTCAGGAATCCAAACTTGTCCTTATCCAGTTCTGATGTTCCGTCATCTCTTTTGGGGCTTGTCCAGACTTTGACTATGTGAGTTTGCCATAATGTGCCACTCAAACCAGGTCTTGCATACCTTGACAGACAGCTTGTGACTGTTGGCGAACCTCTCCCAGAGACATTAGTTCCTTGCTTTAACCCTGAAAAGTTCATTAGTCTTATCATACAACTCCTCGTGGTCTTTCATAAAGTCAACAATGGCCTCCAAGTAAGAGTTAGTGACATAGAGGCTAGGCATGTGGCCTTTCCTGTAGTGTGACTGTAATGCTCCTGCCTCTCCTCCAGCCCGTGTTTGTGTCACTTTTGTCTGTCCTGGCCCTTTTCTCCGCAAATCCCTCCTCTTGCCAGTGTGTGTCCAGAGTTCTTGCCTGTTTCCTTTTGGCCTCTTCCTCCCTCTGTTTCTGAGCTGCTTTCCCACCTTTCTCTTGCCTCCCTCTCTTCCCCCTCCATTAAAAATCTGCCACAGTGTCCTCTAAACTAAAATTCAGGAATACTGTCAGTGGGCACTGCTATGTTCCTCACTCTTCTGCACTTTTCAGGATCCATATTTTCTGATAAATAAGCGGCATTTCCTAAAAAACAAAATCCTAAAATATAAAGTCAGCCAAAGCTTCAACATAACACTGTTCAAGATAATTGTTAAAAATAAACTCCTATTCTTGAAATGGTGCCAGATGTAATCCATAAAATGCAAGATACCTCATGATGCAGTGCACAAACCGACTCTCCTTATATAGACAGTGATTTCATCAGCAGACAACCATGGGTTGTAAACATGAAGTTGGCTTATTCTACACAGTTTCCGGCTTGTCTGTCATGTAACCTCCTTGAGGGTTTCAGTTTTTGGCTTGTCTGTTTCTGTTCCCAGCTTGTCGTGCTGAGATGTTACTGGCCCTACGGTTGAGGACTGGGAGACTTCATGGGAAATGTACAAGTCAGGTTGGTTATGTTTACAACAGGCCAGTTTCCTTCCAGGACAGGACAGAAAGTTCTTCAAGGCAAGATGATAACAGTGCAGTACAAGATCTAAACTAAAATTCAGGAATACTGTCAGTGGGAACTGCTATGTTCCTCACTCTTCTGCACTTTTCAGGATCCATATTTTCTGATAAATAAGCGGCATTTAGTAAAAAAACAAAATCCTAAAATATAAAGTCAGCCAAAGCTTCAACATAACACTGTCCAACATAATTGTTAAAAATAAACTCCTATTCTTGAAATGGTGCCAAATGTAATCCATCAAATGCAAGATACCTCATGATGCAGTGCACAAACCGACTCTCCTTATATAGACAGTGATTTCATCAGCAGACAACCATGGGTTGTAAACATGAAGTTGGCTTATCCTACACAGTTTCCAGCTTGTCTGTCATGTAACCTCCTTGAGGGTTTCAGTTTTTGGCTTGTCTGTTTCTGTTCCCAGCTTGTCGTGCTGAGATGTTACTGACCCTACGGTTGAGGACTGAGAGACTTCATGGGAAATGTACAAGTCAGGTTGGTTATGTTTACAACAGGCCAGTTTCCTTCCAGGACAGGACGGAAAGTTGTTCAAGACAAGATGATAACAGTGTAGTACAAGATGGGAAGTAACCCGAGAAGCTGTAAAGATCCATGACAGGATGGTTTCAGATACAGATTTAAGGTGGTTTGGTGAAATGTCAAACATGTTATTATATAACTCCATAGTCCATAATTACTGACAAGACGGCCCCAGTGGAACACCCCCATTCCCCACAAGACAATCCCATGAGATAAGGATACTATTGAACACTTATTTTATGAATTCAACAATGTTTTTAATTTATTGTTTATCAATTCAAAATTAACTAAAGATATACAAATCTGAATATTAAGAGCTTCGAAAAAGCGACAACAGAACTTGATAAAATTCTAATTCCTGTGAAATTTGTTTTTGTGCTTCCAGAATGAGTTCCAGAATGAGTGAATAAACAAACAAATGGAAAGACAAACTTCCTCATATATCTGAACTCATAAGAACTCATAACAACCTTGAGTGGGCTACTAACAAATCAAGATAGTAAACAAATAAATCGAGATAGTTTCTCCAGATTTATCACCTTACTATCTCAATCAATCAAGACAGTAATGTTGACTTACTATCTTGACAAATCAAGACAATTATCCCGATATATTGAGATAATAACTAAATAATCGGAAACAAATAAGCACCTGGCCTTACTACTCTGACACCACTTACAGATGTTGAGTTGCTAAAACACCGGATTCAGTGTTGAAAGTGTTGTGTTGAAATCTAGAAATGACGGGTGTTTGTTTAAATCTGTGCTGACATGGTCTTGCACAAGAAACGGTTTTATTATTCATTCAAGGCCGTTTATACTCATTTTGGGGAGGAATTGCTTAGTGGGACATAATTTTCATCTTTTCAAAGGGCCACTTAGTACACAAATAGATAATTAGCATTACAAATTCATCAACAAGTGCTGAATTTCATCACCAAATGTCTTTATGAAGAAAAATGTATATTATACCTATCGTACAAAAACACTTGGGTTAGGACGGTTAGGTATTTGGTGATCACCAAATACACCATACGTAAAATTTAATATTAAATGGAGACCCTAATTAAACATATGTACTTGCTAGTCTTTGACCCTTGGTGACCTAATTCACTCTGCCATGCACAAAATACATCATTGTTTTTGTGAAAAGATGCTGGGTAATATACCCCGCCATATGAAAACACTTAAGCCTCCTTCCTTCCATGTGGGTTGAGTGTCCACACTGAATGAAGGGGGTAAAAAACACCCATGGTTAAAATGCACAAAAGGCAGGAAAATCCTTGTGCAAAAACCCAAACCTCTGTATTGAAGGTGCAATTTAAGTGAAAAGTAGTGAAATTACTTTGGGAAGTCCAGGAAAAGCTTTAACAAACTAAAATCTATTACTGGCCTCCAACGTCCTGTTTTCTTTGCCACTAGAAGGATTCTGCTGTAAAAAGCTGGAGATGAAGGATCCCTGACCTCCAGAAATGTGCCTTTGAACAACATATCTGAGACTGCCTGCCAAGAGTAGAGCATTCTTCTCTTGAGAGGAGTTATGGCTGTTGATAAGAGGAACCCTGGATAGAGGAATCGGAATTGGGCCTACTGGAGCCTTAAGTCCAAATTCCAGGGTTTTGAGCACAGAACGATGGGCAACCAAAACTCCAAATTAAGATGGATATGACCCAGTCGACCTCCCACTGGCAAAGTGGATGAGTCTGGAGGTACAAGTTGGACTTTAGAAAGATGCAAAGCCTTCACTCTTACTCCTGAAGGATATCAATAGTGAGATGGAGGCTAAAGTTTTTTGCCTCTGCTTCTAGAAGCCTTTCGATCACGAGATTTGCTGGAACCTTGAAAGGAACCAGAACCTTTCTGCACCTTCTTATTTTGAGAATCCCTGTTTTGGAAAGTCGGACTCTGAAAACACTTGCCCTTGGAGGCTGACTGGAGACTCCCTTGTTGAGGGCAGTCTGGAATTGCTCTTGTTTATACTGTTTAGTATGAGACTGAGAGTCTGCAGAGTAGACTTACTGAACAGTTTAGGACAGTAGATGGGGAAGGACCTCAGTTCCCTAACAATGTTATCAGGCACATGTTTGGGATTAGCGGAAAGAAAGAAATCTCTCCTAATTTAGGTCAAAGAGGAAATGGAATGAGTGGTGAACACTAAAAGATTAATCAAATAAAATTTCAACTGATTGATAAACTGAGAATTGATGCCCAAGGCCTGTTGAAGGTCCAGAGAAAGCTGTGAATCAGACTGATCGAACAACTTCGCTAAGTTAACATGATTTACAGACAAACCTACCTTAAACAAGTCAAGAGAATTAAGGATCATAAGATCAGATCTCAAGTTCCTTTCAAAAGCAGAAGAAATCTGTCTAGGGAGAGGAATGTCCTTATTAGGACCAGGCAAGCCAGACCCCAGGTCCAGATCCTTGAGCAGATAAGCCCAAACATCCGAAGCTAGAGGTTTATATCTGGCAAAACTAAGCTTCAAGACTGTCCTGAGACAGAGGACATCCAAAGTAGAACCCAAGCGATGAGACAGATCCTAGCTTAAAATGTTGATTAACAGTGGAATTAACAATACCCTGTTGTTTATCTTGCATGTTAGACTTGAGAGAAGAAAAAAATCAGCCAAAGAAGGCTGAAAAGGAGCCCTGGCCATGAGAAATGCCTGGTCATGAGAAGGAAAGCCTGAGACAACCAAAACAGCCTGACTAGGCAGAACTGAAGGCACTAAAGTACCAGCAGACAATGGTTGTGGTGAAATTGGCTTACCCATTGAGTGTACAGAATAAAGACTGTTGCCTCTAAACATGGCATGTTGAAAAAAGGAGCTCTCCATAAATGATGGATTAAATGTGGTTATGAAGAAAATAATGGAAACATAATTGAGACATAACAGAAAATAAAGGTTATGGAATATATAGAATCAAAGTGGTTTGAGAAACATGATGCTGAAAAGTAGTTTTAAAAGGTGTTTTCTTGACCACTTTAAATAATTTAATAGAGAGTTATATTAAAACATAATGACCTGGTTTAATGATATGGAAACAATTAGGAACAAGTTATATTAAAAATCAGTGAACTGTTGCACAATTGGCTATATTTAGAACAAACAGCGGTATAGCTGAACCTGTGCCTGGGAACACTGGACAATAGCAAGTTTGTTAAAAGTAAATTGGAACACTGGACAATAGAAAGTTTGTTTATAGTAAAGTGGAACAGAAATAGCCATATTGTTTTGACTGTTTTCAAAATACTTAATGTCAGTTCAGATAATCAAACTACTAGTGTGAGGCCAATTTACTAGATTCATATAATTAAACCCTGCTACCAAAAGGAAAACACACAGAACAAAGAATTGTATCACTGGAATATTTCAGTTCAAAGGGTATTTTGGTGCAGTAGTTTAAACAATTGTATTTTATGGGTAACCTTAGAGCAGCTGCAATGATGTTGCACTATGAAATCTATGAAAAGTAAAAGGAAATTTCATAAAAGTGGAGAAAAGATTTCCCCAAAAGATAAAAAGATTAAAACTAAAATTGATCAACTAACACCATTGAAAATGGCATCAGTTGACAGAAGCCCAACACAAGATCCTATTTCAGATATTGACTGGAAAAAACTAGTTGATAAAATTGACAGGATAGAAAAACAAACAGAAGACATTAGTGATATAAAGAAAGTTGTTGCTGAATTGAAAAATGACTTTAAAACATATGAAGAAAGGAGTACCAGTTTGGAAACTGCTTTGAATGAATACTCTAGCAGGACAGAGGCTACTGCTCAGCTACCCAAGTTCGTCGCCTACCCATGTTGGTCACCTGCATTTTTTGACAATATTAAAGCCTATTAGCAATTATCTTTCTTTGTAGAGTAATACATGTGTACCAAAACCACCTGTTCAGCTTGTTTCAGTATCAGTATTGCTGGTCCTTTTCAGTTTTTAAGGCAGGTGACGAACATGGGTAGGTGACGAACTTGGGTAGCTGAGCAGTATAGAAAATAAATTGAAGGAATTGGATAAGACACAAGACAATATAGTATTACTGGAAAAAGAGTTAAAAGCAACAGAAGATGAAAAAAGACTTTTGAAAGAACAACTTCTTCGAACAGAAACCTACTGAAGAAGGAATAATCTCATTTTCGAGGGTATAAAGGAAGATGGCAAAGATACCATTGTGGAATTATATGCTTTTCTCACAGCCATTCTGGGGTTCAGTAAAGAAGAATGTAGCAGACTGTTGATTGTGAATTGTCACAGGCTTGGGAAAAGAGCAGGGAGTACTCAACCAAGACCACTTATTGCCAGGTTTGTTCTTGATTCTGACAGAAGCAAAATATGGTTCAAGAAATCCCTATTGAAGAACACACCCTTCATTATACGCGAAGACTTCCCAAATGAGATTGTTAATAGGCGAAAATTTATGTATCCATTATTCAAAGAAGCCCAAAAAATGACAAAGATGTAAAACTCATTGGTGACAAAATTTTATTCAACAAAAAGACATACCATTACAAGGATGCTTTTGAATTGGCCGAAAAGCTCAAATTCTTCAAAAAGGGAATCCGAGCAGGCAACAATTTAGTGGCTTTTCATGGACGGTCTTCATGGACGGTCTGCAATTTCTTCCCATGCACTTTTCGTAAAGGTAAAACTGAATACAACTGTTGTGAGCAGATGTTTCAGAATGAGTTGTGTCTGTTTTTGGGGATCCTCAGTCTGCAAAAACCATCATGTTGCAATCAGACCCAGTGTTGATGAAGAAAATTGGAAATAAAGTTGCCAACAGCGACAGTACCAAGAAGCAACAGTGGCAAGCACATCAGGCAAAAATTTGATGAAAACTGCTGCATATCTCAAATTTTCTCAAAATCCTAGCTTGTTGAAAGAACTTAAAAGCAAGACTGGAAAATTTGCTGAGGCAAACCAATACGACCTAACTTGGGGAACAGGGATCGCCCTAAAGGATGACAAGATATTAGACCCTACAAGATGGACTGGATCCAACTGGCTCGGTGAAATACTGACTGAGCTTCGAGATAAATTCAATTCAAAATAACTTTAATCTCTAATATACTGTTCTTAGATAAACACTATATGACTGAACTTTGTAATCTTAATTGCCAGTTCCATACTGAATATATCATATTGTAAAGACATGTAAAAGGTACCTAAACATATTAAATGTATTTGTTACTGTGAAATCTGAAACAAAATTTAATCAGTGATATTATGGACACATGTTACATATTACATCTGGGTTTCACATCTGGACACATCTTTCACATCTTTTGTATTATTAGTTTCTATACAAATAATAGAATAGATCAATATGTTCGTGAATATACAATGTCTAATGTGGTAGAAAAGGGAAGAGAAAGAAAAGAAAAAAAGAGAAAAGAAAACAGTCATTGTTGTAAAATGGTTGTAAACAACATAGTTACTGAAAATATGAAAGAATATTTAATTGAGTAAAATTAATGACTCTTGTATATTAAATCTTGATATACCTATTATTTTTTGGTATAATATATTCACACATATGTAAACCATACAAGGGAGTAATATGTATTTGTACATATAAAAAAAAATTCACAAACTTATTGTTGTAAAATACATTTAAGATATATAGTGTGCATTGAGTATTTGTTTATGTAAACGATCTTGAATGCAGTAAATGTAATCATACATACACTTTTTGTATGTATAAAAACATTATACGAAAAACAAACAAACTTATTCATGGACAATACATTAAAAATGTATAGCCTGTATACAGTACTTTATATAAAAGATGCTGAATGTAGAAAGTTTAATTTAAAAAAAATGTGTAATTACAAAAACATAAGTACATGACACAAATTTTAAATTTGAAAATTTAATACAGAAGATTTTCATCTCATATTTAAGTAAATGAGGTTCTCTAATCATTTTAAGTAATGAGTAAATACAAAGTCAAAGTCAAAGTTGGGGTTTTACGTCCCGTTCAACAGCCAGGGTCATATTGGGACAGGTCCTCAGAATTGCCACTTCTGGGACTCGAACCCACAGAGGTGACAACCTATGATTAGATGCCAAACTTGCTAACCACTAGGCCACTGAGGACCTAAGTAAATACATGTATTTGATATTTTAAGTTCTGGTTATGTAACAATGAATATAGCTTTAAATGCAGGGCTATAGCTGAGGTGTTTGCCAACATTGTCCACGGTATTATTTGTATTATTATTATTTTGTATTTTGTCTCATGTGGTAAATATGTGAATACATCTGTAACTTCTGATAAGTATATTCAACAGTGTTGTTAAAATCTTGCAAGAGTACATATTGACATATTGTAATAAGTGCATTATACTTTTTGACTTTTAAATTTCTTAACTAACTTGGTTAAAATCTTGAAAGAGTATATTTTGACATATAAAAATAAGTCTATTACATTTTTCAACTAACTTAAAAATATACAGTAGACATACAGTATTTGGTTACATAAATAGCCTAGAATGCATAAAGATACTTAATTACAAAACAAAAGTGTATGAAACAAATTTCTTTTTTAATGTTCATGACAGAGTATACTTTGACATATAAAAACAAGTCTATTACATTTTTCAACTACCTTAAAAAAATACATCATGTATACAGTAATTTAGTTACATAAATAGCCTTGAATGCATAAATGTATTTAATTACAAAACAAAAGTGCATGAAACAAACCTCTTTTTTAATGTTCAGTTAATGTGACAGTGACTATAGCTTTAAATGTAGGGAAAAGATATGCTATTTCAAAAATATATATATATATATATAACTGTAGGCACCAGATCACCTGTATTATGTATGAATAAAAACTGAAAATAGTGCTGGTAAATTAAATTAAATTGAACTGAAATTTTAAGTATTAAAGAACAGAGCTACCATCATGGACCATGGCATGTTGTAACAGTATGTCCCGTGGTAAATATGCGAATATATCTGTAACTTTTGATATACACATTCAACTATGTTGATAAAATCTTGTAATACTATGCATTATCATATCGAAAAAGGTGAATTATATTATACAATTAACTTAATTTTTATTTTGAACTAATTTTATAGAAATCTTGCAAGACTACATATTGACACATTGAAACAAGTGCATTCAACCATGTTGTTAAAATCTTGCAATAGTACATTTTGACATCGAAACAAGTGCACTTTTTTGTATCTGGTAATAGTGTGTCTGATGGGGTAAATGTGCTGGCAAATTAAACTAAGTTCAACTAAAACTAGACCTAGCGCATCGGAGAACCGATGCAAATTGTATCCACCGTAAAGACAATGCACCAAAACCTCTAGTACCAATAACGAGCGAGTTATAAGCACTTTTATGTTTGGCTATCCTCATTTGACCTTGAAGAGGGGCCCAAGGTCAAATCCGACCACACCAGAAGATTCCAAGTGCATGATTTCCTATATGTTGGTTTACCATCCGAAACATCTAGGACCAATAATAAGAGAGTTATAAGCACTTTTTAGTTTGGCTGTCCTCATTTGACCTTGACCGTGGGGCCCAAGGTCAAATCCGACCACACCAGAAGATTCCCAGCAGATGATTTCCAATGTGTTGGTTGACCATCCCAAACCTCTAGGACCAATAATAAGCGAGTTATAAGCACTTTTAAGTTTGGCGGTCCTCATTTGACCTTGAACGAGGGGCCCAAGGTCAAATCCGACCACGCCAGAAGATTCCCAGCCCATGATTTCCTATATGTTGGTTTACCATCCCAAACCTCTAGGACCAATAATAAGCGAGTTATAGGCACTTTTACCTTTGGTTATCCTCATTTGACCTCGAAGAAGGGGCCCAAGGTCAAATCCGACCTCACCAAAAGATTCCCAGCCCATGATTTTCTATATGTTTGTTTACCGTCCCAAACCTCTAGGACCAATAATAAGCAAGTTATAGGCACTTTTACCTTTGGCTATCCTCGTTTGACCTTGAAGGAGGGGCCCAAGGTCAAATCCGACCACACCAAAAGATTCCCAGCCCATGATTTTCTATATGTTGGTTTACCATCCCAAGCCTCTAGGATCGATAATAAGCGAGTTATAAGCACTTTTAAGCTTGGCTATCCTCATTTGACCTTGAAGGAGGGGTCCAAGGTCAAATCCGACCACGCCAGAAGATTCCCAGCCCATGATTTTCTATATGTTAGTTTACCATCCCAAACCTCTACGACCAATAATAAGCGAGTTATAGGCACTTTTACCTTTGGCTATCCTCATTTGACCTTGAAGGAGGGGCCCAAGGTCAAATCCGACCACACCAGAAGATTCCCAGGCCATGATTTTCTATATGTTGGTTTACCATCCCAAACCTCTAGGACCAATAATAAGCGAGTTATAAGCACTTTTAAGTTTGGCTGTCCTCGTTTGACCTTGAAGGAGGGGCCCAAGGTCAAATCCAACCACGTCAGAAGATTCCTAGCCCATGATTTCCTATAGGTTGGTTTACCATCCCAAACCTCTAGGACCAATAATAAGCAAGTTATAAGCACTTTTACCTTTGCCTATCCTCATTTGACCTTGAAGGAGGGGCCCAAGGTCAAATCCGACCACACCAGAAGATTCCCAGCCCATGATTTTCTATATGCTGGTTTACCATCCAAAATCTCTAGGACCAATAATAAGCGAGTTATAAGCACTTTTCAGTTTGGCTGTCCTCGTTTGACCTTGAATGAGGGGCCCAAGGTCAAATCCGACCTCACCAAAAGATTCCCAGCGCATGATTTTCTATATGTTGGTTTACCATCCCAAACCTCTAGGACCAATAATAAGCAAGTTATAGGCACTTTTACCTTTGGCTATCCTCGTTTGACCTTGAAGGAGGGGCCCAAGGTCAAATCTGACCACACCAAAAGATTCCCAGCCCATGATTTCCTATAGGTTGGTTGACCATCCCAAACCTCTAGGACCAATAATAAGCGAGTTATAAGCACTTTTAAGTTTGGCTGTCCTCGTTTGACCTTGAAGGAGGGGCCCAAGGTCAAATCCGACCACGCCAAAAGATTCCCAGCCCATGATTTCCTATATGTTGGTTTACCATCCCAAACCTCTAGAATCGATAATAAGCGAGTTATAAGCACTTATAAGTTTGGCTATCCTCGTTTGACCTTGAAGGAGGGGTCCAAGGTCAAATGTGACCACATCAGAAGATTCACAGCACATGATTTCCTATAGGTTGGCTTCACATTGCCAACCTCTAGGACTAATAATAAGGGAGATATAGGCACTTTTAAAGTCCGCTATATGGGTTACTTCGGCACTCCGTGGATGACCTTGAATTAGGAGCTTCAAGGTCAAATGTGTGCAAGGTTATAGAGGACATGTATATGTGTCATACATATCACCTATGAAGAGATTCAACCTTCTACCTATGAGGAACAGCCAGTAGAAAAATGTAGATTATTTTCAAAGAAATGCCCCTGGCGGCCATCTTGTTTTTCAGAATGAGGCTATTTTCCTTCCCAGAGAAGCTTACCCCCCAATGAAGATATCCTGCAAATTTGGTGAACCTAGCTGCTGTTGTTTTCCTCTTAGAGCGTTAACGCCGAAAATCTCTCTACGCGCGGCGGCGGCGGCGGCGGCGTAGCGGACGCTAAACCAATGTATCCACCGGATGCTTCCGGTGGATACAATTATGAAATATCACTGAACAAGGCTACCATTATTATCCATGGTATCTTGTAATAGTGTGTCTGATAGGGTAAATGTGTGAATGTATCTTTAACTCTTGAGAACTACATTCAATCATGTTGTTAAAAATCTTGCAAGAGTACATATTGACATAGAACTACATTCAAATGTGTTGTTAAAATCTTGCAAGAGCACACATTGACATACTGAAAAATAATACATTATATTTTGCAACTGAGAAACTGCTCAATGTTTAACAATCAATATTATTTGGTGGCAACTTTCGAAATAATTTTTATTATTGCTTGTATGTGTGAAGTAAATATAACGTGAAGGTAAACTCGGAAAAGTATTGTAGCATGCTCTCAGCTTATGTCACTCAACCCAGTTTAGAAAATGTAGTCTCCTCTTCCACAAAATCCATCATTTAAAAGAGAAACAAAAGAAAAAGAAAAAAAGGTTTAAATGGAGCTTTTGATATTGAAATTTTACATCTGTGTTTGTGTTAAATTTGTGTGTGTATTGTAAATGTGCATTATGTTGCAAACTGCAAAACTTTTTTGTAAATTATGCATGTAAATTAAGGATTGGATATATTAATAGGACATTAAGTTGTAATAGGCACAACCCCCAACCCCTCTGAAAAATGGCTCTGGATAATATTAGTCTTAACTGCTTCAACTGCCGAGGACTAAGAGAGAAAAAAAAACGATTGAATATATTTCACTGGTTAAAAGAAAACCATCCTGGCATTACACTGCTTCAAGAAACGCACTCAGTATCAAGTGAAGAAATAGAATGGCAAAAGAATTGGGAAGGAAAAATAATTTTTTCCCATGGCACCTCATTTAGTTCAGGAGTTGCCCTACTTATTCCCAAACAATTAACTTCATACTTTGAGATAAAAGATACAATTACAGATCAATATGGAAGATTAATTTTAGTAGAATGTGTGATACATAACAATCCTGTAATACTAATTTCTGTTTATTTCCCAACGAAAGATAAACCCAGAGAGCAGACAGAGTTTCTAGACTATGTAAAACAATTACTTTATAACTATAATGGACAAAACATTATCATAGGAGGTGATTTTAACATATGCTTAAATTTAGAAATGGATAAACATGGAGGCTCAACAGAAAGGGAATCAACTTATGTCAAGAATCTCAAGGCATTAATGCAAGAGACTGATTTAATCGACATTTGGAGAGTAAGAAACCCACAAATTGTAAAAATTTTATTGTAATTTAACTTTTTGTAAGTTAAATACTTACCTTATCCTCACTAGTGCTTTCGCCTTGGCGGGAGCAAACACTACGACCAAACGAGAATATTTAAAAAGAAATATTCTTGTCGGTACCAGTATGAACACGCATGACCGCGCATGCGCCCTCATCGGAAAACCCCTTTAAGCCTCACTTTAATTTTGGAATCAATGCAATTTATTGAATAACCAAAAATCTTGAAAATGTGGGGTTGGATGGGTGGGCATCCGAATCTAGTGAGGATAAGGTAAGTATTTAACTTACAAAAAAAGTTAAATTACAATAAAATTTTTACATTTTATTGCGTAAAATACCCTTACCTTATCCTCACTAGTGCTTGATTACAACCATACTGGTGGTGGGATTTTCAATATTTTTGACCCCAAAAAGTAGGTATAATCAAACATTAAGCCAAAGTACAAATATCAAGCACTCTTGTGAGGATAAAGTACTAGACTATTTTAAGCACAAAACACTCAACAACATAACACTGTATTTATGTTATAATTGTAAACACTAACCTGGCCCCCTTTGAATGGTGCCTTGGTCCTATATTCAGTTTGTGTTTTTGCACATGTCAAAGGCTGTTTTCTGTCTTGCTTAAAAAGTGGTAGTTTCAACACAACAACTGGAACAAACTAACTTGTTATTTACAAACATCTTCCTGGATGACCTGTAAATATATGAAAAAACAGCATATAATCACACGAGCCGTAACCATGCATCAGACAAATCATTATAAAGTAGATACATGAAAAATGTGTAAATGTATTATCATCGTACCTACTATAATTTTACTATGTGTTGAGCAGAAAGCACAGAACCCAAGGAATATTCTGAACTTTCCTTTGACCTCCAAGCCACATCCTTCAAATAAAAGTTTGTAAAGGTGGTATGTGATTTCCAAAAACATGCCCCTAGAATTTGGTCAAGAGAGACTCCCCCTTTGAAAGCCAAGGAAGCCGCCATTGATCGTACGTCATGAGCCTTGACCCTGGACAAAGTCTGGGTTTCAAGGTCAGAACCCTGATATGCAAGCATAACTGTCTGTTTAATCCATGAAGATATGGTAGATCTTTGTATATCCCCCGAAAAACCACTTTTGAAGGAAATAAACAAAAGGTGCTTCCCTTCCCTCAGATCTTTAGTTTTGTCAATATAATATCTTAAAGATCTCACTGGGCACAATGTCATATCCTCAGTTAAGGATTGATCTAAAGATGGTTTAAGAGCAGGAATGACCACTGGTTGGACAATACTTGGACCATCTGAAGCCAACTGATTCTTAGCCAGAAAAACTGATGAAGGAGACACTGTTACCTCCTTCCAGCCAGTCTTATGTTTCAAAGACCTGAATGTCCAGGCATGAACTTCACCTCTCCTTCTACCTGAGGCCAACGTCATTAAAAAGACTGTCTTGAAAGTCAAAATTTTCAAAGGAGCATCCTTGAGTGGCTCAAAAGGAGCTTTAGTTAAAGCCAAAAGCACTAAAGATAAATCCCAAGAAGGTATATTCCTATCCTTCACTGGCCTATCCCTATGAAAACTTGCAATCAATCTGTTGAGCTCAAAACTGTTACTGATCTCAATCCCTGCAGGGCCAAGATGATCCGCAATTGCTGTTCTATAGCCTGCAATAGTAGTTGGTTTCAAACCCTTTTCATTGAACAAATAGGTCAAAAAATCAGCTATTGAGGAAAGAGTAGGTTTTTTGAACTCCACCTGGCTCTGTTTGCACCATGACTCAAAAATGGCCCACCTTGATTCATAGACCCTTCTTGATGAAAATCTCTGAGGTGCCTTAACTCTCTCTGCCACTGACTTAGATAATTTTTGAGGTGATTCTGCCTTAAATCCAGGTGCCAAACATGTAGATTCAAGTACTGAAGATTTTGATGGAACCTGTGGCTGAACGGTTGCCTGAGAAGAGTTTCCCAATGGGAAAGAAGTAGTGGAGGTTTTGTGGACAGTTCTATCAGATCCCAAAACCAGCTCATCCCTGGCCACCCTGGGGCTACTACAATCATTCGGCATGCATAGGTTCTCATCTTTTGAACTACTTTGGGTATGAGAGCAACTGGACAGTAAACATAACCGTCTAGTGCCTGCCACGAGATGTTCAATGCATCTACCGCCATTGCATTTGGATCTGGGACAGGAGACACATACAGAGGTAATTTGTTGTTCATCTTGGTCGCAAACAAATCTACCATTGGTCTGTGCCAAATTTGGCAAATTCCCTGAAAAATCTTGGGATGAAGGGACCATTCTGTCTGAATAATCTTGTCCCTGCGAGACAGACTGTCTGCTATTACATTGAGACACCCTTGGATATGACGAGCCCTTAGCAAAATTGCCCTGGGGTTGCAAAAAGCCATCAGACGCCAAACCATGAGACACATCTCCAGTGAGTGGGTCCCCCCGTTTGTTGAGGTAAGCTACTACTGTCACATTGTCTGAGGCCACCAAGACCCTTTGATTCAAAAGATGGGACTGGAAAGACCTTATTGCCAACACTGCCTTCATCTCTAGAATGTTTATATGCAAATTTGCTTCTGTGTCCGACCACAGTCCACTGATTGTCAGGTCTCCCAAATGAGCACCCCAACCTTTGATCGAAGCATCTGTAAATAACAGGAGATTGTGTTCTTCTACATGAAGGGGACAAACTGTCAGTACATTTTTTGGATTTTTCCACCATACCAGATGTTTTTTCAAAATTTCTGAACATGGTATCTTTTTGTCCAATGATTGGGGATACTTCCAATGAGTTTTGAGATACCATTGGAAGGGCCTCATGTGCAATCTGCCCATTGGGACTGTCTTCTCCAGAGATGCCAGAATGCCTATGAAAGACATCAGGATCCTGGGAGTTGTTGTTTGACTGTTGTTTAGACCTTCTATGGCAGCTGTCAAAATTAGCCATTTTTTTTCTGTGGGTAAGACCTCGCCCTTTGTCAAGTCGAACCTGTACCCCAGGAAGTCGAATTTTTGAGTTGGTGTTAACTCTGATTTTTTTAAGTTGATCACCCAACCTAGCTCTTGTACGAACTGCAAATCTGCTGTGTTGGAGCTCGCAATAACCAGTCGTCCAGGTACTGGTGGATGCGTATACCCATGTTTTGAAGCATAAGCTTTACCTCTCTGGCAATGCGGGTGAATTCGAGCGGAGCCGTTGCAATACCGAAAGGTAGGGCTCTGAACTGAAACGAACGTCCTCCCACGTGAAATCGAAGCAGGTTTTGAGATTTTTGATGGATAGGAATGTGGAAGTATGCGTCTGTTAGATCTACTGATACAACCCACTCCCCTTTGCAAATGGAGTTTCGAATAATTTCGGCAGTCTCCATCTTGAATGTGGGAACCGATAGATGCATATTTACAACACTGAGATCTATCATCCATTTCCTGGACACAATCCACCAGAAACTTTTGTTTTTGTGGATGTGCGTAACCGCTCTGAATTGTGGGAAAACGCGACAATTCGATTGGCTTTACTAGTACGATCTTGTACCCGTGCTTTAAAATGAGTGCAACTCTGGGATGGCATTCTTTTTTCTCCCATACCTGATAATAACACTGCAAACGGCCTCCAGGAGCTAAGTCCACTGGATAGTCATTTCCTTCTGCCACCACGACCCCCTCTGGTGGGCTGTGATGATCTTTGTTGATTTTTGAAGTCTGTTTGGCCACGAAAAGAACTTCTTGCACTATTTTGAGCAGAGTTTTGTTGAAAAGAGGAATTTTTCCTTGATGAAAATCCAGATCTATTATCCAGTTTTTGCCTCTTAGGTGACCTGTCTCTCTCATATTTATTCTCAACACTATTGAGAACAGAAGGTGAAAACAAGTCCACTGACTTGAACCCAGATCTGCGAAGACGATTCCTGTCGTGTTCATGAAGGTGAGGGGCAGAAAACTTGAGGATGGTATCTCTACGAGCTAACTCCATATTGCAAGCCATAGTCATAGATGCCTCTGTCACTGTCTCTAGAGCACGTTCTGTTGAAGTGATTGTAGCTAACTGGATGCGAATATAAGCTAACAATTCTTCCAAATCTTTCACCATTGCCTCATCTGCTGAACCCAAAGCAGCCTGCATAAGTTCCTCCATATTAGAAGCACACTTTTCAATAGTCCTGATGAAGAGGCTGACAAAACCCAATACTTGCACATGCTCTCTCTTAACAGACTCCATAGTAGTGAACTGTTTAGTAGGCACTGAGATCGTAGATGGGGCAGAAGAGGACTTGGAACAAATACTTCTAAAAGAATCTTGGCATTTAGGTGCAGAGGTTGAAAAATCTGAGGAAGCTGTTCGGTAGAATTTCATCAGAGGTCTAGTGTAAGGTAGAAACGAATCTGAATTATATGGAGCTGACAAAAGTCTTTCCCCATTGTCAGAAGGGTTTCCAGCAACCTTCTTCTCAAGCTCGGACCATCTGTTGTTGATCTCCTCCACTGGAGGCAAAACCATTGGAAGAACAGAATGCTTTTTCTTTCTGTCCTTAGAACCAAAGATCTTAGATGGGGCTTCAGCAAACTCCTCTGGTGTTGGTAGATCCAAAATATTCCTTACAGAAGCAAGTAATTGTCTGTAGGAAGGATCATCTTCCACCTCTTCCTCTCTCACTGAAGACTGTTTTTCTGAATGTTGAGGAGACAAAGAACGTGCTCTTTTAGCAGATCTATGCTCACTGCAATCCTCTGGAAATTCTTCCTCATTCCATCACAGCAAAGGTATTCAATGGCGTTTTCTTCGCTCTGTATGTATCTTCAGAAACAGGGGTTGCCTCTGTCATATTCACCTCACTAGAGGAGACAGAGGTACTACCCTTCTCCAGAGCCACTAGACGACCCTGCATACTGTCCAATCTCTGTAGAATTAATTGTAGGGGATCTACAGAAGAAGACTTCTCAGTTGAAGCAGAGGAAGCATTCGTAGCTGGAGTTGAAGAGGGAGGATCATCAGAACCTAACAAGGAATCTTCCAGGTCTTTAGAAACCTCTTTTGCCTTCTTTAATTGATAAGCCTTCTTAGCCTTCAACTTTTTCTTCTGTTCTGACGAAAACTGAAGACAAATGTAGCAATCCTCCTCTTTCGAGGTGACACATACATCATCTCCCTTCTTTTTGTCTCTACAAGCCCAGCAAAAATGATGGGAGTCCCATTCAGCAGTAAAATGGCGACAACCCGAAGCAATCCTCTGTCCTTTCGTTTTAATCTGGCTTTCAGCCATCTCTTCGAATTTTCCAAACGAATACAGCAAAGTAAACAAACGATGTTCGCTCCCTGACGACCAAAATTAAAGTGAGGCTTAAAGGGGTTTTCCGATGAGGGCGCATGCGCGGTCATGCGTGTTCATACTGGTACCGACAAGAATATTTCTTTTTAAATATTCTCGTTTGGTCGTAGTGTTTGCTCCCGCCAAGGCGAAAGCACTAGTGAGGATAAGGTAAGGGTATTTTACGCAATAAAAAAGGCAATATAGTCGACGAGAAATGTCAAAAAAGGGATTAGTTTAAAGCAGAATAGACTTTTGGTTGGTCTCAGTAGCACTAGAATATCAAATTAAATCAACTTCAATCAAACCAGGAAATAGTTCTGACCATAGTATTATTAAATTAGGAATAGAGCTTTTAGAAACACAGAAAAGGGGTAAAGGATACTGGAAATTCAATAATAGCTTATTAAGGGACCAAAATTATGTAAATATTATAAGAAAGATAATGCAAAGCATAAAAAGTGAGGTTGCTATGGAAAATAAAAATCAATTATGGGATTTTGTTAAATGTAGAATAAGAAGTGAGACAATAGATTACTCAATAAAGAAACCAAGAGAAAATAAAAAAAGAGAGAAGGAGCTAACAGAATTACTCTTAACTTTAGAAAATGCATTAATAAATAATGAGAATAAACTCGAAGAATATCTGGTTGTCAAAAAAGAATGGGAAAAGTTTCAAACAGAAAAATTAAATGGGTCCATTATTCGTTCAAAAGCAATTTGGGCTGAAGATGGGGAAAAAATACAAAGTACTTTTTAAATTTAGAAAAAAGAAACTACAATATACGTCATATAAAAAAGCTTATTTGTGAAGGTAATACCGAAATAACCGATCCAAGGGCTATTTTACAAAAGCAAAAAGAGTATTATGAAAATTTGTACAAATCAAAATATATTAAATCCGACAATTTAAGTAAGATCGAGCATTCCTTTTTAAACAATACAAATATACCAAAACTATGTGAACTGAACAAAGCAATTTGTGAAAATCCGCTTGAAAAAAAAGATTATACAGCAGCTTTAAAAAAACTTGCAAATGATAAATCGCCAGGTAGTGATGGCTTAACATCTAACTTTTACAAATTTTTTTGGTCAGATATTAGTTATTTATTAATAGATAGCTACAATTACACTTTTCGTTTTAAAGAACTAACTCAAGAACAGAAAATAGCAATAATTAATTTAATTCCCAAAAAAGACAAAGACTTAAGATTTCTCAAAAATTGGAGGCCTGTGAGTTTATTGAATACAGATTATAAGATTCTGACTAAAGCATTAGCAATTAGACTACAAAATGTCATAAGACATTTAATTCACGAAGATCAAGTAGGATACATCAAGGGAAGGTTCATTGGAGAGTCAATAAGAACCATCGATGATTTAATAGTTCTTGCAGAAAATGAACATAAATCTGGTTTTATTACCCTGATTGACTTTGAGAAAGCTTTTGATAGTATAGAATGGCCATTTCTTTTCATATGCTTAAAAAATTTTAATTTTGGGGATAACTTTATCTCATGGATAAGTATTTTGTACACGAATATAAAATCATGTGTGGGCAATAATGGCTATTATTCAGATAAATTTGACGTCTTGAGATCAGTCAGACAAGGTTGCCCCATATCGGCCCTACTATTTATTTTAGTCGCTGAAATTTTAGCTATAAACGTAAGGGAAAATGATGAAATTAGAGGTATAACATGTAATAATAGAAGCTTCTAAATAACACAGCTAGCAGATGACACCACCTTATTTTTGGCTGACTTAGAGTCAGTTGTCATTAGCATTTCATTATTTCAAACATTTGCGTCAGTATCAGGTCTCACATTGAATCTAGATAAAAGTGAAATAATCCCACTTGGTGAAAATGTTCATAAAAATATAAAACTCCCACAAGAACTGAAAAAATTACGATATAACAATGGAGCTTTTAAAACTTTAGGTATCTGGTTCACCAATAAAAATAGGGAAAAAATTAGTCTAAACTTTGATGAAAAAATTAAAAAGATAGAGATTTTATTGAATGTTTGGTCAATGAGAGCTTTATCGTTAAAAGGCAAAGTTACAATTCTAAAATCTTTAATAATATCTCAAATGACTTTCTTATTTTCAGTTCTGTTTGTACCAGAATATATTTTACAAAAACTCGACAAACTAATATTCTCTTTTCTCTGGGATGGTAAAACTCCCAAGGTTAAGAGAGAAACTATGATAAACAATATTAATGACGGAGGATTAGGTATGCCAGATGTGTATTTGGTGAACAGTACAAGTAAAATATCATGGATAAAAAGACTAACTAATGAAAGAGATTGTAAATGGAAAAGATTATCACTTTATATGCTTAACTTAAACTCTACTCACCTTTCACATAAGATACCAGAGACTTGGATCTCTCACTGCAAAACTGACTTTCATAAACAACTATTACAATGTTGGCTTTTTTTAAAAATATGAAGCCTGTTGGAGATGTGGAAATATTAAATGAGTACATTTTCCACTCAAGCTCAATTACCACAGGAAATACAGTCTTATTACCCCAAATGTTTGGTTTGTCAAACAGCAGCCAAAATCTTTCTGTAAAAATTATGGATTTGCTGAATCTGACAACAGGATTAATTCTAAATATAAATACAATAAATGAAAACTTAAATTGGAAACTGAACTTTCTCCAATATATGAGACTTAAAAGTGTAATTTCACAAATAATTGTTCAGCTGACAAGAAACTTACCTTTTACTGATACAGACAGATTATCTGAAGAGACATATATAAGAATAACATTTAAATAACAATTATTAAGTAAAATAAAAACCAGAGAAATATACCAAGAATTGGTCAGCAGAATATCAAAACCACCAACTTCACTAAGTACTTGGATAAATATTTACCCTTTCTTAGAAACCCATGCATGGCATATCACTTTTGCATTGCCCTATAAGATAGTACACGAACCCTATTTACAAAGCTTTCAATTTAAGATTATACATAGAATAATTAATTGTAATGATAACCTTTATAAATGGAAAATAATAGACAGTCCCAAGTGCAACTACTGCACATCAGTCGACACAATAGAACACCACTTTTACTATTGTCACATAAGCATAGAATTTTGGAAAAAATTATCACATGTAATTTATGAAGTTTTCAATTTAAACATACAGTTCACAGTCTGTGAGATCTTGTTAGGCTTAAGCACACATAACAATTTCCAAATTAAATGTATTAACTTCTTGGTATTGTGTGGTAAATGGTTCCTAAACCAAAAAAAGAGTTTAAAAAAACGGCCGTCTTCAATGAATATCTAACTGTAATAAAATCCAAATTGAATGTCCTATGTATGATACATAACACTGAAAATAAAATGGAAACCTTTAACAAGCTGTATAGAGATCTACTTGATTATTTGCAAAATTAAATTTCATAATTAAGAAAGTTTTGCTGTTTGTGTATGTCTCTTGTGTATGTGTGAATGTCCCCCAGGTGTACTTATTGGTGTATGTGTGGTACTTGTACACTATGTTTTTGTCTTTAAAATATATCACAGATATCATTACTTGTATGTTTTAAGTAAATTTAATTACAATATTGTTTTATGGCTAAACCCAGTTTAAAAAAGTCGTATGTGAATGATATAAATTTTGCTTAATGCTACGAATAATGTGTTATTAATTGCTTCATATTATTCGTATTAGTTTGTGTAAACATGCCATTGTGAACTGTACTATATTATATAAATGTTAATAAAAAAAAGAGTGTACAGAATTCACAGACAAAGGCTGAGAGGAAATAACACAGGCTTAGGGGGTAAAGTACTCCAGTTACTGGGCGAGTATCCACAGGAGATTATTGAGTAACCCCCAATAGCCAACTGCCACATGCCTCCAAGGAAGGCAGGCAAGGCTGTATGCCAGAGGGCAGAGTGGAAGTACAGGACCCAGCAGATACTGAGGTTCTGTTATTGGAATGGGGTCCATACTGGAAAACGTATGGTAGGTACAAATAGAAACCAATAAAAATTGAATTCGATGAAGTGGATTTACACACAAATAAAATTTTGTGAAGTTAACGTAAAAATAAGAGTCAAAAAGCTGTACTCACTGAAAGAATGAATATTCTGAAAAAAATTAAACGGCTAACCTCCATTTTGGATGTGACATCATCGTCACATGATCTGGTGAAAATTTCTTAAGTAGCTCAAGGACAACAAAATGTGGTGATTCAAAGAATTTCAAGAAAAAAATGCAGGAATACTATAAATTGGTAAATAAGACACCTGCAAAAGTGAAACAAAAAAACTAATTCACCGAGGAAATGAATATTTCCAAAAGGCGAACCAACATCCAGACACCACGCGACTGATTGAGCAATATTACAAAAAAAATATTGCATAAAATAGGCAATAAAGCACCAGCAATCAAATAAAATCGAAAATACGATAAAGGAATAGTGAATAAAGCAGCTTAAAAGTACTTACAGAGCACCAAGAGTGTAAAACAGGTCTATTAAACTGGTAGCATAAATGCCTCTAGCTAGTTCAACTGCCAAAAAGAATTATGTTTTTCTATTGCTATTCAGATTGCAGAGTGAATTAGGTCACCAGGGGTCAAAGGGAAGCATGTACAAGGGTTTAATTTTGGTCTCCTCTTTATTGTTAAATTCTATGTATGGTGTATGTGGCGATCAGCGAACGTCTAGCCATCCTAACCCAAGTGTTTTCATATGGTAGGGTATATTACATTTTTTGTGAAATAAAATAACTCTTATTTACCTTGTATATTCAAGTTAAATAATCCAAATATGCAGGAGAATCTAGCTGTCTACATAAATTCGTGACTTGAAGATGCAAGTTAGTAAAATTAAGATATGAGTTTTAAACTTATTCATTGAAACATTTGAAATTATCCATAAAATGATATAAAAACAAAAACATGGCTGTTGGGGAAGGTTTGTAAATTCATGATAATGTCATAATATGTTACAAAAACACTTATCACTTTATCTCCATAAGTGCATAAAAACACACTCCTTGTAAATACATTTTCTGAAATGGCACATGCTGTTTTCTATGTTATGTTGTGTACAACTTTAATTTGGAGTAGTTTTCAAAGTAGCCATAAAAAGTCATAAAGCTGTTTAAGAGCTGAATATCAAAGTTACAATTCTACTTCTTGATAGTTTTAAACACTGCCTAACCTGTTGTTGGCAGTTGTTTTTGCTTTGATACATACATTATATTTATTTATTATATGACTGCTGTGTAATTCCAATGCTTTCTGTATTAACTTCTATTTGCAGTATCTGGTGAATCTGAGAGGTTGAACATTATTGGGAAAGCAACATCGCAGTCATCAACCCATCATCCTCCGGACTATTTTACTGCCAGTTCTGCTGCAGTAGATGGATGTCATGAATCAGATATAAAGAAAAACTGCTGTACACACACAAGTGGCCCCGCTGGACCAGGCTGGTGGTCTGTGGATCTTGAGGAGTTTTTCAATGTTAATTCTGTAAAAGTTTTCAACAGAAATAAGGACAGTTAGTATTATACCAGTAAGAATATATATCGGCATGACAAACAGTGATGAAGTAATCATTTTTGGGTTAAAGATTTATTAAGTAAATCAGCATCAATTTAGCAGTTTCAATAATACAAATTCTGTGTCTTAGATAATTTGTTCATTTATTTTACTTGTTGCAACTGGATCAGCAAAAGAACTGGGAAAGCAAAACAAAGTTACCCTCACCAAAAATCGAGAATTCAAAATATTGCAAACCTTTGAGTGTAAGAAATAGAAGTTCAAAGCATGCTCCTGGGATCTTACACTTGTTTTGAATCATTATACATGATTTCTGATAAAAAATTTTACTCAATAGCAAATAGATAAAAGGTGTGCTTAAAAATAAACATGGGTTTAAACTTACTATTATGGCAATCCAAATTCAACAAAATCCTGTTGAAGACCCATTAATATGTCATCAGATAAAGCAAATGTGAAATCTGTAGGTATTTTATTTTTGCACAACAGGCTGATCTTGAGTACATTCATGAAAACACATACCTTAACATCTCTTGATTATCACATTTACAACATTTTTCCATTTATATCTTACTTTCATTACAGTAGCAATTGACAATGCTTCAATAAGCCTGTCCACTAAAGACCTTGACTGTGAACGGGACATAAAATCCCAGCCTTAATCTTTAAAAACTTTATCATGTATGCATATTTTGAAGAGTGACTATCACAATCCCCAGTCCCTGTGTTAAGTACTTCTGACAACTCTCACTAAACCAATACAATCTAGGCTTACCAAAATGGTAGACTGTTGGCAAATATAGAATATAAACCTACAGTTGAGAAATGAAGGCAAGACATGTGAATTGTACCACAGCCATTGAATTCCTTGTTGGTGTTTGTAACTACTGCATCAGCTATTTTGCAGCTATGAAAATTACTTGATTCCATTTAAACTTTCAAATAGTCTTACACAACGCAAAACAATAAAAACTGGTCCAACCAATAGTATGTTGTGGCTGATATATTGCTGGGTCACATGTAGGTAGCTTAACACTTCTTGTTCTATTTCTATAGTTACATCATTTTTCACACACATCCTATTTGACCTAGTTATCAGTTCAAACTATATCTGTATATGCACACCATATTTATGATTGTGAGTATGTTTTTAAAAGAAAATATTGTATGTGTGCACTTTCAGAATACAGACTCTCAGACTTCACAGTATATGGATCAAATACTTCCTTAGAGCCTAACCCAAATAATATATCATGTGCCTATCAATCTGGTGCTGTTGAAGACAGCAAAGAATTGACTTGTAATAAACCAATGAGGGTGAGGTAAGTAAATTTTACTACAGCCTTTCAATTATGGTGTTGCATTTAATGAAATTATTTTATCTTATAATTTCTAGCACGCAAATCTTGGTTTGAAAATCCACCTTAAAAGGACAAGGAATTTCCCAAATTTTCTCTGAATGAAGTCAGATATTTTTAATCAAGTAAGCTGGTTCCCAAAATGCTTTTTGTTTTTGTTAAAGTGGACACTTGGAAATGACCACCACAAAATACAAGCTATGATGATCAATATTTTTTCTGGAATGTGACAAATATGACTCACAGTATCTCTGTAACAATTCAATTCAATTTTCTGAAAAAGAAGCATCAGAATCTTAATAATATTCCTATAATAATATTCCTATAAAGTGATGTAAATGTCATACGTTTATGGCTTTAATAAAATAATCACATAAAATTATTTAGTAGAATATATCATGTCAGTAGTTTTCTCAGTTTCTTCCATGCATATAAAATAGATATCATTACAAATTTAGTTAAACAACACTTGTGTTCATTTTTTGTTACATTAAAATCCAGCTTGAATTCAGAGAAAAAACTTTTATTTTCAAATATTTCTAAAATATCTTTGCCATTTGCAACAAAACTTCTTCAAATATAATACCACACAACCTACAATAATTTGTCTTTAATACTCTATCTTCATTGTAACAATGTTTTACATAATTCGAGATAGATATTGCATGTTGACAGTTGGTCATTATTTTTAATTATTTGAAAAAAATAAGCAAGATACGTATTGTATATCAACTACAAGCCAATAAAACAGTGCTTTTATTTTAGTGGAAAGTAACATGGCAGTTACTATGAGTCAAAAAATAATGACAGTAAGGGTTAAATATGTTATTTTACAAAATAATCACAAAAAAGACATTTAACTTAGCAGTATATCAGATTGCTTTAGCTATAATATGAGAGTGGGCCGTTGAATTTAATGGAAATTGTGTGCAGTTTAGAAGACTAGCCAGTGGTTGTCTATTGTATGTGAGTTCATAGATGGGCAAATAAAACTAAAAATTTGTGAAAATATTTAATTACTCGATAGATAATGAATAAATGCTAATGTTTTCATTTTTACTTCTGAACTTTTACTTTCTAATATCACTCACCAAATCCATTACTGTGGTTTGGTTGATTATGATAATCTAATACGGTGTGACTGTTTTTGTAACATGCTATTATTAGAGATATGCAATACTTGTACATTAACAGTACTTTATATGTAGAGTGGACTTTGGGCTGTTAAGGATTAATGTCTTGCTGCTAAAACCTATAATGCTCTACAAAATCAAGTTATTGTACTATTATGACCATGTCTTATTTTCTTCCACATTGGTAATTTCAAACTACAGATATCTCTCTCACGCAGATATCGCCGTTAGGCCCGAGGGCAGTAATGATACATGAAGTGCCTGTAAAAACCTATAATGTCCTTGCAAAATCACATTATTATCTGCATTTGTCATTATTATTCAACTAAAATCTCATAAATGATATTGGGGCCACGGTGGCAGAGTGGTAACACTCTCGCCTCCCACCTCTGAGGCCGGGGTTCGATCCCCGTGACGGCTTTAAGTGGGAAAGCTGGTAGTTGCTTGCCGTTGGTCGGCAGTTTACAGTACACAACCCTAGCGAACTGTATGTACTGGTTTCCTCTGCCCTTCCAACTACCCGTCGTGATATGACCTGTACAGTGTTGAAAGCGACGTAAAACCCCAAATAAATAAATAAATCATAAATGATATTGATTATAGCATTTTCTTGCAAAACTGTAGTACGTCAAAGAAAATCATTTATTTGGATTCAGTTGTTTATTTGTAACTGTAATCACACTTAAAACAATTTGTTAACCCAAACTGTAATCATACTTTAACTCTTCAACAGATACCATTAAAAATTATTGCTAAAAAAACCTGAATACAAAAATAGCATTGAATGATGGGATATGAACCACAAAGTTTAACTCAAAATTCCAAACACTGCACTTTACACTCACGGCCACAGAGTTTCACGTTATAAAATGTTATTTTATTCTTTTATTAGTAATACACTCATTCAAAACAATCTTCAGAGGTGGCGAATTTCAGATTTCTAATATTGCTTTTATCTCTTAACTTTAAGTTAAAATAACTATATAATCACTGGAAAGATATGTTTAGACTGCTTGTTCTCGTCTTTTTTTCAACAAAATACATACAACATAAGGGAGATATTGTAAGTTGAAAATTTGAAGTGAGAGTAAAATATTTGTTGACAAACAGTTGATGATGTCCGAGGTGGGCTGTTAATGGTTCAGCACTCTCATTAAGTGTGCATACACATGTATGCGGCTTACGACATCAGACGGCCGATTTGCATATTCCCTCCTTCTCATTTATGTTTGGTTGTTTACATGTATGAGACTCCAATTTAAGACATCTGATGTCCAACGGCGATTTTTTTATCTGGGACCCAGAAAATCGGATGACAAGTGAATTTAGGTGAATGTCGACAGAATATTGGGAAGGTTGAAAAAATTTGCAATCGCCACTTGGCCGTCGGATGTCATAAGCCATATACATGTGTGCATAGACTAACAGCCCACCACTCAGTGAACTGTAAATTATGTATAGGTTAATGGCCAAGTAAGTGTCCAATATTGGAAAATAATGGCCTATTTACGAGGTCCCAAAGGGACTGAGTCAACATTTTCCAATATTGGACACTTATGAGGATATTAACCTATTTAAATTACACCTTCCTTAAGTTATAATTTTTAAGATATTGTTTAACATCATTACTTTTCATTTCAATATTCCTGTTGTGTACTTTTTTTGGTTTTTATGATCATTTTATTTGAGATACATGTAAAAGGGTTTCTTTGGAAATGTGCTAAAAATACTTCTATACATGGTCAAAATCACAAAGTGTCCAATAGTGAAAGATATTGGTCACTTTTAACAAAAGAAAAACTCTCAGATGTAATTTAAACTGTTTTACAGTACATATAAAACATTGTTAATAGGATAGTACTGCATGCCTATCTATTAATAACAAATCATGTCTGTGGCTTCATTAATTTGTTATGGTAAATGCAGTGACTGATATTAATTGATGCCCGCATGATCTCTTGATTGATGGTCATGTCGTAATTTTACTTTTACAAAGTGGCTGCATGTTTGTAAAGCATGAAAAATATATAACTTAGGTACGGAAGCTCTGGACTGCCATTTTTATTTTACTAACTTGAATATACGAGTTAGTTAACTTGAATATTCAAGTTAATAACTGGAATATTCGAGTTAGTAACTTGAATGTACAAGTTACTAACTTGAAAATACCAGTTACCTAACTTGAATATACCAGTTAACTAACTTGCATATACGAGTTCGCTAACTTGAATATACGAGTTAGCTAACTGGAATATACGAGTTACTAACTGGAATATACCAGTTAGTAACTGGAATATATAAGTTACTAAGTTGAAAATACCAGTTAACTAACTTGAATATACGAGTTAGCTAACTTGAATATACGAGTTAACTAACTGGAATACACGAGTTAGCTAACTGGAATATATGAGTTAACTAACTGGAATATATGAGTTACTAACTTGAATATACCAGTTAGTAACTGGAATATACCAGTTACTAACTTGAATATATGAGTTAACTAACTCGAGTATACCAGTTAGCTAACTTGAATATACCAGTTAACTAACTGGAATATACGAGTTAGCTAACTGGAATATACAAGTTAACTAACTCGAATATACGAGTTAGCTAACTGGAATATACGAGTTAATAACTGGAATATATGAGTTAGTAACTTGAATATTCAAGTTAGTTAACTGGAATATACCAGTTAGCTAACTTGAATATACAAATTAGCTAAGTTGAATATACCAGTTAGCTAACTTGAATATACCAGTTAGTTAACTGGAATATACGAGTTAATAACTGGAATATATGAGTTAGTAACTGGAATATACCTTTTAGTTAACTGGAATATATGAGTTAGCTAACTTGTATATTCAAGTTAGCTAACTGGTATTTTCCAGTTACCTAACTGGTATATTCCAGTTACTAACTCGTATATTCAAGTTAATAACTTGTATATTCAAGTTAGCTAACTCATATATTCAAGTTAGGTAATTCTTATATTCCAGTTAGCTAACTTGTATATTCGAGTTAACTAACTGGAATATTCCAATTACTAACTCATATATTCCAGTTATTAACTGGTATATTCCAGTTAGCTACCTCGTATATTCCAGTTATTAACTGGTATATTCCAGTTAGCTAACTGGTATATTCAAGTTAGCTATCTGGTATATTCCAGTTAGCTAACTGGTATATTCCAGTTAACTAACTCATATATTCCAGTTAACTAACTCATATATTCCAGTTAGTAACTCATATATTCCAGTTAGCTAACTTGTATATTCGAGTTAGTTAACTCATATATTCCAGTTAGCTAACTCGTATATTCCAGTTAGTTAACTCGTATATTCCAGTTAGTTAACTCGTATATTCAAGTTAGTTAACTCGTATATTCAAGTAAGTAATTGGTATATTCCAGTTACTAACTAGTATATTCCAGTTAGTAACTCGTATATTCCAGTTAGTTAACTCGTATATTCCAGTTAGTTAACTCGTATATTCAAGTTAGTTAACTCGTATATTCCAGTTAACTAACTCATATATTCAAGTTAGTTAACTGGTATTTTCAAGTTAGTAACTTGTATATTCCAGTTACTAACTCGTATATTCCAGTTAGTTAACTCGTATATTCCAGTTAGTTAACTCGTATATTCAAGTTAGCTAACTCGTATATTCAAGTTAGTTAACTGGTATTTTCAACTTAGTAACTTGTATATTCCAGTTACTAACTCGTATATTCCAGTTATTAACTCATATATTCCAGTTGGCTGACTCGTATATTCAAGTTAGTAAAATAAAAAAGCTTTGGCAGTTCAGAGCTTCCGTACTACAGGAAGGTTTTTGTTTGTTTTGGTGATAGCTTGTTATGTTAACTAACCTACAATTTGAAAAATATACACAATTTTAGTGACATTTATTGACAAGTTAATTGATGAACAGTAACTGTTGCACGTCTTATAACTTTGAGAATGTAAACTGCCCTCCTACAATCATTGGCTGCAGAGATCACTTTACTTTCACATTTCCTGGTTATTTTTGTCTCCTGTCTTTTATCAATTGTTTACTACTGTAATGCCCCACTTATGCCTTTGCAACTCATGCTTGAAGATTGAAAGACTTTTCAGCTTTGTTTGTAATTAACTATGCAAATCAAACATGATGGCGGCATCTATATGTTGTATAAAAGCATGCACATTACGATTTGTTTTAAGACCACTTTTTGTATTCTTGGCTAACTTAATGTATTCCAGTAATCTCACAACCCTTAAAACCACAGGTGTCAGTCTTTATGAGTTCTTTGTTTGATATTTACAGCACTAAATTTATTGTCTTGCAGTTACTGTAAACCATTGAATTGAATGGCAATGGACCTGTCCTAATCCCCTACCAAATAAACCATTGTTTGGTTCAGGTTTCCCCCTGACAAAGTAAATTAAATTACCTTTTCTCTATATATTTGAATTATACCTAAAATTTAAATTTTATGTTCAAACTATACTATGAATCTATACAAGAAATTATTTGGACTTCAGAGTTTGTTCGAATTATGTCAAAATTCGAGTGATATAGAATTAATTTATAATATACAAAGCTGACTGTGCATTACTATGATAACAGCAATTTGCTGACACTATTACTCAGAGACAGCATCTCAATAACACATGACATCTCAATAAATTACTTTTAAAAGATGAAAACCTTTTGAGAAATATTATTGTGAATTATGTCAGCAAGATAAGAACGAGTTGTTTTGTTAGCAAAGTGTAGATGACTCAACCAGTAATGTTAGCAAGTCTGTTTATTTATCTGAATGAGAAGTTGTGCCACCAGAAGGTGATTTTTACAGAATTTTACAATTGGTTAATTAGAATTAGCTATTTTTAAATTTCTGCAAAGTATATTACTCAGTCTGTATGCTTGTAACTTTGCAAAATTTTTGCAATGCGTATTACTCAGTCTCTTTGCTAATATGTTTGTAAGTTTATTTATTTACAGCATAACTCCAAAACTACTCAACATATTGTTATGAAATTTAGGGAGTATCAAAATTGTTACAAGGAAGACCTGGTTCAAATTTGGGCACAATTGGATCAATATCCTTGATTCTTGATGAAATGTTGTTACGTTACCATAAAAATCAACGAAATCTTGTATCCTATGTCTATGAACTAGCAGTCAACAGTAACAAAGGTCTTTCTGTATATCCTTTAGTGTAGCAGTATTGATTTTCCCAGTCCTTGTCTTCTGCAGACAGAGAGTTCACCAAGAGGCTCTTGATGTAATTTAAATTGGTTTGTGATGTTTTCTATCATGTGTAACATGAGAAATAAGGAGGCCTGTTGCTTTACTAAACTTACATGAAAACATATTAAGGTATTTTGTTTAAAAAAAGAGTTACTAATACTAAGGTGACCATAGAAATCAATGAGATCATTTATTTCATGCCCTGCAAAAAAAATGGCAGACTCGGCACTAAGCTCCCCTCCGAGTGCTATAGTTACTTCAAAATGTTTCAAAGTTTGTTGGTCAGCCAGTTTGTATATTTGTATGCATGTTTTTTACTATGCAATGAATGTTTGTACATGTTTGTTAGCACATTCTAGGTCACAATTATGGTGCTAGGATTCTCATTTCCTATAATATTGCATTGATCAGAAAACAGCACAACCAAAGTCCGACAAAATGGGTAGCATTTTCACATACCTTTGACAATTTACCTACTTTGAGTAACTGACGTTTAACTCGGAAACTATTGCACTTAGTATTTCTGTTAAATATGTTGTTCAGGTACTTTAAACTTTAGACATAAGATAGTACATAGTTTGGAGCTCTGTTGCTTTAGCTAAGCCAGTAATAGCTATTTTCTGATCTGTAGCAAAATTAAAAATGAGAACATGTCAAATTTCTTCAAAAGTATTGCACATATTGATTTTCTTTGAATCTTTTATTCACCTATGTTGGGATAAGTTATGACATAAAGACGCTGCACAGCTGTAGATCATGGCATAGGTCAGTAATAGCCAAAATGAGTGTATCTTGAATAAATGACTTACAACTCAGAAATTATTGCATTTAGAGTATTCCTCTAAAATATGTTGTTAGACCCAGGCGAATGAAATTCATTTTGACCATGGATTTCTATGATGTCCATGGATGTCCAGGGGCACAAGTCCATGGATGTCCATGGATATCCATGTTTTGTTAAATGGCATCATGGTCAAAGACCATGGACTTACAGACCATGGTCAGAGTCCATGGTCTGTCAAAACATGGTCTAGTCCATGGTTATCATAGGGTTGTTCATGGACTTTAACCATGGTCATTGTCCATGGATGTCCATGGATATGGACATCCATGGACAATGACCAATCAAATGAATGCTATAAACAATGATCTATGGACTACACATGGCAGTCCATTGAACCTTGACCATGGTCAATATGCAAGGATATCCAGGGACACAAGCTCATGGATGTCCATGTTTAATCCATATTATCCATTGGATCAGAATGCCTGAACTCACCCATCCTGAGTTTTCCTAAGAATAGATCTTTTAAGTTTCTGTTTTCAACATGTTTGGAGATGTTTCAAAAAAGAAATTGGTGTTCAAGAGCTACATACCCAGTCCAGTTGACTAAGCTTTGAATATGGTGAAGATCCTGACACACTTTTCACATTACTAGTTCTTTCTTTAATGTAATTCATATAATTATCTAGACTATGGGATTCAATATAGCATGTAGGAACACAGACATTTTGAATACATCTGTAGTATGCAAAACACTATTTCCTTCTTTAATCTAATTTTCATAATTATCCAAGATTATTCAATTCAGTATAACAGGTAGGAACACATACATACATTATGAATACATCTGAAGTATGTAAAACACTGAATATTGTGAAATTTTCACCACTCGTTTTATGGAAATATATTCCAACAAAACACAGCTCTTTGTTTGAAATAATAAAGTGAAAATGGCTTGGCTTTCTTCAATGTAAATCTCTTGAGAATAGACTTGGAGCCAAAATCCAGACAATGGTGAACTACCCTATCTTGGGTAGAGGAGTACTTGTAACTTTGCATGGGTGTCTAAGTTATAGTTATATTTAAAGACTGGCCTTCAAAACCTTGGAAATTAATGAACAAAAAATAATACAATTTAGATAAGGTAAATCAAGAAATAGAATAAAATTATACACTGATACTTGAGTATGTGGGGCATCTTCCTTTATATATTTTCCACTTTAAGGTGACCTAAACCTGAAGTTATCACACTCACAGCACAATAACCTTATGTATGTACAGTAATCTGTGGAATAAGTGACCCTAATTTACATTTGCAACATAATTATTATCACAAAAAAGTGTAATAAATCACCTCATGTACAAAAGATAGAGTCCACATGATTTAATATAAATTAATCCATCCAAAACTGATATAACTTTGTATTGCAAAAAAGGTGTACTTGGCGGATTTAAATTAAGGCAAACTTCCATAGCCTATTTCACATATTAAGATAACCTGTTACTTCTATCTGGACACCCTATTAAGTGAACACAGCTCACACACACCAGACAGAAAACCCATCAGTGTTGTATCCAGCTGCTAGCGTTATTCTTACACAGTCTTGTTTATTTAAATATTTATATCATCAGGATATTATTAGACGTGTAACTAGATATATCTAGTACTCTGAGAATAACAAGGGTGCCGTGGCTGGCCTTCACCCACCCACAAAGTCAAATCTTAGGACAGCACTGGGTGTTGAAATCTGTAAATTCTGTATTATCGCCCGCATTTGGAAACCGCTTTCAGGGAAGTTGTTTTCAAATTTGTGTCGCGAGATGGGTATTTGTAGTGACGTGATGTGAAAGGCTTATAAATATAAAGGGTCTGTAGATGTGCAGTTTTACAAAGCTGGTTTAAGATGAAAACCACCAGCATATTTCCTGTCCACGGACTTGCCTCATTAATATTAATGAGCAAACATGCACAGTCACGGCAGTTCTTTGAGGGGGTTTCCTGACAATATTTTACAAGGCTGGTTTAAGATGAAAACTACCAGCATATTTCCTGTCCACGGACTTGCCTCATTAATATTAATGAGTAAATATGCGCACTCACGGCAGTTCTTTGAGGGGTTTCCTGACAATATTTTACAAGGCTGGTTTAAGATGAAAACTACCAGCATATTTCCTGTTCAGGGACTTGCAGTTTGAAATTTGATTTTGAAATGAGAAGACATATTTCAATTTTGAAGGGTGGATATATAGTACTGTATATGGATATTTTACAGAAGCAAATTGTAAGTATTTAAATAAAATATTCGTGTGTTGTTTCTACAATATTACGAATAGCCACAATGAGCGAAAATAGGGAGACACAGATTATGCTGTATTTTACTGAATCGGATGAAGTATTTCATCGAAATCACATGATAACTTCTAGGACATGCAAAAGCACCTTCGAGTGGTTGAAAGTAGAACTACAGAGTTTGAATATTTTCATTGTTGATTCTGATTGGCTGAACGACAAAGGTGTAGTACTACCGTGACATCACTTCACTCATTAATTTCTTTGCGGTTTATTTGTTTGACAAATGGGTAGATGCCCAGACAACAATTTTACATTAACAGTGACTGCGTAGTAAACCAGCAGACAAATTAATTGGGGTTTCACGTCTAGAAACCAGCAGACGAACCGTTAAAAAAGACTCCTTCGAGTAAACCATAACAATAGCAAACACAATAGTTTCTAGGACATACGGGTCTTTAGAGAAAGCCAGACGAAGTGCTAGACAAGCTTTTTACTTTATAAAATATAACTGAATAAAAGCATTAAAAATCTTCAAAATGGCAGAGTGTATAATATACACCTTAATGTACAGATATGTGAAGAAATATTATGCAGAATTTGATATTTAAGGGCTTAAATTAAACGGCCGATTTAAAATCGCAGCCACAACCCAGTACAAAACTCGAATCAAAGATTCGACTAAAAACTTGAAACATGTAATTACGTGGATAGAAAAGTTTTTTCAAAGCTTTATGATTTGATATGTAACAGATAAGTTATCAGCCAATTATCAATAAAGAACAGCTTTATCAATAAAGAACAGCCTTTCAAGAAGACTATGAAAATGATATGTTTCATTATCTCCCCATCACATAAAATCTTCCTTAGTTTGTATAACTACTACAATACAGAAATTCAGATGAGAGCACATTGTTACTTTGCAGTTTTATTCATTTGTTAACATATTTATAAAACCAAATGAAAAAATATTATTATAATGTTAACATTATTTTAATTTTTTTTTAAATTTTTTGCCAATGTTAGTTTGTCATGAATTTTCATGTTGTAAGTATTACTTTTCTGTACCATTACTGATCCACAAGTTTCACGACCTGCCTAATATTAATATTTTTTATGTTACACAAAAGGAAGTATCGAAGAATTTAGATAGAGGCCTGACAATTAAAGGTCTTATGCTATCTCACATGGACTCGATCTTAACAGAGAGTCCATGGTCAACCATGGATATTTAATTGTAATTCATGGTCAACCATGGACCAGAGGATAGATTTCATGGTCAACCATTGACCAGAGGATAGAGTCCATGGTCAACCATGGACCAGATAACAAAGACCATGGTTAACCATGGATCAGGGAACAAAATCCAGGGCCAACCATGGATACTTGAATGTAGTCAATGGTTTACTATGGACAACTAGATTAAGACCATGGTCTAACATGGACAGCTAGATGCGGGCCATGGACAGGACATGAAGAACCATCATGGCCATGGTTTTTCATGGTCTGATCCTTCATACGAGTATGGATTTTGATGGTCGTTCATGGATATCCATGGTTGACCATCAAATACCATGCAGTCCATGGTCAATCATGGTCACCATTTAGCAGGGGGACACTTTAGCCTTAGGTGTAAAATGGTACATAGTTTGGAGGAGCATTGCATTAGTTAAGCTAGTAATAGCTATATTATTATTCATAACAAAATTAAACAAGGGTGCAGTGGCTGGCTTTCTGCCAACCACAGAGTCGAATCTTAGGACAGCAGTGGGTGTTGAAATCTGTAAACTTGGTGTCATTGCCCGCATTGGCAAACAACTTCCAGAGACGTTGTTTTCAGATTTGTGTAGCGAGATGGGTATTTGTAGTGACATGATGTGAAAGGTTTACAAATATAAAGGGTCTGTAGATGCGCAGTCTGAAATTTCATTTTGAAGTGAGAAGACGTATTTTAATTTTAAAGCATGGATATAAAAAGATAAGCTAACTGGTTTATTTTGTAAATATAAAACAATTTGGAAGACATAGCTTAAACTGTTATATGGATACTTTATAGAAGCAAACTGTAAGTATTTTAACAAAATATTCAACAATTTCATTTAAAATAAGAAAATGTATTTGCCTTCATATCTTTTGTGTACATGTGGCAGTCGCTAGATATAAAAATACGTCGATGAAAATATGGGGGATGCATGGACAACGATTTTACACTAACAGTGACTGCATGCGTGACTCTTGAAGATAAAATAAGAAGTA
Source organism: Sabellastarte sp. h YS-2021 (assembly GCA_964017235.1). NCBI lineage: Eukaryota > Metazoa > Annelida > Polychaeta > Sabellida > Sabellidae > Sabellastarte > Sabellastarte sp. h YS-2021. The sequence continues at coordinate 75,510,157 of OZ024935.1, read as the reverse complement.
TTTACAACAATGAAATTCGTGAGTTAATTTGCTTTTTAATTGAATGAAAGCTTGTACTATCACCTCATATTCACAATTTCTTTGCGGTTTATTTGTTTGACAAATAAGGACAAAGACTGCACTGGACCCGTATCCATACACAAAAAGTACTACGTACTATAGATCTTTTACTGAGTAGACGTTTGTCATAAATGAGTGCATGTAATTTAACTGTGAATTTGTAGTATTTTCATTCTCAAGCAAACTAGACCTTTTCCAGTGGTATTAATTCCAAAAATTATATATTTTCCAGATAAAATATTTCACAACTTCTTCCAACACTTTGAAACATGTATTAAGGTCTGGCCTTTGGGCTTCGTGGCTTTAATACAGCCTCTCGATAGTTTAAAACCATCATAAAGCACTTGAATATGTCTTTTATTCGTATAATAAAGTACGCGCATATGTAGTTTTTTTCTACAATATCTGTCAAGCGATGTGATTGGTTAATAAATACTTTTTAAATTAATTGTCATGCTTTGATGAATGATTGAAGTCAATTAGATGCGCAGACAACGATTTTACATTAACAGTGACTGCGTGATAAACCAGCAGACGAATAAATACATGTTCTTTAATTGGGCTTTCACGTCTAGAAACCAACAGACGAAACTGTTAAAAAAGACTCATTCAAGTAGGCCAGCACAATGGGAAACACAATAGTTTCTAGGACATACAGGACATTACAGAAAGCCAGACGTAGTGCTAGACAAGCTTTTTACTTTATAAAATATAACTTAATAAAAGCATTAAAAATTTTCAAAATGGCAGAGTGTATACTATACACCTTAATGTACAGATATTTGAACAAATATTATGCAGAATTTGATATTTCAGGGCTTAAACGGCTGATTTAAAATTGCGGACACAACCCAGTACATAACTCGAATCAAAGATTTGACTAAAAATGAAATATGTGAAATAAAAACATTGCAAATAATCAATTTCTTTCTTTTACCTTATTCACCTACTTCAATGTAAGCTATGATGTAATGAACGTGCATACCTTTATCTCATTGCATGGCTAAGCATTAGCTAAAATGGGCTTATGTGACACATCTTCAAAAGTACTGAAGATGGTCAATTTCTTTCAATACCTTATTCACATACTTTAGGCTATTGTGTTACATAATGAAGTTGCAGATCTGTAGCCACTGCATTCGGCAAGATTTCCAAAGTGCTTCATTTGTTTGTTTGTTTGTTTGTTTGTTAGCCTCTTCTAAGTCACACTTTTGGAACTAGGATCGTCATATTTCATATAACACTGTCATTGGTCGGAATAGAGGATGACTTAATTTTGACAAAATTGGTAGGATTTTTATTTTTTCACATAGCTATGACCATTTTAGTTACTTGGCTACTGCATTCTCAAATATATGGCGAGTTCAAAGTCCACACTCTGCCAAGTTCTTTTTTGTTTGTTTGTTTGTTTATTGATAGCATAGCTTCAAAATTACTACACTGATAGTAATGGAATTTTTAGAGAGCATCAGAACCGTAATGTGAAAGAACTGGTTCAAATTTGGGTATGGTCAAGTCAATATCCTTGATTCTGGATCAATGCCCTGCTCCATCAAAAAACTGGCTCCCCTCTGAGTGCTCTTGTTTTTTATTTCTGTTTTTTTTTTTGCGATTTGCCCTCCTACCTTACATAGAACATTGTAACAACATTTGCTGTAAATAAATATTAATATTTATTTAAGCCTATGTGATCCCAAATAAGATTTTACTCTCTTAGATTTGAATATTTATTGTATGTAACATCTGATTTGCTGATGCATCATAACATTTTGATATGTAATTTTAATTTTTTTTTGCCTTGAGTGTTTCAAGTATTTACTCTTCAAAAGATCTTTACAGTGCTACAAATTTTCATCTAATCAAATGCTGAACAGAAATTGTGAGAGAAGGAAGCAATATGGTAGGTACAGGGTCAAGTTGAAAAAGAATGACAATAACAGTTACATTTATCACTTAATGCTCACATTTTACTAAATAATCATATTAAGATGTTACAAACACATTGGCTTTTAAACATATTTGAAACTCAACAGGAAATCACTTGGGAACTCTCAATACAGGTAATGCATCCACCATAAAAAGTCATCTTTCAAGTTCATCTTTCAATTCATCAGTAAAATTGCTGAGGCAATTGGGGTTCATCTCATTAGACACAAACTGCAATGACAGTGCTCATTACCTCTGCATCTTTTTGAGTGTTTTCTGGCCTTTCTGACAATGTATAATCAGTTAAAGTATGGCCAAGTATGTGCTCAGAAATTCATAAAGACATTTAATTTCATTTATCTAATAATATCTTGTCTCTTTGCCACCTTCAGTGGGGTACTTATTGCTGTTTTACTCAAAAAAAATTCTTCCCCTTTGCAGTTTATAAATAGTTTCAATCAATCAGTATTATGTTAATACAAATGAGTAAGATTTCTTGTTCACCACAATACTTCAACACAAACTTAAACTGAAATTCCGAATGGCAAGTGGGAACACTGGACACTGGCAAACTACTGGACCAGGTACAGTGTACATCGAAAATTGTAGTTTGTAAGTTGCAAAGCTTTTTTGTTTGTAAGAATTAAAGCTCCTGCATCAGCAGGCCACTATTTCATTGCCTCCATTTAACCATTAATTCTATTCTACAGTAAGCACTGAGTATATTCTTATAGTTATATTACAAAATAATATCTTGTAACTGTGAGATAATGTTAGCACACAGACTTGTTCTAAATTTAATATCATAGTCTACTTTTGAACATAAATGCAAATTTGGGGCCACAGTTTGGAACCACCAATTTAAGCACAACCACAGTCATGTTTGCCTTGTAAGTATTACTGTCACTAATCTGACCTATAAAAAATTTAAAATAATGTGACTGCCATGCCAGGTATTTTAACAGTTTATGTATTATACTGGCTTAATTTGATGAGACAGGTATAAAATTAAAAATAAAAAGGTATAAAATTAAAATATAAACAGATGAACTAATGCTTAAATAATATTATGTATTTCTTTCAAAATTTATTTATTTTTAAAAGCATCTTATTTATTTATTTTTCGTCACTTAAGTTTGCTTCATTTCATCTTGCCCTGGGATTACAAAAACAAAAACATCCAATTTCTTGCTTGCCCTCTTCCCTGAAAGTCCAAATGGGGTTGTAAATTTCTTTTTCGTTTTCATACATCAATTTTAGAGCAGGGTAGGGACATAATTCAAAATCTATACCACACTACTATGCCATATTGCATCTGTAATGGCCAACAAACAAGAACTAGGGAGCACTCACAGAACACAGAAATCCTCTGGGGTGTGTGTGGGGGGGTGGCTGTCTGAAAAATTATATTTTTTTTATCAAGAATACAATTCAAGTCTTTGCCAAACCACTTTTTCCATTTTTTATTGAAGACCACACAAAAACTTTCATTAAGATCTGGCCATTACCTTTTAATGTAATGTTAACCAGAAAATGCGACCCTTTTTTGGTTTTTAATAGTTTATTGTTCATAAACAAATACATGTACAACACAAATACAATACAAAGACTGCAAATACCACACACAGATATTTAACAACTTATTACACAGTTAACACAGACACTAAACAAGTACCAGAAAGAAGACATTACAATACAAATACAACACAAAGAGTACAAATACCACACACAGGTACTTAACAATTTATGACAAAGTTAAACAGACATCAAACAAGTACTAGGAACATGACATTACTTGCACACCTTGACAAAAACATTTATGACACTGTCTTCATTTAAAGGATATCCCAAGCATTAACACCTATTACAAAAAGATAATTTATGAAATCAAAGATTCTAGTAACGGTATTGTACATTCGTCACATTCATTTATTCGAAGTAACGACAGATTAACCATAATTTTGTCTTTTAATTTACTAAAAAATTCAGCAGGAGTCAATTTTTTACTATTTGTTCGTTGTTTATTGATATAAAGTTTACCATAGAGAATAATTAATTAACAAGCCTGATTAATTCATCCAATTCACTTATTCCAAAAATAATTTCACAAACGGTAAGGTTAAACAAAACCCCCAATCGGTCATAGATCCATAATTCGACTTCATTCCAGAATGTTTTTACTACCTGACACTCAAACAAGTGATGTGTTATTGTATCCAACTCATTACAATATTCACAGACTGGGGAGTCTTTTATTCCCCATTTATGTAGATTATAATTACAATTAAATATCCTAGTGACTACTTTATACTGAAAACTTTGAAGATAAGTTTCTTGAGCAATTTTATGTGGCAGAATAAAAGTACATTTCCAATCATGATTTTCCAAAAATGGGTATAGTTCAGTCCACCTCTCAATAGCTATTGGTGGTTTTGCAATTCTTCCGATTAATTCATTGTATAATTTTTTTTATGTTATTTTTTTCAAGTGATACTAAGACATTATTACAAGTAAGTCTTATGTCGTCTGTTAGCCTGTCTGTCACATTCACTAATTTTTCTTTAATTTTCATATTCCACTCATTTGGTATTGCACTAACAAGTGAATTATACGTCATCTGAGAAAGATTTGAACCAAGCTTTTTATTTAGTTTGGTTCGTTTTAAAAGGTCCCCACTATTATCCAACATGTCAATTATTTTCACATTATGCCCTAGATTATTTGGAAACCTCTTTACACTTATTGTTCTTTTGGCTATGGTGATATATTTGTTGTAAAGAATGTATTCGTTTAAAATCGCTTTAATAGTAAATGGTTTGGAACAATATATTTCTGTCCAACGTTCTAAAACCTGTTTATGAAATGCTGTCACACACTTTTGAAAAAATGTGTTATCCAACCTTTTATTTAGCAAAGTTTCATTCACTGCTAACAATTTCAAAAATAAAGTTTTCCAATGACACTGGTCTATACTACTTAAACGTTTAATCCACATAGCTTTTGCAACTTTATGCATGATATATATATCAACCATTTTTAAACCTCCAGAAGTTATTGGCCCAATGATTGTACTTCTTTGTACTTTGGAAGGTTTACTATTCCATAAGAAAGTGAAAAATAGTTCGTCAATTTGGTCAAGGACACTTTTTGGTACATAGATTAAATTAAAGAGAAATAAGATTTGAGGCAATATTAGTGTTTTCAATATTATTATTTTACCTTTGAGTGATAAATTCCTTGATCTCCAGATATCTAGTTGTTTTTTCATGTTTCCAATTCTTTCACTGAAATTTAAATCTATCATCTCTGCTTCATTGTACGAAAACCAAATTCCAAGCGTTTTAAATGGGCCCCTTTTCAATGTTGTCCCTGAAAGTGTTTTTTGTAGCTTGTCTCTGTATAGGTTGGATCCTATAGGTATAACTTCTGTCTTTTGCAAATTTAACTTTAGACCAGAGCATTTTGAAAATTTATCAAAATCTTTGATTGCTAGTTCAACTGAAGATAGATCCTGTAATAGTAAGGTTGTATCATCAGCAAGCATTTTAATTTTTATTTCAGTGTTACCAACTATAATACCTTTAATATCAGCATTATTCCTTATATGTATTGCTATTACTTCTGCCACTAATAAAAATAAAAGAGCTGATATTGGGCACCCTTGTCTTATCCCTCGTGATAACTTGAAGTAATTAGAATAAAATCCATTATTACCAACACATGATGATATATCAGTGTACAGTAGCTTGATCCATCTAATGAAATTTTCCCCAAAGTTAAAATGCAACAAACATTTAAACATGAAACCCCATTCAATTGAGTCGAAAGCCTTTTGAAAATAAATAAGGGCAATATATCCTGGAATTTTATGAAGTTGAGAGTATGTCATGATGTCTTGTATTGTTCTTATATTTTCACCAATGTATCTATTTGGTATATATCCTACTTGGTCTGTACTTATTATTTTAGGAAGAACTTTTTGTAATCTTAAAGCTAAGGTTTTAGTTAGGATCTTATAATCAGTTTGTAAAAGCTGACTGGTCACCAGTTTGAAAGATATCGTAAATCTTTTTGGGTTTTGGGGATAAGATTGAGCACACCCAATTTTTGATCATTACTTAAAGTTCCATGTGTAAAAGAGTATCTAAAACTGTCAAACAGAAAGTCTTTAATATCTATCCAAAAGAATTTATAGAAATTAGTGGTAAACCCATCAGATCCTGGTGATTTATTATTTGGTAGCAGTTTTAAGGCCTTTGTAATCTCGTCAAGAGTTAGAGCTTCATCACACATAATTTTTTCTAAATTTGGTAATTGAGGAATGCTGTTTTGTTCGAAAAAAATCTGACCTTCACTAATATTTCCTTTATCTTTCAATTTTGAAGTATACAAGTCTTGATAAAATCGCATTTCTTCATTTATTATATCTTTTAATAAAGTTATCTCTTCATTATTGCTTGTAATCAATTTGCGAATATACTTATTATTAAAGTTCCCTTTTTCTAAATTTAAAAAGTATTTGGTATTTTTTTCTCCCTCTTCCACCCATTTTGCTTTTGACCTAGTTATAACACCTAGATGCCTTTTCTTTAAAAATTTTTCCCATTCTCTTTTCAATTCCAGGTATTCTGTTAAATTTTCCTCTCCATTCACTGTAACATTTTGTTCTAACTTGTTCAATTTTGAAGCAAGTTCTTTTTCAGTAATTGCTTCCTGTTTTGCTTTTTTACAGGTATATAATATTGTATGGCTTCTTATGTCACATTTTACAAAATCCTATAGTGTATTTTTGTTCTCAAAGTTAACATTAGTTTTTATATCTGTAATCAAAGTCTTTATTAGTCCGACATAATCAGGGTCAGTTAATAAATTGTTGTTAAATTTCCATAGTCCCTTTCCTCTCTTTTGTGTGCCAACAAGTTCTAAATCTAATGATATTATACTATGGTCCGAGCTATTACCTGCTTGTATTGATGTATTCTGAATTAGGTACTCAAGTTGAATTGAGGTGAACCAGTAATCTAACCTTGACTGTATAAAGCCGGATTTGGTGAATTCTCTTCGTGTGAAGATTTGATTTTTATTTCTGACTCTAAAGATATCTACAAGTGAGAATTCTTCACAGAAGCTTTTTAATTTTTCACTGTAGGTCGACCGTTTTTCTGCTGTGCCGCCCATTTTATCCAAGGTAACATCCAGATATGTGTTAAAGTCACCCCCTATAATGAGAGCTTTGTCGCTATACTGGTTAACAATATTCTTCAGATTTGATAAAAATAATAATTGTTCATGATGTTTGTCTTTAGTGGGTGAGTACACATTTATTATTATGAAATTGTTTTGTTCAACACTGCATTCAACAAGTAGAATTCTACCTTCAGTATCTCTATATTCAGATAATACTTCAACGTTAAGTTTACATTTCTGGGGAATTAAAATTGCTACCCCTCTACTATGATTTAACCCATGGGAGAAGAAAATTTGACCATCCCACTCTTTCTTCCATATTTGTTCGTCATTTGGAATAGAGTGTGTCTCTTGTAGAAGTGTTATGCCATAATGATACTTCTGTAGCCAAGAGAATATATTCGTTCTTTTTTGCTTATTACGTAAACCCCTGCAATTAAAGGAGTTAATTTTTATGAATGATTTTTTTTCCATATTTTGTCAAGACTTATTTAAACAAGCAGTCTGCTTATCAATAAAGGCTTGTGCAAATTCTATCAAATTATATGGTCCAGTGAAAATCATGTCATTGCACTGTGAGTGATAAATACACTTGGGAAATGCTTAAAATAACTGACTGAAATATTACACTTACAGGACAGTTACACAAAAAGACAATAACAGAAATACATACATGATAAACATACACTTTGCAATTTGACATTATTCAATGAAGAAGCCACAGAATTCTTACAAGGATAAGCAGTAAAAACAAAATGAATTAGTCAGCTTTACTGAAATTAAACCTGTTGACTACTGATGCATTTTATACATTTTTTTCACAAGAGATTAAATGAAACCACTTGTTTGTATCAATTACAAGTAGAAGTTTAAAAACTTTCAGAATTTTGGACTTCCATAACATAAATTCAGCGTCATTTAAATTAACATATTTACTTCTTATTATATCTTTAAAGGACTGGTATATGTCTCACTACAAGCAGTTAGTTTTAACCTGCATTTTGTCAGTCACCAATGATGTATATCACATTTAAATGAAATTCATGAATTCTTAAACTCAAAGACTGGCGCATATTGCACAACTATCGAATGAATCTAATTATGAAATCATAAATCAATATTAATATCCACCTTTACCACTGATTATCAATATTGCCAATATTTCTTGACTCCGTCATTTGAGGGTTTTCTAATACACAAATGCTACATCAAAGTATCCATAGCTTAAATATATTATGCTTAAATTGATTGTAATACAACTATCAAATGAATCAAATCAATAAATAATAAAACCATTTTAATATCAGCATTACCACTAATTAATAATAATTGTACTAGTTCAGTGATGCATCAGTATCTTATACTCTGTATTATATTGGCAAAAAGAAATCAATTTCAATATGGTTATAATTATTTTACTTCAACCATTAAATGAGTACATAATTGACAACTTATATTATGCTTAAATTTATTGTAATATAACTATCAAATGAATCGAATCAATAAATAATAAACCATTTTAATATCAACATTATCACTAAATAATAATATCTGTGATAGTTCAGTGATGAATCAGTATCTTATACTCTGTATTATATTGGCAAAAAGAAATCAATTTTAATATGGTTATAATTATTTTACTTCAACCATTAAATGAGTACATAATTGACAACTTATATTATGCTTAAATTTATTGTAATGTAACTAATGAATCGAATCAATAAATAATAAACCATTTTAATATCAACATTATCACTAATTAATAATAACTGTGATAGTTCAGTGATGAATCAGTATCTTATACTCTGTATTATATTGGCAAAAAGAAATCAATTTTAATATGGTTATAATTATTTTACTTCAACCATTAAATGAGTACATAATTGACAACTTATATTATGCTTAAATTTATTGTAATGTAACTAATGAATCGAATCAATAAATAACAAGATGCACTCAGAGAGAGCAAAACACTCGACTCTGTGTGACCAGTCTCTCAAGTGATATAAAGTATTGTAAGGACAAAGGTCAAAGTTGGGGTTTTACATCCCGTTCAACAGCCAGGGTCATATTGGGACAGGTCCTCAGAATTGCCACTTGTGGGACTCGAACCCACAGAGGTGACAGCCTATGATTAGATGCCAAACTTGCTAACCACTAGGCCACTGAGGACCTCAAGTATTGTAAGGAAGATAATAAAATAAAACCAAACATGTAAATTAATCTTCATAGAAATATCAAGTAGAAAGCTAAAGTCATTAAAAATACATTGAAATGGGACCTCTGAAAAATCATGATTTTTTTTGTATCCAAAATAAGATTCAGATCTTTCTGTTAGTAAATTCTTCCTTCAGTCAGGTCCTATCCACAAATTTTTAAATAAAGATCTGTTCATTAGTTCTAGAGTAATCTAAACACACACACACACACAAAAAAAAACAACAAAAAAAAAACAAAGAGACAATTAAACAATTAGCACACAAAAATATAAACTGCTGGTGGAGGTCAAAATATTGCTTAAAGGTCACTTCTTGGTGAAAATCACGTATGGTAATTTTTTGTGATGGACTGTCAAGGTATTAAACGAAAAAGAGAAAATAAAACAAATAATAATTAATAAAAATAATGAATATACCACCTCCCTCTTTATTATGTTAATGTCAATTTCAAGCCATAAAATGAGAAGAAATATTTTTACTTAAAGTCAGAAAGTATCACAAGCTAGGTTTGTGACCTCACAATGACAGTTGCATTGTGACATCACTGAGTAATGACATCATCAGAAAGTAAAATATTGATTTTTTACGTATGTGATGAAGAGAAGCAGTTTCACTGTGAATTCCCTATTAAAAATAAGAAAAACTCTCTCCTGGCTTTAATTTTCACACAAATTACACCAAATTTGGCAGAATCTATCTGTGCCCCATAAAATACCTTTCCACCAAATTTGAGATTGATTGATGTTGTAGTTTTTGAGTTATAAGGGAAAAACGGTGCACAGACAGGGAAGCAGATTTCACTGTAAAAGCCCAATTACAAATAAGAAAAACTCTCTCCTGGCTTTAATTTTCACACAAATTACACCAAATTTTCAGGAATTCGTCTGTACCCCATGCAATATCTGCCCACCAAATTTGAGCTTGATTGGTATTATAGTTTTTGAGTTATAAGGGCGAAACGGTGCACAGACAGACAGACAGACAGACGGACAGAAACAAACTGATCACAATAACCCTCTCCTATTGTCGAGCGTTAATAAACCATTTTAATATCAACATTATCACTAATTAATAATAACTGTGATAGTTCAGTGATGAATCAGTATCTTATACTCTGTATTATATTGGCAAAAAGAAATCAATTTTAATATGGTTATAATTATTTTACTTCAACCATTAAATGAGTACATAATTGACAACTTATAAGACATTTGCTATACTTCAGTTATGCATCTGTTGGTATCATAAATCTGGTTTTATTATTTAAGATAAATGAAACCAATTTTAGTGTGATTATAATTATTTCACTTTAATTAATAAACACAGTCATGATTGACAACCAATAGGATTTGCATCACTTCAAGATATTGTTATAAAATTAAAAACAACAATTAATCTGTTGCCATCAAATTAGTTATTTTACCTTATGACACAATCTACATTATAACAAAGTAATGTAAACAATTTTAAATGGTTTATCATAATTTAATAGAGTTCAAAAGAATAGATGATTACACATTTGACAGCTTATAGAATTACCCTGTCATTTGAAGGTATTCTTATAAACAAAATTAACAATAAATTGTCAATAGCTTTAATATATCATATGAAATTAAATGTTACTTCAATCAATAAATAATAAACCATTTTAATATCATAACTGGTTAAATGATTCATCATAATGTAACAGAATCTATAAACAATACTTGAAAACATATTTGATAGATTATGGAATCATTCTGTCATTCTATCATATTCTCATACACAAAATGTAACAGAATCTATGAACAATACATGATAACATATTTGTTAGAAATATAGCATTATTATGTCATTCTATCATGTTCTTGTACACAAAGTAACAAATTGTCAGTAGTTTTAATATGTTACATTCAAGTTAAATGTATGAAAAATGTAATGAAAATAATCTTTTATTTAAAGTGTCTCTCGTAATTAGGTGAATCTGGGAATTATTAATTACATATTCAGCAAATTACAACAATTTAAGATATGTTTATCAATAAATGTCTCAAAATATTCTCTTGATAAATTGTCATTCTTCAGTTTTTACCACAGTTTTAGCTATCCCTTAGTTCCATCAGCATTTTACCTAGTTTGTTTTCGCCTTTCCACTGTGACACATTCCAGATGTTACGGTCTCTGATATGCACCCCTACACCCCAATATCGGTCTGTTGGACTAGCTTCTACGAGAGTTGCGACCCTTAAAAATTGGGAGTTTTTGTATCCAGAATATGCTTTATTACTCTGGTGTTAAACTTCTTATTTAATTCAGGCCCTACCTACATTGAGTATTTTTAAAAATAAAATCTGTTCATTCCTTTTTGTTATCACATTGTTAAACAAGCATGCAGACAAACAAATGCACTCAGAAATACAGGTAGGGTATCCAAAATATCTTGTAATATACTAGGCAATGTTGGTATTTTAATGTTTGTACACTGTATATAACCGATTGTGATATGTAACAGAGAGCGAAATCTTACAATTTGTCCCACTTACCTAGTTATTCTTCAAGATCGGTGGCCAACTATAGAGATGTGACAGATTTATTTATTGATTACAAGATACATAACATCAAAAGTGAATCAGTACAAAAAACAGGGCCAATAATGAAGGGATTCACAGGCCATGATTTTGTAGAAGTAGTTTTCACATTTTGAAGTCCTAGAAACAATTATACAGGAGATATAACACCCGTTTAGCAAGATGACCCTACCTGAACTTGAAGCAGCGGTCAAAGGTCAAATTTTACACTTGCAAAAGATTTGCAGGCCATGAATTCCCATATGTTGTTTTCACAATTGGAAGTCCTAGAACAAATAATATAAGAGGTTTGTACTATAATGACCCCACTTGACCTTGAAGCAGGGTCAGAGGTCAGATTTGACACTTGCAAAAGATTTGCAGGCCATGATTTCCTATTAGGTATTTCTCATTGTGAACCCCTGTGACTACTGACAAGAGGGATATAAGGCCTTTTTGATAAGATGACCCTTCTATTTGGCATTTAAGATGTGATATGGCGGTTATTTTCCAAAACAAGGACACAATTACTCTCAGGCAAACTTTCCTATCCATCTACATTTTGTGCAAATCTGATGAAGAAAGAATAGAAGAATGATAGAAAATATTAGTGATGTTAGAACAAACTTTAAGACCTCAAAATAAAATTGGTGCTATGGCAACAGTTGTTGCTAGATACCACATACACCCTAAGCAGCTGTAGATCCTCTAAGGGTAAACATATCTAGAAAATTTGGTGAAAATCGATGTATGGGTTTAGGCTGTAGAACATCCACTACCTTTAAGACCCGATAATCTTAAAAGTGTTGCCATGGCAGCAGTGGTAGCCTAATACCCCCGCAGCCTTATCAGCTCTAGATCCACTTGGGGTAAACATATGCTGAAAATTTGGTGAAAATCCACGCAGGGTTTAGACTTTGGAACATCCACAAACATTCAGACCCAAAAAGCCTAAGGTGTTGCCATGGCAAAAGTTGTTGCCAGATAGATCCCAAAACCTAATCAACTCTAGATCCTCTTGGGGTTAACATATCCTGAAAATTTGGTAAAAATCTGTGCAGTGGTTTAGTCTGTGGTACACCTACAATCTTTAAGACCCCAAATCTTAAAAGTGTTGCGATGGCAACAGTTGTTAAAGAATAACCCCCAAACCCTAGTCAGCTCTAGATCCTCTTATGGTAAATATAGCCTGAAAATTTGGTGAAAATCCATGCAGGGGTTTATTCTGTGGAACACCCACAAGCTTTATGCCTGCCACCACTACCCGGACAGCACAGGGGACTATAAACCCAGCCTTTATGGGCTGGGGTTGAAAAGGCTGAGCATGTGGACATCTCCATTAAAATTTCCATAAATATTGCATATTAGAGTAATGTTCTCCTTTGCCGATTTTGGCCCCATTGTAAATTTAATTACAAAAGCCTAATAAGGCCTTGCACCTTTTAAAATCTTGGAAACCTGTTAGCCTCCTTGCAACAGATTACAAAATTTTAACAAAGGCCTTGCGATATAACTACAGAAAGACATCCCAAACCTAAAAAATAATGGTCAGGTTGGTCAAAATATTTGTGAAAATATTAGGATAATTGACGATATTATATCGTTTACAGCTATGAATAAGTCTTCAGGTTTTTAACTCTCATTGACTTTGAAAAAGCCTTTGATACTGTAGAAGGGCCATTTTTATTCAAAAATTTAAAATCTTTGAATTTTGGGACGTTATTACCTGGATTAACTTATTATATACAGACATCTTTTCCTGGGTGTCAACTTATGGCTATTTGTCAAACTATTTTTCTTTAATAGAGGTGTTCCACTGCAGCCATCTTGTTGGTAACTAAGGATTTTTTTGAGGGTCGGGAGCAATAATTACAGAGTCAATAAGGGTCAAAATATCAAACATGTGTGATATTTTATAGACCCTCCCGAACTCTTGATCCCAAGCATGGCGCTGCCTACCTGGAAACCAGCTTGTCCAAGTCCCTCCATGTTTTGTCTTAGTCACTTCCTGTCTTGTCCTAATCCCTCCCATCTTGTGCTATTGACTTCCCATCTTGTCCTGTCATGAAACCAGCTTGTCTTGCTCATTTGTAGTCCATTCCCAGTATAATGTGAGATAACAGTATGACAAAAATATGTTAAGAATGAGCAAAAACAGAGCAAGTTAACAGGTACAAAAGGTTCACTTGTATTTTGTTAATATTAAGAAACCTGAAAAAATGTTTTATTTGGTCACACAATAATAAAATTTCCAGTCTATTTAAATCAATCCAAAAAATCGATAAATTAGGTCAAGGACAGTCAACAAAATATTTGGATCCCCTCAGATGATAATTTTTTCTCAGATGAAAAACCCTTCAGCAATTTCTGGAAAAAGAGGGATCAAGTGTCGACCAATCAATAAATCAAAAACAAGGTCAATGCGAAATATTTGGATTCCATCACTTAACCAAAACTACAACATTGACATCTTTGTGTTTTTAATTGTGGTTTTCAGATCTGTGCTTTAAAATTATATAAAAAATACTTATAAAATGACAGAAACGGCCACTTTAAACAGAAAAACTTGACAATTTTAATACGTAAAGTATCGCATCCTATTCAAACAAGCAGAGGGAGATGTGCCTCTGATAATGTCTCGCATGACAATGACAACTCGTTGCTGGCTCCTGGCTTCTACACTCCAAATTCGGACCTCTCAGAATGACACCTTCAATATTTAGTCCCTGTGAGCAATTTCTCGACACATTTATACCAATAAATCTTAAATTCTAAACATAAAAAGGTACACATGCTTTGGTTCTGGTCATCTGATGGGACCCAAATATTTTTATTGACACATTTTTCCATTTTTTTGATTGGTCGACGCTTGATCATGGTGATTCCTTACACTTCCTGACAGTGTTATCAGTCTGTTACTATGGCTTGTCGTGACCTGATATGGTTTGTTGGTTGGGAGTTTACAGCTTGTCTGTATAGCTTTCTGTCTTGTAGAGAAAACAGCCTGACCTCAACTCAGCTTGGGATCTTGATCCAGACAAGCCATGATGAACTAAATCCTGTCCGGGAGGTGAAACCAACCCAATTTTTTTTCTGGAATTTGGTCCCTGAACCCCGACTCAACTAACTGACTCCAAAGTTTTAGGGTCAATTGTAGGGCTGGCTTCAGTTGAACACCCCCATTAGTTGGAAAATTAGACAAGGTTTTCCAATTTAAGCATTATTATTTATATCAGTTGCAGAAGTTTTAGCAATTAATATAAGATTTAATTAAAAATAAAAGGTATTCAAACATTTAAGATTTGTCAGCTGGCTAATGACACCACATCATTTATAAATGATATTTAGTCTTTTAAAAGAGCTGTTATTCTATTCCATGAATTTTGAACTTATTCAGGTTTTAAGCTTAACCTAAATAAAAATGAAATAATACTA
Source organism: Sabellastarte sp. h YS-2021 (assembly GCA_964017235.1). Taxonomy (NCBI): domain Eukaryota; kingdom Metazoa; phylum Annelida; class Polychaeta; order Sabellida; family Sabellidae; genus Sabellastarte; species Sabellastarte sp. h YS-2021. The sequence goes on along the minus strand of OZ024935.1, from coordinate 75,494,784 downwards.
TCAGCTGAACAGAAATATTGGGATTTCTCAATGAAATTAAATCTCTAAACATCCATAATAAAGTCTTCAAAAATCTTGAAATATGGTTTTCTACTGATCTCCAACTTAGTAGTGATATTAATTACAATGATAGAATAAAAGAAGCAGAAAAACTTCTTTTCATGTGGAGGTTAAGACAGATGTCTTTTAAAGGGAAAATAACTGTACTTAAAACCATAATAGTACCACAATTTAGTCATTTAGTTAGATCAACATCTACACTCAAAGTGGATCCTTTGTTCAATAGATAAAATGTTTTTTTTTTAATTTTTGAGGAATAATAAGCCAGCAAAAATCAAGAGAAAATAGTAACAATAAATAATAACTTCACAGAAGGAGGGTTAAAAATGCTCGATATCTATAAGATTCCTGTTGTTCAAAAATTATTATGGATTAACTACTTTACTGATGACTGTGTGAAAAAAAAATGAAAAGTTTATCAAGACAATTAATTGGAATGGAAGAAACTAAAGAACATGTAACTGTCACAAGCACAAAGTTTTACCAACAAATTAAACAATTAGATTACTGTCATTTAATTAAAAAACTGCCACCCGAGTACCAGACATGAGATATTTAATGAATATATTTTCTATAATAAATTTATTAAAAAGGGAGCTAAGTGATTAAACTCTACCATTCTGAGGGATAAGGAGGCACATATGAAACTGAAGTTTGCAGATATCATAGAACTGAATGAAAAAATCCTAGATTATGATAATTTGATGATGAAAATACCATTGAAAACTACAGTTTTGGATTACTATGGGCTGATAAATGCTATACCAAAAAGAATGGGAGGTTCATTTAGTTAAACACATATCTCTTTGTATGAATGGATTATTAAAATAAGTGTAAAACATTAAAGACCAAGGCATACATTGGGAACTTATGAGTACAACAGTTGAAGTACCCGCTACCATTAATATATGGTGAGATTTATTTCCATTAATTGAAACCTGTTCTTGGGAAGACATATTTGTGAAAATATTTTCAGTAACACAAGAGTCTTATTTACAATCATTTCAATATATGATTGTAAACAGAATAATAAATTACAGGTATATTCTTTCTAAGTTAAGAATTACACTGTTCAGATAAAAAAGTAGATACAGTAGAGCATCATTTCCTTTATTGTAAATCCTCTACATCATTTGGGCAAGAACTCAAGAATTGGCTTAAGCCTCACAATGATCTTAATCTTCATACTACATGGCATATTAATCTAAGCAACAAGAAGAGCAAAAACAAGCAACTTTATTTTTCAGCCTTTCTGTCTTATTAGAAATACATAACAGAAGCTCTGTGTGACCTCTACACATACAGGAAGATTGGAAGTAAAAATGTTGAGATTTACAAAAAGATTTATAAACTATTGTAAGCGACAATACCACATGTGTATCCCCATCAGTGTTAATATAATGGAATGATGTCCAGTGTTGTTGTATATAGCATTTTTGTACTGCTGTGTGTTGTATGTCCAGTTGCATTTGTCTGTATGTTGTATTCTTGTACGCCTTTGTTTAATATATGTTCAAAATAAATAGATAAAAAAAAGGTTTTGCCCTAATAACACGCAGCTAAGTTAAAAAGGTAAAAATAACATAGCAGGTTATACGAAACATATACGTGTATACATTGTATACAATGGATGTAATTTTATTTATGTCTTGCGCACTTGTAATGTACAATCTTTCATTTGTAAAAACTTGAAGAAAAATAAAAATAAATACAAAAAAATAGCATGCAGTAATTTGAATTTTACAAGCAAGCTGAAAAAGCATTAAAATTTTAAAAACCATCATCCTTACTTTCCCCTTTCCTCCAGTTTCGGGTCGTTAGTGTAGTTCCTCCTCTAGCTTCCTTTTTTCTGGTTGATTTGGTTACTGTCAGTCTATACTGAACTTCTCTAGTTGCCTGAGTAGGCTGATAATGGGTTTCCACTGCTGTATTGACAAATGTGATTACAGGCTACCTACAGATGTTGCTTATTATAATAAAGTGACTAATAGCCTTTAAGAACTGAAATCAAACATGTTGTGATGCAATTAATGTAACACATTTGATGTATATGGATTTATTAATGCTAAAATAGAAACCAGCGGAACTACTGACAGTTATGATGGTGGACTGAGTATTTGGATAGTTTAATGTTAATGCTAGGTAGTGACTGTTGTTGATGTTGTGTTTGATAGATGAGATAAATGTGCATTACCCATTGAGGGGTTGGATAAGAATACATTTTTTATGCAACATAACATGTCATGGAACTGATTTGGTGGCCACATGATTATCTTGTTTGGCATTTAATCACATTCCTATTGCCTCCATTGAAATGGTTCGAACCATGCTAGGGGGCCACGGTGGCAGAGTGGTAACACTCTCGCCTCCCACCTCTGAGGCCGGGGTTCGATCCCCGCACGGGCTCAAGTGGGAAAGCTGGTAGTTGCTTGCCGTTGGTCGGCAGTTTACAGTACACAACCCTAGCGAACTCTATGTACTGGTTTCCTCTGCCCTTCCAACTACCCGTCGTGATATGACCTGTACAGTGTTGAAAGCGACGTAAAACCCCAAATAAACAAATCGAACCATGCTAATACTAACAGCAGGGAGTCACTGAAAACCTATCTTGATATGGGTCAGAGGTCAAAGTTGAGGTACACATCCATTTTAACAGCTAAGGTCATATCACATAATACCCTGAGAGAGTGCTACACTAAGTTAAACTATGTTTCTGTATTATTGTCTCAAATATGTTGTCTTTTGTAATTTGATTCTAGGTATGTCACCATAAAGAAACATGACCAAAGAGATAATTCCAAAAACATCTTAAATCTGTGTGAAGTGGAAGTTAACAGTCAGTATAACTTGGTTTTGTTTACTGTATTTTCAATGAAAAATTACCTTATACACATAACTCTTGTCATATCATAGTACTGATAATGTGTAAATGACATCAAACAACTAACTGTATGTTTTGGTGATATTTTAAATGATATTATTATAGCTTAAATAAGTATAAGCAAATCAGAATGCTTTTAGTATACATGTCCATGTTCACAGATGTGGTGTGCAGCTTACAGATGGGGTTTGCAGTAAACAATTCAAACAGTATAGTTAAAAATGGTTTGTATTTATGTCAAAAGTGTTTTTTGTGGTTGCCGGTGCAGATTGCTGCCAAATTGTAATTTTCGACCATGGAACAAATTTTGCAGCATACTGCAGGCTACTCCAACAAGATAGGACATATATTAGGGAGATATTTAAGGTTATTTGATATCAAAATTTGTAACTCATGAAACTTGATATAATGATGAAAGCATTTTATCTATGTTAATTATTAATTACCTGGCTGAATGATCATGGGTCTCTGGATTTCTGGTATTATGTACCTTAGAGTCTGTCAACAGATGGAGATTTAGAGCTATAAAAGTACTATTAAAAATAGAATTACCACCAAAATACACCAACTTTATATGCAAGCCACATCTGCAAGCCTCATAATTCATATTTGCGGACAATATCTCATGATATTGCTTTTTTTGACAAATATATCACTTTGATGTCCATTTTATCTCAATTCATCAAAAGTGCTGCACATGAAAACAAACATACAAAAAATATAGCAAATTATATGATGCCAGAAAAGTATCTAATTAAAGAAAATTGTTGCATAGCATCAACATTGTTAAGATAATGTACACATAACATGCCTTAAATTCGTAACTTTGTTGGATAAAAGTTGCAATATTAAACAATCAGTAGATATTGAATTTTTTAGTGTCCTCAGTCTTGTACTACTGCTTGGATAGACAGACACAGTATTTAGAAATTTTTAAGCGCAAGCTCTAGTGAGCCTGTCACTTCTAGATATCACATTTTCTTCACTTTTTCGCCAAGGAGTTACTTTTCAATAATCATTTGTTTGTTTGTCCATTTCTCTGTTTGTTAGCAGGATTACACAAACACTATTGCTTGGATCTTCCTAAAGAGAATCAGAAAATGGGTCTTGGTCTAACTTAGATCCCATTAATTTTAAGAATGGTATGGATCATCGTCTGAATACACAAAATAATCTAGATTTTCCAATTTACTTATACTTATGTTCCCTTTTTTAACAATAAGTGAAACATCAATGGAGGCAAAATAAACTTTTTGCCAAGGATCATTTCTAAAATTCACATTTAATCTTTGATCCCTCCTTCAATTCCATTTACAAAGCTTTATATCTCCCATCTTATTGCACAAATATTTTCATTGCACTACACTATGTCCTGTAAGGTGATACACTGCATCAAATTGACACAATTACTAATTATTATGTGCCATGGTGGAAGTATACAATCCCCAAGTGCTCTTGTTCTACATAGATTGGCTAAAGCTGAAGGGTAATTAAAATATGTTCATGTCATGGTTAAAAATAATTGTCTGAACCACATGTTTATTGGATATGAATAAACCTTTAGTGCAACTCAACCATTACGTTTAACATTATTCTGTTTATTTGAGTGGATCTCACAAATTTTTGGGAGCAGTCAGTTGAACACACTCTATATTTAATGTGTAACTGCAGTGATATCAATATCACATCTGGGATGTTTCAAAAGTGTATTGCATGTAATGTTAGAATATACAGGCATGCAGTGCAAAAACGCAAACATTCAAACTCATTTACAGGCATTTAAAGAGGACCATGCAAGATGCTTGTGAACATAACTACCCCTACAGGTCTAACTATTAAACACAATCTTTTATGTATCACATGGAATAATTAATTGCAATACCTGTTCATATTCTAGTATGTCCAACCAACACATATGGACAGAACTGCTCACAGTGTGGACACTGTGAGAATCCTCAGTGTGACTGGACATCTGAGACCGGAGTCTGTTTTGGTGGCTGTACTGCTGGTTATAAAGAGGACAATTGTCAATCAGGTATTTTAATGACAGTTTGTTACAGTCACAACAATGTAACATTTCACATATAATGTTGCAAGGGTAAGGCATTTAGTATTTCAAAAAGTATGTAATAACAGTAGTACATCTCTTTTAACAGCTGAAATAATATTAGGACAAACCTGCTGCAGTCTTTCAGGAACTGGACAGCAAACCCACTCTGAGGTGAGAGCCAAGTGATTAAATGTTAACCATCCAGCCACTGAGGCCATGTTGATGTGCCACTGTGAAAATGATCTGGGTGTATATTCTTTTCATCTTGACTGCAAGATTTAGTGATAATCTCTAGTTCCCTAGTTCAATGCTGGGTTTCCACTAGAACCAACCGGCCGGTAACTAGGTATTTTTCGAGGGTACTTTGTTTACATAGTCGGTTAGGATCAGTTAACTTTCCCAGCTTGTCGGAGTTGATCGGCAAAACATCAAACATGTTTGATATTTCACCTACCCTACATGACTACTTATCCAATCCTTGTCTCCGCAAACCTGGAAACCATCCTGTCATGGATCTCTACAGCTTTTCAGTAACACCTCCCGTCTTGTGTTATACTTTTACTGTCCTGTCTAGAAGAATTTGCTGTCCTGTCCTGGTTGAGTACCAGGACTCAACCTCCAGTTAGACCAGCAAGGTAAACTGACTTTCCTTGGAAGAAAACTGGACCTAACAACCTAACCATCACTTCCTGTCAAGACGTGATGTCTCCCAGTCTTCAACCATAGGGCAGGACAAGCTGTGAACACAAACAGACAAGCCCTAAACAGAAACTGACAAGCTGGTTACACAACAGACAAGCTGGGAACTGTGTAGGACATGCCGGCTTCAAGTTTACAACCCACGGCTTGTCTGCTAATGAAATCTTTGTCTATATAGGGTGAGTCAGTTTGCACACTGCGTCATTTGGAATCTGGCATTTGATGGGTTGCATCTGGCAGTGATTCAAGAATAGGCATTTCTATTTTATCAATTATCCAAGGGGGCTCCGTCGACGGTTCGAATCTCAGACCGGGCGCTTCATGTTGGAAAGTTGGTAGTTACTTGCCGATGCCTGGTGGTGTACAGTGCAGTATGCACTGGTTTCCTCCACCTGTTAACTACCCGTCGAAATATTACCCTGGCTGTTCAATGTGACGTAAAAAAAACAAATAAATAGATAGATAAATTTATCAATTATCCAGGGCAGTGTAAAGTTGAAGTTGGTTGACTATATTTTAGGGATTTGTTTTTTTATGTAAACACTGCCTATTTTTTGAGAATGGGTCTTAAGAAGGGCAGAAGAGTAAGGATAGAAGTTCCCACTGACAGTGTTCCTGAATTTGAGTTGGGGGACACAACAGATATTCAACGGAGGAGGGAGGAAGGAGAAAGGGAGGAACAAGCCCAGAGACAGAGAGAGGAGGAGGCAAGGAGTAAGGAGGAGGCAAGAACAGAGGAAACATACTCGCCAAAGGAGGGAGTTGCAGAAAAACAGCAACAGACTAAGAATAGTGACACAGAAACAGAGGCTGGAGGTGAGGCAGCAACTTCATCACACTCATGCTACAAGATGGGACATATGACAAAGATGTTGCTTACACACTCTTACAGACTACATGAAAGACCATGTTGAGTTGTACAACAAAACAAATGAACAAACTTCTGGCAAATTTGCATGGAAATAATTTCGAAGGAAATATTTGTTGAGGGTTGGCAATATTTAGTCTTAAGGGGAGGTATTTCTACATAACTTGAGTTTAAGGTTTTTAACACGGGACTTGTGATTTGGTTGCGAAAAGTTTTAAAAATTTAAGTTATTTCCTTGCTGAAAGGTTTTTTTAAAAGTTTAAAAAATTGTTAGAAATGTATTGGATTTGGTTTGGAAATTTGTGGGACAACACTGGCTTAATATAAAAATTCTTCGAATAATTGGGTAGTCCTGAAAAGGAGTGATAATAGTCCTGAAAAGGACTGATAGGTGTTTTCTAGCACCCTCCTACCTCTTGAGATCCTGTGGTTGGCAATTCTTTCTTCCTTTATGAGTTGTCTTCTGCTGTAGGGCTTCACCATCCATGGCATCTAGGCAAAGGTGTCATCACCCAACAGGAAATAATGCAAGTCTGGCCCTCCTTCCCCCAGTGGTTCAGGTGCTGGAAGTCCCAAGGTGACATCCTCAATCTTATTCCTCAACTCATTTCTGTTGAAAATGTGTGCATCTGAGCAAGAACCACTTGAGCCACAGTCTATCCACATGATCTGTATTCTGTGTCCACCAGGGCCAGAAAAAAGAAGCTCTTGTAGTTGTAGTCATCATGCCTGATTTCTTTGGCTTCTTCATGGCGATGTGCTTCCTGTCTATTGCCCTACAGTGTGGGGGACATTCCATCTTGTTTTGAACTTCTCCTTCACTCTTTTCCACTCTTCAGGGCTACCAGGGCAGCTTAAATATTCATACTGGAATTCAGCAAGGATGACTCGGCAGACCTGGAGTACGAATTTGCAGATGGTGCTTTTCCCACCAGCCAGTGATACTGAAAGGAGGTGTAGGTCTCTCCAGTGGCCAGGTGTCTCAGCATTATTGCCAGTTTCAGTCACACCTCTAATGGCTTTCTGAAATTGGTAACTGACTCCTTGATGTGGTAGTGTATGCTTTCTTCTTTGAGGTCAAAAAAGGCAGGTTGCATCCTGACAAAGTTCTGGTATCCTGGGATGTCTGTGTGAAATGTTTTTTGTCAGCTAGAGTGGGTTTGTATAGTGTTGAATCGATCCAGACTCTGAATCCCGACTCCTGAAATTAATCAGTCTTGTTGGGGTGAGTTCGCAAAATGGTCCAATCCTGTCGGTTTGTGACTACGGCTTGTCAGGGCTTGCTATGGCTTGTCTGTAGGGGGTTTATGGCTTGTCCTGGTAGTTTCCAGTCTTATTGTGCCAAAAATGATCCCGATCCCAAGTCAAGTGGGTATCTTCATCCAGACAAGCCAGGATACGGTACAGCCAGTCGGGGAGATGTAACCGAACCAGCATTTTTGGGCGCTTTTTTGTGGTTTTTGTCTCCGATTCCCCTGACTTGTGCAATCGACACTAGAATTATAAGGTTGGTTACAGGGTCAAGTGGAAATCCCTCATAAGTAAGGAGGGAAGGTTGTTAATATCTTAGTTAGGAAGAGCTAGGAATGTTTATGAATATAGTTTCATAATTTCTTACTTGAAATGTAAATATTGCTTGCTTGTATATATAGCTCCAGCTTCATGAGCAACAAAACATATACTGTTTTTTCAGCCCTTGAAATCACCCCTCATGCTATGTCAAATAGAGTGCCAAAAGCAGTGTTGAACCTCTATATATATGTTGACAAGTTAAATAGTTTGGGAAAAAAAGAAACTAGAAATTCTGTGATATTCCTATTCTGTCACAGGTTTGTCAAATAAATTTAATTATAATTTAAATATTACTTTTATAATGCTAAATTTCTGCAAACTACGAGATCTAAGACAGAAAAATACCAGTTGTCTGATTCTAGTGAAATTACATATCAGAGGACATGGAAGAGGCCAGCAAGGGGAGATCCCATCCTTTCACACTACCTGCAGCCAGGGTTTTCAACAGGACAAGGCGGGCACTCAGACCTTCAACTTTAGCTGCTCACTTGTGCCATACACAGACAAACCTTACATTCACACTGTTCCTGAACTTTCCTCCTGAACCATCAGTGCATTCCCTGCTAGCTTTTCTGGAACACCGGGACACTAATTCTATTTCCCATAGAGTTTTCCCACGTTTGTTTACTTTTTTTAAAGTCCAGGGCCTGGGACTTGTCGCCCTTCTCTCATAACCTAGAGACATCTTATCTCCGAATGTCACCATTAATTCTACATTCCATCCTACTTTGAGAGGTACTTTTGACATACCCACCTTCTCTAGGATTTCCCATGCCTCCAAAATACTGCTGGATGCTCCACTATTTGGAGCAGCTTTTCTTCTGAATAACTCATTCATTTTATTTATATCTCTATAATATTTCATTCTATATAGTGTCACATAGGTTGATACAGCCTTTTAACAGATAACTGTGGGGAAAATCGTTGTGTCCTATACAAGCTTGAGTAATAACTATTTCCTCCCTATAAAATACACCTGTCCTAACATAAACATCTCCAACAGTAAGGTTTATTTGAAATTATGCAACACATTGTGTCCTTGAGGAATGGCCGCTAACATAAGGAATTGTTGGAACTATGTAAGTACGTTTTTATGCGATAAAAGTTACATTCTCATCATTTTTGTGTCTGCATCAACTTCTACAAAAATACAAACTTGCTGATAAGCTGATAATTTAGTTTTGATGGGATTTCAACATGTAACAACCCCTGTTTTTCATTGCATTTGGATCTGACTACTCATTTATTTCTTGCAGTGTATATAGGTGATATAGGTCATATAAGTTCTTTTCTGACCATTTCAGCAATTTTGGGCAACTTTTCCTTGCCTAGAAATGGGACCAAAATCACATATGTGGATAGTACATTGGTAGTGCTTGATCATATGTGAATAACAGCTCCGGATAATCTACAATTTTATCGGTACATTTTTTTCAATACACTTTACTTAAAATATAAACTTTTAAAACTTTTTTCACCCTCCCTGTTCAGTTGATTTGCCCGATATCTTGTTTAGGCATAATATCCTGGTAGAATGTCAACCCATTAGAAAAATATATTTATTAATCTGAATTTTTACATGAAATGTTCATTTATTTTATCTTGTTAAAGAACCATTCTGATTAAACTGAAAATTTTAATTACTTAAATGTAGCTTTTATAAACTGCAAGCTTACCATGTGGAACTGAATGCTATCCTGGATGGCCACAGGCATTGGCCAACGTCCAAGAAAAATGGATGTTTAATACTTGCACAATTCCTTCACAATGAGGTGACCTGGTAGTGACTCTCTTCTGTTCCACATAGTAAGCTTGTCACTCATAAAAGCTACATATGATTAATTTAAATTTTCAATTTAATTGCGCTGCAATAGCTTACCAAGTGGAACTGAGTGCTGATCTAACTGCTAGGCAGAGGGCTTACAGCTGAGACTGGAGATATCTGTCAATTTTCCTTGGATTTTTTTCAAATTAGATTAGAAAATATGTTTAAAATTACAAAGCAGGGTCCCACTGACAGTGCTTATGTTTCGAAAACTTGGCCTGCATGAAGCCAAAAACCAGAAAATTTAAACGACAGTACAGATACTGTCTTGGATTTTGGAAGGAAGAAGTATAGCCATGCTAGGACTTGTTGAGCTGCTACTACTGGAAGCAGATACATATTGTTGTCGTTATCAGAACAAGTAAGGTCTCTTAGATAAAAAGTTAAATGTGTTCTGAGCTTTCCACTGACAAACTTGCATAATTTGGTCCACTGGGCCCAAATCTTGTGTGCTGAATCTTGGACCAAGTCCAAGGACTGTTGATATATGCTTGTTTTTTACATAATAGTGTAGTATGTTTTAAGCAAGAAGAGAGAGTAGCAGGTCTGATGTCTGAGGTATGGCTTTTTTAAAGGAAACAAAGAGTAGGGATCGAGGCCCTCTCAGGTCTTTGGTTCAATCCAGGTGAAATCTCTGGACCCATAGCGGACACACGGTGACATGTCTTCTTTGAAATGTCTATCCACGATGGTAGTCAAAGCAGGGATAATCACCAGAGACACGCTTTGAAAACCTTCTCTTGATATTTGCCTTTTGCTATGAAATCTGAAGAGAGGAACAAAGCCACCTTTTCCCATTGGCCTAAATTAGAGCTGAGGCATGGATTTCACTGTGGCGCTTGCCACAGGCCAAAGCCAGTTAGAAAGCAGTTTTAAGAGTAAGATGTTTGAGGTCTGTGTCTTTCATAGCCTCAAAGGATGCTTTTGTGAGCTCATTAAGTACAACAGAAAGGGTCCACTTAGGAAGATTCCTGAAACTTTCGGGATGATCCCTGTGAAAGCTAGATAGTAACCTGTTAAGGTCAGAGTTTTGAGAAATATGGAGCCCCCGCTCGGCCCATGATGTCAACAATGGCTGTCCTACAACCATCAGTGGTTAAAGGGTACCTGTTAAAGTCCTGGTCGGGAAAAATGAATAAGTCTGAGACTTGTGTCACAGAGGGAGTGGAGAAGTCAACCATTTCTCCAGAAGGGCCCACTTGACTGGTAAATAGACCTTGTATACGGTCTTTGAGCAATTCTCTCTGCCATTTCGATGGAAGCCTTGTTCTTGGAGCTGTCCACTCCCAAGATACTAGGCGTGTAGATTCAACTGTTGAGGATTGCTGTGGAACACTTGCATTGTTTGAGAAGTGTTGTTGACACTGGTAACTGGAGTAGGACCTCTGTTGAGAGCTGTACAAGGTCCCAAAGCCAGGGCATCCCTGGCCAGCGTGGTGCTATTAGAATGATCATTCAAACTGATTGCCTGATTTTTGGATCACCCTGTGAAGTAGAGCCATGGGAGACCAGACCAGTTTATGTTCAGAGTATCTATGTCCCAAACATTTGGTCTTGGACCGGAGATATGTAAATTGGCCTTTTTATCCCGTCTGACCACAGTCCTTTAGCAGAGACTTGTTCTAAGTGAGCACCCCCAACCTTCATTTGAGGCGTCTGTAAAGATTTTGGATACAGTGGTCTTTTGATGAAGGTCGGAACCCTTTATCACATTTGCAGGGTATTGCCATCACTCTAGGTGAGCTGAAATGGTCTCTGACCAAGGAAGGAAGCTGTCCAATGACTTAGGATATCTCCAGTTCTCTTTGAGTTGAAACTGAAAGGGCCTCATGTGAAGGTATCCCTCTGGGACCATCAAACTCTTGCATTCAAAACATGTTTTGACTTTAAGCATAGGATCAAATTCTGAAGTTTGAGCAATCTCTCTCGAGTGTGTTTTACAAGGACTGAATCTAAGATGAACAAAAACATCTAGTAAGTGGGTTTGAGTTTGTACATCTCTTCTTTGATTATGTAGCCTGAGGACTGTGTCTACAACTGTCTGAGTGTTTTCTTTTGCCTCTGTCTAGGACAGGGCCCTAATAAGCCAGATGTTCAGGTATTAATGAAGTCTTACTCCCCTTGCAAGGGGGAATGGTTTACAATCATTGCAAGGACCTGTGATGCAGTGGCTAGACCGAAATGGAGAGAGGTGAACTGGAACACCTAAGGGTTATGGCAAAACTGTAGGTACTGCCTTGAGTTTGGGTGGATCAGGATGTGAAGATAGGCGTCTGACAGGTGTATCAACAACACCCATTCCCCTGGAATGATAGAGGCCCTGATGGAACCTGGAGTTTCCAGTTTGAACGTTTCTACTAATAGGAAGCGATTGAGAGTACTTAGGTCTATCAATGGCCTACACCTCTGGTGAAGCTTGAGGACTAGAAAGAGGCGACAGTAAAATCCGAGAGATTTAACATTTTCTACCCTTTCTATAGCATTCATTGACAGAAGAGACTGGATACAAGAGGCCAGAGTAAGTTTTTTTGGGTGGGTCTTGTATCCTGAGTGAATCAGGGGAACTCTGGCTAATTTTGGTTTTGTGGTAAAAGTTAGAACGTAACCATTGGTGGTAACAAGGACTCATTTTTCTGTACTTTATTTAATATTTTAACCCTTTAAATGGCCAAATAATGTAGCAGATAGGGGTTAAATTATTTTTTTATTTTATTTTGACAGGCATAGGTCCTGTATATAAGCTACACACACAAGTCCTAGTCATCCACTCTTCATTTCACAATGTGAATCCAGAAGTAGATTGAAGTTGTAGAATATGTTAAAAATACTTTAATGTTCTGTGAATTGTCACAAAATATGATTCTATGCAATAAAATAAAGAAGTTGAGGTAGCTTCAGTGTCCAATGACAAATACATCCACATAGATTTTAGATTTTGTTCCTTGCAATAAAATGCATGTGTGTATGTTCTTGGCCAATGAGAAAGAAGGTAGTGCACAAGTACGTCACTACCAGGGTCACCTCAATATGAAGGCATCACGCCGGTATTTTACATCCATCTTTTTGAACGTTGGCCAACGCCGGCGGCCATCTGAAACAGCATTCAGTTCCACATGGTAAGCTATTTAAGGCTTATTTATGTTTGAGTACATGTAACCCAACACGCACATTATCCACATATCCACATCCTACTGTCGGCACACATACTATATAACCTACTTAAGCCTTTTTTATTAGAGTAAAATTAGGTCAGTTCACAGACAGAAATGCAGTTATGTGCATTATGCCCTATCAGAAGATTGAAGTTGTTATACATATTTTTTTCTTCACTCACCCCACCAGAGTGAGGAACCAATTTTAGATGACAGCTATTGAGTCCTTGTCATTGCCAACATGAATACTAAGTTACTAAGTGTATATATTATGTTTTAATATGTGTAGATTTAATATTCAAAAGAATGGATTAAATTTTCTCTCTGAATTTTATAAAATTAACAAGTTACCTTATTATTGGAGAGTGAAGTATAAATGACAATGATGTGTCTAACATACCCCATAATACCCCATAATAAGAAATTACTATTTCAGCTAACAAGGGTGCAGTGGCTGACTTTCTGCCAACCACAAAGTCGAATCTTAGGACAGCACTGGCTGTTGAAATCTGTAAACTCGGCCATATTATAGCCCGCATTTGGAAATCGCTTTCGAGATGGGCATTTGTAGTGACGTGATGTGAAAGGTTTAAAAATATAAAGGGTCTTACAGTACCGTAGATGCGTAGTTTGAAATTTGATTTTGAAGTGAGAACACATACGTATTTCTTTTTCTAGTACTAGCGTGGATAAACATGTAATAAAATAAGATTACGTAGTGAACTGGTTTATTTTGTAAATATAAAACAATTTGGAAGACATAATTAAAGTGTTAGTAAATGAATATTTTACAGAAGCAAATTGTAAGTATTTTAACTAGAGGATCGCTCGCAAAAAAAAAGATAATGTTTTTGCATAGCAAAAACAAAGCGTCCCGAAAAGGATATAAAGGTGAGTGCTAAAGTATTAAGAAAATACTTCGTTTCTAGCCTTATACTGTTGTGGCAACCAAAGTCAGCGCAGTCTGCTCTATCTAGCACGGTTTTCAAGATATAAGCATTTTTGTGTTTTGCAAAAAATAAAAAAATTAAAACTGTCCGCTATATTTGGCGAGACAAAAATATTTTGAAAATTGGCATGGCTACTCTGCAGAGATACCCAGCAGGTCCAAAATTTTGTTGAGTTCGCTCCATATAGCACGGTTTTCGAGATATAAGCATTTTTGTGTTTTGCAAAAACTTTGAAAATTCAAAATGGCCACCATTTTTGGGGAGACAAAAATTTTTGTCAAGACCACTGCCGCGGTGTGTATCTCCCGCCGAGCATTAAAGCAGAAGAAATAGCTTTTCCGAGATATTCACAATTTTTCATTTTCGTGTGTGAAAGCTCTTCCAAAAGTAGGTGAATGAGTTATTTGAGAAAAATTGGCTATCTGCAATACTATTAAGAGATAATTCACATTTACTCATTTTGAGTAGGTGAATAATTATCTATGGGTCTGAAACTTCACCAAGTGAAAGCTCTCCCAAAAGTAGGTGAATGAGTTATTTGAGAAAAATTGGCTATCTGCAATACTTTTAGAGATAATTCGCACTTACTCATTTTGAGTAGGTGAGTAATTAGCTATGGGTCTGAAACTTCACCATGTGAAAGCTCTCCCACAAGTAGATGAATGAGTATTTGATAAAAATTGGGTATCCGCAATACTTTTACAGATAATTAGCATTTACTCATTTTGAGTAGGTGAATAAAGCTATGGGTCTGAAACTTCAGAGAGTGAAAGCTCTCCCAAAAGTAGGTGAATGAGTTATTTGAGAAAAATTGGCTATCTGCAATACTTTTAGAGATAATTCACATTTACTCATTTTGAGTAGGTGAGTAATTAGCTATGGGTCTGAAACTTCACCAAGTGAAAGCTCTGCCAAAAGTAGGTGAATGAGTTATTTGAGAAAAATTGGCTATCTGCAATACTTTTAGAGATAATTCGCATTTACTCATTTTGAGTAGGTGAGTAATTAGCTATGGGTCTGAAACTTCACAGAGTGAAAGCTCTCCCAAAAGTAGGTGAATGAGTTATTTGAGAAAAATTGGCTATCTGCAATACTTTTAGAGATAATTCGCATTTACTCATTTTGAGTAGGTGAGTAATTAGCTATGGGTCTGAAACTTCACCAAGTGAGAGCTCTCCCAAAAGTAGGTGAATGAGTTATTTGAGAAAAATTGGCTATCTGCAATACTTTTAGAGATAATTCACATTTACTCATTTTGAGTAGGTGAGTAATTAGCTATGGGTCTGAAACTTCACCAAGTGAAAGCTCTGCCAAAAGTAGGTGAATGAGTTATTTGAGAAAAATTGGCTATCTGCAATACTTTTAGAGATAATTCACATTTACTCATTTTGAGTAGGTGAGTAATTAGCTATGGGTCTGAAACTTCACAGAGTGAAAGCTCTCCCAAAAGTAGGTGAATGAGTTATTTGAGAAAAATTGGCTATCTGCAATACTTTTAGAGATAATTCGCATTTACTCGTTTTGAGTAGGTGAGTAATTAGCTATGGGTCTGAAACTTCACCAAGTGAAAGCTCTCCCAAAAGTAGGCGAATGATTAATTTGACAAAAATTGGCTATCTGCAATACTTTTAGAGATAATTCGCATTTACCCATTTTGAGTAGGTGAGTAATTAGCTATGGGTCTGAAACTTCACCAAGTGAAAGCTCTCCCAAAAGTAGGTGAATGAGTTATTTGAGAAAAATTGGCTGTCTGCAATACTTTTATAGATAATTCGCATTTACTCATTTTGAGTAGGTGAGTAATTAGCTATGGGTCTGAAACTTCACCAAGTGAAAGCTCTCCCAAAAGTAGGTGAATGATTTATTTGAGAAAAATTGGCTATCTGCAATACTTTTAGAGATAATTCGCATTTACTCATTTTGAGTAGGTGAGTAATTAGCTATGGGTCTGAAACTTCACCATGTGAAAGCTCTCCCACAAGTAGATGAATGAGTTATTTGATAAAAATTGGGTATCCGCAATACTTTTACAGATAATTAGCATTTACTCATTTTGAGTAGGTAAATAATTAGCTATGGGTCTGAAACTTCACCATGTGAAAGCTCTCCCAAAAGTAGGTGAATGAGTTATTTGAGAAAAATTGGCTATCTACAATACTTTTAGAGATAATTCGCATTTACTCATTTTGAGTAGGTGAGTAATTAGCTATGGGTCTGAAACTTCACCAAGTGAAAGCTCTCCCAAAAGTAGGTGAATGAGTTATTTGAGAAAAATTGGCTATCTGCAATACTTTTAGAGATAATTCGCATTTACTCATTTTGAGTAGGTGAGTAATTAGCTATGGGTCTGAAACTTCACCAAGTGAAAGCTCTCCCAAAAGTAGGTGAATGAGTTATTTGAGAAAAATTGGCTATCTGCAATACTTTTAGAGATAATTCGCATTTACTCATTTTGAGTAGGTGAGTAATTAGCTATGGGTCTGAAACTTCACCAAGTGAAAGCTCTCCCAAAAGTAGGTGAATGATTAATTTGAGAAAAATTGGCTATCTGCAATACTTTTAGAGATAATTCGCATTGACTCATTTTGAGTAGGTGAGTAATTAGCTATGGGTCTGAAACTTCACAGAGTGAAAGCTCTCCCAAAAGTAGGTGAATGAGTTATTTGAGAAAAATTGGCTATCTGCAATACTTTTAGAGATAATTCGCATTTACTCATTTTGAGTAGGTGAGTAATTAGCTATGGGTCTGAAACTTCACCAAGTGAGAGCTCTCCCAAAAGTAGGTGAATGAGTTATTTGAGAAAAATTGGCTATCTGCAATATTTTTAGAGATAATTCACATTTACTCATTTTGAGTAGGTGAGTAATTAGCTATGGGTCTGAAACTTCACCAAGTGAAAGCTCTGCCAAAAGTAGGTGAATGAGTTATTTGAGAAAAATTGGCTATCTGCAATACTTTTAGAGATAATTCGCATTTACTCATTTTGAGTAGGTGAGTAATTAGCTATGGGTCTGAAACTTCACAGAGTGAAAGCTCTCCCAAAAGTAGGTGAATGAGTTATTTGAGAAAAATTGGCTATCTGCAATACTTTTAGAGATAATTCGCATTTACTCATTTTGAGTAGGTGAGTAATTAGCTATGGGTCTGAAACTTCACCAAGTGAAAGCTCTCCCAAAAGTAGGCGAATGATTAATTTGACAAAAATTGGCTATCTGCAATACTTTTAGAGATAATTCGCATTTACTCATTTTGAGTAGGTGAGTAATTAGCTATGGGTCTGAAACTTCACCAAGTGAAAGCTCTCCCAAAAGTAGGTGAATGAGTTATTTGAGAAAAATTGGCTGTCTGCAATACTTTTATAGATAATTCGCATTTACTCATTTTGAGTAGGTGAGTAATTAGCTATGGGTCTGAAACTTCACCAAGTGAAAGCTCTCCCAAAAGTAGGTGAATGATTTATTTGAGAAAAATTGGCTATCTGCAATACTTTTAGAGATAATTCGCATTTACTCATTTTGAGTAGGTGAGTAATTAGCTATGGGTCTGAAACTTCACCAAGTGAAAGCTTTCCCAAAAGTAGGTGAATGAGTTATTTGAGAAAAATTGGCTATCTGCAATACTTTTAGAGATAATTCGCATTTACTAATTTTGAGTAGGTGAGTAATTAGCTATGGGTCTGAAACTTCACCAAGTGAAAGCTCTCCCAAAAGTAGGTGAATGAGTTATTTGAGAAAAATTGGCTATCTGCAATACTTTTAGAGATAATTCGCATTTACTCATTTTGAGTAGGTGAGTAATTAGCTATGGGTCTGAAACTTCACAGAGTGAAAGCTCTCCCAAAAGTAGGTGAATGATTAATTTGAGAAAAATTGGCTATCTGCAATACTTTTAGAGATAATTCGCATTTACTCATTTTGAGTAGGTGAGTAATTAGCTATGGGTCTGAAACTTCACAGAGTGAAAGCTCTCCCAAAAGTAGGTGAATGAGTTATTTGAGAAAAATTGGCTATCTGCAATACTTTTAGAGATAATTCACATTTACTCATTTTGAGTAGGTGAGTAATTAGCTATGGGTCTGAAACTTCACCACCTTTGAAAAACTTG
This sequence comes from Sabellastarte sp. h YS-2021, assembly GCA_964017235.1. Taxonomy (NCBI): domain Eukaryota; kingdom Metazoa; phylum Annelida; class Polychaeta; order Sabellida; family Sabellidae; genus Sabellastarte; species Sabellastarte sp. h YS-2021. Next base: position 75,476,622 of record OZ024935.1, on the reverse strand, counting down.
TGATTTAAGTTCTGTATGTAATCATGTCTAATAGTATTTCCCCAGGCCATAAAATTTAAGTAAGAGTAATGAACAGAAAAATAAAAATATTGTAATAAAACACTGCAAACTTATGTTTGCTCTCAGTGGCCTAGTGATTAGCAAGTTTGGCATCTAAACACAGGCTGTCACCTCTGTGTCAGTTCGAGTCCCACAAGTGACAAAGCTGAGGACTTGTCCCTATATGACCCTGGATGTTGAACAGGATGTAAAACCCCAACTTTAACTTTGACCTTTTTTCAAACAAACTACAGTTTTTATAATTGACTTCCTTTAAGACACATCACTATACAATTGAAAAATAGGCTCACAGTTTGGTCACTCTCCATTGGTTATGGTCTATGGTGAACCTGAAACAGCAGGGGGCTTAGTTAGGGGTGACTTTCTTTCAAAAGAGATCTGTAAACTGACTTAGGGGTTTTCATCAATTAGACTTATTTATTTGGGGTTTTAGGTCACTTTCAACATTGCGAAATTAATATCAGGATGGCTAGTTTTGTGTTCAGGAAACCAGTACATACAGTTGGTCAAGGTTCTGTACTGTAAACTGCCGACCCTCGGTAAGCAACTACAAACTTTCCCACATAAGATCTGGGGTATGTACCACCGACCTCAGAGGTGTGTTTTCATATGGTAGGGTATCTTACATTTTATGGAATAATATTCATATTTTTAAATGTAAAATACATTTTTATGATGAAAAATGTATATGCCTACCATATAAAAACAATTGGGTTAAAGGCAGCTAGGCTTTCGGTGAGAGCCACATACACCATAAATAGTTTAAAATATATTAAGGGGATACCTTCTTTAAACTTATGTACTTGCTACCGTTTGATGCCTGGTGACCTAATTCACCCTACCATGCACAGATACACAGAAGTTGTTCAACCATTTGTGAATTAACATAAATGCTGGAAAAAAGGTCTTTAAAAGCGGGGAGGCTGGAGGGTGATTTGCTGTTTTCAATTAGTAAGTATATGCATTTTTCTTCATAAAAATGTATTTTACATTTAAAAATATGAATTTTATTCCATAAAATGTAATATACCCTACCACATGAAAACATAAGTTGAATTTCCACTTTGGATGGTGGGAAAAGACAGACTGAGGAAAACCACCAAGACTAGGATATTTCCTGGTGCAGTTGAACCCAAAACCTCTGTGCTGTAGTTATAAAACTCAAAATGAATTAAGTGCCACTGAGTAGATTTAACTACTGAATTAGTATTAATACTGCTGTCTACACCATATTAGGTCAGCTCTAAGGACAGGCCGTAATAATGATGCTATAATAATGCTCAGAATAGGAAACATGCCAAGAGGCACTACCAGACATGGTTCTAAAGTTAGAGATGAAGGAGAAATTCCCTAAAATGGAATGTCACCCGCTTTAATGCAACTAAAAGTCTCAGATTGTCAGAGGCAACTGGTTGAGTGGAAACAAAGCCCACTACACCTTAAACTCAAAGATTCTAAAGTGCAACATCTCTAAAGAAAAAGAAGTGAAGTGAAAGGATTCCATGAGTAATAATCCATGATGAAAAGCAGTGGAAATCACCTGAAAGACCAGGAAGAAGACTGGGTTAGAGCATCATGGGCCTTCCCTTGTGGCACAAAATTTGAGGGAATAAAGGATAAAGTGTTAATCCAAATAGATATTGTCTGAGCTACAATATCACCCTCTTTGGGCTTCAGAAGAAAGACAAAGAAGAAATCCTCAGAATTACTATATAAATAGTATCTAAGGGATCGAACAGACAAGAAGGAAAAATCCTCATACACATCTTGACCTCAACTCAAAACAGAAATTGTAAGAATTGCTAGATAAATAGTATCTAAGGGATCTGGCAGGAAGGAAAAGTCATCAACCTGAAGGAAAACTGGCTTCAGGAAAGTAGCATCTGACTTAAAGCTGACTTAGGCCATCCCTAGAAACCTTTGAAATAAATGAATCAAAGTCACTCTTACTCCTTATTCCTTGGCTCAGGAAAAGGGTTCAAAAGCAGCCTTAGCAAGAGCCTGCAGACACAAACCGGTAGGTGATAACTACCCTTATTCTAGACTTAAAGAGGCTCTAAATGAGTTTTCCAACTTCCTTATGTCTTCAAACTTCCTTATAAGAACCCAACTCAAACTTACCACATGGAGAAAGGTGAACTGTATCACCATTGTTTGAGGAAATACTATTGTTCAGAAGTAGAAAACTCAACAATAATTGGAAAAGTAGTGATGCATGGCAGGGTGACTTAGTTCACAGACTGTTTAAAAGGATTTAGAATCCTCCTGGACACCTTCTCTGAAAATTCTGCAGAAAGCATGAAGATGGGAACTCCATAAAATTAATAACAAATCTGCAGAGGAGGTTATCATAGAATATATAGAGGAAAAGCCACTGGCTTTCTTAAAGGAGATCTTGTAGCCAAATCTTGGTTTGCCAAGGAAGGCTAGAGGAAGCATCCTACAGCTCTGATAGTTGGTAAACTTCTTGACCACAAGTGGATAAAGAGCTGAGGGAGGGAAGGAGTAAAGAAGAACCAAATGAACTCAAGGGCATCTATTGCCAGAGCCTAAGGATCTAGCACAGGAGACACATGCAAGAGAAGCTTCTGACTGAATCACATGGCAAAGAGATCAATTTCAGATGAGATGTCTGAGACAAATACCTGAAGATCCCAAGATTTTAGACACCATTCTGTATGAAGGGTCTGATAAGACCTCAAGAAATGGTTTACTAAAGATTCATGCCTCTGGAACATGAAAAGTTGGACAAACATAAATGTTCTTGTAAAGAAATGGCAAACAGGTGTCAAAAGAATGAATCATGTCCCAATAGTGGACAAGAGTGTTCCGTTATAAAAAGAAAGCACAGACAGAAGTGTTGTAGAGCCTATCTAGAGGCTCCTTGGATGAAAGGACAATTAAGGAACAAATGTCTTCACAACAATACATCTCTGTTGTCTGAGGCTGTATGGATGATCCTTTGATGAAAGGATCATTGAGGAGCATAATCGGAGAGCAAAATGCACTGCTATGAGCTATCCTGTAGTGAGATATCCATGTAAGAATATGATACAAACAAGGGTATTGAATGGGAGGTACCCAAAGACATAGTTCCTTGGAAGGTACCACCTTAAATGAACCTTCAGAGAAAGATCAAAGAATGGACAATCTAGATCATCTTTAAGAAGGGAACAACACAGTGTCCTGAGATAACACTGAAGAAATGTCGTGCAGGCGAGTTTGAAGGAGTAGTTTCTTAGTGGAAGCCAGAAAAAGTAAAAGGTGCATACTTGGAGAGGAAAATTACAGGTGTTCTAAGGCAGTGGAAGGATGAGTTGCTGAATAGACAGAAAACCTTGCCCCTGTTGGGTGAGAAAACACCTTTAGATAGGTTAAAAACCAGGGCCTAGGAAGGAGACCTGTCATAAGAACAGATCAAATTACTTCATGTTAAAAACCATCCTGTTAAAAAATTAAGATTCAACAGTAAGACAGAGTTGCAAAATGAGTCTCTGACAATTAATGACTGTGATAAGCCAATCGTGTTGTAACATGTGAACTGAGATGCCCAACCGCAAAGCCAACTTTCTTACTTCCTTGATGCCTTCAGTAAATCCTCAAGGACCAGTGACTAGGCATAAAGGTATTGCCACAAACTGGTACACCATGCCCAAGAACAAAAATCTGAGCAAAAATGAACAAAAGGAGTCAAAAGAAAAGAAAATTGGCACATTGACGACCAGAGAAGTGGGCCAATAGCCAACCTGAAGGGAGAAAATGATCAACTGATAAATTTCCAACCTGATAGTTGGGAAAACAGGAATAGATTTAAATCTAATGCTGGTTTCCAACTTCAATTTTCTTTGTAAAAGAAAAGGACCTAAGTAAGAAAGCAGGAGCCCAGGCACTTGAAGTGCTCCAAAGTGCTCCGCATATAGAATCTTTCACTCAACTGAAACGGCATTGCTCAAAATACAAAATGACATTGCCACATCAATAGACAAGGGTGCAGCTGTTGGATTAGTCCTTTTGGACTTATCTGCAGCCTTCGATACAATAGACTACTCAATCCTACTCAACTACCTTCAGCACTGGTATGGCATTGATGGGGTAGTGCTTAAGTGGGTCCAGTCTTACCTCAACTCACGCAAGCAGTGGATCAATATAGATGGACATCTTTCAGATGCTTTTCAACTCCCTTATGGGTTCCCCAGGGCTCAGTTCTGGGGCCACTCCTTTTTACCCTATACACAACCCCTCTCAGTTCAGTCATATCTAAATTCGGTGTCACCCATCACTTATATGCAGGTGACACACAAATTTACTTGGAACTCGACTCCAGGAACTTCGATTCTAGTATCACTGAATTAACAAATTGCCTCGAGGCAGTCCAGGCTTGGATGGGAAATAATAAGCTTAAATTAAATCCTGACAAGACAGAATTCATAGTGATTGGTGATGATCAAATTAGAAGTTCCCTGAAGTCATCATTCCCAGTGAGTTTGCTTGGCAACACCATGGAACCAGCTGAATCGGTAAAAAACCTTGGTGTCATCCTGGATGCTGAAAATTCAATGCAAAGACACGTGGTTAATCTATGTCGCATAAGTTACTACCATCTCCGGGAACTATGAAGGGTCCACAGGTACTTAAATCATGAAACAGCTGTAAAGGTGGCATTTAATGCCTTGGTTAGCAGTCGCCTGGATTACTGTAACTCACTGCTTTACAACACAAAAAAGGCATATACTAGCAGACTACAGAGAGTTCAAAATGACTTATGTCGGACGGTGTGCAAGCTAAATAAATACTGTCATGTTACACCCTTCCTGCACAAACTACACTGGCTCCCCATTCATTACCATATATTGTTCAAATATAATCTCCTCACTTATAAAGCAATACATTTCAGCCAACCTCCATATCTCTCCGCTCTAATTAGGCGGAGTGATCTCACACCGGGCAATCGCCTAGCAATTTCCTCATCTAAACCAAATAAACGCTCAGGGCTACGCAGTTTCATAGCAGGGGCTCCCACAGAGTGGAACAAGCTTCCTCAAGCCATTAGAACCATAGAAAGCATTTCTGGTTTCAAAAAACAGTAGAAAACATACCTTTTTAGATTGGCTTATCCTCCACCATAGCCTATCTCCCCTATCGGACGCTAATATGAAAACAGACCTCTTTTCGGAATTGGACTATCCCTTTTTGCACATCAGCGCCTTAGAGGATGTTTACATCAATTTCGGCGCTTTATAAATGTTACTTACTACTTATACTTACTTACTTAAGAACAAGTGTGAGGACGATTGACAAAGAACAGCATCCTTTTGAGGAGAAGAATAAAAGCTGAAATGGGGGAAATCTGAAAGAGACCACTGGAAGGTGAAAAGCAAGTTCCAGATTTCTGTTAAGTTAGGTCTCACCCTCAAACAAACTGGGATTACATTTTTTTGTGAATAATTTGTTTATAAGCCTTTTTTGTTGTTTAAATATGGAATATACAATTTACAAAACTGGAATCACTCACCCCAAATAATAATTTATTACTGCACTTCTATGGTTCAATTAGAATTTAATACAGTAGCAATGCTAAGATTGTTCATCAAACTTAATCAATTGATTTCTGTGGTTTTAAAGGTAAATGCTGAAAGAATCTGTTAGTTTAAAATGAAAAAGTTGAAAAGAAGTAACTTTGTGGTACATAAATTCAGATTCGAGTATGTTTCTCTCCAAATGTTCTTTATGGTGTATGTTGAAAATCCCCTGATTGAAAATCCCTGGAAATTTACAAACCCATAGAAAATTCCCAGATGGGGCATAGAAAATCCCTAAGTCAAAAATCCCAAAAATTAAGACTAAAAACTATTATTATAATATTAATAATAATAATAATAATAGTAAAATACAACACACTTTATTTCTCAAAGTTGGAGTGGCATAACATTACATAATGTTAATTGCACTAGCTGTAAAATGAGGATTGGAATGGAGGATACAGTCCCTTTATGTATTGAATATTAAACTTGACCTGAATTAAAAAGCACAACTTTTAAAAAAATGCTGTTAACATTTCCTTTGATAGAAATGAAAGTACCTTTAATCTTACAACCCTGAAAAGCTTTAACAGTGTTTGAATTAGTTCCAGAGCATAATTTAAAGTACTAAATGTGGAATTAGTCTTCTGACATCCTTCCTCAGTAGTTATCATAGAAAGTCTACATCTATGTAGAAATTGAGACACAAGTAAAAGCCACTTTATAGCAAAAGCCACAAATAGCAATTAACACTTATGGGACACAATTCATACAGGTATGTCAAAGAAAAGAGTTATAAAGTAATTCTTTAATCAATCACTCAAAAAACAAAGAGGAGGGCGACAGATTTGTTTTTGGAGACTACTCGAATTTCAAGCCACATGCGTCCCTAATAGCAATTAACAGAGTACCCACTTCAGACAAAATAACCCTATAACTCTAGTACAGGTAGATTAAAGAATATTAAAGATTATACTCAGTTTCTTTAATCAATAAATAATAAAAGGAAAATTGAGGGCTACAAATCTGCTTTCAAGATCACCGGAATTGGAAACCACAATTATCAGCAATGAACAAATAATAAGACAATTTTACATTTTGTAAATGGTATTTGGGATTTTATTTTTTCGGGCATTTTCTAAGCCCCACCTGGGGATTTTCTATGGGTTTGCAATTGTCTGGGGATTTTATATCTGGGGATTTTCATATACAATCAATTTTTACATTTATACAATTGTTTATTAGGTGTACATTGATTTTCTGTCAACTGAATCCCCCCACTGATTGTCCCCCTTTTTTCCACTAATAAGTGGTCTTCCTCCTGTGATCTCGTGATTTCAACCCTTCATATTTCAAAAGAAATATAAAAACCAAACATAAGTTATACACTCTTAATGGGGGAGACATTACAAACTTTGTCCCACTTTACTTCAGTTAGTGCAATATAACTACTTCTGTTAGAGAGTATTATATAACGGAAAGTTTAACAATTTATGGTTTAAATCTCATTAAGATTCAATCTATAAGTAATGTTTTTTTACAACTAAGTTATGCCCTTGATAGCAAAACTGTTGTCCACCTCGGTTTGTTTTAATGATCTCCATAATGAAATAGAATAAATTAAATGATCTATTATTGTTTCAAATACTCCGTGGGCTTTATATACACAAACTCTTACAGACAAGTGCAATTAACTTGTAACATATGACTAAGTACAGAATTTGTGTTGATAGTCTTCACTGTTTAACTTTTAAGTATATAATTGGACAACCAGAAAGCTGTGGACAGTGGTAGAAAATAGTCTTGAGTACATTTGTATCAGATTGAAGTCTTTCAGTCAAGTTCCAGAGCATGTGTGAAACAATGATTATTCTTTGATAAGTTAATAATGGACAATAACCTGAGTACATTTCAATGACGTGAAAATTTTTTATGCAAGTACCATAGCATATCAGATGGAAACCAAATTCAATGTACATTTATAGCACTTAATGACTAAAACATAAAAAGGAAAACTCAAAATATAATATTTATAGTATCAAAGGACTAAAATATAAAGGAGAAAAAACACTGCATCATAAGAGGAAAACCATACCTTAGTGAAAAAAGGGGCGACAATGGGGGAAATTCCATGGGACAAATCACAAGCAATCTTCTCAATATGGGAAGCCTCTTTCAAGTTTATTTTAGGTTTCATATTATTTTGTTCATGACAGTAACCTACTGTATGTGTCTGACAATTCAGTGTAGAAAAAACCTAGTAGAACAAAACTGCAGAAAAAGTCACAGTAGAAAGCTAGTGTAATAAATAATCCTAGTAGAAAATACCCAAACCTATGTATATGGTGTATACTACTTGGCAATGCTTGTGTAAATGTGTCATGTACCATTTAGTTAGACTGCTTTTAAACTAAGGTATTTTCTACTGCAGGTTTTTACAGAGGCTTTTTTTGCTAGAGGCTTTTTTACTTTATATATAATAGCCAGCATTTTGGCCTCCCTTGCAATTTTTACTGGCGTTTTATCCACTGGCATTTTGCCCGCTTGCATTTTGTTTGCCCACTGTATGATATGTCCAATTACAAAGTGTCTAAGTGTGAAATATCAATACATGCAACAACCCACATTCCCCTTTTGGAAAATTCTGTATTTGCCCCTGTTATGGAGTTGGAGGCTGAGGCTTTTGCCACTGCCTCTAGAAGGCATTCCACCACCAGATTTTTTGGAACCTGGAAAGGAACCACAGCCATTTAGCACTAAGTTAGGATGAACCGCTGTAGTTTGGGAGGAGAAAAACCTTTGAATTTACTTGCCTCAAAAGGCTAAAGCAGAAAGCTGAAAAGAGACCCCTTAAGTAAGGACCAAATGAAAAAGCTGCTTCTACTGTTATATGCGAGAATGAGGTCTCTGAAGAGAGACACCACAAAACATGTATAGGACCAAAATGGCCCAAAGTGCAAAGAGAAACTAATGACTCAAAGAGGCCATAGATCAAAGTGGTGAAGTGGAGCTGATAGATCCATTGAAAAGATGTCCAATGCATTGTGTGTGATGAAAGACAACTGAGAAAAAATGTCTGGTCAATCAAGTTGATTAAGATTTATCAACAAACCAGGACAAGGAAATCCAATGGGTTAAGAACCATAAGGTCCATCTCAAATCTCTCTCAATGGCAGAGGGCATCTGTGCAGGAAAGAGAAGGCCTTGAGAAAACCCACACGGCTAGATCCCAGGACTGGATAACTGAGTAAGTCAACTCACACACCAGCTAAATAGGGCTTGCACCTGACAAAATTAAGTTTTAGAAGGAGAGTTTGGGAAAGTACCCAACTTCTTGAACTTAGAATGAGAAGATCCCAAAAATCTCAAGTGACAGAAAAGTAAAAATCTGACATCAGGAAGGAACTTCTGAGCCTCGTAGGAGAAGACTGAGACTGATAAAAAATAATGAGAGCAAGTCATCTGTTATCCCCTTATTCTGTTGGACACTGAAAAAAAAGATCTATGAAAAAGATCGACAAACAAAGTTCACAGCATCCACATAGTCCAACAGACTGGCACATACAATGTTGGAATAAGGTCCCAGAAGTCTACCCGAAGTTTAACTAAAGACATAGCTAGCATTCACCAAATATAGTGAGATGTACCAGTAAGTAGATCTAAAAACAGGTGATAATGACTGAAAACTGTTGTTTAGCAGTAGATGTTCACCACATCCCCATTTTTTTCTTGAATTAGAGAGATTTGAGTGAAAATAGTAAATAAATAGCAGTAATTCAACATATAATAACAGGCCCTGAACAAAAAAGTCTTGGTAAGGTAATTCAGCACAAATGGGCAGCCTGGACTAAAATGAGGAAAATTAGGCTGAAAACCAGCAGACTAAGGTAGGAACTTCACCTGTCATTTTTTCTTCCCGCGTATCCATGTCCGTTATTGTCCGTATCCGTGATACCCTAGATCTTTTGGTATAAAACATTGAACTCATCCGTGTCCGTGATTAGGAAGGAAAAAATTCGTTCTTCACGGACAGCTAGTACACTGTTTAATACCAAAAGATCTTGCTTCAACCTTTACTTCTTTTGCAGTTAAACTGTCTTGTTTATTTAGAAAAAATAATGCAAAACCTATTTACAAGGTGATACAGAACAAGCTGGTGATACAAACTGCGTTATCACAAAGAAAACTGGAAAAATATTTGTAAGTGATAACCAAGCCCATAAAACAACCCAATTTGCACATCCCTAGTTGTTTTCACCTCAATGAATTCATGACTAGGAGAGATTCACACGATCAATAACAATGTAATTCATTACATCAAAAACCAAAGATAACTTGATTTTGATTATGACATTATTTGAAAAAAAAATGACTGAACCACCCTGTTCCTGGAAGGTTAGGTCATTGGTCAATGAGGGCATGTGTTTATCGGTTTCTTTGTTAGTCAAACAACTGAAAAAGTTGCAGAAGGTGATGAGAACTTCCACAAAATGTTTACAATGTCACAAGGAACAGAAGATGAAATTTTGGTGGTAATCTATATCACCATCTGCATCCAAGAACGTTTAACAGACTTTTTATTGTTACATAAGGAATATTAGAGGTGTTTGGCATTAGCAGAGGACTGTGCTCTCAAATGCTTTTCTTTTCATTGTTGTGTTTATTTGGGTGGATCTCACCAACTTCAAACATAAAGTCAGTAAAAAAGTATAAATTTTAACACACAACATTAGTGTGGGATATCTCATGAGAGCACTATCTCATTATACATCTCACTACAACATATCTCCTAAAAAAGAGAGGCCTGCTGAGCAAGTGAGCAAACATTCAAAGAAGGTTATGCAACATGCTAACAAACTATTATACACTATCTGTCTATATTTTAGAATGCCCAGCAAACACCTATGGAAGGCAGTGCACGTCATGTGGACATTGTCGGTATCCTCCATGTGACAGGACATCTGAGACAGGAACCTGTTATGGTGGCTGCAGTGCTGGCTATACAGGGAACAACTGTAAATCAGGTATTGTAATGTCAGTTTCTCACAGTCTCAGCCAAGTAACATTTCACATAAAATGAATGACTAGCATTTGGTATTTCAAGCAATATGTATTCACCGTTTTATATGCTTTTAAGAGTTAATATCATACAATGACAAGCCATTGTGCATCCAATTCTTTCATGAGATGCCACAACTACAGATGTGCAAGCCAAGTGATTAATACTAGTCTTGTTGACTACTCTGCCACTGAAGTCATACTGATGTATGTTGAGATGATATTTTGGGTGTATATTCCTGACACCTAGATTGTAAAATATAGTTATAATCAAAACCTTTTATTGTTTATTAGTGAATTCAGACAATATTCTAAGAAAAATCCTTATCTAATGTATGTCATGTTAGTTTAAAATTTTAAGTTTTGAGTCAGAAAGATTGTAGTCCCTGTGATTATAGTCCCTGATTTAATAGTAAAGATTCCTGACCAGCAAAATATATGCTGTTTTTCAGCCCTTGTAACTGCAACTCATGTTTTGACAAAAAGCGTGCTAAAAGCAATATTGAACCAAAATACATTGCAATTCAAATCATGTGATAGCATCATGTGATTTTGCAAAAGAAACTGGAAGATAATACTGTGATGACTAAGCCAGATATCACCTCTGAATAAAGCATTGAAATAGTGATTGCAGCTGTGATGTCATGGTATGACAATCAAATGCTCCTAGATTCTTAATGACAAGATCAAGACTGATCAGCTTATCTAGTATAAAAACAAAGAAATATAATCACTGATTCTGTCACAATAATAGGCTCTCAAAAGGTATCTAAAATAGGAAAACTCAGCAAAGGTCATAATCAAGATATATCATAAAATATTATGTCACTGTGTTGCATCAGATATATATTGTTCATCTTCATGAATGATACACTTATTGTGTATATCCAATGAGGGACATTTTTCTTTTATTACCCACCATTTTGTTTGAATAATAGGTAAAATAAGTCTATATTTTAGACTGAAATGTCTGCTCCATTTCTGCATGGATATTAGAAAACCGGATATTAAGCAACGAAAACAAGCAGGACTTTTTTTATGATGTTAAAAACACAGTTATCAGTTATTCTATTTTAGAAAATTTTAAGGCAGAAAAATTTGCTTCATTGACGACTTTGTAATGCAACTTTTGCATAGTAAACAGAGCCAGACAAATAGCAAAACAGGCTTATGTAACCTGCTGTTTGGTCAAGGACGCAATGTGTCTCTGAACGACAACTCCAGCGGGCAACTGGAGGAGTATATACTTTGCTTGGAAGTTGCCATTTCAACCATTTCTGACAATACCCCTTAGAAGATGGTAGACGGGAGGATGGTGGGCCTCTCTTTGTTTTGATTATGTTGGTATTTTTTTAAATCCAATGACAATAACATTAACCAATTTTATTACATAAAAACCTACTTGCATAATCCAAAACAATTGCGGGAATGTATCCCTGATCCCTGGTGGGCATATGTTATGTTATGTTGTATTTATACTCAGCGCAATATCTCCATATAGTACAGGACTCAAAGCGCTATTTACCAATCCAACTGTACAGGTACAGTCCCAACCCACAAGTAACTGACATTCCCCTAAGTGGAAGATAGAGGCTCAAGGATGACCATTTATCAACGTCCTTGAGGTTCTTTAACCTGCCACTGGGGATAGGACCCAATGACAGAGGACCGCCATTTTAAGTGGTCATCCGAGCCATTATGTATCTGCCTGTACCTGTGATTGAACCCACGTCCTCTGAGTTCCTAGACAAGTGTTACCCACTAGGCCACAGTGGCAGATGCCACTATACCACATTTTTATTTGTGAAAGATTTATTACAATATTTAGCCAGATGTATAAAATATTGTAGAGTTAAAAAAGGAGGGGAAATTTGGGGAAAACATCTGACATAAAACACCAGTACAAGATTACTTCACTCACAATGAACCTCTTTATTTGTCTTCTGTACTAATAACCTGCTAGGCGTCTTTTCCCCATAGCCAAGCTTTGTGTGGGCCTTGCCACTTAATAGGTACACCAGACCTGTGATGCAATTATGCGGCTGAGAAAGATTAACAATTATTAAATTTATCCTCCCACAAACACTTTTCAGTACATCAGTGTGAGCCAGTATATTCTGTTTTTGTGATAAATACATGGGATTTTGTGGGTAGGTAGAGGTTATCATTAACACTTCTAAATGTTCAACATTTGTGAGCTGATCACTATTTTATTGAGTGACAATATAGTATCTTTCACCGTGAAAATTAATTCCCGCGAAAGAAGCCTTATGTGTTGATTTGCAAACTTAAGTTCCCGTGAAAAAAACACTAGTCTTATACAGTATCTACTGAGGGCCATGAAGTTCCAGGAGAGAGAAGTCTGTGAAGAAATAGGGAAAGAATATGAAAGGAAGAATATATGATTATGTTTGGAGAAACATAGAGTACTCTATAGTTAAAGTAAACATGATACTCACCAGGTAAAAAATTTAGAACCGAGCTGTCCTTTAAGCCAAACACCTTAAAGTTGAAATTGTGTTCAAAATCAAAGTCCTAAATCAGTTCAGTACAAAGCCAAGAATTCTGAAAGGAAAAATAATTGTTTATAATGTAATGATCCTCAACCATTTGTTACATATTGTGCTTATATATAGAACAGGACCTAATTTAATTTTTTTTTTATTTTATCAACAAACATCCTTTAGATAAAATTGATGAAGGTATTGTGGGATTTCCAATAACAAGAGCTCAATATCTGTTCTAAGGCAATACCCCCTTGAAGACCAGTGATGCAGCCATGGCACTCACATGAGCTCTAACTTGAGGGACTTGCTGATCAACTATACCAAATGATTGATAGCAAGTAGGAATAGTCTACTATGTCCAGTGAAAGATGGTTATTCTGCGATATTTTAGGGCCGTAACAGGACATGGTGACCTGTCTTCAACATACATGCTATCCAAACTGGTAGTTAATGCCGATATAACCTCTAGCTTAATGGAAGAAGAGTGCTCTAAAGCAAATTGATTCTTGGTCAGAAAGGCTGAAGGAGAAACTGTGACTTCTGACCAATCTTTACTGAAGGCAACAGAAGAGTGAGTCCAAGCATGTATCTCACCTATTCTCTTACCCGAGGATAAAGCCAACAGAAACACTGTTTCGTAGGTTAGCCCCTGCAAGGAAGTCTCTGATAAAGGCTAAAAAGGAAGTTGTCAAACCTAAACAGACTGAAAAAAAAGATATATTTTGTTTTGCTCTATCCTCAACTAAACTGGGAATATGTCTATTCAACTCTAGACTATTTGAGATAAGTTCCCCTTGGGAACACAAAGCATTGGCAATTGATGTTCTATAGCCAGTGATTGTGGCTGGTTTGACGTTTTTAACTGTATCCATAAATGGCCCACATTGATCGACTTCTCTTGATTTGTTTATTTGTTTATTTGGGGTTTAACGTCGCTTTCAACACTGTACAGGTCATATCACGATGGGTAGTTGGAAGGGCAGAGGAAACCAGTACATAGAGTTCGCTAGGGTAGTGTACTGTAAACTGCCGACCAACGGCAAGCAACTACCAGCTTTCCCACTTGAGCCCGTACGGGGATCGATCCCCGGCCCCAGAGGTGGGAGACGAGAGTGTTACCACTCTGCCACCGTGGCCCCTCGACTTCTCTTGAAGATTCCCTCTGAAGTGCCTGGATTGTTTCTGCCACTTCAGTTGAGAATCTTCCAGTGTTGGATTCCTGGAATCCATAAGCCACACATGTAGATTCGGATATGCCACATTGTTGTGGAACCTGTTGTGCTGAATGTGGCTGCTTCAGGGGTATTTTCGAGTGTGGGAGCTGTAGGGGTATCCTGGTTGAGAAATCCAAGAGATCCCAAAACCAAGGCACCCTGGCCACCGTTGAGCCAGTAAAATCACCTTGCCTGCCTTGGGTAAGTTATTATCTTTTGAAGTATGTGTGGTACAGTGGCTACTGGACAGAAAACATAGCTATATTGGCATTCCCAACAGATATTCAATGCATCTATTTTCCAAGCCTTTTTGTCTGGGACAGGAGATACATGTATTGATTTTTGTGGTATAGTAAAATGGCAAACAAGTCTACCATTAGTGTGTGCCAAACAAATTTGGTTGAGTATCTATTGATGAAGGGACCATTCTGTTTGTATTACCTTGTTCCTTCATGATAGAAAATCTGCTTTCGCATTGAGTTAAAGTTAGTGTTCTACATCCAGGGTCATATTGGGACAGGTCCACAGCATTGCCACTTGAGTGACTCAAACCCACAGAGATAACAGCTTATGATTAAATGTCACCTCTGTGGGTTTGAGTCCCACAAGTGGGTGATCTGGGTACATATCTTGCTCTTATCTTGGTCATTCTGGGATTTGTGAAAGTCTGAATCCTCCTTAAAAGGACACATATTTCTATTAAATGCATGCCTCCTCTTTGCTTGACCAGAGGCCACTTAACACTACCTTATTTAACTGAGCACCCCAGTCATTTTGAGAGGCATCTATGAATACCAGCGTTTTGTGAACCTGCCATAAGATTAGGTAGACTCCCCCCTCCATTTTAGAGACTTGAGAAAGTTCCATTTTACTGGGATCTTTTTGTCCAGTGAATGGGGATACTTCCAGTGAGACTTCAGGTACCACTGGAAAGGTCTCATGTGTAACCTTCCTAAGAGCACTGCTCTTTCTAGGAAGATTATGACCCTGAGTGACATGAGCTTTCTCGGAGTCAAGACTAGAAACAATCTGATGAAAACAGTCTGAATTTTCAATAGATTGAGCTTCTTTTGGGTTGGAAATACCAAACCCAAAGCTAGCTTTTGAGTAGGTACCAG
This sequence comes from Sabellastarte sp. h YS-2021, assembly GCA_964017235.1. Classification (NCBI taxonomy): domain Eukaryota; kingdom Metazoa; phylum Annelida; class Polychaeta; order Sabellida; family Sabellidae; genus Sabellastarte; species Sabellastarte sp. h YS-2021. Next base: position 75,461,146 of record OZ024935.1, on the reverse strand, counting down.
TTCTGATTTTTGAAACTGATGAGCCAGCCCAGTTCTTTTACCAATCTACCCAATTTTGGGGAATATATGAGACTTTTGAAGGTGACCAAAGAAGCCATTCATCTAGATACTGATGGATTCTGAAGTTTCTGGCTTAAGCTACGAGTTAGATGTCTGACTATTTGTGTAAATTCTAGAGGGGTTGGGCCTACACCAAAGAGGAGTGCTCAATAATGACCACATATTTCTGTGATTGATGGTGAATTGGGACATGAAAATATGCATGTTAGATCTATTGAAGTCACCCATTCCCCTTGTCAAATCAACTTCCAGATTGACTTGGGTGTTTCCATTTTAAAAGTTAGTACATTTAAATGACTGTTCAAAATACTTAGATTTAGTACTGGTCTCCACATTTTCAAACTTTTAGGTACCAGGAATAATCTGCTGTAAAATCCCAGAGTAGTGGATTGACATTGAATATTACCCTTTGCAAGCATGACCTGAAGCACCATCTTTGTTTACATTGTACTCTTCACTCTAAATGAGTACTCAAAATTGAGATATTTTTTAACAATTTGGGTAGATTTTTTAAATCTAGACAGTAGTCATGCTGTAGTAAACTTACTACTCTGGAGTGAGCTTGGTTTGGGCCATACCTTCAAATATTCATGTAAACAAGCTGTCAGACTGTCATGTCCTCTTGCCTTCTGTGCCACTTCACAATACCCGTGTTGAGAAATTTTCATAGGAACTGCACGATTAAATTCTTTTGTCATGAAACGACTATTTACGGTCTGATTGTGAGTTCTTGGTGAAATAAGAATGATCTACAGCTGTCCTTGTGGGGTTTGGATGAAGCCGATTCTTTGATGATAGACATTATTTTCAGCATATTATCTTCAACTTAACACAACACATCAGACTGAAACACCTCTTCTTGATCAGAAGGTCCTGTACATATGTGTGCTAAATCCTTAGTCCTTAAGTAAATTATCTCTTCTACACAGATGCATATTGGATGTTATTGTCATGTTCTGTTGTTTTAAGACTGTATCCAGAGCAGTTTCCAATAAAGAACTGATGTCATTAAATGACTGAAGCTTGGAGAACTTCACAATAACTTCTGAAGATTCTTTCATGATAAGGTTCAAGATCATTCAATTCCTAATGTCTTCAGAAAGGCCTTGAATCCTGTTAATTAATTCCTTCAGAGCCATTTTGAACTGTACTACATGGTCTAAAATCTTAACATTTTCCCTACAGACAGTATCTTGGGATTAAATGTTGTGAAGCAGGCACTGATATATAGGCAGGCACAGTCTTTACCATGGTTGTATTAAAATAAGAATCTGGCAGGTTAGGTTCCTGAGGTGAGAGGAGTTTCTTGAGGAGATATTGTGTTGTAAACCATGTCTGGCCTCTAAAAGGACAGAAACTGATTTTCTGAATCAGATTCAATATTTGACTTGTCCTTGATAGTAGTATCTGAAGCTTCTTTCCTGTATCTATAGTCCTTCATATTTTTAATATCTTGAACTGGTGGAAGGGCTAGATTCTGCTTAGGCATTTTGGTTTCTGCTGTGTATTGAATGCCACATAGGTTGCAATTGATTATGTAAATTACATTTAGAAGCTCGCAAGTGATCTTGTGTTTAAGGTGGAGGGACTGTCATTTAAATGTTTTCTTAGCGTGGAAACTAGTAATCTGTTCCAATTTCATGTTTTTAGGGCAGTTGGTGCAGCAGGGTAGTTCTCTCTCTGTAAGAAGTGGCTGATGACTTTAGTCTCTTGCGTCTGATACCCTTTCCCTTCTTTGAGACAGGTACCTTAAGCTTGGTTGCTACATCCTCCAATAGTGCTGTTGTGTCACTACTGAGTCTGGTGGTAGGGATAGGTGTCCCACTTATTGGAGTATTAAATGCACTAGCACTTTTAACTTCTAAGTTATTGAAATCAGCAGACAGAGCTGTGTCACTTGCACTCATGTTATCCGTTGAAATATAGAATAATAAGTGTGTTAGTGTCAGTAATAATTAATTTATCCCTCAATTAACCCACTTTATATTAACAAATATGTCTGGTAATATTTTAAAAAGATATTTTTTTTTCTCATCAGAGGCGATATAGCTTCTTTCCTGACCATTTCAGCACTTTTTGGCCACTTTCCCTTGCCTAGAAATGGGACTAAAATCAAGTATGTGGATAGTACATTGGTGGTACTAGATCTTGTGCACATTACAACTTTGGAAATTCTGCATTTTGTTCAGTACATTTTTAAAATACATTTTACTTAAAATATTAACTTTTAAAACTATTTTCTGCCTCCCTGTTCAGCAGATGTACAAGAAATCTTGTTTATACTTTATAGGCATAGTATACCCTGGCAGTATGTTAACGCATTAAAAAAGAACCCTTTATATTTATTAATTATGATTTGTGAATTTTTACATGAATTATTCATGCATTTTGTCTTGTAAAAGAACTGTTCTCCTTAAACTTAAAGTTTATTTATCTTTGAATAAATGCAACCCATCAAGCGCATTAACCACATCTTACTGACAACACACATATTTTATACCTAACTGTAGATTTGTATTATTTCCGAGTGTAAACTTAGTCAGGCCACAGACACAAATACAGTTATGTGCATGATGCCCTTTTAGCGGACTGAAGTTTAGCCGATTGAAATTTTTTCACTCGCCTCCACCAGAGTAATAAACCAATTTCAGATGACAGCTGATGAGCTCTTGTCATTGTCAACATGAAACCTCGTTACCCAGTCTATGTATTGTGTTTTAATATGTGTATGTTTTATATTTAAGACAATGGATTATATTTTCTCTTAATTTTATAAAATTTATAAGTTGTCAAGTTACCTTTTTAGTGGAGTGTGAAAATTATTGCTTGGAAATATAAATGATAATGATTTATGTGTCTAATATACCCCATAATATGGAATCACTATTTTGGCTGAAAATCTGCAAATTTATTTACATACCTGATCATGCAGGAATGTTTTCTAAATTCTCTTCAAAATATGTCACAGATATTCTGTAGATTTAATCAATGACCTAAAATAATCACTGAAAGTCATGTTAATAAATTTTTTTTCATAACAGTTACTCCAAGGGCCTTTTGTAGCAAATTTCACCTTTTTTGTTGTAATTGAGTTTAACTGAATTCTTAAGTGATAATCTGCAAATGTATGGAGTTCAACCCAATTCTGTGCAATTGAAATCCTCAATCTGAATCATTATGTTCAGATTTATTATCTCGTTTTCACTCTCCCAAACCTGTATGTTCCTATTCTTTTACACTGATTTACATCTCCTGCATATCCTTTTATGGTCTAAGAGCTAAGCAAGATGTTTGTGCATATAATTACTTGCAGATACAACTATTAAAACACAATCTGTTGTTTACAACATTGTGTCATTAATTAAATGTCTGACAATATTCTAGCATGCCCAGAAAACACATATGGAAGGCAATGCAAGCCATGTGGACACTGTCAGAACCCTCCATGCACAAGTACATCTGAGACAGGAGTCTGTGTTGGTGGCTGCACTGCTGGTTATGAAGGGGCCAATTGTCAAACAGGTATAATAACTTCAGTTTCTTATAGTCTCAGCCAAATGACATTTCACATAATTATAATGATTCAGATGTAAGGCATTTGCCAAAAGCAATCAATATGGATGTAGTCAAAGTTAGACATCCGTTTGAATAGTTAAGATTACATTACAATGGCATGTGGTGCACCCTAAATGCTTTAATCACCTGGACCCAAACTCGTGACCACTGATGTAACAGCCAGTGGATTAATACCAGTCAGCTAGTGATAGCATATTGATGTATGGCCGTGAAGGTATTCTGGGAATGGTTGCCTGACATCCACATTACAAAACTATGTAATAAATAAGATTTTGTGTTTAATTAAATATCTGACTATATACTAGCATGCCCAGAAAACACCTATGGAAGGCAATGCAAGCCATGTGGACACTGCCAGAACCCTCCATGCATCAGTACATCTGAGACAGGAGTCTGTGTTGGTGGCTGTACTGCTGGTTATAAAGGGGGCAATTGTCAAACAGGTATAATAACTTCAGTTTCTTATAGTCTCAACCAAATGACATTTCACATATAATCAGTCAGATGGAAGGCATTTGCTATTTCAAAAAATATGGATGTAGTCAAAGTTAGACATCTGTTAGAAAAGTTAAGATTATATTACAATGGCATGTAATACACCCTAAATGCTTTTATGATCTGGACCCAAACTCATGACCACTAAAGTAACAGCCAGTTGATTAATACCAGTCAGCTACTGATGCCATATTGATGTATGGTGGTGAAGGTATTCTAGGTATGGTTTTCTACAATACAAAAATGTGTAATAAGTAACATTTTTGTGTTTAATTTCAAGGTATGGTTTTCTACAATACAAAAATGTGTAATAAGTAACATTTTGTGTTTAATTAAATGTCTGACTATACTCTAGCATGCCCAGAAAACACATATGGAAGGCAATGCGAGCCATGTGGACACTGCCAGAACCCTCCATGCATCAGTACATCTGAGACAGGAGTCTGTGATGGTGGCTGTACTGCTGGTTATAAAGGGGACAATTGTAAATCAGGTATTGTGATGTCAGTTTCTTGCAGTCTGAGTTAAGTAACATTTTATATATAGCAAGAGGACTCGGAGAGCGCAGACCTCCACCAAGGGAGCTCAATTCCTGGACTATCATCAAATTCGACCCTAACATTATCTGGCTATGAATTCCTTTAAAAAATAATGATGTAAATGTAAGGCATTTGTTATTTCAATCAATAGAGAAGTAGTCAAAGTTAGACATCTGTTTGAATGGTTAAGGTTATATTACAATGGCATGTAGTGCACCCTTAATGATTTTGTGATCCCAAACTCATGATTACTAATGTAAGAGCCAGTTTATTAATACCAGTCAGCTAATGACACCATGTTAATGTATGGCGGTGAAGGTATGTCATTATTTTGCCATTTTATATGCTTCTGACAATTGTCCTAGGTTTTCTAACCTAGGATATAGCCTGAAATGCATTCCCACCCAGGCTTTGACAAAGTTGTAACAATTTATATTCAACTCTGGCCGGTGCTTTGTCAATGCAGGCAGTGAAAGCAGCTCTACAACTGGTAAACTCTTTACACATGACAACTGCTACCACATATCTTGACCTAAGTCAGGATTGGAAGTTTTGATTGAGCTTGCAACAAAGTTGTCAATGGCAATTGGCTGAGGGGTGATCTGTAAAATTTTGAATTTTGCTGTACTCTCCTCAAATGCTGTCATTTTGTCTATGAAGGCATTGACCTGGGTTTTGTCTTTCATCTCCATCAGTTTAATTTAGTTCACTCAATATATCAATCACATTTTTGGCCAGGTTAAGTTATCAGGTGAAGATTTACAGCCAATGGACTTTAAAAATGAATTTTTTGGCTTACTGAAGCAAGTCTTCACTTTAGTCTTTGAAATCTTGAGCTTCTTTAAATTGTCCTCCGATCCGACCACACTGTCTTCATTAATATCTTCAGTTGTTCCAGTATTCTCTGTGTCTAGCATTTTATCTCAGTTGACTGACACAACTACAGCACTTAATTATACCCAAAAATGCAGGTCTGTTCTGTTTTTGATAACAATACTGTTCAATACTATCCAATGGTTATCAAAACTGTATAAACCATAAATAGCGCTCTGCTAGCAGCAAGAAATGGCGAGGAGGCAATAATTGGTTTATAATTAATATCAGTCTATTTTATATGTAGTGGAAGCATTTGAAGGGAAAAAATACCTTCAACAAATTTAAACGCTTAATGGTTATAAATATATAAGCATAGGATAGATTTAGTTCAATATTCCCAACAGATGATAATATCAATTATATTGGAAATCTCACACTTTAATCATGTACTGTTTTTAATTGCTATCAATATTTTAATTGCTGTCAATCTGCTAATTCCAGGTTACATTTTCCATTTTGAATAATGTTACCATTCTAAATTTAAACTTATGAGCTTAACTATTATTACAAACTGTCACTGCATTCTATTCAAAATCACACTATATATTACTTGCATTTCTATTCCAGGCAATAATCTGACTGTTCCTATCCATATACTATTTTCAACTAAACTAAACCCCAGTAGCAGTTCTACATTTGAGTCATTTAACAAAAAAACAAAAATCCTTACATCTAGCATACAAAACTGAAACTAATTATGTGTAACCTAACAGAACTAAAGAAATACACAGAAAGCTAACATAGCAAAGGTCTTGCGCATGACTACAAAATGTCCACTGGCTATCTCATTCTCAAACAAATAAAGCTAATGCATGTGGTGATATCAGGTACATTCTAATAATTTCCCTTCACAATCAATTAACTGCACATCTGTCACAGATTATATGGGTTTCTAGGTAATATATATGTTACAGTAAAGTTGTGTAACCAGTAATTTCGGCAAATTACTGAATGTTTAAGGAATTTCACGAAATTCCTGACTTGGTCAGTAATTTTGCGAAATAACTAAAATTTTCACGAAATTTCTGAAATCTCTACTAATATTTTACACAGTTTACTGATGAGCAATCAGTAAATTTGTGAAATATTGGAAAAGCATTTTTAAGGTTATTTATGTGAAGAATTATGAAAAGCTTAACTATGTTATAGGTTAAAATTGAATTTTAAAGTATAAATACTTAATGTGATTCTAGAAAGGTAGAAACTGATATACTTTTTCCTTGTCATAATAATTGTTTCAGTTAACACTGAATGTGATACCTTTACATGGGTTTGTTTACGTACTTTCATAACTGGTCTTGATATTGAAATTGATCTCAAATTTGTTAACAATTATTATCATTTAAATATATTATGAATTATAATACATATTAATACATATTATTATCATACATATACTTTGCACAAGCACAAAGCTTTGTTTCATAAGCATATCAATTTTAATTTAGAAAGAATGGAAATATTTGACTGATATGCTGTTACTTTTTGACTGTATGACTATATGGTGTATTTTTCAATTATCTGGTATAAATTTTAGTGAAGCAACAATAATGTAACTAATGTGAGGTAATGTGATGAAATAAGTGACTTACTTACAAATAGCAGTGAAAGTTGTACATTTGAAACTGTATTTTAATATAAATATTTTTAACATGGATTTAGGTTTATTTTATTTCTTGTGTTTTTTCATTAATAAAGTATTTTGAAGTACTAGTATGTTTGATCTTGTGTAGGAAGCCTTTGAAGTCAATCAATCTTTTATCATTGAATAGCTTTCAAGTAATTGTAATTGACTGATGGAGGATGGCTTTCTGCCATGGGTGAGGGGGATTTATAGTATTATGGTAAGTGCAATGTACTTCCAAACAGTTAATTCAACAGTTATCTTTAATCAATTCAAAGTATTTACAATCAAAATGGGGAATTCATCTAAATGAGAAGCCATGTATGACAAGCCATTAATATTACTTACTGAATTGATTATTAATTAATTACTTATTAATTACTGAATTGAAGCCATGACAATAGAAAACCAAAAATCACATACCTGAGTAATCTGCATTAAAAGATCAAGGATCAGTAGAGAGGGCCAATGGGGACATTAAGGACATGTTGACACCCTGGTTACAGGGCAATAGTACTGCTGACTGGAACTTTGGCATCAAATTTGTCCAATTTTCCAAGAATTCTGCCAACTGTGCTGCAATAAAAAGGTGACTGTATGAAGCCCTTTTTGGCAGCAGGATAAAAGTAGGCCTCACATCCACTTCATTTCCATCAGTGGTTATTGAAATGCTTCAGAGTGAAGAGGAACTTCTTGCCACCTTTTCATCAGATGCTGAGAGTGTCTCCTCTGATGATGAATAAGAATCCATGTTTGATGATGTGATGAGCACTCCACTTCTGCTCTCCATTGAGGAAACACCTCCCAGCCCACCATTTTTAACTCCTATTCAAACTGGGCCACATGAAACACTTATTGATGTGCCTGAGCTCACTCCACAGGCAAGCTTGTTGGACACCAGACAGAACATGATTCCTAGCCAGCGAGTTGGGGCCAGAGTGTCACAGTCTGCTCAGTTTGAATGGATGATCAAGCGCACTTTCTATACCACAAGTAGACAGAGGCAGAGGAGACCCAAGAAACATACTGGGGCTAGTAATGAATCATGATTTAGACACAGACCTGTATCAAATCGCCGTCAAAGCAGGAGTCCTGAAAGAAAGCTATTCACCCAACCAGTTTGATTGTTGCCCTGAGAGATTACTGACTGATGATAACATTAATCAAGATAAATTTCACTCAGAGAAGCTGTTAACCAGCAGTCAATGTATGGGGGACAAGGGTTCAAGAAGTGTAGTTGTGCTTCAATGCAATGTAAAAGTAACAGATGTGCATGTTACAAGGCAAAAGTGTTGTATAACAGTAGCTGTCATGGTAGTTTAAAGTGTAAAAATAAATTAGCTTGTATGTCAGGCTGTTCTTGGTGGAGTATGTTCAATTAATTTTGGTTAAATTGTGACTATAAAGTTTTTGAATAAATGATCTTGTATGCCAGACTACTAAGGTGGAGGGTGCTTCATTCATTTCAGTGAACTTGCAAGTATAAAATCATTGATTAAATGAGCTTGTATGCCAGACTGTTGTAGGTGGAGAGTGTTTCATAAATGTAAAATATTATTGAATAAATGAACTGTATGCCAGATTATTGTACTATTGTAGGTGGAGAGTGTTTAATAAATTTTCGTGAGATATTGAACATAAAGTTCTTTGATACCATTGTATTGTATTTTCATACAATTTATGTTATTTGTTATGTAAACAAAATAAATAAATGAAAATTTGTTGAAATGAAAGTGTAAAAAATATTCTTTTAATCTGCATATGATATTTAGGAATTTCATGAAATTCCTGCTCGAATATTTCAGCAATTTCGTGAAATTAGAAGAAATCAGGAATTTCGCGAAATTCCTAAAATATTCAGTAATTTTGTGAAATTACTGGTTACAAAACTTTACTGTAACATATACATACTTAAATTAAAAACCTCAAAAAGCCTTCAAATCTTGTCAAACATTCTATAACTTTGTTCATTATATTAAATACCATAATCACCTTTTGATGAATTAATCGATTGACCATAATTAAAATAAATCTTTTGGATTGTATTCTAAACAAGGGTTATTTTATGTAATAAAAACAGTGATGTGCAGGCCCACATTTCAGAAGATGAAAGTTTTGTCATGTATTTCTTTTCTTCACTCCCCTTTATTGAGCACATGCCATTGTCAACATGAATATTTTTATCTGATAGATTGTGATGTGTTTTAATATCTGTAGTGTATACACAAAATATGGGTTTAACTTTTCTTTTAAAATTGTTATTTTTTAGAAAGTTGTCCAGATAATACATTACTGGAGTGTGATGTTAATTATGGAAATATATAATGGATAATGGTTTCAGTTTTTAGAAAAGATATTGAACACTCCCCATGAGTATGAAATTAATATTTCAATATGTACCTCAAAATTTCACTGTGTATTTCATTATGCAAGAATTTCTTTGTCTTATCCATTATTGCCTTCAGTTGTGCATTAAGTATGTAATGTGCAAATTTTTATTTAAAAGGTCTAGCTGACTGATTTTTCTTATCACGCTTGTCATATGATCATAACAGTTGGGAAGGTATGACATCTTAATTTAATTTTTCAATTTAATTTATACACAATTTAATGTTCTTTTTGTTGTTGGGATATGACCTTACTGCCTTTGGTATTTATTCCTACATTCTTGCCAGTTATATAATGCCCATTTGGGTACTCAAGAGTGCTGTTATTCTTCTCACATGGGAGTTTATAAATTGCAGTTAGGGGCAGTCACCCCCTGAGATTGCATTTCAGTCATTTTGGAATAGTCCGCCCCTATTAAACTCGTCCTACCTTTCGTCTTCCAATCATAGTCATGCATACATGTTCCTCCAATCAGCATCGTCGTTTCACTTCAGTTGCGACTATATAACCCCATCTCTCAGCTTCCTCGTTGGTAGTTTGTGTCTGAAAGCAAAGAATGAACCATTTTTCTTTATTTTAAGTTTTAAACAATTGTACTATGGCTACGAACATTGTAGTGGATAAACTTCTTCTCTCATGTAAGAAATGTGGCGGGGAACACCAAAAGCCCGTGGGATCTAAATGTGATAGACCCAAGATTGTGAAAGAGGAGAAACGTGACTCTAGTAGGGATACATCTGTGAAGAAAACTCCAAGGGGCAAGGTGAACAAGATCTCGTCACAGGACAAAGTTTTAGAAATGGTTATGTCAACTATGAATTCATTCAGCGAGAAGCTGTCCGCGATGGAAGAGAGGTTGTCTAATATCGCGACCCCTGTGGATGGAACAAGACTTGAAAAATGTACTACTAGAAAATCTCGCTCACGAGAAAAGATTAAGAGGATAGAGATTTCTGATGATGACGAGAAGCCCACTGTACTCTCACCAAGTCAGAACATTGTTCATGGTCAAGATGGTACTGCCTTCTTGAAGGTGTTCCCAGACACGGCAGTAGCAGTTAAATCTCTCAGTACACCTGCACGCCATAAGAAGCAGCATGGTGATTGTGACTTGGGAGTGACACCATTGTTCATGGAACCCCCTAGCGTACAGGGCAAGCCAGTAGTCAAGAACCCTCTCCCAAGAGTTACTTCTACAATTTTGAAGCCACAAGACAATGTGACCACATGGGAAGCCGTTTCTGTATTGAATGTTCCAGATGCTACAACTCAATTGAAAACTGACACACGAGATATGAATCATAACGTTCTTAGTTATACAGACCAGTATGGTAATCCCGTTCAGATTCAGGCTCCAGTTCAGATGGAGGTTGTTAACCAGGGTACTTACCCCGTGTCTGAGAGTCTCGCGGTGTCTGGTACGGGAACACTTCAACAGCAGTCCATTGAATCCCTGTGCAGCAATCCTGTCATCCAGCAACTTGTGGAGGAGTGTGTCGCCCTGTTAGAAACACATATGAAAACAGAGTTACACCAAGGTAATGTGTTAAGAAAGAAGTCAGGCAGGTACAATACTGCGGATACACCTTGTGGCCCTGCCCACACACGTTGGCCGAATGAATCATATCCGGTAGGAGTTAACAGGAAATGACCAGCTTATGATGATTTGTCAATGGGCCAATTCGAGATTGGTTTTGTAAATAATATAATGGACACGCAGAGTGCTGAATTGTCAAAATGTATGTTGGTGGAATTAAACGAGACTATGAAACTGGCTGAGAACTTATCATGGCCCATCGCAAGAGGTGATTTTTTAGGATGTTAAAGAGAAACAACATTGGAATGTACCAATAAAAAGAAAACTGTTGACTAACATATTGACCGTACTACTCATTGTTATATTAATAAACATGTTTGTGCAGGTGATGGGTTACTTGAGGGTCCCCCTCTTTTGCCTCACTTTGGGTGTATCAGCAGTGTTGTATTTCTTATTCTCATGTAGTTAATATCCATTATTTTTGTCCTTACGCAAATTTGCGTGATGCGAGTGTTTTCATTTTATTGGTTTGCCGTTACTTGATTGTACTACAGTATATGGGTCTGGTGGTGGCGACCGTTGTGAGGGTTGTATAGACAGTAATTCTTTAAATGAACATAGGTCACACCAGGAGAGCTGGTCTCCCATTTCCCCAAGTACAAATAAAGTTGTATTTGACAGGAATGTGGGTTTTGTTACTGAGAATTCATTGTCGTTGTCTTTACCTACAAACTTACCCGTGGATATTTCTGATCCTGACCAATACATCAACTTGGCTGTTGCAGTAAAAACATCTGGTCGTCCAAATTATAAGGGCTTGCGTGTTCCTCTACGCTCCTCTTTTAATTTGGAATACCTAAAACATGAAATGAAGGATTACCATGATCAGATACTACTGGATTATCTTACATTTGGTTTCCCTTTGGGTATTGATTCCGGTTCAGAGATCCACAGTAATGCGACTGATAATCACATGTTGTGAATCAGTTCCCTGAAGCCACTCAGGAATATATTGCCTTTGAACGAGAGTTTGGCACCTTGTTGGGCCCTTTTAATGATGTTCCCCATCCCACTGTCACTTGGTCACCTCTTATGACCCGTCATAAGGGTTCGGTACGACGAGTCATATTGGACCTTACTTATGGGGATTTTTCAGTTAACAAAGCTACTTGTAAAGAGACTTACGATGGTACTCCCTTCACTTTGAAGTTACCTAAATTAGATGATCTGGTGCCCACACTTATGGATCTGGGTGACGATGCACGGTTACTGAAGGCGGATATATCACGTGCATTTAGAAACGTACGTATTGATCCTGGGGACGCCTTACATCTGGGTATTTTTTGGAAGGGCAAGTACTACCTTGACAAAAACCTTGCATTTGGCGCAGTGCATGGCACAGCCATTTTTGAAAGGATCACAGATTTTGTGCGTTACATATTAGCCAAAAGGGGCTTCAAAGTGTACAACTATATAGATGATCTGTACGCTTTTTTGACACTCTAATTCAAGTTTTGCGAGATATTGGCCTCCCTCTTAATCCTAATAAGATTCACCCCCATGTTGTCGGCTATCTATCATGGGCATTGTTGTTAACGTTAAAGACCAGACCTTCAGTATTGAAGACGAGAAATTGAACGAGATTCATACAGAATGTTTACGGCTTTTCTTCATCCCGTTATTTCCAAACGAGATCTCCAGTCGTTGCTGGGCAAACTATTATATATATCACGTTGTGTCAAGGGAGCTCATATTTTTTCTGAATCGTATTCTTCAATTTTATTGCGCTACAATAGCTTATCATGTGGGACTGAATCCTTTAATCAGAGGCCACCCGGACTCTCCGCCAACGATTAAGAAAAATAACCGAATTTGACGGAGTCCTGAAACTAGCATCTACCCTGGCAGTGCATTGTGGTAGTTCTTCCTCCTTCTCTCGTTGGCCGCCATATTGGAAAGTCAATTGAAGTTGCTCTCAACAATTTACTGATTTCTCAGCTTATACGTATTGTTGGATGTCTATTTTTTATTATTTCTTTTTTATATATATATAGCACATTCTGTCAAAGTTTGGGAAGTATCCATTTTCTATTTTCTGTTTTATAACATCTTTGTGAGTTTTTTCAGCGTCTTCCGCTCGGATTATTACTCATTAAAGCACGTCTATTTGCCTTCCACCAACACGTTGGACGTTATTTAGTTTCCTCCCTTAAAATATTGCTTTAATATTTTATTTTCTGTAGTTTCTTAAGTTTTACTTGCATATCATGTCTTTGTAACTGTTTTTTTACAATATTTTAATTCGTAGTTGGTGTTTGTTGATTCCGCGCTTCCGAGCTCGGATCTTTTTTATTGCATAAATTATGTCTTCCCATCAAACTAGTGCTAAACCGAGGTCGTCTAAGTGCCGACATTTTTGTTTCTCTTTTGATCTGCACAACTACTGCCCTACTTGCAGAGAATCCGGGAAAGGGGATGATCTCTGTGTAACCAATCAGGGCCCTTGTCAGATCTGCCAAGCTCTTTCTTCTGAAGAGTATGCAAAAATTAAGAATAGACATCGGTACACTCGGCAGGTTAAACCAGATCAAAACACTAGCAAAGACGACCTTGACCTTTTAGGGGATGATGAAGAATCTTTTTCTGTTACCCAAGCAGATCTGGAGGGCGCTGCGGATACCTTATTCTCATCTCCTCCACGTCCACAACCTCTTAGGTTTGAATCCTTATCACTTAAAACTCCTAAAACTGTTCAACCTATCCCAGGTACTGCCTTGCAGAACAAAATTGAAAATAATTTACAAAAATCCCTGGGGTCAACCTTCAACATACAACTAAAGCAAGAGATGGATGTCTTCCAGGTATCTATGTTGGATGCCATGAAGTCTCTTAGAGATGAAATGCTTGCTTTAAAAAACATGTCGGATGTAGATAAGACATCCGACCCTACTCAAACTAAAAGCTTGCCTGGTCCTTCCACTCGGATCCATTGGAAGTTCAGCTGATGGACTTGGAGCCTTATGGCCCCTCTCTTCCTCCAAGGTCTACACAAAAGCCTCAACCCGAGCGTGGTGTACACTCGGATATCCACTCGGAACACTCGGATCAAGCTTCAAGCTTCTGAGTACTACCAGGCTAGACCAAAACATAAAAAAACATGCTGACAGGAAGAAACACAAATCAAAACCCATCCACAAAAAATCTCGTTCGTCTGCAAATGAAGATGAGTCCTCTGCTCCCTCTCGAGGGTCTACTCAACCTCAACAAAAGGTTCCTCCAGAACCCCACCCTCAGGTCAGCTCAGACCTAGTCTTCATTAGGGAGGTAGATATGAGTGATCTACCTTCCCAGGGTAGAGGGTACTCTACACCATGGGCAACACCGGCCTTCTACGAAGAGAGGACGAAATGACCCATTTGGGGGAATCAAGACATCAAGAGTTGAGGAACTCGCCATTTTGGCCTTCCCCACTCTTTAAATCTCAATTGGTGAAAGATGGAGAGGAGTTTCTCCTTAAAAAGGCACTGGTAAAAAACTCGCAGGGTTTTGGACCCTATCAAAACAAGCCCTTTTGTGGTCTCCACCACAATAAGAAAATAGGCTCCTACAGGAAACACCCCTATGGGGGCAATTCCTCCCAAAGCAGTAACCAATCGTTTCTCTCTAACCGAGGAAAACAAAACTTCAGAGGCTCCAGGGGTCGTTTTCGACCCCACAATAGGGGACGAGGGCGTGGAAATCCCTCCTCCCAATGACTCCTCCAAAGCCTCAATCAGTCCACCAGTAGGAGGTCGCCTCCGTTCTTTCAGCAGAGACTGGTAAACAAACAATTGTTCCTCAAACGTGTTAAACATTATCACCAATGGCTACGTTCTGCCATTCCTCTCAAAACCCAACTTGGTCAGATTTCCTCTGATTGTATCAGAATACAAGGCCCTTTAAAAAGACTAAGCTCTGGCAGATTGTATCCAGTCTCTGCTGTCAAAGAACACAATCGAAAGGGTGGAAAATGTAAAATCTCTCGGGTTTTACAGTCGCTTGTTCCTTGTACCCAAGCCTCACCAGAGGTGGAGGCCAGTAATAGACCTAAGCAGGCTCAACACTTTTCTACATGTAGAAAAGTTCAAAATGGAAACTCCAGAGTCCATCAGGGCTTCCCTGATTCCCGGGGAGTGGGTATCGTCGATAGATCTATCGGATGCCTACCTTCACATCCCCATTCATCCACTCTCAAGGAAATACCTAAGATTTTGCCACAGGTCTCAGGTGTTCCAGTTCACATCCCTCCCCTTCGGACTGGCCACAGCCCCCCAGGTCTTCACAATGATTGTGAAAGAGGTGAAGCTGATGGCCCTCTCCAGAGGCCTCAGACTTCACCAATACCTGAACGACTGGCTGATCAGATCCCAGTCTCAGGAGGAAGCCCAAGTGAACACTCAGGCAGTGGTAGATCTAACTCAATCCCTGGGGTGGATTATAAATCAGGAAAAGTTAGAACTAAAACCTACTCAGGTGTTTTCGTTCGTGGGCTACGAATACCATCTCGATTCAGCCCTTGTAAAACCCACTCAAGAGAGATGGCTCAAACTCCAGGATTTGATCCTACGACTCAAATCAAAACATGTTTTGACTGCAAGATGTTTGATGTCGCTAGTTGGGTTGCTAGCCTCAACTGAGAAGATGGTCCCGGAGGGACGCCTTCACATGAGACCCTTTCAGTTTCACCTCAAGGAGCACTGGAAATTTCCTCAGTCGCTGGACAGCCTCCTTCCTTGGACAGAAACGATTTCTGCACACCTAGATTGGTGGCAAAATCCTGTCAATGTGATGAAGGGCGCACCTTCATCCCAAAGACCACGGTATCCAACTCTTTACAGATGCCTCAAACGAAGGTTGGGGCGCTCACTTAGAACAAAGTTCTAATCAAGGTCTGTGGTCAGAACAGGAAAAAAAGGCTACACATAAATGTCCTAGAATTGAAGGCGGTCTCACTGGCCCTTTGTCAGTTCAAGGACCAGTGTCAGAACCAAACAGTCTTAGTTGCCACGGACAACTCAACAGTAGTAGCCTACGTAAACAAACAAGGAGGAACTCACTCAGCGGAGATGTGTGCACTCCTGTGGAAAATCATGACTTGGTGCCATCACTACCACATAACATTGAAAGCCAGACACATTCCAGGCTGTCTCAACGTGATGGCCGATCTCCTGTCCAGGTTCCATCAAGTTCAGTCGACCGAATGGTCCTTACATTCACAGGTGTTCAGGCAAATCTGCCAAAAGTGGTTCACTCCTCATGTAGACCTGTTTGCCACTCATCTGAACCACAAACTCCCTCTATATGTGTCTCCTATCCAAGACCCCCAGGCCTGGGACATAGATGCTCTGAACATAAACTGGACGGGCCTCACAGCCTATGCTTACCTTCCAACGGCTCTCCTTGACAGGGTGATCCAAAAAATCAGGCAATACCATTGCCTCATCATTCTAATAGCCCCAGGCTGGCCGGGGATGCCCTGGTTTTGGGACCTTGTGTAGCTCTCAACAGAGATCCCGCTACAACTCCCAGTGTCAACAACACTACTCAAACAGTCCCACAGTACATATTTCACAGCAATCCGCAACATCTCAACCTCCACGCCTGGTGTCTAGGAGCGGACAACTCCAGGAGCAAGGCTTCTCTGTGGAGGTGGCAGAGAGAATTGCTGCACCTCAGAGATCATCAACAAGAACCATTTACAAGTCAAAGTGGGCCCTATTTGAAAAATGGTGCAGAGAAAATTCGGTGGATTTCTCCTCTCCATCTATAAAACAAATCTCAGATTTTATCATGTATCTGTACCAAGACTTAAACAGGCGCCCCTCTACCATTGACGGTTACAGGACTGCTATTGTTGACACTTTGGGCACTACGGCCCAACATATAGCTCATGATCCAGTCCTTCACAGGTTACTCTCCAGTTTCCATCGGGATCGTCCTAAACGTTCCATGAATCTGCCAAAGTGGAACCTTTCTGTTGTTCTCAATGAGCTCACAAAAGCACCCTTTGAGCCTATGAAAGACACAGACCTCAAACATCTTACCCTAAAAACTGCTTTCTTGCTAGCCTTGGCCTCCGGCATGCGCCGCAGCGAAATTCACGCCTGGGTCGCAAACAAAGTATCTAATCTAGGCCAATGGGAAAAGGTTGCCTTGTTCTCTCTTCTGACTTTATTGCCAAAAAACAGCTAGCAAGAGAAGGTTCTCAAAGTGTGTCCCCAGTGATTATTCCGGCTCTAACTACCATTGTAGATAGACAATTCAAGGAAGACAGGACCCTGTGTCCTGTGAGGGCCCTGAGGTACTATCTGGATCGAACCAAGGACCTTCAAGGTTCCCGATCCCTCCTCTTCATCTCCTTTAAAAAAAGACACACCTCAGATATGAGACCCACTACTCTCTCTTCCTGGTTGAAACAAACCATTCTACTTTGTTACAAACAAGCCGACCAACAAGCCTTGGATTTAGTCCAAGTCAAAGTGCATGATATCCGGGCCTTCGCGGCCTCTAAGGCCTTTTACGGTGGGGTATCGGTGGACCAGATCATGCAAGCGTGTCACTGGAAAGCTCACAATACGTTCACAAATTTTTATCTAAAAGACCTTACTTGGTCAGACAACGACAACAATATGTATCTGGGACCAGTAGTAGCGGCACAACAAGTCCTAGACCCTTCCCCTCAGC
This sequence comes from Sabellastarte sp. h YS-2021, assembly GCA_964017235.1. Taxonomy (NCBI): domain Eukaryota; kingdom Metazoa; phylum Annelida; class Polychaeta; order Sabellida; family Sabellidae; genus Sabellastarte; species Sabellastarte sp. h YS-2021. Next base: position 75,443,328 of record OZ024935.1, on the reverse strand, counting down.
ATCCTCATCTTCGGGAAGAAAAGAAGGGGGGGCACGCCAGCTGCATCCAAGTCTTCAGGAGTCCTTCCCAGGGTCTAGGTATCCGTTTACCTTCAAGATGTAAGGTCTTTTTTTATCCTTTAACTTTTACTTGTATAATGTATTTCCTTATCCAATGTACCCTAATCTCATTTTTTCAGTGTCAAATGTTATGAGGTTCAGGCCTAGGGTCTGTACTTTAGCAGTGACGTCCTTACAGGCTTTTCCTGAGTGAGCTCGGCTGCACTCTCTTCTATCAGAACATCTAGACGGTATTTGTACCTTCATCACTTCTTCTGGTTTTTGGCAAATTACAGACCTGACCATTAGAACTGGGGTTCTGTAAATGGGACTCAGACTGGCTCTTTTTGACCAACTTTGGGTATTCTTGACATCTGTTAATTCTAAATTCAAAGAAAAATAACAATGTTCCAGTCTCAGCTGTTATCCCGCCACCGGGCGGTTGAATTCAGCATTCAGTCCCACATGGTAAGCTATTGTAGCGCAATAAAATTGAAAATTTTAATTAGCTTTTATAAGCTACAAGCTTACCATGTTGGACTGAGGAAAGTCCCACCCTACCTACCCGCTGTTTTCCAGCTGAGGGGGTATGGACTAAATTACCACGAGAGAAGGAGGAAGAACTACCACAATGCACTGCCAGGGTACATGCTAGTTTCAGGACTCCGTCAAATTCGGTTATTTTTCTTAATCGTTGGCGGAGAGTCCGGGTGGCCTCTGATTAAAGTATTCAGTCCCACATGGTAAGCTTGTAGCTTATAAAAACTACATTTACGTAATTAAAATTTTCAAGTTTATAGAGATAACCATGCCCAAGCCAAGATTGTCCCTTCTACTGAATTTTATCTCGATTTAGGTTGGTTTCTGCAATTTTTGCATAGTTTTAATGGGGTCAGAACTTTCCATACTTCTCCAATCCAACAGACTGTTTTTGTGGAGGCGACTTTAACTCACGTAGGGGGGATATGGGGTTCTCGTGCATACTCGCTTGCCCTCCCAGATCTCATTCAAGGTCTCATACCCATCACCCAATACGAGATGTTCAATATTGTGATAGCTCTCCACATGTGGGGCCACTTATGGGTGAATAAAGTCATTGCATTGAAATGTGATAATGAGAGTGTGGTACATGTGTGTAATACAGGGAAAACCAGGGATCCGTTCTTAAACATATGTCTGCATAGAATCTGGCATTTAACAGCTAAGTATAATATTGATTTACGAAATTCACATATTCAGGGATCTAGGGATGTTATGGTGGATGCATTATCCCGCAGAAAGTTTAAGATGTTAGAGGAACTGCAGTGGGAATTTTTGTCTCCTGAAACGTTGTTGTCTCTTTGCAGAGTTGAGACCAGGTTTGCAGGCATCACTAGCTCTCGCCCTAGCCAGAACACTCTCTGCAACCACACACGAGAGCTCAGTATGAGAGACAATTTAAACTTTTTCTTGCGTTTGTGATCTCGCGAGATTTGAAGGTGTTTGATGATGTGACTACGGTTTTGTTGTTTTTAGAGTTCTTAGCAGTTAGTGGAATGTCACAAAGGGTAGTTCTGAACTATGTTTCAGCATTAAAGTTCTCGTTTGAGTCATATGCATGGTCTAGTACCGTTTTTGATACCCCCTTGGTTAGGAGGATGCTGAGAGGTATCAAGTATTCCATTCACACAAATCCCGTTCCCAAAGGGATTTTTACTCTGGTTCAAATTCGCGAGATTTCCAGACTGTGTGATGCATTTAATGACCCCATAACATATAGAGTGGCCTTCCTTTTGGTTTCTATGGGTTCCTAATGGTTCTAATGTAGCACCCCCTTTTGCCAAGTCATTTTCATCACAAAAGCATTTTCTGAGGCATGATGTTAAGTTTGCTCCTCCCGGGATACACCTCAACATTAAGTGGGCCAAGAATATTCAAGCCACTGAAAAAGTTCACACTGTCAAACTTCCTCAAGTTTATGACCCTGTACTTTGCCCTACTCAATCCAACGGTTTATTGCTTAAATCCATTCCCCTCCCACCTTCTGCCCCTTTGTTAGTCCTTCGGGATGGTTCTTGTTTGACCCAATCATTGATTAAAAAACGTTTGGCCTCCATCCTTAAGCTGATGCACCTCCCACTATTAGGCTTTGGGTACTATACTTTCAGACGTTCAGGGGCCACCCTTGCTTTTGACTCCAATATTCCCCTTCAGAATATAAACATTCATGGGGCATGGCAGAGTGACGCTGTCTGGACATATATATCAGATAACACATCACAAGCCCTCCAGGTGCCCTTAGGTTTCCAGCACCTGGCTAACTCCCTAATATAATGCTGTTTGGGGTTGGGGGTTTAGTGCTTTCCCTCCGTTATTGGTTGCTATTGTACATATATGTAACCCTAACAAGTTAGTGACTAATAAAATAGTTCTCCCAAACCCGTTTCACTTATTTATTAAACTCTCACTTCCCTGCGGCCACAATAATGACTGTAGGGGCAATCACCCCCTGAGATTGCATTTCAGTCATTTTGGAATAATCCGCCCCTACTAAACTCATCCTACCTTTCACCTTCCAATCATAGCCATACATACATGTTCCTCCAATCAGCATCGTTGTTTCACTTAAATTGCGACTATATAACAACACCACTCAGCTTCCTCGTTGGTAGTTTGTGTCTGAAAGCGGAGAATGAACAATTTTTCCCTGCCATGTCCAAAACCCCATAATTTTAGTGTTTTAGTCTTATTTGTTAACATGTCATTTTTTACTTGATTGATATTTTATGTTGTTGTGTCATTATTTTATTTTTGGTATGTTGTGCGGGTTTAGTGCTTTCCCTCCTTTATTGGTTGCTATTGTACATATATGTAACCCTAACAAGTTAGTGACTAATAAAATAGTTCTCCCAAACCCGTTTCACTTATTTATTAAAATCTCACTTCCCTGCGGCCACAATAATGACTGCTAATACATTGTGTTGTATTTTAATATCTTCAGTGAACACACAAATTTGGGGTTAAACTATTCTCTTAAAGTTTTAAAAATTTTCCATTACAGTAATTTTTCTAAAAAAATATATGACCTCATAACCAAATAACACCAAACATGTCAAGTGCTTATTGTATCAAAGAGATGTATAAAAGTAAAATAAAGTTAATCATGATTTTGTTCAAGTCTGGCAAGATATTCCTGTTTTAAGTATATTTTGTTTGAGTACTTAATGTTTTCTTAGAGATTTGCAGTTAATTAGTCATTACATTTAGAGTGTTGATACATGCTTTTGCAGCTGTATATAGTTTATTTAAAGCAATGTTTGAATTTTCTGCAATTGATCCAAAAATAAAATTTTCTCATATATTGGAAAGACAGTCCAAAGAATTATTTAACAAAGTTTTGAATTTTGCCCAAAGTTTTTATTTGTTCATGGTCCACAAATAAATGCTGCACTGTTTCTGCACAATTTCCACAAATACCACAGGTTCTGTCACAAGTTATCCAGACAGTAAATAAATGGACCTTTTTTCTTCTTCAGATTCAAAAAACAAATGCGATACTGTGGTCAAATGAGAAAGTTATTTTTGACAGCTTTAAAGCAACTTTTAAGTATCTTTATCCAATCTGAACATGGAATGGTCCACATTTCTGCCCATAAAGAATAAACTGGCCTATTATTTCGGCAGTTGAATTCAGTTAATGATATGTCTTTGTTTCCTTTTTCAGATCTAAAGAGACGTCTTAAATTGTTTGAATAATTTGGCTTCATATTCTCAGTACATTTTGATTTTAACTTTGCTAAAAAGCCATGAATATGCATGAAAAGTTAACTTTAAGTCCACATATTTTATGTAATGTGCTCTGGGAAGCAAAGATGCAATTTTAACAACCTTTAGTACATCAACCAAGGGTTGATATTTATTTTTTGATACCAATGTGACAAGTACAAGTGTACCTTTGAGAATCTGGGTGACAGTCTTAATGTTTCTCCCTTTTCACATGTAACTTAGTCCACGCATTGATTCTTGCATTTTCTTGCAACAGTCAGAGCATACTCTAGTCCTAGCATTATAGGATTGGTGAGAAATTACATTTAGGGTTTTGCTGCATTTAGCCAAGTTCCATGGGAGCTTGCATACATTTTTTTTAAACCGAGTGCTCTGTAAAGGAGTTATGTAATTACCGTGATCAATCATATTGAGGCCACCATTTAGTGTATTTTAGTGTTGTTCTTTTAACCTCATCAGGTTTGCGGTCCCAGATAATGTTTTAAAAAGGTCTTCTCTGCTTTTTGCTAGATCTACTCATGGAGATTGAATTGGTAGAATTGATAGACTTAATTTTGATCTGGAAAATGTTTTATGACTGTTAACTTGCCAACTTGGGTTAGAGATTTGTGACGCCAAATGAAAAGTAACAGTTACTTTCCTTTTCTTGCGATTGCAGGATAGTAATTGCCCCTGCAAAATGGTGACCATGATTGACCATGGACTGCATGGTATTTGATGGTCGACCTTCGATATCCATGAATGACTATCAAAATCCATACTTGTACAAAGGATCAGAACATGAAAAAGCATGGCCGTGAAGGTTTTTCATGTCCTGTCTATGCACTGCATCTAGGTGTCCATGTTATACCATGGACTTACATTAAAGTGCCCATGGTTGACCATGGACTTTGTTCCCTGATCCATGGTTAACCATAGACTTTGTTATCTGGTCCATGGTTGACCATGGACTCTATCCTCTGGTCAATGGTTGACCATGGATTTTGTCCTCTGGTCCATGGTTGACCATGAATTACAATTAAATATCCATGGTTGACCATCGACTCTCGTTTAAGATCGAGTCCATGTGAGATGATAAGCATATGATCTTTAATTGTCAGCCCTCTCTATCTAAATTCTTTGATACTTCCTTTTTTTTGTAACATAAAAATATTAATATTAGGCAGATCATGAAACTTGTGGATCAGTAATAGTACAGAAAAGTAATACATAGAACATGAAAACTCATGACAAACCAATATTGGCAAAAAATAAAAAAATAAAAATAATTTTTAACATTATAATAATATTTTTTCATTTGGTTTTATAAATAGGTTAACAAATGAATAAAACTGCAAAGTAACAAGGTGCCCTCATCTGAATTTCAATATTTTAGTAGTTATACAAACTAAGGAAGATTTTATGTGATGGGGAAGATAATGAAACATTAAATACAGTGGACACCATTTTCATAGTCTTCTTGAAAGGCTGTTCTTTATTGATAATTGGCTGATAGCTTAGCTGTTACATATCAAATCATAAAGCTTTGAAAAAACTTTGCAATCCACATAATTACATGTTTCAAGTTTTTATTCTCAGAGTAACAGATATATCCAGTTACAGGTCTAATAATATCCTGATGATACAAATATTTAAATAAACAAGATTGTGTAAAAATAAGGCTAGCAACTTAAACATACAGCTGGATACAACACTGAGAGGTTTTCTGTCTGGTGTGTGTGAGCTGTGTTCACTAAATTGGGTGTCCAGATAGAAGTAACAGGTTATCATAATATGTGAAACAAGCTATGGAAGTTTGCCTTAATTTAAATCCGCTAAGTACACCCTTTTTTGCAATACAAAGTTATATCAGTTTTAGATTGGTTAATTTATGTTAAATCATGTGGACTCTATCTTATGTACATGAGGTGATTACGCTTTTTTGTGACAATAATTATGTTGCAAATGTAAACTAGGGTCACTTATTCCACAGGTTACTGTACATACATAAGGTTATTGTGCTGTGAGTATGATAACCTCAGGTTTAGGTCACCTTAAAGTGAAAAATATATAAAGGAAGATGCCCCGCATACTCAAGTATCAGTATATAATTATATCCCCAGATGAAAGTCGGGGATATATTGGTTTCAGGTGAGTCGTGCCTCCGCCGTACGTTTTGACTTGTGTGCGCGATAACTCAAAAACGCTTTCATGGATTTCATTCAAACTTGGCAGACACATATATTTGGGTCAGGAGAGGAACCCTATTTTAAGGTGACCTTAAACTCCCAATAATAAAGAACTTATGGCCACCTTAAAGTCAGAAATTTGACATTTTGGCACTTAATGCCCTCCAGATCACAAACTATGTGGCTTATATGCCTCAAATTTAACCTGGGAATACATTACCATATTCTCCTTATATATACCAAAAATCAAGACTTTATGTTAAGGTTAACATTGTTTTTGAGGCCCCTAGAGACCATACTTAGACACTTTTTTCCGACGTTTTTCCTATATTTTCCCCTATAACTTAAAAGTGATAAGTCTGACAAGGCTGTAAATGTAGTAGATATAACTCTTCCATGTACTCAAAGCCTGTGAAAGATTTAGTCACAGTAACTTTAATTTTAAGGTCATCTTAAAGTCTCTAAAATGCCGAAGAGAGACTAAATTTATAGACTTTTTGCCACTTTGAAGCTCTATAGCAGTCAAACGATGGAACTTACACAACTCAAATCTCATCTGGGAATACATGATGATGTTCTGTTTACATGTGAGAAAAATCAAGGCTTTAAATAGATGTTTAACCTGTGGATAAGGGCCATAAACACCCACCCGAGTGACCTGTTTAAGACATTTTCCACATATTTTGTAATGTAACCTGGAAATGGTAAGTCTGATAAGTCTGTAACTATGGTAGATATAACTCCTACATGTAATGTTTTTCTGTCAAAAATTTTAAGTCTGTAACTTTAACTTAAGGTCACCTTAAGGTCTCTAAAATGCCCACAGATGCCCAATTTATCGACTTTTTACCACTTTTAAGCCCTATAATTGACATAAAAAATGCCCGATACAGTTGAAATCTCATCTGGGAATATAATATGATCATTTTTTGCATGTGCCAAAAACCAAGGCTTATAAGTAGACATTTAACATGTATGTGAGGCCCATGAATAATCCACTCAGAGCGCTTTGTTTTTAAATTGACCCCCAAAAATGAAAAAAAAATGGTTTGACCAAAAAACAAGAGGAGAGTGCCCATGAACGGGCACTGTGTCAGCTGACTGAGTGTTTTTGATTTGTGAAGGTGATTAGAGGACAGAATAATTATCAGGAAAAGGGCTGTACAGAAATACAGTAAATGGTAACTGAACAGCAAGTTCGAAAGAAATTCCGAAGCTGACAGAAGAAAAGGATAAAAAAGTTGTGCCCTGTAAATGGTATTATAAAGGAAAATAACAAGGTAATTGTTTAAGTGTAAAAAATAGGTTAAAACATATTTAAAGAAATACTACAAATGCTATATCCTCGTTTGACCTTGAAGAAGGGGTCCAAGGTCAAATCTAACCACACAAATACATTCCCAGCCCATGATTTCCTATGGTTTACCATTCCAAACCTCTAGGACCAATTATAAACTAGAGGATCGCTCGCAAAAAAAAAGATAATGTTTTTGCATAGCAAAAACAAAGCGTCCCGAAAAGGATATAAAGGTGAGTGCTAAAGTATTAAGAAAATGCTTCGTTTCTAGCCTTATACTGTTGTGGCAACCAAAGTCAGTGCAGTCTGCTCTATCTAGCACAGTTTTCAAGATATAAGCATTTTTGTGTTTTGCAAAAAATTAAACAAGAGGAGAGTGCCCGTGAATGGGCACTGTGTCAGCTGACTGAATGTTTTTGATTTGTGATGGTGATAATGAGAGGAAAGCATAATTATCAGGGAAAGGGCTGTACAGAAATACAGTAAATGGTAACTGAACAGCATGTTCGAAAGATATTCCGAAGCTGACAGAAAAAAAGGACAAAAAAGTTGTGCCCTGCAAATGGTATTATGAAATAAAGTAACAAGGTAATTGTTTAAGTGTAAAAAGTAGGTTAAAAATATTTAAAGAAATACTATAAATGCAATATCCTCGTTCGACCATGAAGAAGGGGTCCAAAGGTCAAATCTGACCATACCAAAAGATTCCCAGCCAAAGAATTTAGGATGGTTTACCATCCCAAACCTCTCGGACCAATAATAAGTGAGTCATAGGCACTTTTTAAGTTTGGCTATCCTTGTTTGACCTTGACGGAGGGGTCCAAGGTCAAATCCGACCACACAAAAAAATTCCCAGCCCATGATTTCCTGTAGCTTGTTTACCATCCCAAACCTGTAGGACCAATAATAAGCGAGTTCTAAGCAATTGTAAGTTTGGCTATCCTCAATTGACCTTGAAGGAGGGGTCCCAGGTCAAATCTGACCACACCAAAAGAATCCCAGCCCATGATTTCCTATATGTTGGTTTACCATCCCAAACCTCCAAGACCAATAATACGCGAGTTATAAGCACTTTAAGTTTGGCTATCTTCGTTTGACCTGGAAGGAGGGGTCTAAGGTGAAATCTGACCACACCAAAAGATTCCCAGCCCATGATTTTCTATAGGTTGGTTTTCCATTCCAAACCTCTAGGACCAATAATAAGCGAGTTATAAGCACTTTTAAGTTTGGCTATCCTCATTTGACCTTGAAGGAGGGGTCCAAGGTGAAATCCGACCACACCAAAAAATTCCCAGCTCATGATTTTCTATAGGTTGGTTTTCATTCCAAACCTCTAGGACCAATAATAAGCGAGTTATAAGCACTTTTATGTTTGGCTATCCTCATTTGACCTTGAAGGAGGGTTCCAAGGTCAAATCGGACCATATTAACTGATTCCCAGCCCATGATTTCCTACAGGTTGGATACAATGATTTACTCAACAGTGAGAACCTGAAAGAAGCTATTGCTCAGCTATGCCATGACATAGAGGTCTGCAATTTCACTATGTTATAGCTGACCAAAACGTCTGTGAAAAACATATTTAACAAAATACTCTAAATGTAATAGTTTTCAAGTTACTACTGATTTACTCAAGAGTGAGAACCTCAAAGTAACTATTACTCAGCTATGCAATGAGCTACATGTCTGAATTTTTGCTCTGTTATAGCTGACCTAAAAGTAGGTGAACAACATATTTAAGCAAAATACTGTAAATGCAATAGTTTTCAAGTTACAACTGATTTACTCAATAGTGAGAACCTGAAAATAGCTATTGCTCCGCTATGCCATGAGCTATAGGTCTGTAATTTCACTATGTTATAGCTAACCCAAAAGTAGGTGAACAATATATTTTAACAAAATACTCCAAATGCAATATTTTTCAAGTTATAGCCGATTTACTCAACAGTCAGTGCCTGAGAATAGCTATTGCTCAGTTGTGCCATGAGCTACAGGTCTGTAATTTCACTATGTTATAGCTGACCCAAAAGTAGCTGAATAACATATTTGCACAAATTTCTGTAAAGGCAATAGTTTTCCAATTACAACTGATTTACTCAACAGTGAGAACTTCAAAGTAGCTATTACTCAGCTATGCAATGAGCCACAGGTCTGGAACTTCACTATGTTATAGCTGACCCCAAAATAGGTGAATAACATATTGCAACAAAATACTCTAAATGCAATAGTTTCCAAGTTATAAGTGATTTACTCAACAGTGATAACCTAAAAGTAGCTATTACTCAGCTATGCCATGAGCTACAGGTCTGAAATTTTACTATGTTATAGCTGACCCAAAAGTAGCTGAATAACATATTTATACTAAATTCTCTAAATGCAATAGTTTTCAAATTATAAGTGATTTGCTCAACATTGAGAACTTCAAAGTAGCTATTACTCAGCTATGCAATGAGTCACAGGTCTGGAACTTCACTATGTTATAGCTGACCCCAAAATAGGTGAATAACATATTGAAACAAAATACTCTAAATGCAATAATTTCCAAGTTATAAGCGATTTACTCAACAGTTATAACCTCAAAGTAGCTATTACTCAGCTATGCCATGAGCTACAGGTCTGAAATTTTACTATGTTATAGATGACCCAAAAGTAGGTGAACAACATATTTAAGCAAAATACTGTACATGCAATAGTTTTCAAGTTACAACTGATTTACTCAATAGTGATGACCTAAAAGTACCTATTACTCAGCTATGCCATGAGCTACAGGTCTGAAATTTTACTATGTTATAGCTGACCCAAAAGTAGCTGAATAACATATTTATACGAAATTCTCTAAATGCAATAGTTTTGCAATTACAACTGATTTACTCAATAGTGAGAACCTCAAAGTAGTTATTACTCAGCTATGCAATGAGCTACAGGTCTGAAATTTTACTATGTTATAGCTGACCCAAAAGTAGGTGAACAACATATTTAAGCAAAATACTGTAAATGCAGTAGTTTTGAAGTTACAACTGATTTACTCAATAGTGATGACCTAAAAGTAGCTATTACTCAGCTATGCCATGAGCTACAGGTCTGAAATTTTACTATGTTATAGCTGACCCAAAAGTAGCTGAATAACATATTTATACGAAATTCTGTAAATGCAATACTTTTCCAATTACAACTGATTTACTCAATAGTGAGAACTTCAAAGTAGCTATTACTCAGCTGTGCCATGACCTACAGATCTGAAATTTCACTATGTTATAGCTGGCCCAAAAGTAGCTGAATAACATATTTATACGAAATTCTCTAAATGCAATAGTTTTGCAATTACAACTGATTTACTCAATAGTGAGAACCTCAAAGTAGTTATTACTCAGCTATGCAATGAGCTACTGGTCTGAAATTTTACTATGTTATAGCTGACCCAAAAGTAGGTGAACAACATATTTAAGCAAAATACTGTAAATGCAATAGTTTTCAAGTTACAACTGATTTACGCAATAGTGATGACCTAAAAGTAGCTATTACTCAGCTATGCCATGAGCTACAGGTCTGAAATTTTACTATGTTATAGCTGACCCAAAAGTAGCTGAATAACATATTTATACGAAATACTCTAAATGCAATAGTTTTCCAATTACAACTGATTTACTCAATAGTGAGAACTTTAAAGTAGCTATTACTCAGCTATGCCATGACCTACAGATCTGAAATTTCACTATGTTATAGCTGGCCCAAAAGTAGCTGAATAACATATTTATACGAAATTCTCTAAATGCAATAGGTTTTAAGTTACAAGTGATTTACTCAATAGTGAGAACTTCAAAGTAGCTATTACTCAGCTATGCAATGAGCCACAGATCTGAAACTTCACTATGTTATAGCTGATCCCAAAATAGGTGAATAACATATTGAAACAAAATACTGTAAATGCAATAGTTTCCAAGTTATAAGCGATTTACTCAACAGTGATAACCTAAAAGTAGCTATTACTCAGCTATGCCATGAGCTACAGGTCTGAAATTTTACTATGTTATAGCTGACCCAAAAGTAGCTGAATAACATATTTATACGAAATTCTCTAAATGCAATAGTTTTCAAGTTCTAAGCGATTTACTCAACAGTGATAACCTAAAAGTAGCTATTACTCAGCTATGCCATGAGCTACAGGTCTAAAATTTTACTATGTTATAGCTGACCCAAAAGTAGCTGAATAACATAGTTATACGAAATTCTCTAAATGCAATAGTTTTTAAGTTACAAGTGATTTTACTCATGATGGAAGTTACTGAAAAGCCCAAAAGTAGCTATTACTCACTTAGCTATTGAGACAGGCACCCAACTTACTCACCATATTGTAGCTATGAAAAAAGTAGCTGAATAACATATTTTAACAAAATGCTCTAAATGCAACACTTTTCAAGTTATAAATGATTTTGTGCATGATTTCATGAATTTTAATGCATTAAAAATTATTAAAAAAATTATTAAAAAAAAAGTAAGAGAGATCCAGGTCTCATACTCACACAAGAGAATCTACTTGTGGCCTAGTACATATATGCAAGATATGAGAGAAATCCCTGCAATAGTCACTGAGAAAATTGTGATTAAGTGTTGAAATTTTCACACTTTTGGTGGGGGTACCCCCCTTGTAATGTCTCTAGCAAACAGACGAACAGACAGATTTGCATGCCTCGAACAATTTTTCATCCTCGATAGATAAGGTATCTTTTAAAAAAAACAGCACGTCTCTAGGCCTTGTAGTTTTGGAGGAGAAGTTGTTCACGCGGACGCGGACGCGGACGCCCACGCCGCAGAGTGACGACATAAAAATTGAAAATAGTATATAATACATGTACTTGTGAATCACACAAAATGGATTCTACAAAAAAATACCCAGTGAATGCTAGTGGTGTGAGAGATGGCCTGTCTGGGGATATGTTGGCGTCAAGTTGGCGCTATCTAGTTTTATTCTATTTCTTGATTTATCCTATCTAAATTGTACTATTTTTTGTTCATTAATTTCCAAGGTTTTGATGGACAGTCTTTAAATAGAACTATAACTTAGACACCAATTCAAAGTTACAAGTACTCCTGTATCCAAGATAGGGTAGTTCACCATTGTCTGGATTTTGGCTCCAAGTTTATTCTCAAGAAATTTATATTGAAGAAAGCAAAGCCATTTTCACTTTATTATTTCAAACAAAGAGCTGTGTTTTGTTGGAATATATTTCCATAAAATGAATGGTGAAAAATTCATAATATTCAGTCTTTTACATACTTCAGATGTATTCATAATGTCTGTATGTGTTCCCACATGTTACACTGAATTGAATAATCTTGGATAATTATAAAAAAAGAATAAAGAAGGAAATAGTGTTTTACATACTTGAGATGTTTTCAAAATGTCTGTGTTCCTACATGCTATACTGAATCCCATAGTCTGGATAATTATACAAATTACATTAAAGAAGGAACTAGTAATGTGAAAAGTATGTCTGGTTCTTCACCATATTCAAAGCTGAATCGACTGGACTGGGTATGTAGCTTTTGAAAACCTATTTCTTTTTTGAAACATCTCCAAACACATTGTACACACAAACTTGAAAGATCTATTATTAGAAAAACTCAGCAAAAGTGAGTTCAGGCATTCTGATCCAATGGATAATATGGATTAAACATGGACAACCATGGGCTTGTGTCCCTGGATATCCTTGCATATTGATCATGGTCAGGGACCATGGATAACTATGTATAGTCCATGGATTAGACCAAGGAAACCTGACCATGGTCAAAATCCATCTTCTCTGACCATGGTGCCATTTAATAAAAACATGGATTTCCATGGACAATCATGGACACTAGCCATAGTTAAAGTCTATGGACAGCTTGCAAAGTCCATGGACTAGACCATGTGTTGACAGACCATGGACTCTGACCATGATGCCATTTAACAAAACAATGACCATGTCCATGGACAACCCTGTGAAAACCATGGACTAGACCATGTTTTGACAGACCATGGACTCTGACCATGGTCAGTAAATCCATGGTCTTTGACCATGATGATATGGACATCCATGGATTTGTGCCCCTAGATATCGATGGACATCCATGGAAATCCATGGTCAGAATGAATTTCATTCGCCTGGGTGAGTTTCACCATATCATCTTAATTTACTAAAAATTTGATCCCCAAAAGATTGAATTTAAAAGCACCCCAATTTACATTTCCATTATTATGTATTTCTCTATTTTTCAGCTGAATTAGTTTTATTTCTTATCCACTATATCTCAGTTTTATCAACATTTATCATTAAACCAGATTGAGATCCAAAACTTCGGAGTGTATTGAATGCAGTATTTAATGATTTTTAGTGATATTTAAAATTGTGACATCAGCAAACTGGGTAATTCTATGCTTAAAACTATCCATATTAATAGCTTTGATTTCCTTATTATTGACCAACTTACTATTTGTGCACATAATCTGAATAAGTGGGAAGATATTAAGTCACCTTGTCCACAGCCTCATTCTGTACCAAAAAAAAAATCTGATAGTGTGCCACATTGCATCGCACATGCTTTGACATTGGTATTCAAAATTTTTATTCATCTTTTATAGATTATTATCTAAGAAATATAAGGATATTTATTACTGATATTAAGCTGAGAAAACATTTATCAATAGAAATGAGACCACAAGTAGTAAAATGCTACATGATTTTACCACCATTTAAAATCAACAGTTCTGATGTCTTGTTTCATAAGAAAGATGGAATAGAGCTTTTTTGTTTTTTTATTGCTTCTGTTGTATCATTACATGTAGCCAAACTAAAGCATACAACATCAGAATAGTCTGAATACAACCTGCTTATGTTTTCCAGCATAATAAGAATGAGTTCTATATTTTAACAAAAAAGCTTCATTTTTTCAGTTTACCTATTACATTACATATTATATATACACAGCTTTCAGTTGTGGAGAATAATACTAGGCTGAGTCTTTGTTAAAAGTCATGGATTACCATTTAAATTTGTTGTTTTCCAAACCATAGCATAATACATCATTATTGTTAAGCCTGCATCTAACTGAATATTCTTCAATTGAAATATCTATGCAAATTGCCAAAGAGCTTGTCAAAAGTGTCTAGGTTTTCATTTAGCATATAACTCATTCTCAAACTTTCTCAAGAAGGTTATTCACTGATTGTTAGATTGACTTTTATTAATGTACCACTTTCTGAACAATATGGTGTAGTTAAACACTGATCGTTTTGCTACATTTTTTTACAAATAAAATCATGAAAATTCTTGAGAGTTTCTCCTCATCTTAGTCCTGTAACACTTTACATTCCCCCTGTGACCCTCCAAAATTAATAGCCTTCACTCAAGTCACTCAAGATGAAATCGGTAAAATAATCAGCAAATCACCCATCAAATGCTGCCTGTTTGACCCATTGCCCACATTCCTTATTAAGGAATGCATTGACATCATTCTAGCATCTATAACCAAAATGGTAAATTGTTCACTCCATGAGGGACTGGTTCCAGATGGTTTCAAAAAAGCTATAGTCACTCCACTTATTAAGAAGGCCTCTCTTCTAATTGAGGATTTGAAGAACTACCGCCCAGTATCTGGACTTAGCTTTTTTTCCTAAACTGGTAGAACATGTAGTGGCTAAACAGCTGGTCAGGCCTGGGGTCAAGTACATGGAGCCAAAGTAATATGCATTAATTTTCAGTGCATTACTAATGTAGGTGTACCATCATGCATAATATTATTATTCAAAATCTTACAGATACATCACAACACACAACAAGTAAAAGACAAGAAGAATTACTATTTACATATATGTGCTGAATATCTCTATATTATCTCAAAAGCTGTAAAAATGAAAGAGTAATTTGGGTGTAAGAGTAATTTATTTCTGCCCATAGTTTCCCAATATAATTGCTGTTTTAGTGCTTTATTGTTGTCAATGTTACAACTTTTTGTGCAAAGTTGAAGTTTGATAGGAGACAGAGCACTACGAAATGCAATTCCAACATGATTCTGGTTCACGATTTTACTCACAATTTTATGCAAATGGTTCATGATGTTTTCTGGAAGGGCTAGTTGGCACACTGCCAGGAACTATATTATTATGAATAAGTTATTACAGAACGCACATCATTTTCTTACAGACTGTCCAGAAAAAATATATGGCTCTGAGAGTAAAAGATAAATGCATGGAATCAAACTATTTAAAAAGGTCATACAAAATTAATAGCATTTATGACACTGATAAATAAGAGCATACAGGGTGCTTTTATGCTTGGTTCAACATGATAGAGTAATTCTATGTCATTGCTTTATCCGCACTATTTTTATGCACGCAACTAAATGGTTCATACCGAGTTAGTGTTTTCTGTAAAGTCAGTTGACACACTGCCTAGATGACACTCTGTTTTTTCAATCATTTGTTACAGAATGTAAAGGAGATACTTATGGCATAGGCTGTAAAAATTGTTCAGATAACTGCAGAAACAGAAAATGTAAGAAATATTTAGAGACACTAATTTGTAAGCAAGGTTGTGTAGCTGGGAAAACAGGATCAGACTGTTCAATGGGTAAGAACAATGACTCACAGAGTATATAAAACGGTTATGAATGCTTGTAACAGGTTATTTTTAACTGGAAAATCAAGTTTAACTGAAAAGTGAAACATGCTAAATCAACTGTGTGAAATATCTTCATCAATAAATAAAATAATTTAGTGCATTATCAAGCAATGGTAATTTTCAGACACACTAATTTGCAAGGAAGGTTGTGTTGCTGGGAAAACAGGATCAAACTGTTCAATAAGTAAGACCACTTACTGTGAATACAAAACTATTATTAATACGTGTAACAGGTTAATTTTCATCAAAAAATGAAGCATAACAGTTACTAAAAATTGAAATATACCATGTGTAATGTCTCCATTAACAAGAAAAAATATTTAGTGTATCACCAAGCAATGAGAATATGACATGCATCATTTTCTTGCAGACTGTCCACACAAAACATCTGGTCCTGAGTGAAAATCTTTTCAGATAAATGCATACATTCAAAATATTTTAAAAGGTCATACAAAATTAATACCATTGATAATACTGATAAATGAGACAATACAGGGTGATTTTATGCCTAGGTTTAACAGGATAGAGTAATTCTAGGTCATTGCTTTATCCACACAAATTTTATGCATACAATCAAATGGTTTATACTGCAGTTATCCACACAAATGGTTTATACTGCAGTTATCCACACAAATTTTATGCATACAATCAAATGGTTTATACTGTTTTCTGTAAAGTCAGTTGACACACTGCCTAGATGACACTCTGTTTTTTCAATCATTTGTTACAGGATGTAAAGGAGATACTTATGGCATAGGCTGTAAGAATTGTTCAGATAACTGCAGAAACAGAAAATGTAAGAAATTTTCAGAGACACTAATTTGTAAGCAAGGTTGTGTAGCTGGGAAAACAGGATCAGACTGTTCAATGGGTAAGAACAATTTCTATTGATACAGAATTGTTATGAATACTTTTAACAGGCTACATGGAGTGGACTACAGTGGCACATTCACCTCTGAGATCAGAGATTAAAGCCCAGCCTTACATCAAGTAGGAAAGCTTGCAGTTGTTTGCTGTAGTTCAGCACTTTACAGTACAGAACCCAACTGTTATGATGCACTGGTTTCAACTGCCCTTCCGACTATCCGTCAAAATATAACTGATAAGGTACTAGGTGTGATGTAAAACACTAAGTAAACTAAACAAACAGGTTAAGTGTCATCATTAAATGAAGTGTAACTGAAAAACGAATCTTGTTATCTCCATTATATGTAACATTACCACCAATAAGCAAAAGCTTATCATTCTGTTACAGACTGTCCAGACAAAGCCTATGACTGAGGGTGCAAAAGCTGTTTAGACATCGTTTAAAACATTAAAAAGAATTTGTATAGATAGATGCATAGATTGATATAATTGATCTGACAATTTTTTATAGTATAGTGCCTCATTCAAATTACTCAATATGCATAACAATTTTCAAATTTGCTCAAAGTTACATTCAACACATAATACAACCTATATCATAGCATATGAATATTTAATTTTAACAAAAACCAAGTTGTGTACCCTCATGCCCATGTAAGAAGTGAGTTTGCTACACAATGGAATACATAGCTAAAACTATTATGAATACTGTTGCTATTTTATTATAAAAAGAGTAGTTTTTGATGATAATATGACTGTGTTATTATATAACATATGACAGATATAATGATATTTGATTATCATAAATATTATTATTCAATATCTTACAGATACATTACAACATAAAAGGCAAAAGACAAGAACACATTTCATTTAAATATACACATGTGCTGAAAATCTCTGATATGTCAAAGATTGTAAAACATAAGAGTAATTGTTGTGCATATTTTGGAGCAGGTGGATAAGGTAAAGACTTCCTGTCCAAAGTTTCACAACTGTATTTTACAAAGAGTTTTATGTATACAACAAAGTGCTCATGCTACTTGACACTGCATAGGTGGCATTAGATGTTGATAATTTGTTGCTGAATGTGAAAAAGGTACATATGGAAAGGCTGCAAAAATTGTTCAGATAACTGCTGAGACAGAAAATGACTTTTTGTAAACAAAACCATTTCAGAGACAATCAGTTATAAGATGGGTTATATAGCTGGGAAAGCAGGATCAGATTGTTCAGTGGGCAAGAGTAATTACTGTTAAAATATCCCATGTGTTGTGATCTTTGTCTTTGTTTTACATATATTTTCTTTGTGAGCACAGTAATTTTCTAGGAGCCGACTTGACTAGTTTATTTTTTACCTTGGGGCTGATTTGACTAAGGTGTTTTATCTTGAGGTTCGGTTTGGTGGGGGCCAATGTGGCCACCAAAGTTTGATGTGAATACTGAAAGGTATTATAAAACTTTAAGATACCACTCTGATGTTTGAACAAAAGATCAAATACCTAAATACCATTGAGACAGTAATCTAACCTATTAAGTTACCTGTAAAGGGTTGAAATACTCACAGATTCAGTTTCCATTTCACGGGTCTTAATAGGCATTTTATGACTTGACTGATGATATTTGAACAATAATAACTAGTATTTTAACAAAAATCAAAGTGGTTTAAGAAAAGGTTGAATTACAACAGACCAATTAATTAGACTTGAATCTTTTATTTGAAATTCCTTTTTAATAGGCAACCATGTGTATTTTATTGAGAAAAAGCCTACGATACTGTTTGAAAACATGCTGTTGCTAGAGATTTACGTAAAAGTAGGGTTAAGGGGGCATATGCATATATTTATAAAGGATTTTTTATCCAACAGAGTGGTTAGACTTCATTTAGGCTCTGTATATTCCAGTCTAAATGAGCAAGAGATGGGTGTCCCTCAAGGCATCATCCTCTCTGTTACTTTATTAAGATTAATAGTATTGCTGATATTATTCCATCTAGCTTTGAAAAGTGTCTTTTTGTTGATGATTTTTCCATTAGTTGTTCTTTTAGAAATATGGCTTCTATAGAAAAGCAACTTCAGTTGTGTCTTAATAAGGTTGAAAAGGGGGCTCGGTGGTGTAACGGTTAGAGTGCTCGCCTCCAATCTCTGAGGCCGCCGGTTCGAATCTTGGGCCGGGCGCATCATGTTGGAAAGTTGGTAGTTACTTGCCGATGCCCGGTGGTTTACAGTGCAGAATCTTGACCAACTAGTATGCACTGGTTCCTCCACCCGTAAACTACCCGTCGCAATATGACCCTGGATGTTGAACGCGACGTAAAACAACAAATAAATCTAAATCTAATGAGGTTGAAAAATGGGCCTTTATTTTATTGTGCCTCAAGGCATCATCCTCTCTGCTACTTTATTAAGATTAACAGTATTGCTGATATTATTCCATCTAGCTTTCAAACGTGTCTGTTTATTGATGAATTTTCCATCAGTTGTTCTTCTAGAAATATGGCTTCTATAGAAAAGCAACTTCATTTGTGTCTCAATAAGGTTGAAAAATGGGCTGTTGAAAATGGTTTTTATTTATTTATTTATTTGGGGTATTATGTCGCTTTCAACACTGTACAGGTCATATCATGACGGGTAGTTGGAAGGGCAGAGGAAACCAGTACATAGAGTTCGTCAGGGTTCTGTATTGTAAACTGCCGACCAACGGCAAGCAACTACCAGCTTTCCTACTTGAGGCCGTGCCGGGAACCGAACCCCGGCCTCAGAGGTGGGAGGTGAGAGTGTTACCACTCTACCATCGTGGCCCCCGAAAATGGTTTTAAATTTTCAAAAACCAAAACTGCTTATATGCACTTCTGTAATAAAATAAAACTTCATCCAAACCCTACATTAACAATATTCAATTCACAATTTCTGTTGTCACATGAACCAGGTTCCTTGGTATCATCTTTGGCAACTTAATTTTAAAGCACACATTGATAATGTCCTTCAGAATTGTGAAAAAGCCATGGGCATGATTGGGGAGCAGATAGAAGTGTCTTTTGAGGCTTTATTGTTCATTTGTTCTTTCCAGAATAGAATATGATTGTGCTGTGTTTAGTTCTGCTCATAAGTCATATCTTTAGAAATTGGAACGCATTCAAAGCCAGAGCATGAGAATGCGCCTAGGAGCCTTCAGGACTTATCCAATGCAAAGCTTGTATGTAGAGGCAAATGAACCACCCTTGTATTTAAGGTTTGATAAGTTATGTGTTCAGTATGCTTTGAAATTGAGAAGTAATCCTGACAATCCAGCTTATGATGTTGTTTTAACCCCCATTTGTATGATCTTTATGATAAGAAACCATCTGCCATAAGATCTGTTGGGCATCGTGTTGAGGTAGGTTTGTCTGTTGTCTGTCCTCAGCGGGATCTAATTCAAACTGTGTCATTGCCAGATGACCCACCTGGACTATAAAGAAACCTCTCATAGACTTATATCTCACCCTTTAAATATCTTGGTGATGATTGTATGTTTCACAGCTTCTTTGTTTAGTTAAAGAGCTGTTATTCTGACCACAGGGCTATTTATATTCAATTTGATAGATCAAAAACAGAATATAGGGTTGCTGCAGTTGCTACATCTGATGGCCTCAGCGCTAGTATATGCTAGTATATTTACAGCTGATAACAGGCTCTACAAATGGCTTTTCATATAGCTAAAAATGTGATGGGATTGTTTTATTACATTTACTGACTCCTTAACTAGTCAGATTTAAGCTCGTGATAGCAACAACTGTGAGTATCCTGTTAATCAAGATATTTTAAAACTTTTTGATGACTGTTGTTCAGTGAATACGAAAGTTGTTTTAGCTTGGGTTCCTAGTCATGTAGGCATAAAAGGCAATGCAAAAGCAAATGTGCTTGCCAAACAGGCACTGAATTTTAATGTTTTAGACTTGAAAGTCCCCTATACAGACTTGAAAGTAATGTAAATAGTGTTTTTAAACAAAAGTGGCAAGCTCAATGGAAAGTGTGTCATGATAACTATTTTAAATAAACCCTAAGGTTGGAGATTTTTATGTTTGGATGGGATCGTCTTGTAGGGAGAAAAATAGTTATTACTCGAGCCTGTATAGCACACATCTATTTCACACACAGGTATCTGTTGAAGGGTGAAGATATCCCCTATTGCACTCCATGTCATTGTCCAAATAAAGTCAAACACATATTATTCAACTGCATTGACCTACGTGATACAAGAAATAAATATTATAGAAATGTAAATCATTTAAAAGACTTACTTTATGATATATTAAGATTATATGTGATTATTTACATTAAGTGGGGTTATTTTATAAATTTTAGAAACTTAATTTATTTTGTATTGTCTTGATTTATTGTTAACTTATTGTGAGTCTTCTAGTTTTCTTGTTCTATTATACCCGGTATGTGTATATCTATTTAATGTAGTCTAGTCATATTTGTATTCTATTGATCTATTTATTGTATTCATGAGTATTTATATTTTTGGTATGTTACTTTCCTTATCTAGTCAGTTGTTTGGTATTTTGACCAGTAAAGTGTGTTGTATTATATTTCCCACAACATAAAAAAATATATTTCCCACAACTCGAACCCTATTTGCAGACTTTATTCTCAAATATTGTTAGGAAACCCCACAGAGTTTTGTCTCTTCACATTTTTTATTTGCGTATTTTTATATTATAATAGTTCTAGGAAATCCCAACGCAATTCTATGACCTCACATATTCTAATTTGTATATTTTATTTTATAATATTGCTAGGAAACCCCCACGGAAGTATGAGAATTTGACGTATTTGATCTTTAACTCAACAGGCTTTCTTGCATAAAATACTCTTCAAGCAGCATTTCTATTTATTAAATATAAAATATTGTTAGAAAACCCCACATAATAATGTTTATTATAAAGTGTTTGTGTATGAGTTGTGGGTACGAGTTGTTGGTCACGAGATGCTGTGGTCACGAGTTGCATGTAAATCATTTTGAACTGTCATATAAAAATTGACTAGTTAAAAAATCTCTCAATCTACATGTGTGAGCTGCACAGCCATCGGAGACGAGTAGTGCACTAGAGTTTATGAAACTCTGGCGACAAAGAAATTCCAAATTAGACACATCCCATAGCTGGTCTAGAACTCAGACTGTCACCCATCCCAGTACTAACAGTACTACCATTGTCGCTTAACATTAGTGAAGAGACGGATACTCATCACACTACACCACAATTCATGAAAGTCCGGAGACAAAAAAAAGGGATTCCTAGAAGCGTGAGCCTTGCTAGAGCTAGCGCTTAAAAGTGCTCACATAACTGCAGAGATTTAAACTGTGTCAAAAAACCTCAAACTATTGCATTAATAATTACCTAATATTATGGCAGTTGTCATAGAAACCAGAAATTGTCTTGATTCTAACCATTGTATAGCAATTTAATGCAACTAGTAAAATGACTAAATGATTTTTTAAATTTTCAATGAAAACAACAACAGAGCACAACAAAAAAGCAACCAGCTGATCAGTATAATTTCAAAAAGAGTTAGGCTGACATTTTTAATGAATTAATTATGAATTTACTTTATGAATTTAATTGTGAATTAAGCAAGTTTACACATATTTAAACCAATATAGACGAATATTTTGCTGTCTAAATTTATTATACAATGTATAATTTGTAGCTGGGCGCTTCATGTTGGAAAGTTGGTAGTTACTTGCCGATGCCCGGTGGTTTACAGTGCAGTATGCACTGGTTTTCTCCACCTGTAAACTACCCGTTGCAATAAGACCCTAGCTGTTGAATGCGATGTAAAGCAACAAGTAAATAAATAAATATAATTTGTAAATTTTTACATGTGTAAAGAATTTGACATAATCGGTTTTATAGATGCAACTTTAAAAGCACAAGCAGTTTTTAAAAGTCTAGCAAGTATAAGATCTCAGTTTTCACTCACTACATGTTAACAACATTCACAATGTATAAAATTAATATGCATAATACTCATGGTTTGAAATAAGTTTTATGAGCACATGCATAGTCTTCTACTTTGTGTAATTTGTTGTGTCAAGATGCTATGCTTAGGGAGAACGCAGGGATTACTTTGGCAGAAGGTAATGGTCTGTTACAGAGCACTTACCTACCTCCTTCTAAATATCCCCACTCTAGGTAGTGATACAGGGATTTCAGGCTGGTCACTAACAGTAGTATTGGTCAACTTTTTGTAAATCACTGCTCTTGCTAACCCTCAAACACAATGACTGCTTCCATTTAGCTCTGGGGAGAACTTATGATTTAATGGCTTCACTCATAAAGTAGTTATCATAATGTCCACCCTGCGTAGGCATGAACAAAGTATTTTTTTTCTTTCTTCTGCAAACACACTTTCAGCATCAAGTGTCATTTTCACACATTTAAAAGAACAATATTTTACATATATGTGTCAAATTTATACTGAGAATTATGGGGTTTACAGCATATATCCACACACATGGATAGATTATTACCTGACTTTCAGGATATTTTTATGCCAGACCGAACTAGAGCTAATACAGTCCAAATTCAGGTGATTTTTAGCATATTTTCTCAATTTGACAAGAGGAACTGCAGCAGTTAGGTTTCAAGCAACATTCAGTAGCAGTTTTTGTGTAGTTGAAGAGGAACTTAATCTGGTTACACTTTAGCAGTATCTGACATCAGGTTTGGCCATGGCAATGGCTTTCCTGTATTATATACGGTCAAGGTAAAATGACGTTGATCAAAGTGACAAGTGATTATGGCACTCTTGTATTGGCCCTACAGGTTTGAACTCGAGATCTGTGGATGTAATCATATTTGACCTTCAATCTTTTCGGTGCTAAGTAAAGTTTAAAACTTGTTTCTTACTTCTTTTAGTATGGGTGGCAGTTTAAAAAGTACTTCATCTTTACATTAGATACAAATGTGCATCTTTTCTCCCATGGACCAGCTCTAGTAACACTTTTGTTTCAAAACATTTTTACAAAATTGGCTTGTCAGGTTAGTAGTTATCATTATATGTATGTAACTGGTCCTAGTAGTTTAACTATGACTTACATTTTTTTGCCTTACACTATTTCTTGATAGTATTAAACAGGATATATTTAAGTCAACTTTGGTATGTTGATAAAACTGGTTGGAAAAGAAAGTTCTCTTCAAGGTTACACTAAATTACCAGTGATAACAATTATACTGAAGTTAATTTTGCTATGTGTTCAGATAGTATCTCCAAAACAACTACACATATTAAGTTTCTGGACAACATAGACACTTTAATTTGTGGACTATGACATATCGTAGTCTACAAATTTATTTCAAATTCAGTATGTTGATATAACTTGTCCCACAGAGGTAACCTACTTAAAGATGGCATTAAACTTCCAGGAATAACAAATTATATTGTGTTAATTTTTTTCTATTTCTGGACAATATCCCAAATATGGCTAATACAAAAATTCATATTTGGCTTGAAGAGTTAACTGGTAATAGAAGTATGCCCTGTTTAAAATGACACGGAACTTCTTGCAATAAAAGATTTGTTGTGACTTTTTCACTTCCAGAATGTATTGTAAAAACAACTTGATGTATTGTATTTGCATTTTGGTGAGTGTAACGGATTATAAGGGTGTGCTGTAGTTAGTTTAAGGTTTTTGTTGACAATTCATCAAATACTATGTGTTAGATTTTCCACATTTTTATATTGTAAATGTGAGGACCTATAGGGTAAGATACCCTTAATTCCACATGATTTTAAGGCAAGCACCCCTAGTTGTTGCGTATCAGTCATTCTTGGACTGTTCCCGCGAGTGGCCTCATCCAAATATTTCTGTACCCAATCACTGTTTAGTTTTTAAATGTCGACCAATCAGAATTGTCTTTACTATTCTTAATTATACAAGGTTAAGTGTGAGCTGTGGTTCTTAGTTGGGTCTAAGCTATTGACCAGAGAACATGTGTTTTAAATCAGTCTTTTAACAATTGCTTTTAATTTTAATTTCTTTTATCCTGATGCATGGGACAGTATGGCTACTACGTCGGGCCAGGATAAAGCATTATTGCAGTGCAAGAAGTGTGGTGAGGCGCACAGTAAGCCCATTAACGCTAAGTGTGAAAGACTAAAAGAAAGTCGTGATGAAAAACGGGATGCCAGTAGGGAACATTCATCAGCCAAGAAAACACCGTGCAATAAAAGCAGTGACGGTGGTAATGAGAAAATGTTGGACCTTGTTATGTCAACCATGTCTACATTCACGGAAAAATTGAACACTATGGAAGCTAGAATTTAAGGTCTGAGTTCTCGACTTGATAATACACCGTTACAGGGAGAAGTGAGGAAATCTCGTTCGCGAGAAAAAGTGAAACGCATTGAGATATCAGATGAAGATGATGAAATGAATTCACACATAGTCACTTCTCGTCCCATGGTAACTCTTGAGGATGGCTCCACTTATACACAAGTCTTCTCTGATACAGCTGTCATGACAAGAGTTGGTTCAACCCCAGCCTGTGCAAAGAAATCTAAACCAGATATAGGGTGTAGCACCACTTCAACTGCCAGTGGCCAAGAATTTGGATAGAGTTTTTGATCATAGTGTTAAACATTTGCCTCGCAGGACAGCCACACTCAGTAGACCTCCACCAAGTTTAGCAGTACCAGTTTGGTCTACGACGTCAGTGCAACCTACAGCAGTAGTTCTTCCTCCTGCACTAGCCACTAACGCATCCATGACAGTAAGCCAAACCACATCTCATCACACTGATCAATACGGCAACCCAGTGCAGGTGTTTGCTCCCGTGGAGAATAACACCGTGACTACAGGACTTCAACTGGATTTGGCCGCGTTTGTGCCACCTGAAGTCTCGCGTGATAGCACCATTCCACCAGGCTTGGACATTCTCAGTGCGAACCCATACATACAACAGCTTGTAGAACAACGGCTGTCACTGTTAGAGGCGAAAATGAAGAATGAATTGACTCAAGGTAACAAAAGAGTGGCAGGTATAACACGGCTGACACCTCTTGCGCACCACCGCACCTCAAATGGCCCAATGAGTCGTGTCTGACAGGTTCTGTACATAAGCGAACGGCCTATGATGACCTCACACTTGGACAATTCGTGGTAGGTTTTGTCTCTAATGTGCTTGAAACCAGTAATCCGGACGTTAGGAAGAGTATGCTAGCTGAATTGGTTGAGACAGTTAAACTGGCCGAAAATCCGTCATGGCCGATTGCCAGAGGAGCTTTTGCAGTTGTGATGCACAGAGTGGAAGAGGAGGCAATAGTGTGGGCGGACTCACGTTATTTTGCTGAGAACAGACTGGCATATTCTCAGACCGCAGTTTTTAATGGTTCGGTGACAATGTCACCCAAGCACGTTCCACAGACACAACCATCAGGGAATATGAAACGCATAGTTTGTAAGTGGTACAATGAGGGATCTTGCCCCCACTCAGCTGATCATCTGGATAATACAGGGGCAACGATGTTCCGACATGTTTGTATGTATTGCTTCTGCCAGTTGAAAAGAAACAATAATCACCCTGAGACTGATTGCAATAACAAGAAGAAAAGCAAATAGGAACAGTGTCACCGTGCTTATAGCTGTCCCAGTCGCCATTTGAGTAATAAACTTTATAACTGTAATTTAGTAGATAAGTCTTTCACATCACATTCCCGATACAAGACCAGTGTGAACGAACAGTATGTTAATGCTATAGACTATAATTACGAGCAAGAACAGTTTAACATTTATCAGAGGTGTAGTCGTTGTAATACCTCATTTTTCTACAGACATGGTGATGGGTTTTCTGTAAGGGGTTTTCCCCCAGTTGTTTTGTGTAGGGCCGTGTTGCCTTGTTATATCTGCCACTCTTAAAAAGTTGCATCTTAGGGGTCCATATGCTAACTTGAAAGACATTTATGTTCATGATTACATTGGTACCCCATTTGTGTGGTTTTGTGAGCGAAAATACATTACCTGTTTCCTTACCTTGTTCCCTCCAATTGACATGTCTGATCACAAACAGTACTTGGCATTGGTAGAGGCTGTTTTGCAGTCTGGGGTCCCTAATTATAGGGGCGTCCGGGTACCCCTTAATTCCACCTTCAATCTTCAGTACCTGAAAGAAATGACTGTAGATTATCATGATAAAATATTAATAGACTACCTAACCTTTGGTTTCCCCCTAGGTCTAGCTGAGGGAGCGTGTATTAGGAGTAGTTCAAAAGATAATCACGCTTCTGCATTGAACTTTCCGGAAGCTGTTGAACAGTACATCGTAGCAGAAAAGAAGGAGGGCACGTTGCTGGGCCCTTTTCAGGTCATACCACACAAACAGTTTACATGGTCCCCCTAATGACTCGACCCAAAGGATTGGGTCGTCGCGTCATTGTGGACCTGTCCTTTGGCGATCATTCGGTAAATAAAGCAACTGAGAGGGAAGTCTATGATGCTACCCCTTTTTCCCTAAAATTGCCAGTACTGGATGCACTGATCCCTGAATTAAAAAAATTGGGCTCCGAAGCGAGGCTTTTTAAAGTTGACATATCTCGTGTCTTTAGAAATGTCCGCATAGATCCGGGAGATGCTATACGACTGGGTATTAAGTGGAAAAATGAGTACTTTCTAGACCAAAATATTCCCTTTGGGGCAGTACATGGCACTGCGATATTTGAACGCATTACAGATCTCATACGCTACATCATGGGTCGTAAAGGTTGTATTGTATGGAACTACATTGATGACATGTATGCTTGTCATAAAGATGTTGCTAAGAAAGCTTTCCATGATTTGTTAGATACTATTCGGTCTTTAGGTCTCCCCATCAACAACAAAAAAAGTATTCCCCCCAGCAAAACGCATGACGATTATAGGAATTGTGGTAGACGTTACAGCAGGAACCTTCAGCATAGAGAGTGAGAAGTTAGCTCAAATCTCGAGTCAGTGCGCTGAGGCTTTCCTTCGAGACATGATTAGCAAAGAGGAATTGCAGTCACTCTTAGGTAAACTTTTATACATTTCTCGTTGCGTCAGAGGTTCTCGCATATTTATGAACCGCCTACTGACGACTTGCGTGTTCATTATGATTGTAAGTTAATCTACCCCGATGTAGGGTTTTACCATGACCTCAGTTGGTTTGTCAGGTTCTTACAAGCATTTAATGACACAGTACGATTTAAGAAACAACCAGTAACTCATGTAGCCAACATGGATGCAACTCTCACAAGCATTGGGGGAGGCTGGGGTGAACGAGTGTATGCTGTAAGCATCCCTGAACAACTAGTTGATGCCCATTCTATCACACAGTATGAGATGTACAACATAGTCATAGCTCTGAAATTGTGGGCGGGTGATTGGAGAAATAAGACAGTATGCCTGTACTGTGATAATGAGAGCATGGTGACAGTGTGTAACAAGGGGGCGACCCGAGATACTTTCTTGAACAGATGCTTACACAAGATTTGGTTTGTAGCAGCTGTGCATAATATAGCTCTGTGGGTAGTTCACATTCCCGGGAAATTAAATGGAGTAGCTGATGCTTTATCACGTAACACTTTTCAACCATCCAATGACACTATTTGGGAACAAGTCCCCAACACCTTATATCTATTTTGTAGAGATCCCGTCCTGTGTGGTCAATGAGATGTCTGGTGTTCTCGTGAGAATTGGCAAGGGCATTCGACCTCATATCAGGGCACAATACATACGACAGTTTAAATTGTTTTTGGCATATGCTTTGTCTAGAGGATTACTTATATTTCATCATCTAACTACTGTGTTATAATTCACTGAGTTCTTAGCAACTAATGCCATTTCACATAGGGTGATTTTGAACTACATATCAGCATTGAAGTTCATGTTTGCCAGACATAATTGGGATTTATCTGTGTTTCAAACATCAGTTCTAAATCAACTATTACGAGGTATAAAGTTGTCCCTCCCTAACAACCCGGTGCCCAAGGGTACTTTGGATTTGCCAGAGCTTTGCACATTTCCTTCTTGTGTGGTTACTTTAATACTTCCCAGGTCAAAAAGAGCGCTTTTTTGTTGGCATTTTATGCCTTCTTGTACATTTCTAACATTTCTCCCCCTTTTCAATGTGGTTTTGATCCATCAAAACACTTAGTATGCGAAGACGTCAAACTGGTGTACCTGGGCATGCATATTAGGCTAAAATGGGCAAAAAATATTCTAGCTCCAGAAAAAGTCCACTGGATCAAGATTCCCAAAATTCATGATCCATTTCTATGCCCAGTATCTGCCATAAATTCTATGTTACAATATCTCCCATGTTCCCCGACCACCCCACTGTTTGCTTTTCCAAATGGGTCTCTCCTTACTCAGTCTCTGTTACGTAGAAGATTAACGTCTATACTTCACATGATGGGTAAGCCCGTGACTGGCCATGGTTTTCACATCTTTAGGAGGTCTGGAGCATCTGTGGCTTATGATACCCACATCCCTCTTCCCATTTTGCAACAGCATGGATGTTGGCGCAGTGAAGCCATTTGGGCTTACATTTCTGATTCCACGGCCCAGTCTTTTCAAGTTCCATTAACTTTCCAAAAATTGGCTAATGACCTACTATAATGCTGTTTGGGCTTGGGGATTTCTTATTTTCTTCTTTAGATTTAATATGTATCTGTATTTTAATAATCCGTAGTTCGTATTGATAAATAGATTATCCCATCCAAATGTATCATTATCTCGTTGCACGAGATTCTCAGTGTACCCATGCTTTCATCAACCTGTGACAGTTTATCTCGTTCCAAATCTCGCGGGATTTGAGAACAATGAATTTTGTCCACATCCCGCGGGACTATAGAATGGCTGAGAGAATGAAGTCTTTTTTTTCGCTGGCCAATAGGGTGGCAGATGCCAGCAGATATGTTTTCCCTATGAATCAACATGATAAACAAGAAAAAGAGAAGCTATCTTTCACAATGAGTTCCCTTATACAGGTGTATGATGAATATCATAAAAGTAGGTATCTGAAATGATGAATAAAAATAACTGCTAAGTGTTGACATCCAGTAATGATTCTGAAAGTGAGAAATTCCCTGTTTGGGTATAAACAAAATATGCTTTTGTAAGTAGGCTCAGTTTTCTGATTTTCCAAGAAGACCTGCAAATCAGTTTCTCCAAAAATGTTATGTCAACTTGTTTACAGTGGCTACATCAATTGTAGTCTTCATATTGTTCTACTCATTGGTTTTTACCTTCAGCAACATCTTCCTTTTTTCTTAGAACATTTTTTCATGCACAAAATACAATTTCTTAGTGTATTCATCACAACACTCTGTGGTACCTTTTTAGCTTTCACAACTTTTTACTCTTTTCCTCCTTTTTTAGCCACATATAAAGCCAGTCAGTAAAAAATTATTCATCTCATCCAGCATGGAATGTGTGTTGCAAATTTCAACTGTTTCTATGTTGTAATAATTTCATCCATTTTTTATATAACACACTACAATCCACAACATTATTGTTCTGGTGTTTTACATCACACCTGCTACCTCTGTATTGGTTATATTATGAGGGATAGCCAGATGGGTTGAAGAAACCAATAAATATACACTGTGTCAAGGCTTGTACCGTCTAATGACAGACAATGGCAATGGTATCCTGGGAGACACCCACCAGTGCAAATTCCATTTGCTGAAAACTTGTCACAAGGTGGATTGATACAGTTGGAAGAGCAAGGTTTGCAATCAATACCATATGTGTTATGAGGGCATTCTGTGAACAGAAAAATGTTAGCCTACAAAAATGTCACACACATTTAGGTATCACAATGAGGAGAAATGTCAAAGTTGGGATGTCCCCTTCAACAAATGAGATAACATCATGGCCTCAGTACATCCAACATAATGCCAATTATTTATTTGTTAGATTGAAAACAATGTATACACAATTGTCAAAAATTGATTGGTAATGCATCTTCAATATTATCATCATTTTGTGAATAAATGTGACAAAAGCATAAATTAAAAATGCCAGCAAAGAAATAGAATACACAGTGTATTACAAAACTTCATTTAATCTGCATTATTTGAAATGCATTACATTTGCATCCATTAATAACTATAATATTTACCCTCAGTGCAGTTTTCTTTAGTATATCCAGGTTGACATCCATTTGTGCAATTACCAATATCAGAAAATTTGTCACATATAGAGTTCACACAGTGTTCAGAACAGTTCTGGCTACAGTTGGAGCCATATGTTCCATTTGGACATTCTGATAAGTGAAAAGAAACAATAAACTTCAGATCCTCTGTACAAATCAGTATAGCATTTCAATTATCATATTCTTTGATATGTACACAAGTGATGCTAAAGAGTTATTACATAGATTCTGAATGTAATACTGGCATCATGAAAGCACTCCTGCTCTCAACTCTGAGGTATGAATTTGAATCCTGGCACAACTTCAAGTGGGAAAGTTTGTAGTTGTATGGCATTGTCCAGCAATTATATTGTACAAAACCATAACAAACTATATTTACTGGTGTGTTACACCATTCTGGCTAGACATCACAATACAACAGATGGTAAAGGACAGATAACTACCAGGTTTTGACCTTTTTGGGGCTTGACTTTTGCCTCAGAAATATAATACTATGAGCTAGGTTTCAGGCGAGGAGGAAGTCAATAAATAATAAACCAGGTAACTACCCATGAAGACAGTTAGTTGTTTGCCATTACCTGATAGTTTTCAGTGTAGAATCAAATAGTCCACACTGCTTTCAGCCATGGCGGCAACAAATATACATGACCAAACAAAAATATTTTTAAAGAAATATTCTTGTCAGTACTACTGTGCATATGGTGAGTTTTTCAGCACAACAAAAGCCATGACAAGATGTTATTTTTTTGTTCACTTGTAATTTCATGGGTGCTTTACATTCAAATTCATTGCATCAATTTTGAAGAAATATATTTACCTACAACAGGAACTGCAGCTGATACAGTTCAAATGCCTGCCAAGATTTTTTACTTCTTGGGCTGAAAATATTTGGTTGTGGTTAAATTTGATCTTTGATACTTCTTTGTTATTGTATCTAGCATGGGTGTCAGGTAAAGTACATGCTAACTAGGCTTATTTATCTGTATGGTGAATAGAAATGTGCATCACTTCTTTGATGGACTAGATCTAGTTATGTTTTGGTTTCTATATAAATATTATCTCAAAAGCAGCTTGACAGGTTTAAGTTAAATTTGGTGTGTTATGTCACTGGTTCTAGCAGTTTGCCTTTGAATTATTATCATAAATTTATTGCATTTGGAGTCATTTCTTGACAGTATCTCATTTAGTTGTCACTGGTCTTAATATGTTTTAGAATGTATTTTAAAATCAGTGTGATGGATTTTGTTTAAAGTTGGTATGTGGGTGCAACTGATTAAAAAGGTGTGCTCTATTTTAGGGTGACTTTGAACTCTTTAAAAAGTACAAAATCTATTGGGTTTTAGGGAGTTTTTTTGGAAAATACATCAATTATTATGTGTATGTGAGAAATCATAAGAAAGACATGCAGTAAAAGATTAACTTGAACTCCCAATGATTAGAGAATGAAGTCTTTGCACAAGCAGTCCTGATTTTGAAAGATTACATGAAAATCACTATCTTCAAACGTGTGATGTAAATGCAGTTGATAGTAACAATTCGAACTCGGAAGTTTTCTGATAATTTACTCTTCTTCTTTAATAAATGTTTTAACTTTCAGGTACACCCTTCCTTCCTTTTTCCCCCTTTTTCATGCACAAAATAGCATTTCGTACTTCTGAAAACTGTTTTCTCAACAATACTCTGCAGTCATTTTTTCCTTTAACATTTTTTGCATAGTCTTTCCTTTACTCTTGCCAATTTCTACCTATGTTTTCTATATTTTAAAGTAAAAGTATAGCCAGTCAAACACCAATTACTTATGTTAGTTCAGCATAATGTATATGGTTTCCATTTAATCCATTTTCAATATGGTTTCCATTTTATCCATTTTGAATATAAAAATAAAAACCTGGTGACACCCTACATTTCTATCAAATTCTTGTTTATCTGTTGTAACCTTATCACAATTATATTGTAAGGGATACATAGAATCTGACAAGGTTTTCTGCAATACAATGCTGAATATTGACAAACAAATACAAGCTTTCAAACAAGCAGCAGGATTCAAATTTCAATGCAAGGCTGGACAGTAACAGAGTTATTGATTTACTGATTTGTTCTGACGGTTATTGTTTCTTGTGTTTTCTTTTCAGAATGTCCCAGAGGAACATATGGTTATAATTGCAGCCAGAAATGTTCTCCACACTGTGTGGACTCAAAGTGTGATAAGTTTTCTGATATTGGTAATTGCACAAATGGATGTGAACCTGGATATACTAAAGACAACTGCACTGAGGGTAAATATTATAGTTCTTTGTGGATATAAAATTATTTATTTCAAATCATGAAGATTTGTTGAAGTTTTGCAATACAGTGTGTATTATATTTCTTTGCTGGTAATTGAAATTTACAGTTTGACATATTTATCAACAAAACTTTTGTTAACTATTAGATACATTATCAATAGAAAATGTATAAAATAAGCTAGAACATCAGTCTCTCAATTCCAAGAAAAACAGCCTCTTTATTGGAACATTACTGAACAATGCAATTATAAACAAAATAGTTTTAAAATAGGCAAGCTTCAAATGCTAAATATCTCAGTGAATATTGCATTGATTTACAATGTAAAGGCAAAGCCAGGAGTAGGTAATCAGCTTTTCACTTGAATCGATGATGTAGCAATATCACAAATAAGAGTGTCTTAATTTAGCAATTTAATGTAAGGATGTTTTTTTTAAATCAACCCAGTTAAAGCAAATCTGGCAATGAAAAAATGTTATTAATTTTTACAAATTTTGCAAATTTATATATACATAGTTTGCATAAGCACACAAAATAACTACTGAAAACATATAGATCAAAAAGCAAAATAAAATGGCCAGCAGCTATTGTGCAGAATTAAATACAGGCAACGCCAGAGATCTGAACTTCACCACATGTGACAGAAATATGTGACTGCTTACAGTTATGCACAATATTTACATTTTTGTATCTGATGTTATGGATTGTAAGAAAAAATTACTCATTTAGATGGGATACTACTACTGAGAGAGATAGTAAACTTCAAACTTTTATTGAATATCGTTCCTGAGTTCTGACCCAAAATTAAATTATGTGAATATTATTTTACTGTAGCATTTCGCCAACTTGTTTAAAATCATAAGGCTACATTACTTTCAGGCATTCAGCCAGCTGCTATCAGCAAATACTCAAGAATACTCGGACAATTGTGGCCTTTTAATTCATTCACATTTCTCTGCTGTCTTACACAGAATTCCTATTCTAGACTAATGTGTCATAAGCAAATAGTGCCAATAATTTTCTGTCAGGTCTCAGAGGTCATTTTGTACATCCAGCATCCCTGGATATATTCCTTCATAGTAAGTGGAAGGTAGGGTAACCTGAAGTATACTACAGGTAATCTTCAGCATTTCAGGTGATTATGTGTCTGGTAAAAAGGCACGGACCACCCTTTCTCACAGTCATATCACCATTCTCCATGCAAGAGGCAGCTTCAGAAGGATGTTCTTTAGAAAGATAGGCTTCATTCCAGGTCTAAACCTCAGTGGAGGAGGTTCCTTTTCGTCAGGATTTGAACCCTGTACCCCAAGACTTTAATATTTTATCCCACATGTTAGAACCCCACATTCGAAAACTTAAGGCTATAGCCAAATAATTACCCAGGTCCTCTCCTACACCTCTGGACCTCTTCACCTATAGGGGTGTGAACTACCTGTGGTCCTAGACCTGAGGCTCCTGTCACCATAACTGTGCACCCTTTTCTGTGTCTTTGTTTACCCCTCCTAATGTGCAACAACCCTCACATAACATCAGTGGAGGTTTTTGTATGTGCAGCTACAGTCAATGTTACAGACATGACTGAGATTCTGACTTCTCCATGATGTGTTCTCTATGATAATGACTTTTACTGACTGTATGGATTCATCAAAACCTGTCCATAAAGATCTTGTCTTCAAATAGGTGGAATTAATTTTAATTATGCGATAATATTGACCACCATTGCTCTGAAGGCCCAGTAACTGGTGTTTCAACTCGAGTGACTTAAGGATGCTATGGGTTACCTGAAGGTGTCTATAAGTAACCTTTAAACCTAAAGGGGCAGGCACAGATACCCAAAATATGATCCAGGGTAGCCTGGACATGAGGACCCCTACTCACACCATCCAGGTAGGAAAACTGGAATGATATCCATGGTGAACTGACACATGGCTTCATATGCTAGGAATACACCCAAGACCACCTGGGAGCATTTTTTTAAAAAATTTTTTTTTTTTTTTTTATTGGTCACAATATAAATAATGTCACAATATAAATAATGTTACATAACACAAAAAAACTTTTAACAAAATTTTACTATTTGCACTGAATATGTTAACATTATAAGGCTACATATCTGATGAATGGAATCTGACCTTAAATTTGGTATGAATTATTAGGCTAATTCAAACAGATTGTTAAAAATACCCCAACTAGTATAGAGTTTTTCTCCAAAATCACATTCTGAATGAATATAAAATTGTTCCTCATATTTTTTCTTTAATTTATTTTTAAGCCCTGATATATTTGGAACACTTTTATTTAAAGCACTTTTGAAAATATAGTATTTAGTAGTAGCAATTAATATGTTGATTGGAATATACTGATTGTCCCTGTGTAAATATCCTAAGATTATATCCAGGGGTGAAAACTTTATTAATTTCCCCAAAGTGGAATGTATCCAGATTTCTAGATCTTTCCATAAGTCTACTACATAGCGACATTTCACAAAGAGATGGATAAATGTTTCAGAATCAGATTGACAAACTCTACATTTGTCTGATTTCTCAATGGACATTTTATACATTTGACTGTTTGTACCAAGTATTCTATATATCAACTTATACTGAAACCAGATCAAGTTATTATCCTGTTCTACATTAAATATAAGATAAAAGACTCTTCTCCATGTTGTATTGTCTATCTGTATACCAAGATCTTTATTCCATTTGGCTCTATATCCGCATTCTACTTCTTTTGTCTTTACCTTATTGTAGATATTTCTACATCCTTGCTTACATTGGAAAAAAAGGGATATATGTTGTGGGACGAATGGTCTCTCTAGTTGATAATCTTGAATGAATAAATGTTTATAATCATTAATGTATCTTTGTACCATTGAACTGACTTGAAAGTATTCCAAGAAATTTCTTATGTGAAAGCCAAACTTTACTTCAAATTCTTTACTACTCATCATTTTAAGATTTTGATGAACAATATCCCCGATCACAGATATCCCTTTGTCAGACCATGTTTTCCAAAATATATTAGGATTTCCTATTTTACTATTATACCACAGACAGGTTGAAAGCACACTTTGTTCAGTTCTTGTTTGAACTGATTGATCTATTATGTTCCACGATACAAAGATCTCTTTCCAGAAGTCATTGGGTACTCTTTTGTTACTTTTTATCCCCCACTTTGAACAATGATTCAATAGGTCCATATGATCTTTCAAATAATTTAGCCCATGGGCTGGTCGGAGAGGTTATAAGTCTCCTTATCCAAGTGCATTTTAAGGATTTGATAAATTTCTCTACATCTGGCATTTTTAGACCACCATCTATTTTGTTTTGGCAGATAGTTGTACGCTTTATTTTTTCTGGCTTCCCATCCCACAAAAATTTATAAAGTTTTTTATTCAAATCTGCACAAAAATTATTATTTGGAAGTGGAATAGCCATGAACAAATGATTCAGTTGGGATAATATTAATGATTTGATAACAGTAATTTTGCCTAGAGGTGTCAAGGCTCTTTTTTTGCAAGCAGAAATTATTTCCTCGACTCTGGTAAGTGCTTTGGAGTAGTTGTGAGCTGGTATATTTTGTAAATTAACATCAAAATCTATCCCCAGCAACGTGAATAAATTTGTACCCCAGTTTAAGGCGCTGGGCAGTACCTGGGCACATAACAGAAAGAGATATGGAGATATGGGGTCCCCTTGTTTACATCCTCTTTCGATTTGGAAAAATTCCGATAAAACACCAACTTGGAGTACTGAGGCTGTTATTTTATTATTAAAGAGAGTTATCCAATTGACAAATTCCTCACTAAAGTTGAAGTGACGTAGTACCTTGTACATAAATTTCCATGATACCGAATCAAAAGCTTTTTCAAAATCAATGAACATCAACAATCCTTTGATTTTTTTAACTTCAGTATAATTCATAACATCGTAGACAAGTCTGGTACTCTCCCCAATAAATCTCCCTTTAATGAAACCAGTTTGAGATTGCGAAATTAAGTCTGGGAGGACTTTCTTAAGTCTAGAAGCAATCACATTTGTTGCCATTTTATATAGTACACTTGTTAGAGAAATTGGCCGCCAGTTTTTCATATTATCCCTTGGTTTGCTACCTTTAGGCAGACAGCATATAACAGTCTGTCTTAGACTAGGTGGTAAGATTCCACTTACATAACTTTCATTTAGTGCTCTCAGTATATATGTTTTAAAATCTTTCCAAAAAACTTTGAAAAAATCAGCAGGGAAACCATCTATGCCTGGTGTTTTATTATTTTTCATGCTTTTAACTATGGTGCCTAACTCTGTTATAGTAATTGGTCCATTTAGAGCTTCAGATTCAAGCATTGTAAGTTTTCTTTTGGTAGTAAACAAATTCTCCAAATTTTCTTCATCAATGCATTTTTCATCTTTACAGGAAAAAAGATTAGCATAGTACTGTCTGATTTGGGCCAATATTTCCTTTTGTGACTGAACTAATTTTCCATTAGGAAGTATAATCTTCTTTATTGTTTTATCAACATATTTAACTTTTTCTAAGTTACAAAAGAACTTAGTAGGTTTTTCATTCATTTGGATGTCTTGCACTCTAGACCTTATCATAAATCCCCTTGACTTAACCTCTCTTAGTTTTTGTAACTCATCCTTCTTAGAGCAGATTAGGTTTGCATCATTGTTATTTGATAGACTTTCAAGATATTCAATTTCTTTAATTAGTTTGTTTTCCTTTTGATTTGATTGTTTTTTAAGTTTACTGGAATATTTTATTGTATTGCCCCTTATATTTAGTAATAGCATCTCTAAAAACATAGCATCTGGAATTGTAAAGTGAATATCAGTGTCTTCCACCTTATGTATGCTATCTGGTTGGTAAATTGGTACGGCATATTGTACTTTAACTTCTTTGATCCACTCTTGAACAGGTTGTAAGTATTCAAGATTTTTCAGCAGGCTACAATTAAAACGCCATATGCCTTTCCCTTTTTTAAAAGAGTCTAGCAATAATCCTATTTCTATTCGAGAATGATCACTTCTATAACCAGGTAGTATATTACAAGAATGCACTATATCTAGCAAACTGTTAGTTCCAATTGCATAGTCAAGACGAGCTTGTTTCACTGGATTTTTTCTGCGCCAAGTGTAGCGCCTCACACCCGGATTTACCTGTCTAAAAATATCAGAAAGATTTAGTGCTTGCATCGATTCTATTAGTATAGATCGTGATTTAGGATTATTGAGGTGTAAATAATTCTGAGAATCCATCTTGGGGTCAAGCACCAGATTCAAATCACCACATAATAGGGTGTACATTTCTGTCGAATCTTTCATATATTCTCTAATTTTTATGAAGAAAGCAGGGTTATCGATGTTGGGAGATCAGAGATATTTCCCCCAACTGCAAATCTACTAAAATCAGGTTACCTTTTTGATCAATGCTCGAGTATTTAATTTTGTATTCAAAATTTTTTTTGATAAAAATTGCTACGCCTCTAGAATTAGTTTTAGAGCCACTTACTAGAATCTCATGATCCGGAAATTGTAACAATAGGCTGTTGACATCCGTAGGAGTAAGATGTGTATCTTGAAGGCATAGAATATTAGAGTCAACAAGAAGATATGATAAGACATCTATTCATTTAAGTTTATCTCTTATTCCCTGCACATTTGCTGATGACACTTTAAGAATATTATGTAACTCCATATCTAAACAAATAGCAACGACCTCCTCGCACATTTGGAACCTTACATGAACATACATAGCTATCTTTTGAAATTATGTTTCCCAAGTAGCCTCCATGACATACACTTTCAAGCAATTGTGCTTCATTTTGAATATGAGTTATATCTGACCAATTACAAACAGAAAAACAGAAAAACAAAACAGAAAAACAATCAACAACATTTGAAAACAACAATTTTTTGTCCATATTATAATGGCTAGTTGGAGTTGTGGACAAGAAAAATTTTTTGTTACATTATCTTAATTGGCCCTACATGATAAGTTTCATCTTTTTTTTTTTTTTTTTTATTCTTTCCCTTTTTTTTGTCTTCTGCATTC
This sequence comes from Sabellastarte sp. h YS-2021, assembly GCA_964017235.1. Lineage (NCBI taxonomy): Eukaryota > Metazoa > Annelida > Polychaeta > Sabellida > Sabellidae > Sabellastarte > Sabellastarte sp. h YS-2021. The sequence continues at coordinate 75,404,037 of OZ024935.1, read as the reverse complement.
ACTATTTACATAGGGGTTAAAGACAGAAAGGTTTTCTGATACTGTAAAACCATTGCCAAAAGTACTGAATAAATTACTAAATAATATAAATCTATTGTCAAAAATACTAAGCACCCTATCCTTTCCCACTGGAGGATTTTCATCGTCAGTGCAGAAAAGGGGTTTCTTCTCCTATAAGGCTATTTTTCATTAGTGGTTAGTTACACCCATCAAGTAATCGAATAACTTTTACAACTCTGGTATATACTAGCATTACTTGCCACCAATAATAAACCACGTATAATACATTAACATCAAAGCACAATTACATTCAGTTTTACACAAATAACATGTGTAAATGCACAACAACATATTGTTTCCATACTAGAATATTTTTACCGCATCCAGCAATAAACGACTTGAAGTACATTAGTCCTGAGTACAAGCACAATTAGTTTTACACAATTAACATGTGTAGATGCAGAATAACATACCGTTCCCATACCAGAATATTTTTACTGTCAGACCCATGGAATTATCTGAAAAGCATTTATTGCTATTACATTTACTGTAAAACTGTTTTCAAAAACAATAAACAACCCACCTTTTCCCACTGGAAGATTTACATCGTCAGTGCAGGAAAAGGATCTTTACATGTTGGCCTATTAATTATGGTATACATGAGTATTTGATTGTGAATGTCCATTAATACACGAGTATTTGATTGTGTCTGTGAAGTAATCCAGTGGAAATTTTTAGGAATTCGGTATGTACGAGCATTATTGGCACCAACCGTATGACCTGAATTACATTGGCCCTAGTTACAAATCTATTCTGTGTTGTACAAGTAACAAGTGTATGTTAGTTGTATTTACAGTTAACAAACTGAAATAGGTTATCATTGATTACAGATCAGTTCAGCATTACACAATTACATGCACAATACCATACCTTTCTTTACTAACTCTGGTGAGTACTAAGGAATATTAATACTGAATACAAATACATTCAGTTTTACACAAATAACATGTGTAGATAAATAACAACATACTGTTTCCATACTAGAATGTTTTTACCGCCTCCTATTGTAAATGACTGAGGTAAATTACCCTGAGTACAATTACAGTCGGTTTTACATGTGTAGATGCATAATCACACAGTGATCCCATCCCAGGATGTTTTTAATGTCAGACCTAAACAGTTATTTGAGAAACAATCAGTACATATTATGTAAATTTCTTTTAGAACAGCAAACACCCCCCTTTTCCCACTGGAGGATTTACATCGTCAGTGCAGGAAAAGGATCTTTACTTGTTGGCCTATTATTTATGGCCATGCTTAAGTATTTGACTGTTAATGTCAATTAATGCATGAGAATTTAATTGTAAATGTCAAGTATTCCAATGAACTTTTTAGGACTTCAGCATTATTGGCACCACCGTATGACCTGTAGTACATTTGCCCTGGTTACAAATCCATTCTGTGTAGTACAAGTATACATTATTGGCACTAACATTTAACGACCTGAAATGTGTTATCCTTGATTTGCTGTCAAGCAATCAAATGAACTGTTAAGAAAACGGTATACATTTAACGACCTGAATTATGTTATCCTTGATTACAGGTCTATTCAACACTACCTGAATAGCGACTATACATACAATATACCACATCTTTCCTTATATGAATAATAGAGACATATAGAAGCGGTTGAAAACCTTTAAGATTGTGAAACTATTCTCAAAATTACTATAACACACTCACTTTTTCCACTGGAGGATTTTCATTGTCAGTGCAGGAAAAGGATCCTTATATTTTAGCCTATTACTTATTAGTGGTTGATTACCTCTGGCAAGTAGTTCAATGAACTTTTAGGAATATGGTGTATACAGGCATTCTTTATGCCAACAGAAAATGACTTGAAGTATATGACCTTGTTTATGAGTACCTACTGAGTTACCTAAATATCAAGTGCATGCTATCATACCGTTTTCATACTATAATGTTTTCACTAACATACAATCTAGAGACTTTGGTGTCAAGTAATCAGATGAACTGTTAGGAAACTGGTGTACACAAGCATTTTTGCCAGCAACAGTGAATGATTGAGAGTACATTAGCCCCAGTTACTAGTATATTCATTATAATAGTGTGTGTACATGCACAATACCATACCGTTTCCATACTTGTATTTGAGTGAAAACAACTAACAAGTATTCCTACTAATTTTTAATACTCTGGTAAATATGAGCTTTTATTTGCCGCCTACGGTAAATGACTTAAAATACATTAGGCCAAACTAATATATTAATCAAACTAGTAGATTTTTCATTGCTCTATCTATTTTATCGCAAAGGAAGGTCCTCAAAACTGTTGAACCTGCATACGAAAGATGAAGGCCATCATAGGCAAAAAGGCTGTTTTTGAGGTTTCCTTGGCTATCAAAGAAAGGCCGATAGGTTTCAATGAAAAAAATTTTTGTACCATCTGCCATTTTTTTAAGGATGTTGTTATAACTTATTCTGATCAGATGTCTGCGATCATGATCCCATTTTCTCGGCAGTAAGGCTGACAATAGAATTTTGGCTTGTGGGTTTGCTACCATGATGAAATTTATGATTTCCACAAAGGTATCTCGGAATACAATGGCAGGGCCGCTTGCTGGAGGTGGGTTGAGTTTGGCTAGTTCTTCTCTGTAACAATCAGATGAAATTACATTATTTACCAAACGTAGGTACAGGGACCATTCCGCTTTCTGGCTTAACCAATTCATGCCTATATGCAACACAATAACTTTGTAGTTCAGAATGATGACAGGAAATCTTGTGATGTATTCAAGTATTTTCTTGGGTGTAGCTCCAGGCCTTGTTACTACCACTGTTTTCTTTAATCTTATGCCCTTTGTGATTGAATCCGACAGGATCAAGGAGTGTGGTAAAACTGGAATCAAAAGTAATGGTTGATAAGTTGTATAAATGGTTAAATAGTATGTTACACAAGAAAAAAGACAAGCCTGAACAAGATATTAAACAGCTATGACAGTGACATTTGCAGATATTATACAGCTAAGACACTGACAGATGCAGACTTTTAATTAATATACAGTTTACACATGTCATTTCTATACACTTTACTTAAGCTATAAAATTTACACTTTTAAGACATTTAAACATTGTGGTGCCTTAATATGTTAGTAATACCACTTTAAAGTGCATGCACAAAATAGTTGTTAGCTTAAATTATTTCAACAATTTTAGAGCATCAGATGCAACATTTGCGATGATATTGAAGCGTTGTTTTCCCAGATTGGGTCCTGCATGTATTCTTGAGACTGCTAAAAAGGTGTTTTCTTGCTTGTTCTCTAATAATTTGTTCAGTAGAATTTTTGATGCAGACCATTCCCCATCGTCACTGTGGCCTGTTATTTTCATCCCTGTGTCATCTGTTACTATGTAAGCATACAGAGTATGGTCAGCCACCGCAACATGTTGGGATTGAAAAAGGGCCTCTCGCACTTCAGCTGTGTGACGGACTGAATTTACTTTAGCTGAAAAGCCCTTAAAGCGACTGCCCTTGGTCTCCACCACTTCAGTTTGACTAATTAAATCTAACGAGGGGGGGTTAGAGCTTGGCAAAGAAGGCAGTTTGTTCTTTTCAAAAGCATCTTGAACCACTTGTGAACCCACCATCAACTTGTCTTTTATCAATGCCACTTTCTTCCCACTGTCGCTATATAGTTCTCTATATTGTTTGAGGTCTTCGATCTGAGCCATACGTTTTTCCTTCATGGCTGGTGGATACTGATCTGAGACTCTAATTTTCGATCCTGACTTGCTTCCTCGAACCTTCTTCATAAATGCTTCTTTTCCTTTGTATGTTGTAAATTTAACTATGATTGGCCTACCTTTATGCCCTGATGGCCTACCTATACGATAGGCTGTATCAATTTCAATCAAACCTGAAGGATTTTCAGTCGTTTTAATGTCTTCTTCTCTGATTTTGAATACTTTCATCAAAATATCAGCAACTACCCTTGAACAGAGTTCATTTGCTATTTCATCTACATTGTATATAACAATGTTTTTCTGAAGGCCACTCCATTCTAATTCCATCATTTTTGTCTGGCAATGTTCTAACTTGTTTTCCAGTTTGATTATTTTACCCTTTGCAGATTGAAGGGAATTTTTTAGGTCAAAGTTTTCTTTCCTTAGTGACCCAATTTCTTCGCTAAGTGATTTTAGTGATTTCACTACAAATTCCCACTTTTCTTCGCCAGAATTCAGTCCTAAGGCCTTATCTTCTGTTGTTCCGAACATCTGAAAAAAAAGGTTAATAGCCTCTTGACTATGTGTAACTTGACTATTATCAGTTACTTGACTATGGGCAAAGAGCCCTGTTGTACCTGGTGGATTCTGTGTGGTGTCTGTCATTTTAGGCACCTTTTTCACTTGTTCAGTATTTGGACTTGGCGTGCTTTGGGGAAGAGGCCTTTTCCCGATTGGAGTTGACATGTATCTACAATCAACACAATAGTTCCAAGATTGTATATTTTGGGGGTAGCGCCCATTAAATTATTAAGTAATAGTTATCAATACACAGTTAAAGACACAGCTGCTCTTTAGACAACACCACAGAATAAAAGTAGTTTTCTGACACCAGTCCATTAATAAGTGACAAAATGGAGCAAGTTTAATCTGGTTCGCCTTTCCAATATTGAATATCGGTAACAAATTATGGGCATCAGCCAATATATCAATAGTATTTATACAACTCCAACTATCCCTGGTAGGTTAATCAAATCATTATTGCTTAAAAATACAGTCTAAAAGGTCTTTATTCCAAGGTAGATATGTAGACAAATGTTTCACTGATATTTCCAGATTACATTCTGTGATTTGTTAAGTCTTTGATGCCTGTTGGAGTGGATCCCCCCTCCCGATAATTTCCGTTTGGTGAGCGATAATACCCGATAGATACTTTAAACAAAATCAGGATGGCAGGGACATAGAAACTGCATATATTGTGATGATATGTTAGTTTAGAACCATTTCCAGCCAACTAGTACACATAAATATCAACAGTAAACAATTTTTTTTTTAAATTGGCATTTCCTCTTATTTACCCTCATCTGGGGATGAAAGCAGGTGTGTATCCTGACACAGAGGGGGTTCTCCATGGATAACTCATCTGGCACTACTCCCAGAATGTGAAACAGCTGCTTTAACATCTCAACAAAACCATTCACTATTTTGACTATTTTTTATGTACACTTGGTTCAATGGTATTTGGGGTTTGGTGTACACATTATTATTAGATACAATTCAGTTTATATTATTGGTTATCACTTTCAAGCAATCTGATAATGACATATAAACACATATTGCTTGCATATTTGATACTATGCTTGTAAACTTAGCTTTTAGCCTTCAGTTTTGTAACTTATTGCTCAAATTCAATGTGTAACCACTAGCTGTGAATACCTGAATTCAGCCACTTTATATATCTGATACCAGGTTTTCCAGTAAACATAAAATTTCAGGTTTGGTCTTACATTGCACTTCAGTTTAACTTTTATTCGAGGAAATCTAGAGCTGCCATAATAAACAAACGATTACAATTATATGGAGGCAAAAAACTTTTATGTTATGGATATAAGTTTGTCTGTTTTGTAAATTACTTTGATGGGAATGTTTATTTTTCACTGCTCCAAGGAAGGAAATTTTGTTCCATGTAAGGTTTGTTTGGTGGTTTGTAAGGTCAGTAAAGTCACCATTAAATGACAGGAGAGTATTTCATTACCCCTTTATATTACAAATGCAATGCCTCTCCTAATGAAAACAAAATGTCCCCCTTCTTTCTTCTGTGGGTGTTGTGTAGAAAGGGCCCATAAATGACAGCTTGTGGGCAGATCTTATTAGGACAATTACAGATCAGTCACATGACAAATGATGTCCTTAGTTATGTTATACTTGGTCATAGGTAATCATTAACACTGGCAAATGGGAGTCTCAAAATGATAATTATCAAGTGATAGAATTATTTTGTTAAATCTTTTTTATTGTGAAGTTACAATGACAATATTAATGCCCCTGTTTAAAATTATTTGCTCACTGAGTTCTGATTATTAGACAAACTTTAAGCAGTTTCCTCATATCCCCTTATACTGTCCTCTTGAATAAAATTTCACTATTGGCCAATGGTGGTCAAATCTAGAGAGATGTAAGCTTATCAGTGGGTAGAAATTCATTATTGTCCAAGTGTCTACCGACCATGTGACCATTAGCCAGTGTCAGTCTGAGAATGGAATGTTACCAGGATTAACTTCAGTCATCAAATGGACAATGGTCAAGCCACACCAGGCATATCATTACGTATTTATAAATACACATTAAAAATATGACTCAAAGGTTCCACTATCATGGGTTTTGAAAACATTTAATATATCTATTGGTGGGTTATTACTGGAAAAATATATGTCAGATTTGCGATGACTTGGTATGAAATGCATAAAACAACACTTTAAATTAAAAGGCAACCTGTGACAAAAAATGCAGGATTTTTTTTTACTTAAATAAGTTGTATCACAACTGTGTTACCCCACCTTGGACCCAACTTATGGCATTTTGTTCCCAGCCTAATCTCAAATACAAAATTGCAAATTTAATAAGTAAATTAAATTTTTATAAGTTAATACCCTATCCAATGGACAATATGCTAAACCGGTTGGCGCAGATCGGCCCACCAAACGTCAGAAAAAGACGTCCTGAGTTTCCACCGGCTGGCCGGTCCTCACACTGCACTCGCCAGGTGGGGCATCGTACTTCCTTGCTGTCTAGACAACCTGACGTCATGACATCTTTTTCGTTGTCTAAACCTGATTGACCCGAGTAAACTGCAAGCGGGGCCGGAGGGAGGGTCTTGTGTGTCCATTGGATAGGGTATTAACTTATAAAAATTTAATTTACTTATTAAATTTGCAATTTTATTGCGTTAATACATCCTATCCAATGGACAATATGCTGAATAACTACCGTTTGGTCAGCGGGTAAGTTACTATATGAACTCAGAAGAAAACTAACAAATGATTCCTCTAAGCCGGGTCAACTCCAAGGTCAAGAAACCCATGAGGTGTGTGGTCGGTCAACAGAGACCGGATGACCGGTCCAAACCGACCTACCTCCCCCCTTTCCCTTTTCGGAACAGACCTCCTCTGAGGTAGGGAAGGGGAGGGATGAGTTCAGTCCCTGAGAAATTAAAAACCTCCTCAAGGAAGCACGTCACAGTTTGTTTTTTTATGCTTCTTAACTATATATACAATATATACAAATGTACATTATTTACATATGTACAGGTCTCCTCTATGTACTGGTCAATGGTGGATCTGTTGGGCAGCCACCACTGGCCCCAGATGAAAGAGCTGTTAATCAGCCCAAGCCACGTCCTTCAGATAGAATTGTGTGAAGGTGTTGTGTGATTTCCAATGGCAAGCTGAAAGTAGCTGGTCCAAGGAAACTCCCAACTGGAAGGCCTTAGAAGCAGCAAAGGCCCTTACATCATGGGCTTTAACCTGGTGTAAGGTCAGGGCCTGCTAATCAGAGAGCTCATAGCACAGGATCACGGTTTGTTTAATCCAAGAGGAGATAGTGGCAGGGGAGATATCTTTGTCGAAACCCTTCTTGAAGGAGACAAAGACTAACTCCTTGTTCTGCCTGAGGTCTGAAGTCCCATCCAAATAGTACGCAAGGCTCTGATTGGACAAAGGGATCTGTCAGACTTGAGGGATTTATCCAGGGTTGGGGCCAGGACTGGAATAACCACTGGGGCCACACTGTCTGGACCCTCTTTGGCCAGCTGATTCTTTGATAAAAAGCTGGGTGATGGGTACAGAGATACTTTGGACCAGTCGGACTGGTGTCTAATATTCTTGTGCTGCCAAGCATGTATCTCACTCCTTCTCTTGCCCGAACCTAGGGCAAGAGGAATACTGTTTTGAAGGTCAAATGTTTCAGTGACGCTTCTTTCAGGGGTTCAAAAGGAGCCTTCGTTAACTGATGCAACACCAGGGAAAGGTTCCAAGAGGGGACTCCCCTCCTACCCTTTGGTCTGTCTCTATGGAAACTATCCAGGAGACGAGTGAGATTTTCGTCTTTGCTGATGTTAATGGATGAACTTCCCAGTTTATCAGCAATGGCAGATCTGTAACCATCAATGGCACTGGGCTGCAACTTCCTGTCCTTGAAGAGGTACAAAAGGAAGTCCGCTACTGACTTCATAGGTGGTGACCTGAAGTCCACCTGATGAGAGAGGCACCATTTCTTAAAAATGATCCACTTTGCCTCATAGACTGACCTGGTTGATCCTCTTTTAGGAGCCTCAATTCTTGCTGCCACTGCCTCAGAGAACCCCTGTTCTTTGATAAACGTGGCTCTAGGAGCCATGCATGGAGATTCATGTTTGACAGACTTCTGTGAGGGGTCTGATTGAAGGGCTGAGTCAGGTCTGGCTGGACATCTCCACCAGATCCCAGAACCATGTCATGTTGGGCCACCCCGGTGCAATGAGGATTAGCCTTTTGCAAGGGCAGTCCTGTAATTTCTCCACCTCTTTGCCCAATATGGCTGTCGGTGGGAAGCATAAGCATCCAGATCTCCCCATGGTAGGCTGAGTGCATCTATTACAGTAGCCCTGGGGTCCGGAACTGGTGAAACAAAGAAGGGGAGCTTGTTGTTGAATCTTGTTGCAAAGAGATCTATTTGAGGTTGGTGCCACCTTTCGCATATCTTTTGAAAGACTTGTGGGAGAAGGGACCATTCTGTCTGAATGGTCTGTCCCAGCCTGGACACCTTGTTGGCAACCACATTCAAACGACTGGGAATGTGTCGTGCCCGCAGAGTAACTTGCTCGCTCGTACACCAGGTCAAGATTCTCCATAGTAGGGCACAGAGTGGGCCGGACCTCATACCTCCCTCTTTGTTGATGTAAGCTACTACCGTGGTATTGTTAGTTGCTACGAGAACCATCTTGCCCAGGCATAGATCTTGAAACTCTCTTAAGGCTAGAAACACTGCCTTGAGTTCTAGATAGTTTATGTGTAGCTTGCTTTCTGGTAGGGACCAAGTTCCTCTGGCAGTGATATTGTTTAAGTGAGTGCCCCAACCTTCTTTTGATGCATCTGTAAAGACTTGCAGAGCATGCCGTACTGGGTGTAATGGTTGGCCGGTGAGGACATTGCTTTCCTTCAGCCACCATTGTAAATGGGGGTGTAAAGATCTGGGTAGAGGAATCCTCTTCTCTAGGGACACTGGAATCCTTCAATTGCTTTTGAGATGCCATTGAATGGGCCTCATGTGCAACCTGCTTCAAGTTGATTAAGACTAAGACTAAGGTGAACTTGTTTCTCTGTGGCTGTTACCATTCCTATCACGGACATGAACTCCATCACCGAACACGTCCGGAGGGCAAGGAGTTCCAATATTCTCTCTTGTAGGTTCTGCCACCGGTCCGGTGTCAGTCGGGCCCAACCAGGCTGGAGGTCAAACTGGTAACCGACAAAATTGAAGATTTGTTTTGGTTCCAGCTCCGACTTTTCTGTGTTCACCATCCAGCCTAGATCCTGGCACATTTTCACTAATGCTTGTGTATGTTGGAGATATTCTTGGTGGAATGTGGCTCTCACCAACCAGTTGTCTAGGTATTGGTGGATCCTTATACCCTTTTGAGTGGCCATCCATTTTACCTCCTTGGCTAAGATAGTGAACTCTATGGGCGCCGTGGACAGGCCAAATGGTAGAGCTTTGAATTGAAAGGTCTGGCCCTGGACATGAAATCTTAAGTATTTCCGGGACTGTTCCTGTATCAGAATGTGGAAATAGGCGTCCTTGAGGTCTATGGAGGTTACCTACTCTCCTTCTTGGAGAGATATTCTGATGGTTTCCGGGGTCTCCATTTTGAATTTTTTCGGTCTTGAGGAAAAAATTCAGATTGCTCAGATCTATGATTGGCCGCCATTTGTTGTTGGGTTTGGGGACTAGAAATAGTCGGTTGAAAAACCCTAGTAAGGTCCGTTCTATAGACTAGTTCTATGGCATTTCTGCCCATAAGCTGATGTAATGCCTCTAACAGTTTGAGGTTTCTGTGAGAATTGCCATAGCAGCTTATGACTGTGGAAATTCTTGACAAGTTCGACCGGGTCTGAAAGGGGAGGGTGTAACCCTCTTGCAGGAACTTTCAGTCCAGCACCCAGATCTAACCACTTTTTCCAAAAATATTGCAGTCTGGCCCCTACAGGCAGATTTGTGACAACATTGGGAGCATTTGTTACAGTATCTACATGAGACCATGGAATGACACAAGAAACACCTTTCACAGATTTTAATGTATTTTGCTCTGGATAACAAACTGCTGCCCGGGGACTTACTTTGTTCTTTTGAGAATGCCCAGGTGCAGTATGAACAGAATTTACAACATTCAGCTTTACATTTAAAGTGTTCATTGTCTCTTGTGGGCTCCCGGTCAGCAGCAAGGGTCTCAGCTGAAACATACATTGATTGTCAGATTGATTGTTGATTTTACTGCTGCTGACCCTTGGCCGGTCGCCAGGAATACTGTTGCTTTCCCTTATTCCTTCTGCAATGGGAACGTGATAAATTCTTCCAGGCCGGCTTGTCCTGTTTTCTGTCTGACCTCTGCTCTTGCCTTTCATACGGATGATATCTGCGGCTCTTATACACAGAGCTAGATCTGTTCCTGTCAAAGTCTGTTATATCCTCTTCAGCTTTCTTAACACAACTGTCCGGAAACAGTATCAAGGTGAAGGGGTGATGTGCGCAGGGCATTGAGAGTGTCCGCCTTAACCCCTGCTTTCAGATATGCCAAGTATGAGTCCCGCCTTAGAAGGGTTGCATTTGCCATGTTTACAAAAACAAACTCTGTCAAGTGTTCCATTGCTTTCGCCATGGACTGGCACACACTAGCATTGAAGTCCAGTAAAAACTGCAGTTCATCCACATCAGCTGAAGATCTGGCCGGTGCTTTCCCTTTGGATTCCACCCGTATGGCTTTCAACTGTGTGTTCATGTTTTGCTGGATCTTCAGTAGACAGCTGGTTGAACCTGGCAGCCTGATTACAGATGACAGTCGACTCACGTGCAGATTTCTCCCACTTACGTAGATTCTCTTGAGATAGGACGTGACATGGGAGGGGCACTAGCTATGTCGGCCTGTCTAGCAATCCTGAGGTATCCACTGTTGAGATGTGAGGACCCGGTGTGCCATGATGAAACTGCTTGATCAGAGTCCTTCTTGGGGTTGGCTTGGAACCCATACCACTTGCTCTGTGATTTGGGAGGCCGGACAAATTGGTCTCTCAAAAGGCCCCCTGCTTCAGAAACTCGCATGGGATATCCCTGAGTTAAAGTAAGGTTGAGTTTTGACATTTTCTTACAGAGCCATTTGTCGGTCGGTAAAGTTACAGAAACTATCCCTGGAGTGTGCATCTTGGGGCCGGAAAAGGGGTTATCCTCACAGGTGGTGGCGCCAGAGTCAATGTCTGGAATGTGTGACCAGTTGATGAAAGATCTAATCCCTCTCAGAGTTTCTCGGTATGATTGTTCTTCTGAGAGGGATTGATCATGGTCCAACAAGTTGGCCTCTTGTTCCTCCGACAATTCCCCTTCCTCCGGAAAGATATCAACAGGTGGTCGGTCCGAAGACAGACTGTCCGACTCAGAGTCACTGGAGAGAGAAGTTTCCTTCTAAGACGTGTCAAAAGCACTAACTAAATGTCCTTGACTTGGTTGCATCGGTGCTGGTGCGGTGGTCGGTTCTGGTTGAGTTGATGAAGAAGCTTTTGTAGTAGTAGACCCTTGGTGAACTGGGTCGGTGGTCGGTAAGGCAAGAGCAGGTTCGGTCAGTTGAGACAGCTGATTGCTAGGTTGTTTGAAGGGGTCCGGCCAGACCACATCTGCTGGAGTAGCATGTGTAGGGGTCACTTAACAGTACCAAATACCCGTTCCTGGGGTCAGTCCAAGGTCCTAGCCATGAGCAGGGCTTCTAGTCTTTTGAACCGATCCGACCTTTTTCTGTCAAGGTCTGAAATTCGTGAGTTGGTAGAGGGGGCAATGGACTTCCCCTGATCGGTAGTTGAAGAAGAAGAGGCTGGTCGGCTGGAAGATGACTTCACCGACTTATCTGGCTTCACCGACTTGGAAGATGTTGAAGATTTCTTGTCAGTTTTCTTCTCAGATTTCTTCTTCTTCTCTTCCAGCCCACTCAAACCAGAGGCACCAGAGGTACCTTGGCCATCCACTACCCCACTACCAACACAAGTGACGGGTCCATGAGGGTGGGACTGAGAGTGTCTGAGTCTTTAGCTGGAGTAGATGTCTTAGCCTTTCTCTTTTCCTTCTTGATTTTATATGAGGGGGTAGACAGCTGAGCCTTCTGGTCCGCAGTTAAGTCATCACAGTGGCAGCAGGGAGCAGGAGGTGTCTGTACACAAGGGTCTGAGCCCTTCTTCTTATCGCGGCAATGCGCAAAAACAGAGTGAAAGTCAAAACCTGCCATCATGTGGCTGCACCCCCCTCGACGCTGACTAGGAGAGGACATGTTGGTCTATAAGATGTAAGGAAGTAAATAGTAAAGTTGTAAAACCTCAAAACTTCCTTAACGCACAAAAATCACAAATTTATGCAATCACAAAATAATCCATTCAAGCAGTGCATGCGCCAAACAAAAAAAATGCCATGACGTCAGGTTGTCTAGACAGCAAGGAAGTACGATGTGCCACCTGGCGAGTGCAGTGAGGACCGGCCAGCCGGTTTAGCATATTGTCCATTGGACAGGATGTATTAACGCAATAAAAATGATAGTTGTTTGTCCTTGCCCATCTGTTTCATTGTGAGGCATAGCCAGAACAGTGTTAATACAGTTTATGAAGGTTGTGTACAGTTACAATAGCAAATAACTGTAAACATTTCCGCTTTAATTTGTGCCAGGATTTAAATCGAAACCTTACAAATGAAGGAGAGACGTCTTAATATAATGCCCACATTGCTCCCTAATTCAGTCTAATAACTTTTTAGCATCACTTGTGTACATACCAAACAATATTGCAAATGTAATTAGTATATTAAAGTTTTAAAAGTTAATATCTTACCCAACAGATTATAGGTATACTGTGGCACCAGACGGACCTGCCAAATGACAGAAAAAGCCATTCCAAGTTTTACTTCTAGCAGGACCAGTATAGGGTACTCTACTCACCAGGTGGCCCAGTTCCTGCCTCATTCACCATAGGGGCATGACATAATAGCATCTTTTTCATTTCTCTAAAGATTTAGTCTACAGTAAGATGAGATCGGAGCAGGATGGGTGGGAATCTACTGTCTGATATTAACCTATAAAGATTTAATTTACTAGTTTAACTTGCAATTTTAATTTGTTAATACATCTCACCTAACAGATGATAGCTAGAATAGCTAGCCAGTGGTTGGTGGTCAGCCTACCAGAGACTAAGAAGAAATCTTAACAGCAGTAAAGAGTGGTCAGGTCTGGGTAAGACCTGGACCACAGGTTTTAGCCCCTACTCCCTAGCAGTCCCTCCTGGCTCTTTTCCCAGTTCTGAGGAGGGGAAGTGAGCAGAGTTCAATCCCCTAAGATTCCACAAATCACCCGAGTGAAATGGGTAGACCTCATACCTGGTGCTCCTAGTACCTAGGTAAAAAGTTCCAAGGACACGAATAGGTCATAAACAACCAAACCAAACAATACTTCTGGTAGCGGCGGAGATATCCTTAGCAAAACCCTTCTTGAAGAAGGAGATATCCTTAGCAAAAACCTTCTTGAAGAAAGGAAAAACCTGTTCCTTGCCATGTTGCAAATCTTATGGCTTGTCCAGGTAGTAACACATTATCCTAACTGGGCAAAGGGACCTGTCCTAGTTCAGGGATCTGTCCATAGTTCGGGATCAAGGCCAGGATATTCACTGGTACTACCCACTCTGGACCCTCCTTCACCAAGTGGTTCTTAGAAGAGAAACTTAGGGAAGGATATAAGGAAATTTTACACCAGTCAGCTTGGTGTCTAAAATTATTATTCATCTAAGCATGGATTTCACTCCTTCCCTTACCAGAACCTAGAGAGAGGAGAAAAATGTTTTGAAAGTCAAATGTTTGAAAGAAGAATACCCTTGCTTGTCTGAGATGGTTGACCTGTACCTAGTTGATGGTACTAGGCTGAAGAGCTTTCTCCTGAAAAAGGTGCAGGATAAAATCAGCTATCTCTTTGTCCACCTGACCTGTTTTGAACCGTCTAACAAATATGGCCCACTTCGTCTCATAGACTGTTCTGGTTTAGCATCTTTGAGGAGCCTCAATTTGTGCTGCTGCTGGGTCAAAGAACCCTAATTCCTTGATTGCAGTGGCTCTAGGAGTCATGCATGAAGGTTGCGACTAGCCAGATCCCTGGTCCGGCTCTGTTGAATGGTTAAGTCACCAAACTGGTGTGGTTGGAAAGGCAAATGGGTATCTGGGTCGACAGATCAAAAAGATCCAAAAACCACGGCATGTTTGGCTTACCCCTGAGCAAGAATGCAAAATGGTCAGAATGATATGATCTGTACAGTGTGGAAAGCGACATAAAATGTCAGATAAATAAATGAAACCAGATTGCCATGTAGTCTCCTATGTGAGCACCCCAACCTTCCCTTGAGCCATAAAGACTTGACGGGCGTGACACAGTGGGTGCAAAGGTTGATCTGATTGATCTTGAACATTTACCACCTGGGTCGACCACTGAAGGTGAGGGTATTGAGACCTTGGAACCAGAATCTAATTTTGGGGCACCTGTTTCTCAAATGCCATGAGAAGCCCTATTATGGGCAATGAATCGTCTGATCCAGCAAGATGGTTTGGATAGAAGAAAGGCCACTTTCTGTTGGACTGCAGCAGAATGGACAGAGTCCCATTTTTGTTTCCATCCAGTATCAATAGGTTGATGTTGGTTTTGTTATGGCTTTTAACAGGAAGCAAATGTTTATGGACCGGGCCAGGCTGTGAAGTATGCTTGGCAATCTCAAACTCATCTTCTGCATGCCTAATGACAGAGTCCGAGAGGAGAGTATTGTTACTCAAGGCATAGTTTCTCAAGGCTGAAAAAGTGTCTAGTTTAACCCCTTGTTTGAAGTGCTCAGGATATGAGGTCCTTATAACTAGAGTGAGATTGGCCATCTGGATGAAAGATCCAGCTCTCTGGATCTTTACTGAAGATTTACATTTCCCATGTTTGGATTGCAGAGTTTTTAACTGTTGCTGAACACTGTCTTGAATCTTAATAATGCAACGGTCGAAACCAGCAGACTGGTTACAAATGTGACTGGTTTCCTAGGCTGCCTTCGCCCACTTTCATAAAGTATCCTGTGAGATTGGTCACGAAGAGGCTTGAGAAGATGAAGAGGCAGAAGGATTGGCATTGTTACCAAAACCACTGTTGAGCTTAGCGGCATAATTTGGCCAAGTGTTCACATACTTCCCGGCCTTGTTGTATCCTTGGATTTGGCTGGGTGGATGCCGTACCACCGACTTTGGGATTTCAGGGGATGTGGTCCATGTGGTGGAAATCTCGTGGCTCACTGGACTTTGAAGGGTATCCTATCAGCACTAAATTTAAGTTCTTAATTTTGTTACAGAGTCCGGCTTCTGATGTAAGAAGCAATGAAACTTTACCCACTGGCTGAGATCTGTGTCTTACCTGTGTGTTACCAGCAATAGATGTCAGTGAGTATTCTATATCTGAAATGTGTTCTCACTCCAAACAGTCTCATGAGAATTCTGATCCTTATGTGGGTGTTCCACCACACGACTAAGGCTCCCGATTAAGGGTTTTTGAGGGTCGGTTTCAAAAATATGCTTAGTCCCAGGCTTCCTGTAAGGGTCGGTTGTGGTCGGTTGAGGCCGTGTGAGAAATCAAACATGTTTGATATTTCTCCCGACCCCAACCGATTATTTTTTCCCGCCATAAACAAAATGTCCAGTCCCAGGCTTCCTCAGGCCTCCTCAGATCAAATTTACACAGTCCTATGCTGTCCCAGGCCGCCTGCGACCCTTAGTCGCCGACCCTTTGTCCCTGACCCTCTATACCTTAGTCCCAGGCTTCCTGCGACCCTTAGTCCCATTGCAAAGCAAAAATCGGCTATCTCGGTCTGGGGACGCCTGGGGACGCCTCAGGACACCTTGTGGGGTCGGGACTTAATCCTGGGTTAGTCGGGGCTTAGTCCCAGGAGGCCTGAGGCGTCCTGGGACCCAGTCGGTTTGTCTACGACAGGATCGTGGTTCAAACCGACCAGAAAAATGGCTTAGTCTGTTCTTAGTCCCAGACCAGTTAGGGACTGTCTGGGGCCTCCTGGGGCGTCCTGAGGCCGATCTGTAGTTAATCCCAGACCTTCATACCGATTCTGTCTTCCACCCCATTGGTCAATTTTTTTCCATTTTTTCCAAGACTACCCACGATTAAGGGTCGCCGACAGGATCGGGGCTTAATCCTTTGGTGGAACAAGGGCATTACTAATAGCTTTATTAGAGTCATAAGTTTCCAGCTCTGTTTGATCTTCCGGTTCGGAAACTTTGCCCTCTTCTTGCTAGAGCAGTGGTAAAACATCCCAGGCAGAATGAGATAAAGGACCAGAAGCTGGAACAGTGCTTTGCTAAGAAAAAATGGTTCCAGGTCATTGTCTGGGTAAAGGTTCTCCAAGGAAGATGACATAGACTGGCTGGCTTGAGTACCATCTACCTTGAGTCCTCAAGTGACAGCCTGTGATTAGATGCCAAATGTAATAACCACTAAGCCACTGGGGACCTCTTGATGCAGTTCAACCTCCTTCACACAGTTTTACCACATATTTAAGAAAACATCTGATAACAACCATTGTCACTTCCCCAGGATATCCAATTCAAGTTCAAACGAAGTTAAACAACCTAAAAAAGTGCTTCTTACTCCTTAATTATTGATCCTTCAGGATTGGGAAGTGAAACCAGTCTATGGGAAAACATACATTTATCTTCGACTCCTCCTTTGAGGTTAAAAGAGAGCCAACCATAAAGGTGCTTAAAACGGGCCTATTATTGGTACTATAGGTTCAGCATATTAAGAGAGACATACATTGGCTTCAACCGTTTGATTTGATTAGGTTAGGCACTTGATCGCTCTCTTAGGATCAAAATGAGGGTAAACTTAAACATAGTGGTTAGTTGTTTAATATTGTTGATAGAGGTTCAAAGGACAAACTTGTGGTTTTATGACAAGGTTTTACCTCACAGGGTAAACAGGGTAGCAATCACTGGTCGCTTTCAAGTTGCAACAGAAAAAGAGAAAAAGTAAAACTTTTTAATTATCACAGTCAACTGAAATATTCTTAAGAGTTTGTACAATATTACAATATTTCAATAATGAAACCAATCTGACCTAAGTACAGTCCTGTCTAGGTAATAAAGAGTTAAATACGTTTTTCCGCTTGACTATACCCAGAAAGTGGTCCTAAGATCCATCTGGTTTCCCCTAATATACAAATGTCTGTATTCCGAGATCCGTTCAGCATCCAAAAAGACAAAATGTCCATAGCTTATGATATTTTCAGTTGATTTACAAAAAATTTCCTGTGATCTTTTTAGTGTCCACTAACACAAAATAATTATATCCAGATATTCAGAGTATCTGCACAAAAATGTTGTTCACTCCAAAATGTGAATAATATTCGAAATACAGCAAACCTACTGTCCAGTAGATCCATACACTATCACTTTTCTTAGATAAATCCATGCATTTGCACAGTGCCCATTTATGTAACAGGCTTATATTGGGAAAGACTCAATACAGGTCCATAATGTGTAGTCAACTAAAAGGAAATCAAAGGCTTGAAATAGTTGTTGTAATAACATTTTTGTAATCTTGGATGCTAACTTCGAAGTTTAATGAAGGTAGTCTACGTTTAAAACATTTTATCAACATTTATCACTACTCCTAGCACTGGCGCCAAGTAAGATGCTTGTAAAAATGCTCTAATTGCACTTAAGTTTCTATACAATATCTGAAATATGGGTTGGCGATTTAAAGGCATATTAGATGTGTGTATGAAGCAGTATCCTCTGAAATTTAATTGTTGAATTGATGACTGAAATATTCAGTGGGTCACATTAATATTGGCAGTTTTAGAGATGGACTAGAGCAGTGTGAACAAGTTGGTTCTGCACTGAAATCTATCAGTCAATGGCAAACTACTACCAACTATCCAGAGGGTTTAATGGCAAACTACTACCCACGATTCAGAGGGTTCATTGTTGGAGGTATCATTGGCCCAGCCAGATATCAAGTCAGAAAACTAGTATTTGTTTGCTATAGGTCATCAGTTACATTGTGAGGGGTGAAACATCCCAATGAATACACGTTGTCAAGGTTTTGTACTGCACAATACTGGACGTATGACGAACAAGTACAAAGCTTTGCCACTTACCAGGATTCAATCTCTAAATTCAGAGGATCCAGAGCTAGCTACCACAACACAACCATTGCTCCCTGATTGTGCATGATAAGTGTTTAGCATGAACATACCAAATAATATTGCAGTTACAATGTTTTATCAATTGGTGCAAAGGAATGAAGTTTACTGTTTTTCATGTTCAGAATGTCCCAGTGGAACATGTGGCTACAACTGTAGCCAGAAGTGTTCTCAACACTGTTTAAACGCTATAGGTGATATTTTTTCTGATATCGATGTTTGTCCAAATGGATGTCAAGCTGGCTATACTAAAGAAGCCTGCACTGAGGGTATATGT
Source organism: Sabellastarte sp. h YS-2021 (assembly GCA_964017235.1). Taxonomy (NCBI): domain Eukaryota; kingdom Metazoa; phylum Annelida; class Polychaeta; order Sabellida; family Sabellidae; genus Sabellastarte; species Sabellastarte sp. h YS-2021. Next base: position 75,385,234 of record OZ024935.1, on the reverse strand, counting down.
TACAGTTCTTTATGGATACCATCATAGTTCATTTTAATTAATGCATAATAGTTGAAGTATTGTAATGCACTGTGTAATCTTTTTCTTAACTGCTATTTGAAATTTACGTTTTAGAATATCTAATCACAAAAAAATTTAAGATGTATTAGAATTACTGGATTGGTTGGTTGATTTTATTTCAAATATCCCTTTTTACACAGTGTGCAGCTCATATAAAAAACAGTGTAGTCTACTTTTGATTATGCACTAAAAACATCTGACACTGGCAAACAACTGCCAACTGTTCCAAAACTTTGGGGTCAAAATTTGGGGTGACCTATAAGGTGACCAATATTGTAGGCCTCAATGGCTGGGTGGTTAAGAAATTTGAAAAATTTTGTTGCAATTTTAATTTTTATTAGATAAATACTTACCATTTCCTGACCATTGCTATATGTTGGTGCCATCCAACTCACTGGCCAACGTTGGGAAACGTTTTAAGGTACCTTAAGAATCCAGTGAGTGAGTGTGAACTAGCATGCCCCCCTAGTGGTCATGTGACCATGCCAGTAAACAATCTTCATTATTTTTGTTGCAGAAAATACTCCCCTAGTACTGAATCTGCGGGGAAGTAGGGGGGGACTATCCTGGTCAGGAAATGGTAAGTATTTACCTAATAAAAATTAAAATTACAACAGAATTTCATTACGAAAAATACACTTACCATTTCCTGACCATGGAAGGAGGGCAGTACTAGAATCTAAAGACTGAGTACACCACCCTGCATAGTTATCATACATAACACAATCCTATGGGCAATCAGACCTAACCTCACTTCTCAGATGAGGCAGTGGAACTGATAAGCACAGCAAAACAACACAGCCCCGCTGATGTTGTTGTTGTTGTAGGAAGGAAGGAATTATTACACCCACTACATAGCCTACAATTTAAACATTATGAGAAGTTTATATTGAAATTTACACATATACAACAACATATAAACTTCCAACATTAACCACATACCATACAAATCCCCTAACTGATAGTATGTAGTTGTAGTTCTCACAATGCTGACACTTATTGTGCTGCTATTGAATGTTGCATATAGACGAACATCCAACACCCACACAGGTGACTCAAAACTTGGAAGTGTCATCAGCATATTGTGTAATTTATTCCATGCCTGAATGAAGTCAACAACGCTGCCTAATATAAATACAGACAGTATGACAGACATACATATGCAACTGCATACAAAAGTACCAATATAAGTATCACACATATACTTATAAAGTAACAAACTGGAGGAACCAATTTCAAAGTCTGACCACAACCAAACCAAGAACTTGAGACAGAAAATTGGGAAACATGTCATGGTTTCCAGTAACATGCATTTAAAAATTCATATACAGAAACATTACCCTAAAAACTAAAGATGCAGTCAATCTTGCTTTGACCCGCTACTGTTTAGAGTCAGAAATTGACTTCTCCTCAGTTAAAAGGATAGTCTGCCTTAAGCAAATGAGATAGTTGCCCTGAAAATATCTGCTGAAAAGCCTTCCTAAATAGCTACAGACAAGAATAGTCATTTCATTAAATCCTTTGTCCTATGTAAAAATATTTCAAAACCCTACCCAGACAAAGAGATCTATCTTGAGTAATGCTGCTGTCCCAATGATTGAGAGCTGGCATGACCACCGGCTTAACTGAAGTAGGCCCATCCGAAGCCAACTGATTTTTGGCTAAAATAGCCAGAGCCACTTGTGACCAATTCTCCTTTTAAGTAAGGAAAGAAAATGCCAACATGAATTTCATGTCTTCCTTTGCCTGATGCCAAAGTCAAACGAAAGACTTGTCTTGAAAGTTAATAACTTTCAAGAAACCTTCCCAAAGGCTCAAAAGACTGTTTAGTGAGACCAAGCAAGACTGGCGACAAAAGGATAAACCTATTGCAATTGTTATTCTGGAACCAGCAATAGTAGATGGCTTGAAATTCTTTTCCTTAAAGAAGTAATTAAGGAAAATTGCTACATCTAGAAAAGTATGATCTGACATGTTCACCACAAGGAAGTCTCAGAGAGAGATTTGTGAACAGATCCCAAACCCAAGACATACACCATGACCATCATGATGCAAACATGATGAATCTGCACCTGAAGGTGGTCATCTTTTAAATCACCTGAAGAATCTTTGGCCACCGTGGTGCAATCACGATAATTCTGCACCTGTAGGTGGTCATCTTTGAATCACCTGAGGAATGAGAGCCACTGGAACAAACACAAAACTGTCCAGATCCTCCCAAGATATGTGCAATGCATCCGTTCCCCGAGCCCCAGACTAGGAACAGGAGACACCTACATTGGAAGCTTATGATTCAAGTTGTTGGATGCCAAAGGCAGATTGATTGAACACACCTACAAGGGAAGCCTTAGCAGGAAATTTTGTGGACAGCTCAACCAGATCCCAAAACTAAGACATCCTTAGCCACCCTGATGCAATCATGATGATTCTGCACCTATGTCTTTGAGTGGCCCTCCTTAATAGCTACTCGACAAAGAGACTTATCTTGCACCAAAGAAGGATCTAAAGAAGGTTTCAAAGCAGGAATGATCACAGGTTGAAATAGCCAAAGGACCCTCAGAAGCCAAAAGATTTTTCGCTATGAATGCATCACCTGAAGAATCAAGGCCATAGGACCAAACAAAACTGTCCAGTCCATTCCTTGAGATGTTGAAAAAGTAACATACCTTGGAAGCTTATGGTTCAACCTGTTGCAAACAAATCCATCATTGGTAGATGGTATCAATGGTAGATTTGATTGAACACCTGATTCAGAACAGATGATTCAAAACTCATTCAAAACTAATTCAATTTGAATCATCCTGTCTCTTAAGGACAAGGAATCTGCTAGAATATTTGTTTTCCCTGGGAAGTGATCTGCCCAAATCTGAACGCACTGGCATACGTCCAAGGAATGATTCTTCAGATAAAGGCACACATTCCTGAAAGTGGGTACTTCCCTGATTGTTCAGATAGGAAACCACTGATGAACTGTCTGTGGAAATCAACAGATTGAGAATCTGAATCTGACTTCTGAATAATTCTAAAGCTAGTAACCCTGTTAATGTGGAGTCTTGACTCCTCATGATACCACAGACCACTGGCTGTTTGATGTCATAATTGGGAATCCAAACCCTTAAAGAACAGAAGGAGATAGTGCTCCTTCTGATGAAATAGTGGGCCCTCCTTCAAACTTGAAAAGTTGGTCCCCCACTGAAGATGATCCCTGAGAACAGAAAACTGTGATATCACAAGACTGAGGATAGCCTGGTAGACTGATAGACTGGTGCAGATAGCCTTGGGGTCACCGAGCAAAAAAATGGCTCAAAGGCATTGTCTTGTCCCATGAAGCCATGCCGCCAACCAGACATGGCTTCCTTGGAAACCATTTACCCTAGAAAGCTAAAAATGCATTTCTTATTCTACTAAATCATCTTAAGAGATAAGTTAGAGAAAAGTGAGACATGTAACACTCCTGTAGAGTAACAAGTTTGAAGAACCGATCCAAGCACTGTCCAACAAAAATCTAGGATCATTGAGGACTGTAATTGCAAAAACTCTGCACACAGTCCAAGGCAAAAATGAAAACTCTATGAAATCCTGTTAATCCTTAGATCCTTGAAGACGTGCTGCCAGAGGTCCTGCTAGACAACTTCAAATGTTTATTTTCCAAGATTTGACATGATCTCTGCTGCAGAAACCAAGAGAACCTGTACTCCTGAATTGTAATTTTGACAATGGGTGCCTAGGTTATATGTACCGGTTTCCAGCAGAAAAACCAGTACAAATCCATAATGCTAAGTACTGAGATGAAAACACAACTCCGGTGATCTGACAACCAGATTCCAGACCTTTTGGGAGGTATGGAAACTCGATTGTATTCGGATGACGTCATGCAGGTATTTTCCTCCATGGAATGTTTCGACTGAACTTCACTGAACCGGAAGCTTTAAATACTGAGGAAGTTCATTTCTATATCTGGAACTTGTCCACATTGCAGCAACCAATGAGAAACTATGATGTCTGCTCTCACAGGGGATTCCTACCAGTCACCCAATTCGGCTGAGATTGTCGCGATGAGATATTTGCTACCAAACGCCTGGCTATAAGAACCCGACATGTGAAAAGCTTTGTGACAATCCAATTGTCTCCATTCTTCAGGTTGTCTTCCTTTGTCCCTGTCGGAGCTAGTAAGAATACCGTCAGTTTCAGTGTTTATTCTCCCAAATCTTCCATGTTGTGAAGAAATATCATAAAACGTGCCTCTTTGAAGAAAAACAAATTGAAAGAATTCTGAATTGAAGAAACGTCTTCATCCAACAAAGAAACATCAATACCGCCATCTTACAAATAGTGGTCATAATCTGCTATAAAATGGCCATAAAAGTACTTTCCTTCTGTAGTTTTTCTAAATTTTATCCTGAGAAGACATTGTCAACACAGATGATCTACCACAGAATTCAAAATCACAGAATAACTCCAAAACTTAATAAAAATCTGAAATGAAAGTTACACCTCCACACTGGAGGATGGCCAACAAAAATAATGAAGATTGTTTACTGGCGTGGTCACATGACCACAAGGGGGACAAGCTATATCATACTCACTCACTGGCCTCTTAAGGTACCCTAAAACGTTTCTCAACGTTGGCCAATGAGTTGGATGGCACCAACATATAGCAATGGTCAGGAAATGGTAAGTGTATTTTTTGCAATAAAAATACACCTCAAATTCAAATCATATCATTGTTTCCTTGTCCAATCTCAGATTTTACAAAGGGTAGGTGCTCGCTATTATTGGTTGATTATACTGTATTTGAGTAGTTATAAGGGTGGAAAAACTAGTACATACTAGTCTGTCAAGTTTTTGTTATGAATAATGCTGGACAAAAAAACTACAAACTTTGAGTCGAAAGCAAGAGAGTTACAACAACACCACCTTTGCTCCATGATTTTGTAGCAACTCTTGTTTCAGGATGTGTATATGTTACGTCCAATCAAAAAATCCCAATTTTGTGAAATGGCAACTGTGATTCAATTGTGGCGTGTCCATATTCACAATACCAGCAATCATATGCATTTTTATACATAACTGAAAGAAAACTTTTTTAAAATGCTATTGTGCATTAAGCCACTGAGGGTCTACAAACTGGTTTTTAAAAATACTGAAACTATGGTGTTTCAAAAATAAAGGTGAAAAGAAATTTAAATTAATTGTTTTTGTATATTTTCCTTGAAGTATGTTATAGTTTTTTTGCAGACAGTTACCTGATTGCAATTAACTGTTTAACATATTATGATGTTGTTATCAAAATAACTACCCTATATCCTTTGGAATACACCTTCTGTCTTGGAAAACCCTAAAAGATAGAGTTCAATGATCTTAGCAAAATATAGGGGCAATAGCACCCAAGGTGATCTGAATAGTGTTATGTGTGTGTACTTGTTATTGGTGGAATATGGAGATTGTTTCTGCATACCAGTGGCTGACCTAACAAAGCCAAGGGTTCAGAAATGGAAGTATTTCTGCAATAAATTGGACCAGCACACTTCCTGTTACACAGAACGAAGGGCAATGAACTAAAATATAACAAAGTGCATGGAATTTACAGTAATTTACTAATTAATGCAAACAGTTTGAAGTTTATTTCTTTTTGACATCTTCCAGAATGTCCAAGTGGAACATATGGCTATGAGTGTGGCCAGAACTGCTCTCAGCACTGTATGAATTCTTCATGTGACAAATTTTCTGATTTTGGTATTTGTCTAAATGGATGTAAACCTGGATATACAAAAGAAAACTGTACTGAGGGTAACTATTGTAGTTCTTGATGGATATTTTAGTTTTGACATATTGTGTAAGTCATATCAAGATGGGTTGCTAAGAGGCAACACGACACCAGTGTGGACAAGTTGAATCTGTAATGTAAATATCGGGATCTGATAAGAAAATTACCAACAGTTTAAAGACCTTTAAAATGGCTTTTACTGGAGGGATCAGTTGTCAGTTTGTTAAATATTATATTTATTTACTTACCTCACAGAATTCAACTCAAAGTATCTGTTTCCTTTCCCAACCTCAAATCTGAAAAAAAACTTGATACAAATGACCATTAATAATAAACATTGAACAACTTTGCCATTCTAATACATAAATGTGAATGGTATTTATGTGTGTGAACTATTTTTCTGTTCACAGAATGTCCAGACAACACATATGGTATTAATTGCAATCCTTGCTCTCCCAACTGTAAAATTCTACCATGTGACAAGTTTTCAGACACTGGAATGTGCATTGGAGGCTGTCTCATGGGATACAATGGAGTAGCATGTCTTGAGAGTAAGGTTTCATATACTCAACAACTTAGTGTATAGATGTTGTAAGTTACTTTTGATACATTAATAATCTGTGGAGATGCTAAGTCTATAAATCAAGATAAAAAAGTCTGTCATGTTTACCCTTCTACTCTTTTGTAATATTCATTGTTGTTTAAATAAAATTTAGATATGGTACTTTGAAATCCATTAAGCTGAAGTAAATTTATTAAAGTTTCTTCAAATTGGTAAATTAAATATTTTGCTGCTACGTCAATGAAAATGTGTTTATGGACACAAAACGTAGGGACATCTTACAGTAATTATGTCATATTACATAAATACAGCTTTGTCTTTTTGCTGCCAGAAGTTTCAGTGCCTTAAAGATTAATAAGTTTGGCAGTAAATCACTTAACTTTGACCTCAGGGGTCATGGGTATGACGACATTTGAAAGGTAATAAGGGTCTGTTTCGATAAGGCCATAGCTGTTAAAATAGTTGTAATACTTTGGCTTTTTGTTGCCAGATATGGGATTTTCAGAATCATTAAGCATTCCAGGTACTAAAAATAATATATTGCTAGATTGACCCATTGACAACTTGCTACTTTAAAACAGTTTGTATTGTGATAGTACAAGCTTTAAAATACAGAATATCTGTCTTATTTCTAAACATACAGAAAGTGATTTCAGTGTTAAAGTGGGTATTTGGATAATCCCACTTCTGATCAGCATTGCATTGGTTGTGGTGGGAGTCTTCATAAAATTTAGGTAAGAAAACTAAAAGCTTGGACACAAATGTTATATAGGTGTCACTAAATTTGCACTAATTCAAAATTTTGCTCCGACATTAGGCAGTAACATTTTATTTTGTCATATATAATATTGGCATAAAAGCACTTAAAGCTGCTGATCAAGCTCATTAATGCTGTGTGTTTTTGTTTCCAAACTTTAAAAATAATTTATGTCTTGTCTCCTTTATTTTGTTTGTTGTTTATGTATTGTTGATTGTGTTTTTTACTTTGTTTATTCTAGTCATTTCCTGTAATCTTGATTTTGTCTGCTTTTTTGCCAGTTTTTAATTATTTGCATATATTTGTTTGTTTGTGATTACTAGTTAATGTATTTGTACTAGTTAATGTTTTTATTTGAAATAGTGCAGTATGACACATTAGTGTTTTGACACTAAATGTTTAATTATCTTATCTTTAAATGGTCATTTAGATTATTGTCTGATATATCATGCAGTTGTAAATAAAAGAGTTTTTGCAATATTATAGCTTACTAGGAGAATAGGAAAGATAAATTGTCTTGAGTTTGTTCAACATTAGGAAAAGAAAACAAAAAAGAAAAAAGGCAGATGCTGATCAGGATTTGGGACAATATAGAATTCCTTTAAGTTCAGGGACAGGTAAGATTTTTTCCAAAATGACATGAAGATGATGTTAAAGCTTCGGATCACATACTTTTATCAGAATACATAAACTTGAGCTAATTTTGTGAAGGTTGAAATTGATACGGCCATGCATTATGGGTACTGAAATCCAAAACAACACCATTCATAATATTAGATATTAAACTATATTAAACTTTAAGTTAAAATTTCACAAGGTAAAAAAAAGATTGACTGAAAATAACTTTCTTGATTCCAATATCCATATCCATTTCAAATAGATCACCATATTTATTCAGGTAGTAATTTTCAAATTGCCCTCGATCAGATATGAAACTGAAAGAAGAATGCATATTGCTTGAGATATAGTAACAGCATAAATATTTGCATTAATGTCAGTAAAAATCAGCCTTCAAATACCATTGATTCTTGACAGACTTACAAAATATCAGTGCACAGGTTGTGCTTAAATTTGGTCTTTCAGCATTTTAATTTATCATGGTGTAAAATTAATGCTATACCTTACATTCTAAGGGTCATATATGACCTTTGTTAGATGCCAGTGATACAGATTTGTTGTGGTTTGAATGACTACCTAAAATAGCAGCCCACTGTAAATTGGTCCTGTCCGAAGTTACATGTTAAAGAACCATTTGATAAGTGATCGTGTCTGAACCTCTGTGTCTCAGTCAGGAGAACATAAATTATTTTGCACTTGTGCAGTTGTGACGAGGTAAATAGCCTTTTGACTCCTCTAACCAGGATATATTGTGTGATAAGTAGTAATATCAGATGATACATTTTCATTAAGACAGGTTCTTGACAAATCATAAAAATTAATGTTGTTATTGGCTAAGGTCAAATACTCTCTACCACTGAGGTTAGAGCCAAGAGAGTAAATCCCAAATTCTTAAACCACTCAGCCACTTGGGTCTCGTATGACAGTTATGCCTTTGAAGTGGCTGTGGCTCCAGTTGAACCAGAGATGCAATTTCTTTCGGTGTACAAGTCACTTCGGAAAAATCAGTACTGTTTTGTACTCCATTAGCCTGGCCTTCCAGGCTGTCTGAATCATAATGCAAATGCGATGTATTTTGGTCATAATGCACTCTGTATCAGGTACCTTTCTAGATATGGGGACACCTCAGCTAGCTAAGCTTATTAAATATATGAGAACATTATGAGAAATAATTATGTTGTGATCAGTGATTTTGTGTGGTTGGCTGGGTAAATGGCTAATTTTAATGTTTATAATCACGGTAAGAGATTTGGGATTCAAATTACATAAACTACTCTGTTGTAAACATTGGGAATAGAAGTCTATTCCTAACAATAGAAGCCCCTTAAGTAATTATGTTAAAGTAATCATGTAGTTTGGAATGCTTTGAATATAAATTGTGTAACAGATATGTATCACCTCCAAATTATCAACCAGTCACAGACATTTAGTTTTTTGTGAATTATGGTTCAGGTTTACAGATCTGTAGCTATAGCATTCTGCTTTATGTTATTTTTCCAGATATAACTTGTTTATTTATTTATATGTGCTTTTACATTGTTTTCAGCACTGTATAATATATATCATTACCGAGAGTTTTAGGTGCAGAGGAAACCAACACATACAGTTGGTCAAGGTTCTGTACTTCACACTGCCGACCATCGATGAGAAACTACCAACTTTCCCACAACGGGTTCAGGGTTTGAACCACAAACCTCAAAGGTGGGAGCCAAGTGTGCTATCACTGCGCCAGCATGAACCCCAGTCAGATATAACAGTGAATAAAGATATTAAACTGATCCAAAGTCAAAACCTTGATGGCAAACCTCCAAATTATATAATGTATAAACACTGATGAATTTAACAGTCAAATGACAATGATTGTTATGAATTGGAACAAGAGCAATTGACACATTCAGAAGCTTCAAGGTGATTTGTAAGCAAATTTTATGATTGCATAAGGGGATTACCAAGGTATAAACATTTTGCAGCTGGCCATCTTCCATACATAAATTTTTCACCAAAGAGTACAAAATTCGAAAGACAAATAATAACTGAATATAGTTTTGTATTTGGGAGACTAATAGCTAAAAATATTTACGAAAAAAATAGAAATTGTGTTATAACTTCAAGTATCTATGTTTTTACAATGTTAGATTTGCAAAAAAAAAAACCCAACCATTGCATTGTATTCACCTACAGAAGAGACTGCAGCCAACCAGGTCTACACATCTTTGCTACAAGAAAACAATCACTATGTCAATGGTAATGTGGTATAGTTCCCTGATAAATGTAACACTAAAAATAATAGCAGTAATGTATCACATCTAATATTCTGTGTACAGCCAGAGAAAAATCTTAATTCATGAGTCAACACAAAGTGATATATTCTTGCTTAAAGTACTACATTATTGTGTGGTTAAAGCAATCAATAAAATAGTTGACATTAAAAACAAATTGAAAAGTGCTAAGTACGGAAGAGTAGAAGGGCCAACCTGACAAATTTTTTTATCTCGATTTATCGACTTAGTAACTTGATAAATCGACTTAGCTATCTCGATTTATCGAGATACTAACTCGATAAATCAAGATAACTATCTCGATTTATCGACTTACTAACTCAATAAATCGACTTAGCTATCTCGATTTATCGACTTACTAACTCAATAAATCGACTTAGCTATCTCGATTTATCGAGATACTAACTTGATAAATTGAGATAGCTATCTCGATTTATTGACTTAGCTATCTCAATTTATCGACTTACTAACTCAATAAATCGACTTAGCTATCTCGATTTATCGAGATACTAACTCGATAAATCGACTTAACTCAAGGACCAATTAAAAAGCAGGTATAGGGCATTCAAGGTATGATGGACCACATTAGACCTTGAAAGTAGTCTCCAAGGCCAAATATTACCTCATTAAGACATTTATGCAATGTGGTTTGATATAGGTTTTCGCATCAGAAACCTCTAATTATAAGGTGCCAAGGTCAAATGTGAACCTACCAAAAGATTCAGGCCACATGACTACCAATAAGTTTACAGATCCCAAAGGAGATACAGGGCATTATAAGAACGCATAAACAGGGGGCTGGACAAACTGGCCCTTTGTCAAATCAGCTCTTAGCAAGATGGCTAACATAAAACTTGGCAACTGCAAACTCTCTCGAAAGTAAAAAAAAACAAGAAAAAGTGATGCAATAAGAATACTTTATAGTGATTAATCTCCACCCGATGACAGACTCTAGGGCTAGCATTTATTTATGAAAAGTACATTGGGTATGCCTGTATCAGGTTAGCACACTTTAACTGTAACCTTGTTCCCCTGATCTGCAAATAATAGTGAATGATTTATATGATTATGTTTTGTTTGTTTCAAAAGTGTGACAAAGTGTGACTGACACATATCAAAGAAATTTGGATGCCGTTATGAATTCCTTTAACCCATGGCATAAAGACAGTTGTTTAGACACTTACTCATATTAGCTTACTTCATAGGTGATAATTAGCAACAGGGTAGATTACATTTAAAAAGGCAATTGCCTTGTCGGAGATTACATACTATAAAGGTTTGATTAGATTACATTTCAGGTCAAAGTCATGTATGTAACACTGAAATACCTAAGTCGATTTATCGAGTTAGTAAGTCGATAAATCGAGATAGCTAAGTCGATTTATCGAGTTAGTAAGTCGATAAATCGAGATAGCTAAGTCGATTTATCGAGTTAGTAAGTCGATAAATCGAGATAGCTAAGTTGATTTATCAAGTTAGTATCTCAATAAATCGAGATAACTATCTTGATTTATCGACTTACTAAGTCGATAAATCGAGATAAAAAATTTGTTAGGTTGGCCCTTCTACTCTTCCGTAGCTAAGGGTTTAGTTACTTAAAACTATTTTATTTCCCATATGATGACTATTGATACACATCATATTAAACTTCAAACCAGTCATTAGCAAATAAATCAATGTGCAAAGTGTATCAAAAGTATATACCCAGTGTAGTTGTGTCTCAGAAGAAAACTAAAGGAAGGTAATTTTTTAAGTATACCTTTTAACATGCATGCATTATATTTACAAACTTGCAAAATGAATACAAATGAATACATCATTAAAGAGGTGGTGTCTACCATAATAACAACATTAATTTTATGAAAAAATAGTTAAACTAGAAAGCACTATAGAGAGAAGACCTCCACCAAGGGAATATTTCTAAAAATGCATAGTTTTTTATATCCAGATATGAATTTTCCAAAATGTAATTACTTCTTTCTATGGTCAGGCCCTATTCACATGAACTGTATATTACTTTTGCAGTAATGTCAACCAAAAAGCCAAAATTATTGAGAAACACATTCAAAATTTGCCTTTGAAATTTTTTTGTATCCACAATATGATCTTCATCTTTTCCAAAATGAAACCCCCTTCTTCATTTGGAGAGACTGTACCCACCTAAAAATCATAAAGATCTGTCTATTACTTTTGGTTTAATATGCGAACACAGATAAACACATCCCTCCCCCTAAAACATAATCTATTGGTGGAGGTTATAACTACTATAACAATTTGAATAGTTGTAATATTGTGAACTCAGATGTCGTATTGTATTTGTCCACAGAAGAGACTGCAGACAACCAAGTGTATGCATCATTGCTTCAGGAAAACAATCTTTATGTTAATGGTAATACAGTATAGTCACTAGCCAAGCATAACACTACAAATAAAAAGGTTATATGTAAATATAGTATGCTGTGAATCTTAAGTATGAACATGCATTGATACATTCATGCTGCAAAAGTTCAGCCACGTATTACGTCATTATCAGAATCAATAAAATGGTTTCAGTGCAGATAAATTAAAAGGCAGCAAAGTTTTTAATTACTTAAAAATATTTCATTACAAGTCATCAAGAAATCAAGTCAAGAGATATGTCAAAACTGCACACCCTGTGTATTTCTGTACCAGAAAACACATAAGAAATTAATTTAAGTATACAATCTATAATTGATGTTCTGTGATAATTAATGTACAGAAGTATCGATGTCCAGTTAGAAACCTAATTCAACATGTGTAGCCTAGTGAAAAATATCACCGCAATCAAAATTTATATTTCCTTGATAAACTTTTTAAATCTAATACTTGGAAGATCACCAATATATATCACTTATACCCCAGTTACACCACAGGCGGTACATCCCATGGCTAGAGGTTTTACTCAGGGGAAGAACCACCTACAAAGACATCTTATACCTACTGAGATTTGGTGTTTCCATCACCTTGCAGACAGTATAATTCATGGTTATAGGCATTGGGCAAAATGCCCATTATTTAACTACCATGTGAGGTTTCTATTCAAAGTTGTGACACAGTGGTGAAACATCCAATAACTGAACTAACCTTATGTTGCTGTGTTACACCAAAAGACGACCTGAGTCGCAACCTTATATCCACTGTGGACTACACATTTTAAAAATTTTGTGGGATGCTCAAGGAGTGGGACAGTGGGCCACTGACTCGCAAATTTGCAAATGGGCTACAGGTGATTGTCCAAGGACAGGGACGTCGTTCCACCAGTGGTGTGACTGGGGTTCAAGGTTTATCATATAAAAAACAAGTTGACAGCAGTGTTGCATCAAAAAATTATGAATCCTTGACAACATATTTTTAAACACATACAACATCACAATATTAATAATATGTATTCTTTTTAACAGTTGCAGAAGGTGCAAAATCAATAAGTAGACGAACATGCATTTCCGTCAGAACGTTACAACACCATATTGAAGCCATGGATGAAAAAGCATATAAAGATGAGTATGAGGTAAATTATTATACTTTGCTTTAAAGTCATTAATTGCATGTAACTGCAGGTAATATTCGTTTCTAAAAGCTGAAACCAAAGCATTTGTAAATAAAAAGCTGTCAAGGATGATTTCTCTTCCAGGTTTAAATTGAAACAACATTTTTAAAGAGATATAAATTTGGGGCAGGGGGACTAAATGTTTCTCTCAAAAAGAATTATCACAAAGCTTTTTTACTAGAATCATCATACAGCAACAATATATAAATCTCATCATCTTTCACTATTTTAATTGTTACATCTATTTTTGGAGACTAATAGCTATTCAAGTCCCATTTACTTCAACTGTTAAGTCTTGGTTTGATTCAATATACTGTAAAATGTGTGGCAAATAAAAATGCCACAATGACTTATATATGTATTGGGAATTTGGTAATTCAAAAAAAAAAAGAAAATTGGAGTCATGTCACTTTTGAATATAAAATACTGCAAATTAGTTTGCTTTCTTAAAAAAATTTAAAATTGATATACTGAAGATTGCTCTTCAAACGAGTCAATTTTAACATCTTTAGTGTCAATGTTTATATATAAAATAACAACTGAAAAAAATCGTACAACTAGCAGAACCTAAACCTGGGACTGTTTTTGCTAAGTAGTAAAATAATAAAAGATGTTTAAAACCTTTAAGTTGTAAAGTTAAAACCCCAAAGGTTTACTTTGCAATCATCAACTGAACATACCCAAAGACATGACCAATGAACCAATTTGGCATAGTTTTGCTTTTGATGCCCCCACAATCTGGAGTGAATTGTCTGATGATGTTCATAGTTTCTTGTTCAGTCAGTGTCTCTGTGGTCATGACCATTGCACACCTACTGATGAATTTTGCAATACCTCCTATGAATGTTGCGCCCTAGAGTCTAGAATAGAAGGCCCAAAGACATAATTAACATCTTAAAAGGTTTGCAATGAACCCTAAATGGGGTAATAGTATTAATGATGTTAACACTTACAAAAGAACGTATCAACATAAGAAAAATATGGTAAACTGCTGGGAATAGTTAGTGTGGAATCCTCCCATTCACACCACTCCCATTCATACTTTTGAACATAAAGATTAACAATTACACTTTAATCACTCAAATATAAGGTCTACAATAACCGGAAATATCTTGTGATCCAATAATACAAATCCCTGGCTCTGAATGGTCAATAATTCGGTGCAGAAATTACCCGACAAACCCAAGTAGCCATACGCAGAAGTTTAAAATAAAAGTTTTAGTTTGTCAGCTGTCCAAACGAGCCACTTACAGGCTATTCCTGTCAAAATCACCAAAATATAAATATAAAGCAACTAATATAATGTGTTTGTTATATTTATCAGTTATTGGTTTGCTTGTATACTTTTTCCCCTGATAGAAAATAGGCTCAAAAACTATCTTACCATTTCTGGGAAATTGACACTGTTTAATTGTAGTGCTATTTATATAGAGACAAATGTACAAGAACAACTCGAAGACATAATGTGCTAAAGTAATAATCGAAGGTTATGATTGTAATAGGATTAGTTGTAAACAACACATTAGATAATAAACAACAGACACTCCACAATTTCCTCGCATTGTTATTGTAAATTTTCCATAAGTATGTTGTTTTAGGACATCCCCAAAGCCACAGCTTCTTTCAGTGATGCCGACAGGCCAGAGCTTAAAGCTAAAAACAGATACAAGAACATCAGACCATGTAAGTTGGAATCACTTACCCTTTCAGTTTTTCATACCATAATAAAAACTGTTTTTATTGGGTGTCACTAGTGACAGTAGTTAAGTAGAGAAAGAAACTGGTATTAGTTTCTAAATTTACTGCCCACTCTATTGACAAATAATACTCTCCCATTTGTTTCCCAAATTCTACAGATCTGTGGAGTTAAACATCTGAACTGATGTGGTGCAAAAATAAAGTTTTGCTATAGTGTGGTAGTACGGAAGAGTATTAGGGCCAAGTAAAAAAAAAATTTTTTTCAATTTAGTGAGATATTATCTCAATTTTTTGAGATACTAAATCAATTTTTTGAGATAGTTATCTCAATTTCTTGAGATATTAAGTCAATTTTTCGAGATATGTCAATTGTTTGAGATAGTTATCTCAATTTTTTTAGATATTATCTCGAAAAATTGACATAATATCTCGAAAAATTGAGGAAACTATCTCAAAAATATTGACTTAGTATCTCAAAAAAATTAGATATTATCTCGCTAAACTGAAATTTTTTTTTACTTGGCCCTAATACTTTTCCGTAGATAACTGAGCTCACTCGGAGAATTTATATTGCAGCATCAACACTTATAAATTAGATTAACAGGATAAATTAGAAATAAAAAGTATGACCATACCTTTTTTACAAAGAATACTTTGCCACAAACTGCATGGTGTATTTGTGGACATATCTATATCTTAAAACAAAATGCAATATTTTCTATTTACTGAAACATTTTGTTAATGTGTTTAATGCACAGTATGGTCATCCATGCAAATGTATTCAGTCAAAGCCTATACTGTCAAAGCAATATACTGGCCAGGAAAATAAATTAAGACACACGGTAACACAGTTATCATAATGATTTTATTCTAATTTTGTATGATGTTTATTGCTCATATTATAACAGTTACATAAACTCTGTTTCTGTCCAGCTAATTTTTTGCATTCAGATAACCATAACCGAGTTCAAATTAGTATACAAGATGGGAACCCCTTGACAGATTATATCAATGCAAGTTTCATCAAGGTGAGTTATATATTTTTCCATGTGTTGATATCTCAAGCACAATTCCTGCATCAAATATTTATTATACTACAAAATAATTTAAACTATTATTTTATCCAGGTCACATGTGCACAAAATAAAATAAAGAAAAACAAGAAAAACTAAGAAATATGGTTTTAAACACTTGTTTTTTTTTCAGGATTACTATGGGAAGGTATCCTTTATTGCAGCTTTAGGTAAATTAATGTGTTTGAAATTATCCGTAGTACACAAGATACTACATTACATACTACATAGAGTTTGGGAAATGCACACCCTGAAAACACTTTGACATGTCCAAACTTCTGTATCTCAGTCAGAAGTTAAACAGTCAAGGTGTCATTTTTAACTCCATGACTCATTTGACGATAAAAGGGCCAAGGTTTATTGTGTCTATTACTATTATATCCAGGATTTTCTACATATCCATAAATCAGTGTTCAAACTGCAACTTTTTTAAACACTCTGATCAGTATTTAACTGGGTCAACAAAGTCAGTGTCACTAAACTTTAGAAAGTTTAAGACGCTGTCTACCACATTGTTTACAAAATAGATAAAATGAGTCATGGCACACCCTTCCTTGAAAACCTCTACTGGCTTTCCATGTCTATCCTATTCTTTTTAAATATAACCTATTCAATTTCATGGCTATCAATTTTATAAACCTTACTATTTGTCATCCTTAATTCAGGCTAGCAGTCTACTTTGTAGAAATAAGCTTGTAGAAATCAGTTTCCTCATCCTCAATCTGTCCTAAAACAATGATTGCAGACATGGTTTTACCATGGCTGCACCAGTGGAATGAAACTTGTTGCCACTAAATGTTCAATCACAGCATGCTATCTTGGAGTTTAGCAGCCAAACAAAGGAAAATCTGCTAAAACTGGCATATTGTAGCATGTCGATGGTAGTAATATGGTTCCATACTGAAATACTGAATAGTAATATTTGATTAATGGTTCAATTATAATATCAGGTTCTGAACATAATGAATTGCCTATTCCAATTTAAAATAATTTCCTTTAAATTACACCTGAGAGTTTTTCCTTTGTTAAAAGTGTCCATTATCTTTCAATATTGGTCACTTTGTGACTCTGACCATACATAGAAGTCTTTTTAGCACATTTCCAAAGAAACCTTTTACATTTATTTCAGCTAAAATGATCATAAAAACTGAAAAAAATACTCCAGGAATATAGAAATGAAAAGTAATGATGTTAAAAAACATTATTTAATAAGGAAAAGGTGTAATTCAAATAGGTTAATATCCTCGTAAGTGTCCAATATTGGAAAATAATGGACTGTTGACTCGGTCTCTTTGGGACCTCGTAAACAGTCCATTATTTTGTAATATTAGACACTTACTTGGCCATTAACCTATACTGAAAGGCCAACTTCAACCCACAATATCTCACTTATTCTAAAGTTCAACAATCAAAGAAACACTATGTACAAATATGTACAACCCAGTATAACTGCGGCTGGCCACTTCCCTCCCTTTAATTCCCAAAATTATGTTAAGGATGATAAATAAATTTACACCTCGGAATTTGCCTATTAATTTCCCCCTTTACCCCGATTTTACAAATAAACATCACCCTTCTTGTGCATATCTGGTCAACAGTACAAAGTTGGCCTTTTTATTTGGAAAAACTGGGTCAACAAGTGTCTAGCAGTAAAATGCATTTCTATGATTGGATTAAAAATCCCCCAAATGGCCTGGTGAACTTAGTATCTACTTGATTTGACAACTGCTTAAAATTTTTAACCTTTGCAGTAGCAAAGATGGCTGAATTCCTGCAAAACTTTAACAACAAACTATGATTAAATGAAGATATACAAGCAGGTAAAAATATGTGAAGTGTAATAAAGCATCAAAAATTATGTTATTACTGTACTTTTAATGTGATTTAATGATGTAAATTAATATCAGTTGCTGATAGTTGAAAACTCTGCATTGACAGCAATCGCTGATACACGACAATACACACCTCCATACTCATCCCTCCTTATAAATGCTTGTACTTTAATCTATTATATGTCATCTCTCAGCTTTAGTATTTTAGAAGTCAAACATTGTTTTTCGTTTGTACTGTAAGCAGTTTGTATTAAAACATCATGTCTTTCACAAAATGAACAACGAAACTAAATATGATATATCATACATAAACATATATTCCTAAACTTGAAGTTGTAAAAATGATAACAATTAATGAAGAATATTAATTTATGCGTTTTTAGTTTTAAATTTTAAGAATGAAAAAAAAAACAAATATACATGCACACGTGTATCAATTTGATGGAATAGTAACATAATGTCTAATTTTGATCAGTTGGAGTAGTGTGAATTACCCTTGTCCAAGATGCAAGAGTGGAATCAAAATTTTCTTTCTCTTCATTTATCTGGTGAAGTAGGTCCTGTTCTGAAATGCACTTTAAAATTCAATTTTAATTTATGATAAATATGATGTGCAGTTGGAGTGAGCACAGATAAACATATATTGTTTAGGTATACTGACCAGGGTATTCATGGGAACAGAAAGCTTAGTTTTACAAAGATGGCCAAGATTACATGCAAGAGATTGACTGGAATGGCAAATTTTATTTCATTTTTAGCATGTTGAATGAGATGATCAATGAACTTTAAGGTGATTTTAGAAGATCAAAATAAATTGATCATAGATTCACAATGTTTCATTGCAAAACCTACAATAAAAATTGCTTTCTGGTTGCATTGTAAATCTCAGTTTTTACGACAGAACTTTTCAAAGTTGTGCAGGTATTGGTGTCATCCATGGCATCGGGCTGGGGGGGCTGGGCATGTGGTGACAGTAAAGATCTTCTCTAGGCTGTAGCTAAGACAGCTTCAGAGGAAGCTGATACGTGGCAGGGACTTTGGGTGGAGGTGTAGGTCTGCAACTCCATGCTGTGGTATTGGTTTCACTTTTTTAGTGATACTGACCTTTAAAATATATTGTCCATACTATATCTCAGACGCTTTAAGGTACAACAACTTGACATTTTACAAAAAAATCAGTTGTTGGGTGTAGATATGACCTTGATTTAACATTTTTATTTATCACATGGACCTTGACCTTTAAATTTTTGTTCAAGTTATATCTTGGAAAGGTGTGGAAAATTGTTGCATGTAGGTATATTGGTTAGAGGAGTGTAGCTGTGTCTTTGTTTAATCTTGGCATGACCTATGATCTTGGCTCTAGCAGAATGTTTTCTACTGCCACATAAGAGACATATCTCTGTGATCGCAAAGTTATTTGGAATGCTGCAAATGATCATTGTATATATTTTCACCTTCTGTTAATGAATCAATTAATAAATCTTACAGCTTCACAACATTTGCATAAAAAGAATTTCTGTAACCTTGCTAATAAATTGCCTTCTTTGTCAACTTTGTATTTTTATAAATTTTCTGTTTCTTAAGTTTTATTTCTGCTGCACTTTTACATCCGCTGTCTGTTCTGAAAGACTCCTTATTTCTGTAGTTTCTCAACTGCTCTATAGCTTATGGTGTTCAACACCATTTCCCCAGGCTGTGGAGTACAGGCATCTTTGATGCCATTTTACTAAGTACATTAATGTTGTGTATATTTTATACTATAGGCAAATAACATATTATTCATCAACAGTCTTGAAACAAACATCGAAAATATCATTTATCATTCCAATTAATCTCATGTAGTGTCAACTGAAGATCATGATTCCATTTACTTTTTATGTATAATTATGAATCTCTTTGGCACAAGCAATTGTCTATATACGTCGCACCATCTTTGAATTTTTTCAGTATGTTTCAGTGAAAAGAGAACATGGGGAATTGAATTTTAACTCACCTTTTCATCTGCAATGATAGATATACTGATATACTTGCACTGTAGTCTCTTAATCTGTAACACTATTTAACAGAATATATACATTTTGCAACTATTCAAAAGATGTCAGATTTCCCATATTGTCTGCAATATCTACGAAATTGTTTTCCCTTTTTCCCACAAATGCCATTCAGGAAAATTAAGAGTTTTATGATATATTTGAATTTCACACACAGGACTGTGGAGGCAAGCCTTGGGTCTGTTATCAATTTGTAATTTTTGTATTTGACCCTAAGACCTCTTTCCATGTATCATTAGTTTTCAGTAATCTCCTCGAATCTGAATGATATTTAATCTCAGAATACAAGGTATTTGTAATTGGAGGTGCGCATTTTGTTTTGTTTGCAAAATGAACAAAAAAATGGTTGATGGATTTTCGGGAAATGTTCAGGACATGTCGACATGGCACTGGAGCAGATGATTAAAGTTTGGACCGTTTGGATATAGATACGATAGAGTGTTTTTCTTGTAATATCTGAAATAGTTGTCTTGAATTCATTTACCCATTCTGCTTAACAGCCTGAGAAAAGTCTCCTTATCCAAGTAGAGTTCAGAGAAGTGATGAGGGTACCTAGGTTTTTTATAGTAGGCTACTCTTTCTGTAAATTTATTCTAGTTTATTAACAAAGATGGCGACAGTGTTGAAAGGTTGAGAAGAAATTTAGTTCAGAATCTCAACTTGAGACATTGCAAACGTTTTCAGATTATTTTACCCATAGTGATAGTTTCTCAGTTCAGGTGCTAGTCTGTTATCAGACTATCAGATTATCTGGCCTTGTAGTGTTGGAGTTTGTTTACACATCAATGTCGATGTCATTACTTCTAAAACTACAACAGATGCAGAATATTGACAGTTTTGCCAAGTTGTAACTTGTAGAGACTTTGGACCTGTACAAGTTGTACCTGGTACAAGCTTCATATTTTATCAGATGAGCAATGTATTTTAATGAAACCTTAAAAATTCATAAAATCAACATATTTTAGCCAAGAGACCAAACTGTTGACAAAACCACATGTACCTTTAAGACTATGCTGCTGAGTAAATGTGATCAACCAGGGTTTTATTTGTAAAAGACATACATGTTTTGTAATACATGCCATTGGTTAGGACTTTATTAATGATAGGCATGTGTCAATTACAATTGTGCATATATTGTCATCTGTTTTTGAAGTTTTCCTTACTTATGATCCTGGTTTGTTGCCTTGTTGCCTTGAGGTAAATCACAAAATATCCCTGATGCTACAGGAAGCCACTTCAAGACAGTTGATTGCATTTAGAGGATTTCTATTTCCTACTTATTACTTGTTAACTTGCATCTTTGAAGTCTGACTGTTAATATTAAAACTTTCCTGCTCAAGATTTTAAAGACTCCAGGTTGAATGAGTATGAAGCAAGTCTTTGACAAGTATCAATAAGCCACATCTCACATGCATGTTGAATTTAGTTAAAACTACAAAAGCTGTATTTTTTGCATGATGAAAATTAACAAAAACTTTACTCTTAAGTGATAAACTACCAACTTAATGTATTAATATATCAATAACTTTTTTGGTGTTAATTTCTATAGAAAAATTATATAAATGTGATACTCTAACATTAATTTGAATATTTATATTTATAAGATATATTTTCATAAAATTGTTCATATAACCAGATTTCTTTTTATTTCTTATTTTATTTCTTTTTATATTTTATTTGATGTGAAATTCTGTACAAGATACAGCTAATTTTGTAATTTATAGCATATGTGTGGTTACTTACGGCACATATCTTGGAAAGAGTGAGAATAGAACAGGGACAGATTAATTTTGACTTCACTTTTGACATATTATTATATCTAGGCTCATTATTCCAAACTTGTATTTCTGTCAAGTTTTGCGATAAGGGTATTTTTGAAAATTAAACAGTTACCACAGATAGCACAATTTCAAGTTGATTTTTAACTTCAGAATGCTCAAGAATTGCAGGATTCCATATCTAAATTTAAAAATCTTACCATTTAGCTACATCTGCATTTTTGTGACTTAGCAGTATTTTCAAAATTCCAAATGTCAAAGAAATAAAAAGAATTAAATGGAATTTAAAGCTCAGTTTCAACCCTGTACATTATACATGATGGTATTGCACCATTTACAGGTCCCACAAAATTAACACTCACTGATACCTGGCGTATGATTTGGGAACATAATATCAAAAGTATATTCATGGTCACCAACTTGATAGAAGATGACAAGGTAAGTTTCAATCATTTGATATGTGATCACAAGCTGTTGATGATCCACACTTTTAAACATTGTCAAGAATCACATTGGGCTGTAAAGTATTGTCACAATATTATACAAGGGAATGACACAGCTAATTAGTTATCCTTTTTTCATTTTCACAAGTGTGAGGTCTGTCATACTTCCTGTGTGAATGCAATCTACACCCCAACAATTTAATGAAAAAAAATATGAGCAAATATTCAATTTTCAAAATCAGTAATTGTGACAGTTTGCATCCAATTTGGGAAGATGATTTATATAAATAGACGGAGGAATGCTCTCTGAATTATTTTCTGTTAATTTTAGTCCATAAAATTGAATCAAACGTTTAAAGGAAAAAGTTTATTAACTTATGTTTAAATATATTAGATTAAGTGTGAACAGTACTGGCCGTCTAGGGGACTTCAAACTTATGGTGATGTCAATGTGATGCTTGAAGAGGAAATCCAGGACCCTCACATTTTGATAAGAAAGTTAAAGGTCATTAAGGTAAAAATAAATCAGTAATCAATAATAGTACACAAAATGAGGAATGCTAAGTTTATTCAAACATATTTCTCTCTTATCTTTTAGGTTTTTGTGTTCCAGCATTAATGGGATAATTGACAGTTGCTTGGCAATGCCTGGTAAACATAATATATTGACCATCAAGATTGTTCTCACCCACTTTTAAACTGCCCGGGACTTTGTTCATTTTAGATCTTATATTAGTCTTAAATATAAGACTTTTTAATAACTTTAAACACAATCTAATAATGACATGGTCTTTCTTTAATTCACAAGAGTCATCACTTTTATTAGTCGAATCTTTTACTGCAAAACTTCCCCTTTCATGTTCAAGTGTCAAAAAACGTAATTCCAACAACAATATATATTTTGTGCAACTGCATGAAATTAACAAATAACTTGATTTAACAGAAACCCAAGCAAACATAAAAACTTTTGTCCCAGCTAAATCATGTAAATACCTATCAAGGTCAATTCTTAGATAAGACAAAAACTCTTTAAAGATTTAAACCTGTGCCAAGCCTAAGAAAGATCTAAGATCAAGATTTTTCATGAACATTGCCCCTCGAGTATGAAGCCTTTTTATGTCCCACTCAACAGCCAAAGTTATATCAGGATACTCATGTAGTGATTTATTAATAAACATAACACCCATGGATATGCACAAAATGAAGGTTTTTGGCCCTGATCAACAGCCAGGGTGCTATCGGGACAGGTCTTCAGTATTTCCCATACAAGTAACAGCCTGAGATTAGACGGTAAACTTGGTAAGCACAATGCCACAGTTAACCTATTAAGCTGAGAAAGACTTTGTTGCAAGTTTACCCAAAAATTTCTTCATCAAAGTTTGCTCATATGTTTGTACAGGCCAGCAAGTAACACCAACTCATCCTGGATGATTTACCAATATCACCAAACCACAGTGATTACTTTACCTTTCATAATTAATATTTTTTAACATTTGTAATGGCAAAAAATCGAATACTAAGAATTTTAGACCCTTCAACGCTGGCTATTGGCAAATGACTGGCAATTTTTTCACTTAAATATAAAACATCAGATTCGTGAGGTGAGTATGTCACTACTTCACTAGAAGATCCAGGGATAAGATGTTTCAAAAATATCTCTTTGGGATCCATTTTCTGAACAAAGTTCTGTCATTGACACCCGGTAACTATTATACATTCAAATTTTAACTTGCAGCTGACATGATCTGTTTTAAGATATAGTATAACGTTTTAAAGCTTTAGTGCAATGCTTTATGTAAGTGATGATGAATGTAATTTTTCATGCAAAATAGCATAACATATTGGTATATTATGCATGAGTTTAGTTATAAAGTGATGTATTTTACGATGTGAAATGATATTTTAAATTGAACTGAAGATTGATATTGATATTACAATCATAATTCAATATAAACACCAGCAGAGGCACTTTATATTCCGATTGTGTAAGTACACTTTAAAATTTAATTATAACACTTTTATTGCACTTAATCAAGAATCAGAAGACTGACTCTAAGGTACATATAAATATCGGAAACTAATGACCCTGTTCCACCACAAGACTAAGACCCCCGATTAAGCTATTTTGGGAATCGGTTTCCTAAAAGTGTAGAGTCCTAGACAGTCTGATTGAGTCTGTTTGGATCTGTTGTGGTCTATATAAAAATCAAACAGGTTTGATATTTGCCACGATTGTAACCAATCCAGTAAAGCCCCTACCCACCAATTTCCCCGTCTTAGGCTTCCTGAGGCTTCCTCAGACCTATATTTACACAATCCCATGTTGTCTGAGGCGTCCTGGCACTCTTTTTGCCAAGGAGGGCTGGAGTTTATATAATAAGTCCCAGAATTATCCCCGATCTACCATGGGAATGAAAAAACAAAAATGTGCCATTGCAGTCTGAGGAAATCGGGTATTAGTCCCAGGAGGCATGAGGAGGCCTCAGACCAGTCTGAGACCCAGCCGGTATATCCCAGACAGGATCATGGTTGAAGCTGAACTCAAATGTGTCTTAATTGGTTCTTAGTCAAGGAACCATCGTGACTTGTCTGAGGATGTCTGAGGGTTCCCAAGGCTTCCTCAGGAGAATTGCATCCAGATTACATTTCCCCACCCATTTTTCAGGTTTTTGCACAGACTGTCAAGGATTAAGGGTCCCTGGTACAATTGGGGAATAATCCTTTGGTGGAACAGGGGTATAAGGCAGTAAGCTGTAGGAAAATGCGTGGTTACCAGATGGTTGACCAATCGACATGCAAAAGTTTTGAAAGACAGCATCTTAACTATGCTAGTATACCCTAACAACTGGGTTTAGGGTTTGGTTTTCACAATGGTGAGATTTTATCCTATTGACTAACCCCTTTTTCAACTGAAGTAAGCCTATACTTAAATCTAACAAAAAATTGATATGTGTACTGACCCTGGAGGTAATCTAATATAATTTTATGAAAATAATTTGGAGACTAGTGATAAATTAAAAAAAAACACAAAATCTAAAACAAAATTGCAATAGATAACCTAGCTTTTATTTGCCTACACATGAACCCCCTCTTTCTATAAAAACTGGACGTTCCCAGTGGTTAGCATGTTTGGCATCTAATCTATGTTTGGCATCTGTGTTTGACTCCCACAATTGGCAATGCTGAGGTCCCTGTCCCAATATGACCCTGACTGTAGAGCGTAAAACACCAACTTTGTATTTTGATCTATACAAGCTAGATCTGCCTCTGGGCTATGTGTCACTAGGTTCTGTCATAATGATGGTAAACATAAGGTGGATTAAAGATATCCATGACAGCCTATTCTGTAAATACTAAGTTTTAAGCTGACATTTTATCTTATCCATGGATTTTTTCGAATTGGATTTCATTCTTGGTTGACAAAATTAAGAAAATAAAACCAGATAAAATGTATAAATTGATAATAAATAATTTCATATATAATAATTTTATATTATACCACTTGTACTCTCCGGCTTCTGTTCTCTTCAAGATGGTATTTGTTAAGACAAATATATATTGAAAAGTTTTATAGTTTTTATCAATATCCACATGAAAAAAATCCTCTTATGAAACCATTTCCACTGTTGTATGATGACTGTTATTCAAACTGAAATTATTACATTTATTACAAAAAACATTGTAGGCAGGAGAACAGAGAAACATCACACATTATCATTACATCTCCTGGTCAGACAAACAGACTCCTCTGAGTGTGACTAATGTCTTGAAACTGAGAGCATATCTGGCAGAAGAGAAGCTGAAACAGGAGAGCCTTGTTCTGGTGCACTGCAGGTGTGAATTTGACAGGAATTTCACATTTTTCTGAATTATAGGAATGTTTCATGTTGAAAGGACAATGTCAAATTGAACAACAAATTCAGTGAATGTGTACATATTATTATGTCAGTTTTGAGTCTAGATTGTTATGGCCTTTATGAGTTGTGCATAAGCATTATCTAAATAATCACCAAACAAAAAAGTTTCAAACCTGAAGTTGTACATCCACTGAATGAATGAGTCTGGAAATAATAGTTACCAAAAGACACTTGCTACTTTGCTTATTCCCCATTCACACTACAGGTGGTATGCCCAGTGGTTAGAAGTTGTAGTCGGCTGTCTAACCACCTTCCAGGATGCCTCATATCTTCTGAGGTTTGGTGTATCCATAAGGTATGACACGCACGCATTTTGTGGACATGGTGTGTAACTGTGAATGATAGCAGAATAGCACTAGGACAACAGTAGTATAAACTTCCATGTACCTCCACTCACCTTATGTTGCTGTCTTACACTGAAACACAACAGACTTAAATCTTATATACATCCTGGGCCACACCTTGAAAAAAAATCATCTACACGTGTTCACTATACCAAATTCAGAGGCAGAAATTTTAAACATTTTAAAAACTTCTGTAGTACATGCAAGGAATCGGACGATTCGCCACTGTGTCACAAGTTTGCATACTGGCATCAGACAGTAGTTGAAGGACAGGGGCATTTCGTCCAACACCTACTACTGCAGGGTGTACCCCCTGCAGTGTGATTGGGGTATTAATTTTCAGTATAATGAAACATTGAGGATATATAGTACCCAAATGTAAAATTCAATCTTATTAGATACTTTTCATGTCATGTTGCTGTTATGAATAATGCTATTTGTATCATCTTTAATCCCATTTATTTGCATGCACTGATTCATTATATTCAATAAGATCGGCAACAGTTTTTAAGGATTTATTTTGCTTTCAACATTAGACCTCACCCAATAAACCAATTGCCATTTAATGTTTCAGTAAGTTTTTTTATCTGTGTAAATGTTTTACAGTGCAGGGATAGACAGGACTGGTACCTTGATTGCTCTAGATATTTTGATTGATCAGATGGATACTGAAGATGCAGTAGACATAAAAGCATGTGTGACTAATCTGAGACATCAAAGGACAGAGATGGTTCAGTATATGGTATGTTGATATATCATATTGGTAATAAGCATATTTATTAACTGACTATTATTAGCACTGATTTTGATGAACAGATCCCAAAGGTATATACAAATGGCAGGATCATATGAAAACTGTCCAGATTTTTAGACGTTGGTTGTTGCCATAGAGTTTCATCAAACTTAGTGAAAAACGTATCCAAAGTGAGTTACAAGTGTATTATTTTTAGGCATGTTCCCATAAAAACTTACCATGACAATAACTTTTACTTAAATATGTTGAATTTATTGATAAGTAATGTTTAAAGATTAATGGGAATGATGAGCTACCTGTATCAATTTGGCAAATGTATTTGTCCTGACTCTAATGTAAGGTGTAATAATTGTTTGCTGTACATTGCAACAGTGAGCCATTTTTCCTTGCACATGTGATCAGTACCACATATCTGGCCACCTTCTTTTAACTTACTTTGTACACATGACCAGTGACCCTTATTTAGATGCCAATATCACCATTGTTAAGTATAATTCTGTGGTGCAATATGTATTTGAGTATAAGACCGAAAAAGGCTTAAATCAGATAGCCACAAGAGCAGGGGATAGCAGTACACTTTGATTAGTTAGGTTTCTGCACCGCAAATTACTGTGTCTGAACAAAAAATACTTATCTTCCCATTTAAGGCAGAAGTTCCTAGAGTTCGATATCCATTATGTGGCAGGGGTGTGTGTCTCAAATATTCTATTAAGAACCCTTTGTCAATTGACAAAATTAGTATTGGGCAGATCAAGCTATTTTTAAGCTTGTTTACACAATATCGCTGTTGTTTTAATAATAATTTAATATTTTCATATTCTAGGTTCACTACAAATTCCTCTATGAATGTTTAAATCAAGTGTCAACGCTTGGATCAACTTTTGTTCCAGTGCAGAAAGTGAATGACTTTCTGAAATCAGCCAACTTTATGGAAAGAACTCAACAAGAATTTGAGGTAACAAAAAATCTGTTAAGAGTAGAGTTTTTTTTTGAGAGAGAGGAAAAAAACTAATATATTTAATTCACTAAATGTTAACTTCAGGTTATCTATTGGTGTACCTTAATTAAATATAAACTATTTTATAGCTCTGTTTTAAAACATTTGGATGAACTTTCTAATCAGAAGTTGGGAGATTTGGGGGTAACAACTCCCTGATGTACATATTAAATGTGCAATTGCACTAATAAATTACACCAGTACTACTATGCATTTTACACTTGTTTGCCGGTGAAAGAGCATGAAATATGTAATCATTAGTTTTATTTAATTACAGTGCATTCCTGAATTTGTAGTAGTTAAATACAAGCATCATATGTCGTTCATATTGTATTGAGACATAGTGCCTCCTTAAGACTATGGAACATTGGGTATCATGTACTTAATGTATATCCAGATTCAATTACTTAAAAACACCAAGTTACGCCCTAAATTCTGTAAACACACCTATTGCCCTTTGATTCACAGTATAAACAGTCATTTTAAGATAACAGTCACTTTTCATAAAACTGTTGACCTGCCAAACATTAACTTATGATCTAAGTGATATATACTAAATCATATACAAAATGTGTGGTTAAAAATTAATTGGGAGATAAAGACAGATCACTTACTGCTAGAATCTGTGAACGCAAAGTTTCCATCAATGCACATATGGTGCGTACGGAAGAGTATTAGGGCCAAGTAAAAAAAAATTTTAATTTAGTGAGATACCATCTCAATTTTTTGAGATACTAAGTCAATTTTTTGAGATAGTTATCTCACTTTTTTGAGATATTAAGTCAATTTCTTGAGATCTTAAGTCAATTTTTCGAGATATCATGTCAATTTTTCGAGATAGTTATCTCAAGTAATGAAGCATGAAGGTATAAAGCGCAATTTTTGTGTATTATATTTTAATAGTGAAAAAGATTATATGATGTATTATATTTTTAATGGTGGAAAAGATTATATGATGCATTTTATTTTAGTATAAAATTATTAGCTCAAAATGGTTGTGTACATTCCAGTACCTTCAGAAAGTGAAACCAATATTCACCAAAGAAGAGACAGACTTCTGCAGAATTGACCACGGCCATAAAAACAGAGACAATCAAGTCATTCCATGCAAGTGCAACACATATAAAACAATCAAGTTTTAGGTTATGATTCTAAGTTGATACTTGGTAGGAACATTAGTTGGGGGCTGTAGGTGTGCAACCTCATGGTGTGACCTTGATTTGACCTTTGACCTTGCCGTACTGACCTTGAGTTTGAAAATCTTGTCTGGGCTATGTCTCAGAAACAGTAAGGTGTAGGAAGTTGATAATTGGTAGGGACATTGGTTAGGGGTTGTAGGTGTGTAACGTCATGGTATGACCTTGATTTGACCTTTGAACTTATCGTAGTGACCTTGAGCTGTAAAATTTTGTCTGGGCTGTATCTCTGAAACTGTAAAGTGCAGGAATTTGATACTTGGTAGGGATATTGGTTGGAGGTTGTTGGTGTGCAGCATCATGATGTGACCTTTATTTGACCTTTGACCTTGCTGTAGTGAACTTCACCTATAAAATCTTGTTCGAGCTATATCTCAGAAACAGTAAGGTGTAGGAAATTGATACTTGGTAGTGACATTGGTGGGGGGTTGTAGGTGTACAATGTCATTGTGTGAACTTGATTTGACTTTTGATCTTACCATAGTGACCTTGACCTTTAAAGTTTTGTCCGGGCAATATCTCTGAAACCATAAAGTGTAGGAAGTTGATGGTAGGGACATTTCTTAGGTGTTGTAGTTGTGTAAACATCATGGTGTGATCTTGATTTGACCTTTGACCATGTCGTAGTGACCAGGAGTTTTAAAATCTTGTCCAGGCTATTTCTTGTATTCCATAAGGTGCAGAAGGTTGACACTTGGTAGAGACATTGGTTAGGGGTGTGCATCATGGCATGACCTTTAAGTTTGGCTCTGCTAAAGTGTGAGACATGTTTCTGTTATGACATAGACATATGGACTGCTGCAATTGATTATATGTACTTGTACATAATTGTGCTATTTCCATTGACAGTGATTCTCCAGATAATAAATTTTACAGCTTCATAGTTATTAGTATACTGATTAATGCTGTCATCTTGCTATTGAATTGTCTTGTTTTAATACTTATCTTTATATACATTTTCTTTCTCTTAGAAGTGATTTTATTTACTTAAACACTATTTGGACCTTTATATAACTGACACTACTCTGAAAGTATTCCGATCTTTGTATTGTTTCACTACATCTCATGGTATTGAAAACTATTTCCGCAGGCTGTGGGGTATGGGCATCTCCGATGCTATTTTCTTGTTAATCTTTCTCCTGACTTAACAAGACTTAGCTTATAAAATTACTTCTTTAGTATATCCTGAATTGGCAAGAGCTGTCATAAACATTTCTAATATGGTTACCATACTTGGCAAGAGAAATTGCAAAATGACTGTGATGTTATCTGGTAATCTGACAAGAGATAATTGGTTGCTATATTGCAAAATTACTGCTTTCTTGTTTGCTCATTTTGTCAGAACTTTCATGTAAATTATTCCTGATATGTTAAGACCAGTGTTGTAAAATGGTTAATTTGCTGAATCATGTTCTAACGTATATTGGGAGATTGTATTGCTATATTGCTTTCAACTGTATTTTGATTTTGTTTACGTGGTCTTGTTAAATTATTGATTTGTTCCCTTTCAATAGGTCCACTTTTGTTAATGTGCTAACAGTTGTTTTTGCTGAATTTACAAAGTATTAAAATGTGGTAAATTATAGAACAATATCAGAATTTTACAACTTTAATCCTTCAGCCATTTAATCTAAATCAAGTAGATGAACTTGAAATAGTAAAATGGAAGAGGCTGCTCTACAAATATATTTCTGCAAAACTATTAATTCACTTTTACATTTTTAGCAAAGGACCACAGGGTAACATTGACGTCGTGCCCAGAAACTTACATCAATGCTGTTCATATTGCTGCAAGTATTATAAATCTTAAAACGTGAAAAAACGAGATTCACTTGCAAAAATGCTTATTAGTATTTTCCTTTTTGTGTAGAAAAGTATTCATTCAATAGTTTATATCATTGTGCCCATATAGTTATTGATATAAAATGTTTGTCACCGAGCTTGGCATCTACTCACAGGCTGTCACCTCTGTGTAGGTTTGACTCCACAACTGACAAATGTTGAGGGCTTATCCCAATATGAAACTGGCCTTTGAAAGAGACATACAATTCCATCAGAGAGGCTGATTTGCACATCTGAAGGATTTTTAAGTTTATATATTCCTGTTTCATAACCTGGGAATTTTAGCAGAATGTGCTATTACTGTACAACTGTCAGATTTGTCTTTTACTGGGCCAATGAACGAATTCTTCAAAAAGTTAATAAATGTATTTGTTGAAAGTAAAGTCCTTTAATTGGTTATCTCTGTGCACATAAATATAGTATAAATGAGATATGTGCATATATTAACAAAATTTGTCATACTGTCTTGCTATTTAGGTCATGTAGCTATTTTAATAAGATATTTATCATATTCTGAATCAATTCAGAAATAATTTTACATCCTCATTTAAAATTGGCTATGGGACTTATTTACACAACTGTTCCTAAAAGTCTAGACTATGGTCTGTGAACTGACCCATTTTTTTTTCAAAACTCTGACAATAATCTAGTTCTAATTCTAATATTCAATTTTATAGTGCTTAATCTCTGTCACTGATAGAACCTAAGGTGCAACTCTACTTAAAAATATTGAATAGTCGTAGGTCCATTGAACATATTCAGCTCATACCCAAGTGTGACTAGGAGGTGATAGGAATATGGGGGGCTCTGATGTGCAAGTAATTTCAACCTGGTTTCCAAAATATTTCAGTCCTTACCTTACTCAAGTATTGTGTATCTACAACACCAAGCAGAAATTACATGAGGGTTGCCCTAAGTGTACAGATCTCCTGATTTTTCTCTGTCTCTTTATGGTTGTGACACATTTTAGTGTATTATATGATGGAGATTAAGCACCACAAAAGTATTCGTTACATCACATCATTATATTTCATACATGAATTTCGCTAACATCTCCTTCTACAGCATTGCAATCGGAAGTCCTGTCCCAGAGACATGATAGATTCTGCAGATGCAAATTAGTCAATATTTTTTATAACTTGACCTGCCCTTCAGAAATATACATGTGTAGTATGTGATAGTAAAGTGAAATAGGTGACGACAGTTCTTTTCCCTATATTGAATTTCCAACATACAATTATGGAAGTTATTTGTCTTATGTGCCTTAAAATTACACCATACAATGATTAAGTGCTATAGCTGCCTTATTAGATAAGATGTATCATCATTTGCCTTAATAATATATTCTTGGGAACCTTTGGTATTTATCTTAGTGTAAGTTTCAGGGATGTGAAGGGCCCAGTCAATTTTGTGCAACTCAGTGGCCTTTGGAAAGCACAGCTGGTGACTTTTGGAGACTCATTTTACAAGAGAAAAGTGCAGCATTAATATGTATGGAGAAGATGATGGATGATAATGAGGTGAGGTGATAATGGTATTTCTTCTATCAACATACATCAGGGTTCAACAAAGTGTCCATGTAAGGAATAAGTAAAACATTAAGGAATTATTTTAATTAAAGTTGAATCAGGAATATATTTTTTTATTATTTCCCAAATCTATTATAAATGCTATTGGTTTTTGTTGATATTTCTGTTTTCCACTGTTGAAGACAACATATTTTCATAATGATCTGTAAATTGCATGAGGATCGTACACATACCAAATGAAAAGGACTTTTTCAGACCTTTTCTTACCTCTTTGATGAGAATAAATGTGTGGATTTCATCCCCGTTGAAGAAATTCTAAGAAAGACTATGGTCCTGAAGGAGAAAACATGGATAGGAATGCTTGAAATTCAGAAAAGCAGTTTTTGCCCACAGTCTTGAGATTCATAGGGTAGACATTTCAGTCATAGCATTTTAAAATGTTGTGTTCAGACTTTTGTATTATCACAAGAAATTGTCAGTATTCAAACAGCAAATATAAATTTCATGTCAAATAGGCGTCAAATAATAATTTAATATTGTAAAGATTGAATAATATTAACACAATACACAGTACGGTATAAAAGAAAGACAGATAATAATGAAATTCAGTCATCTTTTTTTCTGCCTCCTAATTATTGTTTTTTTTTCTTTGTCATAAAATGGCACATTCTGTTTATAAAACAAGGCTCTTGAGATAAATTGGTATATTATGTTTATATAAACAAGGATTTTTAACACTTTTCTGTGTTTAGCATGTTTCTTTTGAGAGTTACTGTCTCAGTGGTTCTTGATTTATGTGAAACGTATTTGTGTTTCGTGATGTATGTGTACATGAAACAGAGAAACACAAACATAAATAAAGTTTATTTGCAAGACTCCCATCATAAATTTGTACATTTTGTTTATTAAGATGGCTAATACATCAATTTAAAAGACCATTTAAACATTAAATATACTGCAATAAAAAACTTAGGTTTGTTGAGCCGGTCTATGTCAACTGTTGCAATGACCTGATTTCACACCTATAACTAAAGACACAACAGTCACTTGGTTAATTGCCACATTTGTTAATCATTCAGACTACCGGGACTTCTCTGTAAGCTCAAATTTCCTCTTGATTAATGTTTGTTCATAGCTGAGAGCCAATAATAACATCCACTGTGTTTTCTATATTTTATGAAAATCATAGTGGTTTCCGGATAGCAATTTCTCAGTCACTTATGACGACATCACTGTGTCTGCCACATGTACATCAGATGATCCAGAGACCCAGACATACAATATCACTGTAAAGCAGCATGAAGTCCAAGATTTGCAAGACAAAGATGCAGAATACATCAATGTGGCATCAGCTAAGGTCAATAACAACAGTGCTAATATTGCAACGTTAAAATAGTGTTTTTATGTCCCATTCAATTGTAAACTTTGCACCATAATAATTTATCAGTGAATCGGAGATATTGTGTTTAACCTGATTCATACCTGTCGCCATATGGGTGAAAGCCAAGTGATTAAATGCTGCAATAAATACCCACTGTTTTCAAAGGCAGTTTGCAGAGCTTAAAGTATAGTCACAAAATGATTTTTGTGCTCTAACAACTATATACATCAAGATTTGGAATTTGATTATACAATGTCAATAACAACTAGCTTTAGTTGAGTGAGACTTGTTGTTGAGTAATTGACAGAACCAGCACTTTGCACTTCTGTACATAGTGTTGGCAATCAGAATGAAAATAGTACACACATCAGCATTGTTAGTGATTTCTCACATCAATGAATGCAATAACAGGATGAAATCTCTTTTTGGTGTATTTATTTATTTATTTGGGGTTTTACGTCACTTTCAACACTGTACAGGTCAAATCATGACGGGTAGTTGGAAGGGCAGAGGAAACCAGTACATACAGTTCGTCAGGGTTCTGTACTGTAAACTGCCGATCAACGGCAAGCAACTACCAGCTTTCCCACTTGAGGCCATGCCGAGAACCGAACCCCGGCCTCAGAGTTGGGAGGCGAGAGTGTTACCACTCTGCCACCGTGGCCCCCCTCTTTTTGGTGTAATGCCATTAAATCAATTTAACTCAACCTCCTTAATAACAAAGGTAGTTTTCCACCAAAGATTATTTGGATGATATATACCGACAGATGTCACATTTAAAGTCATGAAACCACTACGGAGCCCAGGAAGGGACATAGAACTGTTTTCTTGGCATTTTTTATCTCATTCCCACAAGATAAAAAGTTGTGCCCACGAGTTAGCAACTCATTACCACAAGTTGACAACTCATTACCACACATTAGAAAGTCGTTCCCACAAGTTAGCAAGTCATTCCAACAAGTTGCAAAGTCGTTCTCACAAGTTAGCAAGTCGTTCTCACAAGATAGCAAGTCATTCCCACAAGTTAGAAAGTCGTTCCAACAAGTTAGAAAGTCGTTCCCACAAGTTAGCAAGTCCTTCTTACAAGATAGCAAGTCATTCCCACAAGATAGAAAGTCGTTCCCACAAGTTAGCAAGTCATTACCACAAGTTAGTAAGTCATGACCACAAGTTACCAAGTTGTTCCCACGAGTTACTAAGTCATGCTTTGATGCCAATGTACAGGCAATTTCTTTGTCTATGATACTTAACTTGTATAGAGGTTTGTAAACTTGTTGGAACGACTTACTATCTTGTGGTAATGACCTGCTAACTTGTGGGAACGATTTTCTAACTTGTGGTAATGACTTACTATCTTGTGGTGAGGAGATAAAAAATGACAGGAAAACAGTTTTATGTCCCTTCCTGGGCTCCGTAAACCACACTGTATCATTTGTATCTCAGGAATCTGACTGCCATCAATTGAAAATGTTTGTGCTGAAATCCTGGACATCTGGGGAAATCGACAGAAGAAATGCCAGGCTGATTCTTGAAATTTACCAAAAAATTCCGGCTAGAGTTCATTTGGCAGACAATAAGGCTATCACAGTAACTTGCAGGTATCTTGAAAACATTCAGTTTAAAGCAAATAGTGCTTTTAATGAAATAGTTACGTAATTTGTAGTTTTCAAACTGTCTTTGCTCGGTATGGTTTTGGATATTTTTTGGATATTTTTTTTAGACAAATGCTGAAAAATGGACCTGTGTTTAATGCCAAATTCAACATGTATGTTTGATATTATGAGAGGTAGTGAATTGGATGGAAAAAAACTGTTTTTACTATTTGGCACTGATTAATCTATGTAAACTAGCTAGATAGCAGGTACCAATTTCCATACCGATCTGTGGAGACAGGAAATATAAACCAAGTAAATGTGGGACAAGCATGTCATGACTAACAAAGTTTGACAAAAGGGTCGCAGATCCCAGAAAACTTTAGATGGCTGTTATTATGGTGTAGAACTCTTGTTTTATCCTCTATGAAGTTAAACCCAAGACAAAAATAAGCTCACCCAGAAGCCCTGGAAATATAATATGAAATGTTAGTTCTCATATTTGTCACTTTTCCCTGAAACACGAAAGCCACAACAAATGACCAATGTTACAAGTGGACAAACCACAGCTTACTTTGCACCAGATACAGGGTCCACGATTCATATTACTGGTCAAAATTTAATTCCAATTTAGTATATTTTAATTAAAATTTGTGACACATTTTTTTAAGAACAGATTTTTTTTGAGACTGTAAGTTAAATATGAAATGCCATCATATTATTTAGTAATACTAAGAATACAACTATAAACATTAATTGTAAAAATTTAATTGTAATTTAACTTTGTGTAGGCTAAATACTTACCTAATCGACACTATTCCGATGTCTATGTGGGAGCAAACATAAACAATCAATCGAAAATATTTTTTTAAAGAAATATTTTTGTCAGTACTCCGGCGCATATGGTGAGTGCATGCGATTAGACCTAGAAACCATAAAGATAAAAAGATACTGCAAACAAAACATTTGAAAATGTGGGGTTGGCAGACTGGGAATCCAAATCTAGTGAAGATAAGGTAAATATCTAACTTCCAAAAAGTTAAATTATAATGGGCTTTTTAAATTTTTGACACACCAAGAGTAGGTACAAGAAAGTAAATGATAAAGAACAAGATTATAATACGCATACTTTATAAATTTACCTTCTGACAAGCTAGTAGAACAGTTTGCTTCAGCCAAGATGAAATGGTAGCTCTCTGAATACCACCTTAAAAGCCATATATGAAACAGATGAAGAGTAAATGCTTCCCCTGTCTGCTGAGTTCATAACCTTGACTGATTTCAACACTAAGAGAACCTAAATAATCTGATATACCTGTCCTGTATCCTGTACTTGTGGTGGGCTTCAGATTTTTATCAGCGAACAGACAGGTAAAACGATCCTCTATTAAGGAGGGAATAGGTTGTTAGAAGTCCATCTGACTCTTATTGCAACATGATTAAAAATGGTCAACCCTGATTCGTAGATTATTCTTGGTGAAAGTCTCTAAGGTGATTCAAATTAGATATTTTGGTCTCGAGTCCAGATGCCAAACATGGAGGTTGAGATAAGGCAGATTTTGATGAAATCTCTGACTGAATGATTGTTTGAGGAGATTTTCCCATTATGGATAGGTTTATCAGGTCCCAAAACTAGCTCATCCCTGGCTACCCTGGTGCAGCTGCTATCATAACACAAGCATAAGTTCTCAATTTTTGTGTGAATGAGAGCTGTTGGACTATTCAGAATGATTCACCTAGAACAACTTTGATGACCCCAAATGGTTTAACAGGTCCTTCTTGAAAGTGAAATCCTGAAGTTAGAAAATTAATCTGTGACAATTGGAATATTATCCAGAACACTGACAAACTGAACACTCTCTTTCCCGATAAACCCATAATGGGATTTAGGTGACTCCCCAACCTAAGGGATCAACTCAAATCAGCTAAAATCGCATACCCACCTAGAGATTTACCTAACACCAAGATGTCAATGATCCCATAATGAACAAGACTGGGTAAATGTATTACTGTCCAAAAACTTGAAAAATTACCGGTATTAAAAGCTTCAAAAGTAAAGAAGTATTGGATTGTTAGCACCTCACACTCAGAATTCAGATTACTTGTGAACTTGTAATCTCATATAAATTATTCAAAATGTGGTCTCCAGTATATAGTGGAGACCAAAGGACCATTCAGACAAAAAATGTATGAACACTATAGAAAGTGTTCAGAATGTGAAATTAAATAATTCCATGACTGTCACCTTTCTGGAAACAACCATTCAGTTAAAAACAGTTTTCAGTTTTACACTGGATAGTAAACGATACTAATCTAAATAGCACCAAGAGACTAGGAATTATTTTTAGTTGGACATTTCCATGTTTATGCGAGTGTTAATATCCTCTTATTGCACCCCCTACCCAGTGCTCCTTTTACACTTATTCCATTCTAAACTATTTATATGAAGACTTGTTTCTGTGACTAACCACATGTCACTGACTATCCGATTTCCCAAATATTCTCCCCAGCTTGTTACAGATGCATCAATGAATAACAGCAGATTGTGTTCCTTTGCATGGAGAGAACAACACATTCTTTTGGTCTTTCCACCAGATCAGATGACTTTACAAAATCTCTGAACAAGGAACTGAATGTCTAGCGATTGGGGATATTTCCAATGGGTTTACAGGTACCACTAAAATGGTCTTGTGTAATCTGCCCATTGGTACTCTCTTTTCTAGAGAAGATAGAACAACCATGAATGACATTAGAATTTTGGAAGTGGTTGTCAAACTTGTTTGTAAACCTCTATCACATTTTGTCAAAATACTCCAGTATTTGCCTGTGGGGGATAGTGAGTGGAATTGCCTCAATTTTATTGGTCGATTATTCGTCTATTTTTCTGATTCATTATCAAACTATAATTGACTTTTTTACTCCACTGTTGGTCAATATATCATGATACACTTTCCAAGATGAAGTATATCTCAATCCGGTAACAGTAACAGTGTTTCCGACATTTAGCATCTACCAAAACCACCTACTTCTGGTAAATATGGCGGTAGTTATAAACAAACACAAAATTCGTGACAAATATACGGAGCCCACGAAAGGACACAGAACTGTTTTCCTATCATATTTTTATCTCGTTACCACAAGTTAGCAAGTCATTCCCGCAAGATAGCAAGTCATTCCCACAAGTTAGCAAGTCGTTCCTACAAAATAGCAAGTCATTCCCACAAGATGGCAAATCGTTCAAACAAGTTAGCAAGTCCTTCCCACAGGTTAGCAAGTCCTTTCCACAAGATAGCAAGTCCTTCCCACAAGTTAGCGAGTCGTTCCCACAAGATGGAAAGTCGTTACCACACAATACTAACTCATTCCCAGAAGTTAGCAAGTCATTTCCACAAGATACTAAGTCGTTCCCACAAGTTAGCAAGTTGTTACCACAAGATAGCAAGTCATTACCACAAGTTATGAAGTCATTCACATGAGTTTTACTAAGTCATGCCTTGATGCCAATGTACAGGCAATTTCTTTGTCTATGATACCTAACTTATATAGCAGTCACCCATCTACTAGTATACCATTCAAGTTTACCTACGCTGGTATGCTTTTAGTGACCTTCAGAGGTACTTTTCATGGTCAACTTTTATACCATTATAGTTATCGTTTTAGCAATTTTAATGGTTATTCTTCTTAGTTACCTACGTAGTGACATTCAGAGGTCACCTACATATTATTACAGGTATACTGTATTACAATCTTTTAGAGGTGCCTGTTTTATGACAATTTCCTTGGTCTTTCTGAGATATTTTAGTGTGTTACGTTGAATTGAGTGCTTTTTGGGACAGCATACCTTGCAGGATCTCCATCAGATTCTCATATAAGCTATATCTGGACGCAGCAAAACTTGTGTTTGCTGTGCTGCAAATAGCATAGTCTTTTCATACAGTACATTGCATGGTCTTATCATTCTCAACCACTTCTTCATGTCAATTACACTATAACTTACATTTTCTTTCTTCAAAGACCATTTCTTTTTCATACAAAAAATTAGCCATTATTGCCCTGGTCTTAACCCCATGTCTAAATTTCTAAATTCATCTAGTATGGGCATGCACAATGTAGAGGTTTACTACAAATTGGGTTATAGTGTCTGCATGTGGCACCTAACGGGGAACCACACCATTATGTGCTCACGTATGTTGCAAATAATTTTTCTATCTGATATTTTATTTAGTAACAATCTTAAACGAATTTGTATGTAATTAACTAGTTTTAGTAATAATTCATAATGCTGCAAAGCTGTTAATAGTCACTGTTATAACTGTTAGGTATAATAAATATTATATTATTATATTATATATTATTGGTCCCTGGGAATGAGTTAATAAGTGGTGGGAACGAAAAAAAAGATAATGAAACAATTCTGTGTTCCTTCCTGGTCTCCGTACAAATATATTGATTTATTAATGGCAAGTTTAGGAAACTGTCTTAAATATTAAAAATATGACAATATTGAGATACATAAAAAAGGGTAAGATTTAATTGATTTCTAAAAGTATGTAGTGACTGAACATGATTGTACCATGGCACTGATGAATAATCAAACATTGTTCTAATTATCCACCCACCAGTGGGAGACACTTCATCCTTGCTTAGGTTGAATCTGTAACCGAAGAAGTCGAAGTGTTGGGAATAGTAGTGACTTTTGAAAGTTTATCAAGCAACCAAATTTCTGTAGAAAACATCAATAGCTATTTCGACTGGTTCATGCAAATTTGCTGTGATGGCACACATACCAACCAGTTGTCTAGGTACTGATGTATGCAATTTCCCCTGTGTTAAAGCATGAATTTTACTTCTTTTACAATGCGGGAGAGCTAAGAGGAGCTGTAGCAATACGAAAAGGTAGGGCCCTGAATTGGTACTATTGACCTGCCACATGAAATCTCTGAAGAATTTGTGATTTTTTGTGTATATGGGCAATGTGAAAGAACGCATCTATTGAATATGGCGAGACTACCCTTTGCAAATACAGTTTCTGATTACCTCTGCCATTTCCATCTTGAAAGTTGTGACCATGGCATTTCT
The DNA here is from genome assembly GCA_964017235.1 of Sabellastarte sp. h YS-2021. NCBI lineage: Eukaryota > Metazoa > Annelida > Polychaeta > Sabellida > Sabellidae > Sabellastarte > Sabellastarte sp. h YS-2021. The sequence continues at coordinate 75,344,117 of OZ024935.1, read as the reverse complement.
ATTTATTAAACTTAAATGTATAACTGGACCCCATTTCCTGGCACTGACACAAGAAGAATTAGCTGTAAAATCCCTGGTTTGTACACATTTTAACTGGGTTACAGTATGTTTTGAAGCATGTGATTTAAACAATATTTATAAAGTATGCTTGTTTTTCTGTCTGCAAATATCCGCTCTGAATTGTGAGTATTCTCGACAATTTGGTTGGTTGTTTCAGTACTATTAGTCCCAGAGCTGACACACTTTTATTTACCCCGGAGTGTGCAGGTCATAGCTTGGTTGTTTCTATAGCAGAATTTTATGCTGAATTCAGAAATCTATTTCTTACAAAAATCGGGTGGCGGGTTAATTCACAGTTTGACTCCAAAGAGGGGTACCATCTTTCAAAAGTTTGACCGTCTTAATAATGTCAAAAATCAACATTTATATTTTCTTTTCTGTTATTTCAAACACAAACAGTATTTATTTGACTCAAATCATTCTATAAATATATATTGGATAATTTTAAAATGTTATCAATCACTTAACACTGTCACACATCTTGAAATCCAAGATGGCCGCCATGAAAATCATGTTCCATTGACAAAGTTCCCTTCATCTCTCGACATATTCATTACTTACTGTTATTGAACTGATACAGCTGCTTAATTGACATCTGTAGCATTTTATATGTGAAACTGATGAAAGTAATGAATAACTAGATGAAGACAGTGATCATGTCAAATCCAATATGGCTGAAATAAAACAAATGTAGCTTTCATATAATCCATTTAAACTGTTCCGCTCAAGGTTATATTGGTACTTAATGTAGATGAACTTACTGTCAATATACATGTGGAATGCTTGAGATTAATAAACTAAGGTAATGACATTACATTAGAGTCACACACATGTCAGTACATATTATATATTATTCCACTCAACTAGAAGAGCTTTGCAACAAGGGGCTGTATGATTAGAAAATTTGTTCATCATCCGAATTATCATCACTGTCTGATGCTACTATGTTATCATTGTCTTCCTGTTCTTCGAGGGTATGGTCTTCTAGTACATCACTGAGATTTTGAGGGACCTGGGCACCATCATACCAATTGAGCTGGTATTTTCCACCTGTCAAGCACCACCCATTTTCAACAGGACTGTATGTGATTGGACAACTTGTGCAAGCCTTCTTCCACATGGATGCTACGAAGTTTGCTCTTTTGATCTTGTTTAAGAGGGATCGTTGACATGGTGGCATGGCACTTGGATTGAGGCCCTTGATTTTGTTGAGAGGATCATCTCCCTCTTTGGGAGCATATTTTTCCTGGAACATCACATGCCTCACCGTATTGACATTTGTCTGATCTGGATAGCCATACAATGCACAGACAAATTGTTCAATATCGCGCTGCAGCTGCTCAGTTACAGCAGGTTCCTCTCCCAGTTTGGCTAGAATTTTTGCATATGTTGGAGATTTACACATCAGCTTGAAAGGTCTAACTTTCCCTTTATTCATGAATGCCGCTGTGTAGTCTGAGCCAGTAAGTGCATGTAAACCAGGCAGGGCATCTATTGTTTCAGGTGCAATGTTTTGAAGCAGTTCATGAATCTTGATGAAGCGTCTCATATTTTTCCCAGTGAGCCCAGCATCCATCCAAACTTTTGGTGTTTGTTGAAACAAACTACAGTGATACAATAAAAGTACCAATATGTCTGTGTCATTGCATCGTACAACAACATGATGCTCTGGATTTTCTTCTGTTATCTTCTTCAGATGGTAGATGATCCTCGTGTCTGCTTCTTCATGTTGGCAGTGATATTCCTGTACATCCACACACTTGAGTTCATCATCCTGAACAGTGTAGAGATAGCAAACCTCATCCAGAGCCAGATAGACCATATGACCTTTGAGTATGTGAGTTCGTGATTGGTCACGCCATTCCTGGGCAAGGAATTCGAAGAAGGCTGTCTTGAAACTGGAAGATTTAAGTGTATCTGACCAGTCTTTTGGTCTTTTTTGATCGCTTCCAGTAATACAGTAATTAGTGCTTTGATTATCTTGCGATCGAAGTGCATGTTCTACATCCTTGATGTTTGGTGAGTGGTAGCTGTCGCATACAAAATCAATTCTCTTTGATTTGTTCTGACATAGGTCTTTAAGTATCTTTGTAGCAATCTCGCCATATGTCTCTGGAATCTCCTGAAGTATATGCAGGTAGAACATTGCATCAACAATGATGATATCCACAGCTGCAGGTGGGGTGCTCTCTGAGGTGCTCTCTAGCTTAGCCATAAGTTGGGACTTGTCTGTCTTCATCAGGGATCCATCAACATGTGACAAGGACAGAGGGAACTCCAGCAGTGGGTAGCTTAGAACCTTTGCCATGTTCACTTTTTCCTGGCTGCTGATGTACAGAAGCCTACCAAATAAATCATGGGTGTTCTTGAATTCAATGACCTTCTCAGCTTTCCCCCTGATTTTAGTTTTTGGTGTTGCAGCTGCAAAATTTTTCACCTTTCTGCGACGAATTGGTTTGTCAAACCTGCTGTCATCATTGAAGCAACCGGTAACAAAGTCCTGATGCCATTTCTCACCTATCTGTTGACACTGTAGTAGGTCATCTCGAATATCATTGGCAACTTCTTTTCCTGTGACAATATTGAAGAGAGCATCCTTGGGGGTTATTACAAAAGGGTTCATTGTATTTTCAATGCATTTGATCAAACTGTCAAGGTCTTGTCTGTCCTTTGTTACTCTATAGGGCTTCAGACTTGGTGTAACATCATCTGCACTCCTTAGTCCAGCTTTGATGAGCAGGCTTCCAACAATGGCACTTCTAACAAACCTGGTTAATGTCCATCTTTGATGTGCCGATTCAGAAGAAGAGAAAGCTGCAATCCCGGTTTTACGTGATGCAGCATCAGCATTGATCGTCTGTTCCAATGTCAAATCCACTGCGCTTCTGGAGAAGGATTTATGAGTTCTCCTGATCGACATGGCCCCATTTTTCAAGAGATCCCTCACACCTGGATGAGTTTCATCCACATTTACCAAGTTCAGATAGTAACGGACCATCCACCGCGAGTAATTTGGGCGGTTGGCTGCAAAGAATATTGGGATTATCTCTCTCAAGGCAGAGATAAAGAGGTCCAAATCATTTGTTCGGCAAGCACGGTGAAGTCTGTGAAAAATGGCTACAAGGTCCACGTATGTCATCCAATATTGGGCAGTGCTGCCGTGGTCACCGTTGCGCGTGGCAGCAGTGTAGTCCATATACTGTGTCATGATGTCCTTGTACTCTTCAGAAGCCTCAATGTTCTGCATCGCATCTGGTGAAGGATGAGCTATCAGGTCAGACATTTTCTCCATGAGGCATACATCCACTGGCCCACAGGCTTCAAGGAATGCTTTGAAGTGAAGAATCTGGAATGCAACTGCCAGCATTGGATGCAGGCGTTTACACCTAAAAGAAAAACACCACCTTAGTGCAAATATACAAAGATAACAAGAACCATAGCCAATAGAAAAAGAGTATATAAATCTACCCACACTGTTAGACTACTATACTATGTTCGACACCATACACAAAGGGTATATAAATCTACCAACTATGTTAGACTACTATACTATGTTAGACTACCATACACCATTGATACTATGTGCTAGTCAGTACATTACCAACACATCACATGAATTACCTGTTGTAATGTTTGCCAGACATGAAGCCATTTAACGAGCCTGCAGCAAGCACTTCTGATTCTGTGAGGATGTCAGGACCACCAGATCCATCAAGCAGATATCCCAGGCTTGCAAAGTATGCCAGCATGATATGAAATGCTCCGAAACAGATAAATACATTGTCAAAAAGTGGTGCTTCAGCAAGTTGGATTTGCATGGCTAGTTTAGCTACTGCGAGATCATATGTCACAATCACATACTCTTGGTGACATTCCTGAGCAACTCGTTGTGATTGTTTCAGTGTCTGAGCTACAACATCCAGTCTGGTTGGTGGTAGATTGATATTTTCCATGTAGCCAATTTGTTGTTTGGGGAATGGGTCTGGTGTGACACAGGAATTCCAGCCAATCCACATTGGAGTTTTGGGAACGATTGCCATGTTCATCATCCAGAACAAGTCTCAGTACTGGATGGTCAGAAGATGCGGAGGGTCAGGCTTGTCTTTGATCTCATAGACAAAGCTACTCCGTTTGGGTTTCTTTCTGTACGGTTCCAGCTGTTGTTTATCCAGCTTGAATGTTCTTAGAGAACATTTCTGCTGGGTATCAGAAGCACATGTGGCTTCCTCTGGTCTGCGTGCTGGTTGGGTGTCTGGATGATCACTTTCTGGGATATTTTGGAAACAAATACCCACTGTGGCATGCAATGTTCCTTTACCAGAGAGTGTCTCAGTCATTTCATCATAGTTGTCCCAAGCTAATGATGTGCAAAGGTCTGGCTCACTGCTCATTCCATCTGGTGTAGCTGTGTTTCTTGCTGCTATTTCTGTAGCAAACTGGGTTTCAATACTTTCAGCAACATGGTACCCAGAGCAGTGTCCAAATCTGTTCAGAATCTCTATTACTCTTCGACTACCAGTCAAACTCTTCATGGCAATGGCCAAGGAGATATGCTTTCCAGGTTTCATTCTTGCATGACAGGTAGCGTAAACAACATCATCTGTAACTGAGTCAATCAGTCGTTCAACTTGTGCATTCTGCCCATTTTCACAGCTCCCAGTGTACAAAATTCTAAAGAATTCCATTAATTCCTCTGGTTTATTTCCTTGCCCGACTTGAATAGCTTCAACACTGAGAGGCGTAGGTTGTTCAGTAACTTTAGATGAAAGGATGCATTTCCTTAGATAGAAGGCAGCTTCTTTCAAACTATGTGGATCGAAATTGGCTCTTCGGTAGGCCACCTCGGTCTCAAGCAAATGGTTGTACAGGACAAGACCCTCTTTGTTTGTACGTTTGTATGTCTTGAGAGCACCTCAAGTCTTTCAGAAGTCTATCGCATAACTTCTGGGCTGAGTATGCAGTCTCATCATAACCAAGTGCATCAGTGTACCTCTGCAATAATGATGTGAGTTTTTCTGCACCCTGGTTGTCAATTAATGTTTCTTGTACATGTGACTTCACTGCCGCCAATGCTTGTTCATGAGCAGATGGCTCCTGTGATGATGCATCATCTCGGAGGCATTTGGCTTTACTGGTGTAGCTCCTGCGACATGAATGATGGAACTTAAGTTCTTTTGCTATCAAATCCAATCCACTAATTTTAGCGAGCAGATCGGTATCATTCAGTCTCTCAGCAGCAGCTTGTATGCTGATCTCTCCATGTGAATACTCAACTGTAGTAAGTAGCTCCTCTGGCTTATCACGGCTTATTTTCTTCCTCACTTTGTTGCAAAAAATGCATTTCTGTTCAAATACTCCTGAAGAGCTTGTGCTTGGATGAGACACATGTGACCTAAGAAGTGCTAATGATTCTTCTGACTGTGCTTTTGAGGATGATTGTTCAGGTTTACTTGGCAAAGCAGTAAAGTTCTTGTAGCATTTACTGTGATATCCCATTGAAGAATCTAACTTGTCAGGTAGTGTTATTGCAAAAAATTTGGAACTTGTGAAAACACTATGTCTTCGTTGATGAATATCTACAACTTTGGCCCATGACACTTCATCAAACGGTTTCAGTGGTTCTGTGGTAGACCCACCCAAGTGAAGAATGCATACTTTTGGTTTTGACATCTTGAAACTTGTTATTTACTTGTATCTGAAAAGAAACATTCACACTACACTACAACTGCAACCACCAATCCCAAAGAAACAAACCACATTGCTACCCCAAAAACACTGTTGATGACTATATGCACACACTGCCGTAACATTTGTTTCTATTTGAACTAAACAGCATTTTAGACAAATGCTCTGAGCTTTGCCTTAAAAACAGTGTACTGCTTGAATCCCTCTGGATCAGCTAAGACAGTTTAATATCATTATAGAACTTAATTACACTGTAAAAATAATGAAAACCTCTAGAGGGCCACAGCTACCACCTGACATATCCCAACAAGGACTTATTCACTCACTATTGGGGTGCCACTTGCCTCATTTAAAAAAAAAATAATTTATACAACACACTCATTACCTCCGCCAAGGTTTGTCTGTTTGTTTGTCTGTCAACAGTCTAGCGTAAACAGTTATGGACGGATTTTCACAAATTGTTCAGGAAATGTCCGAAATGGGCCAAGGACCAATCGATTAGTTTTTGGGGTGATCCAGATCACCATCTGGATCCAGGATTTTTTTAAAGGATTCTTTACCTTTGTGAGATAGGGGCAATTAGGACATTATGGCATATAACTTCACAAATAACACTTCAAATGTTTAGTAAAAATCACAGTGTGGGATCATGCTCTAATAAATCCTGGAGTATAATCTGGATTACAACATTATTCTGGATCTGGTGATCCCATAACAATGAAAAAATGTTCAGGTTGGAAATGGCAGCTGCCTTGGCGGAGGTCTGCACTCTCTGAGTGCCCTTCTAGTTTAATTTGAGTTCATCCCACAATTTATTCCAAAGTGTGGTCCTCTAGATAGGCAACAATAAACTCCTTCAGGAGCAGAAAAACTCACTGTTTGTTTGTTATGCTTACATCAGTATTAATCTAAAGTAATATTGAATTTGGCCATTCCATCAAAAAACCACATAATAATTGCTATGTGCAACAAATTTATGTCAAATGAACTTTCTTAATTCACTTCAACTCTATTAAGCTTGTGAATATATTTTATGAATGTGTGCCATGTACCTAAATACTTACCTCTGATGAGTCTCTCTGACAAAACTGCACAAGACATTTTGCAACTAATGTAGTACATCCATTATATTAATATAATAACTATGTCAATAAACAATCTAGTCACAATTACACAGTGATGCTACAAGCTGTGATGTCATAAATCAATATTACACATCATCACATATGATTACATCACAAATGCCTCTTTATTGTGATGTCACCATAGACAAGCAAAATGTTATTGCCTATCAACAAATGAAATTAAATCATTTCAGCACAGTCAGGCATACAGTGCGGATGTCACTTTGTGCAAGAGGCATAAGAAATGGGTTCTTGCTTGGTTTACTCAATCACCAATCCCAAAGAATGAATGAATGATTGAATGAATGAATCAATGAATAATCATATGCATTCCACATATAATTGTCAATAAAAATATTGTATTATGCACTAAGTACCAAAATAACCTTGAGCAGTACAGTTTAAATGGATCATATGAAAACTCCATTTTTTATTTTAGCTATAGGGGAACTTTGTCAATAGAACATGATTTTCATGGCGGCCATCTTGGATTTCAAGATGTGTGACAGTGTTAAGTGATTGATAACATTTTAAAATTATCCAATATATATTTATAGAATGATTTGAGTCAAATAAATACTGTTTGTGTTTGAAATAACAGAAAAGAAAATATAAATGTTGATTTTTGACATTATCGAGACGGTCAAACTTTTGAAAGACGGTACCCCTCTTTGGAGTCAAACTGTGAATTAACCCGCCACCCGATTTTTGTAAGAAATAGATTTCTGAATTCAGCATAAAATTCTGCTATAGAAACAACCAAGCTATGACCTGCACACTCCGGGGTAAATAAAAGTGTGTCAGCTCTGGGACTATATACTGTAACCCCATTGCAGAAAGTGTACAACTCTGGGATGGCTTTTAACCATACCTTAAATTTTGACAGCATGAACTCCTGTAAATACTTTGGCTATCACATTATTCAATCACCAAACTCCCTCTGGTATGTTGTGATGAGTTTTGCTGGTAAATTGGTCACAAAAAGAACTCTTTAACTGACTTTGGGAGTATGAATAGTTGTGACCATAGCTTGAAGGACCCCTTCTTGACGTAAATATTGGTTTATTAACTGTTCTTCTGGTCTTTTGGTTGATCTTTCATTAGTACTTGTTTTCAACACTGTTGAGTACTGATGGTGAAAAAGGTAATCTCAATTTCTGTCACGTTTGTGAGGGTGTAATGCGAGTATTTCAGAATAGTATGCATCTGGTCAGTTCCATATTGCAAGCCATTGTCACTGAGGCTTCTTTCTAATGCTTTTTATTGGAATATTCGTTCACAGATCCCTAAATAACAAGCCTGTCATAACTCTTCCATGTTTGAAGAACACTTTTCTGGAGTCCTGATGAAAGGCTGACAAACCCCAGTTTTTATGCATGCTCGCATTCTACTGTTTCCATCGTTGTAAACCTGTACTGGTAGGTACAGAAATAGTTGGGGAAGACATGGTAGATTCCAAACAAATGCTCCGGAAAGAATCCTGGCATCTGGATGCTGAAGTGGAGAACTGTGAACAGGTAGTTCTGTAGAATTGCGTCACAGGTCTGGTAAGAAGGTGTCTGTTTTATATGGAGTAGACAGCAATCTCTCCCCAAAAGCAGGGCTTCTAGCCACTTTTTTAGTTCAAACCAGCAAGAATTAAATTCCTCAACTGGTGGTAGAGACACTGGTTATGGCTGGTAGGCCTAGTAAGCTACTAACGGAGGCCAGGAACTGGCAGTATAAAGGATCATATCTGTTGCCACAGAATGAGCATCATAATGGGTTGTAGAGAAAGGTAGATGGAGTTGAAGATTTTCTTTAGCCATGTCTTGTTTACAAATGCAGAATCTGTCATATATGAGACGTAGCAGAACTGTTACTTGAATCCAAAGCCGCAATGCACTCTTACCTAAGATGTAGCAAGTGACAAGTTGAAGGTACTTCTCTGACTATTTCTTCTGAAGCAAGTGCAGACTCTGCCATAGTACCCTTTCGAGAGGTAGCAGAACTGTTACCTTTCTCCAGACCAGCATAAAATAAGAATTGAAATAAAATGGAGAGGGTCAGTTGAAGATGTGGTAGAGGAAGAGTTTCATGTAGAGGTGGATGGGGTAATAGAAGGCTGGATTTCATAGGTCCCCAGTAAAGTTTCTTCTAGTTTTTAGGAATGGTGTCTCTGGCCATGTCTTGTACAAGTGCGGAATCTGCCATAATATCCTTACTAGAGGTGGCAGAACTGTTACTTGGTGAAGCAAAGTGAAAGCAAAAGTAGTAATTTTCTTAGAAGTAACACAAACATCATCCCTCGTATTCTTGTATCTAGATGACAAGCAATAAGGTGGGAATTAGAATAAAATAAATGGCGACAAGCTGAGGCAAGCTTGTCTGTGACTTGTCCTTAGCCATGTTGATATTATTTGCAAAGGAAAATTGTGTCCAAATGATGTTTGCTCTCTCTCAACCAAAATTAAAGTAAAGTGAAACAGGTGTTTTGAGCCTAGGCGCATGCGCACTCACCTTATGCACAGTAGTAGCGACAAGAATATTTCTTTAAAAATATTCTGGTTTGGTCATTTATGTTTGCTTCTATCCCGTGTTCTTGGGTTATTTATGTTTGCTCCCACCAACACATAGCAATAGTGAGGATAAGGTAAGGGTGTTTTATGCATAAATAAATATTTAACAGTTTCAACAGACTTTTGCAAAAGAACAGGAAATCAAGACAAATTGACCCATGTTACCTTTAGAAAAAAATTGTCTCCCAAGCCATTATCATATAATCAACCCTCGAAAAAATGAAGCCCTTTTTAGAAACCAAATCTGAATGGCATAGAAACAAGGAAATATAAGTTGGAATATCTTTTTATTTTCTTCATATACAAGTTATATTTATTGAATAGCTATGAAAATACTTTAGTCACACAATGTAAATATGTAACAGTTTTAAAGCCCTCTACAAAATACAGTACTAAAATTCGAGGCTGATAAAAGCTGTTTATGTGGCTAAAATTATGATAAACAGAGAGCTAAATTTATTGGTGCTGCTTTTGTGTACATTCAGAAATGGAGCAAATGAGACGGGGCTGTACATTGCTGCTTCCATCTTGTTTGACATGATCAACAAAGAGCAGCAGGTGGATGTGGTACAGGTGGTGAAACAGATCAGAAAGACCAGACCAGAGTTTATAATAAGTCAGGTAAAATTGGATCATTGTGCAAACACATTTTGCAAATAATGTATATAAACATTAAAACGGTTTAACATATTAAACATTAATTGCTTAATTCAAAATTGCTTTGTTGCATCCCATAAGCTGATAATGTCCACAACACAGGTGCAAATCTTGCTGCCAGTGGATTGCATGTAGCATATCCAACAAGATTATAGCAATTCTAAATTTTGTCTACAATGTGAGGTTTTTACTCTCTGTAACTTTTGTGTTCTTGATGTGTACCAACATTTGTGTTATATTTAACCCTTCAGCAAGCCCAAAACTAACATTGCACAAAAAATTTAATCCATGATGACTTAAAATTTTGTTTTTGAAAGGTTAAAATATGTAAGCTGATATAACAATATATGATAACAGCTGTGAAAACTTTGTTTTTTGAAAGGTAAAAAATTTCTATGTCGCAATAACGACTTACACATTTTGCTTTTGAAAGGTTAAAAATGTACAAGTTGTGATAGCAAAACAAGTTTTTTTGGCTGGTGGGTTAAAATTATATTTTTTACCATCCAAAAACAAAATAAACTATGTCATAATAATAAAACTTATATTTTTAATCAAAACCAAAAAAAAATTATCTCGTTATCCCAACTTCAAAAATTTTAACCTACCAAAAACAAAACTGCTAATTTGTGATGAGATAGTAGCTGATTATCATGATTCAGATACCACGTAAAACAAAAACCCTATCTCCCTATTAGTAGATTAAATAAATTTGCCATTCAAAAACAAATAAAGTAAGTTGTGATAATGAGAGAGTAATTCGGTATTACAATTTATATATTTTAACCTTTCAGAAACAAAGATTCTATTTTGCTATCGCGAATAATAAAACCTTTTTTCAACAATATCACTATCTGTATCATCTCTGTATCTAAGTTCTTCCTACTTTTGAAAAATACATGGTTGTCAAAAAAGGGGATCTTGTGAACTCAATTTTGTTAGAAAATGGCCATTTAATGGCTATATTATGATTGTCATGATTTCCCCCAGGCTGAACTGCAAAAAAAGTTCTATGATTGATTAGATTAATGTAAAAAAGATGCATTTAAACAGTTCTCTTTCAAGGGGTCATTTTGATTTTACTCTGCTTTTACAGTAGATCTATGTATATTTTCAGGACCAGTACAGATGGCTTTACAGTATGTGTGTTACTTACTTAGAGCAAACCAACTAGTGTACACGAAAGACAAAAAATATATGTATTATTCACATTTGTATAGTATCGGTCTTACTACACAATTTATCAACACTGAATTTGTGTATTAAAAGAAGTATCTACCCATGGTATAGGTCATGGCAAAAAGACCAGTCTGGCAGAATTTAAATCTGGTAGAAAGTCTAATTCAAGTTTATACAAAACTTAATACAAAGTGCTATTGAACTTTGTACCAATCTAACCTTAGTAAAAAGTCCTATTTGGCTTTTGTTAATAAACAGTTTTATACAACTTAGAACTTTTTCTAATAGAATATAGAAGTTTGGAGAATTTGATAAAGTCCTACCATAGTGTCATATTTATTTTTTCTTCTACAAAGGCTGGATAAATGTATGTCTTATAACACAGCAAACCCCAAGAGCATTTGTTTTTAAAGTTTAGCAGTATGCTACTTCAGTACTCGCTTTTGACTTTTTTTTAAAATTCAAATTATCTAATATTTTATAACATTTTCTCTGTTAGATGTAACAATTTCCCTTTCTTTTCCAATTTTACTTTTGATGCTGCTTAATGCTGTTCAAACAGCTAATAAATCTGTGTTTTCTGATCCACCATAATTTGTAAAATTATTATCCAATTTACATAATTCTAAATTATTTAACCACAGATTCACAAAATAATTGCGTAAAACTTTAACTGAGTGTTTATATTACCTTTACATTATTCTGTTTTTTTATCATTGAGTTCCGTACAAAATATGTTGTGATATCTGAACATTATTAGGTTTATATTAACTTCTGTACTAGAAATGTTGAATTACATTTTCATCATGTTCATGTTTTGTCGAATTTGAAATTCAACAAAATTTGACTTTGTCCTGTCAGAAAAACAAATTGTAAACTTTCAAATTATACCAGATTGGCCTTTCTACCAATGATATATATACTTTGATATTAAGTAAATAAACTATTATCATTATTTTAATGCTTTCAGATATCCAAGAAAACATAACCCACTGTATGTAGCAGAAAAATGCTTGCATTGTCAGTATAAAATGTCATTTCATTGCTATGTTAGGGAATAATTCTTTATCCTTCAATTGCAAAATCTTGTATTATCAGTTTTTTTTCTATCAATTGTAAAATCTATTATGCAACTGTAACTTTGCATTGTAAAATCTGTAATGCAATCAATTTTTATATTCATTTGTAAAAATTATTATACTTTTTCAAGCAACTGTTTCAATTTTTATTCTAAAATTGACTGTGCAAGGTTATTGATGTCTCTCACCAGGCTATCATGGAGAAGACTTTAGTGTATTTTAAATTTTCTGCATGGTCTTTAAGCAAAGGTCAGAGCTCCCATAATTATGATTATATCTTTATTATGTGTTATGTGCATTAGACAATGTGTATTAAATAGAAGAACTTGTTCCTCCACCAGAGAGCAGGTACACTCTTTAAATTCATTTACACGTGTTATAAGTATCAGGCTAGAATTTTAAGCTTAAGGATAAGGGTAATAGCACTCATCATTACTATTTGTTGGAGTCGAAGCCACATACAATGATTCCCTGTGAATGGTTAGCACATTAAGCATTGTCTGCTTTCCAGCTGAAGTGGTAATTAATTTCAAATGTGCTCAACATTTTTGTGATCCAAGATCTTCATATCTCATTAAAAGTATGCACAGCACAACAAGGCACTGTACCTCTATTCCACAGACAATTTAATATTTTATATTATGGCATGTGCATGACATTTTTATCTTTGTATGATTCTTAAGAATTTGAACATAATACATTTAGGATTCACTGAATATATAAATCTTAGTCTTATCTAAATCTTACATGATTCTTATTTTTTCTTTATATACCAATTCCTGGTCACTTGTGTGCCTCACGATTGCCTCAAAATCGATAAACTGTCTTAAACCCATATTTTGCAGGTTATGACTTATCTTTTTGTTACCATGACCTATCTTGTCCAATCTTTAATTAAAATATTGTTCCGTGTCCGTAAATAAGGTAAGTTCAAACATTTATTAATTAATTTTCTCTTCTGTCTAAGAGAGATGGTATATGTGATTTTTATCACTTATGATTATTGACAGTATGCTGCAAGGCCTATCTTTTTTGTCACAAAATGATCTTTGCACTGAGACAAATCACTCATTAGTCCCAGTTTTCCTTCACTTTTTCACAATATCAGCTGTAGCAGTCCCATTTCCTCTCACCCTGCCATTGTTTAGAGTTTTAAATTGGCTTGGTCGGAAATTGATTGAATTGATTACAGAGGTGTAATCAGGGTAATACCCCATTTACATTACAGGCAGTATCACCCACAGTAACCCATGTTTGGTGAAACTTTCCTGTCCTTGGAAACCATCTGGTATCTGTTTGCAAACTTGCGAGTCGGTGACAAATTTGAAATTTCTGCCTTTGAACTCAGTATTATGGGCATGCGTAGACAATTTGGCACATAGGGTTGTGATTTGGTAGTCTTTTGGTGTAATATGGTGACATAAGGTGGGTAAAGGTATTGGTTGTTTTCTGATGCCTACCGAAGGTGAGTTGAGGTTAATGGAGGTTGCTTCTCAGTGACCAATGTTTGTAATACTGTCATCCCACTGTTATCGATGGTTAAAAATGTATCATCAGTGGCCGTCTGTTTCTAGTGTGAACAACTCAGACAAAATGGGGCAACCTGGGGGTGGTTCTGCTGCCGAGTAAAACTTCTAAATGCAGGAAGTACCGCCAGTAGTGTGAATGGGGCATAAGGGATTTGTTGTGAATAAAGCAAAATATTTTTTCAGTTAACAGTGGTTTTTCTGTGACAGGTGACTTTACATGAAGACTTAATACAAGAGTTTTACAGGAAATATACTGTCCACATGTTTCGAAAAACTATAAGAGTAAAACTATTAAAAGTATAAAAACCACTAAACCACTCAATTATGGCTATTATGTAAGTATATGGATAAAATACCATGTAATATTAAATGCATAAATATTTTTAATTACTATTACCTATGACATACATAAGAGATATACATCTCTTTACTTTCTATATTATTTCTTATTATCCACATCACAAAAATTCCGGGCAAATTTGCAAATTTAGTAAGTAAATTAAATTTTTAATAGTTAATACCCTATCCAATGGACAATTGCTTTACTAGTCGGCATGACAACAGAAAAAGCCGTTCTGTGTTTCCACCGGCAGGAATAGTCATGGAGTGTGCATTCGCTAGGTGGTGCATCGTATTTGCTTCCTGTCTAGACAGGCCGACGTCCTGGTGTCTTTTCGTTGTCTAAAGCATTTAGTTTATTTATTTATTTGGGGTTTTACGTCACTTTCAACACTGTACAGGTCATATCACGACGGGTAGTTGGAACAGCAGAGGAAATCAGTACATAGAGTTCGCTAGGGTTGTGTACTGTAAACTGCCGACCAACGGCAAGCAACTACCAGCTTTCCCACTTAAGGCCATCACGGGGATCGAACCCCGGCCTCAGAGGTGGGAGGCGAGAGTGTTACCACTCTGCCACCGTGGCCCCTCTAAAGCATTTAGACCCACAGTAAGCTGATAGCGGGGCCAGTTGGGAGGTCCTTTCATGGCCATTGGATAGGGTATTAACTTAAAAATCTAATTTACTTCCTAAATTTGCAATTTTATTGCGTTAATACATCCTATGTAATGGACAATTGCTGAATAACTACTGCTTGGTTGGCGGGTAAGTTACTAGGGACTTAAAAGAACTGAAAAAGAAAACAACAAAATATCAGGCCTGGGTTGAGCTAAGGCCAGTAAACCTTTTGAGACCATGGTCAGTTACCAATATCCGGTTACACGGGGTAAGCCACAATTGCACCCGTTTTTACAGGCCTGCTCTAAGGTAGGGAAAGAGAGGGATCAGTTTAGTCCCATAAGAAGAGATAAATCTCCCAAAGGAAGCATGTCACAGTTTGTTTGTTTTTGTTTCATACTTATATACTATATACAAAGTATATAAATCATGTACACATATACACATCTCCTCATTTTTGGGCTTGTTGGTGGATCCGCTGAGCCGCCACCTCTCCAAATGGAAAAGCTCTGAATCAGCCTAACGACATCGTTCAAATGGAACTGTGTGAAGGTGTTATGAGACTTTCAGTTGCAGGCTGACAGAAACTCCCGACTGGAAGGCCTTAGAAGCCCTGGAAGGCCCTAACATCATGGGCTTTGATCTAATGTAGGGTGAGGACATACTGATCAGAGAGCTCATAGCATAGGATCACAGTTTGCTTGATCCATGAGGAAATAGTGACGGGAGACATTTTTGTCAAGCCCTTTCTTGAAAGAGACAAAGACCAAGTCTTTGTTCTGCCTGAGATCTGAGGTAAGTAATAATGCCCAAGTTTTCCATCACTTTTTAACAATATCAGTTGTAGCAGTCCTACCTCCTCTCACCCTGCCATTGTTTAGAGTTTAAAATTGGCTTGGGCGTACAATCGATTACACAAGTAGAATCAGGGTAATACCCGATTTACACTACAGGCGGTATCACCCAAGGTAACCCATGTTTGGCGAAACGTTCCTGTCCTTGGAAATCATTTGGTATCCGTTTGCAAACTTGCGAGTCAATGGCAAACCATCCATTTTCCTGGCGCATCCCTTGGAAGTCCATCAAAGTAATAATGCAGGGCTCTGACTGGACATAGAGACCTGTCACCTTTTAGTTGGGGCCAGAACTGGTATAACCACTGGGGCCATACTGTCTGGACCCTCTTTAGCAAGCTGTTTTTTGGAGAGAAAGCTGGGTGAGGGGTAAAGAGACACCTTGGACCAGTCTGATTGGTGTCTGATATTCTTATGCAGCCAAGCATGGGTCTCATACCTGCATTTACCAAAACCCAGACCCAAAAGGAAGACAGTCTTGAAAGTCAAGTTCTTCAAGGAGGCTTCTTTCATGGGTTCAAACGGAGCCATTATCAGCTGGTGTGACACCAGGGAAAGGTTTCAGGAGGGGATACCTCTCCAACCTTTGGGTCTGTCTCTGTAGAAGCTGTCCAGGAGACGAGTCTCGGAGCCAAGCATGGAGATTCAGGTTAGACAGATTCCTGTGAAGGATTTGGTTGAATGGCTAAGTCAAGAGATTGGACAGGTACAAAGGGATCATCCTGAAGCGATCAGAATAATTCTGTTGCACGAGTAATCCTACAACTTCTCCACCACTTTGTACAAGATGGCTGCTGTTAGAAAGGCATATGGATCCAGATCCCCCAGGACAAACTGAGTGCATTCACTGCCCATGCCTGGGGATCTGGCACTGATCAGACAAACTGAGGTAGTTATGTCCACCCCAATGGGGGGTGGAGAAATTATTTTCAAGGTCATTTCAAGGAAAGGTATTTATCCTATCTTGACCAAATTTGGTATGGGTGTTTATTGCGTTAATAGCTTGCGTGGGATTGTTTTTGTGAAGATAGCTCTCTAGCTAACTGAGTAATAGCTACTTAGCTACTTTTGTGTACTTCCTTTGTTTCCAGGCATTATAAGGAAATATTTAACATATTTTTACCAAATTTGGTATGAGCAATAATTAGGTCAATAGCATGCATGGGATTGCTTTTATTGAGAATAGCTGTATAACTGACTAAGTAATAGCTACTTAGCTACTTTGAGTAGCTTTTTAAAGCATTTTAAAGGAAAAGTATTTCACTCATGTTCACAAAATTTGGGATGGAGGATTATTGGATCAGTAGCTTTATTGGGATTGCTTTTGGTGAGAATACCTAACTGAGTATAACTGAGTATAACTGAATAACCTAATAGCTAACTGAGTAATAGCTACTGTGCTATACAGCTATTATGCTATTTTGAGTTGACTTTTTCTGGACATTTTAATGAAACAATGTTTTCTATCTTCACAAAAAATTATATGATGGATAATTGGGTAATAGTTTGGCCAGGATAGCTTTTGCTTGATGATAGCTTTGTAGCTGTCTGAGTAATAGCTGCTTTGTTACTTTGAGCCTACTCTGAATTGCATTTCTGTTTTCACTCTTTTAAAGTTAATATATTTAACTCAACTTTGTAAAATTTGGTGTGAAGGTTTATAGTGTCAATTGCTTGTTTGGTATTGTTGTTGATGATAATAGCTTTAACCTTCTGAGTAATAGCTACATAGGAAAAAACATAAATATGTCTATCTCCTAAACCGTGTGAGATAGAGCAATTTCGTTGAAATATTTTCAACCGACAGGGTATCTAAGGAATTTACTCTTGGCAATTTTCAAAATAATTTCCTCTCCCCAAAAATGGTGGCCATTTTGAATTTTCACCAAAAATGCAAAAACACAAACTTGCTTCTATCTGCTTAGCCATGCAAGATAGAGCGATTTCATCAAAATTTTCGAACCACAGGGTATCTAAGGAATCTACTCTTTGTAATTTTCAAAATAAATTTCCTCTCCACAAAAGGGGAGGCTATTTTGTATTTTTTTTTGTATTTTTTGCCAAAAATGCCAAAACACAAATTTGCTTCTATATCCTAAACTGTGTGAGATAGAGGGATTTCATCAAAATTTTCCACTCACACTGTGTCTAAGTAATCTATTCTTTCCAATATTCAAATAAAAATTTCCTCTCCCTAAAAATGGTGGCTATTTTGAATTTTCGAATTTTTGCCAAAAATGCAAAACCACTAATTTACTTCTATCTCCTTAACTGTGCAAGATAAAGCGATTTTCTTGAAATCGTCGACCCACAGGGTATCTAAGCAATCTACTCACACAAATTTTCAAAAAAATTTCCTCTCTCTAAAAATGGCAGTGTTTTGTAATTTTAGATTCTGTTGCAGAATCCTATTAATAGCTAGAAACTGTTAGTGGGACAGTCTTCTAGATTCCAGGACAAAAGCCCCCTGTACTGTAAACTCCATGGGTGCTGTGGACAGACCAAATGGTAGTGCGTTAAATTGGTAGGTTTATTTATTTGGGGTTTTACGTCGCATTCAACACTGTACAGGTCATATCAAGACGGGTAGTTGGAAGGGCAGAGGAAACCAGTACATACAGTTCATTAGGGTTCTGTACTGTAAACTGCCGACCCACGGTAAGCAACTACCAGCTTTCCCACTTGAGGCCGTGCCAAGGTTCGAATCCTGGCCTCAGAGGTGGGAGTCGAGAGTGTTACCACTCTGCCACCGTGGCCCCCTTTAAATTGGTAGGACTGAGTTGATACCAGTTATACTGCATTGTTGCTCAAAAGCTGATGCAATGCCTCCAGCAGGTAGAGGTGCCTGTAGGGATTTACATAACAGCTTATGATGTTTGGTAACCTGATCAAATTTGGGCGGAACCAGAAGGGGAGAGTGTAGACTTATTTGAGGATTGTTAAAATGGCAGACCAAAATGTGCGAGGTGCAGTGGCAGGCTGGCCAGTGAGATCTGGGGGCTGAACCTCAGATCTACCATTGGTGAAGGTCTGGCTGGCAGGACCTGGGGGCTGGACCTTAGGTCTGGTAGTAGCAAAAGGCAGAGGAGTATCCTGGCCTCGACAGGTAGTTTCACATCGATCACTACCGTCACCCTTCACCTTCCCACTCTCTACCTGCCCCAGTACAGTTACATTAGATGGGTCTACAAGGGGAAGAGCTTGCCTTATTTTGGTGCTGTAGGTAGGGGTGGCCAACTGTTCTTCTGTTCAGTTGTTCTTGTTGTAAAGCTATCACAGATCTCACAAGGCTTGTTTCACCACATGGATTTTTCCCAACGCCGTTCTCACTGCACCTCGCACATTTAGCATGAGAGTCATACAGTCCCATAATGTTACTCAAGAACACCAAGTATATATATTTAAAATAAAATAAAGTTCAAAGTATGTAAATATCTTTAACAATCTTCACTCTGCAAAACACATCTGCACACTCCACGTGCCGAATGAAAAAGATGTGATGACGTCAGCCTGTCTAGACTGTCACTGGAGAGGATGTATGAATGCAATAAAAACTCAGTTTCAGATTCAGACTTCAAGACAAAAAAATACAGCTCCATCACTAGAACACAGTCATGGAGCACAAAACTCATCTTTGGTGTGTTTCCAAAAATTTGAGATTTTTGTATCCAAAATGGTCTAGATCTTTTCCAAAAAATAATTCTGTTTGTAATCCCTACCAGCTTAAAAAAGATCCGTTCAATATGGCACCTTTGAAAACTCAGGAATTTGCCATCCAGAATATAACCCTGATCTATCCCAAAATTAATCTGTCCCTTTTTTCAGGCCCTATCCACCTAAATTGCGGTAATAATGAAGCTGTCACTATGCGTCCTGATATTGACAATGTATTGAAGAGACAAATGCTATGCTGGTTTTTGGTAATCACTTAAGTAATGTCTAATATGGTAAATGTGAGTCTGACAGAAACTAGAATCTGTGTACGTGAATCCAGCCTACATATATTATCCTATCTCTTAATAGATTTGTGATTTACAACAACACATACTATACTTTAGTTTCTTTCTATTTGACATAGCAATTGTGTTTAGGTTGTGTTTGAACTGATAGATATTTCACTTTGAAATTTTTTACATGAAACACACTAACTAATAGTGCTTTTTGTTTGTGTTAGCCAACCTGGTTAGTTTACTTGTGTCATTAAACTTTGTTTTACATTAAAACATGTATTCACAGAATTGAGTTTCAAATTATAAACCCAGGACCTCAGAGGTGTTTTTTCTCTATGATGCTTAATAAACTATTTTACCAAGTAGAGTCGTTTTATTATCCATTGATAATATCTGTGATTTCATTCGCTAAATTGTCAAATATATCTTAAATTTTGAAATCATTGCTGTTTATTTCTAATCTGAATTCTTCAAAAAAAACATAAAAACTTTATAGGTGGATCCATTTTGGAATAACATTTCTTGTACTTATATTTCTTATACTTGCCCTGAATCTGGATTATGGCTATCATGGTCTGTATTTAACTATTATGATGTAGTTTACTGTAAGGCGTGATGACAGCTTTACAATTCCATAATTGCAGAAAATGTTTGCAAAAATGATTTTCAATGCAAAGACAAAGTTTCAAAACAAATGTTAAAGTTAAGGTGTTCTGTCTCCAACAGCCATGATAATATTGGGACTCAACATTGTCACTTCGGGGCAGAACCCACACCCACGGTAACTGCCTGTGAAAAGATGCCAAACCTAGCTTACAAAGCCACAGAGGACCTTAGTTTCAAAACAAGACAATTTAATAGCAAAATGACAGCAATACTTTGTAAATGTAAACTAACAGCAATCCATATAGCTTTGTTCAATATGCCTCAGTAGATAATATTCTGGCAGAAACAAGGTCAAATGTTACACTATGGTCGCATTATGACGTTGCAAGTTACAATTTCCTTCACTTTATGGTGTCTGAGATATAACCTGACAAGCCTTTAAAGATGAAGGTTACTACAGCAAGGTAAACAGTTTCCTTGGGAAGGCGGAAAGGTATATTGAAGATGAAGTGGAGCAGTAGAATTTGAGGAATTTGTATTGTATGTTTGTACTTTCTACAAAGTAAAGTTAAAAGCAAGGGTTAAATTTAGAAACCTAAAAATTAGTAAAACACCAACAGAATATACCTTTATGGCAAACACGTATCAACAATTAAAATTAACTATTGCATACAACTGCTGTAAATGCAAGTATATCATTACTAATATCACATTAACCTAAGATTACATGTGTAAGTCTTTTGCTAGTATATATCGTGAGCATTAAATCAGACATACCTTTAACTTTACGTAACTTTAAGACACATAATCCAGTGTCATTCTACAACCAACAGGTTGTGTTGAGTATACTTGTAGAGATAATAATTTGAGAGGGGGTTACCAGTAAAAAGTCTGACCCTGTCTTGGAATGAAATTCATATGTATGTTCTTTAAGTTGCCTGGCCCTAGCTATTTTCTATTATCTGAGGTTCATCAAGTTATACTTAAACTTTCAGTGTGTAGGCAGACTAAGGGTGGGTGGGGAAAACTTGTAATATGTGTCCAATCCAAAGTCAAAATGGAATAAGTGACCCTGACTTAATCAGAACCATGACAGGGGGTTTTAATTAGGATTGCCCAGTAAACAATGACAGTAGATGAAATAAATTAATAAAGTAGAATATGAGGCAGGGAGGAAACTGACGTTTTAGGTCTGTGACAGGCAGTACATAACAAAAGTCAAATCGAGGCCATACCATGACGTTGCACACCTACAGACACATTCAATTTCCCTATATAAATAGCAAAGGGTAGTACAGGGACCCCAGGGAATATGATTACACACAATTAGTTTAGCAACTGCCATTAGGTCAATTATATGGCTGATCCTAAAAACTGAGTATAATTATTGGCGCTGTACCTGGATGAAATTTGGGTCATCTTTGGTTCCTTATGCCCCTTTCACACTCTAGACGGTACATCCCGCGGTTAGCAGTTTTCTCGGAGTTTTGTCTGAGCTATTCATACTACAGATGGACGGTCACTGATTGGACACTGTTTTTTAACTGTCAAAAACAGTAGGAAGACAGTACTACAAACGTTGGTCACCGAGAAGCAACCACAACTTACCTTTGATAGCCATCGGACAGTAAGTGGCGAAACGACCAATACCTTAACTCACCTTATGTCACAGTGTTACACCAAAAGAAGACCGAATCACAACCTTATGTACACTGTGGACCTCACCTTCAGTTACCGTAGTTAAAAATTCATACGCGCACGTACGGAAATCATCTGCACATACCCACTGTTCTATAATCGGAAGCAGAAATTTTAAACAATGTAAAACTTCCGTAGGACTTGCAAGGTAATTCACGGTTTGCAAGGTCGCATTAAGACATCAGAAGATGATGTCAGGACAGGGACGTTTCACCAAATGCTGGTTACTTTGGGTGATACCGCCTGTAGTGTGAAAGGGTTATAACAATTGCATTACAATACATTTAATGAGTTTATAAAAGTGGCCGTATGAGTAAAAATATATTAAGACCGGCGTGGAGTTTTGGAACTGGTGTTCCCATAGGTGGTGTGATTACAGTGTATTACACTATACACCTAAAGTTTGTCAGTGTATCTTGTCTAGCATTCATATCCATAGCAGTGCCTGTGTAAAAGACTACAAAAAAGATCTAATAAAGTAAACATGTTGGCATAATATGGGTTTGAACACCCTCCCACAGAGGAAGCTAATTGATCATGTGGGGACATAGGACTGATGTTATTGCTCAGAAAAATAGTCCCAATAGTTCTGGTATAACTTAGAAGTGTAAACTGGGGCAATAAAACAGGCCATAAGTAATACACACATGTTGTCATCGAATTGAGTTAGATTAAAACTCACCACTGTAGTGGCGAGGGTCAATTGATCACTTATGGACATGGTATTATATGTTAATCCCGAGAACAAATGTGTGGGTAACAGGAGTTTAGTTTACAAAGTAACATCAGCTTCTTTGCCACAACTTTGGGAAGGATTCAGAAACCATGTAGACTCAGGCAACTGTCCTACCGTATGCTGTCAGAAAGAGATTGATATGATTGTTAGAATCTATTAAATGCTTTCTCTGCACGGCACAGATCCTACTGTTAACTACAGTTCAATGATGTTTTTGTGTCTAGATCATTATGGATCATTATTTGAAGGTTTATGTTTACTAAAAGAGCACATTATAGGTAAAGGTATCCCTGCAAGGAAATGTATTGCATAATGTCCTCATAAAGCTCCATTTAACCAGGTGCCGAGGTGTTATTTGCAGGTGTAGCATCCACTGTTGATATTTAGTGTTATGGTATTAAAACTTGCATCTCATTCAACTAAATCCAATAACAAAAAGTGATTAAAATCGGACCATATATAAGAAATATATGGTAGTTTAAAACAGGACATATTAACTATGTTGACTTAACAGATCTACAAGTGGCACACATGGAAACAGACAATAATTGACAATTTGAAAGAAAAAAAATACAAAATAAAATGAGTAACTATTGCACAGTAAAATATTTACACAAGCAAGTGAAAACTTTTTATGTAGATGGTTATTATTATCAGCAGCTTGTATTAATATTTATTAGACATTCAAAAAGTTTCATCTGTATAAACTTGCCACTTGAAATAATCAACTTTCTAAATATCCTATAATGTCTTTTCAATACCAGGTTTAAACTCGATTGTTTGTGATATTTGGATATATTTGTAAATCGAAATATTTGAGAAAAGTACTGGTAAATGTTTTGAATATTTACATTATGATATATACACACCCTGTTGTTTACTATTACGATTTGAGACTTCTAAACAGACGTTTACAAAAAGTTGAGACTTAATATTCATTCATTTTTTCATCTTTAATGTGTGTTTTTAGATTTTATCTACAACAAATAGCACCAGAGATGCTGGTATTAGTGAAATAGCATTTGACACCATGAGATATAAATGTGAAAAAGTACAACTGACAAGTAGGCTTTCAAAGCAAACTGTGTAAGTTATGCAAAGACGAATGAGACATAACACTTAAGAACCATATAAGTATGCAAAAATAAGACAATTTAATTGCAAGAGCAGGATCAAGTAAAGGTTATGAAGTTTCAAAATTTATTAATTGATTGATTTATTCATTGAAGTAAATGCGACATATGGCATTCTTGCAAGGTCCAAAATAACAGAAAGGTCACACCATGACATTGTACCATTACTCCCTCCAATTGGTTAACCAACATATCTACCATGTGTTACAGTCTTTGAGGTATAGCCCCGACAAGATTTAAAAATCAAGGTCACTACTGCAATCATGTTAAAAGTAAAATCAAGGTCACATCATGAAGCTGAGCAACTACACCTCTCAATTAATGTTCCTACCAAGCAACAACTTCCTAAACTTTGCGGTTCCTGAGCTTAAGAATAGACAAAATTTGAAAGGGAAGATTATTGCTGCAAGGTCAAAAGTCAAATCAAGGTCACACCATGATGTTTCCCTACTGGCGACCAGACCAACCGCTCAGCCTGATGCCATGAGTGAAAACAATATTTTTACAGTACATAAAGGCTATGTGGTGAAAATTACTCAAGTGACATATATTAAAGCTCCTACAATGACTGGATGTAATTGGCAATGTTTTTTTTTTTCAAGTAGCTAGAAAAGTTGTAGATGGATTCTGAAGAAAATTTTAGAGGATATTGACAATGGCACAAGGAACAGATGATTATATTTTGGTGGGGATCCAGATCTCCATCTTTATCAAGGAATCTTTTGCAAGAATATTTTAATTTTGCCAAGTTATTAGGCCTAGGGGGACGTTTGTTTTCTCTGAGTAATTTTCTTGTTTTAAATGTCATCACAAGAGAAGACAAATACAGACTATCTAGCTGCGTCTGTATGACGAATATTTTGTCTTCTTAAGTAATAAAGTTGAAATGCATGTCACAAGGATTATTTTACATTTATTATCCACAATTTTGTGTTAATAGTTTTGAATAAAACACTTCACTATGGGCAATATTGTGTTTATGAAACCTTTTACCATGTGATATTATACTTAAAGTATTTAGATCTCTGTTTTCTTTCCCATTTAACAGTAACAGTATTAACTGTATTGTTGAAATCCCTCAAAGCACATGACAAGTAACGTCACAAACATATAACAGTGATGTCATTCACTACCCATTTTTTTTCTAGACAGCGACTGAAGAAAATTAATATCCTCTTCTTGATGTTCTACTTGGTTATTTTCACGAAAGTTAGAATTCTTAATATTGGGACTTTCAACCTACAAATATATCAATTTGAATCATTTTCATCTTAACATTTTTAATAGTATAAAGTAAAACTTTTATATCCTAATTACATGACAATTTGCTTGCATTTTAAAAAATCTTTTCAATGTTTAAATTCGCATTTATGACTTCGAGACAAAACGTGTGTTACGGTGATATATTTATTATTAAAGATGGCTGTTAAATGATTGGCTAAGAATAATAATGTACAAATATTGATAACTTACAAAGATATGTTTGATATTATGTCAAATATTATATTTTTCTGCTGGCAATACAACCATTTCTGCGCATGCTCGATAGTGTAGAGACAGGTGGGATACCAGTGAAAATGTTTAACCTGATATACGCAAGGATTTTAACAAAAAAAAAGGTCTGGGGAAAAATATATTTCTAATGATATATGTGGCATATTTGTATATTACATAGGTTTATTCAAGTACAGTACATGCTGTATAAAAATATATGACAATCCAGTGAATCCACTTTATCCTCTAGCTGCCAGTCTACATATTATTCTCAAATATTATAATCAGCAAACTTTACTTTTCCTTTAACTTCTGGTTAAATTTAGCTGTGTATTTGATCCAGGATCTAAAACTTCTCATAAAACGTTATACAATAAGGGAAGCTTTAAGTTGTAATAATATGCATGTTTTCACATCACTGCTGAGATCTAGGTTATTTGAGACACATAAAACAAAAACAATATATGTTTTGACTCTGGTCTGTAAAACCAGGAAGTAAAGTGCTGTTACATTGTGTTATTATGTGCGTGTAGTTATTGCTCTAAAATTGAAGTACCATTTAAATGAGTGTTTGACTCGCTGGATATAAACATCATATAATTTCTATTATTCTTTCACAAATGTGTACAGGAAGGAATGTAAACTATAAGCTGGAATAAATGGACAGATGTAAAATTAAAAGATAAATCAGATATCGATACAATATGGGGACTAAACTAAAATTACACTTTTCTGCACTCTGTTTCTTGATGCCAGTTTTACTTGTAACAGGTTAGTAATAACTTTTTGTTGTAAATATTAAATTTTTGGGTTTTACTAGCTTGAGGAACTGTGTAATAATAACTTATTTCAGTGTATCAACATTTGAATCAAATATAAAACTATCATTCCATAGGATCACCTTAACTTACTCCACATAATGCTCTTGTATAGGTCTTCTTCTAAACTCATTTTCAGGATTGGAGTTGAGGTTTTGCAAGAAAATAAAATAATTTGAACTTCAATCATCATTGCTTCTTTTAAAATGAAACAATTCCAATGTCATGCCAGTGTAAGATAGAAGATAATAACATCAGTAGTAGCTGGGGAACTGTGTAACTAAATAGACCATAAGAGTTGGTACACACTGTGTTCACACAAAATCTCATGTTTGCATTATTAAAAACATTTAAAATTGGAGTATATTACTGACACGTATTTCTATATTTGTTCAGTCAGATATTTTGGATATCCTGTGTGTACATAACCTTAAACTGTAACATTTAGTTTGGAAACCATAAAATTATCTTTTATTTTTCACCCGCCATGCTTGTAGTTCATCTAAATTTCAGAACATACAGACTTAGTAATGTTTTTGCATTCCCCTGGGTCACTTACTATGGACAATTTGTCTCACAAATTCGTCAACAAATGCCAATTTTCCTTAATATGTTGTTAATCGTGTAAGTTAGAAATATGTATTTAACCATCATTAGAAAGGTAATTTTGCAGAGCTTCTGCTTGTCTTTGTTGCATTAATTTCCATGCTAAAACGGGTAAATCTCAAGTTAAAAACTGGAGTTTTCATATTCAACGGTGCCCCTATATATCACAGCCTTCTTATTCTTTCTTTATACAAGGACTTATTCTATTTATTCATTCAGCCAAAATGGTGGATATGAACATACAAAAACAGTATAAATTTCAGTTTTAGGGAAGTTAATATCAAAATAACTACTTTGGAATGTCCCATCTACAACAAACAATCTACATAATAGTCTCTCTTCACCCTGATAAAAATGGCATTTTTTTCCCAAAATTAGAACAGAAATAAAGAAAAATGATGTTAATTGTAAATGGAGCTGCATGTTATGGAAAGAAATACTGCATAAGTAGAAATTTAGCCAAAGAAAATTCTTTATTTAATAGTATTTTTTTACCAATGACAAGTTTGTATTTAAGAAATTAATAAAGATTTAAAATTTCACTTGGACTTAATTTTATTATCCAAAATCATTAGCTGAAATTATTTACTACTGCAACATAAACAATATATTTCAGTCCAATAAAGGTTTCAAGAATTATTCAAAATAAAGATGATTCTGCATTGGATAACATAATTTTAGTTGTAAAAGGACAGGTTATACTACTTTCAGCTAAATTATCAGATATGTCCGGATCGTCACATATCCTGTCATGATTTGTGAGTATGGGCCTACCAAGTCCACATGTCAAACTTATTGATTACTGTGCAAAATAATTATTTCACTTCTTTTTGAACGTGTAAAACAGCTTTTGTCCGCAATAGGAAATTGTGATAAATTAGTACACTTGACATTGCACAGTTCCACAGAACTCAACTTCCTTGATCTTTGTCTGATGTAGATAGCCTGTCCCAGGCACTACTTTCTGTACTGATATTTACTATACATAGTATGTCCTATATACATGTATGTACTCTCACATGGTGGCCCAGTGGTAAGCAACTTTGGCATCTAATTATAGGCTGTCACCTCTATGCGGATTCGACTCCGACAAGTGACAAATGCTGTGGGCCTGTCCCAATATGATCCTGCCTGTTGAATGAGACGTAAAAGCCCAACTTTGAAATTTGTACATCAGCTAGTTTTATACTTTATCATCCACCACACACTGTATTAGACATAAAACACTGAGACATACAACCTGGTTACATTTTTTATTTTCCCAGAGTCACGTACTCTGCATATTTTTTAACAAATTATTTAGAATTATTTACTCATATAAGTAATTCGTAATGTGACATCATTAAAGATTCTGCTAATTTTATTGTGCATTGAAATCCTTGCAGAAAGAGGAAAGATCTCTTAATTTAAAAGTGACATTTTTATATTCAATGGTGCCACTGTATATCACAGCCTTTTTCATATTCTTTCTTTAAATATGGACCTATTGTACATATTGGTCAGGCAGAATGGTGAGATACATACCAAAACTTTACTTGTAAAGATGGACAATATTGTATTCATGCTAAGCATATAGCTTTCCTATTATATACTGGGCAGCCACATTTTACCAAAACAAATGCAAAGGTATAGGTCAACAACATACTTTAAATTTCTGAAAAACGTTCTGCTCTATTTTTTGCCATGCATTCATGAGGTTTTATGTAAACACAGTTAATGAGATCTCTAATTGTGATTCATTTTTTGCTTGCCATTCAGAAAGTTTTTCTGTTATATCTTTAGCTATTTTACATAATCATACTTCATTAAAGTATGTACCAGTTTGTACCAGTTTGCATAACCTTGATTTGGGGTAAAAAATAAACCATCAAATTCAATGACACAAAAATATATATTTGTCACCATTGCACACTTATTTCCCAGGCTGTTATAATGAAACCTGACAAGAAATTTGCCCCTGGAGCTGCAGCCTTATTACCCCCACCAAGGAGGCTATGTTTGGGTGTGTTCATTTGTTTGTCTGTTAATTGGTGTTCCAAATAGTCCTAAATTAATAAACACCCCTGAAATTTTTATGTTGGTAGGGACTGGCAAAAAGAACAAGATATTAAATTGTAGGAAAGATCCAGATCACACTCTGGATTTAAAAAATCTTGAGGTTCTATCTTCAATATATTTTCAATTAATTTGACTGGACCCAACTCAAATTCGGAAAGTTGGTAGTTGCTTTCTGATGCCCGAAAGTTTACAAAGCAGAATCTTGACCAACTAGTATGTATTGATTTCCTGTGCCCTTCAAATTACCCGTCATTATATAACCTATAAAATGTATGGAAAGTGACATTAAACCCTAAAAAAATCAATAATTCTGGTTGACATCACTCCAAATGAAATGGTTCATCATTAATTATTCCTTGTCCGCAGGGCTTCAACTAAGGGGGAAATGGTTAGAGTTAGGGACGTCTCAGGCAACCATAACAAACAAACTAAACGTCACATTAAAGTAGATGCTAAAAATTGCTAAACATACCCATATTAGTCTGTTATTTAAAAATGTGTTGTCAAAATGTAAATACAGCACCAATATCCAGTCATAGTTAAAATAGGAAGATCATATAAATCCCATGGTCTGTAATTACCAGGAAAGGGATAAATAAATCTTTTTCGGCCAAAAGTAGCTCACCAAGTATGCAGACTTAACATCATGTTTGGGGATACACTTACACATACATCTAGCAGTAAAAATAAAAGGTGTCACTATTCTACTATGTTATTCTACAAGGGTCAAATATTTTCGTAACTAAGAGATATACAGCAAAAAAATGTTCATTTTGCATAATGTACTCTTACATTTACATGTACTGATTTTTGTTGACTTTAACAAGTAATTCTTATAATTACAGCCCTCTTTGAAGTAAAGTGTCTTTGTAATTAAGAGAAAATTTACAGACAAAATGTTCAGTCTGCTTAATGTACTCTTGCATTTACATGTACTGTATCAACATGTATGGCTGCTTTATGAATGCCAAATATCTGTGTACAAGTAAGAAAACATATGGTATGAATCTGAGCCTTAAGCAAGGCTACATTGCAAGTAATGTTTCATAGTTTTTTTGTTTTGTTTCAAGAATTAAAAGTTTATATTTTTATAGCGCAAATCTACAACAGCTCTGATCTGTAGATGTCTATTAAAAGTAAGCCAACATAGTAAATCAAATGGATGACTTAATACTTAGTATATACAACATACCATACATTTATTTGACAGAGTGCTTTGTATAAACAAGTTGCATAAATAATATGAATTTGCAAATTTCTAAGTTATATATTCAACTTTTCCATAAAGCTAACAAGGGTGCAGTGGCTGGCTTTCTGCCAACCACGGAGTCGATTCTTAGGACATCAATTGGGGCGGGGTCACTGGGTGTTGAAATCTCTAAATCGTTCTATTATTACCCGCATGTGCAAACCGCTTGCAAACACGTTTACAATATTTACACGGCATCGTAAGCTTATATTAGTGTAACCATTTTAGAATAGGAATAAAAGACAAATGTTCATGCTTTATGATGGTTTTAAACTATTGATTGACTGTATTAAAGCACTCGGCCCTTTGGGCTTTGTGACTTTAATATTCAGCCAATCGATAGTTTGAAACAATCATAAAGCACTCGAATATGTCTTTTATTCCTATAACATGACACGGCTCTGTCCGCGATTTTGATTGGTAAATCACCATTGTAAAACCGAGCATAACCTCACGGCCAGTAAAGGAAGGTGGGCGATAATCCCACTTCAGTTTTTAAAAGCGAAATTACAAAGATTATATAAAATATATAAAATATTTTAGAACTTCTTGTAACACTTCGAACAGACAAATACATTAAATCACGTAAGAACTTCTAGGAAATGGAAACCACAATAACGCCTTCAAGTGGTTGAATGTGGAACTACGGAGTTATGCATATATTTTTATACTGAAAGATCTCGTCACGGATCAATTTGTAGTAAACCCTCAAGTGTTGCGCAGTCAATGTTAGTGTAAAACCATTGTCTGCGCATCCTCCCATATTTTTATTGATCAATGTCTAGTACTACCGTGACATCATTTCATTCATTAAATTCTTTACAGTTTACTGGTTTGACAAATGGGTAAGACTACAACTACATATTTTAAACTCAAATATATGTCCAGCTATGTGATTGGTTCATAATAAATGTTTTGTAAATTAATTGTCATGCTTCAATGAATGAAGGCACGTACATGCACAGACAACGGTTTTATGTTAACAGTGACTGCGTGATGCACCAGCAGACAAATAAGTATATATACTTTAATTGGGCTTTCATGTCTAGAAACCAGCAGACGAAACCTTTAAAAAAGACTCGTTTGAGTAGGCCATCACAATGGGAAATACAATAGTTTCTAGGACATACGGGACCTTAAAGAAAGCCAGGCCCCTTCATCATCTCTGGCTCTGCCTGGAGTAGAATCAAAATGGCATATAGACCTGCAACAAGAGCTTCCCACAGGACCCATCTCAGGACTTGCCTATCATTTGTAGTTTTCATGGACCTACCTTTGCAATTTACCATACATTCAGTTTTGGCTTTTCTTGAGAACTTATATGATAACAACATATCTTATAGAGTAATATTGAATTATGTAGCTTCCCTTAGGTCCCTGGCTAAGCGTTATGATTGGGACCCATCTGCTCTTTCCCATCAATTAGTATTGTCATACTTGAAAAGTATTAGTAGGAATACCTGCTTCAACCCCCCTTCCAGGGCCATATTTTCCTTACAGAATTTGAGTGCCATTTCAAAAGCTTGTAGTATTTTGACACCCCCCTCTTTAGAGCTGCTTTTCTCTTGGCATTTTTTTCATTTTTAAGGATGTCTAATATAGCCCCCCCCCCCCCCCCCACTGCAAAGCCCAATTCAATCCCATGAAACACATCCTATGACAGGATATACTTTTTCTGGAACCTGGAGCCCATGTGCTCCTTAAATGGACGAAGACTTTACAGGACAATTCATCCTTTTGTCCAGATTCCAAAATTATCAAAATCCAGACCTATGTCCAGTAAAAGCTTTGTTTGAACTCCTTCATACCATACCTCTTGACAAACATACCCCATTGTTTGTTCATAGAACTCCTCTGTTTCAACCAGTTATTGATACTACTATTTAAAGATGCCCTGAAAATGGTTCTCAACTATCTGAATATACCATTGCAAGGCCATGGGTTCCACTCTTTTTGAAGGTCGGGAGCAACCTTAGCCTTTGATTCAAATATTCAGTTACAAGACATTATGGCCCATGGCCTTTGGAAAAGCTCTGCAGTTTGGCAGTATTTGCAGAACGCATCAGTGGCTCCCTCCATCGTACCCACTACTTTTGCTTCTGTCAGTCACTCTTCTTTATAGTTTGGTTTTGGTGTTTTTCAAATTTTTACTAAATTTTCAAACCTTTTAATGTTTTTAACCCTGTGTACATAAAGTAACTTGTAAAATAAAAACCGCAAACTATAATCATTCAACCTTATAACATGACCTTGAGAGTCACCTCTTGACCTGACCTTTTAACCCCATGCAACACCTGCAGAAACTGTGATAAGCAAAGCCTGAACAGGGACTGCTTCCTCAGTTTCTGTACAACCATAACACTTTAAAGTTAAAGAAAATTATTCTTGTTAAAGGTCACATCCAATCACAAACTAGGTCACGCTTCATTTAACTTCTGTTGGCGATAGGGGTCTTGCATATTGATTTAGAAGTCAAAAGACACACAAGGTTATTTTATTTCCAACCTACCCTTACCTGGTACAAGGACTTAGGGTGCTATAAACGGATCCGGATTCGTAAAGGCTGGGCCAGGCAGACCCTGGTTCCCCCTCTCGGATATGACGTGTCAAATGTATGATATTGTAGATCAAGGCAGGGCCAGCAATTCCTGGTAGCCCCCTATAGACTATGAGTTTCAGTAAATTACATTTTATATTTTGCTAGTCACTAGAATTCGTTGTAGTAATGCTGAGTATTAAATACTTGTGGTAATACGTGCTAGTCACTATGAATTTTTGTATGTTATGCCCTTATGAAGGGTTGATATATACCCTGGTTATGGGCTGGTGTTTTTCAAATTTTTACCAAATTTTCAAACCTTTTAATGTTTTAACCCTGTGTACATAAACTAACTTGTAAAAAAAAACCGCAAACCATAATCATTACCTCTCCATTCAACCTTATAACATGACCTTGAGAGTCACCTCTCGACCTGACCTTTTAACCCCATGCAACACCTTCACCTTTGTCACGCGCCATTCAACTTCTGTTGGCAATAGCGGTCTTGCATATTGATTTAGAAGTCAAAGGACACACAAGGTTATTTTATTTCCCACCTACCCTTCCCTGGTACAAGGACTTAGGGTACTATAAACGGATCCGGATTCGTAAAGGCTGGGCCAGGCGGACCCTGGTTCCCCCTCTCGGATATGACGTGTCAAATGTATGATATTGTAGATCAAGGCAGGGCCAGCAATTCCTGGTAGCCCCCTATAGACTATGAGTTTCACCAAATTACATTTTATATTTTGCTAGTCACTAGAATTCATTGTAGTAATGCTGAGTATTAAATACTTGTGGTAATACATGCTAGTCACTATGAATGTTTGTATGTTATGCCCTTATGAAGGGTTGATATATGCCCTGGTTATGGGCTGGTGTTTTTCAAATTTTTACTAAATTTTCAAACCTTTTAATGTTTTAATCCTGTGTACATAAACTAACTTGTAAAATAAAAACCGCAAACCATAATCATTACCTCTCCATTCAACCTTATAACATGACCTTGAGAGTCACCTCTCGACCTGACCTTTTAACCCCATGCAACACCTTCAGAAACCGAACATGGCATTGTATGTTACCCCTGGGCAAAAAATAATGCCACCCAATAGTTCTAGTGTAACTCACCAGTTTTTGCCTTGAGTTTGTGTAGTATATCCCTCATATTGTTTTAAAAGTGAGTTGAATTAAAACCTACAAGCTCAGAGGTGAGAGCCACTTAATTTATGGCCATGATATTTATTGTATGTTATTATTGAGAATAAATGTTCCCAAGTGGTTCTGTTAACAGTTTAAGAGAACAGTTCATTGAAGAGAAGTTTTCACAGCAGCACCAGCTTTAGTCATGGGATTGCTAGGCTCTACCTGTGTGGTGTAGCTTGACCAGTTACCATCTAGTTACTTCTTTGGGTGACAGTCTGAGTTCTGTGCCAGATGTGGACAAATACATGGTGACTTGGATGAATACTTAGCAGCAGTCCTGTCACAATATAACTAAAACACTGTAATAGTTGTGACATTCATCAATCGTGGTTGTTGGAAGCATTCAGAATCCAAGATGAAATTGTGACACAGGCCATACATATTTAACACATGACTCAAATCCACACCAACAGAAATTACAAGAATATTATCATTTGCCTAAATAAGAAAGTTTTAAGTAATGTATAGTGTAGATTGATATTTACTATAAAGATAAAAACCAAGCCAAGTGATTCACTGCCAGACCAAGTTTAAATGTAAAGACAATCTTTCAATTTGAACCACATGTATATTTAACCCAAATAATGAGACATGTGGACCAAATAATATTTTTGCATAAGAGCTGTTGCTTTACTGTTGATACATTGTCACGATTTTGCAGTTATCCGTGTCAATCTGTGAAAATTTGCATTTAAAAGTAACTAATACTATACAACATACAAATACGTAGCTTAATTTGTTTTGTTGCACCTAAGATTCAAGTAGCAAGGTGGAGAAACTGAGCCCTTAAAATTCCTTACATTATTTTTATAATCACTAGCCTGGTATTAAACAGGCATCAAACCTTAACTTTCACCTTCATAGTCACTATTGTTTCACTAAGGATAATTCAACTGTTATGAATTTACATATTTCTCAGTAAATATTTCCTCATTTTAATTATTCTGAAGTGGTGAAAAGTAAAACAAAAAACAACTCTTGTGCATCTGGATGTTAAAGGTGTCACTTGAGAAATAAAAGAATAATTTCCATCCCCTAGTCTTGAATTGTAATGATTTGACACCCCTTACAACAATAATAGAAAACAAGCACACCACTGCCCTATTGTATGGCATTAGAATGAGATTGATACAATATTAATAACCTAATTCTTTCTCAACATCAAAGGAAATCTTCCTCTTAACTACAGAGAAGGGAACTAAAATTTTAATCCCGGTGTCTAATTTTAACTATTGAAAGAGATGAACAGCCAAAATTGGACCTCAAGTTCAAATAAAAACACCGTGTAATATCGCCACAATATCAGTTCCTTTAACATCTGGCCTTCGAGAGATTCCCTTTTAGCTCAACCAGTTAAAGGGTTAGACTTGTGTTTATTTCTTTGTGTAATTCAAAGGCACTGGGACCAAATCCCACCAGAAACTATCAATAATTGGCCTGACAGTACAACTGTTGAACAAATATCACTGTCAGTAACTGCAGTAATATTGGTCTTCATCATACAACAACCACAATACCCACTATTTACGAGGTCATCCGGTCAAGAGTAATCAACGGTTTGTCAAGAATTCAAACCCAAATGCTAGCTTTCTAAGGAAAGGGGTTGAATATTCCAACCACTGACCAATTTATTGCAGATTCAAACCCAAAAGGGTACAAACACAGATTTCTGACGACGATAAAAGACACTTTGAGGAATTTTCTTTAAATGTTAGTAAAACTACAGTTTTGTAAAGCAAGATTTAAATATGGGCTATAGCAAATTAGATATGGGATATTGCACCATACAGAATACCAATAGGTCAAATAACCTAAGGTCAAACACATACAATAAAAGATTAAATACCTGAAGTTCAACACAAAATAAAATGACTATAAATTATACAACAAAATCCAAGAATACCAGTGCAAAGAGGGAGAAATGACAAAAAACAGGTGTGTGGAATGATGGGTGGGGATTGTGAGGAATTTGATATGACCATACTGCAGAACTTTTCTACAAACCATGGACCATAATATTTTGCAAGGATACATTATGGTGAAATGCCAGTGTTGCCTCAGAGCTGTAGAAGGTATGAAATCCTTGGCTCTCAGGGGCAGTATTTAGTATTTTGAGAATAATTTTGAGAGTATCCCTAATGTTGGTATCTATAACTTGATTAAAGGGAAAATAAAAGGAGGCTGTGGTTGGAAGATTCCTGGGGGAGAGAAGGGTTCTCAAGATTCTCACTGGACACAACTAGGTTGGGCACCTGGGGAATCTGTATCACGTGACATGACCTGGAATCCTGCATGGTTTTCGGACAATTTTAGTATGAGAAAGATGGGTACCTGGGGGTGCAAAATAACATTCTACCTTAGAAAACTCTTATCAGGACTGAATTGCTTAACTGTGAGGAGCTTTGTTTTGACATGCTCAGAAAAGATGGATTACACTTTACAGTATGGGGTCTGAAAGTGCTGACAACTACAAAGTTCTAATGTCAAAATAGCACTAGTAGGTAGCGTAAAAAGTAATACAATGGGGAGATGTCTAATATATTTGGACAGTCTTGGAAGGAATATATCTTTGTGTGAATATTCTAAAATTTTGCCATGGTGTCAATGAAAGAAAAGTAATTTCTCATTTGCTTGTGCGACAAAGAGTTATAAGTACTGACCTTCACATAAGCCCATACTACTGTTGACCCTATCTGCAACATCAAATTCCTTGTAACTTTAAGTTTCAATAAGGTTATACAAATTTGTGTCTATATAACACTCACATGACATGACACGCCATACATTTTTCAGATATAACATTCTTTTACAAAATAAGCAAAAACTGAATTGCTACTTGGTAAGGCCATTAAAAAAATTATATTGTTTACACTAATTATCCATAACAACTATTGGGGAACAGTATCACAGTGAAATAAATGACCAAGTGAACTGCTCAGATATGTAAAAAGTAAAATTGTCCATTAAAATTGTCCAGATAAGTAAAAAGTAAAATTGTCTATTACTGTTATTTTATTTTCTTAACAAACACAATTTGTATTCAACTCAGGGTGTGTCCAATACGAGTTAGTATAATGGATCTCACATACATTACTGACTTCAGTACTTGCATAACTGTTATGAACTGTGATGTTACCCCGTTATGTTGAAAAGAACTCACTTACCTGTAGGCTACAATAGGGTGATTAAGGTTGTTAGTATCTCTGTACACAAACCCACCAGCTTTGTTATTCTGATGACCAAGCTGGATATGCGATGATCCTGAAACTACATCCTGGCTGCCAGTTATTATACAATATATAACTGAAAATTCAGAAATATCGGATATACAATATCATTTTGACTTTGATTAGAAAGTTTATAAACAACATTATCTTGTACCAATTGAGAAACATCTGTTAAATGATAAACTTCATTTTGACCATAAAATTAGAATAACTTGGGTGTATGCTAACGAATTTTACTTCAATAGCATTTATTTTCTGAATACTCTTAAAATCAAATTTACCATAGTTGATTTCATTTGCAGAAATGCTCTGCTCAAGTGCTGCCTGTTTTTTCTGCGAAGTACAATGTGAATCAACCATTGTGACTTGAGAGGCACTTAATCTATTCTAAACCCATCTTGTTAAGTCAAACCATGAAAGCTTCTCCTGTTGAAGCTCATGTATTGAACAAGCCCCGCCACATCTTCAACAGTTGTAAAGGCAAGTGACGTAGCATCTTTCATTGCACAAATAACCTGCACTAAAGCCTGCTGTGCAGTGATTGGATCCTGCATATGTAAAATATTAGTTGTCTTACCACCCACTGGGGTATTGAGAAGCTGAAAATCCTATAGCATCTTGGTGATGTTGTTTAATGATGTGTGAATCAGCTTGGATTGACATAGATGGTGCTGAATTTTGGTTAGAGAATGAATTTTGGTTCTCTAACTGTAACATTCTATCAGATAACACCTTATTAAAATCCTCAATTCTAGTTGCATGGACAACAATTCGTCAGTGTTGCTCAGACAGTGAATGAAGAGAGCTGCACCAGCAGGAGATGAAGTTGAAACAGTACTTATTGATTTAAGCTGTAGAAAAGAGCCATAATTCGACTGATTCACTTGGAGAATCTTGCTCTAGTTGAGGCTGTGACCTTTTTCCATGAATTTGCTGGTGTTTGTGGTATTTCCCTCCATTGTTATATAATGTTAAAATCTACACTAAAATAATAATTAAATTCTTTCTAGAAATTACAACTTAAACTTTGTAAATCTTCAAAAATTGTTTGCACATGTTATTCTTTCAAACACTTGCTTTGTAAATGATTTGCGAACCACAAAACATGGATTAAATCATGCTTGACCAATCAATGATTGGCCATAGAAATCAAACCATTTTATAATGACCTAGTAACGAGGAACACTGTACCAAGATATTTAAGAGTCTTATTCAAACTCCAACAGCAGGCTCCTGACATAGCCATGCCTATCATTGTCTAGAGACATACACGAAAGGCCAAAAAGATCACTAAATAGTTACACTTACTAATTCTTGGGTGGGAACATTATTTGAACAAGATCAATTCAAGACTGAAAGCATTCATTGGGGTTTAAGGTTACTCTGGGTATAAATGTATTGCATAATGACCCCATAAAAGTTCAAAACAAAATATTACCACTCACATTCAATCAGCGTATGGGTGCAGCTTTTGACTTCCATTAATTTTGAAGCAATATTCTCACAATGAATTTTCTGTACCAAGTTTAAACTCACTTGTTCCTTAACGCTCTGATAAATGTTTTGAATGTTTACATTGTTACAAACGTTTGCTTTGTAACTAATATATTTCTTGTCATTTTTCACCACATAAAGGTTATTTGTATTGCATAATGACCCATAAAAGTTCAAAACAAAATATTACCACTCACATTCAATCAGCGTATGGGTGCAGCTTTTGACTTCCATTAATTTTGAAGCAATATTCTCACAATGAATTTTCTGTACCAAGTTTAAACTCACTTGTTCCTTAACGCTCTGATAAATGTTTTGAATGTTTACATTGTTACAAACGTTTGCTTTGTAACTAATATATTTCTTGTCATTTTTCACCACATAAAGGTTATTTTTAGAGTGTTTGTCCATCTGTTGGTTTCCAATACCTCCAACAGCAATGAATGAATCTTGCAAAATTGTTTACATTTTGTGTGGATAGGGCCTGTGCAAAGGAAGAACTTATTACATTTTGGAAAATATCCAGATAATATTCTAAATACATAAAAAAATCCAGACTTTTTGGGAATGTGCTGCAGTGGTGGAGGTCTGGCCTCAATTAGTGTTTTCCTGCTTACAATTGTGGTTTGAGACCCTTAAATATACATCAACAAAATAGGTTCAATTTTTACCTGAACGATGGACATTTTGTGTAATATGTCTTCTAAAGTAATCAAATACTTCACTACCTCTGCCAAGAAGATACTAAAAGCATGACTTCTTTTTTGTTTGTTGGGAGGATTATGCAAATGCTACTGGTTGGATCTTTATGGAAAATATAAGAAGATGGGTCTTAATCCAGTTCAGATCCCATTGAATTTTATGACTGAATCACGCAAAATAGAAATATCAAATATCTGGGTTTTTGTATTTACTTATTATTGAACCATTTCCTAAAATCATACATGCCTTGGCCGAGGTATGCACTCTCTGAATGCTGTTGTTTCACATTTAATTCCATTGGTTAAATTAAATATTACAGGAAAAAAAGATTTATATATACATAGTTTATTTGTTTATTTGGGGTTTAACGTCGCTTTCAACACTGTGCAGGTCATATCACGACGGGTAGTTGGAAGGGCAGAGGAAACCAGTACATAGAGTTCGCTAGGGTTGTGTACTGTAAACTGCCGACCAACGGCAAGCAACTACCAGCTTTCCCACTTACGGCCATGACGGGGATCGATCCCCGGCCGCAGAGGTGGGAGGCGAGAGTGTTACCACTCTGCCACCGTGGCCCCTATATATATATATACATAGTTAAACAATAAACAAAACCAACTTCAGTATTCAGGCGCAAAAATGAGCATAGAAGCATCAGTTTTTAACTTTATGTTTCTGCATGGATGTTAAACACCCCCTGGAATCCTGTACTGTGAGGAATGATTTTTTCCGATGAATTACTGATTTTTTCTGATAAATTACCGATTTTTTCCGATGTAAACATAACACTGTGAATGTCTTTCAACATATAAACAAGAAAATGTGACATGTAAAACCACAAATGGTGTAATAAAAGATGCTGCTGACCTTGCCTAACTTCCTCTCTTGATTATGTAAAAGAAAGGCTAATGGTTAAGTATTTGAAATGCATAAAGTACATCAATATTTGACTTTGGAAAGACATGTATGAAAGAAAACGTTTATTTTACTGTAATAAATTCTTTCTTAGCAATTTATATCTACTTTGTTACATTTTAAGATCCCTTTATTTATCATATAAGATAGCTAAAACATCCAAAAATATCATTAAAATCATGTAATGCCTTGAATATTAATGAAGTGCAACTCTTTTTAACTGTACAGATTTTGTCTGATGCAATTTTTCAAGTGTACTGATTTTTTCTGCTTACTGTACAGATTTTTACTGATGCAGCAATGTATCTGCTGATGCTCTAATTATTTAATTATGTCACTAATATAACCATCTCTTGTCTAAAGGTAATATTTTCTCTGTACAAGATTTGTTGCTTCATTTCCTCATAATATATCCCCTAGCCTGACATATTTTCTGATATGTAGGTGTTGTTTTTGATCATATTTGCAACAATACCAATCACATTAGCAAAAATGCTGGGTCATAGGTAGGAAACCTGTGGAAGTTTTATTCAAACAATAAAACTTGGAACAGCAAAAGTGGAAACCTATTTTCTTCTGTGCTTGTGAATCTGCCCTTGTCTTGGGCTCCAATATAAACTGTAAAATTTGCAATAAACAGCCTGTGGTCAATTTTCAAAACTGAAGAGTTTCAGAATACTGGAACCTCATCCATGTTGTGTTTATGTTCAAATAGAAAACCTAGAAACCAAGAAACAAAAGATACTAGAAAGCACTCATAGAGCGCAGACCTCCACCAGGTGACATTTCCAAGAAATCAGAATTTTTTGTATCCAGAATATGATCCAGATCTTTTGCAAATTGAGTTCACTTCTTTCTTTGGCCAGGCCCTATGCACATAAAAAATCTTGTAAATCCAGTTATTACTTTTGGAGTAATGTCAGGCAGAAAGTCATAATTGAAAATACATTGAAAATCGGACCTTGGGACTTTTAGGTATTCAGAATATGATCCAGATCTTTCCCCGAAATTTCTTCCCCTTTTCAGGCCCTATGCACATAAAAATTTTGAAAAATCTGAAAATTGAATCAATTTGTCTTTTGGCCAGGCCTAACCCACATAAAAAATCACAACTATCTGTTTATTACTTAGGAGTTATCATGAACAGAGAGACAGACAGACAAATGCACCAAAAATATAACCGCCTGGTGGAAACTCCAGTTTCCTCACTGTCGCTGCCACCTCCGCATTATGGTCTCTCCCTTGAATATCTCCTTTACTGTTTGAAGGTTTCAAACCATATTTGGCAGTTATATACCGTAGGCATGGGAAATGCTCAAATTTGACCTTTGATCTTTATCAAGGTCACTTCATCAAAAATTAGTTCCTTTGGGTCGACCAGCCTGTCATTGCTGCTCAGCAAAATCTGCTAACTGCAGAGGCTTGTAATTTCATTAACATGTTCATACTATCAAAAATGGGAGCTGATTATATTTTGGGAGTGATCTGATGAAAACTGATCGATTTATGAGCAATTTTCTCACAGGTACCAATCAGAAAGCTTAAATTTCATATGAATCCCCTATTATCTTCTTAAGTATTGCATTTAGAGCCATAACATGTATTGGGAGGTTGTAGGAAACCATATGTGGAGAGTCTCAAAAGCAAGTCAAATACCCCACTCTGCCCCCATCCGCTGTAGGGGTCAAACTTGGGTCATAAAATGGCAGATTTTGACATTTTGCCTTACATCTCCTTGAGTATTGCTTTTAGAATGTATTAAGAGGTATTGGGAAGCCGGTCAGATTTACACCCCCAATGGGTAGAACTGGGGTCATAAAAGAGCAGATTTTGTGTTTTTGCCTTATATCTCCTTTATTATTGCTTTTACAGCTTTAGAATATATTAAGAGGTATTGGGAAGAGTCTATGTGGAGAGTCTAGATAGTCTGTCATATTTATCCCCCGACCCCCCTGTTCGGGTCAAACTGGGGTCATAAAATAGCAGATTTTGTGTTTGTGCCTTATATCTCCTTTAAAACAACTCTTCTTACAAACTATAGCATTCATTAAATTAACTTTTCATAATTTATGATGATAGAAAACAAAAAAGTTTACATTTTTTCTTTCATGTTAATGCATGAACCCCTACACTGTCTGCTTTCACTTCTTCTCTCAGTGCTGCTGGTTTTTCTACCTTTTTCTACTTTTATACTTTATTGCATCCATATCATTATCATCAATATATAGCACATCATAATATCAGTGACAACATCAGGTGAACCCAATTTTTCTCTATGTTGCTTGGAGGTAGTAGTGGAACAGTGTTTTGAATGTATCTTATTTACCCAGTGAATCTGCACTTGCCAGTTTCTCTTTTAGTACATTGGTAATGGAACAAATAATAACATTTTTAAAATCATTTATGTGGGCACTTTTTAAATTTTTGTGATATTTTGAGGAATTACAAAATAATAACTTCCGGTTTTATATTTGTTCTGTCCATTCACATCAACAAATGTTCACATTATCATTGGCAAATCAACATGGCATTTAGAGTGATGGTCTAGTGTATCTTTCAGGGACACATTTTATCTCTATGGTAATAACATTTCATTTTATTCTCCTTGGGTTGCAAGACATAAGTATATTAGAATCATAAAAAATCAGTACACATTAAAAAAATTATCATAAAAAATCTGTACATTAAGCATAAAAAATCTGTACAGTGAGTTTGTCCACTTTATATTCTGTAATCAGATTATATTTACCTATTGTATGTCCTAATTATTATTATTTTGCAATAACTTTTATCTAAATGGTACATCAGCATTTGTTAACCTATATAGGAACATGCTTTTGCCAAAATCCAATTGAAAAGGGAGATTTACTTATAATTTTTTACAGCACATTCCACAGCACTCAATATGAATTCCATATAATGCTAAGATAACACATACAATGGTAAGTATAAGGGTTCATGGTGACAATATACACACTGATAATCACCAGAGAGAGGTTATAGGTGTGCAAAATATAAATTGGAGCCATATGTGTGTTATTTATATTGTAACTCACGTATTTACTTCAAAATTACATCAGAAAAAATCAGTAATTTATCAGAAAAAAATCAGTATTCATCAGAAAAAATCATTCCTCACAGTACAGGATTCCAGGGGGTGTTAAAGCAACAAAACGAATAGAAGCTCTGAAAAATATAATTGTAATGATTCATGTGACCATTTGTGTATTACACAGTTTTATACAAGTACATTAAATGTTGTGTCATAAAAATTGACAAACCACTCGATTCCAATCTAGCTGCCAGTCTACATTATTTTATATTCAGCAAACTTTTATTTTCATTTTGCCTGTGTTTAAATTTGGTTGACGTAATTGATGCAGGATCTAAAACTTCCTATAAAAAGGGATGCAATAAGGGAAGCTTTAAGTTGTAATAATATGCATGTTTTCACATCACTGCTGAGATCTAGGTTATTTGAGACACATAAAACAAAAACAATGTATGTTCTGACTCTGGTGTGTAAAACCAGGAAGTAAAGTGCTGTTACATTGTGTTATTATATGTGTGTAGTTATTGTTTTAAAATTGAAGGACTGTTTAAATAAATGTTTGACTTACTGGATATAAACATCATAGAACTCCCATTATTCTTCCACAATTGTGTACAGGAAGGAATGTGAAATACAAACTGGAATAAATGGACAAATGTAAAATTATAGAATAAATTAGATATACATTAAATATGGGCAATAAACTAAAATTACAGTTTTATGCACTCTGTTTCTGGATGCCAGTTTTACTTGTAGCAGGTCAGTAATGCCTTTTGTTATAAATAAGAAATTTATGGTGCTGGTTAGTTCGAGGAATTGTGTACATAATAAGATTAAAGTTCAATTTACAAAACTTGTGAATTAAATATAAACCTTGACCTACTCCATATAACACACTTACATCTACAGATCCTCTAAAGTCATTTTCAGGATTGGAGATGAGGTAAACTTAAAGGTTTGTGGGTGCACAGTTTAAGGTGACCCTGTGTCTTAATTGCTAAAACATTTTGTAAGTATCACTTCGGTATAATAGCATAAAATAATTTAAATTCCTCATTGCTTCTTTTGAAACAATACAAATTTTAAAAGGTCGTACCATTAGACAATAGTTATTAGATCAGTAGTAGTTAGAGAAGTGTGTAAGTAAATATACTATAGATGGTATACATTATATTCACATAAAACCTCATGTTTCATGTGTGCATGGAAAAAATTTTTCAGTAAAAGGTTATAAGCATGTTCCACTAGCCCAAACTGATCACAGACCTACTTCCTTATAGAAAAAATAAAACTGTTCCCGATATTATAGTTTAGTACGGAAGAGTATTAGGGCCAAGTAAAAAATTTTTTTTCAATTTAGTGAGATAGTATCTCAATATTTTGAGATATTAAGTCAATTTTTTGAGATAGTTATCTCA
Source organism: Sabellastarte sp. h YS-2021 (assembly GCA_964017235.1). NCBI lineage: Eukaryota > Metazoa > Annelida > Polychaeta > Sabellida > Sabellidae > Sabellastarte > Sabellastarte sp. h YS-2021. The sequence continues at coordinate 75,299,536 of OZ024935.1, read as the reverse complement.
ATTTGTTTAGATATTATGTCAATTTTTCGAGATACTAAATCAATATTTTTGAGATAGTTATCTCAATTTCTTGAGGTATTATGTCAATTTCTTGAGATATGTTAATTTTTCGAGATAGTTATCTCAATTTCTTGAGATATCTCAATTTTTTTAGATAGTTATCTCAATTTGACATAATATCTCGAAAAATTGACTTAATATCTCAAGAAATTGGCATATCTCGAAAAATTCACTTAATATATCAAGAAATTGACTTAGTATCTCACAAAATTGACTTAATATCTCAAGAAATTGAGGTGATATCTAATAAAATGGAGATTTATTTTCACTGGTGCTCCTATATGCCAGACTTTTTATTTTTCATTTTTACTTTAAACAGACTTATTTTGCAGACAAGTCATACGAAATGATAGCTACAAAAGTGAAATATGCCTCAAAAGACGTGCAAAAACATTTTAAATATCTACTCACAGCAGTTTACAGCTGCACACTGTTATGATATTGTCATGTCTTTGTGATATTTCAAATGAAAAAAGTATGTGAATTTTTTTCCAAAAATGGACCTGCAATAGAAAAACAAATTATGTTCTCAATTGAACTATATGTTGCATGCTTCTGATGTCTTCACGTCTCATTAACATTTAAATAATTGTTTAAAATAAAAAGAGGGATTTGCATTAAATCACATCATTTTCGGTACAGCAAGACAGACTGCATCACTTCTGAATATATTATTGTATCTCTTCAGATTGTCTCACATATTATTGTGATTTGTCTTTGGAGTCCACATGTCCAATTTATTGATTAAAATGTAAAACAATATTTTTCACCTCTTTTCAGAAAATAGCTTTTTGTCAGTTATAAGAATCAGCCCACTCTGAACATTCCAGCTTTATACAAAATAACTTCCTTGATGTATGCCTGGTGTAAATAGCTTGTCTCAGGTACTACTTTCTGTTCTGATATTGAACACAAATTTGTGCCATAGAAAAGTAGGTTCACACAGGTGTCTTTCTGGAATAAAGCAGTTAATGTACATGTAGTATTTTTTCATGACCCTGTAATCTTCTGACAATGAGGTAAATATAATTATCATAGTGAGTTTATTACTTTGCTTGCAAAATAATTTCAACAGTTGCGGATGGACTTTGATGAAATTTTCAGCAAATATTGACAATGACACAAGAAACTGATGGTCATATTCTGATGGTGATCTAAATTACTGTCTGGATTGGCCAGTTTTTAAAGGACTTTTTATAATTGTAAAGGTATTGGACCATGAATGAAGACTGCTCTGAGTTCTTTTTATGTTTTATTAGCCACCAAATGTTGTATTTGACATCATAACTGAGGCATGCAGAATGGGTTATATGTTTCATGTACTCCTTGAACCACTTAGTCTGTATAATAAGCATACAAATTTGTCAACAAGTGACGACTCTGCATGAATATTTCTTAATATGTATATATGTTATGTACAAGTTGACATTTTGTACCGGTGCAACTTGTACAAGAAATCTGTACAAGTTGCAACTTGCACAAAGCCCATATTTTTCAGTTAAACAATTAAATTTAATGGATTTATGCTTTAAAATTCATAAAATCAACATATTCGATATTAATGAATGGCAAATTCACTGTAATGCAGTGTTTCCACTGGAACCGACAGGCCGGTAAACATGCATTTTTTGAGAGTCGGGACCAATGTTAACATGGTCTGTTAGGGTTGGTTTCAAGTTCCAGGCCTGTCAGGGAGAGTCGGTAAAATATCAAACATGTTTGATATTCTATGACAGTTGCCGACCCTTGTATCCGACCCTAATTTCAGGCCTCTAGCAACAGGCCTGTCAGTTAATTTAATGGCCTGTTGGTTACACTTCCCAGCTTGTGGCTTAATCAAACAGGCCTGTCTGTAACAAGTATCTGGCTTGTCCCAAATATGGACTTCCCGACTGTATGTGATGACTCACCGACCATACAGGATGTGTTACAGTACAGTTGGTAACTTTAGCCAGCCAGCCTGTTCCCAACCGACCTGTAAAGTTTACAGGCCAGTCAGTAACTTTTACAGATTGGGTCCTAGAGTTGGGAAAATTTTAAACCGACAGGCCGTAAACTGAAACAGACAAGCCATAAACTGTAACCCACAGGCTGGCAATATTTTTGCTTCTCACAGCCTGTCTGTTTCAAAGTCTGTGGGTATATAAAGGTGAGTCGGTATACAATCTCCATATATTTGGGCTTGACTTGTTGAGACAACTTGGTGTGCAGCTTCTCTTTAGGTGTTTATTTTTTGGAAATTAGCTCAAGTACTTGAGCTAGGTTGGACTAGTTGGGAGTGAAATCTATTATGTGAGGTTCACTTTTATTTTAAGTTTTTGTTATTTAAAACAAGCTGTACCATTGACTGATTGATCAACATGCCAAGGGGCAGAAGGAGAAAGATTGAACTACCAAGTGGAGACACTCAACCACAGTTTGAGTTAGGAGATACAGCTGAGGATATAGAGAGAAGAAGGGAGAGAGAGGAGAAGGAGGAGAGAGACCCAGATAGCAAGACTCTGTGGAGCCACCACTGGCCCACCGGTGGCATAGCTGTCGGTCCGACATTGGCTGTAGGTGGAGGCCAGCCATTGGTGTGACTGGCTGATAGGCAGTGGTCCACCATTGGTGGCGGACAATAAGGTTTACTGGTGGTCCTTCAGTGGCCCACTGTCGGCAGCCAATGATAAGCTTTTCTATTGGTCCACCAGTGGCCCACCTTCAGTAGCCGACAAGGTTGACTGGTGGCCCACCAGTGGCCCACTGTTGGGTGCCATCAACTTTTTATGGTGGTTCTTTGGTGGCGTGACCAGCTGATAGACAGTGGTCCACTGTTGGCAGCCAACAATAAGGTTTACTGGTGGTCCATCAATGGCCCATTGTTGGCAGCCAATGATAAGCTTTTCTGTTGGCCCACCAGTGGATCACCTTCATTAGCCAACAACCCAGATAGCATGCAGACATTGGCCCAACATTGGCATATCCGTCGGTCCGACATTGGCAGCCACTGTTGGCCCAATGGCTTTTTGGCTGGTGGATGCTATGTCAGCCAATCGGCATCAGCCAATCAGATTGAAGCATCAAGTTATGTGGCCATTGTTAACAGAAAGCAAATAATTGACAGATTGTGGTTGGTTTTTAGTTAAGGGAATCCCTGATAAGTCACATGACCAAACATAAACAATGGTGGAGCAGTATCTTAGGATGATATAATCCATAATCAAATAACAAAATTATAATGTTCAGAAACAACTTTTGTTACTGTGAATTTATAATGAGAATGTTATTCTTATGTCTAAAATTGTAAAATAGTAAAATAGTGGGCTCACTGAAATATGATTTTTAGACATACTATAATGAATCATTTTTTACTAAGTGTCTTAAAATCCCCTATTATTGCTCGCTGCCATCTTGAATAAAAAGCCACCAGTGGCCCACCGTTGGCCCAACCTCAGCAGCCTGAGTTTTGGTTGGCAAGTCTTCATTGGGCCAACGTTGGCATGGGTAATTCAGCCACTGATAGGAATATATTTCAAGGGTAATTCATCCACTGATTGGAATATGTTTCAAGTGTAATTATTCCTTTCAATTTAAGACACTTTATATTTTATCGGACAAGGGTAGTCCAGTGGTGGCTACATCTCAACCCCAATTAATAGTTTTGATTTAATATCATATTTTTGTCCTGTACATGTTTTATGGTTTGCTTACAGGGGAAACTTTCACCTCTGTTAACTTTTCTGTGTAATTCTCAGATGATTTTATTGATTCGATCTAAAATCTGGGTGAAAATTAGAAAATTCCCATCAGTGGCCCATCGATCATAGCTTGTATACCACTGATATAGTTGGTGGGCTGCCAGTGGTAAACCTTGGAAGAGATATGTGGCACAAGAGTTGGAAAAAAGAAATATATATTAACACGCAGATGTAACATCTGTTATTTAAAAGTGTCGGTGTCTCATTGATTTACACACACATACATAAAGTACCCATTTACTTTGCCGTCTGTGGGCCAACGTTGGACCAACAGTATGTGTACCATCCAGGCAGAAGGTGGACCACCGATGGACCACCAGTGGCAAATCTTACAGTGGTTTTGTGTAATAAAATTCAGAAGAACTACTTTTGGAAAAAATTCCCTTAAAACTAACAAATTTAAGCCTACACAGTCTCTTTTCAAGATCTGTCAAAACAAATGCCGTTCAGCAGAGCTTGTGGTGTAGCCACCAGAGGACCACTATTGGTCACCAACTAAGTCCCAGATAGTGAGACTCTGTAGGGCCACCACTGGCCCACCAGCGGCATTGCAGTTGGTCTGATATTGGCTGTAGCTGGTGGCTAGCCATTGGCATGACCGGCTGGTAGACAGTGGTCCGCCATTGGCAGCTGACAATAAGGTTTACTGGTGGTCCATCAGTGGCCCACTGTCGGCAGCCAATGATAAGCTTTTCTATTGGTCCACCGGTGGACCACCTTCAGTAACCAACAATGTTGACTAGTGGCCCACTAGTGGCCCACTGTTGGGTGCCTTTTATGGTGGTTCTGTGGTGGCGTGACCAGCTGATAGGCAGTGGTCCACTGTTGGCAGCCAACAATAAGGTTTACTGGTAGTCCATCAGTGGTCCACTGTCGGCAGCCAATGATAAGCTTTTGTATTAGTCCACCGGTGGACCACCTTCAGTAACCAACAATGTTGACTAGTGGCCCACTAGTGGCCCACTGTTGGGTGCCTTTTATGGTGGTTCTGTGGTGGCGTGACCAGCTGATAGGCAGTGGTCCACTGTTGGCAGCCAACAATAATGTATACTGGTGGTCCATCAGTGGCCCACTGTCGGCAGCCAATGATACGCTTTTCTATTGGTCCACCGGTGGATCACCTTCATTAGCCAACAACCCAGAGCATGCAGACATTGGCCTAACATTGGTATATCTGTTGGTCCGACGTCGGCAGCCACCGTTGGCCCAATGGGTTTTTTGCCGTGGGTATGACATTGGCAAGCCAGTGGTAAAGCTAGAGCCACTGACTTTGGTAGTTGGTGGGCCAATAGTGGGACACGCAATATATTTATATTTTGAAATAATGTGTTTTTAACATTGAATATTGTTAAATAATATGTCAGAAAACAATAGTTGAGGTTGCTTATGAAGTTATTTATAAGCTTTAAAAATTTTGAAAAAAATGCAGTCCGTGGTCCAGCTGTGGCTCAGAGGTGGCCCACTGGCTATATTTTGCCACCCATAGCCAACGGTGGCCCATTAGCGTCTTGCTATCTGGGGAGAGGTTTGAACAGGTGAGGGACACAGAGATGAAGGAAAGAGAGAAGCGAGCCCGGAAAGAGGACAGAAGAGAGTGCAAACTGATACAGATACTGATGTAGAATCAACTCAATCCAGACAGAAGAAGAGCCAGATGAAATCCATTTTCCTGAGTGATTCAGATAATGAAGCCATCGTGGAGTTCGTTAAACAGCATGACAAACTTTATGACAAGACCAACAACAGTTTCAAAGACAAGCAGAATAAGGAAGGACTTTGGGAGCAGCTAGCAGCTACCAGAAACTTGCCTGTAAAGACAGTGAAGAAGTGGTTTGACACTCAACATACCAGATATGGCAAGCTCATTCAGACGAAGTCAGGACAAGTAACTGAGAAGAGTGCAGAACGTCAGACTTGGCTGAAGGACAATTTCAGTTTTCTACGAGGTCACATCAGAAGGAAGGGAGTTTCCAAGTCCTCTGCATTCAAGTCACCTCAGAGGCCCTATGCAGCTGCAGCTTCAGTTGTAGATACATCCAGGGACACAGAATCTAAGATGGAAATCAGCATTACATCAGATGTTACTCATCAGCCTTTGAGCACCAGTCCCAAGCAATGACAGCCTCCAGTCGCAACTACCACCACGTCTGCAGATCCAGTGTTAGATCATTTCCAGCAGAAGAGGTCAATGATTTCCACATTTCTGGGTGAACGTCGGGACCCCACTTGAAGAAAGGGACTTTTCAAACTTCAGAAACGAGACAGTGAAGCTTTTCAGTGAAATACAGTACAAGGCTGAAGAATGCAAGAGACAGGCCACCACAAGGTGACCACATATCAACTTCCAAAAGCATCACAGTCCACAACAGGACGGGAATACGTACTCACCATCCCAGAAACTCAACCAGTCTCCATTCCAGTTTTGCAGTATCAACAGACTACCACAAAACAGCCTGTTACAGTGATTGCGAAATTACAGCAACCATCAGGGCCTCCATCATCGTCAACACAGTCTGCTATTTCTTACGTAGTTGTGGATAACCAACAGCCTGAGACTTCCAGACATGATTTTTAACCCACTTTTAGTTGCACCTTCACAGGAAAAAACAGGAAAAGACTCAGCACAAAACTTCCTTATTCCCAGTGTGCTTCAGTATCAGCAGATCGACAGATCACAGAGGGGGGGGACAGAGGGGGGCACAGTGGCAGATTGGGAACACTCTAGCCTCCCACCTCTGAGGCTAGGGTTCAATACCCGGCATGGCCTCAAGTGGGAAAGCTAGTAGTTGCTTGCTGTTGGTCGGCAGTTTACAGTACAGAACCCTGACGAACTGTATGTACTGGTTTCCTCTGCCGTTCCAACTCCCGTCGTGATATGACCTGTACAGTGGTGAAAGCAACATAAAACCCAAAATAACTAAATTGACACACCACTGCCATTTTTACCTCTCAACTTCAACCAGCATCGTCACCAGTGCCATCTTCCACTCATCAAGAACCGCCAAGACCTCCCAGCTAGTCCAGCCAGCACAGAGTCAGCCCAAATCAGAGAATTAGCCCGCACAAGTCGCACCAAACCCTTCCCTTTTCAGGGCCACTCGAGTCTTCCAAAAACAATTAACAACTGCAACGTTTGCCCAAAAACAAGAAAGCACACCGTCCAACACTTACACTTCCCCACAGTACAAAACAAATTGTGTGAATGAATGTGTGAATGTGAAACAAATATATTAAAACACTTCCAACACCAAACAAAAAAAAATAAAAAAAATAATCCACTGAGAAATCAAAGTAAAACCAGCACCACCAAAACAAAACAAAATTTTAAAAAAATATCCCATCCCCCAAAAAGAAAGATGTGGACTCAAACCCACAACCTCCCCCCCAAAAATGTGAACTCAAACCCACAACCCAAAAAAACAAAGATGTGGACTGAAACTCACAACCCCCCAAAAATGTGGGTTGTAGACTCAAATCCACGTCCCCCAAAAACCAAGATCCAGACTCAAACACATGTCTCTGTCTCCCAAAACCCAACCTTAAATAAAAAGCCACATTCACACTGAACGACCAACAAACGTGAGGTCTAACAAAATATTCAAAAATGTGAGTGGCAACGGATTGATAAACTGAAAAAAAATTATTTATCTGGGACTGCAAAGCTTGTATTAAATTTTCTTTTTGGCCAATTTCCTAGCATTTGCCAAATTCTTGGCAGGAAATACATCCTGGTATATCTTTAGAAACTTTTTTTGTAATACCACTTTGGAAATTTTTTTTCAGGGAATAAAGCAAGGTCATGTTGGGATGGGATGTCTGCTTTGTAACGTGAGGGCTTGGGTTTGAATGTGTGATATAATTTGCTTTTTTCAACTGAGTGTGGGATGCAATGGTGTTTGTGATGTTGAATATTTCTGGTGAAATTTAATTTGAATTAAATTGTTGGAAACTTGTGGTTATTTTTTGGGAGGCAACACTTTGCCATATTAAAGTTCCTGGATTATTTGGGTAGTCCTGAAAAGGACTGATATATGACAGCATCTTCTCCCCTCAGTCTTCTGCCCTCAGTCTTCTTAACCTCTGTCCTCCTGCCCTGCCAGTGCCCCCACATGATTGAAGTAATCTTCCAGTAGGTCTCGTTGATGTTTGGCCTCCTCAATTTCTGAAAGTCTCTTGTCTCTGTTCCCCCTGGTCCCCCTGTGGTGCTTGTATGTCATCAGCTGGAGTGGGTGGTCTGTCTGCTCCCCCCTGAGGGCATCTCAACATGTGATGTAGTGCCACATATGTTAACACAATGTCTCTCCCAACTTTTGGCCTCTGTTCCATGGTGGTCAACAGTACCCTGAATCTCTTGACAAGTATACCAAATGGGTTCTCGACCACCCTCCTCCCCCTAGATATCCTGTAGTTACCTATTCTCTCATCTCTGGTCATTTGGCGTATACTGTAAGGCTTGGCCCCCCAGCCAAGGCATCAGGGCAAAGGCCCCCAGCAGGAAGTAATGTAGATCTGCCCCCCAGGTCCAAGTGGTTCAGGTGGTGATAGTCCCAAGGTTCCATTTTCAATTCTTCTTTTCAGTTTGCTGCGGTTGAAAATCTGTGCATCAGATGATGGCCCACTGGCCCCCACGTTGACCCACAGGAACTTGTCATCTGCATCGACTAAAGCCAAAAGTACCAGGGAGAAGTAGCCCTTGTAGTTGAAATATTCACTGCCTGACTTCTTGGGCTTCTTGATAGCAATGTGTTTTCCATCTAATGCACCAGCTGCATGGGGGACATTCCATCTGTTTCTAAATCTTTGTTCAATTTTCTTCCAGTCTTCAAGATCAGTGGGGCACACCAGATACTCTTGTTGAAATTCTTTCAAAATGGCTTTGCAGACCTGGGGGACAAATTTTCTGATGGTCGATCTTCCAACCCTCCAGTGGTATTGCAGTGAGGTGTAGCTTTCCCCTGTGGATAAGTGTCTCAAAGTAACTGCCAGTTTCAAGCCGACTTCCAGTGGGTGCCTGAAGTTGGTGATGGACTTCCTGCGGTGGGGGGTGATTCTTTCTTCAATCAAATAAAAAATGCTGGCTCCATCCGGCTGAAATTTCTGTAGCCTGGTATGTCACTAGTGATCAGATCATCCAAAAGTGTTCTGTAGCAACCTCTCTCCTCTCTCTGATGTATCCAGGGCAGGACCCATGGATTCTGTGAATTCCTTCTCCTTTTTTGTAGTGGGGGTGGTGGTGATGCTGGTTGGGAAGGTGCTAGGTTTGGCTGTCGTCTGTGTGTTGTAATCACAAGATATAAAAATAAATTCAACTCAATAAAAAACAGAAGGACCCTCAAGTGATCTATCAGTTGCTCTTGATGTGTTCCTGTTATCTTTTAAGTGTGAAATGAATGGCACATCACAGTAGAGTGGGATTTATATAGTGTGATATGGATCCCGATTCAGGATCATGACTATAGATACTGACCCACAAAAACAATCAATCCTGTCGGGAAGGGTCAGAAACATTTTCCCGTCTTGTCTGTTTGTGTTTATGACTTTTCTGTTATGTGACTCGGCTTGCCTGTTAGGGGTTTAGAGCTTGTCATAGAAGTTCTACGATTGGCCGTGCAAAAAAAGGTTCCCGAACCTACGACTTGTTGGGATGGCCATTATGACCTGTCTGTAACTTTACTATCCTGTCGGGGATTTCATAACAGACACCATTTTCGCACCACTTTTTCTATGACCCTACGACTTTTGCAACCAACCCTAGAGTTGTTGTGTTGGTTACAGGGTTGGTTCCAGTGGAAACACTGCATAAAGTATACTTCTTTGATGGGAAAGCAAAGTGTTGACCTGTATATGTTATAATTTTGTTGACAATTATGGCACTTTTAGTGTATATCTTTATCAGTTTAAACACTTGAGTCGAACTTGCCCAATGGAAGCTTGTGTCTGACCTTTCTGTTTTGTGGTGCTGGAAACCTAAAAATCATGTTTTCTGTTAACAATGCTCATAAAATTTATATGTTCTAAAACAAAGGGATAAATAAAATTAATTATTTTATTATGATAAAACCACATCTGAATTTTAAGACTATACAAATATTTTATTAATTGAAAACACATACCATTTACAATTATGCATATTTGGTTATCAACTTAAATATCAACTTAATATATTGATACACATATATTAATAACTTTTTTTTTATTTTGAGTGTTACTGGCAAAAATTTTCAAATTATTTTTATAAATTCAGTGTTAAATTTACAGAAAATTATATTTATGTGACACTTCCATATTAATTTGGGTATTTATGAACATAAAATGAGAAATATTTTCAACAAAATTGTTAATTCAACAGTGCTGTACAAGTTGGGATTATTTGAATGTGAAATTCTGTACAAGTTACAACTTGTACAGCCAATCTTGTACAAGTTGTAACTTGTACAACCTGCTTGTACAAGTTGCAACTTGTACAAAATCTCAACTTGTACATAACATATACATTGTTAAAAATTCTGCTGGTTTTGTTGCCTTAAAATCTATGCAGAAATGAGGCAGAACCTGCACGTTAGAATATTCTTTGGTGTACCTATATACTGCAACCATTTTTATGTTCTTCTGTTCAGATATGTAGAACTATTTCTTAAAAACAAATGCAACATTAAATGTCCATAACGTAATATATAAATCTTGCTTTAAAAGTTTTTTCATGCACACATGAAGTTTTAATTGAACAGAATTTGTGCCAGCTTCATTTGTGATATACATTTTGTATACTTTAGGAAGTTTTGTCTTGCGTATTTAACTATTTTAGTTGATAATACTTCATAATTTAAAGCCTTGATAGCCTGTCCAAAAATATGGAAATTTGTAACATATCCATGTATTTCCCTATGGATTAATAACAAATTCCGACAATATGCCCCTGTAATTGTAGCTTTATTGCTTCTGGCAATGTGTTCACCTGTCAGTGTTCATAAATATCCTAAAACTGAATAGCTATTTATGAATCTTTTAATATGGGGAGGGTGTGGTCAAAGGAAGAAGATATTAAATTTCCGGAATGACAGGGATCATATTATGGATACCATAAAATCTTGAATGTTCAAACTTCCCATTTTCAATGTATTTTTTATGACTTTGGATTTATTGTTGCCATTAATCCGATGTAATGTGTAGATTATCATTTGTCTTCAATAGTGCTTTCTAATTATAGATGTTCATCAGAATTTGACACATGTCAATAAAATTTGTTGCTACTGTGCACACCAACAATGACATTAAGGTGGCTGTTCATATAGGTTTTTCATTGGGCCACAGTGGTAGAGTGGTAGCATTCTCACCTCACACCTGAGATCGAGTTCAGTTCTCGGCCTGACCTAAAAGTGGCAAAGCTGGTAGTGGCTTGCTGTTGGGTTACAGTACAGAACCATGACCGACTGTGCATACTGGTTTCCTCTGCCCATAAAACTACCTGTCATGATATGACCTGTACAGTGTTGAAACCGATGTAAAACCCCAAATAAATAAAACCTATATATGTCAGCAGTTTTCCAAGATATCACATGACATGTGTTTTTTTTAATTTTGATAACTTTTCTTTTGCATCCAGGTTAAAAATTATACATTTCAATAGTATTAATCTACAGCAGCTCTGAGCAGCCAAAATTTGTTTTATATTTAGTCAAATATGTAACTTAGTAACCTATATATGTGACTAAGTAAATTGTTTATACAATATAAAAATGTGTGCCTAACAGTAAGATGAATATACAACCTATTGAGTGATATGTATAACATACAAAGTTGGAAAATTTAATAGTAATTTAAATTTTTATTAGAAATACTTACCATTTCCTAACAGTAGCTATTTGTTGGAGCCATCCAACCCAATGGCCAACGCAGAGATGCGATTTTTAAGGTTATATAACAACCTTAATCAAGCCATTGGGTTACAGTAGTCCGTCCTCCCGCCAATTAGGTCACATGACCACATTGTTTACTTTATTATTTTTGTTGCAAGTAAAATAATGACTTGCGGGGAGGTGGGAGGGAAATATGAGTGTTAGGAAATGGTAAGTATTTCTAATAAAAATTTAAATTACTATTAAATTTTCCAAGTTTATAGCGAAATACCCTTACCATTTCCTAACAGTAGCTGAATTCAGCCTTGTAGGATGGAGGGAATTCTTTTAAGAAAAACCACTACCCAACCTACAACTGAACAACCTGAGAACTTCACAATGGAATTTACATGCATTAATAACATATAAAACTTCCAACAATCACAACATACAACTCCCAAAAACTGAAAGTATGTAGTTGTAGTTCTCACAACTGCTGACAATGTTGGTGTTTCAAAAGGATATCATAAACAGATAGCCCATCTACATTGTAACATCTGACCCCAAGGTCCAACCAACCTAAAAGTGTCATCAGCATAATGCCTAATCCTTCCCAAGCAAGATTTAGGCAACATTTTACCTACAATACATCCAGCATTGCAGACATACCAGCCACAAACTGCAAATGTACCAATATAAGTATGAAACACATACTTATGAAGTTACAAAACTATAACTGCAACTGTAGGACCCAATTTCAAATCTGACCCTATGACAACAGAGGTTTTTCAGACAGAAATTGGTATACATACAATGGAATTTCCAATAACATGAACCAAGAAACTCATGTAAGGAAATAACCTACAAAAACTAAAGATGCAATCAAAACATACATCAATAGCTTCTGTGACTCAATCTTGACTGACTCAAGATGAAAAGGGCGCCAAAAGAGAAGACCTTTTTAGAAACTTTCTTAATGGCAGTAAAACAAAAGATTTGTACTATTCCAAACCTTTTGATCATCAAACCCTTAACAGGACAAACAGACCCATATTGAGGCAATACTGTTGTCCAAATAGCTAAGAGCTGGTATGACCACAGGGTTAATTGCAGTAGACCCATCCAAAGCCAACTGGTTCTGGCAATTGAAGGGACCAGAGTTACTTGTGACTCATTCTCCTTAACTAAAGGAAAAATATACCAAGCATTAATGTCACTCCTTTACCATGATTCTGTAATCCACAAAGACAAAGACCACTGGCTCAATTGCAGTAATCACAGTAGGCCCATCTGAAGCCAACTGGATCATGGCCAAAAAGGCAGTCAATGGGCCAAAGTTACTTGTGACCAATTCTCCCTACAACTAAGGGAAAAGTTCACTACTATACCTGAAGTCAAAACAAAGATCATCTTGAAAGGTAATAACTCCAAGAAAGCCTTCCTCACAAGCTCAAAGGTTGTGAGATAAGAGCATGAAGGACCAGTAACAAAATCCAAAACTATTGGTTTGTCTGTTTTTAACAGTTGCTAATCTAATATTATCTCAACCTTTAGATACTTTTGACGCTTTAAGTGCCAAACCATCCGTAATTGCTGTTCTATAGCCCACAATAGCAGATGGTATTAGTATGTTCCTTAAACTAGAATTCCAGGAAATTTGCTCAATGGGAATAGTGGAGTGTGAGATATAAACCTGGCTCTCTTCACACCACTTCCCAAAATAGAACAATTGATTCTCAGATTCTCCTTGAGGAGTGCTCCTTGTTCATTGTTTGACCACTTCCTCTGGGAATCCTCCATAATATTCATGCCTGACTCCAGATGCCAATCATGAAAATTCAAGTAAGCTAGATTGTTGTGAAGTCTGTTGCTGAATGGTTAAATTACAGACTCACCCATTTAGGAGTTTTGTGGACAGATTCACCTGGCCCAAAACCAAGAACTCCCTAGCCACCCAATCATGATGATTCTGCATCTGTAGGTGGTCATCTGTTGAATCACCTGAGAGATGAGGCCACTGGACATAGCTGACCAGACCCTCCCCAGAGACATACAATGCATCTATTTCCCAAGCCTAACTGTCTGGGACATGAGACACATACATTTTAAAATTACCTGCAGGACCAAGACCCTGGGCAAAATACACATCTGTCCAGACCATCACAAGAGGTGTCCAAGCACCTGTTTCCCAAGCCTGACAGCAGACCTACCTAGGAAACTTGTGAGTCATCTTTGTTGCAAACACATCAACCACTGATTGATGGCAGCAATGTCTAATTTGATTGACAAAGCTGGCGATTGGTCTTTTTGCTTTTATCTTCCTAGACAAGGAATCTGCCGGAACATTAGATTCACTGGAATGTATTCCCCTGAATCTGAATCACTCTGGCATTGGACTAACCCATGATTCTACAGATTAAGGTACATATTCCCTGAGTGGATGCCTCCCTGGCTGTTCATATAAGCAACCACTTAAGAATTGTCTGTGAAAATCAACTGATTTCAACTCAAACTGATTTCTGAATCATTTAAAACTAACAACATTGCTTCCAGCTGTATAATGTTATGTTATGAGGAGTCTTGCCTCTTCCTGACTCCACAGACCAATGGCTGTAGATGCTTCAAGAGAACACCCCAAGCCTTTAGGGAAGCTTCTGTGAAAGGAGAGAGACTGAGCTCCTTCCAAAGGAGTGGTGAGTCCTCCTTTAAATTGAATGATTGGTCGACCACTGACGATGAACCCCTGTGAACCAGAGAAACAAGTGAAATAATCCGAAACTAAGGATATCTGCAGTGTTTGCAGATACCATTGGAATGACTTCATGTATAGAAAGCCAATGGTATAGTCTTCTCCATTGAAACCATGCTTTCATAGTGACATGAGCTTATACAACATCAAATTCGAGGTCGAATTGTAACCATAAACTCGATCAGTGGAGTTGGAACTAAATCTGATTTTTAGAAATTTGTGATCCAACCCAGGCCTTTCCACAACATGCACCACCCAGTGGGCGTATCCCTGGCAATGCTGTTGTGAGTTTGTCATTAACCAACCGTCTATATACTGGTGAATACTGATGCCTTCTGCGAAAGCCATCAGCTTCAACTCTTTTGGTACCTTGGTGAACTCGCGAAAAACTGTAGCAATACTGAAGGGTAAGGCAGTGAACTGGTATAATCTGTAGCCTCCAATGAAGTGAAGATACTTGTTACAGTGGCTGAGTCTACCAGCGATGAGAGTGTACCCATAAGGTCGAGTCGTAAGGTCGTCATGCACCCACCTTATATAGATGAATTCCGAATATTAAACAATACCCATAAAGGGAAGAGGGGGGCATCTGGGTAATGGATGCCATGAGAGGGCATAACTTCATACAAACATATTGATGCCTGCAGGGTGGAGTGTAGGGAATGCCCAAATATAATATAGTTCTTGGCTTCTGTGCCTTGAGGTGGCATTTGGGCTTGTTGGATCCCCCATCCATTGAAAGATGCTAAACTCCATGTTTTTCACAGAATGATTGTTCTGTGTAAAATGTCTAGAGACAGGAGTGGATTTTTCTGGTTGGAATTTTTGAACACTATTTTGGTGCTCATACATCCTGTTCCTGAAGGGTCTTTTGGTTTCTCCAATGTATTGGAGGCCACATTGGTTGCAATTTATAATATAAATTACATTTGATAATTCACAAGTGACTTTGTGTTTAGGGGGCAGTGACTTGCATTTGAATACTTGCTTAGTGTGGAAGCTGGTTATTTGTTCAGCTTTCCTAATTCTGGGGCAATAGGTACATTTCCCAAGTCTGGTGCAGACAGGGGTGTGTACTGATGGTTTTGCATCAGTTGTAGGTTTAGGAGGGTAAGAGATAGTGCTACTGGTCAGAATATCTCTGAGGTTTGGCAGTCTTCTAAATCCCATTAGAGGTTTGGAGCTAAATATTTGTGTTAGTTCCTCAGTATTTTGGATAATGTTCCAATTTCTTTGTACTAGAGAACCAATTTGTGGGTTCCTAGGGTTGTATTGGGTGACCATTACTGGTGCTTCATTAGCCTTTTTCGAGACAGTCTCTAGTAATTCATCCTGTGAAAATTTACGAGCTCTGAGATAGTGTTTTTTCAGGCTTTTAAGTGGGTATCCCCTTCTGAGGTAATATCCAGTGAGTTTTTTGGCGTTAGCCTCAAAATCAAGGTCCAGAGTACAGATCCTTCTTAATCTTAAGTATTGACCAAAGGGTCCTTTAGTGAGGACACTTTGCGGGTGAGCTGAGCTGTATTCTAGATACAGATGGGTGTCTGTAGGTTTGTTGAAGAGGGTTGTGATCAGTCCTCTGTCTAGGCCAAATTTGACAGTTGTGTCCAGAAAGTCAATCTGGGAATAACTCATTTCATGGGTAAATTTGATTGTGTCATGTAAGGAGTTTAAGTAGTCAATGAACCTTTTAAGAGACTCCTCTCCATGGGTCCATACTAGGAAAATGTCATCAATGAACCTTTTCCAAGTAAGTGGTTTAAGTGGGTAACCAGCTAAAGCCTTGGTCTCGAACCTGTCCATGAACAGGTTAGCATAGTTAGGGGCTAAAGAGGTGCCCATAGCTGTGCCGCCTGTCTGTAAATAATGATCTCCATTGAATGTGAAGTTCATACTGTGTAATACTAGTTTAAGTAAGTCTAGTATAAAATTGGTGATTGGCGTTTTAGTAGGGTCACTTCTAAGTTTCTCTGCAACTGCTAATATCCCTTCATTATTTGGGATATTAGTATAGAGTGAGGAAACATCTAAGGTGCATAATATTGCACCATCAGGGATTGGTCCAAGTGCTTTTATCTTTTTAATAAAGTCCTGGGTGTCCCTAATGTATGAATTGGTTTTGGGGACATAATCTTTGATGTGTTCATCAACTAATTTGCTAATCCTGCTAGTGGGGTGATTAACAGAACTGCAAATTGGTCTGCCTGGTACACTTTTTTTATGTATTTTGGGTAGCATATAAAACCTAGCTTCAGTGCAGTTGGTTGGGTTGAGGTGCTCGAAATTCTTATCTGAAATCAAGCCTTTTTCTCTCATTTTAGTGAGTGTCTGGGTAACATTTGTAGCTACTTGATCAGTACAGTCATGCCCAAGTTTGGTATAGAACTTAGAGTCGCTGAGCTGTCTGTACCCTTCTCTTAAGTAATCAGTAGTGTTCATTACTACTACTGCTGACCCTTTATCAGCTTTTTTGATTACTATTTCAGGGTTCTCTGAGAGTTCTCTCAGACTCATGGTTTGCTCCCGTGTCAGGTTTGGTTTCCTGATCTTTTTTACTTTACTGTTGAGAAGACCAGTTTTGAAGGACCTTTGGAAAATTTCCAGGGATTGATGTACCCTGTTGGGTTTCCAAGTACTTTTATCCACAAAATTCTTATGTATTTTATGGTAAGGGGAGGTTTCTTCTTCTAGATTCTCAGCCATGAAATTAATCAAATCTATTTCTTGGTCTGTTAAATGATCAAATTGTTGATTGTCATTATAGAAATGGAATTTCAAACATAATCTCCTGTGAAATTCCTTGAAGTCAGTCCAAATTTTTGCTTTATTTGGGGGTCCTGGTGTAGGGCAAAAGGTCAGACCTTTTTCTAGGGCTGACACTTGGTTCTCAGTTAAAGTAATGTCAGACAAGTTTATGACTGTGTGACCCACTAGGCTATCCATAGTTTTACCTTTAGGTAGGATGCCAGGGGGGGGCTGTTTGGGTCTCCTCCTTAATTCGATTAAGTATCTCATTTAAGTCAGAAGTTGCCATCATAATATATGTGGAACTCCAAATATAGTTATATCTGGCCCCTGAAGTGGAAAAAGCTTATCCGCTGTGAGCCTCTATTTTAGGGGGCTCATCCGCTAAGAGCCTCTATTTTAGGGGGCTCATCCGCTAAGAGCCTCTATTTTAGGGGGCTCATCCTCTTAGAGCCTCCATTTAGGAGGCTACTGGAGTTTCAGAGAAATGTATGGTAAGATATAGTAAGTCCAATAAGGTAGTTGGAAGTTTCAGTAATAACATGGTGAAAAATGATTTCAAGTTATTTTAATGGTTGAATAAGCCACATAACAAAATATCATACATACAAATATACTGTAATTTTGGTACAATATAATAAACAGAACATCAGTTAATTTGATTATTTCTGGAGCAGTTTGTTAAGTCCATTGAGGAGCATGGTGAGCTGTTTATTCTGGTTCTGAGGCCTCCTTCCTTGCCATCCCTTTTTGTTGGGTCTGGAAAGTTTCTTCTGTTGTTGAGGTTGCAGGTTTGGCTTCATCTTCTTCTGTAAAGAAGTGCCAGCTGCTGATTGAAACTTGCTTGTCAAGGAGTCTTTAATTTCCTTGAACTGAACTTGATCAAGGTGAGTCTCTAGTTCAGACATAATGCTCTGAATTTCCAGTTTGACACTGGAATATTTTCTATTCATTTCTTCCACCCATAATAGGGTGAGTTCTTTCTTGCATTTGCATGTCAAATCAATCCACTTCTTTTTGAAACATTCATCTGTACTTTCAGGTGGAGTACTTCTGAAGTTACTTTGTGGTGGGAAGGAGCCATTCTTCAGACTATTTTTAATAGAATGAAGATTAGTGGCAAGATTAAGTTTCTTCCTGAACTGATTCTTCGTTTTCAAGTATAATGGCTTAGCTGCTGGAGGGTAATTTCCTCTGCTATCAGGAGAAGTGGCAGGAGATTGTGTTCTCTTCCTCTTGGTGCCTTTTCCTTTTGTGGAAACAGGGTCCTTCAGTTTCTTCACTACCTTGTCTAACAATGCTGTAGTTTCACTACTGACACTGGTGGTGGGAATAGGTGTGCCACTGGTTGGAGTGTTAAAAGCACTTGCACTATTATCCTGAACTTCTAAGTTCCTGATGTCAGCAGACAGGGCTGTGTCACTAACACTCATGGTTACCCAAAGTAAATAAAGGTTAAAAAGTAATATGTGCAGTGACTAGAGTGCAGTTACCTATGACTACTGCCTTATATTGGCCAATATGCTTGGCAATATTTCGAAAATTAAATTAAATTTTCTCATCAGAGGCTGAAGATTTTAACCCATTTTGCCCCTAAGGTGCAAAAATCCTATCCGCCTTGAGCCGTCAAAATGAGCCGTCCTCCGGCGGATAGAGCCTCTGTAGGAGGCTCAGGAGGATAAAATCCTGAAAAAAGTCATTTTTTGCTTTAAAACCATTATTTTTAATTTAATAATGGGGAATAAATTAATATTCTACAGTTTTCAATCCAAGATAGGTTTTGATAGCCCTAATTTGGTTAAGAATAACTATAATTAGCTAACTGAGTCAGTAAACTTGATCATTTACTATTAAATAATAACCCTTAATTCCAGATTATGGTTATAAAGGTTCAAATTTTAGGTATGTTTTGTACCTAAAATTTTTCTGGGGTAATTGGGAGTGGCCAGGTAATATTTAACCCTATATTAAAATCAGAGTCACTCATACACTTTTAATAGGTCTCAATATTGATATATATGAGAGGGTTTGATTGCAATCCAGTGTGTATCACTGAGAGAGCACAGTCACTCAAGTGTCTTTGGAGTGGAGGTGTACTCAATTGCGTGTGCGTGATTGCATAGCAGTCTGACTTCAGAGATACTAGTCTCTAATAAGTGAGACTTGATGATGGTGGGTGAATTACAGAATATACCATTATTAAATGTGTATGATTTAATTCTGTAAGACTCGAGCCTGACCATAAATCAGAGGTGTTAACAGGAGTGCTAAATGATGCACATGTGGAAATTAACGTGAATTCCATCAAAAATGCAACATTCAAAATTTAAAGTATGTTGGACATAGTGGTCAAGTAGGAATAGTGGTGGTCACTTGACCAGGCTTATTTTTGGATATCATATTAATCGCATAATTTGTGATATGAGGTTATCAACAAATTTTAAATCTGATGAAAAAAACATATCAAAGAAAAAAAAACAAAATGCTGGTTTTCAAGGAAAAATCTCATTTAATGCATGAGAAATCAAATATACATAGTGTAATAAATTAAAACACAACAGAACTAACAGAATAATGTTAATTATAGTTCATAAAGTTAATATCCAGTGTCACAGTTTTATGCATATACATTGACAGCATAAAATAAATTACAAAAAGTTTAATGGAGGAGTAATGTTGGAGCAGATAGAGTCCAGGTAATCAACCAATTGGAATGAAGGGGTGGTGTTGTTGGTCACTGTTCCCCATTGTGGGTCTTCAGGTGAGAGGTGTGGGGGGAGTGGATCTTCCTCCTCTGTTGCACCTTGATATGGTACAGTCTCAGGTAGGTTCATAGATTTCCTCCTTTCCTGATATTCCACTGTGTAGTAGCAAGGTATATCTAAGAATGGAGTGTGAGGCGAACTGGTGACCGGCGAATCCCAACCTTGAATGGTTTGCTTGGGTGACAACATGAGAACATGTGGTGAAGTTCCAGTGTCTATCCTGGTGGGTGCCAATTGAACAGCCTTATCTTTACATATGACTGGGGTGGTGTTGGTCCCTATATGTACTGGCTTCCTGATGGAGGGTAGAGTGCATATGTCTGTTTGGGTGCAGACATTGGTACAAACCATATTAGACTTGTGAGTAGATGCATATACTGAGTCCGGGTTTGGTGTCTCAGAAGATGGGAAATCAATGTTTTCCAGGAAGGCATCAACTTCATCCCAACTATCCTCAGTAGGTGTGATCACTGGATGGAAAGTGGGTGTCACATCTGGGGAGTTGTCTGTAGTTACACAATCCGTAATGTTGCCGAAAGTATAGGTTGTTGAAGGCGCCTTGTGGGCTGCCTTCAAGTGTCTGTTCAGGTACTCCCTTCTTTTATACTCCTTGTTACAATACCCAATTAAATAAGGTACCTGCAAACTCATTAGCTGACCTTAACAACTACTGGCTGCCATTTCTTCCTTGTTTGTCACAAGAAATAACTGTAAAGCTCAAGCGATCTGACACTGGTGACTGGTGTTATCGCCCTTTTGTCGATCATTCCATAAACAGCTTCTTTCAAAACTGCTGTTTCTCTCTTAACCCATTTCCAGGGTAACTGTCAAGATAAGGACAAAAAAATCCACTCTAAGGCCTGGTGTTCATTTATTAGTCAAGACTAGGAGTCTGCTCACTTCTAGACTTACTCCTCATCCTTACTTCCATGAAACACTAGATGAAAATCCTCTGAACATCTGATATGTCCAGCAAGAGAACCCCATTAGGAGTGAAAAATCCACTGTATGTTGCTAAAAGCATTCTAAGCCACATCCCTCATTTGAGTCACAGATTTGAACACACACTAGTCGACTATGAATGATTGATTGTCCAGGAAATGCAAACACATTGCACACTGTCCATGGCATTATTGAAGTCTATAGCATATCATGCTGATCCCTTCAATCTTATGAATCAGACCTGAACTGAGAAAGTGAGTCAAAACAAGTTCGCTCTCACCTCCCATCTCCTACAGCAGATCTCCTGCAACTAAGGAGCTGACAAGAAAATTGATTGAAGTAAAGAAGTCCAAGCAAAGACCTCCTGCATAACTGTTCTTTAGCAGCTCTTGAAACTATTGGGCACATTCAGTACTGGTTGTAACCCAAGAATGTGGAGACTTCTTGATGTAGGTAAATGTGACAAAACAATGGGAGTATTCACAGAGTCTATGCCTGTTTAATCCCTAGCCACTCAATCACAGTCAACCAAGTCACTGAAAAAAGTACTAGGTTCCTTGTATTCTTGAGATGAAACCCTATTCATCTCCTGACAACCCGAATTCTGACCTTCTAAGAGGTATAGAATACTCGATTGTACTAAATTCTTGTGCAAACCATTGAATCAAAAGCCTCTCCTTGTAGAAATGAATGACACTCCCAGACATCTGACAACCCGAATTCTGACCTTCTAAGAGGTATAGAATACTCGATTGTACATGGATGCCCTCACACAGGTATTTCCTCTGGTGAATGTTTTGACTGGACTTCGACGGAAGTGTTTTCCGAAGAAGTAGTCTTTCCTGCATTCAAAACTCCTCCACGATGCCGTGTCCATGGCAACGTAAATAGCTGCCCCCAAGGGAGATTCCTTCTACTGACTCGTCAACAATCTATTCAACTGGGATGCAAAATATGATCAAAAAATTGCTTTCAACGCCTGGCTAATAGAACCCGACATGAACAGCAATAACGGCCACTCGAATTGTCATTCTCATCCAAGATGGCGTCTTCCAGATCGCTTCTATTATTGAAGAGTACATTCTTTCTAACATGAATGCTACAAAATTATAGCTTCCAACATCCAGCAAAGTGAACCGAATGACTGGCAAGCTATATAAAGATATTATTGTTGCATAATGACCTTCTTTATGTTGATTTATTTCCTCGAGGTTGACGACGATGAAACCTCGAAGTCGCCATTCAAAAGTCCTCATTTCCATAATAGAATGCATACCTTCAAAAATTTAACAAAGGTATAAGTTCTGTATGATATACATGTAAAATAATAAGTGAGATTGACTATAAAATCTCAAAAAATAAATAAAACTTTGACAAAACTTCTCCTAATTTCCAAAGACGTCCTTACTGATGATGGCCAACAAAAATAATGAAGTAAATAATGTGGTCATGTGACCTAATTGGCGGGAGGACGGACTACTGTAACCCAATGGCTTGATTAAGGTTGTTATATAACCTTAAAAATCGCATCTCTGCATTGGCCATTGGGTTGGATGGCTCCAACAAATAGCTACTATTAGGAAATGGTAAGGGTATTTCGCTATAAAAGTACATATTCGTTGAATATACAACTCCATAACTTGTATAAATGATTAACTTGGTCATATATAATATTTATTAGGCAATACATATTACTTAAATGCTCACAATGCTATCAAAAATAAATTGAATATACAATGTATGAAGCTGTATGTCCTATATACAAATTACCACCTAGTGTAAATGACTTACTAATAAGCTAATAAGTTGTATATATGACTTAGTCGCTGCTCAAATTTATTTCATACTAACTTGAATATGCAACTTACAAAGCTATTAATACATATTTTACTTAGGAAAACAACTAATGATAAAAATTTGACAGCTCAGAGCTTCCACACAAATGATATACAATAAAATTTTCTAACCATTGCTAGTCACAGTTTTAAGGTCTTGTGACAATAGGTGGCTTGTTCCACTGGAGCCAATCCTGTAACCGACCCTGCGACTATAGGGTTGGTTACAAAAGTCGTAGAGTTGTGAGAAAAAGTGCAGGAAAATGGTGGGTAGGTAATGAAATCCCCGACAGGACGGTATAGTTACAGACAAGACGTGATGACCTTCCTGACAAGACGTAGGGACGGCAATGTTTTTGACATGGCCAGTCGTAGAAGTACTACGACAAGCCCTAAACCCCTAACAGACAAGCCGTAAAGACAAACAGACAGGCCTGTTGCATGTTCCCGACCCTTCCCGACAGGACTGATTGTTTTTGTGGGTTGAGATCCAGAATCAGGATCTATATCACACTATATAAACCCCCCTGCCCTGTGATATGCCATTCATTTCACACTTCAAAGATGACAGGAACACATCAATAGCAACAGATAGACCACTTGAGGGTCTTTTTGGTCTTTATTGAGTTTAATTTTTATTGTACATGACATTTTCAAGACACAGAAGACAGCAGAACCCAGCACCTGCCTAGACAGCATCACCATCACCCCTACCACCCAGAAAGAGAAGGAAGCCACAGAATCCATGAGTCCTGCCCTGGATATTGCAGAGAGAGAATCACTACTGACATACCAGGCTACAGAAATTTCACCAGGATGGAGCCAGCATTTTTTATTTGATTGAAGAAAGAATCAGCCCCCCCCCACCTCAGGAAGTCAATCACCAACTTCAGGAAGCCACTGGAAAACGGGTTGAAACTGGAAGCTACTTTGATTTATCTTGATTTTGGGGGACTTGGGTTCTAGTCTGGATTTTGATTTTTTGGGGGTGGAGAGTGTTTATTTGGGTTTCCTTGGGGATTGGGGTTGGTTTTACTTTGGGTTATAGGGGAATATTTTTTCTGTACTGTAACACTTCTCGCACAGTCAGTGAGTAACAGGATGGTAACTTGCAACCAACTCTTGCTCCCGACTCTCAAAAAATGAATAGATACCGGCCTGTTGGCTCCAGTGGAACACCTGCAGTAGGCTCTGAATTGGCTTTTAAACAAGCTGTTGCATCTGCTATTGCATGGGTGGCTGCACCTCCCTGGAATTCGTCATCACCTATGGTGGGGGTGGCACATGGCTGACCTCTTCATTGTTTTGTAAAGGTTTGGGGGAGATTCATGATAATCTTGGTGCTTCTGTCGATCCATGTCTGCATCTAACTGGAACCATCTTTATTGAACTTGGTTGTGTGACTGGGGACTACTAGGACTCCTCTGATGGGCCAAAGACTGGGTGGCACAGAAACTGTTTCTTGATGGGTTGGGTTGAAGGCAGTCTGTTAAGAATTATGATGCATACTGTGGGTGTTGATGAAGCCAAAGTCCTTTTTAAGCCACTTCTGTCTGTCAGCCAGATGAGGTGCAACCTGCCCAGATATGATATACGTGATCCTGAAAAAGAATGCCCTTTGACTCTGAAACCACCTCTTGTAGGCAACCGTGTCTATGTTATTCTCTGCATAGAAGTTGTTCTATAGGGCCTCCCATTTGTTTGGTTCTTTATCATCCATCAGTCTCTTGTCATATAGAAGTTAAGAAGTTCCTATGTCTATCTTTTCCATTTCAAGCTCCATCTTTAAGATCAGGGCCCGTATTCACTAACATTCTTATACTTAGAATAAGAATTTTCTTAGAAATTTTCTTAGAAAATTCTTAGAATAAGACTTTTTGGTATTCACTAAATTCTTATTCTTAGAATTTTTTCTCAGAATTATGTTCAAACCTAAGAATGATCAAGACCTTACTTAAATTAAGAAAGAAGTGATATATTTCATGTTTTATCAATATCAATTGCATGCAAATAGACATTTTCCTGTGACCAGAAAATTTCAATGTTTGTTTTTTTTCTGACCATGCTTTTTATATCATGTTTTATCAATATCATCGCATGCAAATAGACATTTTCATGTGACCAGAAAATTTCATTGTTTTTTTTTCTTCTGATCAGAATTTTTTAAAGAGGTTTATATTTGCAGTTAAAGACTGAGGTGAATGATTTATGCTTTCTTGTTGACTGGTTTTAAATATGGCCGCCATGTATATTTTCCCCACTTTAAAATTTCATATGGGCAAAATTAAGTTGAAAATATGTTTTTAAGTGGTTAGAAGGTGCTCAACTGCAACACGTATCCCATTTTGATCCAAGTGTCAACAGTAAGTGGAGAAGTTTCACAGTGTACATCAACATATTCTGAGAAATACATATCCACAAGATTACAGTTAACACTAACAGGGTTTAGCAGCACACATCCAGTGGAATGTATATATTGACATTGATTTTATGTACATATCCCGCTGTGAAAGTTTTTTCACTTTGCAAATTATTTCATCCATTTGGTGGTAGCAACTATTTTAGTACATAATAACTCAAAATAAATATGTACTAAGGTTTACAATTATCCCACAAAAATGGCAAGTACACTGCTACACCAAACTGTGGTAATTTTGTTTTCATTTTGAAGTGTAAATCTGATTCAAAGTCTTTTATGATTTTATGAATGATTAATATAAGAGTGATAAATTGGATAGGTTAATGCACTCATTTTATAGCTGTCAGGAGATGAGCGAATCAGTTAATATTAACGGTTTACCTGTGTGGGATATATTTTACAGTTGATATGTATACTGCCTTGTGATTTATTTTTGATAAATTTGGTTATATGAAAAAATCAGTCTTGGTCTTAAGTTGATGACTTTTATTCTAGCTTAAACCTGCTTCATGAATACCTATTTATGAAAATTCTTAAATGAGAAAAAATATTGTGTTTAAGACTGGGATAAGTCTGAGAAAAGACTGAATAAAATATATGAGAGCACAAAAAAAAAAAGGTCTGAGAAAAGGCTAAGATTAAGACCTTTTGTGAATCCGGCATCTAATTCTGACTCCATTTTAAACAAAATAGATGTAAATAATCACATGAATAATCATGTCACATCAAAAACTATATGCATGCACATGTTTCTGTTTAATAGTCTTAACTAAGGAAATTCTTATTCTTCGAAATAATTCTGAACTAAGAATTGCTTTGTGAACACAATTTTTTTCTAAGAATAAGAAAATTCTAAGATAAGAAAATTTTCTAAATCTAAGAAAAATTCTTATTCTAAGAATAAGAATGTTAGTGAATACGAGCCCTAGAGGCTTCTTTTACGATAGTGCACTTTTATTACATTCGGGAAGGTGATCCTTTTGGATCTTTTCAAATGTTGATGACAATGAAAAAAGGTTTACAACAGGCACCTGATTCAAGAGTTCATAATAGGTTTGTGTCCAAAAAGATGTTTTTAAAATGTACATACAATGTATGGTCAATACTATAAGATAAGGAAAACAAAAACATCATAAGAATCAGGAACATTTTATGACAATTTCAACCCATTTCAATTCTGGGGAAGACACACTATACCTTTACAGATGCATGACCCTCCCAAACATCCAGATCGAGGTTTACTAAAAAACTTACAAATTACAAAAGTTATGGTAGTACTGTTCTTCAAACACTAAATGGTAGGCCATATTGTTATCAAGCAATATAATAGCCACAAACAAAAAATTTACTTTTTATTTTCCTATTGCCTTACAAAAGTGCCCTGAAATGCCAGAAAACTACATAAAACCCCATTTTATGCTAAATGTTATTCATTCCTAGTTTTATAACCAAGGTAAACACATGGAAAATTATTCACAGAATTATTATAATGTCACAAGCAAGGTCATTGTAGGAGAAAGTTGGAAAGCACATGTCATAAAAGTACACTGGTTAGGAAACTGAAGATGATGTGGTTGACACAGTGCTGCCACATCCAAACCCCTTAGCCAGGGATAACAAAGGAGAAGTAACAAAGATCAGGAGTACATGTCTAAGAAGGCCTCTGCAAGACAAGAAAAGTGCATCTAACTATGGACTGGTTAATGTGGGTGTTCAACTGCAGCAGACCTGTCGGTAACTATGTGTTTTTTGGTGTTGGGACCTATGTTTACATAGTCAGTTAAAGTTGGTTGTAGTTTCCAGGCTTGTCAGGAAGAGTCGGTGAAATATCTAACATGTTTGATATTTTTACAACCGTTTCCAACCATTGTAACAGACCCTAAATTCATCCACCTAGCAATAGACCTGTAGGTAACACTCCCTAGATAGGCCTGTAGTTATCACATATCCGGCTTGTCCCAAATATGGTGATCCAGACTGTATGGATGACAAACAGACTGTGCGGGAATACATACCATACAGTCAGTTACTTTAGCTGGCCTGTCTGTAAATGTTCCTGACAAGCCGGTAACTATTACAGGCCAGTCAGGAACTTTTAATGTCTCAGTCCTGGAGTCGGGAAGCTTTAGAACAGACAAGCCCTAAAATGAAACAGACATGCTGTAAACAATAACTGACAGGCCTGTTACACTAGCAAACAAGCGGGGAACTGTAACCAACAAGCCCCCAACATTTTTGTGTCTTACGGCATGTCTGTTTCAAAATCTGTGGCTATGAAAGGGCCAGTCGGCAAGCGCACTTCATTCATTGGGGTTTCAACTCATGAGAGTCAAGAGATGTGCAGCATTCAGTTTTAAGTTTTTCCTTTTTTCAATTAGTTTTGAGTTAGGCTGGACTGGCTGATAGTGAAACTAGTTCACTGAGGTTTCACTTTTTAGCAAGCTTCAATCATACATATAATTTGACAGCATGCCAAGGAACAGTTTGAGAAATATTGAAGTACCTACTGATACTCAGCCACAGTTTGAGTTTGGAGATAAGCTGAGGATATAGAAAAAAAAGAAAGAAAGAGGGAAGAGAAGAAGGGAGAGGAAAGATATGGAGAGGGAAAGAGTGAGGTTGGGATGAGAGAGGAAAGAAGGGATCGAGCAGATGGAAGAGAGTGAGAAAAGGGCAGAAAAGCGACCTCATACAGATACGGATACAGATATTGAGTAATCTCAACAGACAGAAGAAAGGGCAAATAAGTATATTTTCCCGAGTTGTTCTGACAAAGAGACCATTGTTGAGTTTGTAAAACAACATGAAGAACTGTACGACAAGACTCACGTGAAAAGACAAGCAGAGGAAGGACCATCTATGGGAAAGAGTACTGGCCTTTGGTTTAGTACAGACCCATCATGAGACGCCGAAGACGCTGAAAAATGAAATATTAATTTATTTCCGTTTTTGATCGTCACTATATACATATATTTCATATGTTATTGATGGTATTCTGTCTTTATATCGATTTTATTTCATATAAAGGCTCTGCAAACAAATTGCCAGGTGTAATTCACCTGCCAATAAAGACAAAGCCACATATTACAGAGCTCTTGTCAATAAAAACGGTGATGAAAAAACGGAGGCAAGTTCTGCGTTCTGCCTTACACCGTTTCCCTGACAAGGCTCTTCCATCAAATAATTCACAACTGGCCAATCAGTTTGCCGCTTTTTTCACCAACAAGATGGCTAAAATCCGAGAGTCTTTTTCCAGTTCTTCTTGCCATCTCCTGTGAATCAGCCAGGACTTGTCAAATTTGATGATGCCTCTCCTGATGATATTGTGAAGGTAATCAAAAATTCTCCTACAAAATCCTGTCTCCTGGATCCTTGGCCTACTTTTCTAGTTAAGGATTGCCTTGATATATTGCTTCCTTCTATCACAAAACTTGTGCATTGTTCTTTGTCAGAAGGTGCTGACCCAGATGGCTTCAAAAGTGCTGTTGTTACTCCACTGATAAAGAAATCTTCTTTATCAAAAGATGATCTCAAAAACTATAGTCCTGTGTCTGGGCTGAGCTTTATCTCTAAACTCATGGAATGTGTAGTTGCCTCACAACTCAGCAGTCATGTCTCTCTCCATGGGTTGGAAAATGAGAATCACTCTGCCTATAGACGTGGCCATTCAACTGAAACAGCTCTTTTGTCTATAAAGAATCAGATTCACCTATCTCTAGCCAGAGGTGAGGCCACAGCTGTGGTGCTGCTTGATCAATCTGCAGCTTTTGACACCACTGATCATGACAAACTCCTTGATTGCTTAAGAAAATGGTTCGGTGTTGGGGGCAGATGCCTTGACTGGTTCAAGTCATACCTTTCTGATCGTACCCAATGCATCGGGATTGGCTCTGTTCTCTCTGAGGCTAGAAAGCTTAAGTTTGGTATTCCACAAGGTTCAGTTCTTGGTCCTATTCTTTTTTCATTGTATACCACACTCTTGAGCAAAGTAATCTCTAAACATCCAGATGTCAAATCTCACTTTCTATGTGGACACCCAGCTGTTTATCCACCTGACACACAAAAATGCAAAAATTGCCTTCGATCAGCTAGAAAAGTGCCCAAAGATGTCGAACTGTGGTTGTGTGCAAATAAACTAAAGTTGAATGCCGATAAGACTGACCTTATTATATTTGGGTCCAAGTCTCAACAAGAAAAGTTAAACCTATTCTTTCCAGTAAATATATTGGGTGAATCACTGACACCCTCAGATGCCGTTAAGAATCTGGGTGTCTGGTTTGACCAAACATGTTCACCAAACATGTTAAAAATGTATGTAAACTTTGCTTCATCCAGATGAGGGATCTTAGACAAATCTGACATTACTTAGCTTGTGATGCTGCTCTTATGGCTGCAAACACACTTGTGGGCAGTAGGCTTGACTACTGTAACTCCTTGTTTAGGGGTCTATCTGTTGCTAATCTACGCAAGCTACAATCCACACAAAACAGTCTGGCCAGAATTGTTTGTAGAGCCACACGTCTTTCTCACACCACTCCACTAAGAAAAGCCCTTCACTGGCTACCCATAAGGCACCGTTGCATCTTTAAGACTGCCTTGTTGGTATACAAATACCTACATACTAACTGTCCAAAATGTTTCAGTCCATTTCTCAAAGTTAGACAATGTGCCAAAAGTACTCGGTTGAGTCAATCTGATGGTATAATCCTACATGTACCTCAATGTCAACCATCTATTTACAAATCCACAAAGTAGTTTGGTTTAAGCTTTGCATATGATGCTCCCAAAATATGGAATGAACTCCCTGATGATGTACAATCTGCCACTTCTATTGCTTCCTTCAGAAAAAAACTCAAGGCATACCTATTCTGCCAGGCTTATCCTCCTTAGTATTTTTCCACCTCATATGGCGTTCTCCGTGATGTTGACCATTGCTACAGATTAGGACAATGATTTTTGTGACTATGCTTATGATGTTGCGCCTTAGAGTCTGTCACTTTGGCAGACACTAAGCGCTATAAAAGTTGAATTGGAATTGGAAAGACTAGCAGCTTCCAGGAAATTATCTGTCAATACTGTCAAGAAGTGGTTCGAGACTCAATGTACCAGATATGGTAAGCTCACTTAAATGAAGTCAGGACAAGCTGCAGTGAAGAGCACTGAAAGACAGACCTGGTGGAGAGACAGTTTTAGGTTTCTACGAGGTTGCATCAGAAGGAAGGGAGTGTCAAAGTCTGCCACATTTAAGTCATCACTGAGACTTTCAGGGGCCACAGCCACAGTTCCAGATATTGAAACGAGAGACTGAATCTGAGATCGAAATCTGCATGGCATCAGATGTTACTCGTCAACCAAAAGCTCTTCACATCGACCAGCTTCTGACACCGCCACCACTGCTGAAGATCCAGTTTTAGATCAGTTCCAGCAGATGACTTCAATGATTTCCAGTTTCCTTTGTGCACGTCAGGATTCTACTCCAAATCCACAACAGTCATTCTGCAACTATTTCTACTCAAGTGCGAAGAATGCAAGATACAGGTCACAGAAACTCAAAAGGTCACAACATTTCAAGATCCAGAAGCAACTCAGGCCACTGCAGGACATGAAAACATCCTCATCATACCAGATTCTCAACTAGTTTCACACCAGCTGTGCAGCCAAGTCAGACAGCAGCACCACAGCCTCCAAGAGTGAAAGTGAAAGTTTAACCAGCGCCATCACAGCCAACATCTTACCTTGTTTTGGATGAGCAGCAGCCTGGCCCTTCCTGACAATTGATGTTTGCTTGAGCCCAACATTTAACCTGCCATCCATCGCCTCCAGACAAAAAAAGACAGTTGACACAACACTTCTAGATTATCAAGTATCTTTGTATCTTTGGAAGTGTTCCATCCATCCTACAGTACCAACAGATTGACACACCACAACCATTTTCACTCTCTAAAGTTCACCCAGCACCGTCACCAGTACCTAACTACCACTCAGCAAGAAAAAGCAAGACCTCCTAGCCAGTCCAGTCAACAGAGTCAGCCCAAATCAGCAGATTAGCCTGCATTAAGTCGAACCTAAAAGGCCCTTCTCAGGGACACCCGAATCTTTCCAAAACAATTATTCAGCTGCATTTTCTTCACAAAAAAAGAATACACCCTCCAACACTCAGACGTCCCCAAACACATAACAAAAAGTGAGTGTATGAGTGAGTAGTGAAAAAAGAAACTTAAAGTGGAATGCATGTGTAGATGGACTGCCAAACAGACAGGACTGACAACAAGTTAACTTTACAAACACATCTTACAATGACTGAAATGAACATTACAGAGGCAGGACTGACAGAGATTTACAGACACCACTGACACTGACACTACCGTTACTGAATGCCACAGTGACTGACAGCACGACAAACTCATAGGTGACTCGACCAAAATTAATGAGCCATGTACTTAATTTTATCTTGAGGTGACTGACAACCCATTGCATTATATTACATGATATTTTAACTTTGAGGGGTTTCTTTTGAAATAATATTTTTTTAATTATTCATTAAAAAATCATAGCCAAATTGCTTGAAAATTGTTTAAGATGAAATATACTTCTGCATGCAGTTGCAGATTTAAAATTACTGGTAATTTGGGGAGAGTTTGGGCTTGATGTAAAACGTCTTTTTGTTTGAGATTTAATGTTGATATTTGAAAATGTATTGCATGTAGGTCAAAAAGGGGTTTGAATTGTGAGAACAGCAAGTTGGGATTTGTTTCGAAATTTGTTGATCAATTAGCTTAATTCTTTTGTAACATTTTTAATGTAAAAGTTCTTGGAAAAATTGGTAAGACCTGAAAAGGATTGATAGATGACATCTTGCAGTCTTCTCAGATCCTGTCCACCCAGTGCCACCCGGTGCAAGTTATTGAAGCAATCTTTCAGTAGGTCTCGTTGATGTTCAACTTCCCTTGAAGGGTTTCTGAAATTTTCATTGGGTCCGTTGGCTGCCTGGTTAGCCTGTGGGAGTTGAATATTTTCTGCTGGGGTTGGTGGCCTGTCTGCTCCACCCACATAATGTCTCAGCATGTTATGTAGTACCACACCCACATTAACACAATGTCCCCTACAACCCTTGGCCTATGCTCCATTGTCATCAGTAGTACCCTGAATCTGCTCACTAATATGCCAAAGGCATTCTCAACCACCCTACTGTCCCTGGATATCCTGTAGTTGGCTATTCACTCCTCCCTTGTCAGTTGTCTTCTACTGGCTTACTCGGCCAAGGCATAAGGGCAAAGGCATCGCCACCCAAAAGGAAGTAGTGTAGATCTGGCCCTCCTTGTCCCAGTGATTCTGGTGGTGGCAGTCCCAATGTGCCAATTCCTCAATTCCTCTTTTCAGTATGCTATGGTTGAATATCTGTGCATCAGATGAGGAACCACTGGACCCAACATTCACCCACAGGAATTTGTATTCTGCATCGACCAGAGCTAGCAGTACCAATGAAAAGTAACCCTTGTCTTTGAAATATTCACTGCCTGACTTGGCTTCTTGATTGCAATATGTTTACTATCTAGTCCACCAACAGCATGTGGAAAGCTCCATCTGTTTCTAAATTTCTCCTAAATGCGTCTCCAGTCTTCTGGCTCTGTTGGACAGATCAAATATTCCTGCTGAAATTCTGCAACAGCAGCTTTGCACACCTTCGGGACAAATTTACAAATGACAGTTCTGTCAACCCTCCAATGGTATTGCAGTGAAGTGTATCTTTCTACAGTGGACAAGTACCTGAGTGTAACTGCTAATTTCAAACCAACTTCCAGTGGCTTCCCTTTGTGTGTGACTTCTTTAGGTGGTTATAAATTCCTTCTTCATTTAAGTCAATAAAGGCTGGTGGCATCCTGATGAAATTTCTGTAACCTGAAATGTCAGCTATTACTAGTATTGGCTCATCCAAAGGTGTTCTGTAGCATTCTCTCTCCTCTCTTTGAAGTATCCAGGGCATAACCCAGATTCTGTGGCTTCCTCCTCTTACGTGGTGGGACTGTGGCTGTAGAGGTGGTGCTGGCTGGGCAGGTGCTGGGTTCTGTTGTCCTCTGTGTTCATTTTGATGTTTATCTGTCATCTTTGCAGTGATGAATGCGTGGCTCATCACATATGATGAGGGGCTTATATAGTGTGATATGGATCCCAATTCTGGCTCCTAACTATTGATACTGACCCCCCAAATCAATCAGTCTTGTCGTAATGGGTTGGAAACATGGTCCCGTTTGTATTTATGGCTTGTTTGTTTGCCTTGCAGGTTGTCTGTTAGGGGTTTAGGGCGTGTCATACAACTTCTACAACTGACCATGAAAACAACGTCCCCGACCCTATGGCTTGTCAGTTTAGTCCACACGTTCTGTCGGAAAGTGTACTGCTTTGTCAGGGGTTTCTTAACCAAGTATGCAGTTTTGTGCCCTTTTTTCTACGATTCCACGACTTTCACAATCGGCCCAAGAGTCATAGGGTCAGTTGTAGGGTCGGCTCTAGTGGAACACCAACATAAAAGTTAATTATTTGGTCAAAAGATAAAATGACTATAAAATGTTTGTACATGTGGGGTGGAACTAGATTACATCAAGCAGTGATTCAGAAATGACTGGTACAGGGATAACTATGTTATTTGACTTCAAATCTGAATAGTAGTCTCTGTCTTCCCAATGTTTATCACCCATCAGGCAGTTTTTAAACATGTATTTATGTATGAACAAATATGTAAAGAGTCCAAAACACCATGCAAACCCGATAAATAAAATATAGGAACTCTACTACACAGCATAGCACATAGCACAGATAGAAGATGGGGTTTTAAGTCCTGTTTTAAGTCATGTTTATCACCCAGGGTCATATTGGGAAATATTTTGAAGATTTTTGTGAAAAAGAAATACGTAATATTAAATATATTCTGACTGAAAATACATAAAATCCACCACTAACAAAGCCATTCATTTGAGTGATGAAGTACACATACGTTTAGTTCAGAAGCTTATTTGACACAGGTAAGGAAACATTGGTTGAAATCCTACAAATCTTTGAAAGATGGAAATAAACTAAAACAATTGTAATACAAAACTATTTACAAATCAGTGTGTTCTTACTAGTAAGGTATTTTTATTAGTTGAATCTTGGATTCGAGTTATGTACTGGGTTCTGGTTGTTATTTAATAAACCCCATTTTATCGTCTAAAAGCTAAAGGTATATGCAATTTCTATACACATATATTAAATATAAGAGGTACTTTATATTCTCTGTCATTTTGTTTTTTGTTTGATATTTTCTTTAATGTGCAGTTTATGAAATGAATACAATGTCTAGTCTTTGTCTAGCTTCTTGCAAAATACCAGGATGTAGAAAATCCTTTGTGTTATTTTTTGTCATCTGGTGCTCATTCGAGTAATTTTCCCCAATATAAATGTCTGGTTCTTCAACACATGACTTCCAGACCTGTCTTCCAGACACACTAATAGGTTCAATAGACAATATTCAATAAACAGTCTTTTATGCTTGTGTTGGTGGTTATTCAAAACACTGGTAGAAACACCATTTACATATTTGGAAGTGGCATTATTAATTATGTAGGTGCAAGCTTTTGCACAAATAAAAGTTCAGAAAAGTGGCCTTTGTCATGAATAAAAAGTCAGAAACTTAGTTGAAAATGGTTTATATGTGAACCAGTATTAATATAATATGTGTGACACGTGAACTCTTAATTTTTTTTTATACATTTACAAAGTTGACAATTCACAATTACAAACAAGAACAAAAACAAGACATGCACATTATCATGACATTAGCACAACATGTTTTAGAATAAAAACACAAATACAGCTATTCAATACACCTATACAATTTCAAGTTATATTGGTAAACAATTTAACCGTTAAAAAAGTACATTACAAACTCATCTTTTTTCTTTGCCTGTTGTTCAATTCTAGAGATTTTATTTAAGTCCTACAAACATTTTATTAAATTTATTCCATTGTTTCAGAAAAACATCATAATTTTGTTTATTTTGTTTAAATATCTAATGAAATTTTGGAGGTTTATTTGGCTATTACTTTTAGAGTTTTGAAAGATGTATGTTTTTGCAGCCATATATATTGTATTTAAAGCACTATGTGAATTTTCTGCAAAAAGTCCAAAAATAATGTTTATCCCATTTATTGGAAAATTGACTCCTAGGTTCAGCTTGATAAAGGTTTGGATTTCTCTCCAGAATTTTTTTACTTTTTCACAGTCTACAAATAGATGCTTAACTGTTTCTACACTACTCCCACAAAATGCACAGGTTCTGTCAGTGGTTATCTTCATTGTAAATAAATAGTCCTTTGTTCCTAAGATTCGGTACAAAATACGATACTGTGACCATATGAGGAAGTTATCTTTAACAGTTTTGAAACAAGTTTTAATATTTCATTCCAATCTGAATATGAAATGGTTGTCCTGAAACTTTCATCCCAGAAGGAATAAATTGGCCTATTTTGGCTGTCAGTGTCAGTTACGGTTCTGTAGAAGTCTTTGCTTCCTTTTCTTACTTTTAGGAGAAGGCTGAAATTGTTGGGATAATTTGGCTTCACATTCTCAGAACATTTTAATTTCAACTTTGCTAAAAGTCCACTAAGAAAGGTGATTACTCTATCTTATTCTAGAAAGTTGGTTTTAATACCATATACTTTTTCTAACATGTTCTGAGAAATATATGCACCATTTTTGTACATCACATCACCAACGGTTAATATTCCTTTTTTATACCAATGTGGTAAGTATAACTGTGCCTTTGAGATTGCTGGATTGTACCACAAAGGGTTACAAAGGGCACTATTAATATTTTTGACTTTGACTTTGCACAGTAGCTTACCCCAAGCATTTAAAACCTGTGATCAGAATTTATTCTTGCATTTTCTTGCAACACTCAGAGCATGTTTTTGTCCTAGCATAACAGGATTTGCTGGAGATTGGATATACGGTTTTGCTGCAGTTAACCAAGTTGCATTGGAGCTGACACACATTCTATGAATCCAAGTACATTGCAAGGCAGCTATGTAATTATTGAGATCTATCATATTGAGGCCACCCTTTAGACAGTGTTTTTTCAGTGTTGATCTTTTAATCTTGTCAGGTTTGTTGTCCCAGATAAATTTAAAAAAAAAATGCTTTCTAAGCTTTTTACTATATCCTTTCCTGGAGATGGAATCGATAAAATTAAGTGGCTCAATTTTGATAGGACCAATGTTTTTATTATTGTTATTTTGCCAACTGGCGTTAGATATCTGTGACTCCAATTAGAAAGTAACTTTTTAATACTTGCAATTACAGGATTGTGATTGAGTTCTACCATCTCATCCAGATTTACTGAAAAGTTGACACCCAAAAGATTGAAATTAGTAGTTCCCCATTCAAGATTTTCATTAATATTCATTTTTTCAGCTGAATTGATTTTATTTCCATATCTGTCTTAGTTTTATCGACATTTATCATTAAGCCAGATAGAGAACCAAAAATTTTGAGGGTATCAAGAGCAGCAGTTAGTGATTGTTTGGTGCCATTTAAAATTAAAGTTGTATCATCAGCAAACTGGGTAATTTTATGTTCACATCCATCAATACTGATACCTTTGATTTCCTTATTTTGAATTTTTATCATTAAATACATTACTTGAGCGCATAATAAGAATAGGTAGGAAGATATTGGATCCCCTTGCCTACAGCCTCGTTCTATGGTAAAGAAGTCAGACAGGGTTCCACATTGCATTACACTTGCTTTTACACTTTGTATTCAATATTTCTATCCATTTTCAAAAGCTCTCTTAATTGATATTTCATCAGTTTTACAAGTCACATGTCGTACATAACGTGAACTTGTTCAAACCTGTTGTGTGTTTAAACTTTGCATTTTAGGGAATATCTTTTATCCTTGACAGCCTGTATCTGTCTCCTGGTAAAATATTCCAAAGCAAAAACCAAAGTCTGTACTTAATGTTGTGTGCAACATTCAGGGTCATATTTGGACAGATCTGCTGTTGTGGGCAGTTGTGTAGCCACATCAGAGATGTGTATAAACCATGTAAGCCTCTTTAAATATAATGTAGACTACCAATATTGAGTATCTCTGGTACTTGCACTTGAAAGTCATGGGGTGTGTGATGTATAAAGTTATACATATATACAGAATTAGTTTAAATTGTTTCTAGTTGTTATAGATCACATCTTGTCCTTTAAACTTGTAATTGATGAAATACCGTAATTCATTCTATTGAGACCCAGGGAAATTCGCTTAATTATGGGGAGGTCCCAGATAACATTCTACCATCTGCAAAACACTAAATAGTCATAAAGCATTAACATTATGTTTTTACTTTGGGTGAATACTAACGTAACAGTGACTACAGTAGGCAACATATTTTCTTTGATTAGATTTTGTTTAATATCAAGTAAAGTTTCCATCATATATGTCAACCATGGTAATATTAAAGCTTTACAATGTCATTTGTCAGAGTTGAACCAGTAGAATCAAAAATGACACTAGTATTGGCTCTAGCTATAGTACAAATGTAACTTTACAACAGACAAGGCAATAAATCTATCTTTGTTATGTCACAACATGTAAATTTTTGCAGTGGCAAGTGAATGTGAAGATATAAATTGTCTTCTGTTTCGTGCAAAGTCAAGGCATTTTCCAAGTTACAGTTTGAAGCATTAGACAGCCCCAAAATCTGTCTTTCATTGGCCATGTTAAGACAACTTAAGTACAATTTAATGCTAATTTAAATGGTGTTGCTCTAATGGCCGTGGTTCGATTCCTGGCACGGCCTCAAGTGGGAAAGCTGGTAGTTGCTTGCCGATGGTCGGCAGTTTACAGTACAGAACCCTAACGAACTGTATGTACTGGTTTTCTCTGCCCTTCCAACTACCCGTTGTGCTATGACTTGTACAGTGTTGAAAGCAACGTAAAACCCCAAATAAATAAATAAATAAAATAAATTGAATGTGGAAAGGGAAACAGAACATATGCCCATGAACGCCAAGGCAAGCAAGTACCAACCTTATGACAATACATGATGAAATGGGGAAAACTAACATTTAACTTATGATGTAATCTTGGAACAAGGCCTTCACATTATTGGCATACTGATCATACAATATTTTATAAATTCTGTCTTATTGTCAATGAATAATTTAAAGTTAATTTTATTATTCATGCAAGTTAACCATATAGAAATAAAAGACAAATTTACCTTTAACTCTTGTATCAAAAATCTACTTATATTTTTAATATTGAGAACTATGATTTATAGCTCACCCACCATGTCTCCTATAATCTTATTTTACAAATTTGAAGCTTACTTCACAACCTTCAGCTTTTCACCTGCAATGTCTCATCCTTAATAATTATTGATCTCTGATTTTTCTTGTTTGATGTTCCTCAGAATCTACTTCAACCCAGTAACTGTCTTCAGATAGAGATTAAATACTAGAGAAATACTATTAGAGTTAGAATTACCTAGTGTTGATTACTCTGCAAATAGACACAACAGAAACTGAGTCAACTATATGTCTTGAAAGTGTCATGTTTACATCCAAATCTTAACTAACTGTATGTAACATGTGTCAACAAAATCCCATGCATTCAGCATCAATTTCTACCATAAATGAGGCAGAAATTAAAACCCATGATTCAAATAATTTTGGCTCATAGGGAATCAGAAGTTAGCATGGCACAGTGTTGTCTGGTGTATTAATCACAGACACTCTCATTGTAAATTTGGTATTAAAGAAAAGGGGCATGAATTAAAAAAATATATGGTATATGTAATGATCATTATTTATCTTCATTTATAGGTCAATGTTTAAAATGTATAATGAAAAAGCCATGCATGGGGATTATGTGTCTTTATGATGAAATACAATTTGTTTTGGATCACAAAAACATATTCATCATTCTGGTGACTCTACACATGAAAGCCTGTGGACAGTAACAGTTTCATAGATGGCAGACACAACATGACTAATTTAATAAATTAGTTTGGGTTCTGCAAATCTATTTAGAATTTCTCCCTCAGAAAAGATTATTGCCTTCTCTGTTAGGATTTTCATTTGCAAATCTATCATAAAAACACATTTTAACAGTCTTGGTAAATGACATTATTCTATTCAAAAACACTATTCAACATCTTGAAAGTTATTGAGTAATAATGAGCTCTCTCCTTCTTACCCTTGTGGTATATGTATATTGTTACCTAAACACAATAAATTGATATCTATTATTCTGGGTTTAACTCAACTTTAATCTAAAGATTCGACTTTGTGGTTATCTTAAAGACAACCACTGTTCCCTTGTTATTATTGTGTATTATACTCAGCACAATGACTCCATATAATACTGGACTCAAAGCACTAATTAACCATACAGTAAGTGTAGCAACAAACAATACTTATGAAGGTGTTCCTCTGAGGCCAACCCTACAACTGACTCTAAGGTCAGGGACAAAAATCCAGAAAAAAGTGACCCAAAAATTTGGGTCAGTTTCAACTCATCGACAGGACATAGTACATCAGGATTGTCTGGATCAGTATCCTGATGTGATTTGGGTTTAGTGTGCCTTTTTCCAGGACAAGATAGACAATTAGACAATTAGGACAGGCTGTTTTTTTTTCAGGCCCTGACAAGCTGTAGTGACAAACTGATAGGACTGGAGCAGTTTCCCGACCAACCCCAACTGGACTGATCAATTTCTAGAGTTGGGATTGTGAGTCAGGATCAAACCAATGCTATATAAACCCCTTCTGCTGAAACTCCTCATTTATGACTGCGAAGATGTCAGCTACACATCAGAGGGACTTTCTACAAAAGCTTAGGATCCTTTTGTTTTCATTGAATTTAATAATTTGGTATTCATTACGATTTGTGGACAGAAAGAAAGATTATGAACCCAGGACCAGCACCTGCCCTAGAGCCAGCACCTTCACCACAGCCCCTACCACCATCCAGGAGAAGAAGAGAACCATAAAAGCCCTGGGTCATGCCCTGGATCCTTCATAGAGAAGAAAAAGGATGCTAAAGAACCCTCCTGGCGAAGCAGACTGATATCCCAGGTTACCAGAATTTTGTAAGGATGCTTGCATTTTTCTACCTCATTGAGGAATGCATCAAGAAGTTAGTCACCAATTTCAAGAAGCCCTTAAAATTTGGATGGAAACTGGCAATAACACTGAGACACCTAGCCAAAGGAGACACCTATACGTCTTTGCAGTATTCCTGACTGGTTGACCAAACCATCACATGTAAATTTGTCCCTATTGTTTGCTGGGCCATCCTTGATGAATTCCAGGAAGAGCATTTGACATACCCAGGACTGGAAAAAGGTGGAGAAGAAGTTTAGAACCAGATGGAATGTCCCCCATGCTCTTAGGGCACCAGATGGGAAACATATCACCATGAAGAAGCCAAAAAAATCGGGGAGAGAATATTACAACTACAAGGGCTTCTTTCCCCTGGCGCTGCTAGCCACGGTTGACGCAGAATACAGATTCTTCTGGGTAGATGTTGGGTCAAGTGGATCTTCATCAGAAGCACAAATATTTAACCACAATGAGTTGAGAAAGAAGATCACGGATGACATTTTGAGGCTTCTGCAACTTGAACCCCTGGTGGAGGGAGGAGCAGATCTGTGCTACTTCTTGCTGGGTGATGACACCTTCACCTTGATCCCATGGCTCGTGAAATGCTAAAGCAGTAAACAACTCACAAGACACGATAACAGATTACAAGATCTCTAGAGGCAGGAGGGTGGTGGATAATGCATTTGGAATCCTAGCAAGCATATTTAGGGTCTTGCTGGGCACAATGGAGCAAAGGCCAAAGGTTGTCAGAGACGTTTGGTTTTGCACAACATGCTGAGGACACACTAGGGAACATAGGGCATCCACCCAAGCAGATGAGATAGCAACCCTACAAAATGAACAGATGGTATATGTCCTCAATGGCAACTACAGGAATCCTTCAGAGGAGG
Organism: Sabellastarte sp. h YS-2021; assembly: GCA_964017235.1. Classification (NCBI taxonomy): domain Eukaryota; kingdom Metazoa; phylum Annelida; class Polychaeta; order Sabellida; family Sabellidae; genus Sabellastarte; species Sabellastarte sp. h YS-2021. The sequence continues at coordinate 75,258,415 of OZ024935.1, read as the reverse complement.
CCAAACATCATGAAGACCTACTGAAAGATTACTTCAATCATATTGGTGCATTGACTGGGCAAGAGGACAGGATCTAAGATGAGAACTACCCTGGGGACAGAAGAAGCTGGCATTCATCCGTCCTTTCAAGGACTACCCAATTATGCCAAGAACTTTTATTTAAGCTGATGTTACATAAACTACAAATTTCCCAACATATTCCAATACATTTCCAAAAATTTCCCAATGAAATCGCAAGTCCCATAATACTGTTGAATAACCTCAACACAACTTTTGTAGATAATCTTACAAACTAAATGTAAACAGCATTTTTAAAAACAAAACCCTATGAGCAAGCCAGCCCAACTTGTATATTTACACTAAATTCTAAGTTAATTTGTAAACCAAAAGCCTATCTGAACACTGCCAGGTGAAATCCATCGAAGTTGAAAATCCCCATGATGCATTCCTAAAACCAACTCACCTTTTCTTCCAAGATAGTATAACCGAAAAACATGGGGTTGATAAAATGAAACCGACAAGTCCTGCACACTTCCTGGCTTGTAACTACCTTGTCGATTTCGATTCAAGTCTTGTCCTGGTGTGATCCTGAGATGTTACCGACTCCACCAAAGACTTGTAGACTTCCTGTCTTGGTGGGAAGTCTGATGCAGTCAGGTCAGGGATGTTTATGACAGGTCAGTTTTCTTTCAAGTATGGTCAGTGTCCACAGCCTGTAGTAAGGTGGTGTCCTGGTACTTGACTATGACAGGCTGGGAAGTGCTTCCAGACAAGATAGTAACAGTATAGGACAAGACAGGAATTGCCTACGACAAGAATAAAAGTCATAAAGGTACATGACAGGACGGTTACCAACTGGGTGGAGCCACAGTTGGGATCAAGAGCTGTGGGGAGTCAGTGAAATATCAAACATGTTTGATATTTTGCCAATCCACGGCAACAAGCCAGGAAACTACAACTTATCCTAACCAAATCTGTTAAGATTGCTAACAACCTTCAAAAATATTCATAGGTCTGGGGATGTTCCACTGGAGCCGACCCTATAACCAACCCTATGACATTAGGGTTGCAAAAGTCTTAGAATTGGGGACAAAAACCACATAAATGTGGCCAAAAATATTGGGTTGGTTACATTTCCCAAACAGGACACCACACATGCTGTCTCGTCTGGCATAAGATGATCCTGACCTGACTCAGGGCCAGGATCATTTTCTTCATGACAAGGCAGGAGTATTTTTGGTTTTCATCGAGTTTCATATTTTGATTTGCATCACGATTGGACAACATAGGACACATCAGAACCCAGCACCACCACCTGCCCTACAGCCACCACCACAGCCACAGCCAGCCCCCAGGAGAAGAAAAAAGCTACCCAACCCCTTGGTCATGCCCTGGATCACTCAAAGACAAGAAAAGGATGCTACGTAGCAACCTCCTGACAGACCTCATCCACTGATATCCCTGGTTACCAGAATTTTGTCAGAATGCCACTCACCTTTTTATGTCATTGAAGAGCGCATACACCACCTCATCAAGAAGTCAATCACAAATTTCAGGAGGCCCTTAAATGTTGGACTTTGGCAATAATGCTGAGACACCTCCCAGGCAACAGGAGAGACATACACCTCCCTGTAGTATCACAGAGAGGCGGCTGGTGCTGGTGTGTCGGCGGGTGAAAATGGCTGCAGTGTGTCAATCTGCTGGTAGCTCATCACAAATTGAATGTTCCCAAAGAAGCTTGAGAGTCCCGATATGCTGTGTTGACTTTCTTTACCTGTAACAGAGGCAACTGACAGAGGGTTGAAGTACTTCAACAGCATCAATGTGAAGGTTAGTGGTCTTGAAGGTCCAGCCTGTTAGTCATCAACAACAAGAAAGGAACCTGGTTGCCCTCTGGTTTGCTACTATCCTTTGATTGCCATTTGGTTCTGCTGAACAGGTTGGATTGGCTGGATTGTAAGCATCTGCATCTCATGGATGGTTAAAATGTATTTCTTTCAAGCTGGTGTTGGCTACTGTGACTGTTGAAAAGTCTGTGGCACAAAGGTTGAAATGGTACTTAAGTTTTGTGAAAGTGTCTGTTGCTGAGGTTCCTGGACTTGATGACCATGTTCTTCTGTCCAGCTTTAAATGATGCTAAAAAGCTTGACAGCCTCATTCCCATATGTCTGAAAGTCTTTTTCTTCTAATCCCTCCACTTCTGATCCCAGATAGTTGCAGAAGGTTGTACGTGTTTGTTTCCTGCTTTTGTCTGAGGAATGAAGAAAGTATTGTTCTCATTTTTGTGAACTGGTCCATGACCTGCTGGTCGACTGAAGAGTGCACTGAAGCTATGGTGGGCTGGTGACTTGTTGAGGCTGTAATGTGGTGTCTGTTGACCGCATGCTAGAGCACTGGCTTCTCAAACCTGGGACTTGAATCCTGATCACTTGCTCAGCCACTTGTATCGAATGTGTGACTCAGGAATCCAAACTTGTCCTTATCCAGTTCTGATGTTCCGTCATCTCTTTTGGGGCTTGTCCAGACTTTGACTATGTGAGTTTGCCATAATGTGCCACTCAAACCAGGTCTTGCATACCTTGACAGACAGCTTGTGACTGTTGGCGAACCTCTCCCAGAGACATTAGTTCCTTGCTTTAACCCTGAAAAGTTCATTAGTCTTATCATACAACTCCTCGTGGTCTTTCATAAAGTCAACAATGGCCTCCAAGTAAGAGTTAGTGACATAGAGGCTAGGCATGTGGCCTTTCCTGTAGTGTGACTGTAATGCTCCTGCCTCTCCTCCAGCCCGTGTTTGTGTCACTTTTGTCTGTCCTGGCCCTTTTCTCCGCAAATCCCTCCTCTTGCCAGTGTGTGTCCAGAGTTCTTGCCTGTTTCCTTTTGGCCTCTTCCTCCCTCTGTTTCTGAGCTGCTTTCCCACCTTTCTCTTGCCTCCCTCTCTTCCCCCTCCATTAAAAATCTGCCACAGTGTCCTCTAAACTAAAATTCAGGAATACTGTCAGTGGGCACTGCTATGTTCCTCACTCTTCTGCACTTTTCAGGATCCATATTTTCTGATAAATAAGCGGCATTTCCTAAAAAACAAAATCCTAAAATATAAAGTCAGCCAAAGCTTCAACATAACACTGTTCAAGATAATTGTTAAAAATAAACTCCTATTCTTGAAATGGTGCCAGATGTAATCCATAAAATGCAAGATACCTCATGATGCAGTGCACAAACCGACTCTCCTTATATAGACAGTGATTTCATCAGCAGACAACCATGGGTTGTAAACATGAAGTTGGCTTATTCTACACAGTTTCCGGCTTGTCTGTCATGTAACCTCCTTGAGGGTTTCAGTTTTTGGCTTGTCTGTTTCTGTTCCCAGCTTGTCGTGCTGAGATGTTACTGGCCCTACGGTTGAGGACTGGGAGACTTCATGGGAAATGTACAAGTCAGGTTGGTTATGTTTACAACAGGCCAGTTTCCTTCCAGGACAGGACAGAAAGTTCTTCAAGGCAAGATGATAACAGTGCAGTACAAGATCTAAACTAAAATTCAGGAATACTGTCAGTGGGAACTGCTATGTTCCTCACTCTTCTGCACTTTTCAGGATCCATATTTTCTGATAAATAAGCGGCATTTAGTAAAAAAACAAAATCCTAAAATATAAAGTCAGCCAAAGCTTCAACATAACACTGTCCAACATAATTGTTAAAAATAAACTCCTATTCTTGAAATGGTGCCAAATGTAATCCATCAAATGCAAGATACCTCATGATGCAGTGCACAAACCGACTCTCCTTATATAGACAGTGATTTCATCAGCAGACAACCATGGGTTGTAAACATGAAGTTGGCTTATCCTACACAGTTTCCAGCTTGTCTGTCATGTAACCTCCTTGAGGGTTTCAGTTTTTGGCTTGTCTGTTTCTGTTCCCAGCTTGTCGTGCTGAGATGTTACTGACCCTACGGTTGAGGACTGAGAGACTTCATGGGAAATGTACAAGTCAGGTTGGTTATGTTTACAACAGGCCAGTTTCCTTCCAGGACAGGACGGAAAGTTGTTCAAGACAAGATGATAACAGTGTAGTACAAGATGGGAAGTGTAACCCGAGAAGCTGTAAAGATCCATGACAGGATGGTTTCAGATACAGATTTAAGGTGGTTTGGTGAAATGTCAAACATGTTATTATATAACTCCATAGTCCATAATTACTGACAAGACGGCCCCAGTGGAACACCCCCATTCCCCACAAGACAATCCCATGAGATAAGGATACTATTGAACACTTATTTTATGAATTCAACAATGTTTTTAATTTATTGTTTATCAATTCAAAATTAACTAAAGATATACAAATCTGAATATTAAGAGCTTCGAAAAAGCGACAACAGAACTTGATAAAATTCTAATTCCTGTGAAATTTGTTTTTGTGCTTCCAGAATGAGTTCTGTGAATAAACAAACAAATGGAAAGACAAACTTCCTCATATATCTGAACTCATAAGAACTCATAACAACCTTGAGTGGGCTACTAACAAATCAAGATAGTAAACAAATAAATCGAGATAGTTTCTCCAGATTTATCACCTTACTATCTCAATCAATCAAGACAGTAATGTTGACTTACTATCTTGACAAATCAAGACAATTATCCCGATATATTGAGATAATAACTAAATAATCGGAAACAAATAAGCACCTGGCCTTACTACTCTGACACCACTTACAGATGTTGAGTTGCTAAAACACCGGATTCAGTGTTGAAAGTGTTGTGTTGAAATCTAGAAATGACGGGTGTTTGTTTAAATCTGTGCTGACATGGTCTCGCACAAGAAACAGTTTTATTATTCATTCAAGGCCGTTTATACTCATTTTGGGGAGGAATTGCTTAGTGGGACATAATTTTCATCTTTTCAAAGGGCCACTTAGTACACAAATAGATAATTAGCATTACAAATTCATCAACAAGTGCTGAATTTCATCACCAAATGTCTTTATGAAGAAAAATGTATATTATACCTATCGTACAAAAACACTTGGGTTAGGACGGTTAGGTATTTGGTGATCACCAAATACACCATACGTAAAATTTAATATTAAATGGAGACCCTAATTAAACATATGTACTTGCTAGTCTTTGACCCTTGGTGACCTAATTCACTCTGCCATGCACAAAATACATCATTGTTTTTGTGAAAAGATGCTGGGTAATATACCCCGCCATATGAAAACACTTAAGCCTCCTTCCTTCCATGTGCGTTGAGTGTCCACACTGAACGAAGGGGGTAAAAAACACCCATGGTTAAAATGCACAAAAGGCAGGAAAATCCTTGTGCAAAAACCCAAACTTCTGTATTGAAGGTGCAATTTAAGTGAAAAGTAGTGAAATTACTTTGGGAAGTCCAGGAAAAGCTTTAACAAACTAAAATCTATTACTGGCCTCCAACGTCCTGTTTTCTTTGCCACTAGAAGGATTCTGCTGTAAAAAGCTGGAGATGAAGGATCCCTGACCTCCAGAAATGTGCCTTTGAACAACATATCTGAGACTGCCTGCCAAAAGTAGAGCATTCTTCTCTTGAGAGGAGTTATGGCTGTTGATAAGAGGAACCCTGGATAGAGGAATCGGAATTGGGCCTACTGGAGCCTTAAGTCCAAATTCCAGGGTTTTGAGCACAGAACGATGGGCAACCAAAACTCCAAATTAAGATGGATATGACCCAGTCGACCTCCCACTGGCAAAGTGGATGAGTCTGGAGGTACAAGTTGGACTTTAGAAAGATGCAAAGCCTTCACTCTTACTCCTGAAGGATATCAATAGTGAGATGGAGGCTAAAGTTTTTTACCTCTGCTTCTAGAAGCCTTTCGATCACGAGATTTGCTGGAACCTTGAAAGGAACCAGAACCTTTCTGCACCTTCTTATTTTGAGAATCCCTGTTTTGGAAAGTCGGACTCTGAAAACACTTGCCCTTGGAGGCTGACTGGAGACTCCCTTGTTGAGGGCAGTCTGGAATTGCTCTTGTTTATACTGTTTAGTATGAGACTGAGAGTCTGCAGAGTAGACTTACTGAACAGTTTAGGACAGTAGATGGGGAAGGACCTCAGTTCCCTAACAATGTTATCAGGCACATGTTTGGGATTAGCGGAAAGAAAGAAATCTCTCCTAATTTAGGTCAAAGAGGAAATGGAATGAGTGGTGAACACTAAAAGATTAATCAAATAAAATTTCAACTGATTGATAAACTGAGAATTGATGCCCAAGGCCTGTTGAAGGTCCAGAGAAAGCTGTGAATCAGACTGATCGAACAACTTCGCTAAGTTAACATGATTTACAGACAAACCTACCTTAAACAAGTCAAGAGAATTAAGGATCATAAGATCAGATCTCAAGTTCCTTTCAAAAGCAGAAGAAATCTGTCTAGGGAGAGGAATGTCCTTATTAGGACCAGGCAAGCCAGACCCCAGGTCCAGATCCTTGAGCAGATAAGCCCAAACATCCGAAGCTAGAGGTTTATATCTGGCAAAACTAAGCTTCAAGACTGTCCTGAGACAGAGGACATCCAAAGTAGAACCCAAGCGATGAGACAGATCCTAGCTTAAAATGTTGATTAACAGTGGAATTAACAATACCCTGTTGTTTATCTTGCATGTTAGACTTGAGAGAAGAAAAAAATCAGCCAAAGAAGGCTGAAAAGGAGCCCTGGCCATGAGAAATGCCTGGTCATGAGAAGGAAAGCCTGAGACAACCAAAACAGCCTGACTAGGCAGAACTGAAGGCACTAAAGTACCAGCAGACAATGGTTGTGGTGAAATTGGCTTACCCATTGAGTGTACAGAATAAAGACTGTTGCCTCTAAACATGGCATGTTGAAAAAAGGAGCTCTCCATAAATGATGGATTAAATGTGGTTATGAAGAAAATAATGGAAACATAATTGAGACATAACAGAAAATAAAGGTTATGGAATATATAGAATCAAAGTGGTTTGAGAAACATGATGCTGAAAAGTAGTTTTAAAAGGTGTTTTCTTGACCACTTTAAATAATTTAATAGAGAGTTATATTAAAACATAATGACCTGGTTTAATGATATGGAAACAATTAGGAACAAGTTATATTAAAAATCAGTGAACTGTTGCACAATTGGCTATATTTAGAACAAACAGCGGTATAGCTGAACCTGTGCCTGGGAACACTGGACAATAGCAAGTTTGTTAAAAGTAAATTGGAACACTGGACAATAGAAAGTTTGTTTATAGTAAAGTGGAACAGAAATAGCCATATTGTTTTGACTGTTTTCAAAATACTTAATGTCAGTTCAGATAATCAAACTACTAGTGTGAGGCCAATTTACTAGATTCATATAATTAAACCCTGCTACCAAAAGGAAAACACACAGAGCAAAGAATTGTATCACTGGAATATTTCAGTTCAAAGGGTATTTTGGTGCAGTAGTTTAAACAATTGTATTTTATGGGTAACCTTAGAGCAGCTGCAATGATGTTGCACTATGAAATCTATGAAAAGTAAAAGGAAATTTCATAAAAGTGGAGAAAAGATTTCCCCAAAAGATAAAAAGATTAAAACTAAAATTGATCAACTAACACCATTGAAAATGGCATCAGTTGACAGAAGCCCAACACAAGATCCTATTTCAGATATTGACTGGAAAAGACTAGTTGATAAAATTGACAGGATAGAAAAACAAACAGAAGACATTAGTGATATAAAGAAAGTTGTTGCTGAATTGAAAAATGACTTTAAAACATATGAAGAAAGGAGTACCAGTTTGGAAACTGCTTTGAATGAATACTCTAGCAGGACAGAGGCTACTGCTCAGCTACCCAAGTTCGTCGCCTACCCATGTTGGTCACCTGCATTTTTTGACAATATTAAAGCCTATTAGCAATTATCTTTCTTTGTAGAGTAATACATGTGTACCAAAACCACCTGTTCAGCTTGTTTCAGTATCAGTATTGCTGGTCCTTTTCAGTTTTTAAGGCAGGTGACGAACATGGGTAGGTGACGAACTTGGGTAGCTGAGCAGTATAGAAAATAAATTGAAGGAATTGGATAAGACACAAGACAATATAGTATTACTGGAAAAAGAGTTAAAAGCAACAGAAGATGAAAATAGACTTTTGAAAGAACAACTTCTTCGAACAGAAACCTACTGAAGAAGGAATAATCTCATTTTCGAGGGTATAAAGGAAGATGGCAAAGATACCATTGTGGAATTATATGCTTTTCTCACAGCCATTCTGGGGTTCAGTAAAGAAGAATGTAGCAGACTGTTGATTGTGAATTGTCACAGGCTTGGGAAAAGAGCAGGGAGTACTCAACCAAGACCACTTATTGCCAGGTTTGTTCTTGATTCTGACAGAAGCAAAATATGGTTCAAGAAATCCCTATTGAAGAACACACCCTTCATTATACGCGAAGACTTCCCAAATGAGATTGTTAATAGGCGAAAATTTATGTATCCATTATTCAAAGAAGCCCAAAAAATGACAAAGATGTAAAACTCATTGGTGACAAAATTTTATTCAACAAAAAGACATACCATTACAAGGATGCTTTTGAATTGGCCGAAAAGCTCAAATTCTTCAAAAAGGGAATCCGAGCAGGCAACAATTTAGTGGCTTTTCATGGACGGTCTTCATGGACGGTCTGCAATTTCTTCCCATGCACTTTTCGTAAAGGTAAAACTGAATACAACTGTTGTGAGCAGATGTTTCAGAATGAGTTGTGTCTGTTTTTGGGGGATCCTCAGTCTGCAAAAACCATCATGTTGCAATCAGACCCAGTGTTGATGAAGAAAATTGGAAATAAAGTTGCCAACAGCGACAGTACCAAGAAGCAACAGTGGCAAGCACATCAGGCAAAAATTTGATGAAAACTGCTGCATATCTCAAATTTTCTCAAAATCCTAGCTTGTTGAAAGAACTTAAAAGCAAGACTGGAAAATTTGCTGAGGCAAACCAATACGACCTAACTTGGGGAACAGGGATCGCCCTAAAGGATGACAAGATATTAGACCCTACAAGATGGACTGGATCCAACTGGCTCGGTGAAATACTGACTGAGCTTCGAGATAAATTCAATTCAAAATAACTTTAATCTCTAATATACTGTTCTTAGATAAACACTATATGACTGAACTTTGTAATCTTAATTGCCAGTTCCATACTGAATATATCATATTGTAAAGACATGTAAAAGGTACCTAAACATATTAAATGTATTTGTTACTGTGAAATCTGAAACAAAATTTAATCAGTGATATTATGGACACATGTTACATATTACATCTGGGTTTCACATCTGGACACATCTTTCACATCTTTTGTATTATTAGTTTCTATACAAATAATAGAATAGATCAATATGTTCGTGAATATACAATGTCTAATGTGGTAGAAAAGGGAAGAGAAAGAAAAGAAAAAAAGAGAAAAGAAAACAGTCATTGTTGTAAAATGGTTGTAAACAACATAGTTACTGAAAATATGAAAGAATATTTAATTGAGTAAAATTAATGACTCTTGTATATTAAATCTTGATATACCTATTATTTTTTGGTATAATATATTCACACATATGTAAACCATACAAGGGAGTAATATGTATTTGTACATATAAAAAAAAATTCACAAACTTATTGTTGTAAAATACATTTAAGATATATAGTGTGCATTGAGTATTTGTTTATGTAAACGATCTTGAATGCAGTAAATGTAATCATACATATATACACTTTTTGTATGTATAAAAACATTATACGAAAAACAAACAAACTTATTCATGGACAATACATTAAAAATGTATAGCCTGTATACAGTACTTTATATAAAAGATGCTGAATGTAGAAAGTTTAATTTAAAAAAAATGTGTAATTACAAAAACATAAGTACATGACACAAATTTTAAATTTGAAAATTTAATACAGAAGATTTTCATCTCATATTTAAGTAAATGAGGTTCTCTAATCATTTTAAGTAATGAGTAAATACAAAGTCAAAGTCAAAGTTGGGGTTTTACGTCCCGTTCAACAGCCAGGGTCATATTGGGACAGGTCCTCAGAATTGCCACTTCTGGGACTCGAACCCACAGAGGTGACAACCTATGATTAGATGCCAAACTTGCTAACCACTAGGCCACTGAGGACCTAAGTAAATACATGTATTTGATATTTTAAGTTCTGGTTATGTAACAATGAATATAGCTTTAAATGCAGGGCTATAGCTGAGGTGTTTGCCAACATTGTCCACGGTATTATTTGTATTATTATTATTTTGTATTTTGTCTCATGTGGTAAATATGTGAATACATCTGTAACTTCTGATAAGTATATTCAACAGTGTTGTTAAAATCTTGCAAGAGTACATATTGACATATTGTAATAAGTGCATTATACTTTTTGACTTTTAAATTTCTTAACTAACTTGGTTAAAATCTTGAAAGAGTATATTTTGACATATAAAAATAAGTCTATTACATTTTTCAACTAACTTAAAAATATACAGTATACATACAGTATTTGGTTACATAAATAGCCTAGAATGCATAAAGATACTTAATTACAAAACAAAAGTGTATGAAACAAATTTCTTTTTTAATGTTCATGAAAGAGTATACTTTGACATATAAAAACAAGTCTATTACATTTTTCAACTACCTTAAAAAAATACATCATGTATACAGTAATTTAGTTACATAAATAGCCTTGAATGCATAAATGTATTTAATTACAAAACAAAAGTGCATGAAACAAACCTCTTTTTTAATGTTCAGTTAATGTGACAGTGACTATAGCTTTAAATGTAGGGAAAAGATATGCTATTTCAAAAATATATATATATATATATATAACTGTAGGCACCAGATCACCTGTATTATGTATGAATAAAAACTGAAAATAGTGCTGGTAAATTAAATTAAATTGAACTGAAATTTTAAGTATTAAAGAACAGAGCTACCATCATGGACCATGGCATGTTGTAACAGTATGTCCCGTGGTAAATATGCGAATATATCTGTAACTTTTGATATACACATTCAACTATGTTGATAAAATCTTGTAATACTATGCATTATCATATCGAAAAAGGTGAATTATATTATATTATTATATTAAATTAACTTAATTTTTATTTTGAACTAATTTTATAGAAATCTTGCAAGACTACATATTGACACATTGAAACAAGTGCATTCAACCATGTTGTTAAAATCTTGCAATAGTACATTTTGACATCGAAACAAGTGCACTTTTTTTGTATCTGGTAATAGTGTGTCTGATGGGGTAAATGTGCTGGCAAATTAAACTAAGTTCAACTAAAACTAGACCTAGCGCATCGGAGAACCGATGCAAATTGTATCCACCGTAAAGACAATGCACCAAAACCTCTAGTACCAATAACGAGCGAGTTATAAGCACTTTTAAGTTTGGCTATCCTCATTTGACCTTGAAGAGGGGCCCAAGGTCAAATCCGACCACACCAGAAGATTCCAAGTGCATGATTTCCTATATGTTGGTTTACCATCCGAAACATCTAGGACCAATAATAAGAGAGTTATAAGCACTTTTTAGTTTGGCTGTCCTCATTTGACCTTGACCGTGGGGCCCAAGGTCAAATCCGACCACACCAGAAGATTCCCAGCAGATGATTTCCAATGTGTTGGTTGACCATCCCAAACCTCTAGGACCAATAGTAAGCGAGTTATAAGCACTTTTAAGTTTGGCGGTCCTCATTTGACCTTGAACGAGGGGCCCAAGGTCAAATCCGACCACGCCAGAAGATTCCCAGCCCATGATTTCCTATATGTTGGTTTACCATCCCAAACCTCTAGGACCAATAATAAGCGAGTTATAGGCACTTTTACCTTTGGTTATCCTCATTTGACCTCGAAGAAGGGGCCCAAGGTCAAATCCGACCTCACCAAAAGATTCCCAGCCCATGATTTTCTATATGTTTGTTTACCGTCCCAAACCTCTAGGACCAATAATAAGCAAGTTATAGGCACTTTTACCTTTGGCTATCCTCGTTTGACCTTGAAGGAGGGGCCCAAGGTCAAATCCGACCACACCAAAAGATTCCCAGCCCATGATTTTCTATATGTTGGTTTACCATCCCAAGCCTCTAGGATCGATAATAAGCGAGTTATAAGCACTTTTAAGCTTGGCTATCCTCATTTGACCTTGAAGGAGGGGTCCAAGGTCAAATCCGACCACGCCAGAAGATTCCCAGCCCATGATTTTCTATATGTTAGTTTACCATCCCAAACCTCTACGACCAATAATAAGCGAGTTATAGGCACTTTTACCTTTGGCTATCCTCATTTGACCTTGAAGGAGGGGCCCAAGGTCAAATCCGACCACACCAGAAGATTCCCAGGCCATGATTTTCTATATGTTGGTTTACCATCCCAAACCTCTAGGACCAATAATAAGCGAGTTATAAGCACTTTTAAGTTTGGCTGTCCTCGTTTGACCTTGAAGGAGGGGCCCAAGGTCAAATCCAACCACGTCAGAAGATTCCTAGCCCATGATTTCCTATAGGTTGGTTTACCATCCCAAACCTCTAGGACCAATAATAAGCAAGTTATAAGCACTTTTACCTTTGCCTATCCTCATTTGACCTTGAAGGAGGGGCCCAAGGTCAAATCCGACCACACCAGAAGATTCCCAGCCCATGATTTTCTATATGCTGGTTTACCATCCAAAACCTCTAGGACCAATAATAAGCGAGTTATAAGCACTTTTCAGTTTGGCTGTCCTCGTTTGACCTTGAATGAGGGGCCCAAGGTCAAATCCGACTTCACCAAAAGATTCCCAGCGCATGATTTTCTATATGTTGGTTTACCATCCCAAACCTCTAGGACCAATAATAAGCAAGTTATAGGCACTTTTACCTTTGGCTATCCTCGTTTGACCTTGAAGGAGGGGTCCAAGGTCAAATCTGACCACACCAAAAGATTCCCAGCCCATGATTTCCTATAGGTTGGTTGACCATCCCAAACCTCTAGGACCAATAATAAGCGAGTTATAAGCACTTTTAAGTTTGGCTGTCCTCGTTTGACCTTGAAGGAGGGGCCCAAGGTCAAATCCGACCACGCCAAAAGATTCCCAGCCCATGATTTCCTATATGTTGGTTTACCATCCCAAACCTCTAGAATCGATAATAAGCGAGTTATAAGCACTTATAAGTTTGGCTATCCTCGTTTGACCTTGAAGGAGGGGTCCAAGGTCAAATGTGACCACATCAGAAGATTCACAGCACATGATTTCCTATAGGTTGGCTTCACATTGCCAACCTCTAGGACTAATAATAAGGGAGATATAGGCACTTTTAAAGTCCGCTATATGGGTTACTTCGGCACTCCGTGGATGACCTTGAATTAGGAGCTTCAAGGTCAAATGTGTGCAAGGTTATAGAGGACATGTATATGTGTCATACATATCACCTATGAAGAGATTCAACCTTCTACCTATGAGGAACAGCCAGTAGAAAAATGTAGATTATTTTCAAAGAAATGCCCCTGGCGGCCATCTTGTTTTTCAGAATGAGGCTATTTTCCTTCCCAGAGAAGCTTACCCCCCAATGAAGATATCCTGCAAATTTGGTGAACCTAGCTGCTGTTGTTTTCCTCTTAGAGCGTTAACGCCGAAAATCTCTCTACGCGCGGCGGCGGCGGCGTAGCGGACGCTAAACCAATGTATCCACCGGATGCTTCCGGTGGATACAATTATGAAATATCACTGAACAAGGCTACCATTATTATCCATGGTATCTTGTAATAGTGTGTCTGATAGGGTAAATGTGTGAATGTATCTTTAACTCTTGAGAACTACATTCAATCATGTTGTTAAAAATCTTGCAAGAGTACATATTGACATAGAACTACATTCAAATGTGTTGTTAAAATCTTGCAAGAGCACACATTGACATACTGAAAAATAATACATTATATTTTGCAACTGAGAAACTGCTCAATGTTTAACAATCAATGTTATTTGGTGGCAACTTTCGAAATAATTTTTATTATTGCTTGTATGTGTGAAGTAAATATAACGTGAAGGTAAACTCGGAAAAGTATTGTAGCATGCTCTCAGCTTATGTCACTCAACCCAGTTTAGAAAATGTAGTCTCCTCTTCCACAAAATCCATCATTTAAAAGAGAAACAAAAGAAAAAGAAAAAAAGGTTTAAATGGAGCTTTTGATATTGAAATTTTACATCTGTGTTTGTGTTAAATTTGTGTGTGTGTATTGTAAATGTGCATTATGTTGCAAACTGCAAAACTTTTTTGTAAATTATGCATGTAAATTAAGGCTTGGATATATTAATAGGACATTAAGTTGTAATAGGCACAACCCCCAACCCCTCTGAAAAATGGCTCTGGATAATATTAGTCTTAACTGCTTCAACTGCCGAGGACTAAGAGAGAAAAAAAAACGATTGAATATATTTCACTGGTTAAAAGAAAACCATCCTGGCATTACACTGCTTCAAGAAACGCACTCAGTATCAAGTGAAGAAATAGAATGGCAAAAGAATTGGGAAGGAAAAATAATTTTTTCCCATGGCACCTCATTTAGTTCAGGAGTTGCCCTACTTATTCCCAAACAATTAACTTCATACTTTGAGATAAAAGATACAATTACAGATCAATATGGAAGATTAATTTTAGTAGAATGTGTGATACATAACAATCCTGTAATACTAATTTCTGTTTATTTCCCAACGAAAGATAAACCCAGAGAGCAGACAGAGTTTCTAGACTATGTAAAACAATTACTTTATAACTATAATGGACAAAACATTATCATAGGAGGTGATTTTAACATATGCTTAAATTTAGAAATGGATAAACATGGAGGCTCAACAGAAAGGGAATCAACTTATGTCAAGAATCTCAAGGCATTAATGCAAGAGACTGATTTAATCGACATTTGGAGAGTAAGAAACCCACAAATTGTAAAAATTTTATTGTAATTTAACTTTTTGTAAGTTAAATACTTACCTTATCCTCACTAGTGCTTTCGCCTTGGCGGGAGCAAACACTACGACCAAACGAGAATATTTAAAAAGAAATATTCTTGTCGGTACCAGTATGAACACGCATGACCGCGCATGCGCCCTCATCGGAAAACCCCTTTAAGCCTCACTTTAATTTTGGAATCAATGCAATTTATTGAATAACCAAAAATCTTGAAAATGTGGGGTTGGATGGGTGGGCATCCGAATCTAGTGAGGATAAGGTAAGTATTTAACTTACAAAAAAAGTTAAATTACAATAAAATTTTTACATTTTATTGCGTAAAATACCCTTACCTTATCCTCACTAGTGCTTGATTACAACCATACTGGTGGTGGGATTTTCAATATTTTTGACCCCAAAAAGTAGGTATAATCAAACATTAAGCCAAAGTACAAATATCAAGCACTCTTGTGAGGATAAAGTACTAGACTATTTTAAGCACAAAACACTCAACAACATAACACTGTATTTATGTTATAATTGTAAACACTAACCTGGCCCCCTTTGAATGGTGCCTTGGTCCTATATTCAGTTTGTGTTTTTGCACATGTCAAAGGCTGTTTTCTGTCTTGCTTAAAAAGTGGTAGTTTCAACACAACAACTGGAACAAACTAACTTGTTATTTACAAACATCTTCCTGGATGACCTGTAAATATATGAAAAAACAGCATATAATCACACGAGCCGTAACCATGCATCAGACAAATCATTATAAAGTAGATACATGAAAAATGTGTAAATGTATTATCATCGTACCTACTATAATTTTACTATGTGTTGAGCAGAAACCACAGAACCCAAGGAATATTCTGAACTTTCCTTTGACCTCCAAGCCACATCCTTCAAATAAAAGTTTGTAAAGGTGGTATGTGATTTCCAAAAACATGCCCCTAGAATTTGGTCAAGAGAGACTCCACCTTTGAAAGCCAAGGAAGCCGCCATTGATCGTACGTCATGAGCCTTGACCCTGGACAAAGTCTGGGTTTCAAGGTCAGAACCCTGATATGCAAGCATAACTGTCTGTTTAATCCATGAAGATATGGTAGATCTTTGTATATCCCCCGAAAAACCACTTTTGAAGGAAATAAACAAAAGGTGCTTCCCTTCCCTCAGATCTTTAGTTTTGTCAATATAATATCTTAAAGATCTCACTGGGCACAATGTCATATCCTCAGTTAAGGATTGATCTAAAGATGGTTTAAGAGCAGGAATGACCACTGGTTGGACAATACTTGGACCATCTGAAGCCAACTGATTCTTAGCCAGAAAAACTGATGAAGGAGACACTGTTACCTCCTTCCAGCCAGTCTTATGTTTCAAAGACCTGAATGTCCAGGCATGAACTTCACCTCTCCTTCTACCTGAGGCCAACGTCATTAAAAAGACTGTCTTGAAAGTCAAAATTTTCAAAGGAGCATCCTTGAGTGGCTCAAAAGGAGCTTTAGTTAAAGCCAAAAGCACTAAAGATAAATCCCAAGAAGGTATATTCCTATCCTTCACTGGCCTATCCCTATGAAAACTTGCAATCAATCTGTTGAGCTCAAAACTGTTACTGATCTCAATCCCTGCAGGGCCAAGATGATCCGCAATTGCTGTTCTATAGCCTGCAATAGTAGTTGGTTTCAAACCCTTTTCATTGAACAAATAGGTCAAAAAATCAGCTATTGAGGAAAGAGTAGGTTTTTTGAACTCCACCTGGCTCTGTTTGCACCATGACTCAAAAATGGCCCACCTTAATTCATAGACCCTTCTTGATGAAAATCTCTGAGGTGCCTTAACTCTCTCTGCCACTGACTTAGAGAATTTTTGAGGTGATTCTGCCTTGAATCCAGGTGCCAAACATGTAGATTCAAGTACTGAAGATTTTGATGGAACCTGTGGCTGAACGGTTGCCTGAGAAGAGTTTCCCAATGGGGAAGAAGTAGTGGAGGTTTTGTGGACAGTTCTATCAGATCCCAAAACCAGCTCATCCCTGGCCACCCTGGGGCTACTACAATCATTCGGCATGCATAGGTTCTCATCTTTTGAACTACTTTGGGTATGAGAGCAACTGGACAGTAAACATAACCGTCTAGTGCCTGCCACGAGATGTTCAATGCATCTACCGCCATTGCATTTGGATCTGGGACAGGAGACACATACAGAGGTAATTTGTTGTTCATCTTGGTCGCAAACAAATCTACCATTGGTCTGTGCCAAATTTGGCAAATTCCCTGAAAAATCTTGGGATGAAGGGACCATTCTGTCTGAATAATCTTGTCCCTGCGAGACAGACTGTCTGCTATTACATTGAGACACCCTTGGATATGACGAGCCCTTAGCAAAATTGCCCTGGGGTTGCAAAAAGCCATCAGACGCCAAACCATGAGACACATCTCCAGTGAGTGGGTCCCCCCGTTTGTTGAGGTAAGCTACTACTGTCACATTGTCTGAGGCCACCAAGACCCTTTGATTCAAAAGATGGGACTGGAAAGACCTTATTGCCAACACTGCCTTCATCTCTAGAATGTTTATATGCAAATTTGCTTCTGTGTCCGACCACAGTCCACTGATTGTCAGGTCTCCCAAATGAGCACCCCAACCTTTGATCGAAGCATCTGTAAATAACAGGAGATTGTGTTCTTCTACATGAAGGGGACAAACTGTCAGTACATTTTTTGGATTTTTCCACCATACCAGATGTTTTTTCAAAATTTCTGAACATGGTATCTTTTTGTCCAATGATTGGGGATACTTCCAATGAGTTTTGAGATACCATTGGAAGGGCCTCATGTGCAATCTGCCCATTGGGACTGTCTTCTCCAGAGATGCCAGAATGCCTATGAAAGACATCAGGATCCTGGGAGTTGTTGTTTGACTGTTGTTTAGACCTTCTATGGCAGCTGTCAAAATTAGCCATTTTTTTTCTGTGGGTAAGACCTCGCCCTTTGTCAAGTCGAACCTGTACCCCAGGAAGTCGAATTTTTGAGTTGGTGTTAACTCTGATTTTTTTAAGTTGATCACCCAACCTAGCTCTTGTACGAACTGCAAATCTGCTGTGTTGGAGCTCGCAATAACCAGTCGTCCAGGTACTGGTGGATGCGTATACCCATGTTTTGAAGCATAAGCTTTACCTCTCTGGCAATGCGGGTGAATTCGAGCGGAGCCCTTGCAATACCGAAAGGTAGGGCTCTGAACTGAAACGAACGTCCTCCCACGTGAAATCGAAGCAGGTTTTGAGATTTTTGATGGATAGGAATGTGGAAGTATGCGTCTGTTAGATCTACTGATACAACCCACTCCCCTTTGCAAATGGAGTTTCGAATAATTTCGGCAGTCTCCATCTTGAATGTGGGAACCGATAGATGCATATTTACAACACTGAGATCTATCATCCATTTCCTGGACACAATCCACCAGAAACTTTTGTTTTTGTGGATGTGCGTAACCGCTCTGAATTGTGGGAAAACACGACAATTCGATTGGCTTTACTAGTACGATCTTGTACCCGTGCTTTAAAATGAGTGCAACTCTGGGATGGCATTCTTTTTTCTCCCATACCTGATAATAACACTGCAAACGGCCTCCAGGAGCTAAGTCCACTGGATAGTCATTTCCTTCTGCCACCACGACCCCCTCTGGTGGGCTGTGATGATCTTTGTTGATTTTTGAAGTCTGTTTGGCCACGAAAAGAACTTCTTGCACTATTTTGAGCAGAGTTTTGTTGAAAAGAGGAATTTTTCCTTGATGAAAATCCAGATCTATTATCCAGTTTTTGCCTCTTAGGTGACCTGTCTCTCTCATATTTATTCTCAACACTATTGAGAACAGAAGGTGAAAACAAGTCCACTGACTTGAACCCAGATCTGCGAAGACGATTCCTGTCGTGTTCATGAAGGTGAGGGGCAGAAAACTTGAGGATGGTATCTCTACGAGCTAACTCCATATTGCAAGCCATAGTCATAGATGCCTCTGTCACTGTCTCTAGAGCACGTTCTGTTGAAGTGATTGTAGCTAACTGGATGCGAATATAAGCTAACAATTCTTCCAAATCTTTCACCATTGCCTCATCTGCTGAACCCAAAGCAGCCTGCATAAGTTCCTCCATATTAGAAGCACACTTTTCAATAGTCCTGATGAAGAGGCTGACAAAACCCAATACTTGCACATGCTCTCTCTTAACAGACTCCATAGTAGTGAACTGTTTAGTAGGCACTGAGATCGTAGATGGGGCAGAAGAGGACTTGGAACAAATACTTCTAAAAGAATCTTGGCATTTAGGTGCAGAGGTTGAAAAATCTGAGGAAGCTGTTCGGTAGAATTTCATCAGAGGTCTAGTGTAAGGTAGAAACGAATCTGAATTATATGGAGCTGACAAAAGTCTTTCCCCATTGTCAGAAGGGTTTCCAGCAACCTTCTTCTCAAGCTCGGACCATCTGTTGTTGATCTCCTCCACTGGAGGCGAAACCATTGGAAGAACAGAATGCTTTTTCTTTCTGTCCTTAGAACCAAAGATCTTAGATGGGGCTTCAGCAAACTCCTCTGGTATTGGTAGATCCAAAATATTCCTTACAGAAGCAAGTAATTGTCTGTAGGAAGGATCATCTTCCACCTCTTCCTCTCTCACTGAAGACTGTTTTTCTGAATGTTGAGGAGACAAAGAACGTGCTCTTTTAGCAGATCTATGCTCACTGCAATCCTCTGGAAATTCTTCCTCATTCCATCACAGCAAAGGTATTCAATGGCGTTTTCTTCGCTCTGTATGTATCTTCAGAAACAGGGGTTGCCTCTGTCATATTCACCTCACTAGAGGAGACAGAGGTACTACCCTTCTCCAGAGCCACTAGACGACCCTGCATACTGTCTAATCTCTGTAGAATTAATTGTAGGGGATCTACAGAAGAAGACTTCTCAGTTGAAGCAGAGGAAGCATTCGTAGCTGGAGTTGAAGAGGGAGGATCATCAGAACCTAACAAGGAATCTTCCAGGTCTTTAGAAACCTCTTTTGCCTTCTTTAATTGATAAGCCTTCTTAGCCTTCAACTTTTTCTTCTGTTCTGACGAAAACTGAAGACAAATGTAGCAATCCTCCTCTTTCGAGGTGACACATACATCATCTCCCTTCTTTTTGTCTCTACAAGCCCAGCAAAAATGATGGGAGTCCCATTCAGCAGTAAAATGGCGACAACCCGAAGCAATCCTCTGTCCTTTCGTTTTAATCTGGCTTTCAGCCATCTCTTCGAATTTTCCAAACGAATACAGCAAAGTAAACAAACGATGTTCGCTCCCTGACGACCAAAATTGAAGTGAGGCTTAAAGGGGTTTTCCGATGAGGGCGCATGCGCGGTCATGCGTGTTCATACTGGTACCGACAAGAATATTTCTTTTTAAATATTCTCGTTTGGTCGTAGTGTTTGCTCCCGCCAAGGCGAAAGCACTAGTGAGGATAAGGTAAGGGTATTTTACGCAATAAAAAAGGCAATATAGTCGACGAGAAATGTCAAAAAAGGGATTAGTTTAAAGCAGAATAGACTTTTGGTTGGTCTCAGTAGCACTAGAATATCAAATTAAATCAACTTCAATCAAACCAGGAAATAGTTCTGACCATAGTATTATTAAATTAGGAATGGAGCTTTTAGAAACACAGAAAAGGGGTAAAGGATACTGGAAATTCAATAATAGCTTATTAAGGGACCAAAATTATGTAAATATTATAAGAAAGATAATGTAAAGCATAAAAAGTGAGGTTGCTATGGAAAATAAAAATCAATTATGGGATTTTGTTAAATGTAGAATAAGAAGTGAGACAATAGATTACTCAATAAAGAAACCAAGAGAAAACTAGGGTGAAGTGGCTGGCCTTCTGCCAACCACGGAGTCGAATCTTAGGACAGCAGTGGGTGTTGAAATCTGTAAACTTGGTATTATCGCCCGCTAAACAGAGTGAGGTGCGGTGACAGTAAAATATTGCTGGATTATATATTTGTAAAATGTTGTTAGAAACCCCATCGTAGCCTCACGTTTTCATCACTCTGTGGGTGTACAACTACCAGCATTTGATATTTTATTTGTTTTAAATATTGCGAGAAGACAGAAATATTGCTGGATTATATATTTGTAAAATGTTGTTAGAAACCCCATCGTAGCCTCACGTTTTCATCACTCTGTGGGTGTACAACTACTAGCATTTGATATTTTATTTGTTTTAAATATTGCGAGAAGACTGAGTGAGGTGCGGCGACAGTAAAATATTGCTGGATTATATATTTGTAAAATGTCAGAAACCCCATCGTAGCCTCACGTTTTCATCACTCTGTGGGTGTACAACTACCAGCATTTGATATTTTATTTTAAATATTGCGAGAAGACAGAGTGAGGTGCGGCGACAGTAAAATATTGCTGGATTATATATTTGTAAAATATTGTTAGAAACCCCATGGTAGCCTCACGTTTTCATCACTCTGTGGGTGTACAACTACCAGCATTTGATATTTTATTTTAAATATTGCGAGAAGACAGAGTGAGGTGCGGCGACAGTAAAATATTGCTGGATTATATATTTGTAAAATATTGTTAGAAACACCATTGTAGCCTCACGTCTTCATCACTCTGTGGGTGTACAACTACCAGCATTTGATATTTTATTTGTTTTAAATATTGCGAGAAGACAGAAATATTGCTGGATTATATATTTGTAAAATGTTGTTAGAAACCCCATCGTAGCCTCACGTTTTCATCACTCTGTGGGTGTACAACTACCAGCATTTGATATTTTATTTGTTTTAAATATTGCGAGAAGACTGAGTGAGGTGCGGCGACAGTAAAATATTGCTGGATTATATATTTGTAAAATGTCAGAAACCCCATCGTAGCCTCACGTTTTCATCACTGTGTGGGTGTACAACTACCAGCATTTGATATTTTATTTTAAATATTGCGAGAAGACAGAGTGAGGTGCGGCGACAGTAAAATATTGCTGGATTATATATTTGTAAAATATTGTTAGAAACCCCATCGTAGCCTCACGTTTTCATCACTCTGTGGGTGTACAACTACCAGCATTTGATATTTTATTTGTTTTAAATATTGCGAGAAGACAGAGTGAGGTGCGGTGACAGTAAAATATTGCTGGATTATATATTTGTAAAATATTGTTAGAAACACCATTGTAGCCTCACGTCTTCATCACTCTGTGGGTGTACAACTACCAGCATTTGATATTTTATTTTAAATATTGCGAGAAGACAGAGTGAGGTGCGGTGACAGTAAAATATTGCTGGATTATATATTTGTAAAATGTCAGAAACCCCATCGTAGCCTCACGTTTTCATCACTCTGTGGGTGTACAACTACCAGCATTTGATATTTTATTTGTTTTAAATATTGCGAGAAGACAGAGTGAGGTGCGTGACAGTAAAATATTGCTGGATTATATATTTGTAAAATATTGTTAGAAACACCATTGTAGCCTCACGTTTTCATGACTCTGTGGGTGTACAACTACCAGCATTTGATATTTTATTTGTTTTAAATATTGCGAGAAGACAGAGTGAGGTGCGGTGACAGTAAAATATTGCTGGATTATATATTTGTAAAATGTCAGAAACCCCATCGTAGCCTCACGTTTTCATCACTCTGTGGGTGTACAACTACCAGCATTTGATATTTTATTTGTTTTATATATTGCGAGAAGACAGAGTGAGGTGCGGCGACAGTAAAATATTGCTGGATTATATATTTGTAAAATATTGTTAGAAACACCATTGTAGCCTCACGTTTTCATCACTCTGTGGGTGTACAACTACCAGCATTTGATATTTTATTTGTTTTAAATATTGCGAGAAGACAGAAATATTGCTGGATTATATATTTGTAAAATGTTGTTAGAAACCCCATCGTAGCCTCACGTTTAGAAACCCCATCATGATACCTTCTAGGACATACAAAAGCGCCTTCTAGTGGTTGAATGTAGAACTACGGAGTTTGAATTTTCATTGTCTCTGCCAGAGGTGATCTCGATTTTGATTGGCTAAACGAAAAATGTATAGTACTACCGTGACGTCACTTCATTCATTAATTTCTTTGCGGTTTATTTGTTTGACAAATAATGGAGTACACGTAGATGCGCAGACAGCAATTTTACATTAACAGTGACTGCGTGGTAAACCCTGCAGACAAATAAATTAATTGGGGTTTCACCTCTAGAAACCAGCAGACGAAACCGTTAAAAAAGACTCGTTCGAGTAGGCCATTACAATGGCAAACACAATAGTTTCTAGGACATACGGGTCCTTGGAGAAAGCCAGACGAAGTGCTAGACAAGCTTTTTACTTTATAAAATATAACTGAATAAAAGCATTAAAAATCTTCAAAATGGCAGAGTGTATAGTATAGACCTTAATGTACCGATATGTGAACAAATATTATGAAGAATTTGATATTTAAGGGCTTAAACGGCCCTTTTAAAATCGCGACCGCAACTCAGTACATAACTCGAATCAAAGATTCGACTAATAAAAAAAGAGAGAAGGAGCTAACAGAATTACTCTTAACTTTAGAAAATGCATTAATAAATAATGAGAATAAACTCGAAGAATATCTGGTTGTCAAAAAAGAATGGGAAAAGTTTCAAACAGAAAAATTAAATGGGTCCATTATTCGTTCAAAAGCAATTTGGGCTGAAGATGGGGAAAAAATACAAAGTACTTTTTAAATTTAGAAAAAAGAAACAACAATATACGTCATATAAAAAAGCTTATTTGTGAAGGTAATACCGAAATAACCGATCCAAGGGCTATTTTACAAAAGCAAAAAGAGTATTATGAAAATTTGTACAAATCAAAATATATTAAATCCGACAATTTAAGTAAGATCGAGCATTCCTTTTTAAACAATACAAATATACCAAAACTATGTGAACTGAACAAAGCAATTTGTGAAAATCCGCTTGCAAATGATAAATCGCCAGGTAGTGATGGCTTAACATCTAACTTTTACAAATTTTTTTGGTCAGATATTAGTTATTTATTAATAGATAGCTACAATTACACTTTTCGTTTTAAAGAACTAACTCAAGAACAGAAAATAGCAATAATTAATTTAATTCCCAAAAAAGACAAAGACTTAAGATTTCTCAAAAATTGGAGGCCTGTGAGTTTATTGAATACAGATTATAAGATTCTGACTAAAGCATTAGCAATTAGACTACAAAATGTCATAAGACATTTAATTCACGAAGATCAAGTAGGATACATCAAGGGAAGGTTCATTGGAGAGTCAATAAGAACCATCGATGATTTAATAGTTCTTGCAGAAAATGAACATAAATCTGGTTTTATTACCCTGATTGACTTTGAGAAAGCTTTTGATAGTATAGAATGGCCATTTCTTTTCATATGCTTAAAAAATTTTAATTTTGGGGATAACTTTATCTCATGGATAAGTATTTTGTACACGAATATAAAATCATGTGTGGGCAATAATGGCTATTATTCAGATAAATTTGACGTCTTGAGATCAGTCAGACAAGGTTGCCCCATATCGGCCCTACTATTTATTTTAGTCGCTGAAATTTTAGCTATAAACGTAAGGGAAAATGATGAAATTAGAGGTATAACATGTAATAATAGAAGCTTCTAAATAACACAGCTAGCAGATGACACCACCTTATTTTTGGCTGACTTAGAGTCAGTTGTCATTAGCATTTCATTATTTCAAACATTTGCGTCAGTATCAGGTCTCACATTGAATCTAGATAAAAGTGAAATAATCCCACTTGGTGAAAATGTTCATAAAAATATAAAACTCCCACAAGAACTGAAAAAATTACGATATAACAATGGAGCTTTTAAAACTTTAGGTATCTGGTTCACCAATAAAAATAGGGAAAAAATTAGTCTAAACTTTGATGAAAAAATTAAAAAGATAGAGATTTTATTGAATGTTTGGTCAATGAGAGCTTTATCGTTAAAAGGCAAAGTTACAATTCTAAAATCTTTAATAATATCTCAAATGACTTTCTTATTTTCAGTTCTGTTTGTACCAGAATATATTTTACAAAAACTCGACAAACTAATATTCTCTTTTCTCTGGGATGGTAAAACTCCCAAGGTTAAGAGAGAAACTATGATAAACAATATTAATGACGGAGGATTAGGTATGCCAGATGTGTATTTGGTGAACAGTACAAGTAAAATATCATGGATAAAAAGACTAACTAATGAAAGAGATTGTAAATGGAAAAGATTATCACTTTATATGCTTAACTTAAACTCTACTCACCTTTCACATAAGATACCAGAGACTTGGATCTCTCACTGCAAAACTGACTTTCATAAACAACTATTACAATGTTGGCTTTTTTTTAAAATATGAAGCCTGTTGGAGATGTGGAAATATTAAATGAGTACATTTTCCACTCAAGCTCAATTACCACAGGAAATACAGTCTTATTACCCCAAATGTTTGGTTTGTCAAACAGCAGCCAAAATCTTTCTGTAAAAATTATGGATTTGCTGAATCTGACAACAGGATTAATTCTAAATATAAATACAATAAATGAAAACTTAAATTGGAAACTGAACTTTCTCCAATATATGAGACTTAAAAGTGTAATTTCACAAATAATTGTTCAGCTAACAAGAAACTTACCTTTTACTGATACAGACAGATTATCTGAAGAGACATATATAAGAATAACATTTAAATAACAATTATTAAGTAAAATAAAAACCAGAGAAATATACCAAGAATTGGTCAGCAGAATATCAAAACCACCAACTTCACTAAGTACTTGGATAAATATTTACCCTTTCTTAGAAACCCATGCATGGCATATCACTTTTGCATTGCCCTATAAGATAGTACACGAACCCTATTTACAAAGCTTTCAATTTAAGATTATACATAGAATAATTAATTGTAATGATAACCTTTATAAATGGAAAATAATAGACAGTCCCAAGTGCAACTACTGCACATCAGTCGACACAATAGAACACCACTTTTACTATTGTCACATAAGCATAGAATTTTGGAAAAAATTATCACATGTAATTTATGAAGTTTTCAATTTAAACATACAGTTCACAGTCTGTGAGATCTTGTTAGGCTTAAGCACACATAACAATTTCCAAATTAAATGTATTAACTTCTTGGTATTGTGTGGTAAATGGTTCCTAAACCAAAAAAAGAGTTTAAAAAAACGGCCGTCTTCAATGAATATCTAACTGTAATAAAATCCAAATTGAATGTCCTATGTATGATACATAACACTGAAAATAAAATGGAAACCTTTAACAAGCTGTATAGAGATCTACTTGATTATTTGCAAAATTAAATTTCATAATTAAGAAAGTTTTGCTGTTTGTGTATGTCTCTTGTGTATGTGTGAATGTCCCCCAGGTGTACTTATTGGTGTATGTGTGGTACTTGTACACTATGTTTTTGTCTTTAAAATATATCACAAATATCATTACTTGTATGTTTTAAGTAAATTTAATTACAATATTGTTTTATGGCTAAACCCAGTTTAAAAAAGTTGTATGTGAATGATATAAATTTTGCTTAATGCTACGAATAATGTGTTATTAATTGCTTCATATTATTCGTATTAGTTTGTGTAAACATGCCATTGTGAACTGTACTATATTATATAAATGTTAATAAAAAAAAAGAGTGTACAGAATTCACAGACAAAGGCTGAGAGGAAATAACACAGGCTTAGGGGGTAAAGTACTCCAGTTACTGGGCGAGTATCCACAGGAGATTATTGAGTAACCCCCAATAGCCAACTGCCACATGCCTCCAAGGAAGGCAGGCAAGGCTGTATGCCAGAGTGGAAGTACAGGACCCAGCAGATACTGAGGTTCTGTTATTGGAATGGGGTCCATACTGGAAAACGTATGGTAGGTACAAATAGAAACCAATAAAAATTGAATTCGATGAAGTGGATTTACACAAATAAAATTTTGTGAAGTTAACGTAAAAATAAGAGTCAAAAAGCTGTACTCACTGAAAGAATGAATATTCTGAAAAAAATTAAACGGCTAACCTCCATTTTGGATGTGACATCATCGTCACATGATCTGGTGAAAATTTCTTAAGTAGCTCAAGGACAACAAAATGTGGTGATTCAAAGAATTTCAAGAAAAAAATGCAGGAATACTATAAATTGGTAAATAAGACACCTGCAAAAGTGAAACAAAAAAACTAATTCACCGAGGAAATGAATATTTCCAAAAGGCGAACCAACATCCAGACACCACGCGACTGATTGAGCAATATTACAAAAAAAATATTGCATAAAATAGGCAATAAAGCACCAGCAATCAAATAAAATCGAAAATACGATAAAGGAATAGTGAATAAAGCAGCTTAAAAGTACTTACAGAGCACCAAGAGTGTAAAACAGGTCTATTAAACTGGTAGCATAAATGCCTCTAGCTAGTTCAACTGCCAAAAAGAATTATGTTTTTCTATTGCTATTCAGATTGCAGAGTGAATTAGGTCACCAGGGGTCAAAGGGAAGCATGTACAAGGGTTTAATTTTGGTCTCCTCTTTATTGTTAAATTCTATGTATGGTGTATGTGGCGATCAGCGAACGTCTAGCCATCCTAACCCAAGTGTTTTCATATGGTAGGGTATATTACATTTTTTGTGAAATAAAATAACTCTTATTTACCTTGTATATTCAAGTTAAATAATCCAAATATGCAGGAGAATCTAGCTGTCTACATAAATTCGTGACTTGAAGATGCAAGTTAGTAAAATTAAGATATGAGTTTTAAACTTATTCATTGAAACATTTGAAATTATCCATAAAATGATATAAAAACAAAAACATGGCTGTTGGGGAAGGTTTGTAAATTCATGATAATGTCATAATATGTTACAAAAACACTTATCACTTTATCTCCATAAGTGCATAAAAACACACTCCTTGTAAATACATTTTCTGAAATGGCACATGCTGTTTTCTATGTTATGTTGTGTACAACTTTAATTTGGAGTAGTTTTCAAAGTAGCCATAAAAAGTCATAAAGCTGTTTAAGAGCTGAATATCAAAGTTACAATTCTACTTCTTGATAGTTTTAAACACTGCCTAACCTGTTGTTGGCAGTTGTTTTTGCTTTGATACATACATTATATTTATTTATTATATGACTGCTGTGTAATTCCAATGCTTTCTGTATTAACTTCTATTTGCAGTATCTGGTGAATCTGAGAGGTTGAACATTATTGGGAAAGCAACATCGCAGTCATCAACCCATCATCCTCCGGACTATTTTACTGCCAGTTCTGCTGCAGTAGATGGATGTCATGAATCAGATATAAAGAAAAACTGCTGTACACACACAAGTGGCCCCGCTGGACCAGGCTGGTGGTCTGTGGATCTTGAGGAGTTTTTCAATGTTAATTCTGTAAAAGTTTTCAACAGAAATAAGGACAGTTAGTATTATACCAGTAAGAATATATATCGGCATGACAAACAGTGATGAAGTAATCATTTTTGGGTTAAAGATTTATTAAGTAAATCAGCATCAATTTAGCAGTTTCAATAATACAAATTCTGTGTCTTAGATAATTTGTTCATTTATTTTACTTGTTGCAACTGGATCAGCAAAAGAACTGGGAAAGCAAAACAAAGTTACCCTCACCAAAAATCGAGAATTCAAAATATTGCAAACCTTTGAGTGTAAGAAATAGAAGTTCAAAGCATGCTCCTGGGATCTTACACTTGTTTTGAATCATTATACATGATTTCTGATAAAAAATTTTACTCAATAGCAAATAGATAAAAGGTGTGCTTAAAAATAAACATGGGTTTAAACTTACTATTATGGCAATCCAAATTCAACAAAATCCTGTTGAAGACCCATTAATATGTCATCAGATAAAGCAAATGTGAAATCTGTAGGTATTTTATTTTTGCACAACAGGCTGATCTTGAGTACATTCATGAAAACACATACCTTAACATCTCTTGATTATCACATTTACAACATTTTTCCATTTATATCTTACTTTCATTACAGTAGCAATTGACAATGCTTCAATAAGCCTGTCCACTAAAGACCTTGACTGTGAACGGGACATAAAATCCCAGCCTTAATCTTTAAAAACTTTATCATGTATGCATATTTTGAAGAGTGACTATCACAATCCCCAGTCCCTGTGTTAAGTACTTCTGACAACTCTCACTAAACCAATACAATCTAGGCTTACCAAAATGGTAGACTGTTGGCAAATATAGAATATAAACCTACAGTTGAGAAATGAAGGCAAGACATGTGAATTGTACCACAGCCATTGAATTCCTTGTTGGTGTTTGTAACTACTGCATCAGCTATTTTGCAGCTATGAAAATTACTTGATTCCATTTAAACTTTCAAATAGTCTTACACAACGCAAAACAATAAAAACTGGTCCAACCAATAGTATGTTGTGGCTGATATATTGCTGGGTCACATGTAGGTAGCTTAACACTTCTTGTTCTATTTCTATAGTTACATCATTTTTCACACACATCCTATTTGACCTAGTTATCAGTTCAAACTATATCTGTATATGCACACCATATTTATGATTGTGAGTATGTTTTTAAAAGAAAATATTGTATGTGTGCACTTTCAGAATACAGACTCTCAGACTTCACAGTATATGGATCAAATACTTCCTTAGAGCCTAACCCAAATAATATATCATGTGCCTATCAATCTGGTGCTGTTGAAGACAGCAAAGAATTGACTTGTAATAAACCAATGAGGGTGAGGTAAGTAAATTTTACTACAGCCTTTCAATTATGGTGTTGCATTTAATGAAATTATTTTATCTTATAATTTCTAGCACGCAAATCTTGGTTTGAAAATCCACCTTAAAAGGACAAGGAATTTCCCAAATTTTCTCTGAATGAAGTCAGATATTTTTAATCAAGTAAGCTGGTTCCCAAAATGCTTTTTGTTTTTGTTAAAGTGGACACTTGGAAATGACCACCACAAAATACAAGCTATGATGATCAATATTTTTTCTGGAATGTGACAAATATGACTCACAGTATCTCTGTAACAATTCAATTCAATTTTCTGAAAAAGAAGCATCAGAATCTATAATAATATTCCTATAAAGTGATGTAAATGTCATACGTTTATGGCTTTAATAAAATAATCACATAAAATTATTTAGTAGAATATATCATGTCAGTAGTTTTCTCAGTTTCTTCCATGCATATAAAATAGATATCATTACAAATTTAGTTAAACAACACTTGTGTTCATTTTTTGTTACATTAAAATCCAGCTTGAATTCAGAGAAAAAACTTTTATTTTCAAATATTTCTAAAATATCTTTGCCATTTGCAACAAAACTTCTTCAAATATAATACCACACAACCTACAATAATTTGTCTTTAATACTCTATCTTCATTGTAACAATGTTTTACATAATTCGAGATAGATATTGCATGTTGACAGTTGGTCATTATTTTTAATTATTTGAAAAAAATAAGCAAGATACGTATTGTATATCAACTACAAGCCAATAAAACAGTGCTTTTATTTTAGTGGAAAGTAACATGGCAGTTACTATGAGTCAAAAAATAATGACAGTAAGGGTTAAATATGTTATTTTACAAAATAATCACAAAAAAGACGTTTAACTTAGCAGTATATCAGATTGCTTTAGCTATAATATGAGAGTGGGCCGTTGAATTTAATGGAAATTGTGTGCAGTTTAGAAGACTAGCCAGTGGTTGTCTATTGTATGTGAGTTCATAGATGGGCAAATAAAACTAAAAATTTGTGAAAATATTTAATTACTCGATAGATAATGAATAAATGCTAATGTTTTCATTTTTACTTCTGAACTTTTACTTTCTAATATCACTCACCAAATCCATTACTGTGGTTTGGTTGATTATGATAATCTAATACGGTGTGACTGTTTTTGTAACATGCTATTATTAGAGATATGCAATACTTGTACATTAACAGTACTTTATATGTAGAGTGGACTTTGGGCTGTTAAGGATTAATGTCTTGCTGCTAAAACCTATAATGCTCTACAAAATCAAGTTATTGTACTATTATGACCATGTCTTATTTTCTTCCACATTGGTAATTTCAAACTACAGATATCTCTCTCACGCAGATATCGCCGTTAGGCCCGAGGGCAGTAATGATACATGAAGTGCCTGTAAAAACCTATAATGTCCTTGCAAAATCACATTATTATCTGCATTTGTCATTATTATTCAACTAAAATCTCATAAATGATATTGGGGCCACGGTGGCAGAGTGGTAACACTCTCGCCTCCCACCTCTGAGGCCGGGGTTCGATCCCCGTGACGGCTTTAAGTGGGAAAGCTGGTAGTTGCTTGCCGTTGGTCGGCAGTTTACAGTACACAACCCTAGCGAACTGTATGTACTGGTTTCCTCTGCCCTTCCAACTACCCGTCGTGATATGACCTGTACAGTGTTGAAAGCGACGTAAAACCCCAAATAAATAAATAAATCATAAATGATATTGATTATAGCATTTTCTTGCAAAACTGTAGTACGTCAAAGAAAATCATTTATTTGGATTCAGTTGTTTATTTGTAACTGTAATCACACTTAAAACAATTTGTTAACCCAAACTGTAATCATACTTTAACTCTTCAACAGATACCATTAAAAATTATTGCTAAAAAAACCTGAATACAAAAATAGCATTGAATGATGGGATATGAACCACAAAGTTTAACTCAAAATTCCAAACACTGCACTTTACACTCACGGCCACAGAGTTTCACGTTATAAAATGTTATTTTATTCTTTTATTAGTAATACACTCATTCAAAACAATCTTCAGAGGTGGCGAATTTCAGATTTCTAATATTGCTTTTATCTCTTAACTTTAAGTTAAAATAACTATATAATCACTGGAAAGATATGTTTAGACTGCTTGTTCTCGTCTTTTTTTCAACAAAATACATACAACATAAGGGAGATATTGTAAGTTGAAAATTTGAAGTGAGAGTAAAATATTTGTTGACAAACAGTTGATGATGTCCGAGGTGGGCTGTTAATGGTTCAGCACTCTCATTAAGTGTGCATACACATGTATGCGGCTTACGACATCAGACGGCCGATTTGCATATTCCCTCCTTCTCATTTATGTTTGGTTGTTTACATGTATGAGACTCCAATTTAAGACATCTGATGTCCAACGGCGATTTTTTTATCTGGGACCCAGAAAATCGGATGACAAGTGAATTTAGGTGAATGTCGACAGAATATTGGGAAGGTTGAAAAAATTTGCAATCGCCACTTGGCCGTCGGATGTCATAAGCCATATACATGTGTGCATAGACTAACAGCCCACCACTCAGTGAACTGTAAATTATGTATAGGTTAATGGCCAAGTAAGTGTCCAATATTGGAAAATAATGGCCTATTTACGAGGTCCCAAAGGGACTGAGTCAACATTTTCCAATATTGGACACTTATGAGGATATTAACCTATTTAAATTACACCTTCCTTAAGTTATAATTTTTAAGATATTGTTTAACATCATTACTTTTCATTTCAATATTCCTGTTGTGTACTTTTTTTGGTTTTTATGATCATTTTATTTGAGATACATGTAAAAGGGTTTCTTTGGAAATGTGCTAAAAATACTTCTATACATGGTCAAAATCACAAAGTGTCCAATAGTGAAAGATATTGGTCACTTTTAACAAAAGAAAAACTCTCAGATGTAATTTAAACTGTTTTACAGTACATATAAAACATTGTTAATAGGATAGTACTGCATGCCTATCTATTAATAACAAATCATGTCTGTGGCTTCATTAATTTGTTATGGTAAATGCAGTGACTGATATTAATTGATGCCCGCATGATCTCTTGATTGATGGTCATGTCGTAATTTTACTTTTACAAAGTGGCTGCATGTTTGTAAAGCATGAAAAATATATAACTTAGGTACGGAAGCTCTGGACTGCCATTTTTATTTTACTAACTTGAATATACGAGTTAGTTAACTTGAATATTCAAGTTAATAACTGGAATATTCGAGTTAGTAACTTGAATGTACAAGTTACTAACTTGAAAATACCAGTTACCTAACTTGAATATACCAGTTAACTAACTTGCATATACGAGTTCGCTAACTTGAATATACGAGTTAGCTAACTGGAATATACGAGTTACTAACTGGAATATACGAGTTAGTAACTGGAATAATTTATTCTTCCCCGGCGAATGGTTCACGTTTAAGTTCGCGAAAACTTCACGAAGTCATTTCACGAAATTGTACGCGAAGTTCCCCAAATTAAAATGGCAGAATTTTGGACCTTTTCACTTCATGAACAAATTCGCGAAGTTCACCAATTATATGCATAATTCACCAACTTATCTCACAATTAATGATGAATGTGTACACCAATATCATAAATTTATTCACCAACATGGTGAATTAGTTCTCCAACTTGGTGAATGAGTACACCAACCTAGTGGATTTATTCACCAACTTGCAGAAATAGAACCCAAAACTTGGTGAATTAGTACACCAACTTGGTGAACTAGTACACCAACTTGGTGAACTAGTGCACCAACTTGGTGAATTAGTGCACCAACTTGGTGAATTAGTGCACCAACTTGGTGAATTAATACACCAATTTTAGCAAATCATACACCAATTTGGTGAATTAGTACACCGGCGTGATGAATCAGTACACCAACTTGGTGAATTTAGACACCAACTTATTAATTGTTTTTTCACCAATGGCTTGATTTGATCACAATTAGTTCACAATTTATAGTACACTCATAAACTTTGTGAAATCTTTTATGAAAGATTTCAATATAAATATTGAAAATGATAAGCTTAGTCTTATAACGAAAAGGCTGCAACATGAATACTTTAATCCAGGTTGCCAGAATATTAGAATTCATGTTTGAGTTGGTGATTCTGTAATGTGGACTGCTATATAACTGACAATAATAATTCAACTTTATTTTAAATTTATTATGATCATTTAATTAAAAATGCAATACTGTCATGCAACATTCCTGTTAGTTACAGTTATTATATATATCCATAAAATAAAGACTTTGCTATTCTGTTAAAAAATCTGAAATAACAACATTTCTTCTTTGCAACACACTTCATATAATAAATGATTAAAAATGCAAAAAAATACTAAAAAAAACCTGAAAATTAGACTGTTGCAAAATTTGGCCATTATCAGTTTTGAATTGCAGATTTTCTCAGCACTCTCTGTACATTTTGAAATTTTTCCCTGATCTCATTATGGCCCAAAGCTGGCATCTTTTCAGCAATCAGCTGTTTTAACAGCCTAAATTTGTCTTGGCTCAGTGGTGGTCTGGTTTCTTTAGATGTCACAGATCTTTTACCAGAGATGGAGCAGTTGATGAGCTCCTCTCTGGTAAAGATCTTAAAGGCCAAAAATTTCACAAGGTAGGCTGGCCTTGTATCGGCTATGTCCTTCATCTCCTGCCTCAGAGATTCAATGTCCTGCGCTTTGTTCTGTTGCTCGGTCATTAATGTTCCAACTGCTACGGGCATCTGTTGTGGCTGGTCATTGCCCTGGTTTGATGATGAGCCTGCAGGTTGCATGGAATCCATTTGCACTGTGGCACTTGGCGGAATGGAAGTAACTGTTGCAGATGCAGATGAAACTTCACACTGGTGGGTTGCCCTGTCCTTTTTCATCTTCCTCCTTATAGATCGTTGTTCTTCTTTCAAGGTTTTCACTTCCTCCTTAAGTTGAGCCACCTCCACCTCAAGCAGTCTCACCCTTTTCTGGTGCTGTATCCTGAAAATGGTACAAATTTAATCAAAGAAATGAACAAATAAATAAAGTCAAATTTATGATTGAAGACAGAATTTGTTTGGTCAAAATATTAGCTGAATCACAAAAAAGTTAATGGATCAGTATTATAAAAGCCAATAATATGAAGGTTGACAATATTTGGACCTTGAATTACATACGCAAAACAAATACAAAAAAGCGGGTTGCACAGGCAGCAACAAGGTTTAGCTATTGCTTTAATTAAATTTGAATTTTATTGGACAAAGCGTTTTTGAGTTAGAGTCCGGAAACGGAAATGTTGACGGACAGATAAATGGACAAAAACGGACAAACAAACAGACGGAATTACACAAATTTTGAAAGGAACCTAGTTATGACAGTGATCTATTTCCCTGTCAAATTCAATCAGACTATGCGTTTTAGAGTTAGAGTCCGGAAACGAAGATGTTGACGGACAGACATATGTCGGACACATTACTCTAATATTGAAATACTTTAAATGAAGGTTTTATTTTGATCACATTTTAAAAATATAAGCGTTGAAGTGTTATCTTTATATGATTCATAGAAGAAAAAGACATTGTATGTTTGTAGCTTACATCTAGATTGTAATAGTGGTCTAGTTTTAAGCTACAAAAACTTTTTTTTTTTTCACTAACGAAAACTTCCTTTGATCTCATAACAACTCCAAAGAAAAAATCAGCAACTTTTGCCAAAGTTCTTTTGATATCTGACCTTTCAAACCAATATGTCCACCACAGATAAATATTCTCATCAATCTGGCTACTAATATAGTCTGACCAAGTTATAGCCTTGTGATTCAGCCTCACAACATGAAAATTTGGTCAAGTTATAATCATCACCTTTTAAGCCAGAGTAGACCCCTTGACAGTTATGTTGCACTAAATTCGAACCCTCAATTGTAAATTAAAAAAAAAGAATACTTAAAGTGAAAATATAGCTGTACTGCTCTAGTCTTTGAACATTAAAGACAATTTCCCAGATTACGCTGAAGAGTGAAGACTGATATTTACTGAGTGATACATTCAGAAATACTTACCATTTTCGCTCAGGAGATTGCAAATTTGGTAGGTCTTGATCCCAGCATTGTTCTGTCAAGTAAAAATCAGCACAATGAGCTATAATTATAGTTAAATATAAGTTTCATAATAATTAATAAAAACAAATGATGTTCAACAAAAAAAAAACTGAATAAACCAAGCTCTGTCTAGTTATGAAGTAATACATTCAAATAATATAATAAGAATGATAAGACTGAATAAATGACAAGTCC
Source organism: Sabellastarte sp. h YS-2021 (assembly GCA_964017235.1). Lineage (NCBI taxonomy): Eukaryota > Metazoa > Annelida > Polychaeta > Sabellida > Sabellidae > Sabellastarte > Sabellastarte sp. h YS-2021. Next base: position 75,222,298 of record OZ024935.1, on the reverse strand, counting down.
CTGGTATTGCACACAAATTGCTGTCTGGGCATACTCTTTTAGAGTGTATCAAGTGTAAATTATAATATCTGATCTTGTGAATGTATCCCCAGGCTGTAAGCTCAGGTCAGTTCTTGTTTCTTTCTTATTTTATTTATTTATTTATTTGGGGTTTTACGTTGCTTTCAACACTGTACAGGTCATATCACGACGGGTAGTTGGAAAGGCAGAGGAAACCAGTACATATAGTTCGCTAGGGTTGTGTACTGTAAACTGCCGACACGGGGATCGAACCCCGGCCTCAGAGGTGGGAGGCGAGAGTGTTACTACTCTGCCACCGTGGCCCCCTTGTTTCTTTCTTTCCTTTGAATTCAGCCAACTTTTGAAGCTATAAGGCTATTTATGATTGTATCCTTTAAAACAACAAAAATAATTTGTGCTGTGAATAGCCCTAACAGGTAACATATCTTTTTGTATGAACCGTTGCAAAGTAAAAAGTGGAGAAACAAGTTATTACCCTGTCCCAAATTGTCAGCTGAATGCAGGTTAATTGCCATAATATCAATAGACATTGCAAAGTGTTTACCTTTCTCATCATCACTTGATTCAGTGATCATAGTGAACATATCGTCTGGGGTTGACTTCCTTTTGCAGGTTTCTTTCCGCCCTAGTTGCTGGCTGGATGACGGAACACTTTTTGATTCATCTGTCACTGTTTCCATGAAATCAAAACATTTTATCAGTGTACACATTTTCTACTTAATTATTACCTCCGCCAGCATTTGTTCGTCTATCTGTCCATCCGTCCATCTGTCAGCAAGATTACGCCAAAACTAACGTACGGATTTCATTCAAATTTTCACACAATGACCGCATATGTCCAAGTAACAACTGATTAGATTTTGGAGGTGATGCCTCCACCCATGCTCATTTTAAGATTTTAAGGCCATCTTAAACTCAAAAACACTTTTTTTAGCTGATTACTCAAAAACTAACGCATAGATTTCATTCAAATTTTCAGGGAAGTTTTTGGAATATGGCCCAGACAAGATATTTGTCGGTAACAATTGATTAAATTTTTCAGGTGGCGCCACTATCCACTATAATTTTAAGGCCACCTAAAGTCAAAAATTTTTTTTTTCGCAATGTAACTTAAAAACTAATGCATGGATTTCATTCAAATTTTCAGGGAATATCCGTATATGTGTAAGTAACTGATAATATTTTGGAGGTGCCACTGCCAGTAACCTCCAGTCTCCATTCGTCTGTTTGTGCGTGTGGCGGAGGTCTGCGCTCTCTGAGTGCTTTTTTCTAGTTGTTATTATTATTGTAAACAATGTAACAGATTTACACATTAAACTAGTAAAAAGAAGGACTAAAACCTTCAAATTATAGCAAGTCAAGGTAATAACAATTGATGTATTTTATCCCTTTTTATCAAAATTTCCAAACTTGAATCACTTTTGCGTAGTATTTTCCCTTATGGCACCGGCTAAAGAAATTTAATGGAGAATTGCTAGCATAAAGTCAGGCCAGGATTTTGAACTCTGATCTCAGGGATAGGAGGCAGGTGTGTAATACAATAATACTACAGAGGTTTCTTGGTATATAAGAAAAAATTGTCGAAGAACTAAACATGCATTATGTCTTTTTACATAATACAGTGAATTTTTACATAATACAGCGATTCATCTTTGAATTTCTCAAATCTCAAATCTTGATACTTGACATCACTCAGTTGCCTCATTTAGATTTGTGTCACAATTTTATCTTCATTGCTTTGAAAAGATTGTGTATCTTGGTGATGCTTGTTCACAAGCTACCATTTATAGTGCAAACTACTTTCTTGGTGACCACAAATGAAATAATTTTCCGTTGCAGAATTCTCACTAACCAGGTTTGAGCCCACCTGAAGTGCATGAATAATAATTAGTTTCAAAGTTTAAACTTTACCTTCCTTTTTCTTTTCTCCAGACTTTGCAGGTTTGGCCTTTTTCATCATAGAACGAGGTCTTGAGACAATTTCCTCATTCCCAAGTTTGTTGGTGATGGTCTCTTGCTCTTCTTTCATACACAAAACAAAAGAACAGACACGGTTTAAAAAGTTGATAAAATCTATACTAAATTACTATGGATAATGTTGATATGTTAATTCATATTTACTTTACCAACTTTGTGCATTGGATTGTTTGTTGTCCAAATTTTTATTATAAGAACTTATTAATTCTTTTAATTCATTTCATGCCATATTCAATCCGAAAAGAAGGCCACAAATAGACAAATCCACTAGTTTTACATAAATTAACTTCCTATACTTTACAATATGAAAGATAAATGAAGCACACAGCTTTACCTGTTTCTTTACCTTGGGTTTCTTCTCTTTCTTCCACACTCTGTGGCTTTTGATCCTTCTTCTTAATGTGTGCATCCAACTGACATGACAGAGATTTCCTGTCACCTAGAATCGATGTATAAATAAATATTACTGAATAAAAATAATTTAATACTGATATTTAATATTTCTGGTATTCATATACAGCTGCATAGGATTAGAAATAGCATCAGAGATACCTAAACCTCACTACCTTGGAAAACATAAATAAACCCCTTTACATCAGATGTTAAAATGTATACTTCATGCATTCAAATGTATACCTAAATCAAATAGATTCATGTTTAAGATCATAGAATGAATGTAACATGTAGGGCATATTAATGTCAGACTATGATGTTGCAAAATACACCTTCCCCAAACCAATGTGTATATGATGTATCAACTTTGTAAAGAATTATATTTAATGTTGTATAATAAGGCCAAGGGTCATAGGTGACACCATAATAATTTTTACACACATAATCCCAAATGAATATGATTATCTCTTCTAATGTCAACATTCTACACTTAAAGTTTCCTTCAGGTTTCTGAGCCTTGAGGTTAGATTACGTAGGATTTTAAAAGTCAAGCTCACTATGATAATACACACCAACACCCCCTCACCAATGTCAAAACCAAATATCAACTTCCTACAGCTTACAGTTTTTGCAATATGGCCCGGACAAGATTTTAACAATCAAGGTCACTACAGCAAGGTCAAAAATAAAGCTGATAGTATGCAATAAAAAATGTTAAAAAGCGAAATGATAAAAAAAAATGAAACAGTGAATCACAAAACAAGAACAAAGCACTGATGTCTTTACTATTTGTACACTAAAACATATCACACTGTAAATGGTTTGTGCAATATATTTTGCAAATGTGAAAATCATTACATTTTTATATTTGTTTCAATCATAAATAATTTAACACAATATTATTGTCTTTTTCTTGTTCACTGAATTTAAATTTTAATCAATAATCAACTTTTTTACTTCACATTTTGTATTAAAGGAGACTACTGATGAAATAGTGGTCATTGCTAGAATATATTTAAGCTCAAATTCAAAATTTTGAAAATAATAAATTATTTAGACAAACTAAAGAGAAAGTTGAACCTCCTTACCTCCAATGGCAATCACTTTTGCTTTGTAAATTATCCCCTTGAATGGTGCTTTGATATCCTCACCAACTAAGTATTCTTGCAACTGCTTTCTGGGTTGAACAACACTTTTCAAGTTGATAATACTTGAAAGTCCATCCTCCCACTCAACAACAGCATAATAATTTTCCATAATTTCAAAAAAATAAGGCACTCAAGTACAAATCAATTGCTCTAAAACTTTGTATGCAACTGCCAACCCCCCAAAAAATCTCTTTGTGTTTCAAATCCCTCAATGCACCATGTGCACACATCAAATTGAGTGTAGATGCCACAACTGTAATAAAAACCAGATGTGGAAATCTTCTGGATAGTTTTGCGCTTCCTTTTTATGACTGTTAGTCACAAAAACTGAAACTCAAATTAATTATAAGCAGTATTCATAAAGAAAATTTAAACAAAGCCTTGAAAATATAAGTATTCAGAAAAATGATGTTTTGAACATAACTATAAGTTTATGAATGCATATCAATAATTAGAACTAAATAAGATTATCTTTACATTTATATAAGTTTATAAATGCAGAACTTAAAATTTGATAGAAGCATCATGCAGTGGCTCCTTGGACTTAGGTGTTTGTTATTGGGGATTAGTTTGTTGGCTTTTGTCTACAGTGTCTTTGTGAGGCCACAGTGTACAATATATATCTGCAGTGTGTGAAGTATCTCTAATAGAAATGCACTTGTCTGTTTATGGGTGATTTTGCAAGTGACAGCTACCTTCTAATTATGGTAATGTCATTAATTAAAGAGCTTGGCTAAGTTTGTGCAGTTGGATTTATCAATAGTGTTTTGAGTTTGTTCTGAACCATAAGGATATATTTATTTTTATACAACATTTACTGCAATTTCACTTTTAAAGTATGGGAGATGTTTCTTATTCTTAATATTGAACATAATATACTAGAACAGTAGTAGCACATTAATTCATACTCTGTTGTTTCTTTATTATTATACATAATACTAACAAAATGTACAAGTATATATAGTTGGAATCAATATTATTATGATTTTTAACAAGTTAAAGCAAAAAGTCAAGCATCAAAATCACCCTGATCAGTATTCTGTTTAACTGTTGAAATGGGATTACACATGGACACACATTTTCTGCTGCTTGTCTTCTTGAGGCTATCATATATATGTCCATGGAATATGTTTCCCACAAACCATTACAGTGAAACTGTACTCCTGCATGGAAGATCATCAAGCTGAACTTATCTCTGTCACTATCTATCTTATAACCTGCTGCAGGATGGGTGTGCTTAAACTATTGTTTGAAAGAAAGATTTTGATTTCTGAGACATCTGAATTTATTCACATAATTTTTTGAATATCACATAGTGACATCCAAAAAATGTACTTCCACATTATTTCAATCAAGATATAGATTTACTTAATTGCACTTTTTATTTACACCTGATATGTTAAATGACTTTAAGTGGAAGTCTTAGGAGCAGTAAATTTTGCCTCCATAGTGTTATAGAGGAGTCATTGTAAAATGTAGCCTGACTTTGGCACTTGCATTTTTATTTAATGGTTGATACAATATGTAAAATTCTTTTCAGAGCAATTGTCCATAAAACAGTATTTAATTCAACAGTATTTAACACAAATATTCTTGGAAAAAATAGCATCAGAGATGCCCAGACCCCACAGGCTATGGAACAATCAACAAACACTTACCTTAAGATATAAGATTCATGTTTAACATCACAGAATAAGTATTGTAGGGCATATTGATAACAGACTATGATGTCACAAAATACACATTTCATAAACCAATGTCCATATGAAGTATCAAATTTGTAAAGATTTTACAGTTCAATGTTGCAGGTGACATAATATTGTACACATACCTTTGAAGTTTGCTTGAGGTTTCCATGCTTTGATCCTTCAGGTTAGATGACAAAAGATTGTAAGGGTCAGGGTCAGTATGACAAGGTCAAATCAAGGTCACACTATGTCATTGCATGCCTACACCCTTCACCAATGTCGCTACCAAATATAAACATCCTACACCTCATGGTTTTCAAGATACAGCCCAGACAAGACTATTAAGGCCAAAGTCACCATGGCAAGGTCAAAGGTCAAATCAATGTCACACTATAATGTACACCTACATCCCTTTTCAGGCTGTGGGGTAAAAAGAACAAAATACAAACTCCTACAATTTAAAAAAACATCTGTCTTACTTTAAAGTGAAATTGTAATACATGTTGACAAAATAAAACAATGTATCCCTTTTTGATTGAGACCAAACTCAAAACAATTATAGCAATATTTAAACAATATAATAGTGGCAACTTCTGAGTTACTAAATGATAAGAGCTCCTTTTCAGGCTAATGATTGTAAAGTGTGAATGCAAAATGTGGTTTTGTTTAAACTATTTTACTGTAAATTTTTAATGTTGACTCCATATTAATTAATGCAGATGAAACATCTAAGTTTACATTACATGTTATATTAAACACTGAAATACTAGTATTTCCTCATTTTTTGTTAATAAATGATGAGATAAATTGCTACCTCAAATACTGAATAATCATATTAACCATATTCATTGATGTGCATCTTATTTAGTTTTTCAACAATACTGTAGCTATACTCTTTAGTCTTTACACTGGAAGAAGCCAATTTTCCACAAGGTTGTGCCATGTGTGTACTAAAAACTTTGAAGATTGTCCAAAAATGTTTTATCACACAGGCAGGATATGGATCTATTCATGTATTAAACTTCTGTAAATTCATGATATTGTTCTGGAAAAGAGGATTACTTGGATCAAATTTGACTTTAATGTGAGTATATATATATTATTCTTTATTATTTTAAGGCACCTAATTTACACAAAGCAGATTTGTTGTAAACATTTTGTTGATAAAAATAGAAAAAAGACAAAAAAACTTCCTTCAGGAGAAATAAGTTCCAGTCAACACATCATTGCACAAACTGCATTTAAAGAAGTGAATGTTATGTCTTTAAAGTGTATAAGTTACAGCTCTTTGTGTAGTACAATTAATAAAAAGTGATCCACATTGTCTTTTAAATTAAGTTACTTAAATAGTATCATTAAAACAAGATTTATAAGTTTTATTGTGTAAGGACTGTAAACCAGATATCCTTGTCAAACATACATTATTTCCATGTGATTTGGATACAATTAAAGCTTTAATTGAAAAAAAATCTCCTGATTTTCTGGGTTCAAAATGAGAAAGTTTGCTGCACTTTAATAATATACTGGTTGCATGTATCTATACAGAAAATTTAACTGATCTCGTTTCTATTTTCATGTTTATAATGTATCCCCTAATTATAATTTTTATTTTAGATGATTCATTTAATATGGACTTGAAAGGAAAGGATCAGTTTATTTCCATGAGACATAAGGACGACAAAACCATCTACATGTGTATTTTATGCCAGAAACAGCTGACTACAAAGCACAGTGCACGCTACCATTTATATTCAGCTCACAAAAAAAGTAAGTTAAAATAAAGTTGTTTACAATACTACAGTATATCATTACCTCTACTTGCCGGAGGTTATGTCACCATAGTTTGTCTGTCTGCCCATTAGCAAGGTTACTCAAAAACTATTAACTCAAAAAATTATTTCAATTCAATCTATCCAGAAGCAGTGTACACATAAGACAATTTTTGAGTTATTTACTGGTAATGTCAATCTAGTGTGTGTACTAGTGGGTAAATCCTTGTCAAGTGGCATGGTATTGTTAATCAAGCCACTCTGCATTATGATTTGATCTAAATATATTATTTGAAGTGAAAAAATCAGAAATCAAAGTCATACCCATAATTGATTTACTGTTAATTTATCACTGTACTTAGATTTTCTGATATGTTTCTTTAACATGATATAAATTAAACATGTATAAAATATGTTGCCTGTACTTCACAATGTCTTCTACTCAATCACACGTCCATTAAAAAGACACAAGAAGAGGTATGCAGATGATCTGGCTACCCTTGTTCCAGCTCGAACTGCATATCGATGGAAGAAAGATTTTAAAAGAGAACTTCACAAAAAAACAGCAACACAAACCGCTCATGTAATGAAGGATACTCAGTTGGCAATGACCACAATTAACCGTGAAGCAGATCAAGATACAATGTCAGGAGTTGCAAGTAATATGGCAGATACCAATATCAATACACTTGGCTATAATGAAAACATGAATAGTAAATGTTCTGCTGTAATGCTCAATAAAACTGACTATGTTTATTCAAAAGATAACAGTGATGGGCATTTAACTGAAATCGAGTCATTGGCAGATAGAAGTTCTACAAGTGAAAGTTCTTGTAACTATACAACTGAAACTGATTCTAGTTCTGCATATGAAAAAGACTCAAGTGCTTCCTGTGAAAGTGACTCTAGTTCTGAATTTGAAAGTGATTCTTTTCGAAGTGAAATGGACCATAATTCCGGAATAATGACAAGCTCGGACTCTGAGGAAGAATCCCCAGAATTTCATCAGCCAGTGACAAAGCATTCAGATAAATCTGACACAAAAACAAAAGCTTCAATGCTACTGTCATGCTTTACAAGAAATAATTTAAGTGCCAGTGCATGCAAAGACATTTTAGAAACATTCAAGACATTATGTCCTCAGATTGATGCCTCTTACCTGAATTACAAAACTGTTTGGGCCTCTGTTGAACAATTAAAATTCAAAGAATTCCATTACTGTGTGGAGTGTTCTGAACTGTTTCCAGAAGACACTGATCATTATCAGTGTGCTTTTGATGGTTGTCAGGGACTTAGATACAAAGGACCAATTTCAAGTCAAATGAAAAGTGGGCGGGAGCCAAGACACAGCTTTATATTAGCAGATGTTGGACAACAGCTAATTAACATGCTGTGTGCACCAGGTATTTTACTACTATTTTTTTACTTTCTTATATTGATAAAATTGCATTTTGTGCATATTTGTCTTGTAAATTACTGAGACAGGGGCTTAAAGGCATTGCTTTGGACCCATATATAAAACATTAAATAAAAACCAATACCTGCACTTGAATTGCACCTAGCAAATAGGATTTTGCAAATAAAGTGTTTTAAGTTGCTAATGTTTAAGGAACGTTTTGAGTAGTCACTTGGGCACTGGTTCGGAGACCTTATTTGAGATTAGAAGAAGATATATGTCACACTAAAAACACATAATTTAGGCCTCCTTTGCATTGTTTTTGGCCGTAATTTACAAAAACCAGTGCAGCTGTTTAGTGAGCTTTTAGAAATTGCATAGTCCAGAGAGGAATTTTAATGTGCTAAACTTTAATTTAACCAAAGTAACATTTTATTTATTATTTCAGGAATTTGGCTAGATATTGAACATAACAAGACACTCATTCAAGCAGGCCAGTTTGTCGATGGAATTACTGATATATCTGATGGAAAAGCATACAGACAGTTACTTCAAGAAAATAACTTCCTGTCATCAAGATACAACTTATCTGCAATAATGCACACGGATGGGGTAAATTTATATTCATCATCTAAAGTAGAGTTATGGCCAATATTCCTGGCCATCAATGAACTGAGTCCATCACTGAGATTTGCTAGGGAAAATCTTATCATTGCTGGGTTATGGCAAGGCAAGGGAAAGCCACCTTTTAAACTTTATTTTTCGACATTTGCAACAGAAATTAAATCATTGTTTACAGAGGGAATTGACATTAATATTTCACCAGTAAATGGAAATGTGAAATTAGCAGTTGTATGCTCCACAATGGATCTACCTGCAAAAGCTGGTGTGTTAAATATGACGCAGTTTAATGGGCAAGAAGCTTGTATCACCTGTGAAGAACCAGGTAAAGTGGTGGCATCTGGCAGAGGGCATGCACGAAACTACCCATACAGAAAGAAAAGTGATAAGTTCCCTCTACGTACAAATGCACAAGTGAAAGATGCGATGTCAAGAGCATCAGAAAAAAATCGTATTAAAGGAATTAAGGGAGCATCAGGCCTGGCAAAACTTGATGCATTTGACCTTGTTGATGGCATAGTTCCTGACTACATGCATTGCGTGCTGCTTGGTGCTACTAAAAATCTGATGCACAACTGGTTTTCTCCAACTCAAAGTGGCTGTGACTACTTTATTGGCAAACACCTGAAAACGATTTCAAATAGATTGAAAAATATAAAACCACCTGACATCATTGAAAGGCTTCCACGTGATCTCGAGAAACACTACAACCATTTTAAAGCAACAGAACTACAGACATGGTTACTTTATTATTGCATTCCTTGCCTCATTAACATATTGCCAGAGAAATACTTAGCTCATTTTGCCCTTTTGTCTGAAGGAATACACATTCTTCTTGGTGACTCCATTTCACCCGAGTCTCTTTCAAGGGCTAAGTCTTTGCTGCAAGAGTTTTACAGCACCTATAGCACATTGTATCCTAATACACATTGTGGTTTAAATATTCATAATATTGGTGAACACATTGTTAATTATGTTGAAAAATGGGGCCCATTATGGGCTTGGAGTTGCTTCCCCTTTGAGGATTCTAATGCTATGTTACTTCAAAGTGTTCACGGAACTGGTCTTGTCACAAAACAAGTACTCAGACAGAAAGCAGCCCAAACAGCATTGCGGTCTAGTTTGCAACGAAAGCCAAAAGGTAAATCTTGGCGCATCTCAATGTCAACTGAAAATTGTGATTTGGCTGGAGGATTAATACCTATCCAGAAACATCTACTAGAGGAAACAATCCGTAACAAAATAGAGCAGTGCCAGCTTGGAGATGTTCTGACAGGAAAACGAATCATTAAAGATGGCCACAAGTTTTTTTCACAGGCCTATACAAGGGTAGAAAAGCGTGTTTGCCACATTGTACTTTTAAGAAATGGAGACATAGGAGCTGTCAAATATTTCATATATTCTCAGAAATGTAATAGAGTGTTTGTTGTATTAAGTGTCATGAAAATATGTCAAGAGTTGAAAGTTCAAATGAGAGGTGGGAAACATATACATATGACAGAGCATATGCCCGATCATTTAGATCTAGTACCAGCAGAAGAATTGGAAGAAACTTTAGTATACATTAAGACTGGTCCACAGGAAAATGGATATGTAATTGCCCCACCAAACAAACTTGGTAGAACGATTTTCAAATAACAACCTCAGAAAGTGCTTGTTAAAACAAATCATGGTAGTCACTACCTTTGTGAGCATCACACAAATTATGTGTATTCAGTTTTACATACAAAGGTAATGCCAACTTTACATAAAGGTTAAACTGACAAATTATTATAGGTACTTTGCAACAGTCAGATAAAGTCAAACATAGTTGTGTGTACATAGAAATTATAATTTCTATATGGTGTTACATGTAATTTAAGTTATATCGCTGCACCTAAATAAATACACAATTCTTGCCATATTGTAAGATGTTTTACATTATAAATGGCTTATACAAAGATTTTTCAAGTTTGACTTGTATTTATTTGAAAAAAAATTTAAAATATACTGTACTTGTAAATTCACCAAGACAAGACTTCGCGAACTTCACGAAATTTAGTATGTATTATAAAAGTCCACGAACTTGAGACTTCATGAAGACAACACTTGGTGAACTTCAAGGAATCTGAACAAATATTTCGCGAACTTGAACGTGAACCATAAACTTCGCGAAGTGGCTCTAGGCTATTTTCGTGAATGTTCCCCAACAAGAACGCCAAGTTCGCGATAAATCCACCAAGTTCACCAAAGATCACGTATTTCACGAATTACCATTCGCCGGGGAATTATAAAGTTACTAAGTTGAAAATACCAGTTAACTAACTTGAATATACGAGTTAGCTAACTTGAATATACGAGTTAACTAACTGGAATACACGAGTTAGCTAACTGGAATATATGAGTTAACTAACTGGAATATATGAGTTACTAACTTGAATATACCAGTTAGTAACTGGAATATACCAGTTACTAACTTGAATATATGAGTTAACTAACTCGAGTATACCAGTTAGCTAACTTGAATATACCAGTTAACTAACTGGAATATACGAGTTAGCTAACTGGAATATACAAGTTAACTAACTCGAATATACGAGTTAGCTAACTGGAATATACGAGTTAATAACTGGAATATATGAGTTAGTAACTTGAATATTCAAGTTAGTTAACTGGAATATACCAGTTAGCTAACTTGAATATACAAATTAGCTAAGTTGAATATACCAGTTAGCTAACTTGAATATACCAGTTAGTTAACTGGAATATACGAGTTAATAACTGGAATATATGAGTTAGTAACTGGAATATACCTTTTAGTTAACTGGAATATATGAGTTAGCTAACTTGTATATTCAAGTTAGCTAACTGGTATTTTCCAGTTACCTAACTGGTATATTCCAGTTACTAACTCGTATATTCAAGTTAATAACTTGTATATTCAAGTTAGCTAACTCATATATTCAAGTTAGGTAATTCTTATATTCCAGTTAGCTAACTTGTATATTCGAGTTAACTAACTGGAATATTCCAATTACTAACTCATATATTCCAGTTATTAACTGGTATATGCCAGTTAGCTACCTCGTATATTCCAGTTATTAACTGGTATATTCCAGTTAGCTAACTGGTATATTCAAGTTAGCTATCTGGTATATTCCAGTTAGCTAACTGGTATATTCCAGTTAACTAACTCATATATTCCAGTTAACTAACTCATATATTCCAGTTAGTAACTCATATATTCCAGTTAGCTAACTTGTATATTCGAGTTAGTTAACTCATATATTCCAGTTAGCTAACTCGTATATTCCAGTTAGTTAACTCGTATATTCCAGTTAGTTAACTCGTATATTCAAGTTAGTTAACTCGTATATTCAAGTAAGTAATTGGTATATTGCAGTTACTAACTAGTATATTCCAGTTAGTAACTCGTATATTCCAGTTAGTTAACTCGTATATTCCAGTTAGTTAACTCGTATATTCAAGTTAGTTAACTCGTATATTCCAGTTAACTAACTCATATATTCAAGTTAGTTAACTGGTATTTTCAAGTTAGTAACTTGTATATTCCAGTTACTAACTCGTATATTCCAGTTAGTTAACTCGTATATTCCAGTTAGTTAACTCGTATATTCAAGTTAGCTAACTCGTATATTCAAGTTAGTTAACTGGTATTTTCAACTTAGTAACTTGTATATTCCAGTTACTAACTCGTATATTCCAGTTATTAACTCATATATTCCAGTTGGCTGACTCGTATATTCAAGTTAGTAAAATAAAAAAGCTTTGGCAGTTCAGAGCTTCCGTACTACAGGAAGGTTTTTGTTTGTTTTGGTGATAGCTTGTTATGTTAACTAACCTACAATTTGAAAAATATACACAATTTTAGTGACATTTATTGACAAGTTAATTGATGAACAGTAACTGTTGCACGTCTTATAACTTTGAGAATGTAAACTGCCCTCCTACAATCATTGGCTGCAGAGATCACTTTACTTTCACATTTCCTGGTTATTTTTGTCTCCTGTCTTTTATCAATTGTTTACTACTGTAATGCCCCACTTATGCCTTTGCAACTCATGCTTGAAGATTGAAAGACTTTTCAGCTTTGTTTGTAATTAACTATGCAAATCAAACATGATGGCGGCATCTATATGTTGTATAAAAGCATGCACATTACGATTTGTTTTAAGACCACTTTTTGTATTCTTGGCTAACTTAATGTATTCCAGTAATCTCACAACCCTTAAAACCACAGGTGTCAGTCTTTATGAGTTCTTTGTTTGATATTTACAGCACTAAATTTATTGTCTTGCAGTTACTGTAAACCATTGAATTGAATGGCAATGGACCTGTCCTAATCCCCTACCAAATAAACCATTGTTTGGTTCAGGTTTCCCCCTGACAAAGTAAATTAAATTACCTTTTCTCTATATATTTGAATTATACCTAAAATTTAAATTTTATGTTCAAACTATACTATGAATCTATACAAGAAATTATTTGGACTTCAGAGTTTGTTCGAATTATGTCAAAATTCGAGTGATATAGAATTAATTTATAATATACAAAGCTGACTGTACATTACTATGATAACAGCAATTTGCTGACACTATTACTCAGAGACAGCATCTCAATAACACATGACATCTCAATAAATTACTTTTAAAAGATGAAAACCTTTTGAGAAATATTATTGTGAATTATGTCAGCAAGATAAGAACGAGTTGTTTTGTTAGCAAAGTGTAGATGACTCAACCAGTAATGTTAGCAAGTCTGTTTATTTATCCGAATGAGAAGTTGTGCCACCAGAAGGTGATTTTTACAGAATTTTACAATTGGTTAATTAGAATTAGCTATTTTTAAATTTCTGCAAAGTATATTACTCAGTCTGTATGCTTGTAACTTTGCAAAATTTTTGCAATGCGTATTACTCAGTCTCTTTGCTAATATGTTTGTAAGTTTATTTATTTACAGCATAACTCCAAAACTACTCAACATATTGTTATGAAATTTAGGGAGTATCAAAATTGTTACAAGGAAGACCTGGTTCAAATTTGGGCACAATTGGATCAATATCCTTGATTCTTGATGAAATGTTGTTACGTTACCATAAAAATCAACGAAATCTTGTATCCTATGTCTATGAACTAGCAGTCAACAGTAACAAAGGTCTTTCTGTATATCCTTTAGTGTAGCAGTATTGATTTTCCCAGTCCTTGTCTTCTGCAGACAGAGAGTTCACCAAGAGGCTCTTGATGTAATTTAAATTGGTTTGTGATGTTTTCTATCATGTGTAACATGAGAAATAAGGAGGCCTGTTGCTTTACTAAACTTACATGAAAACATATTAAGGTATTTTGTTTAAAAAAAGAGTTACTAATACTAAGGTGACCATAGAAATCAATGAGATCATTTATTTCATGCCCTGCAAAAAAAATGGCAGACTCGGCACTAAGCTCCCCTCCGAGTGCTATAGTTACTTCAAAATGTTTCAAAGTTTGTTGGTCAGCCAGTTTGTATATTTGTATGCATGTTTTTTACTATGCAATGAATGTTTGTACATGTTTGTTAGCACATTCTAGGTCACAATTATGGTGCTAGGATTCTCATTTCCTATAATATTGCATTGATCAGAAAACAGCACAACCAAAGTCCGACAAAATGGGTAGCATTTTCACATACCTTTGACAATTTACCTACTTTGAGTAACTGACGTTTAACTCGGAAACTATTGCACTTAGTATTTCTGTTAAATATGTTGTTCAGGTACTTTAAACTTTAGACATAAGATAGTACATAGTTTGGAGCTCTGTTGCTTTAGCTAAGCCAGTAATAGCTATTTTCTGATCTGTAGCAAAATTAAAAATGAGAACATGTCAAATTTCTTCAAAAGTATTGCACATATTGATTTTCTTTGAATCTTTTATTCACCTATGTTGGGATAAGTTATGACATAAAGACGCTGCACAGCTGTAGATCATGGCATAGGTCAGTAATAGCCAAAATGAGTGTATCTTGAATAAATGACTTACAACTCAGAAATTATTGCATTTAGAGTATTCCTCTAAAATATGTTGTTAGACCCAGGCGAATGAAATTCATTTTGACCATGGATTTCTATGATGTCCATGGATGTCCAGGGGCACAAGTCCATGGATGTCCATGGATATCCATGTTTTGTTAAATGGCATCATGGTCAAAGACCATGGACTTACAGACCATGGTCAGAGTCCATGGTCTGTCAAAACATGGTCTAGTCCATGGTTATCATAGGGTTGTTCATGGACTTTAACCATGGTCATTGTCCATGGATGTCCATGGATATGGACATCCATGGACAATGACCAATCAAATGAATGCTATAAACAATGATCTATGGACTACACATGGCAGTCCATTGAACCTTGACCATGGTCAATATGCAAGGATATCCAGGGACACAAGCTCATGGATGTCCATGTTTAATCCATATTATCCATTGGATCAGAATGCCTGAACTCACCCATCCTGAGTTTTCCTAAGAATAGATCTTTTAAGTTTCTGTTTTCAACATGTTTAGAGATGTTTCAAAAAAGAAATTGGTGTTCAAGAGCTACATACCCAGTCCAGTTGACTAAGCTTTGAATATGGTGAAGATCCTGACACACTTTTCACATTACTAGTTCTTTCTTTAATGTAATTCATATAATTATCTAGACTATGGGATTCAATATAGCATGTAGGAACACAGACATTTTGAATACATCTGTAGTATGCAAAACACTATTTCCTTCTTTAATCTAATTTTCATAATTATCCAAGATTATTCAATTCAGTATAACAGGTAGGAACACATACATACATTATGAATACATCTGAAGTATGTAAAACACTGAATATTGTGAAATTTTCACCACTCGTTTTATGGAAATATATTCCAACAAAACACAGCTCTTTGTTTGAAATAATAAAGTGAAAATGGCTTGGCTTTCTTCAATGTAAATCTCTTGAGAATAGACTTGGAGCCAAAATCCAGACAATGGTGAACTACCCTATCTTGGGTACAGGAGTACTTGTAACTTTGCATGGGTGTCTAAGTTATAGTTATATTTAAAGACTGGCCTTCAAAACCTTGGAAATTAATGAACAAAAAATAATACAATTTAGATAAGGTAAATCAAGAAATAGAATAAAATTATACACTGATACTTGAGTATGTGGGGCATCTTCCTTTATATATTTTCCACTTTAAGGTGACCTAAACCTGAAGTTATCACACTCACAGCACAATAACCTTATGTATGTACAGTAATCTGTGGAATAAGTGACCCTAATTTACATTTGCAACATAATTATTATCACAAAAAAGTGTAATAAATCACCTCATGTACAAAAGATAGAGTCCACATGATTTAATATAAATTAATCCATCCAAAACTGATATAACTTTGTATTGCAAAAAAGGTGTACTTGGCGGATTTAAATTAAGGCAAACTTCCATAGCCTATTTCACATATTAAGATAACCTGTTACTTCTATCTGGACACCCTATTAAGTGAACACAGCTCACACACACCAGACAGAAAACCCATCAGTGTTGTATCCAGCTGCTAGCGTTATTCTTACACAGTCTTGTTTATTTAAATATTTATATCATCAGGATATTATTAGACGTGTAACTAGATATATCTAGTACTCTGAGAATAACAAGGGTGCCGTGGCTGGCCTTCACCCACCCACAAAGTCAAATCTTAGGACAGCACTGGGTGTTGAAATCTGTAAATTCTGTATTATCGCCCGCATTTGGAAACCGCTTTCAGGGAAGTTGTTTTCAAATTTGTGTCGCGAGATGGGTATTTGTAGTGACGTGATGTGAAAGGCTTATAAATATAAAGGGTCTGTAGATGTGCAGTTTTACAAAGCTGGTTTAAGATGAAAACCACCAGCATATTTCCTGTCCACGGACTTGCCTCATTAATATTAATGAGCAAACATGCACAGTCACGGCAGTTCTTTGAGGGGGTTTCCTGACAATATTTTACAAGGCTGGTTTAAGATGAAAACTACCAGCATATTTCCTGTCCACGGACTTGCCTCATTAATATTAATGAGTAAATATGCGCACTCACGGCAGTTCTTTGAGGGGTTTCCTGACAATATTTTACAAGGCTGGTTTAAGATGAAAACTACCAGCATATTTCCTGTTCAGGGACTTGCAGTTTGAAATTTGATTTTGAAATGAGAAGACATATTTCAATTTTGAAGGGTGGATATATAGTACTGTATATGGATATTTTACAGAAGCAAATTGTAAGTATTTAAATAAAATATTCGTGTGTTGTTTCTACAATATTACGAATAGCCACAATGAGCGAAAATAGGGAGACACAGATTATGCTGTATTTTACTGAATCGGATGAAGTATTTCATCGAAATCACATGATAACTTCTAGGACATGCAAAAGCACCTTCGAGTGGTTGAAAGTAGAACTACAGAGTTTGAATATTTTCATTGTTGATTCTGATTGGCTGAACGACAAAGGTGTAGTACTACCGTGACATCACTTCACTCATTAATTTCTTTGCGGTTTATTTGTTTGACAAATGGGTAGATGCCCAGACAACAATTTTACATTAACAGTGACTGCGTGGTAAACCAGCAGACAAATTAATTGGGGTTTCACGTCTAGAAACCAGCAGACGAACCGTTAAAAAAGACTCCTTCGAGTAAACCATAACAATAGCAAACACAATAGTTTCTAGGACATACGGGTCTTTAGAGAAAGCCAGACGAAGTGCTAGACAAGCTTTTTACTTTATAAAATATAACTGAATAAAAGCATTAAAAATCTTCAAAATGGCAGAGTGTATAATATACACCTTAATGTACAGATATGTGAAGAAATATTATGCAGAATTTGATATTTAAGGGCTTAAATTAAACGGCCGATTTAAAATCGCAGCCACAACCCAGTACAAAACTCGAATCAAAGATTCGACTAAAAACTTGAAACATGTAATTACGTGGATAGAAAAGTTTTTTCAAAGCTTTATGATTTGATATGTAACAGATAAGTTATCAGCCAATTATCAATAAAGAACAGCTTTATCAATAAAGAACAGCCTTTCAAGAAGACTATGAAAATGATATGTTTCATTATCTCCCCATCACATAAAATCTTCCTTAGTTTGTATAACTACTACAATACAGAAATTCAGATGAGAGCACATTGTTACTTTGCAGTTTTATTCATTTGTTAACATATTTATAAAACCAAATGAAAAAATATTATTATAATGTTAACATTATTTTAATTTTTTTTTAAATTTTTTGCCAATGTTAGTTTGTCATGAATTTTCATGTTGTAAGTATTACTTTTCTGTACCATTACTGATCCACAAGTTTCACGACCTGCCTAATATTAATATTTTTTATGTTACACAAAAGGAAGTATCGAAGAATTTAGATAGAGGCCTGACAATTAAAGGTCTTATGCTATCTCACATGGACTCGATCTTAACAGAGAGTCCATGGTCAACCATGGATATTTAATTGTAATTCATGGTCAACCATGGACCAGAGGATAGATTTCATGGTCAACCATTGACCAGAGGATAGAGTCCATGGTCAACCATGGACCAGATAACAAAGACCATGGTTAACCATGGATCAGGGAACAAAATCCATGGTCAACCATGGATACTTGAATGTAGTCAATGGTTTACTATGGACAACTAGATTAAGACCATGGTCTAACATGGACAGCTAGATGCGGGCCATGGACAGGACATGAAGAACCATCATGGCCATGGTTTTTCATGGTCTGATCCTTCATACGAGTATGGATTTTGATGGTCGTTCATGGATATCCATGGTTGACCATCAAATACCATGCAGTCCATGGTCAATCATGGTCACCATTTAGCAGGGGGACACTTTAGCCTTAGGTGTAAAATGGTACATAGTTTGGAGGAGCATTGCATTAGTTAAGCTAGTAATAGCTATATTATTATTCATAACAAAATTAAACAAGGGTGCAGTGGCTGGCTTTCTGCCAACCACAGAGTCGAATCTTAGGACAGCAGTGGGTGTTGAAATCTGTAAACTTGGTGTCATTGCCCGCATTGGCAAACAACTTCCAGAGACGTTGTTTTCAGATTTGTGTAGCGAGATGGGTATTTGTAGTGACATGATGTGAAAGGTTTACAAATATAAAGGGTCTGTAGATGCGCAGTCTGAAATTTCATTTTGAAGTGAGAAGACGTATTTTAATTTTAAAGCATGGATATAAAAAGATAAGCTAACTAGTTTATTTTGTAAATATAAAACAATTTGGAAGACATAGCTTAAACTGTTATATGGATACTTTATAGAAGCAAACTGTAAGTATTTTAACAAAATATTCAACAATTTCATTTAAAATAAGAAAATGTATTTGCCTTCATATCTTTTGTGTACATGTGGCAGTCGCTAGATATAAAAATACGTCGATGAAAATATGGGGGATGCGTGGACAACGATTTTACACTAACAGTGACTGCATGCGTGACTCTTGAAGATAAAATAAGAAGTATTTACAACAATGAAATTCGTGAGTTAATTTGCTTTTTAATTGAATGAAAGCTTGTACTATCACCTCATATTCACAATTTCTTTGCGGTTTATTTGTTTGACAAATAAGGACAAAGACTGCACTGGACCCGTATCCATACACAAAACCCCGGCGAATGGTAATTCGTGAAATACATGATCTTTGGTGAACTTGGTGGATTTATCGCGAACTTGGCGTTCTTGTTGGGGAACATTCACGAAAATAGCCTAGAGCCACTTCGCGAAGTTTATGGTTCACGTTCAAGTTCGCGAAATATTTGTTCAGATTCCTTGAAGTTCACCAAGTGTTGTCTTCATGAAGTCTCAAGTTCGTGGACTTTTATAATACATACTAAATTTCGTGAAGTTCGCGAAGTCTTGTCTTGGTGAATTTACAAGTACAGTATATTTTAAATTTTTTTTCAAATAAATACAAGTCAAACTTGAAAAATCTTTGTATAAGCCATTTATAATGTAAAACATCTTACAATATGGCAAGAATTGTGTATTTATTTAGGTGCAGCGATATAACTTAAATTACATGTAACACCATATAGAAATTATAATTTCTATGTACACACAACTATGTTTGACTTTATCTGACTGTTGCAAAGTACCTATAATAATTTGTCAGTTTAACCTTTATGTAAAGTTGGCATTACCTTTGTATGTAAAACTGAATACACATAATTTGTGTGATGCTCACAAAGGTAGTGACTACCATGATTTGTTTTAACAAGCACTTTCTGAGGTTGTTATTTGAAAATCGTTCTACCAAGTTTGTTTGGTGGGGCAATTACATATCCATTTTCCTGTGGACCAGTCTTAATGTATACTAAAGTTTCTTCCAATTCTTCTGCTGGTACTAGATCTAAATGATCGGGCATATGCTCTGTCATATGTATATGTTTCCCACCTCTCATTTGAACTTTCAACTCTTGACATATTTTCATGACACTTAATACAACAAACACTCTATTACATTTCTGAGAATATATGAAATATTTGACAGCTCCTATGTCTCCATTTCTTAAAAGTACAATGTGGCAAACACGCTTTTCTACCCTTGTATAGGCCTGTGAAAAAAACTTGTGGCCATCTTTAATGATTCGTTTTCCTGTCAGAACATCTCCAAGCTGGCACTGCTCTATTTTGTTACGGATTGTTTCCTCTAGTAGATGTTTCTGGATAGGTATTAATCCTCCAGCCAAATCACAATTTTCAGTTGACATTGAGATGCGCCAAGATTTACCTTTTGGCTTTCGTTGCAAACTAGACCGCAATGCTGTTTGGGCTGCTTTCTGTCTGAGTACTTGTTTTGTGACAAGACCAGTTCCGTGAACACTTTGAAGTAACATAGCATTAGAATCCTCAAAGGGGAAGCAACTCCAAGCCCATAATGGGCCCCATTTTTCAACATAATTAACAATGTGTTCACCAATATTATGAATATTTAAACCACAATGTGTATTAGGATACAATGTGCTATAGGTGCTGTAAAACTCTTGCAGCAAAGACTTAGCCCTTGAAAGAGACTCGGGTGAAATGGAGTCACCAAGAAGAATGTGTATTCCTTCAGACAAAAGGGCAAAATGAGCTAAGTATTTCTCTGGCAATATGTTAATGAGGCAAGGAATGCAATAATAAAGTAACCATGTCTGTAGTTCTGTTGCTTTAAAATGGTTGTAGTGTTTCTCGAGATCACGTGGAAGCCTTTCAATGATGTCAGGTGGTTTTATATTTTTCAATCTATTTGAAATCATTTTCAGGTGTTTGCCAATAAAGTAGTCACAGCCACTTTGAGTTGGAGAAAACCAGTTGTGCATCAGATTTTTAGTAGCACCAAGCAGCACACAATGCATGTAGTCAGGAACTATGCCATCAACAAGGTCAAATGCATCAAGTTTTGCCAGGCCTGATTCTCCCTTAATTCCTTTAATACGATTTTTTTCTGATGCTCTTGACATCGCATCTTTCACTTGTGCATTTGTACGTAGAGGGAACTTATCACTTTTTTTTCTGTATGGGTAGTTTCGTGCATGCCCTCTGCCAGATGCCACCACTTTACCTGGTTCTTCACAGGTGATACAAGCTTCTTGCCCATTAAACTGCGTCATATTTAACACACCAGCTTTTGCAGGTAGATCCATTGTGGAGCATACAACTGCTAATTTCACATTTCCATTTACTGGTGAAATATTAATGTCAATTCCCTCTGTAAACAATGATTTAATTTCTGTTGCAAATGTCGAAAAATAAAGTTTAAAAGGTGGCTTTCCCTTGCCTTGCCATAACCCAGCAATGATAAGATTTTCCCTAGCAAATCTCAGTGATGGACTCAGTTCATTGATGGCCAGGAATATTGGCCATAACTCTACTTTAGATGATGAATATAAATTTACCCCATCCGTGTTCATTATTGCAGATAAGTTGTATCTTGATGACAGGAAGTTATTTTCTTGAAGTAACTGTCTGTATGCTTTTCCATCAGATATATCAGTAATTCCATCGACAAACTGGCCTGCTTGAATGAGTGTCTTGTTATGTTCAATATCTAGCCAAATTCCTGAAATAATAAATAAAATGTTACTTTGGTTAAATTAAAGTTTAGCACATTAAAATTCCTCTCTGGACTATGCAATTTCTAAAAGCTCACTAAACAGCTGCACTGGTTTTTGTAAATTACGGCCAAAAACAATGCAAAGGAGGCCTAAATTATGTGTTTTTAGTGTGACATATATCTTCTTCTAATCTCAAATAAGGTCTCCGAACCAGTGCCCAAGTGACTACTCAAAACGTTCCTTAAACATTAGCAACTTAAAACACTTTATTTGCAAAATCCTATTTGCTAGGTGCAATTCAAGTGCAGGTATTGGTTTTTATTTAATGTTTTATATATGGGTCCAAAGCAATGCCTTTAAGCCCCTGTCTCAGTAATTTACAAGACAAATATGCACAAAATGCAATTTTATCAATATAAGAAAGTAAAAAAATAGTAGTAAAATACCTGGTGCACACAGCATGTTAATTAGCTGTTGTCCAACATCTGCTAATATAAAGCTGTGTCTTGGCTCCCGCCCACTTTTCATTTGACTTGAAATTGGTCCTTTGTATCTAAGTCCCTGACAACCATCAAAAGCACACTGATAATGATCAGTGTCTTCTGGAAACAGTTCAGAACACTCCACACAGTAATGGAATTCTTTGAATTTTAATTGTTCAACAGAGGCCCAAACAGTTTTGTAATTCAGGTAAGAGGCATCAATCTGAGGACATAATGTCTTGAATGTTTCTAAAATGTCTTTGCATGCACTGGCACTTAAATTATTTCTTGTAAAGCATGACAGTAGCATTGAAGCTTTTGTTTTTGTGTCAGATTTATCTGAATGCTTTGTCACTGGCTGATGAAATTCTGGGGATTCTTCCTCAGAGTCCGAGCTTGTCATTATTCCGGAATTATGGTCCATTTCACTTCGAAAAGAATCACTTTCAAATTCAGAACTAGAGTCACTTTCACAGGAAGCACTTGAGTCTTTTTCATATGCAGAACTAGAATCAGTTTCAGTTGTATAATTACAAGAACTTTCACTTGTAGAACTTCTATCTGCCAATGACTCGATTTCAGTTAAATGCCCATCACTGTTATCTTTTGAATAAACATAGTCAGTTTTATTGAGCATTACAGCAGAACATTTACTATTCATGTTTTCATTATAGCCAAGTGTATTGATATTGGTATCTGCCATATTACTTGCAACTCCTGACATTGTATCTTGATCTGCTTCACGGTTAATCGTGGTCATTGCCAACTGAGTATCCTTCATTACATGAGCGGTTTGTGTTGCAGTTTTTTTGTGAAGTTCTCTTTTAAAATCTTTCTTCCATCGATATGCAGTTCGAGCTGGAACAAGGGTAGCCAGATCATCTTCATACCTCTTCTTGTGTCTTTTTAATGGACCTGTGATTGAGTAGAAGACATTGTGAAGTACAGGCAACATATTTTATACATGTTTAATTTATATCATGTTAAAGAAACATATCAGAAAATCTAAGTACAGTGATAAATTAACAGTAAATCAATTATGGGTATGACTTTGATTTCTGATTTTTTCACTTCAAATAATATATTTAGATCAAATCATAATGCAGAGTGGCTTGATTAACAATACCATGCCACTTGACAAGGATTTACCCACTAGTACACACACTAGATTGACATTACCAGTAAATAACTCAAAAATTGTCTTATGTGTACACTGCTTCTGGATAGATTGAATTGAAATAATTTTTTGAGTTAATAGTTTTTGAGTAACCTTGCTAATGGGCAGACAGACAAACTATGGTGACATAACCTCCGGCAAGTAGAGGTAATGATATACTGTAGTATTGTAAACAACTGTATTTTAACTTACTTTTTTTGTGAGCTGAATATAAATGGTAGCGTGCACTGTGCTTTGTAGTCAGCTGTTTCTGGCATAAAATACACATGTAGATGGTTTTGTCGTCCTTATGTCTCATGGAAATAAACTGATCCTTTCCTTTCAAGTCCATATTAAATGAATCATCTAAAATAAAAATTATAATTAGGGGATACATTATAAACATGAAAATAGAAACGAGATCAGTTAAATTTTCTGTATAGATACATGCAACCAGTATATTATTAAAGTGCAGCAAACTTTCTCATTTTGAACCCAGAAAATCAGGAGATTTTTTTTCAATTAAAGCTTTAATTGTATCCAAATCACATGGAAATAATGTATGTTTGACAAGGATATCTGGTTTACAGTCCTTACACAATAAAACTTATAAATCTTGTTTTAATGATACTATTTAAGTAACTTAATTTAAAAGACAATGTGGATCACTTTTTATTAATTGTACTACACAAAGAGCTGTAACTTATACACTTTAAAGACATAACATTCACTTCTTTAAATGCAGTTTGTGCAATGATGTGTTGACTGGAACTTATTTCTCCTGAAGGAAGTTTTTTTGTCTTTTTTCTATTTTTATCAACAAAATGTTTACAACAAATCTGCTTTGTGTAAATTAGGTGCCTTAAAATAATAAAGAATAATATATATATACTCACATTAAAGTCAAATTTGATCCAAGTAATCCTCTTTTCCAGAACAATATCATGAATTTACAGAAGTTTAATACATGAATAGATCCAATTATCCTGCCTGTGTGATAAAACATTTTTGGACAATCTTCAAAGTTTTTAGTACACACATGGCACAACCTTCTGGAAAATTGGCTTCTTCCAATGTAAAGACTAAAGAGTATAGCTACAGTATTGTTGAAAAACTAAATAAGATGCACATCAATGAATATGGTTAATATGATTATTCAGTATTTGAGGTAGCAATTTATCTCATCATTTATTAACAAAAAATGAGGAAATACTAGTATTTCAGTGTTTAA
Source organism: Sabellastarte sp. h YS-2021 (assembly GCA_964017235.1). Classification (NCBI taxonomy): domain Eukaryota; kingdom Metazoa; phylum Annelida; class Polychaeta; order Sabellida; family Sabellidae; genus Sabellastarte; species Sabellastarte sp. h YS-2021. Next base: position 75,197,300 of record OZ024935.1, on the reverse strand, counting down.
TATAACATGTTGTAATGTAAACTTAGATGTTTCATCTACATTAATTAATATGGAGTCAACATTTATAATTTACAGTAAAATAGTTTAAACAAAACCACATTTTGCATTCACACTTTACAATCATTAGCCTGAAAAGGAGCTCTTATCATTTAGTAACTCAGAAGTTGCCACTATTATATTGTTTAAATATTGCTATAATTGTTTTGAGTTTGGTCTCAATCAAAAAGGGATACATTGTTTTATTTTCTCAACATGTATTACAATTTCACTTTAAAGTAAGACAGATGTTTTTTTAAATTGTAGGAGTTTGTATTTTGTTCTTTTTACCCCACAGCCTGAAAAGGGATGTAGGTGTACATTATAGTGTGACATTGATTTGACCTTTGACCTTGCCATGGTGACTTTGGCCTTAATAGTCTTGTCTGGGCTGTATCTTGAAAACCATGAGGTGTAGGATGTTCATATTTGGTAGCGACATTGGTGAAGGGTGTAGGCATGCAATGACATAGTGTGACCTTGATTTGACCTTGTCATACTGACCCTGACCCTTACAATCTTTTGTCATCTAACCTGAAGGATCAAAGCATGGAAACCTCAAGCAAACTTCAAAGGTATGTGTACAATATTATGTCACCTGCAACATTGAACTGTAAAATCTTTACAAATTTGATACTTCATATGGACATTGGTTTATGAAATGTGTATTTTGTGACATCATAGTCTGTTATCAATATGCCCTACAATACTTATTCTGTGATGTTAAACATGAATCTTATATCTTAAGGTAAGTGTTTGTTGATTGTTCCATAGGCTGTGGGGTCTGGGCATCTCTGATGCTATTTTTTCCAAGAATATTTGTGTTAAATACTGTTGAATTAAATACTGTTTTATGGACAATTGCTCTGAAAAGAATTTTACATATTGTATCAACCATTAAATAAAAATGCAAGTGCCAAAGTCAGGCTACATTTTACAATGACTCCTCTATAACACTATGGAGGCAAAATTTACTGCTCCTAAGACTTCCACTTAAAGTCATTTAACATATCAGGTGTAAATAAAAAGTGCAATTAAGTAAATCTATATCTTGATTGAAATAATGTGGAAGTACATTTTTTGGATGTCACTATGTGATATTCAAAAAATTATGTGAATAAATTCAGATGTCTCAGAAATCAAAATCTTTCTTTCAAACAATAGTTTAAGCACACCCATCCTGCAGCAGGTTATAAGATAGATAGTGACAGAGATAAGTTCAGCTTGATGATCTTCCATGCAGGAGTACAGTTTCACTGTAATGGTTTGTGGGAAACATATTCCATGGACATATATATGATAGCCTCAAGAAGACAAGCAGCAGAAAATGTGTGTCCATGTGTAATCCCATTTCAACAGTTAAACAGAATACTGATCAGGGTGATTTTGATGCTTGACTTTTTGCTTTAACTTGTTAAAAATCATAATAATATTGATTCCAACTATATATACTTGTACATTTTGTTAGTATTATGTATAATAATAAAGAAACAACAGAGTATGAATTAATGTGCTACTACTGTTCTAGTATATTATGTTCAATATTAAGAATAAGAAACATCTCCCATACTTTAAAAGTGAAATTGCGGTAAATGTTGTATAAAAATAAATATATCCTTATGGTTCAGAACAAACTCAAAACACTATTGATAAATCCAACTGCACAAACTTAGCCAAGCTCTTTAATTAATGACATTACCATAATTAGAAGGTAGCTGTCACTTGCAAAATCACCCATAAACAGACAAGTGCATTTCTATTAGAGATACTTCACACACTGCAGATATATATTGTACACTGTGGCCTCACAAAGACACTGTAGACAAAAGCCAACAAACTAATCCCCAATAACAAACACCTAAGTCCAAGGAGCCACTGCATGATGCTTCTATCAAATTTTAAGTTCTGCATTTATAAACTTATATAAATGTAAAGATAATCTTATTTAGTTCTAATTATTGATATGCATTCATAAACTTATAGTTATGTTCAAAACATCATTTTTCTGAATACTTATATTTTCAAGGCTTTGTTTAAATTTTCTTTATGAATACTGCTTATAATTAATTTGAGTTTCAGTTTTTGTGACTAACAGTCATAAAAAGGAAGCGCAAAACTATCCAGAAGATTTCCACATCTGGTTTTTATTACAGTTGTGGCATCTACACTCAATTTCATGTGTGCACATGGTGCATTGAGGGATTTGAAACACAAAGAGATTTTTTGGGGGGTTGGCAGTTGCATACAAAGTTTTAGAGCAATTGATTTGTACTTGAGTGCCTTATTTTTTTGAAATTATGGAAAATTATTATGCTGTTGTTGAGTGGGAGGATGGACTTTCAAGTATTATCAACTTGAAAAGTGTTGTTCAACCCAGAAAGCAGTTGCAAGAATACTTAGTTGGTGAGGATATCAAAGCACCATTCAAGGGGATAATTTACAAAGCAAAAGTGATTGCCATTGGAGGTAAGGAGGTTCAACTTTCTCTTTAGTTTGTCTAAATAATTTATTATTTTCAAAATTTTGAATTTGAGCTTAAATATATTCTAGCAATGACCACTATTTCATCAGTAGTCTCCTTTAATACAAAATGTGAAGTAAAAAAGTTGATTATTGATTAAAATTTAAATTCAGTGAACAAGAAAAAGACAATAATATTGTGTTAAATTATTTATGATTGAAACAAATATAAAAATGTAATGATTTTCACATTTGCAAAATATATTGCACAAACCATTTACAGTGTGATATGTTTTAGTGTACAAATAGTAAAGACATCAGTGCTTTGTTCTTGTTTTGTGATTCACTGTTTCATTTTTTTTTATCATTTCGCTTTTTAACATTTTTTATTGCATACTATCAGCTTTATTTTTGACCTTGCTGTAGTGACCTTGATTGTTAAAATCTTGTCCGGGCCATATTGCAAAAACTGTAAGCTGTAGGAAGTTGATATTTGGTTTTGACATTGGTGAGGGGGTGTTGGTGTGTATTATCATAGTGAGCTTGACTTTTAAAATCCTACGTAATCTAACCTCAAGGCTCAGAAACCTGAAGGAAACTTTAAGTGTAGAATGTTGACATTAGAAGAGATAATCATATTCATTTGGGATTATGTGTGTAAAAATTATTATGGTGTCACCTATGACCCTTGGCCTTATTATACAACATTAAATATAATTCTTTACAAAGTTGATACATCATATACACATTGGTTTGGGGAAGGTGTATTTTGCAACATCATAGTCTGACATCAATATGCCCTACATGTTACATTCATTCTATGATCTTAAACATGAATCTATTTGATTTAGGTATACGTTTGAATGCATGAAGTATACATTTTAACATCTGATGTAAAGGGGTTTATTTATGTTTTCCAAGGTAGTGAGGTTTAGGTATCTCTGATGCTATTTCTAATCCTATGCAGCTGTATATGAATACCAGAAATATTAAATATCAGTATTAAATTATTTTTATTCAGTAATATTTATTTATACATCGATTCTAGGTGACAGGAAATCTCTGTCATGTCAGTTGGATGCACACATTAAGAAGAAGGATCAAAAGCCACAGAGTGTGGAAGAAAGAGAAGAAACCCAAGGTAAAGAAACAGGTAAAGCTGTGTGCTTCATTTATCTTTCATATTGTAAAGTATAGGAAGTTAATTTATGTAAAACTAGTGGATTTGTCTATTTGTGGCCTTCTTTTCAGATTGAATATGGCATGAAATGAATTAAAAGAATTAATAAGTTCTTATAATAAAAATTTGGACAACAAACAATCCAATGCACAAAGTTGGTAAAGTAAATATGAATTAACATATCAACATTATCCATAGTAATTTAGTATAGATTTTATCAACTTTTTAAACCGTGTCTGTTCTTTTGTTTTGTGTATGAAAGAAGAGCAAGAGACCATCACCAACAAACTTGGGAATGAGGAAATTGTCTCAAGACCTCGTTCTATGATGAAAAAGGCCAAACCTGCAAAGTCTGGAGAAAAGAAAAAGGAAGGTAAAGTTTAAACTTTGAAACTAATTATTATTCATGCACTTCAGGTGGGCTCAAACCTGGTTAGTGAGAATTCTGCAACGGGAAATTATTTCATTTGTGGTCACCAAGAAAGTAGTTTGCACTATAAATGGTAGCTTGTGAACAAGCATCACCAAGATACACAATCTTTTCAAAGCAATGAAGATAAAATTGTGACACAAATCTAAATGAGGCAACTGAGTGATGTCAAGTATCAAGATTTGAGATTTGAGAAATTCAAAGATGAATCGCTGTATTATGTAAAAATTTACTGTATTATGTAAAAAGACATAATGCATGTTTAGTTCTTCGACAATTTTTTCTTATATACCAAGAAACCTCTGTAGTATTATTGTATTACACACCTGCCTCCTATCCCTGAGATCAGAGTTCAAAATCCTGGCCTGACTTTATGCTAGCAATTCTCCATTAAATTTCTTTAGCCGGTGCCATAAGGGAAAATACTACGCAAAAGTGATTCAAGTTTGGAAATTTTGATAAAAAGGGATAAAATACATCAATTGTTATTACCTTGACTTGCTATAATTTGAAGGTTTTAGTCCTTCTTTTTACTAGTTTAATGTGTAAATCTGTTACATTGTTTACAATAATAATAACAACTAGAAAAAAGCACTCAGAGAGCGCAGACCTCCGCCACATGCACAAACAGACGAATGGAGACTGGAGGTTACTGGCAGTGGCACCTCCAAAATATTATCAGTTACTTACACATATACGGATATTCCCTGAAAATTTGAATGAAATCCATGCATTAGTTTTTAAGTTACATTGCGAAAAAAAAAAATTTTTTGACTTTAGGTGGCCTTAAAATTATAGTGGATAGTGGCGCCACCTGAAAAATTTAATCAATTGTTACCGACAAATATCTTGTCTGGGCCATATTCCAAAAACTTCCCTGAAAATTTGAATGAAATCTATGCGTTAGTTTTTGAGTAATCAGCTAAAAAAAGTGTTTTTGAGTTTAAGATGGCCTTAAAATCTTAAAATGAGCATGGGTGGAGGCATCACCTCCAAAATCTAATCAGTTGTTACTTGGACATATGCGGTCATTGTGTGAAAATTTGAATGAAATCCGTACGTTAGTTTTGGCGTAATCTTGCTGACAGATGGACGGATGGACAGATAGACGAACAAATGCTGGCGGAGGTAATAATTAAGTAGAAAATGTGTACACTGATAAAATGTTTTGATTTCATGGAAACAGTGACAGATGAATCAAAAAGTGTTCCGTCATCCAGCCAGCAACTAGGGCGGAAAGAAACCTGCAAAAGGAAGTCAACCCCAGACGATATGTTCACTATGATCACTGAATCAAGTGATGATGAGAAAGGTAAACACTTTGCAATGTCTATTGATATTATGGCAATTAACCTGCATTCAGCTGACAATTTGGGACAGGGTAATAACTTGTTTCTCCACTTTTTACTTTGCAACGGTTCATACAAAAAGATATGTTACCTGTTAGGGCTATTCACAGCACAAATTATTTTTGTTGTTTTAAAGGATACAATCATAAATAGCCTTATAGCTTCAAAAGTTGGCTGAATTCAAAGGAAAGAAAGAAACAAGGGGGCCACGGTGGCAGAGTGGTAACACTCTCGCCTCCCACCTCTGAGGCCGGGGTTCGATCCCCGTGTCGGCAGTTTACAGTACACAACCCTAGCGAACTATATGTACTGGTTTCCTCTGCCTTTCCAACTACCCGTCGTGATATGACCTGTACAGTGTTGAAAGCAACGTAAAACCCCAAATAAATAAACAAATAAAATAAGAAAGAAACAAGAACTGACCTGAGCTTACAGCCTGGGGATACATTCACAAGATCAGATATTATAATTTACACTTGATACACTCTAAAAGAGTATGCCCAGACAGCAATTTGTGTGCAATACCAGGGACTTGTCATTTATTCAGTCTTATCATTCTTACTATATTATTTGAATGTATTACTTCATAACTAGACAGAGCTTGGTTTATTCAGTTTTTTTTTTGTTGAACATCATTTGTTTTTATTAATTATTATGAAACTTATATTTAACTATAATTATAGCTCATTGTGCTGATTTTTACTTGACAGAACAATGCTGGGATCAAGACCTACCAAATTTGCAATCTCCTGAGCGAAAATGGTAAGTATTTCTGAATGTATCACTCAGTAAATATCAGTCTTCACTCTTCAGCGTAATCTGGGAAATTGTCTTTAATGTTCAAAGACTAGAGCAGTACAGCTATATTTTCACTTTAAGTATTCTTTTTTTTTAATTTACAATTGAGGGTTCGAATTTGGTGCAACATAACTGTCAAGGGGTCTACTCTGGCTTAAAAGGTGATGATTATAACTTGACCAAATTTTCATGTTGTGAGGCTGAATCACAAGGCTATAACTTGATCAGACTATATTAGTAGCCAGATTGATGAGAATATTTATCTGTGGTGGACATATTGGTTTGAAAGGTCAGATATCAAAAGAACTTTGGCAAAAGTTGCTGATTTTTTCTTTGGAGTTGTTATGAGATCAAAGGAAGTTTTCGTTAGTGAAAAAAAAAAAAGTTTTTGTAGCTTAAAACTAGACCACTATTACAATCTAGATGTAAGCTACAAACATACAATGTCTTTTTCTTCTATGAATCATATAAAGGTAACACTTCAACGCTTATATTTTTAAAATGTGATCAAAATAAAACCTTCATTTAAAGTATTTCAATATTAGAGTAATGTGTCCGACATATGTCTGTCCGTCAACATCTTCGTTTCCGGACTCTAACCCTAAAATGCATAGTCTGATTGAATTTGACAGGGAAATAGATCACTGTCATAACTAGGTTCCTTTCAAAATTTGTGTAATTCCGTCTGTTCGTTTGTCCGTTTTTGTCCATTTATCTGTCCGTCAACATTTCCGTTTCCGGACTCTAACTCAAAAACGCTTTGTCCAATAAAATTCAAATTTAATTAAAGCAATAGCTAAACCTTGTTGCTGCCTGTGCAACCCGCTTTTTTGTATTTGTTTTGCGTATGTAATTCAAGGTCCAAATATTGTCAACCTTCATATTATTGGCTTTTATAATACTGATCCATTAACTTTTTTGTGATTCAGCTAATATTTTGACCAAACAAATTCTGTCTTCAATCATAAATTTGACTTTATTTATTTGTTCATTTCTTTGATTAAATTTGTACCATTTTCAGGATACAGCACCAGAAAAGGGTGAGACTGCTTGAGGTGGAGGTGGCTCAACTTAAGGAGGAAGTGAAAACCTTGAAAGAAGAACAACGATCCATAAGGAGGAAGATGAAAAAGGACAGGGCAACCCACCAGTGTGAAGTTTCATCTGCATCTGCAACAGTTACTTCCATTCCGCCAAGTGCCACAGTGCAAATGGATTCCATGCAACCTGCAGGCTCATCATCAAACCAGGGCAATGACCAGCCACAACAGATGCCCGTAGCAGTTGGAACATTAATGACCGAGCAACAGAACAAAGCGCAGGACATTGAATCTCTGAGGCAGGAGATGAAGGACATAGCCGATACAAGGCCAGCCTACCTTGTGAAATTTTTGGCCTTTAAGATCTTTACCAGAGAGGAACTCATCAACTGCTCCATCTCTGGTAAAAGATCTGTGACATCTAAAGAAACCAGACCACCACTGAGCCAAGACAAATTTAGGCTGTTGAAACAGCTGATTGCTGAAAAGATGCCAGCTTTGGGCCATAATGAGATCAGGGAAAAATTTCAAAATGTACAGAAAGTGCTGAGAAAATCTGCAATTCAAAACTGATAATGGCCAAATTTTGCAACAGTCTAATTTTCAGGGTTTTTTTAGTATTTTTTTGCATTTTTAATCATTTATTATATGAAGTGTGTTGCAAAGAAGAAATGTTGTTATTTCAGATTTTTTAACAGAATAGCAAAGTCTTTATTTTATGGATATATATAATAACTGTAACTAACAGGAATGTTGCATGAAAGTATTGCATTTTTAATTAAATGATCATAATAAATTTAAAATAAAGTTGAATTATTATTGTCAGTTATATAGCAGTCCACATTACAGAATCACCAACTCAAACATGAATTCTAATATTCTGGCAACCTGGATTAAAGTATTCATGTTGCAGCCTTTTCGTTATAAGACTAAGCTTATCATTTTCAATATTTATATTGAAATCTATCATAAAAGATTTCACAAAGTTTATGAGTGTACTATAAATTGTGAACTAATTGTGATCAAATCAAGCCATTGGTGAAAAAACAATTAATAAGTTGGTGTCTAAATTCACCAAGTTGGTGTACTGATTCATCACGCCGGTGTACTAATTCACCAAATTGGTGTATGATTTGCTAAAATTGGTGTATTAATTCACCAAGTTGGTGCACTAATTCACCAAGTTGGTGCACTAATTCACCAAGTTGGTGCACTAGTTCACCAAGTTGGTGTACTAGTTCACCAAGTTGGTGTACTAATTCACCAAGTTTTGGGTTCTATTTCTGCAAGTTGGTGAATAAATCCACTAGGTTGGTGTACTCATTCACCAAGTTGGAGAACTAATTCACCATGTTGGTGAATAAATTTATGATATTGGTGTACACATTCATCATTAATTGTGAGATAAGTTGGTGAATTATGCATATAATTGGTGAACTTCGCGAATTTGTTCACGAAGTGAAAAGGTCCAAAATTCTGCCATTTTAATTTGGGGAACTTCGCGTACAATTTCGTGAAATGACTTCGTGAAGTTTTCGCGAACTTAAACGTGAACCATTCGCCGGGGAAAGTACTACGTACTATAGATCTTTTACTGAGTAGACGTTTGTCATAAATGAGTGCATGTAATTTAACTGTGAATTTGTAGTATTTTCATTCTCAAGCAAACTAGACCTTTTCCAGTGGTATTAATTCCAAAAATTATATATTTTCCAGATAAAATATTTCACAACTTCTTCCAACACTTTGAAACATGTATTAAGGTCTGGCCTTTGGGCTTCGTGGCTTTAATACAGCCTCTCGATAGTTTAAAACCATCATAAAGCACTTGAATATGTCTTTTATTCGTATAATAAAGTACGCGCATATGTAGTTTATTTCTACAATATCTGTCAAGCGATGTGATTGGTTAATAAATACTTTTTAAATTAATTGTCATGCTTTGATGAATGATTGAAGTCAATTAGATGCGCAGACAACGATTTTACATTAACAGTGACTGCGTGATAAACCAGCAGACGAATAAATACATGTTCTTTAATTGGGCTTTCACGTCTAGAAACCAACAGACGAAACTGTTAAAAAAGACTCATTCAAGTAGGCCAGCACAATGGGAAACACAATAGTTTCTAGGACATACAGGACATTACAGAAAGCCAGACGTAGTGCTAGACAAGCTTTTTACTTTATAAAATATAACTTAATAAAAGCATTAAAAATTTTCAAAATGGCAGAGTGTATACTATACACCTTAATGTACAGATATTTGAACAAATATTATGCAGAATTTGATATTTCAGGGCTTAAACGGCTGATTTAAAATTGCGGACACAACCCAGTACATAACTCGAATCAAAGATTTGACTAAAAATGAAATATGTGAAATAAAAACATTGCAAATAATCAATTTCTTTCTTTTACCTTATTCACCTACTTCAATGTAAGCTATGATGTAATGAACGTGCATACCTTTATCTCATTGCATGGCTAAGCATTAGCTAAAATGGGCTTATGTGACACATCTTCAAAAGTACTGAAGATGGTCAATTTCTTTCAATACCTTATTCACATACTTTAGGCTATTGTGTTACATAATGAAGTTGCAGATCTGTAGCCACTGCATTCGGCAAGATTTCCAAAGTGCTTCATTTGTTTGTTTGTTTGTTTGTTTGTTTGTTAGCCTCTTCTAAGTCACACTTTTGGAACTAGGATCGTCATATTTCATATAACACTGTCATTGGTCGGAATAGAGGATGACTTAATTTTGACAAAATTGGTAGGATTTTTATTTTTTCACATAGCTATGACCATTTTAGTTACTTGGCTACTGCATTCTCAAATATATGGCGAGTTCAAAGTCCACACTCTGCCAAGTTCTTTTTTGTTTGTTTGTTTGTTTATTGATAGCATAGCTTCAAAATTACTACACTGATAGTAATGGAATTTTTAGAGAGCATCAGAACCGTAATGTGAAAGAACTGGTTCAAATTTGGGTATGGTCAAGTCAATATCCTTGATTCTGGATCAATGCCCTGCTCCATCAAAAAACTGGCTCCCCTCTGAGTGCTCTTGTTTTTTATTTCTGTTTTCTTTTTTGCGATTTGCCCTCCTACCTTACATAGAACATTGTAACAACATTTGCTGTAAATAAATATTAATATTTATTTAAGCCTATGTGATCCCAAATAAGATTTTACTCTCTTAGATTTGAATATTTATTGTATGTAACATCTGATTTGCTGATGCATCATAACATTTTGATATGTAATTTTAATTTTTTTTTGCCTTGAGTGTTTCAAGTATTTACTCTTCAAAAGATCTTTACAGTGCTACAAATTTTCATCTAATCAAATGCTGAACAGAAATTGTGAGAGAAGGAAGCAATATGGTAGGTACAGGGTCAAGTTGAAAAAGAATGACAATAACAGTTACATTTATCACTTAATGCTCACATTTTACTAAATAATCATATTAAGATGTTACAAACACATTGGCTTTTAAACATATTTGAAACTCAACAGGAAATCACTTGGGAACTCTCAATACAGGTAATGCATCCACCATAAAAAGTCATCTTTCAAGTTCATCTTTCAATTCATCAGTAAAATTGCTGAGGCAATTGGGGTTCATCTCATTAAACACAAACTGCAATGACAGTGCTCATTACCTCTGCATCTTTTTGAGTGTTTTCTGGCCTTTCTGACAATGTATAATCAGTTAAAGTATGGCCAAGTATGTGCTCAGAAATTCATAAAGACATTTAATTTCATTTATCTAATAATATCTTGTCTCTTTGCCACCTTCAGTGGGGTACTTATTGCTGTTTTACTCAAAAAAAATTCTTCCCCTTTGCAGTTTATAAATAGTTTCAATCAATCAGTATTATGTTAATACAAATGAGTAAGATTTCTTGTTCACCACAATACTTCAACACAAACTTAAACTGAAATTCCGAATGGCAAGTGGGAACACTGGACACTGGCAAACTACTGGACCAGGTACAGTGTACATCGAAAACTGTAGTTTGTAAGTTGCAAAGCTTTTTTGTTTGTAAGAATTAAAGCTCCTGCATCAGCAGGCCACTATTTCATTGCCTCCATTTAACCATTAATTCTATTCTACAGTAAGCACTGAGTATATTCTTATAGTTATATTACAAAATAATATCTTGTAACTGTGAGATAATGTTAGCACACAGACTTGTTCTAAATTTAATATCATAGTCTACTTTTGAACATAAATGCAAATTTGGGGCCACAGTTTGGAACCACCAATTTAAGCACAACCACAGTCATGTTTGCCTTGTAAGTATTACTGTCACTAATCTGACCTATAAAAAATTTAAAATAATGTGACTGCCATGCCAGGTATTTTAACAGTTTATGTATTATACTGGCTTAATTTGATGAGACAGGTATAAAATTAAAAATAAAAAGGTATAAAATTAAAATATAAACAGATGAACTAATGCTTAAATAATATTATGTATTTCTTTCAAAATTTATTTATTTTTAAAAGCATCTTATTTATTTATTTTTCGTCACTTAAGTTTGCTTCATTTCATCTTGCCCTGGGATTACAAAAACAAAAACATCCAATTTCTTGCTTGCCCTCTTCCCTGAAAGTCCAAATGGGGTTGTAAATTTCTTTTTCGTTTTCATACATCAATTTTAGAGCAGGGTAGGGACATAATTCAAAATCTATACCACACTACTATGCCATATTGCATCTGTAATGGCCAACAAACAAGAACTAGGGAGCACTCACAGAACACAGAAATCCTCTGGGGTGTGTGTGGGGGGGTGGCTGTCTGAAAAATTATATTTTTTTTATCAAGAATACAATTCAAGTCTTTGCCAAACCACTTTTTCCATTTTTTATTGAAGACCACACAAAAACTTTCATTAAGATCTGGCCATTACCTTTTAATGTAATGTTAACCAGAAAATGCGACCCTTTTTTGGTTTTTAATAGTTTATTGTTCATAAACAAATACATGTACAACACAAATACAATACAAAGACTGCAAATACCACACACAGATATTTAACAACTTATTACACAGTTAACACAGACACTAAACAAGTACCAGAAGGAAGACATTACAATACAAATACAACACAAAGAGTACAAATACCACACACAGGTACTTAACAATTTATGACAAAGTTAAACAGACATCAAACAAGTACTAGGAACAGGACATTACTTGCACACCTTGACAAAAACATTTATGACACTGTCTTCATTTAAAGGATATCCCAAGCATTAACACCTATTACAAAAAGATAATTTATGAAATCAAAGATTCTAGTAACGGTATTGTACATTCGTCACATTCATTTATTCGAAGTAACGACAGATTAACCATAATTTTGTCTTTTAATTTACTAAAAAATTCAGCAGGAGTCAATTTTTTACTATTTGTTCGTTGTTTATTGATATAAAGTTTACCATAGAGAATAATTAATTAACAAGCCTGATTAATTCATCCAATTCACTTATTCCAAAAATAATTTCACAAACGGTAAGGTTAAACAAAACCCCCAATCGGTCATAGATCCATAATTCGACTTCATTCCAGAATGTTTTTACTACCTGACACTCAAACAAGTGATGTGTTATTGTATCCAACTCATTACAATATTCACAGACTGGGGAGTCTTTTATTCCCCATTTATGTAGATTATAATTACAATTAAATATCCTAGTGACTACTTTATACTGAAAACTTTGAAGATAAGTTTCTTGAGCAATTTTATGTGGCAGAATAAAAGTACATTTCCAATCATGATTTTCCAAAAATGGGTATAGTTCAGTCCACCTCTCAATAGCTATTGGTGGTTTTGCAATTCTTCCGATTAATTCATTGTATAATTTTTTTTATGTTATTTTTTTCAAGTGATACTAAGACATTATTACAAGTAAGTCTTATGTCGTCTGTTAGCCTGTCTGTCACATTCACTAATTTTTCTTTAATTTTCATATTCCACTCATTTGGTATTGCACTAACAAGTGAATTATACGTCATCTGAGAAAGATTTGAACCAAGCTTTTTATTTAGTTTGGTTCGTTTTAAAAGGTCCCCACTATTATCCAACATGTCAATTATTTTCACATTATGCCCTAGATTATTTGGAAACCTCTTTACACTTATTGTTCTTTTGGCTATGGTGATATATTTGTTGTAAAGAATGTATTCGTTTAAAATCGCTTTAATAGTAAATGGTTTGGAACAATATATTTCTGTCCAACTTTCTAAAACCTGTTTATGAAATGCTGTCACACACTTTTGAAAAAATGTGTTATCCAACCTTTTATTTAGCAAAGTTTCATTCACTGCTAACAATTTCAAAAATAAAGTTTTCCAATGACACTGGTCTATACTACTTAAACGTTTAATCCACATAGCTTTTGCAACTTTATGCATGATATATATATCAACCATTTTTAAACCTCCAGAAGTTATTGGCCCAATGATTGTACTTCTTTGTACTTTGGAAGGTTTACTATTCCATAAGAAAGTGAAAAATAGTTCGTCAATTTGGTCAAGGACACTTTTTGGTACATAGATTAAATTAAAGAGAAATAAGATTTGAGGCAATATTAGTGTTTTCAATATTATTATTTTACCTTTGAGTGATAAATTCCTTGATCTCCAGATATCTAGTTGTTTTTTCATGTTTCCAATTCTTTCACTGAAATTTAAATCTATCATCTCTGCTTCATTGTACGAAAACCAAATTCCAAGCGTTTTAAATGGGCCCCTTTTCAATGTTGTCCCTGAAAGTGTTTTTTGTAGCTTGTCTCTGTATAGGTTGGATCCTATAGGTATAACTTCTGTCTTTTGCAAATTTAACTTTAGACCAGAGCATTTTGAAAATTTATCAAAATCTTTGATTGCTAGTTCAACTGAAGATAGATCCTGTAATAGTAAGGTTGTATCATCAGCAAGCATTTTAATTTTTATTTCAGTGTTACCAACTATAATACCTTTAATATCAGCATTATTCCTTATATGTATTGCTATTACTTCTGCCACTAATAAAAATAAAAGAGCTGATATTGGGCACCCTTGTCTTATCCCTCGTGATAACTTGAAGTAATTAGAATAAAATCCATTATTACCAACACATGATGATATATCAGTGTACAGTAGCTTGATCCATCTAATGAAATTTTCCCCAAAGTTAAAATGCAACAAACATTTAAACATGAAACCCCATTCAATTGAGTCGAAAGCCTTTTGAAAATAAATAAGGGCAATATATCCTGGAATTTTATGAAGTTGAGAGTATGTCATGATGTCTTGTATTGTTCTTATATTTTCACCAATGTATCTATTTGGTATATATCCTACTTGGTCTGTACTTATTATTTTAGGAAGAACTTTTTGTAATCTTAAAGCTAAGGTTTTAGTTAGGATCTTATAATCAGTTTGTAAAAGCTGACTGGTCACCAGTTTGAAAGATATCGTAAATCTTTTTGGGTTTTGGGGATAAGATTGAGCACACCCAATTTTTGATCATTACTTAAAGTTCCATGTGTAAAAGAGTATCTAAAACTGTCAAACAGAAAGTCTTTAATATCTATCCAAAAGAATTTATAGAAATTAGTGGTAAACCCATCAGATCCTGGTGATTTATTATTTGGTAGCAGTTTTAAGGCCTTTGTAATCTCGTCAAGAGTTAGAGCTTCATCACACATAATTTTTTCTAAATTTGGTAATTGAGGAATGCTGTTTTGTTCGAAAAAAATCTGACCTTCACTAATATTTCCTTTATCTTTCAATTTTGAAGTATACAAGTCTTGATAAAATCGCATTTCTTCATTTATTATATCTTTTAATAAAGTTATCTCTTCATTATTGCTTGTAATCAATTTGCGAATATACTTATTATTAAAGTTCCCTTTTTCTAAATTTAAAAAGTATTTGGTATTTTTTTCTCCCTCTTCCACCCATTTTGCTTTTGACCTAGTTATAACACCTAGATGCCTTTTCTTTAAAAATTTTTCCCATTCTCTTTTCAATTCCAGGTATTCTGTTAAATTTTCCTCTCCATTCACTGTAACATTTTGTTCTAACTTGTTCAATTTTGAAGCAAGTTCTTTTTCAGTAATTGCTTCCTGTTTTGCTTTTTTACAGGTATATAATATTGTATGGCTTCTTATGTCACATTTTACAAAATCCCATAGTGTATTTTTGTTCTCAAAGTTAACATTAGTTTTTATATCTGTAATCAAAGTCTTTATTAGTCCGACATAATCAGGGTCAGTTAATAAATTGTTGTTAAATTTCCATAGTCCCTTTCCTCTCTTTTGTGTGCCAACAAGTTCTAAATCTAATGATATTATACTATGGTCCGAGCTATTACCTGCTTGTATTGATGTATTCTGAATTAGGTACTCAAGTTGAATTGAGGTGAACCAGTAATCTAACCTTGACTGTATAAAGCCGGATTTGGTGAATTCTCTTCGTGTGAAGATTTGATTTTTATTTCTGACTCTAAAGATATCTACAAGTGAGAATTCTTCACAGAAGCTTTTTAATTTTTCACTGTAGGTCGACCGTTTTTCTGCTGTGCCGCCCATTTTATCCAAGGTAACATCCAGATATGTGTTAAAGTCACCCCCTATAATGAGAGCTTTGTCGCTATACTGGTTAACAATATTCTTCAGATTTGATAAAAATAATAATTGTTCATGATGTTTGTCTTTAGTGGGTGAGTACACATTTATTATTATGAAATTGTTTTGTTCAACACTGCATTCAACAAGTAGAATTCTACCTTCAGTATCTCTATATTCAGATAATACTTCAACGTTAAGTTTACATTTCTGGGGAATTAAAATTGCTACCCCTCTACTATGATTTAACCCATGGGAGAAGAAAATTTGACCATCCCACTCTTTCTTCCATATTTGTTCGTCATTTGGAATAGAGTGTGTCTCTTGTAGAAGTGTTATGCCATAATGATACTTCTGTAGCCAAGAGAATATATTCGTTCTTTTTTGCTTATTACGTAAACCCCTGCAATTAAAGGAGTTAATTTTTATGAATGATTTTTTTTCCATATTTTGTCAAGACTTATTTAAACAAGCAGTCTGCTTATCAATAAAGGCTTGTGCAAATTCTATCAAATTATATGGTCCAGTGAAAATCATGTCATTGCACTGTGAGTGATAAATACACTTGGGAAATGCTTAAAATAACTGACTGAAATATTACACTTACAGGACAGTTACACAAAAAGACAATAACAGAAATACATACATGATAAACATACACTTTGCAATTTGACATTATTCAATGAAGAAGCCACAGAATTCTTACAAGGATAAGCAGTAAAAACAAAATGAATTAGTCAGCTTTACTGAAATTAAACCTGTTGACTACTGATGCATTTTATACATTTTTTTCACAAGAGATTAAATGAAACCACTTGTTTGTATCAATTACAAGTAGAAGTTTAAAAACTTTCAGAATTTTGGACTTCCATAACATAAATTCAGCGTCATTTAAATTAACATATTTACTTCTTATTATATCTTTAAAGGACTGGTATATGTCTCACTACAAGCAGTTAGTTTTAACCTGCATTTTGTCAGTCACCAATGATGTATATCACATTTAAATGAAATTCATGAATTCTTAAACTCAAAGACTGGCGCATATTGCACAACTATCGAATGAATCTAATTATGAAATCATAAATCAATATTAATATCCACCTTTACCACTGATTATCAATATTGCCAATATTTCTTGACTCCGTCATTTGAGGGTTTTCTAATACACAAATGCTACATCAAAGTATCCATAGCTTAAATATATTATGCTTAAATTGATTGTAATACAACTATCAAATGAATCAAATCAATAAATAATAAAACCATTTTAATATCAGCATTACCACTAATTAATAATAATTGTACTAGTTCAGTGATGCATCAGTATCTTATACTCTGTATTATATTGGCAAAAAGAAATCAATTTCAATATGGTTATAATTATTTTACTTCAACCATTAAATGAGTACATAATTGACAACTTATATTATGCTTAAATTTATTGTAATATAACTATCAAATGAATCGAATCAATAAATAATAAACCATTTTAATATCAACATTATCACTAAATAATAATATCTGTGATAGTTCAGTGATGAATCAGTATCTTATACTCTGTATTATATTGGCAAAAAGAAATCAATTTTAATATGGTTATAATTATTTTACTTCAACCATTAAATGAGTACATAATTGACAACTTATATTATGCTTAAATTTATTGTAATGTAACTAATGAATCGAATCAATAAATAATAAACCATTTTAATATCAACATTATCACTAATTAATAATAACTGTGATAGTTCAGTGATGAATCAGTATCTTATACTCTGTATTATATTGGCAAAAAGAAATCAATTTTAATATGGTTATAATTATTTTACTTCAACCATTAAATGAGTACATAATTGACAACTTATATTATGCTTAAATTTATTGTAATGTAACTAATGAATCGAATCAATAAATAATAAACCATTTTAATATCAACATTATCACTAATTAATAATAACTGTGATAGTTCAGTGATGAATCAGTATCTTATACTCTGTATTATATTGGCAAAAAGAAATCAATTTTAATATGGTTATAATTATTTTACTTCAACCATTAAATGAGTACATAATTGACAACTTATAAGACATTTGCTATACTTCAGTTATGCATCTGTTGGTATCATAAATCTGGTTTTATTATTTAAGATAAATGAAACCAATTTTAGTGTGATTATAATTATTTCACTTTAATTAATAAACACAGTCATGATTGACAACCAATAGGATTTGCATCACTTCAAGATATTGTTATAAAATTAAAAACAACAATTAATCTGTTGCCATCAAATTAGTTATTTTACCTTATGACACAATCTACATTATAACAAAGTAATGTAAACAATTTTAAATGGTTTATCATAATTTAATAGAGTTCAAAAGAATAGATGATTACACATTTGACAGCTTATAGAATTACCCTGTCATTTGAAGGTATTCTTATAAACAAAATTAACAATAAATTGTCAATAGCTTTAATATATCATATGAAATTAAATGTTACTTCAATCAATAAATAATAAACCATTTTAATATCATAACTGGTTAAATGATTCATCATAATGTAACAGAATCTATAAACAATACTTGAAAACATATTTGATAGATTATGGAATCATTCTGTCATTCTATCATATTCTCATACACAAAATGTAACAGAATCTATGAACAATACATGATAACATATTTGTTAGAAATATAGAATTATTATGTCATTCTATCATGTTCTTGTACACAAAGTAACAAATTGTCAGTAGTTTTAATATGTTACATTCAAGTTAAATGTATGAAAAATGTAATGAAAATAATCTTTTATTTAAAGTGTCTCTCGTAATTAGGTGAATCTGGGAATTATTAATTACATATTCAGCAAATTACAACAATTTAAGATATGTTTATCAATAAATGTCTCAAAATATTCTCTTGATAAATTGTCATTCTTCAGTTTTTACCACAGTTTTAGCTATCCCTTAGTTCCATCAGCATTTTACCTAGTTTGTTTTCGCCTTTCCACTGTGACACATTCCAGATGTTACGGTCTCTGATATGCACCCCTACACCCCAATATCGGTCTGTTGGACTAGCTTCTACGAGAGTTGCGACCCTTAAAAATTGGGAGTTTTTGTATCCAGAATATGCTTTATTACTCTGGTGTTAAACTTCTTATTTAATTCAGGCCCTACCTACATTGAGTATTTTTAAAAATAAAATCTGTTCATTCCTTTTTGTTATCACATTGTTAAACAAGCATGCAGACAAACAAATGCACTCAGAAATACAGGTAGGGTATCCAAAATATCTTGTAATATACTAGGCAATGTTGGTATTTTAATGTTTGTACACTGTATATAACCGATTGTGATATGTAACAGAGAGCGAAATCTTACAATTTGTCCCACTTACCTAGTTATTCTTCAAGATCGGTGGCCAACTATAGAGATGTGACAGATTTATTTATTGATTACAAGATACATAACATCAAAAGTGAATCAGTACAAAAAACAGGGCCAATAATGAAGGGATTCACAGGCCATGATTTTGTAGAAGTAGTTTTCACATTTTGAAGTCCTAGAAACAATTATACAGGAGATATAACACCCGTTTAGCAAGATGACCCTACCTGAACTTGAAGCAGCGGTCAAAGGTCAAATTTTACACTTGCAAAAGATTTGCAGGCCATGAATTCCCATATGTTGTTTTCACAATTGGAAGTCCTAGAACAAATAATATAAGAGGTTTGTACTATAATGACCCCACTTGACCTTGAAGCAGGGTCAGAGGTCAGATTTGACACTTGCAAAAGATTTGCAGGCCATGATTTCCTATTAGGTATTTCTCATTGTGAACCCCTGTGACTACTGACAAGAGGGATATAAGGCCTTTTTGATAAGATGACCCTTCTATTTGGCATTTAAGATGTGATATGGCGGTTATTTTCCAAAACAAGGACACAATTACTCTCAGGCAAACTTTCCTATCCATCTACATTTTGTGCAAATCTGATGAAGAAAGAATAGAAGAATGATAGAAAATATTAGTGATGTTAGAACAAACTTTAAGACCTCAAAATAAAATTGGTGCTATGGCAACAGTTGTTGCTAGATACCACATACACCCTAAGCAGCTGTAGATCCTCTAAGGGTAAACATATCTAGAAAATTTGGTGAAAATCGATGTATGGGTTTAGGCTGTAGAACATCCACTACCTTTAAGACCCGATAATCTTAAAAGTGTTGCCATGGCAGCAGTGGTAGCCTAATACCCCCGCAGCCTTATCAGCTCTAGATCCACTTGGGGTAAACATATGCTGAAAATTTGGTGAAAATCCACGCAGGGTTTAGACTTTGGAACATCCACAAACATTCAGACCCAAAAAGCCTAAGGTGTTGCCATGGCAAAAGTTGTTGCCAGATAGATCCCAAAACCTAATCAACTCTAGATCCTCTTGGGGTTAACATATCCTGAAAATTTGGTAAAAATCTGTGCAGTGGTTTAGTCTGTGGTACACCTACAATCTTTAAGACCCCAAATCTTAAAAGTGTTGCGATGGCAACAGTTGTTAAAGAATAACCCCCAAACCCTAGTCAGCTCTAGATCCTCTTATGGTAAATATAGCCTGAAAATTTGGTGAAAATCCATGCAGGGGTTTATTCTGTGGAACACCCACAAGCTTTATGCCTGCCACCACTACCCGGACAGCACAGGGGACTATAAACCCAGCCTTTATGGGCTGGGGTTGAAAAGGCTGAGCATGTGGACATCTCCATTAAAATTTCCATAAATATTGCATATTAGAGTAATGTTCTCCTTTGCCGATTTTGGCCCCATTGTAAATTTAATTACAAAAGCCTAATAAGGCCTTGCACCTTTTAAAATCTTGGAAACCTGTTAGCCTCCTTGCAACAGATTACAAAATTTTAACAAAGGCCTTGCGATATAACTACAGAAAGACATCCCAAACCTAAAAAATAATGGTCAGGTTGGTCAAAATATTTGTGAAAATATTAGGATAATTGACGATATTATATCGTTTACAGCTATGAATAAGTCTTCAGGTTTTTAACTCTCATTGACTTTGAAAAAGCCTTTGATACTGTAGAAGGGCCATTTTTATTCAAAAATTTAAAATCTTTGAATTTTGGGACAATGTTATTACCTGGATTAACTTATTATATACAGACATCTTTTCCTGGGTGTCAACTTATGGCTATTTGTCAAACTATTTTTCTTTAATAGAGGTGTTCCACTGCAGCCATCTTGTTGGTAACTAAGGATTTTTTTGAGGGTCGGCAGCAATAATTACAGAGTCAATAAGGGTCAAAATATCAAACATGTGTGATATTTTATAGACCCTCCCGAACTCTTGATCCCAAGCATGGCGCTGCCTACCTGGAAACCAGCTTGTCCAAGTCCCTCCATGTTTTGTCTTAGTCACTTCCTGTCTTGTCCTAATCCCTCCCATCTTGTGCTATTGACTTCCCATCTTGTCCTGTCATGAAACCAGCTTGTCTTGCTCATTTGTAGTCCATTCCCAGTATAATGTGAGATAACAGTATGACAAAAATATGTTAAGAATGAGCAAAAACAGAGCAAGTTAACAGGTACAAAAGGTTCACTTGTATTTTGTTAATATTAAGAAACCTGAAAAAATGTTTTATTTGGTCACACAATAATAAAATTCCCAGTCTATTTAAATCAATCCAAAAAATCGATAAATTAGGTCAAGGACAGTCAACAAAATATTTGGATCCCCTCAGATGATAATTTTTTCTCAGATGAAAAACCCTTCAGCAATTTCTGGAAAAAGAGGGATCAAGTGTCGACCAATCAATAAATCAAAAACAAGGTCAATGCGAAATATTTGGATTCCATCACTTAACCAAAACTACAACATTGACATCTTTGTGTTTTTAATTGTGGTTTTCAGATCTGTGCTTTAAAATTATATAAAAAATACTTATAAAATGACAGAAACGGCCACTTTAAACAGAAAAACTTGACAATTTTAATACGTAAAGTATCGCATCCTATTCAAACAAGCAGAGGGAGATGTGCCTCTGATAATGTCTCGCATGACAATGACAACTCGTTGCTGGCTCCTGGCTTCTACACTCCAAATTCGGACCTCTCAGAATGACACCTTCAATATTTAGTCCCTGTGAGCAATTTCTCGACACATTTATACCAATAAATCTTAAATTCTAAACATAAAAAGGTACACATGCTTTGGTTCTGGTCATCTGATGGGACCCAAATATTTTTATTGACACATTTTTCCATTTTTTTGATTGGTCGACGCTTGATCATGGTGATTCCTTACACTTCCTGACAGTGTTATCAGTCTGTTACTATGGCTTGTCGTGACCTGATATGGTTTGTTGGTTGGGAGTTTACAGCTTGTCTGTATAGCTTTCTGTCTTGTAGAGAAAACAGCCTGACCTCAACTCAGCTTGGGATCTTGATCCAGACAAGCCATGATGAACTAAATCCTGTCCGGGAGGTGAAACCAACCCAATTTTTTTTCTGGAATTTGGTCCCTGAACCCCGACTCAACTAACTGACTCCAAAGTTTTAGGGTCAATTGTAGGGCTGGCTTCAGTTGAACACCCCCATTAGTTGGAAAATTAGACAAGGTTTTCCAATTTAAGCATTATTATTTATATCAGTTGCAGAAGTTTTAGCAATTAATATAAGATTTAATTAAAAATAAAAGGTATTCAAACATTTAAGATTTGTCAGCTGGCTAATGACACCACATCATTTATAAATGATATTTAGTCTTTTAAAAGAGCTGTTATTCTATTCCATGAATTTTGAACTTATTCAGGTTTTAAGCTTAACCTAAATAAAAATGAAATAATACTATCAGCTGAACAGAAATATTGGGATTTCTCAATGAAATTAAATCTCTAAACATCCATAATAAAGTCTTCAAAAATCTTGAAATATGGTTTTCTACTGATCTCCAACTTAGTAGTGATATTAATTACAATGATAGAATAAAAGAAGCAGAAAAACTTCTTTTCATGTGGAGGTTAAGACAGATGTCTTTTAAAGGGAAAATAACTGTACTTAAAACCATAATAGTACCACAATTTAGTCATTTAGTTAGATCAACATCTACACTCAAAGTGGATCCTTTGTTCAATAGATAAAATGTTTTTTTTTTAATTTTTGAGGAATAATAAGCCAGCAAAAATCAAGAGAAAATAGTAACAATAAATAATAACTTCACAGAAGGAGGGTTAAAAATGCTCGATATCTATAAGATTCCTGTTGTTCAAAAATTATTATGGATTAACTACTTTACTGATGACTGTGTGAAAAAAAAATGAAAAGTTTATCAAGACAATTAATTGGAATGGAAGAAACTAAAGAACATGTAACTGTCACAAGCACAAAGTTTTACCAACAAATTAAACAATTAGATTACTGTCATTTAATTAAAAAACTGCCACCCGAGTACCAGACATGAGATATTTAATGAATATATTTTCTATAATAAATTTATTAAAAAGGGAGCTAAGTGATTAAACTCTACCATTCTGAGGGATAAGGAGGCACATATGAAACTGAAGTTTGCAGATATCATAGAACTGAATGAAAAAATCCTAGATTATGATAATTTGATGATGAAAATACCATTGAAAACTACAGTTTTGGATTACTATGGGCTGATAAATGCTATACCAAAAAGAATGGGAGGTTCATTTAGTTAAACACATATCTCTTTGTATGAATGGATTATTAAAATAAGTGTAAAACATTAAAGACCAAGGCATACATTGGGAACTTATGAGTACAACAGTTGAAGTACCCGCTACCATTAATATATGGTGAGATTTATTTCCATTAATTGAAACCTGTTCTTGGGAAGACATATTTGTGAAAATATTTTCAGTAACACAAGAGTCTTATTTACAATCATTTCAATATATGATTGTAAACAGAATAATAAATTACAGGTATATTCTTTCTAAGTTAAGAATTACACTGTTCAGATAAAAAAGTAGATACAGTAGAGCATCATTTCCTTTATTGTAAATCCTCTACATCATTTGGGCAAGAACTCAAGAATTGGCTTAAGCCTCACAATGATCTTAATCTTCATACTACATGGCATATTAATCTAAGCAACAAGAAGAGCAAAAACAAGCAACTTTATTTTTCAGCCTTTCTGTCTTATTAGAAATACATAACAGAAGCTCTGTGTGACCTCTACACATACAGGAAGATTGGAAGTAAAAATGTTGAGATTTACAAAAAGATTTATAAACTATTGTAAGCGACAATACCACATGTGTATCCCCATCAGTGTTAATATAATGGAATGATGTCCAGTGTTGTTGTATATAGCATTTTTGTACTGCTGTGTGTTGTATGTCCAGTTGCATTTGTCTGTATGTTGTATTCTTGTACGCCTTTGTTTAATATATGTTCAAAATAAATAGATAAAAAAAAGGTTTTGCCCTAATAACACGCAGCTAAGTTAAAAAGGTAAAAATAACATAGCAGGTTATACGAAACATATACGTGTATACATTGTATACAATGGATGTAATTTTATTTATGTCTTGCGCACTTGTAATGTACAATCTTTCATTTGTAAAAACTTGAAGAAAAATAAAAATAAATACAAAAAAATAGCATGCAGTAATTTGAATTTTACAAGCAAGCTGAAAAAGCATTAAAATTTTAAAAACCATCATCCTTACTTTCCCCTTTCCTCCAGTTTCGGGTCGTTAGTGTAGTTCCTCCTCTAGCTTCCTTTTTTCTGGTTGATTTGGTTACTGTCAGTCTATACTGAACTTCTCTAGTTGCCTGAGTAGGCTGATAATGGGTTTCCACTGCTGTATTGACAAATGTGATTACAGGCTACCTACAGATGTTGCTTATTATAATAAAGTGACTAATAGCCTTTAAGAACTGAAATCAAACATGTTGTGATGCAACTTAATGTAACACATTTGATGTATATGGATTTATTAATGCTAAAATAGAAACCAGCGGAACTACTGACAGTTATGATGGTGGACTGAGTATTTGGATAGTTTAATGTTAATGCTAGGTAGTGACTGTTGTTGATGTTGTGTTTGATAGATGAGATAAATGTGCATTACCCATTGAGGGGTTGGATAAGAATACATTTTTTATGCAACATAACATGTCATGGAACTGATTTGGTGGCCACATGATTATCTTGTTTGGCATTTAATCACATTCCTATTGCCTCCATTGAAATGGTTCGAACCATGCTAATACTAACAGCAGGGAGTCACTGAAAACCTATCTTGATATGGGTCAGAGGTCAAAGTTGAGGTACACATCCATTTTAACAGCTAAGGTCATATCACATAATACCCTGAGAGAGTGCTACACTAAGTTAAACTATGTTTCTGTATTATTGTCTCAAATATGTTGTCTTTTGTAATTTGATTCTAGGTATGTCACCATAAAGAAACATGACCAAAGAGATAATTCCAAAAACATCTTAACTCTGTGTGAAGTGGAAGTTAACAGTCAGTATAACTTGGTTTTGTTTACTGTATTTTCAATGAAAAATTACCTTATACACATAACTCTTGTCATATCATAGTACTGATAATGTGTAAATGACATCAAACAACTAACTGTATGTTTTGGTGATATTTTAAATGATATTATTATAGCTTAAATAAGTATAAGCAAATCAGAATGCTTTTAGTATACATGTCCATGTTCACAGATGTGGTGTGCAGCTTACAGATGGGGTTTGCAGTAAACAATTCAAACAGTATAGTTAAAAATGGTTTGTATTTATGTCAAAAGTGTTTTTTGTGGTTGCCGGTGCAGATTGCTGCCAAATTGTAATTTTCGACCATGGAACAAATTTTGCAGCATACTGCAGGCTACTCCAACAAGATAGGACATATATTAGGGAGATATTTAAGGTTATTTGATATCAAAATTTGTAACTCATGAAACTTGATATAATGATGAAAGCATTTTATCTATGTTAATTATTAATTACCTGGCTGAATGATCATGGGTCTCTGGATTTCTGGTATTATGTACCTTAGAGTCTGTCAACAGATGGAGATTTAGAGCTATAAAAGTACTATTAAAAATAGAATTACCACCAAAATACACCAACTTTATATGCAAGCCACATCTGCAAGCCTCATAATTCATATTTGCGGACAATATCTCATGATATTGCTTTTTTTGACAAATATATCACTTTGATGTCCATTTTATCTCAATTCATCAAAAGTGCTGCACATGAAAACAAACATACAAAAAATATAGCAAATTATATGATGCCAGAAAAGTATCTAATTAAAGAAAATTGTTGCATAGCATCAACATTGTTAAGATAATGTACACATAACATGCCTTAAATTCGTAACTTTGTTGGATAAAAGTTGCAATATTAAACAATCAGTAGATATTGAATTTTTTAGTGTCCTCAGTCTTGTACTACTGCTTGGATAGACAGACACAGTATTTAGAAATTTTTAAGCGCAAGCTCTAGTGAGCCTGTCACTTCTAGATATCACATTTTCTTCACTTTTTCGCCAAGGAGTTACTTTTCAATAATCATTTGTTTGTTTGTCCATTTCTCTGTTTGTTAGCAGGATTACACAAACACTATTGCTTGGATCTTCCTAAAGAGAATCAGAAAATGGGTCTTGGTCTAACTTAGATCCCATTAATTTTAAGAATGGTATGGATCATCGTCTGAATACACAAAATAATCTAGATTTTCCAATTTACTTATACTTATGTTCCCTTTTTTAACAATAAGTGAAACATCAATGGAGGCAAAATAAACTTTTTGCCAAGGATCATTTCTAAAATTCACATTTAATCTTTGATCCCTCCTTCAATTCCATTTACAAAGCTTTATATCTCCCATCTTATTGCACAAATATTTTCATTGCACTACACTATGTCCTGTAAGGTGATACACTGCATCAAATTGACACAATTACTAATTATTATGTGCCATGGTGGAAGTATACAATCCCCAAGTGCTCTTGTTCTACATAGATTGGCTAAAGCTGAAGGGTAATTAAAATATGTTCATGTCATGGTTAAAAATAATTGTCTGAACCACATGTTTATTGGATATGAATAAACCTTTAGTGCAACTCAACCATTACGTTTAACATTATTCTGTTTATTTGAGTGGATCTCACAAATTTTTGGGAGCAGTCAGTTGAACACACTCTATATTTAATGTGTAACTGCAGTGATATCAATATCACATCTGGGATGTTTCAAAAGTGTATTGCATGTAATGTTAGAATATACAGGCATGCAGTGCAAAAAAGCAAACATTCAAACTCATTTACAGGCATTTAAAGAGGACCATGCAAGATGCTTGTGAACATAACTACCCCTACAGGTCTAACTATTAAACACAATCTTTTATGTATCACATGGAATAATTAATTGCAATACCTGTTCATATTCTAGTATGTCCAACCAACACATATGGACAGAACTGCTCACAGTGTGGACACTGTGAGAATCCTCAGTGTGACTGGACATCTGAGACCGGAGTCTGTTTTGGTGGCTGTACTGCTGGTTATAAAGAGGACAATTGTCAATCAGGTATTTTAATGACAGTTTGTTACAGTCACAACAATGTAACATTTCACATATAATGTTGCAAGGGTAAGGCATTTAGTATTTCAAAAAGTATGTAATAACAGTAGTACATCTCTTTTAACAGCTGAAATAATATTAGGACAAACCTGCTGCAGTCTTTCAGGAACTGGACAGCAAACCCACTCTGAGGTGAGAGCCAAGTGATTAAATGTTAACCATCCAGCCACTGAGGCCATGTTGATGTGCCACTGTGAAAATGATCTGGGTGTATATTCTTTTCATCTTGACTGCAAGATTTAGTGATAATCTCTAGTTCCCTAGTTCAATGCTGGGTTTCCACTAGAACCAACCGGCCGGTAACTAGGTATTTTTCGAGGGTACTTTGTTTACATAGTCGGTTAGGATCAGTTAACTTTCCCAGCTTGTCGCAGTTGATCGGCAAAACATCAAACATGTTTGATATTTCACCTACCCTACATGACTACTTATCCAATCCTTGTCTCCGCAAACCTGGAAACCATCCTGTCATGGATCTCTACAGCTTTTCAGTAACACCTCCCGTCTTGTGTTATACTTTTACTGTCCTGTCTAGAAGAATTTGCTGTCCTGTCCTGGTTGAGTACCAGGACTCAACCTCCAGTTAGACCAGCAAGGTAAACTGACTTTCCTTGGAAGAAAACTGGACCTAACAACCTAACCATCACTTCCTGTCAAGACGTGATGTCTCCCAGTCTTCAACCATAGGGCAGGACAAGCTGTGAACACAAACAGACAAGCCCTAAACAGAAACTGACAAGCTGGTTACACAACAGACAAGCTGGGAACTGTGTAGGACATGCCGGCTTCAAGTTTACAACCCACGGCTTGTCTGCTAATGAAATCTTTGTCTATATAGGGTGAGTCAGTTTGCACACTGCGTCATTTGGAATCTGGCATTTGATGGGTTGCATCTGGCAGTGATTCAAGAATAGGCATTTCTATTTTATCAATTATCCAAGGGGGCTCCGTCGACGGTTCGAATCTCAGACCGGGCGCTTCATGTTGGAAAGTTGGTAGTTACTTGCCGATGCCTGGTGGTGTACAGTGCAGTATGCACTGGTTTCCTCCACCTGTTAACTACCCGTCGAAATATTACCCTGGCTGTTCAATGTGACGTAAAAAAAACAAATAAATAGATAGATAAATTTATCAATTATCCAGGGCAGTGTAAAGTTGAAGTTGGTTGACTATATTTTAGGGATTTGTTTTTTTATGTAAACACTGCCTATTTTTTGAGAATGGGTCTTAAGAAGGGCAGAAGAGTAAGGATAGAAGTTCCCACTGACAGTGTTCCTGAATTTGAGTTGGGGGACACAACAGATATTCAACGGAGGAGGGAGGAAGGAGAAAGGGAGGAACAAGCCCAGAGACAGAGAGAGGAGGAGGCAAGGAGTAAGGAGGAGGCAAGAACAGAGGAAACATACTCGCCAAAGGAGGGAGTTGCAGAAAAACAGCAACAGACTAAGAATAGTGACACAGAAACAGAGGCTGGAGGTGAGGCAGCAACTTCATCACACTCATGCTACAAGATGGGACATATGACAAAGATGTTGCTTACACACTCTTACAGACTACATGAAAGACCATGTTGAGTTGTACAACAAAACAAATGAACAAACTTCTGGCAAATTTGCATGGAAATAATTTCGAAGGAAATATTTGTTGAGGGTTGGCAATATTTAGTCTTAAGGGGAGGTATTTCTACATAACTTGAGTTTAAGGTTTTTAACACGGGACTTGTGATTTGGTTGCGAAAAGTTTTAAAAATTTAAGTTATTTCCTTGCTGAAAGGTTTTTTTAAAAGTTTAAAAAATTGTTAGAAATGTATTGGATTTGGTTTGGAAATTTGTGGGACAACACTGGCTTAATATAAAAATTCTTCGAATAATTGGGTAGTCCTGAAAAGGAGTGATAATAGTCCTGAAAAGGACTGATAGGTGTTTTCTAGCACCCTCCTACCTCTTGAGATCCTGTGGTTGGCAATTCTTTCTTCCTTTATGAGTTGTCTTCTGCTGTAGGGCTTCACCATCCATGGCATCTAGGCAAAGGTGTCATCACCCAACAGGAAATAATGCAAGTCTGGCCCTCCTTCCCCCAGTGGTTCAGGTGCTGGAAGTCCCAAGGTGACATCCTCAATCTTATTCCTCAACTCATTTCTGTTGAAAATGTGTGCATCTGAGCAAGAACCACTTGAGCCACAGTCTATCCACATGATCTGTATTCTGTGTCCACCAGGGCCAGAAAAAAGAAGCTCTTGTAGTTGTAGTCATCATGCCTGATTTCTTTGGCTTCTTCATGGCGATGTGCTTCCTGTCTATTGCCCTACAGTGTGGGGGACATTCCATCTTGTTTTGAACTTCTCCTTCACTCTTTTCCACTCTTCAGGGCTACCAGGGCAGCTTAAATATTCATACTGGAATTCAGCAAGGGGATGACTCGGCAAACCTGGAGTACGACTTTGCAGATGGTGCTTTTCCCACCAGCCAGTGATACTGAAAGGAGGTGTAGGTCTCTCCAGTGGCCAGGTGTCTCAGCATTATTGCCAGTTTCAGTCACACCTCTAATGGCTTTCTGAAATTGGTAACTGACTCCTTGATGTGGTAGTGTATGCTTTCTTCTTTGAGGTCAAAAAAGGCAGGTTGCATCCTGACAAAGTTCTGGTATCCTGGGATGTCTGTGTGAAATGTTTTTTGTCAGCTAGAGTGGGTTTGTATAGTGTTGAATCGATCCAGACTCTGAATCCCGACTCCTGAAATTAATCAGTCTTGTTGGGGTGAGTTTGCAAAATGGTCCAATCCTGTCGGTTTGTGACTACGGCTTGTCAGGGCTTGCTATGGCTTGTCTGTAGGGGGTTTATGGCTTGTCCTGGTAGTTTCCAGTCTTATTGTGCCAAAAATGATCCCGATCCCAAGTCAAGTGGGTATCTTCATCCAGACAAGCCAGGATACGGTACAGCCAGTCGGGGAGATGTAACCGAACCAGCATTTTTGGGCGCTTTTTTGTGGTTTTTGTCTCCGATTCCCCTGACTTGTGCAATCGACACTAGAATTATAAGGTTGGTTACAGGGTCAAGTGGAAATCCCTCATAAGTAAGGAGGGAAGGTTGTTAATATCTTAGTTAGGAAGAGCTAGGAATGTTTATGAATATAGTTTCATAATTTCTTACTTGAAATGTAAATATTGCTTGCTTGTATATATAGCTCCAGCTTCATGAGCAACAAAACATATACTGTTTTTTCAGCCCTTGAAATCACCCCTCATGCTATGTCAAATAGAGTGCCAAAAGCAGTGTTGAACCTCTATATATATGTTGACAAGTTAAATAGTTTGGGAAAAAAAGAAACTAGAAATTCTGTGATATTCCTATTCTGTCACAGGTTTGTCAAATAAATTTAATTATAATTTAAATATTACTTTTATAATGCTAAATTTCTGCAAACTACGAGATCTAAGACAGAAAAATACCAGTTGTCTGATTCTAGTGAAATTACATATCAGAGGACATGGAAGAGGCCAGCAAGGGGAGATCCCATCCTTTCACACTACCTGCAGCCAGGGTTTTCAACAGGACAAGGCGGGCACTCAGACCTTCAACTTTAGCTGCTCACTTGTGCCATACACAGACAAACCTTACATTCACACTGTTCCTGAACTTTCCTCCTGAACCATCAGTGCATTCCCTGCTAGCTTTTCTGGAACACCGGGACACTAATTCTATTTCCCATAGAGTTTTCCCACGTTTGTTTACTTTTTTTAAAGTCCAGGGCCTGGGACTTGTCGCCCTTCTCTCATAACCTAGAGACATCTTATCTCCGAATGTCACCATTAATTCTACATTCCATCCTACTTTGAGAGGTACTTTTGACATACCCACCTTCTCTAGGATTTCCCATGCCTCCAAAATACTGCTGCATGCTCCACTATTTGGAGCAGCTTTTCTTCTGAATAACTCATTCATTTTATTTATATCTCTATAATATTTCATTCTATATAGTGTCACATAGGTTGATACAGCCTTTTAACAGATAACTGTGGGGAAAATCGTTGTGTCCTATACAAGCTTGAGTAATAACTATTTCCTCCCTATAAAATACACCTGTCCTAACATAAACATCTCCAACAGTAAGGTTTATTTGAAATTATGCAACACATTGTGTCCTTGAGGAATGGCCGCTAACATAAGGAATTGTTGGAACTATGTAAGTACGTTTTTATGCGATAAAAGTTACATTCTCATCATTTTTGTGTCTGCATCAACTTCTACAAAAATACAAACTTGCTGATAAGCTGATAATTTAGTTTTGATGGGATTTCAACATGTAACAACCCCTGTTTTTCATTGCATTTGGATCTGACTACTCATTTATTTCTTGCAGTGTATATAGGTGATATAGGTCATATAAGTTCTTTTCTGACCATTTCAGCAATTTTGGGCAACTTTTCCTTGCCTAGAAATGGGACCAAAATCACATATGTGGATAGTACATTGGTAGTGCTTGATCATATGTGAATAACAGCTCCGGATAATCTACAATTTTATCGGTACATTTTTTTCAATACACTTTACTTAAAATATAAACTTTTAAAACTTTTTTCACCCTCCCTGTTCAGTTGATTTGCCCGATATCTTGTTTAGGCATAATATCCTGGTAGAATGTCAACCCATTAGAAAAATATATTTATTAATCTGAATTTTTACATGAAATGTTCATTTATTTTATCTTGTTAAAGAACCATTCTGATTAAACTGAAAATTTTAATTACTTAAATGTAGCTTTTATAAACTGCAAGCTTACCATGTGGAACTGAATGCTATCCTGGATGGCCACAGGCATTGGCCAACGTCCAAGAAAAATGGATGTTTAATACTTGCACAATTCCTTCACAATGAGGTGACCTGGTAGTGACTCTCTTCTGTTCCACATAGTAAGCTTGTCACTCATAAAAGCTACATATGATTAATTTAAATTTTCAATTTAATTGCGCTGCAATAGCTTACCAAGTGGAACTGAGTGCTGATCTAACTGCTAGGCAGAGGGCTTACAGCTGAGACTGGAGATATCTGTCAATTTTCCTTGGATTTTTTTCAAATTAGATTAGAAAATATGTTTAAAATTACAAAGCAGGGTCCCACTGACAGTGCTTATGTTTCGAAAACTTGGCCTGCATGAAGCCAAAAACCAGAAAATTTAAACGACAGTACAGATACTGTCTTGGATTTTGGAAGGAAGAAGTATAGCCATGCTAGGACTTGTTGAGCTGCTACTACTGGAAGCAGATACATATTGTTGTCGTTATCAGAACAAGTAAGGTCTCTTAGATAAAAAGTTAAATGTGTTCTGAGCTTTCCACTGACAAACTTGCATAATTTGGTCCACTGGGCCCAAATCTTGTGTGCTGAATCTTGGACCAAGTCCAAGGACTGTTGATATATGCTTGTTTTTTACATAATAGTGTAGTATGTTTTAAGCAAGAAGAGAGAGTAGCAGGTCTGATGTCTGAGGTATGGCTTTTTTAAAGGAAACAAAGAGTAGGGATCGAGGCCCTCTCAGGTCTTTGGTTCAATCCAGGTGAAATCTCTGGACCCATAGCGGACACACGGTGACATGTCTTCTTTGAAATGTCTATCCACGATGGTAGTCAAAGCAGGGATAATCACCAGAGACACGCTTTGAAAACCTTCTCTTGATATTTGCCTTTTGCTATGAAATCTGAAGAGAGGAACAAAGCCACCTTTTCCCATTGGCCTAAATTAGAGCTGAGGCATGGATTTCACTGTGGCGCTTGCCACAGGCCAAAGCCAGTTAGAAAGCAGTTTTAAGAGTAAGATGTTTGAGGTCTGTGTCTTTCATAGCCTCAAAGGATGCTTTTGTGAGCTCATTAAGTACAACAGAAAGGGTCCACTTAGGAAGATTCCTGAAACTTTCGGGATGATCCCTGTGAAAGCTAGATAGTAACCTGTTAAGGTCAGAGTTTTGAGAAATATGGAGCCCCCGCTCGGCCCATGATGTCAACAATGGCTGTCCTACAACCATCAGTGGTTAAAGGGTACCTGTTAAAGTCCTGGTCGGGAAAAATGAATAAGTCTGAGACTTGTGTCACAGAGGGAGTGGAGAAGTCAACCATTTCTCCAGAAGGGCCCACTTGACTGGTAAATAGACCTTGTATACGGTCTTTGAGCAATTCTCTCTGCCATTTCGATGGAAGCCTTGTTCTTGGAGCTGTCCACTCCCAAGATACTAGGCGTGTAGATTCAACTGTTGAGGATTGCTGTGGAACACTTGCATTGTTTGAGAAGTGTTGTTGACACTGGTAACTGGAGTAGGACCTCTGTTGAGAGCTGTACAAGGTCCCAAAGCCAGGGCATCCCTGGCCAGCGTGGTGCTATTAGAATGATCATTCAAACTGATTGCCTGATTTTTGGATCACCCTGTGAAGTAGAGCCATGGGAGACCAGACCAGTTTATGTTCAGAGTATCTATGTCCCAAACATTTGGTCTTGGACCGGAGATATGTAAATTGGCCTTTTTATCCCGTCTGACCACAGTCCTTTAGCAGAGACTTGTTCTAAGTGAGCACCCCCAACCTTCATTTGAGGCGTCTGTAAAGATTTTGGATACAGTGGTCTTTTGATGAAGGTCGGAACCCTTTATCACATTTGCAGGGTATTGCCATCACTCTAGGTGAGCTGAAATGGTCTCTGACCAAGGAAGGAAGCTGTCCAATGACTTAGGATATCTCCAGTTCTCTTTGAGTTGAAACTGAAAGGGCCTCATGTGAAGGTATCCCTCTGGGACCATCAAACTCTTGCATTCAAAACATGTTTTGACTTTAAGCATAGGATCAAATTCTGAAGTTTGAGCAATCTCTCTCGAGTGTGTTTTACAAGGACTGAATCTAAGATGAACAAAAACATCTAGTAAGTGGGTTTGAGTTTGTACATCTCTTCTTTGATTATGTAGCCTGAGGACTGTGTCTACAACTGTCTGAGTGTTTTCTTTTGCCTCTGTCTAGGACAGGGCCCTAATAAGCCAGATGTTCAGGTATTAATGAAGTCTTACTCCCCTTCCAAGGGGGAATGGTTTACAATCATTGCAAGGACCTGTGATGCAGTGGCTAGACTGAAATGGAGAGAGGTGAACTGGAACACCTAAGGGTTATGGCAAAACTGTAGGTACTGCCTTGAGTTTGGGTGGATCAGGATGTGAAGATAGGCGTCTGACAGGTGTATCAACAACACCCATTCCCCTGGAATGATAGAGGCCCTGATGGAACCTGGAGTTTCCAGTTTGAACGTTTCTACTAATAGGAAGCGATTGAGAGTACTTAGGTCTATCAATGGCCTACACCTCTGGTGAAGCTTGAGGACTAGAAAGAGGCGACAGTAAAATCCGAGACATTTAACATTTTCTACCCTTTCTATAGCATTCATTGACAGAAGAGACTGGATACAAGAGGCCAGAGTAAGTTTTTTTGGGTGGGTCTTGTATCCTGAGTGAATCAGGGGAACTCTGGCTAATTTTGGTTTTGTGGTAAAAGTTAGAACGTAACCATTGGTGGTAACAAGGACTCATTTTTCTGTACTTTATTTAATATTTTAACCCTTTAAATGGCCAAATAATGTAGCAGATAGGGGTTAAATTATTTTTTTATTTTATTTTGACAGGCATAGGTCCTGTATATAAGCTACACACACAAGTCCTAGTCATCCACTCTTCATTTCACAATGTGAATCCAGAAGTAGATTGAAGTTGTAGAATATGTTAAAAATACTTTAATGTTCTGTGAATTGTCACAAAATATGATTCTATGCAATAAAATAAAGAAGTTGAGGTAGCTTCAGTGTCCAATGACAAATACATCCACATAGATTTTAGATTTTGTTCCTTGCAATAAAATGCATGTGTGTATGTTCTTGGCCAATGAGAAAGAAGGTAGTGCACAAGTACGTCACTACCAGGGTCACCTCAATATGAAGGCATCACGCCGGTATTTTACATCCATCTTTTTGAACGTTGGCCAACGCCGGCGGCCATCTGAAACAGCATTCAGTTCCACATGGTAAGCTATTTAAGGCTTATTTATGTTTGAGTACATGTAACCCAACACGCACATTATCCACATATCCACATCCTACTGTCGGCACACATACTATATAACCTACTTAAGCCTTTTTTATTAGAGTAAAATTAGGTCAGTTCACAGACAGAAATGCAGTTATGTGCATTATGCCCTATCAGAAGATTGAAGTTGTTATACATATTTTTTTCTTCACTCACCCCACCAGAGTGAGGAACCAATTTTAGATGACAGCTATTGAGTCCTTGTCATTGCCAACATGAATACTAAGTTACTAAGTGTATATATTATGTTTTAATATGTGTAGATTTAATATTCAAAAGAATGGATTAAATTTTCTCTCTGAATTTTATAAAATTAACAAGTTACCTTATTATTGGAGAGTGAAGTATAAATGACAATGATGTGTCTAACATACCCCATAATACCCCATAATAAGAAATTACTATTTCAGCTAACAAGGGTGCAGTGGCTGACTTTCTGCCAACCACAAAGTCGAATCTTAGGACAGCACTGGCTGTTGAAATCTGTAAACTCGGCCATATTATAGCCCGCATTTGGAAATCGCTTTCGAGATGGGCATTTGTAGTGACGTGATGTGAAAGGTTTAAAAATATAAAGGGTCTTACAGTACCGTAGATGCGTAGTTTGAAATTTGATTTTGAAGTGAGAACACATACGTATTTCTTTTTCTAGTACTAGCGTGGATAAACATGTAATAAAATAAGATTACGTAGCGAACTGGTTTATTTTGTAAATATAAAACAATTTGGAAGACATAATTAAAGTGTTAGTAAATGAATATTTTACAGAAGCAAATTGTAAGTATTTTAACTAGAGGATCGCTCGCAAAAAAAAAAGATAATGTTTTTGCATAGCAAAAACAAAGCGTCCCGAAAAGGATATAAAGGTGAGTGCTAAAGTATTAAGAAAATACTTCGTTTCTAGCCTTATACTGTTGTGGCAACCAAAGTCAGCGCAGTCTGCTCTATCTAGCACGGTTTTCAAGATATAAGCATTTTTGTGTTTTGCAAAAAATAAAAAAATTAAAAATGTCCGCTATATTTGGCGAGACAAAAATATTTTGAAAATTGGCATGGCTACTCTGCAGAGATACCCAGCAGGTCCAAAATTTTGTTGAGTTCGCTCCATATAGCACGGTTTTCGAGATATAAGCATTTTTGTGTTTTGCAAAAACTTTGAAAATTCAAAATGGCCACCATTTTTGGGGAGACAAAAATTTTTGTCAAGACCACTGCCGCGGTGTGTATCTCCCGCCGAGCATTAAAGCAGAAGAAATAGCTTTTCCGAGATATTCACAATTTTTCATTTTCGTGTGTGAAAGCTCTTCCAAAAGTAGGTGAATGAGTTATTTGAGAAAAATTGGCTATCTGCAATACTATTAAGAGATAATTCACATTTACTCATTTTGAGTAGGTGAATAATTATCTATGGGTCTGAAACTTCACCAAGTGAAAGCTCTCCCAAAAGTAGGTGAATGAGTTATTTGAGAAAAATTGGCTATCTGCAATACTTTTAGAGATAATTCGCACTTACTCATTTTGAGTAGGTGAGTAATTAGCTATGGGTCTGAAACTTCACCATGTGAAAGCTCTCCCACAAGTAGATGAATGAGTATTTGATAAAAATTGGGTATCCGCAATACTTTTACAGATAATTAGCATTTACTCATTTTGAGTAGGTGAATAAAGCTATGGGTCTGAAACTTCAGAGAGTGAAAGCTCTCCCAAAAGTAGGTGAATGAGTTATTTGAGAAAAATTGGCTATCTGCAATACTTTTAGAGATAATTCACATTTACTCATTTTGAGTAGGTGAGTAATTAGCTATGGGTCTGAAACTTCACCAAGTGAAAGCTCTGCCAAAAGTAGGTGAATGAGTTATTTGAGAAAAATTGGCTATCTGCAATACTTTTAGAGATAATTCGCATTTACTCATTTTGAGTAAGTGAGTAATTAGCTATGGGTCTGAAACTTCACCAAGTGAAAGCTCTCCCAAAAGTAGGTGAATGATTAATTTGAGAAAAATTGGCTATCTGCAATACTTTTATAGATAATTCGCATTTACTCATTTTGAGTAGGTGAGTAATTAGCTATGGGTCTGAAACTTCACAGAGTGAAAGCTCTCCCAAAAGTAGGTGAATGAGTTATTTGAGAAAAATTGGCTATCTGCAATACTTTTAGAGATAATTCGCATTTACTCATTTTGAGTAGGTGAGTAATTAGCTATGGGTCTGAAACTTCACCATGTGAGAGCTCTCCCAAAAGTAGGTGAATGAGTTATTTGAGAAAAATTGGCTATCTGCAATACTTTTAGAGATAATTCACATTTACTCATTTTGAGTAGGTGAGTAATTAGCTATGGGTCTGAAACTTCACCAAGTGAAAGCTCTGCCAAAAGTAGGTGAATGAGTTATTTGAGAAAAATTGGCTATCTGCAATACTTTTAGAGATAATTCACATTTACTCATTTTGAGTAGGTGAGTAATTATCTATGGGTCTGAAACTTCACAGAGTGAAAGCTCTCCCAAAAGTAGGTGAATGAGTTATTTGAGAAAAATTGGCTATCTGCAATACTTTTAGAGATAATTCGCATTTACTCGTTTTGAGTAGGTGAGTAATTAGCTATGGGTCTGAAACTTCACCAAGTGAAAGCTCTCCCAAAAGTAGGCGAATGATTAATTTGACAAAAATTGGCTATCTGCAATACTTTTAGAGATAATTCGCATTTACCCATTTTGAGTATGTGAGTAATTAGCTATGGGTCTGAAACTTCACCAAGTGAAAGCTCTCCCAAAAGTAGGTGAATGAGTTATTTGAGAAAAATTGGCTGTCTGCAATACTTTTATAGATAATTCGCATTTACTCATTTTGAGTAGGTGAGTAATTAGCTATGGGTCTGAAACTTCACCAAGTGAAAGCTCTCCCAAAAGTAGGTGAATGATTTATTTGAGAAAAATTGGCTATCTGCAATACTTTTAGAGATAATTCGCATTTACTCATTTTGAGTAGGTGAGTAATTAGCTATGGGTCTGAAACTTCACCATGTGAAAGCTCTCCCACAAGTAGATGAATGAGTTATTTGATAAAAATTGGGTATCCGCAATACTTTTACAGATAATTAGCATTTACTCATTTTGAGTAGGTAAATAATTAGCTATGGGTCTGAAACTTCACCATGTGAAAGCTCTCCCAAAAGTAGGTGAATGAGTTATTTGAGAAAAATTGGCTATCTGCAATACTTTTAGAGATAATTCGCATTTACTCATTTTGAGTAGGTGAGTAATTAGCTATGGGTCTGAAACTTCACCAAGTGAAAGCTCTCCCAAAAGTAGGTGAATGAGTTATTTGAGAAAAATTGGCTATCTGCAATACTTTTAGAGATAATTCGCATTTACTCATTTTGAGTAGGTGAGTAATTAGCTATGGGTCTGAAACTTCACCAAGTGAAAGCTCTCCCAAAAGTAGGTGAATGAGTTATTTGAGAAAAATTGGCTATCTGCAATACTTTTAGAGATAATTCGCATTTACTCATTTTGAGTAGGTGAGTAATTAGCTATGGGTCTGAAACTTCACCAAGTGAAAGCTCTCCCAAAAGTAGGTGAATGATTAATTTGAGAAAAATTGGCTATCTGCAATACTTTTAGAGATAATTCGCATTGACTCATTTTGAGTAGGTGAGTAATTAGCTATGGGTCTGAAACTTCACAGAGTGAAAGCTCTCCCAAAAGTAGGTGAATGAGTTATTTGAGAAAAATTGGCTATCTGCAATACTTTTAGAGATAATTCGCATTTACTCATTTTGAGTAGGTGAGTAATTAGCTATGGGTCTGAAACTTCACCAAGTGAGAGCTCTCCCAAAAGTAGGTGAATGAGTTATTTGAGAAAAATTGGCTATCTGCAATACTTTTAGAGATAATTCACATTTACTCATTTTGAGTAGGTGAGTAATTAGCTATGGGTCTGAAACTTCACCAAGTGAAAGCTCTGCCAAAAGTAGGTGAATGAGTTATTTGAGAAAAATTGGCTATCTGCAATACTTTTGGAGATAATTCGCATTTACTCATTTTGAGTAGGTGAGTAATTAGCTATGGGTCTGAAACTTCACAGAGTGAAAGCTCTCCCAAAAGTAGGTGAATGAGTTATTTGAGAAAAATTGGCTATCTGCAATACTTTTAGAGATAATTCGCATTTACTCATTTTGAGTAGGTGAGTAATTAGCTATGGGTCTGAAACTTCACCAAGTGAAAGCTCTCCCAAAAGTAGGCGAATGATTAATTTGACAAAAATTGGCTATCTGCAATACTTTTAGAGATAATTCGCATTTACTCATTTTGAGTAGGTGAGTAATTAGCTATGGGTCTGAAACTTCACCAAGTGAAAGCTCTCCCAAAAGTAGGTGAATGAGTTATTTGAGAAAAATTGGCTGTCTGCAATACTTTTATAGATAATTCGCATTTACTCATTTTGAGTAGGTGAGTAATTAGCTATGGGTCTGAAACTTCACCAAGTGAAAGCTCTCCCAAAAGTAGGTGAATGATTTATTTGAGAAAAATTGGCTATCTGCAATACTTTTAGAGATAATTCGCATTTACTCATTTTGAGTAGGTGAGTAATTAGCTATGGGTCTGAAACTTCACCAAGTGAAAGCTTTCCCAAAAGTAGGTGAATGAGTTATTTGAGAAAAATTGGCTATCTGCAATACTTTTAGAGATAATTCGCATTTACTAATTTTGAGTAGGTGAGTAATTAGCTATGGGTCTGAAACTTCACCAAGTGAAAGCTCTCCCAAAAGTAGGTGAATGAGTTATTTGAGAAAAATTGGCTATCTGCAATACTTTTAGAGATAATTCGCATTTACTCATTTTGAGTAGGTGAGTAATTAGCTATGGGTCTGAAACTTCACAGAGTGAAAGCTCTCCCAAAAGTAGGTGAATGATTAATTTGAGAAAAATTGGCTATCTGCAATACTTTTAGAGATAATTCGCATTTACTCATTTTGAGTAGGTGAGTAATTAGCTATGGGTCTGAAACTTCACAGAGTGAAAGCTCTCCCAAAAGTAGGTGAATGAGTTATTTGAGAAAAATTGGCTATCTGCAATACTTTTAGAGATAATTCACATTTACTCATTTTGAGTAGGTGAGTAATTAGCTATGGGTCTGAAACTTCACCACCTTTGAAAAACTTGTGATTTAAGTTCTGTATGTAATCATGTCCAATAGTATTTCCCCAGGCCATAAAATTTAAGTAAGAGTAATGAACAGAAAAATAAAAATATTGTAATAAAACACTGCAAACTTATGTTTGCTCTCAGTGGCCTAGTGATTAGCAAGTTTGGCATCTAAACACAGGCTGTCACCTCTTATACAACCTGCTTATGTTTTCCAGCACAATAAGAATGAGTTCTATATTTTAACAAAAAAGCTTCATTTTTTCAGTTTACCTATTACATTACATATTATATATACACAGCTTTCAGTTGTGGAGAATAATACTAGGCTGAGTCTTTGTTAAAAGTCATGGATTACCATTTAAATTTGTTGTTTTCCAAACCATAGCATAATACATCATTATTGTTAAGCCTGCATCTAACTGAATATTCTTCAATTGAAATATCTATGCAAATTGCCAAAGAGCTTGTCAAAAGTGTCTAGGTTTTCATTTAGCATATAACTCATTCTCAAACTTTCTCAAGAAGGTTATTCACTGATTGTTAGATTGACTTTTATTAATGTACCACTTTCTGAACAATATGGTGTAGTTAAACACTGATCGTTTTGCTACATTTTTTTACAAATAAAATCATGAAAATTCTTGAGAGTTTCTCCTCATCTTAGTCCTGTAACACTTTACATTCCCCCTGTGACCCTCCAAAATTAATAGCCTTCACTCAAGTCACTCAAGATGAAATCGGTAAAATAATCAGCAAATCACCCATCAAATGCTGCCTGTTTGACCCATTGCCCACATTCCTTATTAAGGAATGCATTGACATCATTCTAGCATCTATAACCAAAATGGTAAATTGTTCACTCCATGAGGGACTGGTTCCAGATGGTTTCAAAAAAGCTATAGTCACTCCACTTATTAAGAAGGCCTCTCTTCTAATTGAGGATTTGAAGAACTACCGCCCAGTATCTGGACTTAGCTTTTTTTCCTAAACTGGTAGAACATGTAGTGGCTAAACAGCTGGTCAGGCCTGGGGTCAAGTACATGGAGCCAAAGTAATATGCATTAATTTTCAGTGCATTACTAATGTAGGTGTACCATCATGCATAATATTATTATTCAAAATCTTACAGATACATCACAACACACAACAAGTAAAAGACAAGAAGAATTACTATTTACATATATGTGCTGAATATCTCTATATTATCTCAAAAGCTGTAAAAATGAAAGAGTAATTTGGGTGTAAGAGTAATTTATTTCTGCCCATAGTTTCCCAATATAATTGCTGTTTTAGTGCTTTATTTTTGTCAATGTTACAACTTTTTGTGCAAAGTTGAAGTTTGATAGGAGACAGAGCACTACGAAATGCAATTCCAACATGATTCTGGTTCACGATTTTACTCACAATTTTATGCAAATGGTTCATGATGTTTTCTGGAAGGGCTAGTTGGCACACTGCCAGGAACTATATTATTATGAATAAGTTATTACAGAACGCACATCATTTTCTTACAGACTGTCCAGAAAAAATATATGGCTCTGAGAGTAAAAGATAAATGCATGGAATCAAACTATTTAAAAAGGTCATACAAAATTAATAGCATTTATGACACTGATAAATAAGAGCATACAGGGTGCTTTTATGCTTGGTTCAACATGATAGAGTAATTCTATGTCATTGCTTTATCCGCACTATTTTTATGCACGCAACTAAATGGTTCATA
This sequence comes from Sabellastarte sp. h YS-2021, assembly GCA_964017235.1. Lineage (NCBI taxonomy): Eukaryota > Metazoa > Annelida > Polychaeta > Sabellida > Sabellidae > Sabellastarte > Sabellastarte sp. h YS-2021. Next base: position 75,154,749 of record OZ024935.1, on the reverse strand, counting down.
CCGAGTTAGTGTTTTCTGTAAAGTCAGTTGACACACTGCCTAGATGACACTCTGTTTTTTCAATCATTTGTTACAGGATGTAAAGGAGATACTTATGGCATAGGCTGTAAAAATTGTTCAGATAACTGCAGAAACAGAAAATGTAAGAAATATTTAGAGACACTAATTTGTAAGCAAGGTTGTGTAGCTGGGAAAACAGGATCAGACTGTTCAATGGGTAAGAACAATGACTCACAGAGTATATAAAACGGTTATGAATGCTTGTAACAGGTTATTTTTAACTGGAAAATCAAGTTTAACTGAAAAGTGAAACATGCTAAATCAACTGTGTGAAATATCTTCATCAATAAATAAAATAATTTAGTGCATTATCAAGCAATGGTAATTTGAGATGCATCATTTTGTTACAGACTGTCCAGGCAAAATATTTACTATCATTTAGTTCTAGTGCAAAATGTCTTCTAGCAAAGATTTAAACTATTTGGAAAAAATCACAAAAACTTTATTATATCGATGATACTGATAAATGACAGCAGGCAGAACTCTTCTAAGGTCAGTTTCATCATGTTAGAGTTATTCTACATTTTTATTTACCCACAATTTTTTTGCAAATGGTTCATGATATTTTCTGAAAAAGTCAGTTGACACAATGTCTAGATGGCACTTTATTTTTGTCATTAATTTCTTGCAGATTGTGAAGGAGATACGTATGGCAGAAAATGCAAAAATTGTTCAGATAACTGTAGAAATGGAAAGTGTGAAAAATTTTCAGACACACTAATTTGCAAGGAAGGTTGTGTTGCTGGGAAAACAGGATCAAACTGTTCAATAAGTAAGACCACTTACTGTGAATACAAAACTATTATTAATACGTGTAACAGGTTAATTTTCATCAAAAAATGAAGCATAACAGTTACTAAAAATTGAAATATACCATGTGTAATGTCTCCATTAACAAGAAAAAATATTTAGTGTATCACCAAGCAATGAGAATATGACATGCATCATTTTCTTGCAGACTGTCCACACAAAACATCTGGTCCTGAGTGAAAATCTTTTCAGATAAATGCATACATTCAAAATATTTTAAAAGGTCATACAAAATTAATACCATTGATAATACTGATAAATGAGACAATACAGGGTGATTTTATGCCTAGGTTTAACAGGATAGAGTAATTCTAGGTCATTGCTTTATCCACACAAATTTTATGCATACAATCAAATGGTTTATACTGTTTTCTGTAAAGTCAGTTGACACACTGCCTAGATGACACTCTGTTTTTTCAATCATTTGTTACAGGATGTAAAGGAGATACTTATGGCATAGGCTGTAAGAATTGTTCAGATAACTGCAGAAACAGAAAATGTAAGAAATTTTCAGAGACACTAATTTGTAAGCAAGGTTGTGTAGCTGGGAAAACAGGATCAGACTGTTCAATGGGTAAGAACAATTTCTATTGATACAGAATTGTTATGAATACTTTTAACAGGCTACATGGAGTGGACTACAGTGGCACATTCACCTCTGAGATCAGAGATTAAAGCCCAGCCTTACATCAAGTAGGAAAGCTTGCAGTTGTTTGCTGTAGTTCAGCACTTTACAGTACAGAACCCAACTGTTATGATGCACTGGTTTCAACTGCCCTTCCGACTATCCGTCAAAATATAACTGATAAGGTACTAGGTGTGATGTAAAACACTAAGTAAACTAAACAAACAGGTTAAGTGTCATCATTAAATGAAGTGTAACTGAAAAACGAATCTTGTTATCTCCATTATATGTAACATTACCACCAATAAGCAAAAGCTTATCATTCTGTTACAGACTGTCCAGACAAAGCCTATGACTGAGGGTGCAAAAGCTGTTTAGACATCGTTTAAAACATTAAAAAGAATTTGTATAGATAGATGCATAGATTGATATAATTGATCTGACAATTTTTTATAGTATAGTGCCTCATTCAAATTACTCAATATGCATAACAATTTTCAAATTTGCTCAAAGTTACATTCAACACATAATACAACCTATATCATAGCATATGAATATTTAATTTTAACAAAAACCAAGTTGTGTACCCTCATGCCCATGTAAGAAGTGAGTTTGCTACACAATGGAATACATAGCTAAAACTATTATGAATACTGTTGCTATTTTATTATAAAAAGAGTAGTTTTTGATGATAATATGACTGTGTTATTATATAACATATGACAGATATAATGATATTTGATGATCATAAATATTATTATTCAATATCTTACAGATACATTATAACATAAAAGGCAAAAGACAAAACACATTTCATTTAAATATACACATGTGCTGAAAATCTCTGATATGTCAAAGATTGTAAAACATAAGAGTAATTGTTGTGCTTATTTTGGAGCAGGTGGATAAGGTAAAGACTTCCTGTCCAAAGTTTCACAACTGTATTTTACAAAGAGTTTTATGCATACAACAAAGTGCTCATGCTACTTGACACTGCATAGGTGGCATTAGATGTTGATAATTTGTTGCTGAATGTGAAAAAGGTACATATGGAAAGGCTGCAAAAATTGTTCAGATAACTGCTGAGACAGAAAATGACTTTTTGTAAACAAAACCATTTCAGAGACAATCAGTTATAAGATGGGTTATATAGCTGGGAAAGCAGGATCAGATTGTTCAGTGGGCAAGAGTAATTACTGTTAAAATATCCCATGTGTTGTGATCTTTGTCTTTGTTTTACATATATTTTCTTTGTGAGCACAGTAATTTTCTAGGAGCCGACTTGACTAGTTTATTTTTTACCTTGGGGCTGATTTGACTAAGGTGTTTTATCTTGAGGTTCGGTTTGGTGGGGGGCAATGTGGCCACCAAAGTTTGATGTGAATACTGAAAGGTATTATAAAACTTTAAGATACCACTCTGATGTTTGAACAAAAGATCAAATACCTAAATACCATTGAGACAGTAATCTAACCTATTAAGTTACCTGTAAAGGGTTGAAATACTCACAGATTCAGTTTCCATTTCACGGGTCTTAATAGGCATTTTATGACTTGACTGATGATATTTGAACAATAATAACTAGTATTTTAACAAAAATCAAAGTGGTTTAAGAAAAGGTTGAATTACAACAGACCAATTAATTAGACTTGAATCTTTTATTTGAAATTCCTTTTTAATAGGCAACCATGCGTATTTTATTGAGAAAAAGCCTATGATACTGTTTGAAAACATGCTGTTGCTAGAGATTTACGTAAAAGTAGGGTTAAGGGGGCATATGTATATATTTACAAAGGATTTTTTATCCAACAGAGTGGTTAGACTTCATTTAGGCTCTGTATATTCCAGTCTAAATGAGCAAGAGATGGGTGTCCCTCAAGGCATCATCCTCTCTGTTACTTTATTAAGATTAATAGTATTGCTGATATTATTCCATCTAGCTTGAAAAGTGTCTTTTTGTTGATGATTTTTCCATTAGTTGTTCTTTTAGAAATATGGCTTCTATAGAAAAGCAACTTCAGTTGTGTCTTAATAAGGTTGAAAAGGGGGCTCGGTGGTGTAACGGTTAGAGTGCTCGCCTCCAATCTCTGAGGCCGCCGGTTCAAATCTTGGGCCGGGCGCGTCATGTTGGAAAGTTGGTAGTTACTTGCCGATGCCCGGTGGTTTACAGTGCAGAATCTTGACCAACTAGTATGCACTGGTTCCTCCACCCATAAACTACCCGTCGCAATATGACCCTGGATGTTGAACGCGACGTAAAACAACAAATAAATCTAAATCTAATGAGGTTGAAAAATGGGCCTTTATTTTATTGTGCCTCAAGGCATCATCCTCTCTGATACTTTATTAAGATTAACAGTATTGCTGATATTATTCCATCTAGCTTTCAAAAGTGTCTGTTTATTGATGATTTTTCCATCAGTTGTTCTTCTAGAAATATGGCTTCTATAGAAAAGCAACTTCATTTGTGTCTCAATAAGGTTGAAAAATGGGCTGTTGAAAATGGTTTTTATTTATTTATTTATTTGGGATATTATGTCGCTTTCAACACTGTAGAGTTTGTCAGGGTTCTGTATTGTAAACTGCCGACCAACGGCAAGCAACTACCAGCTTTCCCACTTGAGGCCGTGCCGGGAACCGAACCCCGGCCTCAGAGGTGGGAGGCGAGAGTGTTACCACTCTGCCATCGTGGCCCCCGAAAATGGTTTTAAATTTTCAAAAACCAAAACTGCTTATATGCACTTCTGTAATAAAATAAAACTTCATCCAAACCCTACATTAACAATATTCAATTCACAATTTCTGTTGTCACACAAACCAGGTTCCTTGGTATCATCTTTGGCAACTTAATTTTAAAGCACACATTGATAATGTCCTTCAGAATTGTGAAAAAGCCATGGGCATGATTGGGGAGCAGATAGAAGTGTCTTTTAAGCCTTTTTTGTTCATTTGTTCTTTCCAGAATAGAATATGATTGTGCTGTGTTTAGTTCTGCTCATAAGTCATATCTTTAGAAATTGGAACGCATTCAAAGCCAGAGCATGAGAATGCGCCTAGGAGCCTTCAGGACTTATCCAACGCAAAGCTTGTATGTAGAGGCAAATGAACCACCCTTGTATTTAAGGTTTGATAAGTTATGTGTTCAGTATGCTTTGAAATTGAGAAGTAATCCTGATAATCCAGCTTATGATGTTGTTTTAACCCCCATTTGTATGATCTTTATGATAAGAAACCATCTGCCATAAGATCTGTTGGGCATCGTGTTGAGGTAGGTTTGTCTGTTGTCTGTCCTCAGCGGGATCTAATTCAAACTGTGTCATTGCCAGATGACCCACCTGGACTATAAAGAAACCTCTCATAGACTTATATCTTACCCTTTAAATATCTTGTTGATGATTGTATGTTTCACAGCTTCTTTGTTTAGTTAAAGAGCTGTTATTCTGACCACAGGGCTATTATACTGCTAGATCAGAAACAGAATATAGGGTTGCTGCAGTTGCTACATCTGATGGCCTCAGCGCTAGTATATGCTAGTATATTTACAGCTGATAACAGGCTCTACAAATGGCTTTCCATATAGCTAAAAATGTG